>OX387343.1:17383036-18806072 GCA_947563465.1 Archips xylosteana
TACTTACACAGAACTCATTTTAAGCTATTGAAACTTTGTAATGTTTTCAATAATTTTGTAAAGACCTTTGATCCCGATAAACCATTAAAGAAGCTACTGGTATAAAAAGTTTTTTTATTAATCGATAGCCAAGCAAAAACGTCGTTTGGAATCACTATTTCGTTCGACACCATCCTAATAGCCTTTTGGAACATAATATTGAATTCTCAAAATGTTGGAATCCTAAAATGTTGAAATCACAATGTTGAATACTCAAAAAGTTGGACTGTAAATCTTGAAATGTTGAATTCTCAAATTTTTCCCTTTTTCCTCGTGGTCAAACTGATTTGCCAAACTGGTTCGACCAGGAGGAAATGAGATTCCTCGTCGTGCGGTTCTAATTCTAGGTTGTCCAAGGGACATAACCATATCAACGGGTGTCACTAAAAAGTTGATTCACCCAAATAAATAAAATATTACTTAAGTAGTTAAATAGGTAAAATATTAAGTAAAAGACTTTTGCCCGCGACTCCGTCCGCGTGGAATTAGTAATTTGGGCAGGTTACTTTTTTTATCCAATTTGCTTTTTCATCAATTATGACTCCTTAGTTCCTCGATATAAAAAAAATATACCCCCCCCCCCCGCACCCTCCAACCCAGTCCCCCCCGCACAGCAATCCCGAACCCCCCCTCGCACGCTCCCCCACACAGCACCCCAGCACACCCGCGTTCGTTCCAAGTCAAGCGTGGCTATAGAAGTTTTACTTCTAAAACCCCCGCACCTCCCCTCTCACCCCCCCATCCCCACCCCCTCAGTGTTTTTGTCAAATATCTTGAAAACGGTGCATCCTACGGCAAAATCAATGAATTTTTCATCCCCCCTTAAATTTCCCGCACCCTCAAGCCCCGGTGTTTTCGTCAAATATCTTGAAAACGGTGCATCCTACGGCAAAATCAATGAAATTTTTATCCCCCATTTAAAGCCCCCGCACCCCAGCGCCTATAGCCTTCCTCGATAAATGGTCTATCTAACACTGAAAGAATTTTTTAAATCGAAGCAGTATAGTTCCTGAGATTAGCGCCTATAGAAGTTTTACTTCAAAAACCCCCGATTTTGAAACATTCTTCCGCTCCGCTCCGCTCCTATTGGTGTTAGCGTGATGATATATAGCCTACTAGCTGTGCCCGCGACTTCGTCCGCGTGGAATAGTGACTTTGGGTGGGAAGGTTAAAAAGTAGTCTATGTCCTTTCTCAGGCTCTAGACTACCTGTGTACCAAATTTCATTTAAATCGGTTCAGTAGTTTTGGCGTGAAAGCGCGACAGACAGACAGAGTTACTTTCGCATTTATAATATTAGTAAGGATAGTCTTCCTTGATAAATGGGCTATCTAACACTGAAAGAATTTTTCAAATCGGAGTAGTAGTTCCTGAGATTAGCGCGTTCAAACAAACAAACAAACAACTCTTCAGCTTTATAATATTAGTATAGATTAGGGGACATTCTTACACAAATCGACCTAGTCCCAAACTAAGCAAAGCTTGTACTATGGGTACTTGACGACGATAAATATACTTATATAGATAAATAAATGCTTAAATAGGTACATAGAAAACATCCATGACTCAGGAACAAATATTCGTGCTCATCACCGGGATTCGAACCCAGGACCTCTTGCTTCGTAGGCAGGGACACTACACTACCAACTAGGCTAAAGCGGTCGTCCTAATTTTTTAAATCATTTCCGACGAAGTCAAAGTCAAAGTATTTTATTTGTAAAACATAGGTATAACTGAGTACTGAGAAAGCGAAAGGATAAGTCTAAGCTTTGATCAATTATAACTGAAGATACACATTGCCGAACAAAATCCCCTTCAAAGAATGTCCGAACTTTTTTATTTGTTTGCATAACAATTAAAATCATCACCTACACAGAAATTTGAACCTAGTCTTTACTTCATTACAGTCGAATTTCGGTTGACACTTAACAGCTAAACTTGACAATTTCACTCAACGTATTGAGAAAAAAGAAGGCCACTTTTATCAAAGTGGCGCTCATTTGGCTCGGACATTTTCGGGCGCGCGACTGTGGATCTACAGTTATAATTGATCAAAGAGTCTAAGTATAGTGGTGTGACAACCTGGTGAGAAACGACCTGCACTTCTTTGGGAGGAAAGACCGTGGTGCCCTAGTCGGTCCACGTCGCTTCAGCAGGGACACCGATGTGGGGCGCAGACCGGGACCCCGAGGCGGACGCATCAGACCCTTCGGAGCATAATGTACAAAACGCACAATGTACACAACATGCAAAATGTGCAATTCGCAAAATGAGCACAAGACGCAAAATGTGCACAAGACGCAAAATGTGCAATTCGCAAAATGTACAACAAGGCTACGTTCACTAGATACTAAACTGTTATCAAAAAAGTATGTATTAAGTAAGACAATATTGCTTAATTTTCAGCGAGCGAGCGAAGCGAGCGAGCAAGACTGTACGGAGCGAAAGTGACTCGGATGGGTTAGGTTCAAAGGCTTTGCCTTGCAATCCTTTGGTGTTAGTTATTTTTTTTTCATCACACTTGCTCGTCAATGGTGTTATTCCATGCGTGTATACTAAATGACAATGGCCTAAATTGTTCTTGAGGGAGTTATGGATTTTTTTTTTCGGTGTCGGGCTTCTAATAGACCTCGTTAGTAATCCCCTACTTACTCACTGTATGAAAGCTGAAACTGAGGGGGTTAAAACCCTCGAAACCTACCTACCATACCTCACAATAGCAAGAAAGTTAAACTATTTTTTCACTGGACACAGTTTGCTTGGACAGTTCCCGCGAACACCGCCCGCGTACATAATTATCCATTTCTATGTTTATTTGTTTCGCGGCAATAAATTAAAAGTTAGCACTGCCACCCCGCGGACACCTGCAATAGCAGAGTATTGTAGATGGCTTATCAAAAAGCAATAGGTATGCAATACCTCATTTGTTAAGAATTTCACCGGTTGTCCTACTTTCCACGTCGGATCGCAGCAGCACGAACACAAAAACGCGGCAGGATTAGCGAGTAAAACGGTGGAAGCAACCGGGCGGGCCTTACACAAGGTCCTACTACCCGTGAACTGGATTTGATGACAGTCCATATGCATTGTCGTCCAACCAAACAACATATTATATTGTATTTTAAGCTGTTGGTTCTCCATAAATAAATAAATAAATAAATATCAGCCCGATCATTAGAAGCATACTTCTTAATAAATGCAGAATGTTTAGGAAACATACAAACTTAAACATATATATGAATGTAGAATGTGGTATCTGGGTGTTTTCAGAAAAAAGCGTAAGTACCCTCCTGGTTTTGAGCTGTCCCCTGTGTATGAAGTGCGTAATACCGAGTAAAATTTATATGTGGCGAATTATTTTAATGATTAAAAAGGATATAAAGGATATAGGACATATTCTTAACTAAAAAAATACCGGTTGTCTGTAAAGTCGGTTTACACGTGACAACGACAACAAAACATTCAAAAAACAAAAAATAAACCGGGCGGTCACCTATCCAAGTACTGACCGCGCCCGACGTTGCTTAACTTCGGTGATCGGACGAGAACCGGTGTTTTTGTCAAATATCTTGAAAACGGTGCATCCTACGGCAAAATTAATGAAATTTTCATACCCCCTTCGAAACCCCCGCACCCCTTCCCACCCCCCGGTGTTTTTGTCAAATATCTTGAAAACGGTGCATCCTACGGCAAAATCTACTCAAAACGACTCAATCGGATAACCAAATTAACGCAGATGGCTCAAAATGATTATGAGATAAACAATTCACTAAATAAGTCGAAGGCCACTTGGAAAGTTATAAACAAATCAAAATCCAATTTGCCGAAAGAAAAAATTGCAATTAAAATCAACGGGAAATTAATAGAGAATTAAAAGAACATTTAACCATTGTAATTCTATCTTCATTGCTCCCACTTCACCGAAAGAAATCTGTGATATTATAAGCTCATTAAAGAATACTAATAGCACGGGTATGACGGTATTAGCACGATCATTTTAAAAAAAGTTTCGGGCGTAATTGCACCCATCCTTAGTTACATAGTGAATATGTGCATAGAAAGTGGAGTGTTTCCTGACAAATTAAAAATCTCTATAATTAAGCCAGTATTTAAAAAAGAAAACAGAGAAGAAATGAGCAACTACCGTCCTGTTGCTCTCATACCAGTTATCTCAAAGATCATAGAAAAAGTTATGGCTAATAGACTCTATAGTTATTTTGAAACGAATAATTTATTTGCTACTGAACAAAAAGGATTTCGTAAGAACAAGTCCATCAACATGGCAATTTTTGATCTAGTGGGAAAAGTTATAAGGAATATGGATAGATCACAGCCAGTCTATGGGATGTTTATGGACATGAAAAAAGCTTTTGACTTCGTAAACCATAAAATACTTCTAGATAAACTGTATAGGTATGGTATTAGAGGCAATGCCTTGAAATTAATTAGATCGTATATGAGTAATAGAAGGCAGCTTACACAAATAACCCAAATCGACTGTGTGTCAGGAGAGGATACTACGTTTTCGTCTGAATTAAGAGATGTTCATTATGGCGTTCCACAGGGGAGCATCTTGGGACCGTTGCTTTTCACTGTATATGTCAATGATTTGCCGAGAGTTACTAATCACCAAATGGTTTTGTTCGCCGACGACAGCACTGTTATTTTCTCTGATGTAAAACCAAATCCATACGAATATGAAATTAATAATACTTTGGAATCAATAATTCATTGGCTCGATATGAATAATCTTAAGGTCAACTTAAAAAAGACGTGTATGATGAACTATAGGCAAAGAACCAAACCTCTTGAAGTCATAGTTAAGTATGATGGACACGTTGTAGCTGAAGTAGATAATATGAAATTTCTAGGTACAGAAGTAATTTAAAGTGCAATACGTCACGTTCTTAATTCAAATTCGTAAAAATTGCGTTCGAAATATATAGGTAGGTACTTAATAAATTATTGTCTACTTCGCTTCGCTTTGTATGGAGAGAATGTATGGGCTGTTACAAATTAGATATTTTCACACTGTTAATCCCATTTTATTTTTTTGAAAAAAATATTGGTTAAACATTATTAAATTTTACATGAAATATATAAATTTGGTAACTGTCGCTAACTCGCAAGTTATATATTTTTTTTAAAACTTTCATCTCAAATATAACTATTTTTTCAAAAGATAAATCAATCATATTTTTTTCAAAAAGCGTCCTTATTTATATCTACAATATATCCAAATTACAAATAAATGATTTTTTAATTCGGTATATTTATTTAAATTTTTTTATTATTTAAAAAAATACAATAAAATCAGATCCTTAGCGAAGGCTTCGTCAATGAGAAAAAAAAAGAAAATATTTTGTTATCCGCAACAAGCTTCGTCAACTATAAAGTTTTCCCTATCAATGTTCTTAATGTGACTTTTGCATGACAACCTGTATTTCCACAAAAGCTGCCTTTTACGCTTACAGCAATTACGTATGCCCTTAGTTATCCATTTTGGTTTTTTAACACTCGAAATTTTAACTTTTTTTGCTGGAAAACATAAATCATAAAATAATTTAAAGTCATTTAAAAAATAATCAAATGCGTCATTTGGATTGTTCGCCATGAAAACACTATTGAAACTGAGATTTTGCAAGCAGTTAACAAACTTATGAATATTTTCTTTGCTGTAGTCTCTTCTACTTACAAACCAACACTTTAGCGTGCATGTTTTTTTTTACTGGACATATTATGTATTGAGCTGTATGATCAGACAAAGCCAGTTCAACTACTTTACACTTACTTCCGCGTACATTGTGGATAATAAATTGTCTATGCTAGTATCACTTGCCAACCTGGTCGGCTGATTTATACCTATTTTGAGATCAAAGCCAAGTAACATATCCTTAAAAAGGCTATTGAAGCCGACGTTCGCTTGAGCATATCGATGTTGAAGTCTCCACAAAGCACTATTTTTTTATTTTTAAAGCAATAGTACCTGGGCGACCGAGCTCTGCTCGGGCAGAAACTCGGTACCAAGCGTTTTCCCAGAGATAAGACCAAGCTAGATCAATTTTTCATCCCCGAAAACCCCTCAATACCAAATTTCATCGAAATCGTAGGAGCCGTTTCCGAGATCCTGATTATATATGTGCGGGGGAGGGGGTTCAACGGGTTTCAAAGGAGGGATGAAAATTTCATTGATTTTGCCGTAGGATGCATCGTTTTCAAGATATTTGACAAAAACACCGGAGGGGTGGGGGGGTGAGAGGCGGGGATACGGGGAAGGGAGCGCGGGGGTGTTAAAGGAGGGATGTAAATTTCGTTGATTTTGCCGTAGGATGCACCGTTTTCAAGATATTTGACAAAAACACCGGAGGGGGTGGGGGGGGGGTGAGTCACGTTAAACTACCGTCCGTTAACCGACTTTACGGACAACCGGCTTTTCCTGTTCTGTGCTCCCAATAGGGAACGTGCACATAGACGGTGCTGCCAACTGGTGCCATAAGGGTGCCATCAATTTGAATGTTTTACCTTGATAAGTTTGTTTTACTGTCCGCATAGTGTCTCTTCTGTCGCATTAGTGCTGCCACCTATAGTTACTGCACGTTCCCTTTAATACTTTTTCTCACAAAAAAGTAACTTTTTCTCACAAAAGAAGAAACTTGACGTTTTCTCATGAAAAATAAACTTAAAAAAAAAACTAAAAATCTTGAAAAAAACGAAGAATCGAACCGAGGTCGGCTGGATCCGCGACCACCTGATTTCTAATGTGTCATGATCTGCTCGTAGTCGGCGAAATTTAGCTTTATGTTCTAATGCAAACAAAAATAGCCGGAAAACACGAGTAAAAGCGATTTTCTGAAAATGAAACATAGCTAGATCAGTTTTTCATCCCCGAAAACCCCCACATACCAAATTTCATCGAAATCGTTGGAGCCGTTTCCGAGATCCAGATTATACATATATATACATATATATATATACATATATACAAGAATTGCTCGTTTAAAGGTATTAGATAGATAGATTGACTAAGTACTTCGTCTAATTTATTCAGAAACATATCCACTAATTTTATATTCTTTGTCGGAACACGATATACACAGATAATAACCATTTTATGGTCAATTAACATCTGTCTGGAGAGAGATCTCTCTCTATTGCAACTCAAATATTAACTATTTTTTCAAAAGATAAATCAATCATATTTTTTTTCAAAAAGCGACCTTAATTAGATCGACAATATATCCAAATTACAAATAAATCGGGTTAGTAGTTTGGCTTAAAAAAAAATAAAAATGTTTTTACTTTTTATGCTTTTTTTTTTTAAACCAGAAGCATTTGAGGCTTTATTTTTGGTGAAAGCAAAGCGTATATGAAGGTTAACAATCTGGTAAAATGAAAATCATTTTTTCGCTAAGGGCAGTTTTACTATGCTTACCCGGCTATACCCTTTAAGACAGGGGTGTTTTTTTTTCTGAAAACGCCCATCTACTGGCAAAAATAACCAATGCCAGTCGGACGCTGTCGGTTGGAAGGAACCATAGGTTGGAACGTTCGTTTGCCTGTCGTCATAGGTCGGCGTCTGCCAAATTGGACCGTCTGTCACTAGTATTATCTCTGGTTCAGACTGTTTCCGTCAAGGTTTCCGTTAAAATCTTTATGTCCGATAAGAACTCCAATCTCACCAGTATTATTTTAATCAAACCTCTTGCCCACCATCGGAACTCTATGGACATATTTCTTCCTGCGTAGTGAAATTACTAATCGAAAATAATAGACTTCACAGAGTGCAATGTCACTTTGACTAAAAAACTAATAAAAAACGAGATGTCAATCCTGTTTTGATCTGACACTTCTGATCTGACAACCAGTGTAACACGTACCTGCATACATGGGCAGATAATTTTGCCGCGATATTTTACCTTACCTTACCAGAAACTTGTATCTGTGATAACGAAACACGATGACGTGTGCTTCGCCGTAAGTGAAAGTAATTCATTAGTGGTAGGAGCACTACACGTAGGCCTTCAATATCAGTTTTATGTTTTGTTGATCGCAGTCTCTCGCGAGTCGTCGTTTCGTTCAGTCAAGTCCTTCCACGTACCGTTCTACTGCGATAACGATGTGCGGAATTTTTGCATACATTAATCATTTGACTCCAAAAACCAGAAGAGAAATACTCGAATTGCTGGTTACTGGTTTAAAACGTTTAGAATATCGTGGCTATGACAGTGCGGGTGTCGCGATCGATTCCCCAGACCAGAAAGATATAGCTGTGGTAAAAAATAGCGGCAAGGTAGCGGCACTAGAAGAGGTGTTGCAGGAGCGCAGCCTTGAGTTATCTCTTGAAGAATGCGTGGAGTCGCACTGCGGTATTGCGCACACGCGTTGGGCCACGCACGGCGAGCCCAGCGCCATCAACTCGCACCCGCAGCGCTCAGGAGAAGACAACGCCTTTGTAGTCATCCACAATGGAATCATCACCAATTACAAGGCAGTCAAGACCTTCCTTGAGAACAAGGGGTATGTCTTTGAGTCGCAGACTGACACCGAAGCCATTGCTAAGCTGGTTCACCACATCTATCACCAGCACAAAGACTACAGCTTCCAGGAACTTGTTGAACAGGTAATCCAACAATTGGAAGGAGCATTTGCATTGTGTTTAAAATCCCGCTACTTCCCAAATGAGTGTGTAGCGACACGTCGTGGTAGTCCACTCCTCGTGGGCATAAAAATGCTTCACCGGTTGTCTAGCGATCATGTTCCTATTATGTACACCAATAACAAAGCCACTAGGGGTGTGGTCCCTACTGTGCCACGAGTTGATAGTCATGCACAATTCCAACCTGAAAAAGAACGAACAGTAGAATATTTCTTTGCATCTGATGCTTCTGCAGTTATTGAACACACCAACAGAGTACTGTATTTTGAAGATGATGATGTTGCACATATAAAAGATGGAGTCCTAAGTATCCATCGCTTATCGGGAAGCAGCACTGACCCACATCAGAGAGAAATCTTGACATTGAAACTAGAATTGCAACAAATCATGAAAGGTAATTATGAATATTTCATGCAAAAAGAAATTTTCGAACAGCCAGAATCCATTGTAAACACTATGAGAGGTCGTCTCAACTTTGCAAATGGCACAGTTACACTAGGAGGCATTAAAGATTATATTCCTGAGATAAAACGCTGTCGCAGACTGATGTTAATTGCATGTGGAACCAGTTACCATAGTGCAGTGGCCACTCGTCAGTTATTGGAAGAATTAACAGAGCTTCCAGTTATGGTTGAACTGGCATCTGATTTCTTAGACAGGAACACTCCAGTTTTCCGTGATGATGTTTGCTTCTTTATTTCACAATCTGGAGAAACTGCTGATACTCTAATGGCTTTACGGTACTGTAAGCGACATGGGGCTCTGATTGTTGGAATCACTAACACTGTGGGTAGTTCTATTTGTCGTGAGTCACACTGCGGCGTACACGTCAATGCTGGACCTGAAATTGGCGTAGCCTCTACAAAAGCCTACACCTCACAGTTCGTCTCCCTCGTTATGTTTGCCTTGGTAATCAGTGAAGATCGCATATCGCTCCAGAAAAGGCGCGCTGACATTATTGAAGGACTCCATGAATTGGACGGCAAAATTAGGGAAGTGCTGGCTTTGGATTCGGAAGTGAAAGCTCTTGCTGAAGATTTGTATCGTCAGCGTTCATTGCTCATTATGGGTCGTGGATACAATTTTGCTACATGTCTGGAGGGCGCCCTCAAGGTAAAAGAGTTAACATACATGCATAGCGAAGGCATTATGGCTGGGGAATTAAAACATGGTCCACTTGCATTAATTGATGACTCAATGCCAGTGGTAATGATTGTAATGCGCGACCCTGTGTACACCAAGTGTATGAATGCTCTAGCCCAAGTGACAGCGAGGCAGGGGCGGCCAATCCTGCTGTGCGAACAGGGTGACCAGGAAACTATGTCGCTTGCCTCCCGATGCCTGCAAGTGCCCAAGACTGTTGATTGCTTACAAGGAATACTTACGGTTATTCCCATGCAGCTGCTCGCATACCATATTGCTGTATTGCGTAACTGTAATGTTGATTGCCCGCGAAATCTTGCAAAATCCGTAACAGTTGAATAATAACTAAAAATTTAAACATTCATTGTAATAATAATATTTTATTGTTAATTTTTATAATTAATAAACTATCCACTTGGGAATATGAACATACCATAACTTCCAGAGTTAATTAATTATGATTTAGTTAGCAAGTTTTGCTTTGTTACAATAGCTTAGACTCTTGACTTATTTTTAATTCATGATGAATATCATCGCATTTTAAGTTACGCTTGAAATTAATTATTAGATGTCCCTAATCATCATCATTTTATTTTCATTACTCTAAATAAAAATAAGAATTCTTGTTTTCAAATCTTGGCTTGTCTTCCATTCAGTTTTATCAACATAACTACTTTACTCAAAATTAATGGATTTTCCTCCCTAACAAGTAGTTATGATGGTGATCTGGGACATTATAAATATGTAATATCTATTTCTCTAATGGATTCTTCTGAAAATGTTAATACTTATTTGTGATGTTTCAAATTATGTGCCTAATCCATTAAATCATTAATATGATATCTACCTTCATTAATACATTCTTAAATTTTAACTATTATTTCTCATTATCACTTCTTAATTTGCTAGGTAATATTTATTTTAGTTATCTATCTATGTAATAACTAATAACTGCACAAAATTATCCAATGTATTTGCTTAATAAATTACCTTCTCTCATATACCTATGTCAAATATATTCAAAAGTTCTAACAACACACATAATTTTATTTGCAAAGACAAAAGTACAAAGATGTGTTATATTTCTTTAAAGCCGTTAGTCTCATGGAAGTCCGTGTTGAATCTCTTTCAAATCTTTTCTAACAACCTATGTAATCATACTAGGGCTAAATTACAATACAACTGAGAAGGATTTTTTTAAGTAATTTTTTTGGAGAGATTTTTAGAAACATGCAGCAAAATATGTTGCAGCCTAACAGTCATTCTCTTGGACGTTAATTAATATTCAATCATTACTTATTAGTGGTGATGATCTTTCAAATAAAAACATAAAATGCAAGGAGTGAAGAATAAAGTTCATTGACCTCTTAACCCGTCGCGCGATCGGCGACATTTTTGGGTAATTTTTTCTAAGTAACCTATGTTAAAAGGTGATCGAAACTAGAAACAAAAATTTGCAAATTTTGACAGCTAGTTTAGGCACACGGTGTGTGCCTAGGTCGCTCGACGGGTTAAAGTGCGGCGTGTGCGGTATGCTTCATTAGAGTTGCGAACGATTTTGAATTGATATAAGTAATATTTTTATATAATTATACGCATTTCCTTACATTCCGTTGATGATGTTGGTCTATTTTTACACATTGTGACAATTTTAGAATAATTTGTTTTAATGTAATTAACTTGAGATTTTTTTATGCGATAATTATTATTATTAAATACTTATAGAAGATATCTATATGTAGGTAAGATATCGATAAATGTAATTTACGTATCTGAATTGAAATTTAACTTAATTTTAGCTGTTTAGTTTAATATCATAGAAAACCCTAACAATAAGGGGTGTACTGTTGTAGGGAGCAACGCATATCGTCTAGGATGCGATTGCGATATGTTTAAGCAAATAAGCGGCTTTCTTAAGGCGGAACTAAACTAATATAAAATATGAACTTTGTTTGTGTTTGTTTGTATGTTGGTGGTAAACTTTGGAACTATTGAACCGTTTTTAAAACAAAATTAACTAATAGAAAACGCTACACTATTCCAATTTCTATTTCAAAAAAGTGCAAAGTTCCCTCAGGACCAGACAAAGTTGCGGGCAACAGCTACAGTTTAATAATCGCATCAACCCTAGGCTAGCGGATCTAAGACATCGCGATCTAGAAAGTTACTTAAACTTATATGTAAACTAAAGTTAACTCATTTCATTAAAATTTTCTGTTCAGTATTTATCTATGTAGATGAGGTCATGCTTGTGCATGTCCAGCCTTTCCCGCAGTTATTAGTTTAGTGGCAAGAGCAATAATGCTAAACCTGAAGTTGGGTTGCTACATACATGCATGATTTTCGTCAACAACTTGTACCTGCTTATTGCTCCAAAACTAATAGGCTAGGATAAAAAGTGTGGTTGTAATCCTGTTTTTCTACAATATAAGGTGTCAGATTATGCTAAACAATATCAGAAGTATTACAAACTAAGTATTAGTATCACAGGCTGTGTTTGGTTGATGTAACTAATACAGAGAGATAGATATGGAGAAAGTTACAAAAATATGTATACAAAACTTTATTTACTTAACATTAAGATCGTGTATACCTGTTTTTGTAACTTTGGTTGTATCGATCTCATTGTAGTAGACTGTACTAAAACACAATATATTAAGCTACGAATCTTATACAGTGCTCATCATATAATTGTGAAGTGACTTTGTTTTCGCCACCTGCCTAGCCCTATGTATAGTCGGGGTAAGAAAAGGTTCGTCACTTTTCGACCTTAACTCTTTGACATAGAGTCGAAAAGTGATGAACCTTTTCTTACCCCGACTATACTTCAGCAATTCCAGCACAGTGTTGGCACTATGATTTAATCTATAGGTCCAGTCAGTAGCATAAGTAGCTGAACAATCGAATATTCAAAAACCTGCACTCTCTTTCTTTGTGTGTGTATGTATGTGTGTGTGTGTGTGTGTGTGTGTGTGTGTGTGTGTGTGTGTGTGTAGCGTAGAGGCGTGTATTGCCTTCGTCGACTGTTCATCTACACTGCTCCTGATTGTACATTCTATCAAGACGGGAGGTATCTTATTATGATCCTCAACATTATGTATTATTGTATCTGTAATTACCTTCTACATTGAAAAAAAATGACTAAACAAATTTAATTTTTTTCTTATATTTCGCGTGCAATAAATAAATATTTTGTTAAAACGAGTAAAAAAAAATACGATATATATATATTCTTTCGTAACTTACTAGTCAAAAATATTTTACTTCAGTCAAGGTGAGCTGTACTTTTATATTTGAAATGTTAAATTTAATGTACCTATGCATATAACACTGTGTAACATTCGCGCAAAGGAAACGCGAATTGTCAGGCTTTCTCCGAGTGTCAACAAAATTGGCTCGAAAAGACAGACGACGAAGTCGGCACTCGGCAAAGCGGAATTTAGAAGTGATGTTTAACTAAGTACTTATTAATTTTGAATAATATCAGGTGCTTATTATCTAATGCAATTTGATTGTGCTATTTGAATTAATACAACAAGGCTTAGTTTATAACGTTTTGTTCATAAGTAGGTGATAGAAATGTATAGTACGTTACGGATCTTGTAAACGTCTCACTTGTTGCATCACATAAGTCTCGCAAGATGTTCTCGTCGCACTTCTGACATCATCGATTGTCTCTTCTGTTACAAAACGTCACAACCACAAATTTAATGTAACGTACAATAAGTTGTTTACGAGTTCAATAGTTATCTATCACTCTTATTTTTCATATTTTATGTACGTGCCTGAAATTGTAATAAATCTTTATTTTGTGATATTTCCTGATTTTATTTCCTCTGCTCTTCCAATCATTTGTTAACCTTTAATAATTATAAATGGTATCCACTAGCGTTTTACCCGCAGTTTCTATTAATCGAAATCCGGGAGTTCAGTAAATTCACTTGGGAGGAAATTCTTAAAAACTAAATCGTGGTCTTGTATGAAAAAGAAATAAAAAAACCGTCGAAGGAAAGAAACAAATATAGTAAACATTTATTTGTGACATCATGGAAAAGAAAATGAACTGTAGGAGCTATCACCACTACTAAGTAGGTACTTACTGAACTGTAGGAGCTATCGCCACTACTAAGTAGGTACTTACTTCCTACTTTATTAAGTTTAAATTAAAGCAATAACGTCTAAAATTATGCCGTTATTTGTGTCGCTTAACTTCAAACTCGGATAAGGGTAGTTTTCAAAATATTTGTACCCAATTAAGGGATTAATTAAAAACAAAATTTAATTAATTACCTGTGAGTAACGGAGTTACCCATATACTTTGTATGACTAACTTTCGAGACTCACAGGTAATTAATTAAATTTTGTTTTTAATTAATCCCTTAATTGGGTACAAATATTTTCAAAACTACCCATAAATCCAGTTTACCCTCTTTATCTGTCATACTTAGCTTTTCTTTTAATCAAATAAAAAAAATCTTAAATGGGATTTTTCAGAGTTTGAAGTTAAGCGGACACATTTGCTAATTTTTTTTTATCCTGACTACATGTTAATGGTATTTTTGCCTGAATAGGTGGGTACATTAAGCATTATGTTCAAGCAGACCAAGAGGTTTTGAAACTCCATTCCTCAACTCGAAAATAAATATCAATGGACTGATGCTACTCTTTCTAGGTATTATCGGTTTCCTCACTTTCATAGACAGTACATAAACGTGCTAAGTTCTCAAAACGTAGAATTTATTTGACATTAAACTTTGAAGTAGGAGCTACTTATATTAATTTTATTTAAAATTTTCTGCGTTTAAGTAGGTACTTATATGTATTTAACCAAGCACTTCGATTACTTTCCTACTATTTAAAATCAATTATTTTATCGCTTTGTCCAAACGTGAAATTAAGAACTTGCAGCGTTAAATACCTTCATCCATAACGTAGTGATTTATGTTTTTTGCCTTCATGTACATACATCTGGTTAAATATGTTAGGTAGGTATGTGATGAACAGAGATCTTTGTAATGTTTGTTTTTGTTCGGCAAATGCGTAGGCAACTGCGTGCGATGCGGGCTACCCACCTGTGGCTCCACAAGACGCCATTTTCTTGGAACCACAAATTGCAAATTAGAATAATTACGCTAGCACTTAACTTCGTTAGCAAATTCGTTAGCTATTCGTGATTTCCTTTCAGTCTGCTTCTCCTAAGAAGAATTTCGGTTGGGTATCTTATTATCTCGTTATACTACCTAAGCTGTAAGTACTTTGTGCGTGTCTCTCTCTAAATTGTATTGCTTAGTTAGAGGTAAACTTATGTTTAGCAGTGCAGATTCCCGAGAGAAGAGATGAGTTGCGTTGAGACGGATTCTAAAAATTTAGAACCATGGAGCGACTTCTGAAATCACATGTTTGTGAAACAGCGTGAAGGGTTTTTTTTTAAATTATACGTCTGGTACGGTTATGGTACCTTTACCACTCTAAAATTGTGAAACAGAGCGCTAAATGAATAAAATACGAGTCAGTTTATAATTAGAAATTAAAAGAATAAAATTAGGTAGGTAGGTACCTAGGTACTCAATTTTTTTCTTTTTACTACCTACTTAAGTTTGTTATTTTGATCACTTGATCAGTACCTAATAGTTTTGTAGCAATATCTACTACTTAGTTAGTACACTTTTAAATGTTATGTTCACATCCTTGTTTCAAAAAAAATTTCTAAGCAATCTTAGCCGCTATAATTTTCCTTACTCAATTTTTTTCTTTTTACTACCTACTTAAGTTTGTTATTTTGATCACTTGATCAGTACCTAATAGTTTTGTAGCAATATCTACTACTTAGTTAGTACACTTTTAAATTTTATGTTCACATCCTTGTTTCAAAAAAAATTTCTAAGCAATCTTAGCCGCTATAATTTTCCTAGTAAATTTGATATATTTACTACCATTCTGAATTTTTTCAACTTTTTCCATTCAACAGTTTAGATTTTAGAGGGGGGGGGGCGGTCGATTTTAATGAAAATTTTCAGTTTAAAGTTGCATATTTCGTAAACAGATCACTGAATAGAAAAATCATGTTAGCAACCCCACAATGGTTTTAACAGGCCTATCCAACGATACCCCACACTATAGGGTTAGTCCAGAAAAAAAAATCACCCCCCCTTTACGTCTATGGGAGATACTCTAAAAAAAAATTATTTTTTATTTTACCACTTTGTTGGCGTGACTGATGTGTATATTTATGCCTAATTACAGCTTTCTAGTACTAACGATCTCTGAGCTTAGCCGCGGACGGACAGACAGACAGACAGACATGGCGAAACTATAAGGGTTCCTAGTTGACTACGGAACCCTAAAAAATAGCCCTTCATTCCTCACTGATGAAATAATCGTATCAGTTAGGTTAGGCTTTTGCGTAGCGACCTACCTTACCTAAATATTTATGATTACGATTATTGAGCAGTTAAATTTAACCTTGTGTTTGTTGTAAAAATGTATTACATTGAATGATTTTATAAACTTCCTGTGCCCGTAGCGTTTATCGCGTACGCAGGCATATATGGTACCTACTTAAGTAGGTGCCAACTATATAAGTAAGTAGGTACTTAAAGCATTCATTCATTTCGCGCACTACTATTATTATACCTACTGCCTAAATAAAAGGGGATATTTGCTTTATTTAATTCACTAAAAATTTAATAAGAAGCGTTTATTGTTTGTAAATCACATCATCAATCAATCGATTGCAAGTGGCCCAGAGGGCAGTGGAGAGGAAGCTGGTAGAAGTATCGCTGATGGACCGCAAAACAAACAAATGGCTTCGAGATCAAAGCAAAGTCGCAGACGTGACTAAACGAGTGGCAAGTTAAAGTGGAAGTGGGCTGGCCATGTGGCCCGGAGTGAAGGGTCATGGTGCAAGCGGCTCTTAGAGTGGAAGCCATGGGGGGAAAAGCGACCTCAGGATAGACCACAAATGCGGTGGAAAGACGATGTGAAAAAGGTTCAAATTGGATCCAAAAAGCTCAATGTCGCGACGAGTGGAAAGAATTGAAGGAGGCCTACACCGAGAAGGTTGAAAAAGGCTGAAGAAGAAGAAGAAGATTGTTTGTAACCGAATACTATTGTGATCGATAACATTCATGACTGGAAAAGTTTGCCTGTTTCGTGACACGTTAATCCTGTCATCAGTTCAGTCCATTAGGAGGATCAGAGAAATATCCTGTAACCCTCTCGAACTGATGCAATGATGGCCCGAACTGATGAAAATCTATCTATCTAATCCAATCTAATCTAATACCTTTATACGAGCAATTCTTGTATATATTTAAAAAAATACTTATAGTAAGTATATTATGAAATTTGGTATGTACCTAGGAGTTATCGGGGATGAAAAATTGATCTAGCTTGGTCTTATCTCCGGGAAAACGCTTGGTACCGAGTTTCATCCCGAGCGGAGCTCGGTCGCCCAGGTACTTAAATATTCTAATATATAAAAATCTCGTGTCACGGTGTTTGTTATCGAACTCCTCCGAAACGGCTTGACCGATTGTTATGAAACATTTTTCTCGGTACTCAGTAGGTCTGAGAATAGGTCGTAGGCTATTTTGCTTCGCAGACGGAGTCGCGGGCAACAGCTAGTCTAATGTATAAAAATCTCATGTCACGGTGTTTGTTATCGAACTCCTCCGACACGGCTTGACCGATTTTTATGAATTTTTTTTCTCTATATTCGGTAGGTCTGAGAATAGGTCGTAGGCTATTATATTTCTTCGCGGACGGAGTCGCGGGCAACAGCTAGTATAATTTATAGTGTCCGACCGAAAGTTCGGTTTCGGTTTCGGTCGAGTTTCGGCAAAAAAAACGGGTTTCGGTTTAGTTTCGGTTTCGGTGAAAAACCTGCCGAAACTACGACCGAAACCGAAACTGCATCCGGGAGTTCTCGAGCTGGGATCGGTCATGTTCGGCGCGTTAAATTCCAAAGCGACGAAGACATTTTGCCGCGTCCACGTGCCTAATCATGTGACAGGATTGTGTTTGCAGTTCGTTTTGTTTGTTGTGAGTTTTCATGTGATTTATTTTGAATTCGGTAAGTTTTATCTCGTGATATTAAGAATAGGTAGTAAACATCAAAAAAATGATTCAATATAACAAACTAATACAAATACTAGCTGTTGCCCGCGAGTCCGTCCTATTCTCAGATATACCAAATATAGAGAAAAAAGATTCATAAACATCGGTCAAGCCGTTTTGGAGGAGTTTGATAACAAACACCGGGACACGAGATTTTTATAAGGCTTGTCCACGAAAAAAAGTAGCCATCGAAAACTAAGTCTCCACTGCCTCCCAGTAGGTCTAGGTAGTTCAAACCACAATTCGGTTGCCAACAGAGTATTCTTTTTTATATGTAAAAATCTAAAATCCATACATTTTTCCTAAAAATTTGTGAAATCCTACATAATGCCAGTTAAGACTTAGAGCTGAAATTATGGCATACAAATGTGTTTACTTCTGGCATAATTTAATAAGATATTCGCGGAACATTATAGCGTCGATAATCTATCTGAGTAAAGAAAAAAAAGAACCTTTGTGACCCAAACGTGAAAAATACAAAATCTAAGACTAAAATCCAGAGATTTCGAAAGTAAGCCCAAAAATGGATAGCATCTGATATAAATATCCATAATAGCACCCAAAACGAAAGGTAAAGAGTCCTTTTTTCTAATTGAATTCTTTAAAAAATGACATTTCATATTAAATACCTGAATTATACAATAGTGGCTACTTTTTTCGTGAACAAGCCTTATATTAGAAGAAAGATTAGATCGATATAGTAGAATCAAGTTAAACAAGACAGCGTGCTGGTATGACCCGAAAATTATTGCACACCGTCAAAAAGAGCAAAATTGAATATCTAGGGCACGTGTTGCGCCATGACAGATATCAGTTGCTTCAACTAATATTGATGGGCAAAATACAGGGAAAAGGGTGCTCTGGAAGGCGGAAGAAATCATGGCTGCGGAACATTAGGGAGTGGACCGGGATCAGAAGTGCAGAGCAATTATTCCGGATGGCTCAAGACAGGGAGAAGTTTTCAGAGCTAACGGCCAACCTCCAGTAATGCAGTGGCACTTTCAGAAGAGAATAAATAAAATAAATAATCTTTATTCAAAATACTTTCTTACAATACAATACAATTTATCTAGGAGACTTATAGGAAAAAGAAACACATATGCCTGAACTAGGATGATCCTGTGTTTCAGGCGTGAAAAATAAAAATTACATTAATATCCTTAAAAATTAACACTTGCATATAATATAACAAAACAAGACCTTAATACCTAAGGTGAATTATAATATAATATAATAGGGATGTTGACACCATTAAAAAAGAATTTGAAGACACGACTCCAGTAAAAAAACGCTTTATTTCAGCCCTGAAAGCCAGATTAATTTTCGATTAAATGCAAAATTAGATTTTTTGTTGCTTTAAAACAAATAAATAGTTAGTTGTTTGAGTGTGCGAACAATGACGTCATATGTCGCTATTGTCATTCAAACTCTATGGGAGATTGTGTTTTGACAGCTCATAAAAAGAACGTCAGTTGATTGGTGGTGTCAACATCCCTATTTTACCTTAATACAAAAAAAAAAGAAAAACTTAATATAACATGTAAAACATTATGGTCTATGTTATTATAAGTACCTATCTATCTTGAAAAGAAAATAAAAATGTTCATTTAAAAACAGTCAACAATTTCTCTGTATCTTCGTAGGAAAACTTTTGGAGTTCTTCTTGGAGGGTTTTCTTAGCACGAGAGTAACTAAGTGAAAATATACCCCATTTGGCGTTTAATCTGTTGTAGAGAAAAGGCCCTAGGAATACGTAAAATCTAGAAGAGAAGGCATGTTTTTTCTTCCCCATATTACTTGGGCAAACTATGTATTCTGTAAACTATCTTTTCGTCTCTTGTTAGTAGTGTTAATATTGTAGGGGAGTGCAGCATGCTGTTTAAGAACTGTGTGCATTATAAAAATTTGTCTAACGGTTAATACATTACACGATTTATAAAGAAGGTTAGTGGAGTAGAGGAAAGGTCGAAAAGTAAAAGAAAAGTGGATACTTATGTTAGGGACACTTGGTAGAAACAACTTTGAGAAAGAGGCTAATAGGTGAATACAGTTGGGCTGGGTTGCTTTCGGGAAACTTCGGCATATCTTGTCGTCAGACATCCGTCAGTGCCTAAAGACGAAAATCTTCAACCAGTGCGTCCTACCAGTTTTAACCTACGGAGCCGAAACGTCGACCTTGACTGCGGGCCTAGTCCATAAATTCAGGGTCACTCAGCGAGCTATGGAGACAGCAATGCTAGGGGTTTCTTTGAAGGATAAAATCCGCAATCACATTATCCGACAAAGCACGAAAGTCACCGACATTGCTCAAAGAATTAGTTCGCTGAAATGGCGTTGGGCTGACTACGTCTGTCGTAGGGCTGATGAGCGGTGGAGCAGACGAGTTCTCGAATGTAGACCACGGACGGGGAAACATAGTATAGGGCGTCCTGAGGCACGGTGGAGGGATGACCTTAAGAGGGTCGCAGGCGGCGGATGGATGCGAGGGTCCGAAGACAGAGTGTTGTGGCGTGCCATGGAAGAGGCCTATGTCCAGCAGTGGATGTTATAGGCTGATGATGATGATGATGATAGTGCATTAGTGGTGATAATATTATGGATTCAGGGTTGTTATGTTGATTATCAATAAGTGAAATCATTGAAGACTGCATAGCTATGTGATTAAAAGATAAAAAATAAGGACTGACTGATTAAAATAACGTTTTCTTTATTTTTCCCTCAAAACATGATCCTTATAAGGAAGTTTCGGTTTCAGCCGAAAGTGAGACCGTTGCCGATATTCGGTTTCAGTTTCGGTCGTAAAAACCAGTTTCGGTTGGACACTACTATTTTAGCATGCCCCCAAACTGAGCGTTAGATAACGGAGTCTATTTATGACACAGACTAAAGTGTAATATGCAGCTCTAAGTTCTCGGTTGAACCATACTTATAATTCGGTTAATAAATCATGAAGTTCCGAGTTATACCCAAAGTGATCTTTTGTAATGCTACTTGTGCTACTTGGGTCACTTATACAACCGTTGCATAAAATACTATTTCCTACTCCTGTAATTTTATCTGTTTTTTACACGGTCGCGAACAAATAAATAAGAACATAGATAATATGACTTCAGAAAGTCTATACTTACTCTATTCCCCATAACAGCACCTGTGTCGTAATGTCGTTATTAGGTACAGTCAGCAACAAATATATGAATACACCCAAAGTACCAAAGATATGCATCCACGACTCTATTACCAGGGCATAATGGCGTGTATACATATTTTTGGTACTTTAAGTGTATTCATATTTTTGTTGCTGACTGTACGATACCCCTAGCTGCCACGGATTATTAAGTGTAGGTTACACTCAACACTAAAGCCCAGTTTAGACCTGCTGAGTTGAGTCGAGTCTGTTCGAGTCGGTTCGAGTCGATTTGATTTGATTCGAATCGGTTCCAGTCGGTTTGAATCGACTCAACTCGACTAAACTCAACTCGGCTCAACTCAATAGGTCTAAACTGGGCTTTAGTGTTGAGCGTAACCTACATTTAATATTCTGTGGCAGCTAAGTGTATCGTAACGGTAACTAATAACGACAATACGATACATCGTATTGTCGGATACAAGTGCTGTTATGGGGAATTTCTGAAGTAATATTATCTATGTTCTTATTTATTTGTTCGCGACCATGAAAAAAACAGATAAAAGCACAGGAGTAGAAAAACATAATTATGTAGGAACATACAATCTTAGTATCTTCTGGCCTATAACCTCCCACTCTGGGCAAAGGCACATGTTAAACATATACACAGGAACATATGAAAGTTTGCTTATTTGTATTAAAATGTCATCTTTCAAGGAGTACTACGATCATTAAGTTAACCTAGTGACCTGTTATAATACATTCAACGCTCGTGACTGTTTGTATATTAGAATACATTAAAATAAAAGAAAATAACAATACTTCAATCTTCTCTAAAACAGCGAACGTACTTCAATAATCTCTTATCATGATAAGCGCAAATCTGATCGAAGTAGTTCTGAGTACTAGCGACATTTCCGTTTGATATAAGTGATATAACACTTCACTAACAAAACCCAGATGGATTGATTACTACTTGAGAAATTGATAACATTTATAAATAAAAGCTTTAGATATTTTACGTGAAGCAAACATTTCATGTACCTACTTAGGTTCCAGGTTTCAGTTTATAAACTTAACTAGCTTTTGCCCGCGACTCTGTCCGCGTGGAATTAGTAATTTGGGCAGCTTATTTTTTTATCCAATTGGCTTTTTCATCAATTATGGCTCTCCTCAGTTCCTCGATATAATAAAGTTACCCCCCCCGCAACCCCCCGCACCCTCTAACCCGCTCCCCCCCCGCACCCCCCCCCCCCCGCACAGCAACCCCTCACCCTCGCACCCCGCACCCCTCCGCACCCCCCGTACGCCCTCCCACACAGCACCCCCCGCACACCCGCGTTCGTCCCAAGTCAAGCGTGCCTATGCCTATAGAAGTTTTACTTCAAGTTTTTTTTTTGTCAAATATCTTGAAAACGGTGCATCCTACGGCAAAATCAATGAAACTTTCATACCCCTTTATTGTCCCCGCACCCTCTCTCCCGTACCCTTCCCGGCACCCCCCCCCTCAACCGCCCCCCCCCATGGTTTTTGTCAAATATCTTGAAAACGGTCATCCTACGGCAAAATCATTGAAATTTTAATCCCCCCTTTGCAGCCCCCCTCCCCCGCACCCTCACCCCATCTCATCCCAAGGTGTTAACACTGAAAGAATTTTTCAAATCAGAGCAGTAGTTCCTGAGATTAGCGCCTATAGAAGTTTTACTTCAAAAACCCCCGATTTTGAAACATTCTTCCGCTCCGCTCCGCTCCTATTGGTGTTAGCGTGATAATATATAGCCTATAGCCATCCTCGATAAATGGGGTATCTAACACTGAAAGAATTTTTCAAATCGGAGCAGTAGTTCCTGAGATTAGCGCGTTCAAACAAACAAACACACAAACAAACAAACAAACTCTTCAGATTTATATATTACATTAAGTATAGATATAACTTTTCATCACTTAAGCTCTACATAGTAAGTATCAAAAAATGTAATAAATCAAAATTTTCTGTTTAAGCTCTGAAAGTAAGTTGCATTTAACTTGTAATCCGTGTTGTAAATTCGATTTACATCTTTAGGGATGTAAGTAAATTTAAAAATCGAATGGTGCTCCTTTGTATTCACGAACTGGTAAACAAGGAGTTTGTTATGCGTAATACTTACCTCCAAACCTCCTTGCTGGCATTATGCTGCTGGCCAGTGCTGGCTGAATGTGCCAAAACCAAAGAGCGCGAGGCCATTAAAAAAAAACAAAAGACGGTTTGGCGCGATAAATTTTCTTCCGCTCTGTTACAAATTGCGTACCTATACATTTTTAACATAACGGTTTTTCTTTATTTCCTCGCATTTGTGATGAAAACTACAGTGTTCAACTCGAGTGTAAATGATCAATTACACCCGCGAACTATAAGCACCCTCGCTCGCTTTGCTCGCTCGTGCGCCTAAATATCTTGGATGTAATTGATCACTTACGACCCTTGTTGGCCTTGTTTATCAATCTACTAAAAAAAAAAACAATTTTCAAATAATAATAGTAGATTGTTCAACAAGGGACTAAAACAAGCCATAATGACACGAGATATTTAGCCACCCGAGCGATAGCGAGGGAGGCTATAATTCGAGTTGTCATTATGGTAGTTTAGTCCCGCGTTAAACACTCTACTTTTCACTTTGAATGCGAGGAAAAAAACGACGTACAAAATTACTTTTTTACAACGTATGCTCAATACGAGCAATGGACATCTGTTCAAAATTCAAATAGCAAAAAAAAACCGCTGTCTTTTCTTTTCTTTTATATTTTTTTGTAAAGTGACGCTTTAAATGCTTGCATAATTAGCCAACAGATTCTAACTTAAAGACTATGTTAAAAATAATTGGACTATGCATGTAAGAATGATAATTGTTCATTTATTAGAATCGGCAAATAAATTAACCTAATTGATCTAAGTTCACACACAAAATATATTGTTAACTGAAACACTTACCCGTGAATAAAGAAACGACTTTTTATGTTTATTTTCTATATGCCAATTCTTTGTTAAATTATATCTAATTATACTTTCTATTTACTATTAAATGCAACTGACATCGCATTATTTTGAAGTCACGCCATATTAACTTTCAAACGTAACTGCTCTATCTACCGTACACTCCAGCACTGCTTTGCCGACAGTGCGGATTGCTATTTTATCGACAGAGCAGGGAACTGCTTTGCCGACAGCGTTTTAAAAAAAAAAACAAATTAAAAACACCTAAGCTAAAGGAAATCTTTCCTTACATGCATAATAAAATGAATTCATCTTTAATATTTTATAATTAAATAGATTAATATTCGTAATTATTCAATGTGTTTCACGAAATTATTATTTTTTAAATATTTTTTATACAGTTGTCATTTTGAGGTTATTTCCACGCCCTAAATTCTTCCACAGACCGAAGCGCAGGGCGCTACGGTGCGTCCGCAGCGCGCTTCGGTCTGTGGAAAGCTTTAAAATTGTCTATACCCAGTTACTGAAAATGGCGATAATCCTCCATTCACAAACACCGTGATTGGCAGTTTAGGGGTTTCCATAGTCAATTAAAAAAATTTTACTTTAATCCCTAGAGATCAAAAAAGAGCTTTAGTCCCGATATGCAGAGACTAAAGTAACATTTTAAGAGCATGAGAAGTGAAAAATTATAATTAGGTAAGTATATTCGATACTAAAATTAGGGGTGTGATCCTTGTAAAGTAAAGTTAATGCAATATCACTGTCTTTGTTGTAAAAAGGTTTTACAGTTACGTGATGATTGTGTAGGTAACGGATAATATTGAAACGGTCTTATAAGCTCTTTAAGTCCCCTAGTCGAAGTCCCTATAATATTTATCTGTCTGTATATTGCGCTTCATTTAGACTTTTTATGTCATACAAATGAGCGCAATTTTATTGAAAAAAGGCCAAGTTAGAGTCAGACACGCGCACCGAGGGTTCCGTACAAATTTTTAGGAATGTCAAAATATACGCCGTAAAACAGCCGTAACTATAAAAATCCAGTGTTTGCAGAACCCTGCTTCTAAGTAAAATGTACGCAGTGTGAGTTCATTTTATATTGGTTGGACAGGACCCCCTTATGTTTAATGTTATTAAGTTTATTGTTATTATTTGCCGTTGTACCGACCACAGTAGTATTACATAATCGGTGAAAATTTCAAGTGTCTAGTTAACGGCATTATAAATATCGAGTTAAATAAAACGCTGAAAAAAAAACACATTTCTTGTAAGACGACCCCTTTTAGTGTTTGTTGTTATATCGGCAACAGAAATGCATAATCTGTGAAAATTTGAACTGTCTACCTATCACGGTTCATGAGATACAGCCTGGTGACAGACAGACGGACAGCGGAGTCTCCGTAATAGGGTCCCGTTGGCACCCTTTGGATACGGAACCCTAAAAAGTATCAGAAATATTAAGTTACCTACTTATTTTATTAGATGGTAAGTGGCAGCAGCCGCCTCAGCTGCGGGCCAGTGCGCTGTTATGTGTGGCGGTGGCCGCCAAGTAGGTCGTGTTGTGAAACAGAGAGAGGCGGCTGTTGCGGCCGCCGCTGCGCCTGCGCCGGGCGGGCCGCGTCACGCGACACGCCGACTGTACACCGACCTTGAATACCATTATTACTTTATTGTAAACGAGCAGGTGTATGCACTTATCTATAATTTCTATAAAGAAACCATAAACTATAAAATACGGCTGCTGCAGATAAATCTGTTAAAGAACATACCTACAGTTAGCGATGCCCGTCCATATACCTAACCTAAACTTGTGCCTCAACGCAAACATAGGTGTATCTAACTACCTACACACCGCAATGTTTGTTAGTCTCCACTAGGGTTTTCGAATACCCGCCAATTTTCGATACCCGGGTATCGGGTATTTTTTTGTTTAATACCCGGGTACCCGTGTACCCGGGTACCGAATATTTGTAAGAAAAAGAATGAATTAAAATAATTGTCTTTTATTAATCGTCGTTCTTTTCATATAGGAACTATCATAAATATCTTAATCATTCAGGGACATAAAATTAACGATACAATTCACTCCTTTTCATCGTTTTAAATTCTTTCAAATAAAACAAAAACACTTGAAAAAAAAACGAAATCTAAACTCAATAACAAAATTGCAATTTCAAAACAAAAATCTTCTCTCTCCTTGAATTAATATTAAAATAGATTCTCATCATTTTTGCACGATGAGAATAGATCTAAAATTGAGATTCTCAATCTCGTCATGAGATCTTTAAAAGGTCCTTTCTCATCTTGCAAAAAACAGGCCTTTAGATACACTATGGCATTAATACAACGATCCGAAAGCCTGTTTCGAGTTTTTGTTACAAAATTATTGAAGACGTTAATTCTGTGGCTCTAGTGAAAAAGGGGTTAAGTCTGCAGAAATTAAATAGCTATTTTCTATTTTATGTGTAAAGGGGGCTAAGTCGAAATCAGCTGTTCAACTTCTGAAGACTTAACCCCTTTTTCACTAGAGCCACAGAATTTTTGTACAAGCTAAAGTAGTATTTTAAGTAGTTGCCGGGTACCCGGGTACTAGCTCAGATTATACCCGGGTACACAAGTTCTTAATTACCCGGGTATACCCGGCCCCGGGTACCCGGGTAGAAAACCCTAGTCTCCACGTACCTAACAAAAAAATAAAAATAATAGTACATTACTGCAGAGGCCGTGAAGTAAGGGATTGATGGACGAGATTTGGGGTATACGGCCGAGTCGTAGACGAGGCCGGATAAAACGAGTCCAGCAATCCCTCTTCCGGCCGAGGATTGTATAGCTTTTCTCAAACATGCATCATCATCATCATCATCATCATCATCATCCATCCATCCAACCATCCATCCATCCATACATCCACCTATACATCCATCCATACATCCACCCATACATCCATCTATACATCCATCCATACATCCATCCATACATCCATCCATACATCCATCCATCCATACATCCATCCATCCATCCGTCCATCCATATATCCATCCGTAAATCCATCCATACATCCATCCATACATCCATCCATACATCCATCCATCCATACATCCACCCATACATCCATCCATACATCCATTCATACATCCATCCATCCATCCATCTATCCATTCATCCATACATCCATCCATCCATACTTCCATCCATACATCCATTCATCCATACATCCATCCATCCATCCATCCATCCATACATCCATCCATACATCCATCCATACATCCATCCATACATCCATCCATCCATCCATCCATCCATACATCCATCCATACATCCATACATCCATCCGTACATCCATACATCCATCCATACATCCATATATCCATACATCCATCCATACATCCATCCATCCATCACCAGTAGTTTAGGCGGTTTTATAGAAATAAAAGATGATAGATTTTTTTAATGTCGTAAGTTGGCTATATGTAATTTTTCCTTTGTCAGTTTAGTGTTAGTAAGCAAATTTAAAAAGTTACAGCAGCGGACAATAATGGTTTTTCATACTTACTTTTATGGCCTAGGCCAAGAAGTAATGTAGGGAGCCATAAACAACAAACTTCATGGCTTCATTTCGTGACATTAACGCATACATTTCAAAGCATGTTTGAGAAAATTCTATTAATTCAGAAGTATTAATTAAGTAGGTACTTGACATCTATACCTACCTACATTATAAAGTCAGTTCATTAAGTCAATTTACCAAGAACCAACAAGTCAATTTACCAGTCATCCTCAGCCTATATACGTCCCACTGCAGAGCACAGGCCTCCTCTCAGAATGAGAGGGCTAGGGCCGTAGTTCCCACGTGGGCCCAGTGCGGATTGGGAACTTCACAGACACCATTGAATTTCTTCGCAGGTTTCCTCACGATGTTTTCCTTCACCGTTTACGTTTAGCTCATGGTAAATTACAAATGTAAATTCGCACATAAATTCAGAAAAACTCAGAGGTGCTAGCCGGGATTTGAACCTACGACCCTCTGGTTGAGAGGCCATAGGTCGAACCACTAGGCCACCACGGCTGAGCCACCAACTTACCGTCAACCTGTTGTTTATTGACAAATGCTATTAAGTACCCCAAAAACTGTACTAAGTATTTGTAATTTATTATGGGGATAAAATTTGAGCAATCCGATTTATGATTTCCAAAGGTAAGTAATGTATTATTTTTCTATTTAAAATGTGTACGTGATGGTAGGTAGGTACCTTAAACATGTTATTATTACCCTACATTTCTAACTTTTAATCTAAATGGTAGAGAAAAATTATTTGAATGAGTTTTAATTTTTTTTAATTAAACACGCGAAATTTAGATTTTTTTTATTTGTTTAGTTTTGCATAGCTAAATTTAACCAGAGTGCATTCTGATCCATCTTGAGCCTCAAATTAGATGTGGTGAACTGTACTGCATGGCTTAACGAGATTTTTAGGGTACTTAATGCTTTGTATGGACATCTTATTTTCCTGTAAATGTTATTTGATAAGGTAAGTATTTATCATTTTTGAATGTCCGTTAAATGGACATGTTTTAAGCTAAATAGTGGTCACACAGTGGTCATGTAATTTTTTTTCACTGTAATAAGATCAAATGTTGACCAAAGTTTAGGAGAAGAGGCAACGTTTAATTGAAATGAAAAAAAATAAAAAACTGCAACAGTTTTTTAAAAATGGTTTTTGGAATCTGATAACAAAACTATTCAAGATTATTTTTCAATAAAAATAAATGCAAAAAATAATTAATTCAGAATATCACAACTCAAAATCTTAGTACGGTTGTACATTATTCAAAAAATCAGAAATATCGAAATTTCTCGAAAGCGGTGAGACTTTTACTAAGGTAATTTTTTGATATTTGGTAGATGACCTGCCCACTACCTATCATCATTTTTACCGACTAAGTATACACATATAGGTAACGCCATCAGAGTTGAGGTCACGCACACAATAACATCTCATGTAATGACAGCGGGATTTTGACTTTTATTCGTACCGAAAGCAAGTTCAACAAACTCAACAGTGAATTACAAGATTGACTAAAAATTTCTTCAACCTATTTCGTTCAGAATTATTTAAGAAAATACATCTAGTTCAAACAAAACAGAAAAGTAAAATATTTTGATGTATAATCAGATAAGCATATTTTTTGCTTTTTATAAAATACCGATTTTGTTCGTTGCGAATATTATTTCTTTTCAGTTTCGAATTTTTTTATTTCAAAAATAGGTTATATGATAAAAGAAAATTTATAATATGCATAGTATTGCGTAGGTAGGTATTACCTTAAGATCATATAATTCACATTTTCATTCACTTACTCATTTCATTCATTCACTACTTTTATTGCAATCAGTACTTTATGCAGCTGTGTGTGTAATCATTCGCTTAACTCTCGTGGCATTACCTATACCTAAGTTTCAGCCACGTCAACGGCGGTTCTTTCAAAACTTTTCAATAAAATCTTTAAATTGACGCATTTTTTTTTCATTTGTTACAAATACAAATGTATTGAT
Organism: Archips xylosteana; assembly: GCA_947563465.1. NCBI lineage: Eukaryota > Metazoa > Arthropoda > Insecta > Lepidoptera > Tortricidae > Archips > Archips xylosteana. Next base: position 17,412,644 of record OX387343.1, read on the forward strand.
GAACTGAAACAATTACTTTGGTCACCCGCTTGCTTTGCTTTGGTCGAGCAAAGTACTTAATTGTTTCTGTTCATTGATATGGATCTCTGCAAATTATCGCCTGATGTAATAAATGAATACAAGGAAACCACAACACACCACTGCGACCTTATCTTATAGCATAAGAATGGTGGAATCTAAATTGGTGAGTAAAATTTGATTTAAAAGATTTTTTTTTATTTTTTTTTTCGAATATTACATTAGTATCGGGTTAAATAGCAAAAAATTAATAATTTAGAACCGTTTTGAAATATTTATTTTATTAAATTTATTATTTAAAGAGACAAGGTGCCTCATTCTAATTAATTACGCAATGAATGACAAAGAAAAATATTTCAAAACTCTTCTAAATTGTTATTTTTTTGCTAACCAGATACTAATGGCCAATAATAATGGCAGATACAAATAATATTTGAAAAAAAAACCGGCCAAGAGCGTGTCGGACACGCCCAAGATAGGGTTCCGTAGCCATTACGAAAAAATCAAGTAATATTTTTCTAAGGATTTCGTATGTGTACGGAATCTTCCAAGTTAGGTATCGTCAATACTTTGAAAACAGCTCGTATCTCAAAATCGTTAATCTGGCAAAGTGAACTTTATTACGCGCGTATCAAGGTTCAGTTTTGTTTACATGCTGTTTTGAGATACGAGTTTTTCAAAGTAATGACGGTATGTTTAATACCTTAGGCTACTATAGGTAACGCCACCAGAGTTGAGGCCACGCACACAACCACATCTCTTGTAATGACAGCGGGATTTTGACGTTGTGTTGTCGTTAAACGTCAACACAACGTCAAAATCCCGCTGTCATTACATGAGATGTGGTTGTGTGCGTGGCCTCAACTCTGGTGGCGTTACCTCTATTTACTCTTAAACTACAAATAATTCCCAAGCAATCTTAGCCGCTATAATTTTCCTTGTAAATTTAATATATTTACTACCATTTTGAATTTTTTCAAATTTTTCCAACCAACAGTTTAGATTTTAGATGGGGGGGGACGGTCGATTTTAATGAAATTTTTCACTTTAATGTTGAATATTTCGCAAACAAATCACTGAATACAAAAATCATGTAAGCAACCCCCCAATAATTTTAAAAGACCTATCCAACGATACCCCATACTATAGGGTTAGCCGAAAAAAAAGAAATCACCCCCACTTTACGTCTATGGGAGGTACCCTAAAAAAAATTTTTTTAGTTTTTTTTATTTAACCACTTTGTCGGCGTAACTAATATATATATTCATGCCAAATTACAGTTTTCTAGTACTAACAGTCTCTGAGCTTAGCCGCGGACAGACAGACGGACAGACATGGCGAAACTATAAGGGTTCCTAGTTGACTACGGAACCCTAAAAAAGAAAACAAAATTCTTTAAAATCAAATTTTACTCACCAATTTAGATTCCACCATTCTTAACTCACGGATACTTAGATCATTTTAATCGTTGTAATTTAATTTTAATTAACATTGAAATATGTTTTTCATAAAAAAAAAATGTAATTTGATGTACTAGTTTTATTTAAAGTTACTTTTACGCAGCGATTTAAAAAGTGATTTTTACTACTTTGACCCTTTCCATACTATTTTGAAAGTGATGCCTTGGGAGTATTTAAGAATTTTTTACTGGTAAAATTCCACATAAACTAAGGTAGTTTTTAAAGTACTTTGCAGAAAAAAAACTTATGTGAAAAAATAACCTTTGAAAATTTATGAAAAATTTTACTGAACTCAAATTATTGAGAGTTTTATTTTTTGTTGTAAAATGTATGATAACACGAGTTAAAATGGAATTGTTATTTGTTAGACCCGCTATCTCACTACTTCCAAAAAAAAATTCACGGTCGTAGGTCGAATAGTTCAGCTACCACTAAGAAATTATACCTGAAATTCGACCTTTCTAAAATTTTCACTAAAATGCTCTTAACTCTGTATACACCCTGTATACATATACTATATCTATTTTCTTGCATTTATTTGTGTGTCTTTTTGTGAAAGTGTTCTTTCTTTTATATTTTGGCATTTATACCAATCTGTGAGTATAGACTGGCATCATCAGTCAGGTAACTAGTTATGTAGGTACTTACAGTTAAATGCGAAAATATATATTCTGCTTGAATTTTGAGCCACTATAAATAGTGTATCAAGACTTTATTACCTCGGAATAAAAGCGTGTGGTAGCTACGTATTTTTGAAGAGAAGACAGTATCTAAGTACAAAATCCTGGGCTGCACCTGTGGTGCAGTCGCCGTCTGTAACAGCGTCCAAGGTGTTCAACAATATGTGATCAGATCACGTACCTACCTACTACCCTATTGCCAATAACGCATAGGTACCTAACTGATATTTTTGAGCATTTTCGCTGGCGCTGCATATCTGTCTGCCTGTGTATATATATTACTATCTGTTGCCCGCGACTCCGTCTGCGATGAAAAATAGCCTACGACCTGTTCTCAGACCTACCGAGTATAGAGAAAAAAGTTTCATAAAAATAGAGTTCGATAACAAACACCGTGACACGAGATTTTTATATATTAGACTAGCTGTTGCCCACGACTCCGTCCGCGAAGAATGGGGGGGGATAAAAAATAGCCTACGACCTATTCTCAGACCTACCGAGTGTAGAGAAAAAAGTTTCATAAAAATCGGCCAAGCCGTTTCGGAGGAGTTCGGCAACAAACACCGTGACACGATATTTTTATATATTAGAAGATTATATCGTCCCCTTACTGCTAAAACCGACTAACTGCATCAATGATAGTTTCGAGAAAAACGCATTTAAAGGTTTGAGTGGTACGTTCTCTAATAAAACCTAACGTTAATTGAAGTGTTTTTGTGTTTTTATTTAGATGGGTTATCTGTAAGTAAAACAGTATGAAGAAATTTAGCCTATACCCAATATAAGTAGGTAAAATCACGCTTTGAGTAAAAAAAGTGGCGCAGATAGTCGGTTTTGCTTGTAGGAGATGTGTAACGTTTCGAAATTAAGCGGCATTAAAGTATTAAAATGTAATTAGTATGTTTTGTCACTTAGCTAATTTTACAAACTGCACAGATCCAATGGGGCGAAGCGAAATCCTTTGTAACGATTGCAGTTATTTTGACTCTATTCTATTTGTATATAAATTACCATGGAGTTATATTTACAAATCTGACGATTATTTGACTATAGAGCGACATTGAACATCAAACAAGATAAAAATGACCATTTAATAAATATTTAACAATTAATATTATGGAAATTAACCCAAAAAGTCCCTTGTAACCACAGGGAGGAATATAAAACCTAAAAAAAAAATAACGTGTCATCGAATAATCACAACAAGGAAGTTTTTGTTCATTATCCGAGGGCTGGTACGGTTGAAAGAAAATAAACAACTCATCTGTATCAAAACCTTGCATTTGGTATAATTCAAAATATAACTTTAATAATATTCAACATTATAGATAGAAATACACGTCATTACAATAAAATATTATTAAACACCAAAAATAATTATATTATAGGTATATCGTTAACCCACATAGTCATTATTCGTCACTTGACTCGCCTTCGGCCACATCTGGCACGCGGTCTACGATATTTTCGCAGACAAGTGACTGAAACCAGCTATGGTACTCTTCAGGTATACCTAATACCCTTTTCGCAGATGGTCTTAAATAAGTATTCAATATTAAACGTTGTCAATAATGTCTATCAAAGCAAGACATTCAGTAATCATAAATAAAATAGTTCTCTTACATCCTTTTATTTACCTACTTAAAGCGACCACAATAAAATTAACCTCAAGCTGCGACAAATAAAACAAATAGGTACTTAAGTAAGTAAGTAAATACTTTATTGTACAGAAAATAAACAAACAAAGAAAAGTTACAAAATTAAATGATGAGATACAAGTCGATATGAAACCATAAGAATAAATAATAACAGATTATTTATTTATTTATTCTTATGATGAAACACAAGTGTAGGTGGATTTAATACTTAATACGGTGTAATTCAATGGCCTGCTTGATTTTTTTGTTACTTTTTCTAAGTACCTCACCACCATCTGACGATTCGTGCTTATTTTCAATATCTGAAACAAAAACAATTTTGTTACTAAGGTACGCTGAGGTGCGCTAAGGTGCGGTCAAGGCCGTGCGATTTGCTGTCATTTAACGCAAGAAAAAAGAATCCCGAGACTTCAACACTCACTTTTAATTATTTTCACTATTTATTGCATTTAGATAAATATAATTAAGTAGCTTAAAACTATAATCTACACTCTTCAAAGTTTAGGTAGGTTAGAAACAGTAAACAGTTAATTTGTACTTACTTTTATTCGTATCATCGCCTCCAAGTCTAGATTTAAAAGTTTTCAAGATCTTGAACTCATTATGTACACATAAAGTATACGAACTCATTAGAAAATAAATTCAAAACGGGATGCGCGCGCGCGTGTGCAGTCTCGATCAAGGTTGAAATGCGACTAAGTGCGGGGAGGGGAGGGGCCGCTTACGCGCTCTTAAGCGGTTTTGCCTGTACTTCCTGTACTATAATTCTGCCGCCGATAGGAGAAACGTTACATTCAAAACCAACTATACTACGTTTAGTTTGTTTTTGCAGTTGAATATTTTAATCGATGCATTAATTTAGTACAGGAAAAAAATACTAAGGTTAGGTTTGATGGTTTTTTCAGACGTCCGAAATGCCATATTTGTTTTATAGTTTACAGCAAAAAACGACTATGTATAGTTTAGTCGCTTTATGCAGTAATAAAATTGCTATTTTATTCATTAACATACACTTGGTAGCTTTTGCTTGTTATTTATTTCTGAAAATCACCAATAACCTACCTTAAGCTGGAGGCTAAATCAAGAACGGAGCGGCGTATCAAAAAACGGGTTTTACCACCAGATAGAGCTTGGAAAGCGTATTCTAACGGTACGTATAACTCATTTTTGCCAAAAAGGGAGGTTAGTCGGTTTTAGCAGTAAGGGGGCGATATAGTACCTGGGCGACCGAGCTCAGCTCGGGCTAAACTCGGTACCAAGCGTTTTCCAGAGATAAGACTAAGCTAGATCAATTTTTCATCCCTGAAAACTCCCACATACCAAATTTCATCGAAATCGTTGGAGCCGTTTCTGAGATACCGATTATATATATATAAGTAGGTATATACAAGAATTGCTCGTTTAAAGGTATTAGATAGATAGATTAGATAGATAGATAGATTAGATTAGATTAGATAGATTATGTAGGTACAGTGACAGTGGCACATAGCCCGCCTGCCAATTACGAAAGGCGCTAATATCAAATTGCGCATTTGTTACATCAGCATTCTTGCCTACCTACTCTTGCCTAGCATTTACTGAACGCATTGTCGTGCAAAAGGCATGATTTTGATTTCCCGAATGTATACCATAGATTTATTAAATCAAATATGTATTTGCAATAGTCTATAGCCACACGGACGGTCTACCTGCATTCCGTCTGCAGTGCTGTGAATGTGTGTGTGCATCGTAACTGCTTTTTTAGCTGTGACATATACAGGGTTAATGGTATGTAAAAGTAACAAATTAAAATTAAAAAAAAAAACCATAAAGTATTAAATTCTACGATGTTTTTATTTTATTTACCCAATACCCATTCATAAATGTTCCTTATTTGCTGCAGTGGCGGACTAAGAAATCTGCAAGCACTTCCATTTTCTAATTACAAAAAACAAAGTACTTACCTATTTGAAAATGGAACTCCTTACTTTCATAATTTTATCTAAAAAATGGTGTATTTTATTTTATTTAAAAATCGGAGGCAAATTCGTTTACTTAATGCACAACATCGTAGGTAGGTACTAAGCAGATTACTATGTCTGGGATAATAATAATTACGCAAAATTCACAGTTAATTATTTTTTTTATAAGATTATCAAATTAAGGACTTCTATTTTCAAATAGATACTTTATTTTTTTTAATTTGTAAATGGAAGTGTTTAAAAATTTCATAGTCAGCCACTGCAGCAAATAAGGAACATTTATGAATGGGTATCAAATGTAAATAAAATAAAAACATCGTAGGATTTCAAACTTACTTAATTGTTTTTTTTGTTTCAATTTATTATTTCACATTAGTTATTGTTGTTAGTTGTATTTATAACAGTTATTATTGATAAATTTACTGAGTTAGTTTTAAGTTATGTTCGGACGTGATTTTCTTCCCACGTCCTTTGTGATCATTTTTTTCTAACAACCATTAACAAAAATCATAGTATTTCTCGTTAGAAAGCTAGAAATACGTACATGTTTTACGTATAATCTGCACTTCAAATGTATCAGTAAAATTTTCTGTTTTTGTGCCATTAATGTTGAACAACCCGATAAAAAAACATATTTTTTTTACTTTTCGGTCTCGCATTCTTAAACGTGTACAGATAATTATACTTTTAATTTTGTATAAGAACAGTTATTTTATCTTGTACATAAAAAAATTAAAAAATTTACTTTTTATAAATAAAATTTTGAAGATTTGAAAAAACTTAAATTTCAATTACTTATCTCAGAAATGGTTCACTTTTGCATAGGGCATTATGTGACTAAAAATATTGCAAATTACCTCCCCCATAACCCATTAACGGGAATAGGTCGACTTACCAATAACCCTGTATATACTTATGTAATTTATAATTGAGAAATGCGAAACGCTTGTGGAGACATGGACTCACATGGACGCATTACTGTGCAGCCGGGCCCTGTTTGCCCGTAGCGTGGGCTGTTTGTGGAGACATGGACTCACATGGACGCATTACTGTGCAGCCGGGCCCTGTTTGCCCGTAGCGTGGGCTGTTTGTGGAGACATGGACTCACATGGACGCATTACTGTTTCACTCTACAACTAAAACAACTTACTCATACTTAGGTATTTAAGTACAACATTTTTTACCCGTTCTTGGTAAATGTCGCACAATCTGTACCGACGATAAAGAAGCGAACACTACTTTATCAATGGAATATTTTAAATAGGAAATAATTGATTATTTTCTTTAAACTCGTCATGTAAAGTATTCAATTACAATCCGATAAATCAATAAAATTGATAGCACAAAGGATAATTGACCGAATCCGCTATTATTGTCTGAGTGTAGTTTCCGTTTCTCAGAATAAATTGTTTACTGACAGGAATCAATCTGATCAACCGCTAGATTAATTAGCTTTATCTATCTTATCTGACTTTGTAGTAACAAACTGTGATAATTGTAAATTTTGATATACTTCCTCTGTGTGAAAAATGCGTTAGGTAATGTGTATTAGCTGTAGGGGATTAGAGATAGGGTCACACGGAATCGAATAGAAGTATAAATCCCTTTTATTCCCGGTTATTCCTTCTTAGGGTACCGTAGACCCAGCAACCCAAGAAAACCCAACGTACATATAAGAATTCTTATAGTTTTGCTATGTCCGTCCGTCCGTTCGCGACTTATTGTTAGCTTAGAGACGTAAGGTACTTACTAAGTGCTAGAAAGCTGTATTTTTCCATGAATAGTATTTACCGTGGTTAAGTATTTTATTTTCGTTACGAAATATTTTTGTTCTGATGCTTGCAGTGTCCAAATCAAGCCACAGAGTGATATGTCCTAGGACTCCTGGGTGGTAGGATTCAATTTTATATATGGTGGCCCTTATCCGGCTTTAAAACCAAATTGGTGACCTTCACGCCCCACTAATAAAACACTACGCCGCGCTCACAGTCGAAACCTAAAACAAGATATTTAGAGAAAACTGATGTTGAGGCACCGCTTGACCTTGAATATTGAGAGACCCGGATATGAGATAATATTATAATAAGTTAAGTATGAAACTACTGTCTTAAAATTTAATTTCTGCTAATTTTCATCATGCCATCTCGTATCCTGCGGTTAATTGAGGTCAGGTGGAGTAAGACCATAATATACCGCATACCTACACCTAAGCTACCTACTAGCTGTTGCCCCTAACTTTGTCTACTGAGAATTTGTTAGTTATTCGGAATTTAGTGCGAAGGTACATTTGAAATTTAGGTAAGTACTTAAGTATGAAGTGTAGGAAAACATCGTGAGTAAGGAAACCTGGACACATCGGCGAAATAATTCAAAGGTGTGTGTGTGAAGTTCTATATCCGCACTGAGCCCACGTGGCCACGTGGGAACTACGGCCCAAGCCCTATCATTCTGAGAGGAGACCTGTGCTCTGCAGTGGGACGTATACAGGCTGGGATGATAATGATGGATTTTTATTAAGCAAAAGAAAAACGAGAACCTTTCGAGACGTAATTGCCCCTCAGACCGCGAAGCTGTGGGCGATTGGGCGTGGGCCCCACAGGTGGGCCCGCTTCGCCCTCACCTAGCTGAGCCCACGCCTAGCTACGATACTGCACAAGCATTCTGAAATATAACCAATATAGACGAACAGTCAATATCAAGTTTTGACCTAATATTACTTCTTTGACCACAAGGCCCAGTTAGCCGTATACAATATCATAGAATTACTTTATCCTTTTATACACTAGTGTTGTGAATTTTTTCTCTCTTTTAAAAACAAACATTTTACTTAGGTGGTACCCAGTTTGACCATTGTCACTAACCTTAAAGCTTAATTATTAACTGGTACAAATGAATCAGAAAGGGTACTTCTACGAGCGTTTCAAGCTGTGTCAGTTTCCTGTCGCATATATTTAAGAAATCAGTGGCAGTTTGCGTGCAATTTTAATGAATTTATATTGTACCGCAAGCACACTAGGTAAAAGTACTTAAGTATATCGTTTTACAAGTCTTCCGTTCGGTGTGGCTTATTTCTTCAATATATGCAACAGGAAACTAATTGCGGTTGAAACCCTCGTAGAACTACCCAAAAATAAATTGTGCAAAACCGCCAATTTCTGAAAGACATGTCCAACGACCGCCATCACTATGGAGTAGACGAGAAAAAAAATTGGCTATAAAAACATCTGCCCGCCCAATCTTCGCACGGGTGTACAAGTAGGTAATTAAAAAAAAATCTTTTAGACAAACCTTCTCTCAATAGTTACTAGGCACTACAACAAAAAACGAATTCGACAAATAGATGCAGTCGTATACATCCATACTAATATTGTAAATGCAAAAAGTGTCTGTCTGTTACCACTGCACGCTTAAACAGTTTAGTTGAACCGTTTTAGATGAAATTTGATAAGTATAAAGATAAATATTTGAGTCCCGGGAAAGGAAATAGGATAATTTTTATCCCGGAAAATTGCATAGTTTCCGTGGGATAGCGTTAAACGATTTCTTCGCAGACGGAGTCGCGGGCTACAGGTAGTTTTTTATATTATAAAAACCTGACTCAACAAAACTTTGGCTATAAAAACGTAATTCGGATTCAGTCTGCAAGAGTAGGGTAGGGAGGGAGGAACCCGGGGTGCGATGTCGAAAACCTCCTCGAGTGCCCGGGCGTTACCACTCCAGTCTATCCGAGGCGTAGGCCTCATGGGGTGGGGAAGGGTAACACCCGGGACGGTGCACCCTGGGCAACAACGTTTATTCAATTCCGTGGGAGGAATTAATCAAACGTTGGCTAATATCCGACTGGGGGAGTAGGGGGTCAGCAATCTCCACAATTCCACATGCGCCTGGGCGGTAGTAACCCGCTATCGTTTGGGCTGCACGACCGTTAGGGTTCCCCCCTGTTAACCCTGTTGGTTAAGGGGGGGAAGACTAGCGGTTGGGCCCATGGCCTGTGGCGGTTGACTGACTGACTGGGGGGGTAGGGGTAGCGAGCCCATTCGTGGGTCCGCATTGAGGACGGCGTCTCGCCCTTGGGCGGACGCATTTGACGGAGGCGAACCCCAACTAAGTACCTGCTCTCTCACGGCGGACAGGGAAAGGGGAGGGGGAGCCTAGTGGGCGGAAGCGACCGTGCCTTCGGTTCCACTCTGCTTTCAGAGCAGAACACGAGGGCACGGGAGCTAACGTGAGGGCACGTAACCCCGGCTTGCCGGGAACGTGGGCATCTGCGGAAGCCACGAGGAGTAAACCTCTTTAAACAATCCTTCACCAGCGGGCGAGGCCGGGGAGTGCCGAGCCCGCATTGCACTGTGTCGACAGAGGAGCCCCATCCCGGGGCGGCCAGTGGGCGTTGCGGTGACAAAAGTCAAAGTCAAAAAAGTCAAAATTCTTTATTCAATTTAGGCATCAATTGATGCTCCTATGAACGTCGAAAAATCTACCACCGGTTCGGAAAAAAACCTGTTGAGAAGAAACCGGCAAGAAACTCAACAAGGTATATTTCTTTCAATCAGATCTACATTGTAATTAAATGACAATAGGTACTAACGTATGATACTTAATACAGTTTGTTTTGATTTAGTAAGAAGTTAAAACTACTTACCACTTTATTATCAGATTACCTGCATCAACAGTAGCTGGTCACTTTTGTACCTTGTCGCTCTACAGTTAAATGCAAAACGTCATACTTGATTGTTGTGTTGTTACCCTGTGGTGTTAGGTAATGAGTGGATAATCCTTAATCTAGGTACGGATAGAGGGCACTTAGTACGTTATAATAAAGCTAATATAGGTTTAGTAAAAGTGGCACGGTTTTCGAGATATTTGGACTTTTAGGTTTTTTTTCGAAAATGAACACCCTTGTTCAATGTTTTGATCATAGCACCATTTTAAGTTAATTTTTTTAATTTTTATTTTTGCTCAATATTCTTGAATACTTGTGTTATTAGATAGTTATCACCATTTTTGTGAGACTACATTGGATTTTTAATAAAAAAATCGCAAACTTAATTTTTGCGTTTTCAATCGTACATTGATCGAACTTTCAGCTCTCATGGTGAAAAAAAATACACTACTGTCTAGATGCCAATAAGCTTAAAAACATGCTAATTTATTGACAATTTAAAAATAGTAATTACCCTTTGAATTTAAAACAAAATGCCAAGATAATAAAAAAAAGACACGCTCACCCACATTTTTCCCAGTATACTTTTTGTATCCCGGGCGTAGAAGCCAAAACTTTTTCTTGCAAAAATAACATTACTGGCCACTAATTTAAATGCCATTTATTCCTAATTTAAAAAACATGCCGACTGCTCTTTGTTTTATTTTAATTTAATTTTGAATATCGGTATTATTACGTAATTAATGGTCAATTGAGTGTTTAGATGTGTTAAGGTTGTTGTGTTGTTGTTTTTTTAGTTTTATATTGTTTCAAACACAATACACAACACACGTACATAATATGCTCAAATGCATTACATTTATGGTGAGTGCCAAGGCAACGCAAGTGCTGCTGCAATGTTGTACGCTGAACGCTACCCAAACAGACGCCATCCCGATTACCGGATTTTTCCTCGGATCCATAACGAGTACAGTACAGGCAAAGTTCTTGGCCAGGGTGTAAGAGGAAATAGCGAGGGCAGACCGAGGGAGCGAGACCATGAAAATGTTCTGGATTAAATTTAATAGAGGCAAATCCTTCTTTGTCCATACGGGACATAGCAAATATTCTCGGACTGACAACGTGGAAAGGGCATGCAACTCTTAAAATTGCACACTTTTCATTTCCAACGTGTGCAAGTCCTATGTTTGTGTAGCGTTCACCATTAATTACCTACGCAATAAACCGATATTCAAAATCAAATTAAAAAAAACAAAGAGCAGTCAAAATTTGGTATAAATGGCATTTAAATTAGTGCCAGTAATGTTATTAATGCAAGAAAAAGTTTTAGATTCTACGCCCGGGAATCGGGATACAAAAAGTACACTGGGAAAAATTTTGATTTTAAATTCAAAAGGTAATTACTATTTTTAAATTGTCAATAAATTAGCATATTTTTAAGCTTATTGGCAACTAGACGGTAGTGTATTTTTTTCACCACGAGAGCTGAAAGTTCGATCAATGTACGATTGAAAACGCAAAAATTAAGTTTGCGATTTTTTTATTAAAAATCCAATGTAGTCTCACAAAAATGGTGATGCCTATCTGATAACACAAGTACTCAAGAATATTGAGCAAAAATAAAAATTAGCTTAAAATGGTACTATGATCAAAACATTGAACAAAGGTGTTCATTTTCGAAAAAACCTAAAAGTCCAAATATCTCGAAAACCGTGCCACTTTTACTAAACCTTTAGCTTTATATAACGTCCTAAGTGCCCTCTATCCGTGGTTCAAGAATTATTCACTCATTACCTAACACCCTGTATACAGGGTGTTTGGCAGTCGAGTGTAGGGGTTTTAAGGGGTGATAGCTAGGGTCATTCTGAACATTTTTGACCACATTTACTATTATGCAAAATTACACGGTTTTTGAGAAATATCCATTTTTATTTATTTGAAAAAATCACTCTTTTTGCCAGATTTTTTTAATTTAAACAGCCTGTATACCTTGCATTGAAATAATTTTTAGTGTTTTGTCTTTGCTATAGCAACCTAAGGTATACCTTGGTCCTTCAAAATAAATTCAAATAATTTCCTATTACTGCTAGATTAATTGAAAAAACCTCTTTAGACATGAGGAGAAAAAAAAATCTCAAACAATTTTGTAACTTTGCGTGTCCACAAAAAAAAGTAGCAGTTGCTTACGCGTACAAATTACTTAATAAACTTCTTTGATTTATGGGCTTTCCAAACATGTGCCATTTAAAAAGGATAAACTAAAAAATAACAAATAAATAAGGTATATCAAAAAAAGAGACCTTGTTTCCATACAATGCAATTGAGTACGACTAAGACGGTACCGGCTATACGACAACAACTATTTATGTTTTCTTGCTTGCTGATAAGTGCACCACTTTCTTTTTGCTTAGAAAGGAATTAATGATTAACAAACAAATTGTGTTAATCACCCGAGATAGAAATGGAAAATAAAAACACATTTAACTTTTTTCAGAATATTTTAGTACTGTCACAGTCACTAAAATAACAATTACGAACTTATAAACTATGAGTAATTAACTAACCTACTAAGACAGATAAACAGACAGATAGCGTTTATTTCAGGTACAAAACAGTAAGATATTGTTCTTAACTACTTAATTACGTTTTAAGTGTTCAAAATGTCATCCACTATTCCTGGCACAAGCACGAGCACGCCTTCGCACCTCGGTGGTCGTCTCGTCACTATAGGTTTTATTTCATTTTTAATTATGAGACATCCGGCCTTTATTTTGCATCTTAAATGTGCTAAGTATGTCCATAATTTCCTCATCGAAAACAAAATCTTTTAGCCTACCCCAGACAAAAAATCAACTGGAGTTAAGTCAGGACTGCGAGCTGGCCACAATATGGGGCCGTTTCTACCAATCCACCTATTTGGGAAAGTATTATCAAAATAATCACGTACAGATCTTGCGTAATGTGCAGAACATCCATCGTTATGGTGTATCATATTGCGTTTTATGTTCAGAGGCATATCATCAAGTATCACTGGTAAATCGTTTTGCAAAAATGATAAATACGCGTGTCCGTTTAAATTATTCGGCAGATAGTGTGGCCCAAGAAAAGTATCCGCAATGACGCCCGCCCAGACATTGACACTAAAACGCCTTTGGGATGATAAGTACTTGCTTTTTCATGTGTGGATTTTGATTTTTTTCCCCAATATTGAAGATTGTGAAAATTTGTAATACCATCTCTATCAAACTTAGATTCGTCAGTCCAAAGTATTCTTTTAAGAAAAGACGGCTCTTCAATGTCTGAATTTAATAGGAAGCGACAAAATGTTGAACGACGAATCGGATCTCCTTCGTCTAAACCTTGAACAGTGTAATGGAACGGGTGCCTGCCACCTGCCATCACCATTAACAACTGTCCACACTTTCCACTCAGTTAAGTTAAGTTCACTCGCAACTTTCCTGATACTCGTTGTGGGATCCTCACTAAATTTTGCTAATATTTCTTCGTCGATATTAACAACATAATGTTCAGGATAGTGGAGACCAGGGCGTCGTGACTTGAGGCCAAATTACCAGTTTCCCAAAGTTTTGTAAAAGTATTCCTAAAAACTTGTGCGTTCGATAGTCATCGAGAGGGAAAACGTTCCTGGTATAAATTACGAGCCCTTGTTGTTGCGTCTCCGTTAGCAAGCCCGTTCATAAAAATTATGTCTGCGTAGTCGTGGTTAGAAAACGACGACTTCGTGAAGTTGTTAAAATTTAAGGAACTGAACTTTAAAACTTAAATCTGTGTAATTGAATTCACTGTACTACATTTGAAGCGAAACAAACGTGTTTAAATTCGAAAACAAACTAATTTGTAAAATAAGCTGAACTACAGAATTGAGAACGTTCCATTTTTAAAATTTGTTTTTTTTCTCACAAGGAGTGAGAGAATAATTTGCATGAACATTCTAAATACAAATTTAAAATACCTCAACTAACTAGTCACTGCACTAAACAATGTATGGAGGTTAAGGTCTTTTTTTGGAAACACCTTAATTTTTATTTATTTTTTTAGTTTATCCTTTTTAAATGGCACATGTTTGGAAAGCCCGTAAGTCAAAGAAGTTTATTAAGTAATTTGTACACGTTTTTTACTTTTTTTTTGTGGACACGCAAAGTTACAAAAGTATTTGAGATTTTTTTTTCTCGTCATGTCTAAAGAGGTTTTCTCAATTAATTTAGCAGAAATAGGAAATTATTTGAATTTATTTTGAAGGACCAAGGTATTACGAAAACAAAACACCAAACATTATTTCAATGCAGGGTATACAGGATGTTTAAATTAAAAAAATCTGGCAAAAAGAGTGATTTTTCAAAAAAAAAAGGCTATATCTCAAAAACCGTGCAATTTTGTATAATAGTAGATGTGGTCAAAAATGTTCAGAATGACCCTAGCTATCACCCCTTAAAACCCCTACACTCGACTGCCAAACACCCTGTATAGTAGGTACAATTGGCTAAGTAAAATTTTTTGAAGAGATGCTAATTATATTTTTTTCGACAATGGTCGACTTCAACACCAAGAAACTGCAGCTGTTTTATTTTTATGTCCTTTTATTTATTGGAAATATTTTTTTAAGTGTTCGAGATGACGTGTGTGAGATTTTACGGCTGACAAGCGGTTCGTGCTCAGTACTAAGAAGAAATAGAAAAAAAAAACGAATTCAACGTTCGCTTCTGTCAATGTCAAATGAAATCTAATCGTTTGCGTTTCGTTTGCTTTGCGTTATCCAAGAAGCAGTTCCAAAATAGTGATCGAAAGTATTCAATCGTGATCCAATTATTGTGCATAGGTCGTGGAGAAATGCGGTAAAATTAAAAGTCCGGATTTTATGCGGAGGTCGATAAAAATAGTCAAAAAATCACACTGAGCACACCAAAACGCAAAGCAAACGAACCGCAAACGATTTGACATTGACAGAAGTGACAGTTCACTTCGTTTTTTTTTCTGTTTCTACTAAGTTCTGAGCACGAACGGCTTGTCAACCATAAAATCTCACAAATGTCATCTCGAACACTTAAAAAAATATTTTCACTAAACAATAGGACATAAAAATAAAACAGCTGCAGTTTCTTGGTGTTGAAGTCGACCATTGTCGAAAAAAATATAATTAGCATCTCTTCAAAAAACTTTACTTAGCCAATTGGCTAAGTAAAGTTTTTTTAAGAGGTGCTAATTATATTTTTTTTCGACAGTCGGCGTTCTGAAGATCAAGAAACTACTTTTTTACTATTATACAAAATTGCACGGTTTTTGAGATATAGCCTTTTTTTTTTGTAAAATCACTCTTTTTGCCTGATTTTTTTAATTTAAACATCCTGTATACCCTGCATTGAAATAATTTTTGGTGTTTTGCCTTCGTAATACCTTGGTCCTTTGATTTGCCAGAAACAGAAATCGACTTTTTTGAGTTAAGTCATTTTCGTTCTCTACATGCGAATATCAGACAAGATGCGCATCAGCGTCAGTGTTGTAATAGCTGTTACAATACTTGTGTAAGCTCCGAAATGTCACGATTAAACTTTCAATCTCGACACGACGACCGACTGGAGGTGAACGATAACCGGTTGGGTTAGAATCGCTTGCAAATTGGCATTTGACAAAGTAAAAATAAAATATGTAAAGTACCTACCTTACCTACCTATACCTACGTACTTTATTATTCTGTTTAGTGGCTTATGTACAGTACCTAATGTGCATTAAAAAGTAAACGTTTCGTCATTTTCAAAAATTGTGACTTAGGAAAAAAGTTGTGGACATTATTCAAAAATTGTGACGTATTTTTTAAAATGAGAACAATATAGCGTGTAGGTAGGTACATTATTTTGATGGAAATTTTTTGATACCTAAATCACTCTCAATATTAGGTATGTACAACTTAGGTGTACACCTACCCAAGTGGGTAGGTACCCAAAAATCTAGCTCTTGTTCATACTTTTGTAAACGAGGAAACATAGAATATTTCGCACGTGACTGTACCGACATTTATAAATATGTATGGCGATTTCGCGAACAAAAGATTTATTTTAGCAGGATTGACCCTAATTAGGATGAGTTTACAAAGTAGAACTCTTGCCATTTTTACAAGCTTTTATTTAGGTAATTTGCCTTGTTAGTGTATGTAGGTATGTGTGTGGGTGAAATCTTGGAAGTCGAATTGGCTTCAAATTTGGTAGGTTGTAGGTACATATTAGGTATGTAGTTTCGATGACTGATTTTTTTACCCAAAACTTACCGATGCAAGATTTTGAATGGAAGGGGGAAGGGGAGGTTCAGTCTTATATTGATAATGTGCTCCAGTTAAACATCAATTTCGTGTAAATTAAGGTCGTGTATACCTACATTCATTCATGGAAAAGTTTTAAACCAATCTAAAGCAGAATCATGTAAAAAAACAAAAATGAATATACCTATTGCTTTCTTATTTAAATTAAGAATTTTTTTAACTACATACATATTTGGAATAAGTATTTGAAAACTTATTGGATCTTTTAAAAGCTGTTTTATCTATTCTTTTATTTAAAAATATATTAAAAAGAATTAACATTCGTTGATGGCACTAACATTTACTTACTTAATTACTTTTTGTAAATTATGCCTCAAAAAAAAACATAGAAAAGTTAGAAATTCGGGAATCGAACCCAGTTTCTCATCATTCCATTCTGTGATGCGTACCACACATAAAGACAGTTAAAGAAACTGAATCACGTAGATAGCAGGGTGAACCCTTTTCAATGCAAATGTCATGTTGATATTCCATACATCTGCCAAAGAAATCATCATGAAATTGGCTGTGAAATGGTTCCACCCTGGTACGCGATTCAGTTTCCTTGACTATACTTATACTCAACCGAGCCGTTAGCACTTAGAAAAAAAAAATCGCCGGGTAAGTATAGGTATGCTGTGTTCTCAAAACAGCTATTTTCAAATTGCTTTGCTATTTTATTACACTTAGGTATTTTTTTCTCGTCCATAAGGACGGAAATTTCGTTGGTTAGCCAGATCTATAAAAATAATTGGGTTTTCGAAAACTATTTTTTGAGTATCTATGTATGGAACTAGTGCTCATTTTCAATCTGTCAAGTATCAAAAGCATAATGTTTGTAGGTAGGTACCTATGTGAAAAATTTCACGGTCATAGTACTTATTTTTGTATATACCTATAACGAAATTAAAAGAAAACCCATTATACACTTAATCTACCTTTAAAGTACATACATACATGTACCTAGGGGCTATACTGAATTGATCAAAAAAATCACTTATCTACAGGTTTATCTCGCGCAAGTTCAAAATTCCAGCTGAGCACAAAGTTGCGGGTAACAATTACGTTTTCTTTGTTTATTCAAAGTAGGTAAGTACCTACTTTATACCTGCATAGATGCAGTGCAGAGTGGTATGATTTTGATATTACCAAATGTTACGAGTAGGTATCTACTTTGGTGGACAGACAAAGGTTAACCAGTTTTGAAACAAAGGCGTTTGATACGAGTTCAGGTCCCCTTCACCGGGGGCTAGCTAGCGCGGCGCGGGAATGAGGGATTTCGCCACCTCTCTCCGCGCCAAGGCCCGCGTGCGCGCGCGCCGAGCGCCGCTGCTGCCGAGTGCCGCGTGCCGCGTGTCGCCAGGAAGCGGGTCCATCCGAGCGTCCAAGGCGACAGCGCTACAGCCGCAGCGCCGATCGCAAGGTTGACTACCAAGCCTTTCCTTTTCAAACATAATTAAGAGTGGTATGCAGCTTGCATTGTGACTCATAAGAATTCTAGATTGATTCAAACAAACTTATTATCGTTTTAGGGTTCCGTACTACCTCAAATGAAAAAAAAAACGGAAACCTTATACTTGGATCACTTCGTTGGCCTCCTGTCTGCAAGTTTACCTTACGATTGTGTGACGAAAATGTACAGTAGAATATGGCGCGACGTGCATTTTCGGCCGCGCAGACACGAACAAACTATTCCGATGATAGCCGAAGGTAGGTACGATTCAAACCTTAAATCAGTATTATGTTGATTAGTTGCAAGGTGCAAATTACAGCGCACCTGTTAGCCGTCTTATTCACTCAGCAGTATATAACATAGCGGCTGACTAATAAATACTTAGTGCTAATAAATATGGCACGCGTCGCGCGCTAACATGGCAGCAGCAACCCGTCAATAGCGGCGCAGGAAAAAGACGTGGCGTGCGTGGAGCTTGCCAATTGGTCAATTCCCTTTGGTTAAATATTTTTTTGTATTTTTTTTATATTTTTATCATTGAGGAATAATGTTATACAACCATTTTCTGTAGTCGGACTTAAAAATAAACAGCTAATAGCGGAGATATTCCAAAAAACTAATGTCTTTCATTTGATCTTCAAATGACGTCATCAAAGGTTCAAAGGCATTTTTCTTTTACCTTTGCTCTCACACTTCACTTAAAAAAAATGTCAATGTCTATCATAATGACATTTAAATTTAACTGATGTCAATAGGATAGGAAACAAAACAAAAAGGCTATTTTCTTTTTTGAATCTAAAAAATGGACTATAGAAAGTGTTTTATTTGTTCAAATGACTCCATGAATAGCCCCGGCAAAATATTCTTCCGTGTTAGGGAAGATCTACATGAGAACTGGTGTCGTCTTGCAAATGTCGAATATTTTAGGATATCTCTCTTGTACTGCTGCGAAGACCATATTGATATAAGTAAATGGACCTATTTCGCAATTTGGGTAGAAAGAGCGTGTCAGCCTTGACCAATTTTTCACCGGAGTTTCCACTGGTAAGCATTTTTTTCAAAAATTATCGTGGAAAATAGACTTTCAGAACCAGAAGGTAAGAAACTTACTGACGACATGACGACGTACGAATGACAGATGACAGTATTTTTTCTCTAAGCAGATTGGGCAAAGGAAATCAAGAGTTTCGAGCTACTGATGACGTATATCCGGTCAACCATATCCGGTATTTAAAAAATTAAATTAAAAAAAAATACGCAACCAAATTTTAAAATATTCAAATTAGTTTCTTAAATTAGCCTAATCTGTAAGAAAAAAATATAAAAAAATACATTTTTTTTTCTAACCAAAGGCAATTGCATTTCCCGCGCTTCTAAAACACGTCTTCTGCGCCGGTACATCGGTGAGCTATATCAGTTGTGTACTACTGTAGTTCCGCACGGCTAGTATAGTGACGGAGACTAACTGGCTCTTGAAAGCTAGGCACGCACGGGTGACTTATTGTCACCGTGACAGTACGACTGTCTCTTTTAAAAGACGTTCGAAATGAGAAAAAGAGAGATTAAGGGTGAGGCAACACGAGCGTAATTTTGTGAGTCGTGAGCGGCAGAATTTCGGTCCGCGCCATACAATATGCGCGCCATCACGTGACACAATGTATGGCGCAACCGAAATTCTACCGCTCACAACTCACAAAATTACGCTCGTGTGGCCTCACCCTAAGGCCGTTCGCACATGGAGCTACTCAAAGAGAACTAGTTACGAACTTAAATTACTAACGAGTTGCTTGAGCGTCACCGCCCATACATTCGCATTGAAGTTCGCACACAACGCGACTAGTTACTGATATTACAAAAGTCACCCGTGCCTTGTCTAACCATACATTCTATTTTGTATTTTGAAATTCACCCATCGTCTAATGAAAAATAAACCTACCGAACCCTCGGCATGTCTCGTATTCGCTTTTGTTTGGTGAAGTTGTGACGGGTTTTATTTGAGGCAGTCCATACCACTACTTACCTACCTACCTTGATTATTATTCGAAATACGTCGCGTTTGGATGCTTCTGGAAATTCCCCGAGCACATTGACGCCGCGCCGGCCATCACTTACTATACTACCTACACTGTAAGTAAAGTTCACTAAGTATCTCAGACGAAATAAAAAGTACCTACCGACAAAATTCTACGAACAGCAAAATGAGATTGGATAAAACTACACTCGCCTAGACTAACTGCAAGGGAACTGCCGACTGCCTATACATTTTCCATTGCAGTGGCATTGCTGTCGGCACAACTATACTCCATTTATTTTAACATTTGATTTATTGAATCAGGCGTTACTTTGCGGAGGTCCATATTAATGAACTAAAACAATTACTTTGCTCACCCGCGACCTTCCAATAGTTACGTTTATGCAAGAAATGCGTGTTCATGCAGTTCCTCCACCTCCACACTGTACGAACACACACAAATCACATAAACACAACCATCACCACCACCAAGCTACACTGACGCGTTTCGAACTCAACCAGAGCTCATCTTCAGAGTAACCACAACCGTATGCTATGCTACCAAATGTTAAACTCAAACATTTGGTAGCATAGCATACGGTTGTGGTTACTCTGAAGATGAGCTCTGGTTGAGTTCGAAACGCGTCAGTGTAGCTTGGTGGTGATGATGGTTGTGTTTATGTGATTTGTGTGTGTTCGTACAGTGTGGAGGTGGAGGAACTGCATGAACACGCATTTCTTGCATAAACGTAACTATTGTAAGGTCGCGGGTGAGCAAAGTAATTGTTTTAGTTCTTTAACATTTGAAACTTAACGGTATTATTTCCACACGTTTTTAAATGAAACATCGAAAATATTTAAAATTGTGTTAACTTCTATAATGAAAACATAATAAATGTACATGTTTATGTTTAGTCCATTTGTGTTCGAAATACCGAGAAACGTGTGTTACCTACAATTTGACCGTTAATTCAACCTTAACCTTAAATTAAACGAAGTACACGCAAACTGCACGCTAACATTTCAGTCGCAGTTAAGGTTTGAATTAACGGTCAAATTGTAGGTAAAAGTATTAGTAGGGGAACCCAAGAGGCGATTTAGGGAGTCACTCGAGCGCGGAAGATTAATATATGGGGGATATCTTATCTATAGGTACCCTTTAGAGTACCTCCAGTGAATATGCGAATATGAACAATTCGTGTTGTTGCCTGGGGCACCCCGTCAGAATACTTAGTAAAAAATTAGGTTCTTTGAAATACTTGAGCGCGTCAGATTTTGATAATTTGATTCTCCAGCGTGACACTGATAATAAAGGTATGATAATCTGCCGTTTGGCAAATAATGGTGGGGGTAGCCACACACAAGGGCGCGCGTCAGATTTTCATAGGGGATGTTAATTCCAAAGACTGACGATTTGGAAGTGAAATGTTCACTGTTCTGCTATAGTATAAATAAATCTTCCGAGGTGAATTTTTCGCTTCGAGCCATTACATTAAATTTAAACCTTAATACTATGACGATATCGTTTGTTTTGAAAGATAAGGGCTCGAAGCGAAAAGTTCACCTGGGAAGATTTATACTATAGTAATTAACCCACCTTATCAATCTGACGCACTCGGTATTTCTAAGAATCTATTTTTTTACTAATTAAAGTATTTCGCAAATAAAGTGGTAAGAATGCCTACTTAATATATAAGTAAAAAGTTTGTTTTTCGGGTTCCTCCCTCCCTTTGTTTTTTTTTTTTGGTGCGGAAAATGCGCCTTATGCATTCGTCTCTGTTCAGGGAAACAGAGGGTATGTGGGGCTCTCCCCAAGGAGCCTACTCACTAAAAACCGCACGGATTATCGTTGCCATTGTGAACGCCACGGGAGCAATATGTGTCAAATAGTGAAGATACCTCGGGATAGGGGCAGTGTTGATCAAATCATAGAAATTAGGCCGTTGAACAAACAAAGACTTGACCGTCTCAAAACGAACATCGCGCAAAAAATTAACAATGTAAAAGCACACCCTAAAAACCCAAATGAAAATTTTAAAATACTGTTAAATACTGTGTGTGAGGAATTCGATAAAACGTGTAGTAAAAAGCGTATTAAGATAGGAAATAAATTGTCATTTAGTGAATGGGCCACACCCGGAATTCGTAAGAGTAGGGACGTCATGTACGGTCTTTATGATAGGAAATCTTGTACCACTGATGAACGTTTTCACCAGTATGTCAGGGATTATTCAAAATTGTTTAAAATCATATGTAATAAAGCAAAAGAACTTCATTTAAGTAATAAAATTAAGTCATCTGATGATAAAATTAAACACTGAAACCGGCCGATGTAAAAACGCGCAGTCCTCAATATCATTAAATATTAATAACGTATTAACAACAGACGCGGTTAAAGTAGCTAACGAATTTAACACATATTTTTCGAAAATCCCCACCGTAACTACAAAATTTCTCGCTTCTTCTTCAAAAATAGCAGAATCCCTCTTAAAACAAAATGTTTCTTTTCCAAACATAAGTAATTTTAAATTTACGCATGTTTCTCCCTTTGACATTATGAAGACTTTTAAATTGATAAAAGTAAAGAAAACGGAAGACTTTTGGGGCGTTTCAGTTAAGGTTCTACAATCCATTTTAGATGTCGTTGCTCCAACTTTGGCTTTTATATTTAATAATTGCATAGATGAAGGCGTATTTCCCGATTTAATGAAATATAGTAAAGTAGTGCCCATATTTAAATCAGGTGATAGGGATAATCCTTCTGATTATTGCCCAGTATCCATCCTATCAGCGTTTAGCAAAATATTCGAAAAAATAATGCTAACGCAAATATTGTCACATTTCAATTCACATAAAATCATGCATCCACAGCAGTTCGGATTCAC
The DNA here is from genome assembly GCA_947563465.1 of Archips xylosteana. Lineage (NCBI taxonomy): Eukaryota > Metazoa > Arthropoda > Insecta > Lepidoptera > Tortricidae > Archips > Archips xylosteana. Next base: position 17,435,743 of record OX387343.1, read on the forward strand.
GAAAGGTAGATCTACTACAGATGCGGGCTACAGTTTAGTTAAATTCATATTACAAGCTTGGGAGGAATCACATGATGCTATAGGTGTATTCTGCGACCTTTCGAAAGCTTTTGATTGTGTGGATCATGACACTTTAATTCGTAAATTAAATTTCTATGGTATTCGTGACCTCGCTTTAGAACTCATCAAATCTTACCTCACACAGAGAAAACAAAAGGTAGCGGTTAATGGAACGGTATCGGAGGGATCTGTGGTCGAAATGGGAGTGCCTCAAGGATCTATTCTAGCGCCATTCTTGTATTTGGTTTACCTAAATGACCTAATTTATACGGTGAGTCAGAAATCAGGGATAGTTATGTTTGCTGACGACACCTCTTTACTGTTCAAAGTTAGTAGAAAAGACACCGATTTCGCTGAACCCAATGAAACTCTGTCCATGATATCCGCATGGTTTGCTGCCAATAATTTGTTACTAAACCCTAAGAAAACAAAATGTATTAAATTTTCATTGTTAAATCCGCCTCATTCAAATTCGATCTCAAATATTAAACTTAACGGTCAAAGTATTGAATTTGTAAAATCAACGGTATTCTTAGGTATTCCTAAGAATACCGTTACCGGTACCGAATCCGCGTCTCCGCTACATATCTTCTGTCTGCTTTGCACCACGACCAGGGGCGTAGCTAACGCCGTATTAGCCGTATCAATGATACGGGGCCCCCGGGCTACAGAGGTCCTTAACGTTTGTAAGCAAAAATTAGTAAAATGTTATCCACAGAGTCACTTAATCTCGTGCTTCCCGGAAAGCCCCCCAACTAATTTTGTTACAGGGCCACTCCAAGGCACGCTACGCCATTCACGACGCTTCTATACTTACATTTAGTAAGAAAACTGATTCAAGGGGCGTCGCGATTGCGACGCGCCCCCGTCCCATTTCTTTTCTGAATGCGCCTTAAATCCGCTTTTGCTCATTTCAGGTGATTAGACTGAGGCTGGGGCGTCCACTAGAGCTGTAGTAGGTATGCGGAAGGGCGAGGAAATAATCCAACAATTGGAGAACTGCGTGAACGAAGCTAGGAAAATTGAGTATCCCATTGGTGTTCTTCTACCTCGCAACCACTTACCTAGCTATCTGCACAGGTCAGGTGATTATCAAGTTTTGCGACATCTGTACTATTATTGTTAGGCCGATGCTATCAGACGACAGTTTAGTATTTTCACTATAGGTTAATAACTTATCCCGGCACTGTAATTTGCCCCAGAGAGAGGTAAGTATAGATGAAAAACTTAAGAAGATGACCTGTTGTATGTAGTGTAGTAACGTGTCCGTATAAACAAATTGACGTTCCAAATTAGAATAAAAAAAAAACCTGTCAAGAGCATGTCGGGCCATGATCAGTGTAGGGTTCCGTAGTTCCCGACCGTCACAATAGGCGGACTTAGATTACGTCTTCTTTAGTTAGATAGGTAGGTACAGATGTTTTATCTCACGAAAGCGGGTAAGCCATACTTGTATGTTATACCTGGTTTACCTGATTTACACTCTCGCCTCGTCACCTCGCCTCGCGCCTCGCCTCGTCGTCTCGCTCCGGACGCGAGCCTCAAAATCAAGGCAAATCACGAGACGAGGCGCGAGGCGCGCCTGTTCACACTCTCGTCTCGTGGCTCGTCCCGCAGTTCGTCTCGCCACTCGTACGCGAGTGTAAACCAGTATGCTTAGTATAAGTTCTACATCACTAAAATACTTTTCGATCGCGTTTACGTAAAAATTTCAATTCTATGGAAACATGGGCGCGCGCGCGCGGAGACGCTGTCCATGTTTCCCTAGTAATTGAATTTTTTACGTAAACGCGATCGAGAAGTATTTTGGTGAGGTAAAACGTATACTAAGCACTCAGGTATTACACTCGCGTGCGAGTGACGAGAAGAACTGCGGGACGAGCCACGAGACGAGAGTGTGAACAGGCGCGCCTCGCGCCTCGTCTCGTGATTTGCCTTGATTTTGAGGCTCGCGTCCGGAGCGAGACGACGAGGCGAGGCGCGAGGCGAGGTGACGAGGCGAGAGTGTAAATCAGGTATCACGCTCGCGTCCGGAGCGAGACGACGAGGCGAGGCGCGAGGCGAGAGTGTAAATCAGGTATGAGGCTCGCGTCCGGAGCGAGACGACGAGGCGAGGCGCGAGGCGAGAGTGTAAATCAGGTATGAGGCTCGCGTCCGGAGCGAGACGACGAGGCGAGGCGCGAGGCGAGAGTGTAAATCAGGTATGAGGCTCGCGTCCGGAGCGAGACGACGAGGCGAGGCGCGAGGCGAGAGTGTAAATCAGGTATGAGGCTCGCGTCCGGAGCGAGACGACGAGGCGAGGCGCGAGGCGAGAGTGTAAATCAGGTATGAAGATACACAAGCACATTGTCTCTGTGTGCGTAAGCTCGGGAGCGGGAGCGCTCAGTGTCGGTCGCATCGCCAGTCGGATCAGTCATGCTAGTTGGTTCCCGTCAAAATTTTTGATTGAGTACCGTTAACATGCAAAATACGAAACGGAACGCAAATTAATTTTTACCCCACCCCCACTATACAACTTGTTTTAGTTAGTTTAAACAGTGGTTTAAACCCAATTACCCACACAACAAACAACAAAATTAAGTATAGTCACGCGGCGGACACGACGTAAAAATACGCGTTCTTGAATCTACATAAGCACGACGACGTCTGTACACGCGTACGCCTACATACATCGCGCGCGCACTCTTCTGGTTTCTGGCGGTTTCCGGCTATCTGCGCCTTGAGGGGTGGGGTAATTCGAATCGGTGCGGGGCGGACCGTTTCCATTCTGTAAGTCAGTACTATTATATGTTTAGATATTCTGTGGTATAGTATCCACGCACGACCGAACATAATACAACTCAAAGACAAAGACCAAGGACCACCTACGAAATTGAAAGAGATTTATTTGATCTAACCTGACACAAAGCATATCCATCCCGACCCCATTAACTCAGGAAAAATCTTAACAGCGCGATGTAGAATTCAACGTCAGTGGTACAGCGCCATCTATCGGCGAATTGGGTAACTAATCTACTTATGACCTAGTATGTATGTTGATGGTTTTTCAGACGTAATTCTTTATTATATGAACCGATTTCAATTATTATTTTTTATTTGAAAGGAGATACTGTTAGCGTGATCTTATAGGTACTTAAAGAAAAAAAATGTTTGCAGTGGCGGTTAAATTACAATCTTAGTTTAGAAATATTTTTTTACAAAAACTTAAAAACTGCTCAACTGATTAAGTTGAAAATAATTTTCCTAGAAAGTTTTTATTAAGTGATTTTTTTCATATTTTTTAGACGTGCGGTCCAAAAGTTAGAGGGGGGGACACAATATTTTGAACTTTCGGAGTGAATATCTCCGAAAAAATTCACTTTATCAAAAAATGGTTTTAGCAAACCCCTATTTATTTTCAAATACCTATCCAATGATACCCCACACTATAGGGTTAGTCGAGAAAAAAAAAATCACCCCCACTTTACGTCTACGGGAGGTACCCTAAAAAAAAACTTTTTTAGTTTTTTTTATTTAACCACTTTGTCGGCATGACTGATATATATATTCATGCCAAATAACAGCTTTCTAGTACTAACAGTCTCTGAGCTTAGCCGCGGACAGACAGACAGACAGACGGACAGACATGGCGAAACTATAAGGGTTCCTAGTTGACTACGGAACCCTAAAAATGACTTAAGCTCCATATAAATTTGGTGCACTACTACATACAACAGGTAACCTTTTTAAGTTTTTCACCTATACCTGGGTATACCTACATTTAATATTATCTATAAATACCTAATAGGAACGTAGCAATTGACAAGAATGGAATAGTTATTAGCTCAAGGTAACAAAATGCTATTCAATTGGAGCAAATATTTAAGCCGTGGTAACCTAGTGGTTTGACCAATAGCCTTTCAAGCAGACAGTCGTAGGTTCAAGGCCGGGCTCGCTCCTCATGAGTTCTTCGAAATTTATGAGCGAAATTACTTTTGAAAATTAACATGAGCTTTACCACAGATTACTTAATAGTTACTTTTACAGTGAAAGAAAACATCTAGATGAAACCTGCACATACCTGAGAAGAAATTCAATGATTCAATGGTGTACTTATGTGTTATGTGAAGTACCCAATCCGCACTGAGCTCGCGTGGGAAGTACGGCCCAAGCTCTCTCTTTCTGAGACGAGGCATATTATGTGCCCTGCAGTGGGACGTATCTAGGCTGGAGTGACAAAGATGATGATGAAGTATTTAGTAACTCGCCGATTTTAAACTCAACGAGATATACCTACCTGTTTTATACCAACTTACGAATTATTAGTGTCTAACTAAGCACACTACGCCGAACACAAGCTAACGAACTTCGGTCCGCGCCTGAATTACGTTCAGACGTATTCGGCTGATATGACACACCACAGGCGCGAAAATCACGCGGCAGCGGCGCTTATACTGCTGTTTCAAGTATAGGCAACGCCACGAGAGTTGAGGCGAATGATTGCACACACAGCTACATAAAGTACTAATTGCAAAAAAAGAAGTGAATGAATGAAATGAGTGAGTGAATGAAAATGTGAGTTAAGTAAGTATATGATCTTATGATAAAATACCTACGCTATAATTTTTAACTATTTTTGAAATAAAAAAATTTGAAACTGTTAAGAAAATATTCACAACAAAAAAGTCGGTATTTTATAAATAGCGAAAAGTACCTACCTAAGTATGCTTATCTGATTTAAATAAAATAGATCAAAATATTTTATTTTCTATTTTGATCGAAGTAAGTACTTAGATATTTTCCTAAATAATTCTTTACGAAATAGGTTTAAGAAATTTTTTGTCAATCTTGTAATTCACTTTTGAGTCTTTTATACTTACTATCGGTACGAATAAATGTCAAAATTCCGCTGTCATTACCATTACACGATGTGTTGTTGTGTGCGTGACCACGCAATTGCCGGGAACACGTCACGTGTTGACGTGAACAAACATTGAATTTCGGACAACGCCCAGACTGAAGTTCGATTGACTGTGTGTACCTATTATATATATAGTAATTAAACCTGTTGTTTAGAGTTCCGTACCCAAAGGGTAAAAACGGGACCCTATTACCGAGGCTCCGCTGTCCTTCCGTCCGTCTGTTACCAGGCTGTATCTCATGAACCGTGATAGCTAAACTTCAACTGTTTCACAGATGATGTATTTCGGTTGCTGCTATAACAATAAATACTATAAACCAGAATAAAATAAATATTTAAGGGGGTTCCCAAACAACAAACGTGATTTTTTTGCCGTTTTTATAGATAATGGTACGGAACCCTTTGTGCGCGAGTCCGACTCGCACTTGGCCGGTTTTTATTACTCTGCCCAATAGGTAATAGATATTATGTACCTATAAACACCTATGATAAAATTGAAAAAGGATGAAATACTTACTTAATTTAAATCCCTCGACTTTTAACAATATCCGTCGGGGCTGCCATTATAGTATTTTATGCAACGGTTGTTTAAATGTGAGGTCTTAAAAGGCGAGTGACGTACTTATTTATGTTGAAATTTAAAATAGTGATGGCAGCCTTTTTCGCTCTTATTGCGTTGACATTAAATGTTTTTCCGATAGGCTGAAGCCGATTCCGCATAGATAGATTTGGGAAGACCCTAAAAATGCGTATTAATCTAATTTTTAACCGACTTCAAAAAAGGAGGAGGTTCTCAATTCGGTTGTATGTTCTTTTTTTTTTTTTAACGTGTGTTACCTCAGAACTCCGTCATTTATGAACCGATTTGGAAATTTTTTTCGTTGTTTGAAAGCACATGCTTCAAGGTTGGTCCCGTTGTTACCAGAATCCAGTTCTGATGATGGGATCCATGAGGAATTGACGAAACTCCTCAAAAATTCGAGAGAAATGTATAGCGATTTTAGTATTTTCGGTGACAAGTCGAACATTTGCATTCAAAAAGTATCATAGAACTATGTAATAAAACGACACAACCCCGTCGATCATTAAAAATAGAATTTTTAACATAAACTTATTTCGAAGTCAAACTGATGATTTTATCCTACGCATCTATTTTATACAGAAACAACTAAAAAGCTAAAAATAAAAATTTTAAATAAAAATAAAACCTCCTTCAAAAAACATCCAAAAACTATGAAATAATAATTGAACCGAACCGACCACAATAAGCATGAAAATATCTTTCTTCTAATCTGTTTGAAGTTGGTGCCTCAGCACGAGCCAGCAGGGGTGTAGAAGCCCTATAGATAGTAGGTAGCTATGTAGGTAAGTTAGATTACTAGGTCCACTCCTGCAATCCATCGTCAGACCCTAATTACCATTACCACCTAGGACTAACGTACTTACTCGTGAAGACGAAGCAAACGAGCCCAAACTCGATAGGGTTAATTGTACCGTTTCATTATGGAGTGCCTTTGGCCACCTTCCAGCTCTATCATCAGATCAGCTCCATGTCACAATAATATTGCATTGTCACCTGATTGTTGGTTCTGGGCGAACTTTCCCAGGGGCATGGCCCTATGCCACCAACCGCGTCGCAGGTTGCGGATAGCGAAACGGCCCACAGATATGTGGGTTAGCTGCTTTGGCAGTCGCGGACAATTGGGCGGTCCTTTTTGAGGGGTGCCGGGGCTGGCCGTGGTGGTCAATCTCTACAAAGTGGTGCCAAACCCAGTGAAGAAAGGACGACAGTGGCGAGTCATAGCCGCCACTCAAATCAAAGCTAGTACCCGGAGAGACAAACTCCGTGAGCCAGGAGTGGCAATTTGTCTAGGAGAAGGACACTCCAAAGTCAAACCAATCTGCCGCCCTGCAGTCTGGTGTTGCATCACCAAGGGCTAGGCTCTCTCGCCTTACAAGCGTGGGGACACGCGCGGGTGTCTTATGGGCAGCCCCCATGCCGCGATCGGGGTACTGTGAGCTAATCACTTGCATGCTCTTAAACCAAATCCGATTAAAGAAACCGCAGATAGAAATCAAAACGATCGATCCCCTACAACGACTTTTGGCGCGAAAATACGGACCAGGATAGGTTGCTGGAATGTGAGAACCATGAGCCGGCCGGAAAGGCTACCGCAGGTCGCGCGGCTCATGAATGAGTACGGCATACAGATCCTGGGTTTGAGCGAAACACGATGGAATGGATTTGGTGAGGTTAGCTCGGATCACGGTACGTCTCTGCTGTACAGCGGCAAGGAGGACGAGAACGCTTCGAAGGAATATGGCGTGGGACTGTTACTGAGCCGCAATGCGAAACGCAGTCTTTTAAATTGGAGGCCGGTTTCTGAAAGAATAATTGTAGCTAGATTCTCGTCTAGCGTACGTAAGATCTCAGTTGTACAATGCTATGCCCCTACCAATTCTGCAGATTTAGAGGTCAAATCCCGCTTCTACGATCATCTCACAACCACCTTGAGAAGCATTAAGAAACAGGACATAGTTATCCTGATGGGCGACTTTAACGCCAAAGTGGGAAGAGACAACTCGGATCGGCAACATTACATGGGCCCTCACGGTATAGGCGCTTTAAATGAAAATGGTGAGCTGTTTGGAGATCTTTGCAGCGAGCAGGGCCTGGTCATCGGAGGTACACTGTTCCGTCATAAAGACTGCCACAAAGTGACATGGGTCTCTCCAAATGGTCAAACAAAGAACCAAATCGATCATATAGCGATTAGTAAGAAATGGCGAACATCGCTGTTGGACACGCGAAACAAAAGAGGGGCGGACATTGACAGTGATCATCATCTCGTTTTGGCTGAGATCCGCCTTAAGATTGCGTCCGTAAAGAAGAAGAGCGAAAGAGTCAGTAAAAGATACGATGTGGGCAGACTGGAGGACCAGGATATTAAACATAGGTTCAACATAGAAGTGCATAACAGTTTCGGTCCTCTCGCGGATTTTGACAGCATGGCCTTGGACGAAACGTGGATGCGTATCAAATCTGCGTATACTAAAGCGGCGGAGGAAGTGCTAGGCTGCGTCCAATATGATAGAAAGCCGTGGATGTCGGACGAATTATGGAAGGCTATTGAGCTCAGACAGGATCTTAAGGCCCTTATAAACGCAGCCGTTGACAGTGAGGCCAGGGAAGTGTGGCAATCCAGGTACGATGCACAAAGAAGGGTAATTAAGAAGCTTGCTCGTCGCGATAAGAGAAAAGTCGCTGAAAACCTTGCGACAGACGCCAGGCGTGCTGCTGAACGTAAAAATTTTCGCGAATTATACCAGACCACCAGGAAACTGAGTAATCCAAACGCTGTTCCTCGTAAGAAACCGCTTCGCAGTAAAAACGGTGACCTCTTGTGTACCACGGAAGAGCAGCTGGCAAGGTGGAATGAGCATTTTGGTGATCTCCTAAGCCGTTTCCAGCTTTCCGACCTGGTTGATGATGCTGAAACATCTGATCGCATCCTGCAAATAGATGTTTCTCCTCCAACAGCCGATGAAGTTGCAAAGGCAATTGGTCAACTGAAGAATGGTAAGGCTCCAGGAATTGATAACATCTGCCCTGAGATGCTGAAAGCTAACAAACATCAAGCCACTCTGCTGCTGCATCCCCTGATTTTGAAAGTGTGGGAATTGGAAGACGTTCCTGATGAATGGAGACAGGGCCTGCTAATCAAGGTTCCGAAGAAAGGTGATCTCTCGGTGTGCGATAACTGGCGTGGCATTACGTTGTTGCCAGTCGCGGCAAAGGTTTTGGCGAAGGTCTTGTTGAACCGCATGTCACCTGTGATTGAGAGTGAGCTGAGAGAGGAGCAAGCTGGTTTTCGGGCGGGACGCTCCTGCACTGATCACGTCAACACGCTGCGGGTGATCATTGAAGAGTGTGTCGAATGGCACATGGAGCTCTACCTCACATTTGTAGATTTCGAAAAAGCATTCGACACCGTGAAATGGTCAGCCATGTGGTCATGCCTGCGAAGAAAGGGTGTTCCGCCAAAAATCGTTAACTTGATTCGTTCCCTCTACAACAATAGCACGTGCCAGGTTGTACACGATGGGATTTTTGGACAACCAATTTTCATCACTGCCGGAGTGAAGCAGGGTTGCCTTTTGTCGCCGCTTCTGTTCATTATCATCCTAGATGACATCATGGACCGTGCCGTTGGCCGTCAGCCGCGAGGGATCCCTTGGAAGGATAAACAGCTGGAAGATTTGGACTACGCTGATGACATAGTGCTCTTGTCTAATGATCTCGATGGGATGCAGACTAAATTGGAGGATCTTCAGGGCGAGGCCAGCGGCTACGGCCTGCGGGTTAACACGGCAAAAACTGTGGCCATGAGGATAAATCACAGCAACTCGGGCTCGCTAGTTTTGGGAGACTTGCACATAGACTTGGTTGACTCCTTTTGTTACCTCGGCTGCATGCTGGCCAACAATGGTGGTGCTGACACTGATATTGACAACCGCATTAAGAAGGCTAAAGCGGCCTTTGCCCAGTTGACACCTGTCTGGAAGTCTGGCATACTGCCGCGGCGTCTGAAGCTGTCTGTCTTTGAAAGCAATGTAAAGTCTGTCCTGTTGTATGGCTGCGAAACTTGGAGGATCACCAAAACGCTCATCAGCAGACTTCAGGTGGCTGTCAACAAATGCCTCAGGTCCATACTCCGTATCCATTGGCCAAACACAATATCCAACGTGGACCTCTGGGAAAAGTGTCACCAAGTCCCAATAGGCAAAGAGATTGCTGTGCGGCGCTGGCGATGGATTGGCCACACCATGAGAAGGCAAGAAGGCAACGCCGCACAAGTTGCTTTTGAATGGCGGCCCGGTGGTAGAAGAAGGCCGGGGCGGCCCACGCATAGTTGGAGGCGATCTGTGGAGGCTGAGTTGAGGCGTGTGGGTTCCACGTGGGATCACGTGAGGGAGGCGGCGCAGGATAGGGAGGCGTGGAGACGGACATCAGCGGCCCTTAGCTCCACCTGGGAGATATAGGACAAAATCATCAATCATCACCTGATTTACACATGCATGCAAAATTTCAGCTCAATCGGTAATCGGGAAGTTGGTCAAATTTAACTTGGAAGATTTGATTACAGACAAACATCAGGAAAGGTGAAACAAAATAATAAATATTTATTAAATTTTACATTTAAGTACAATTAGTAACTTATAGACTAAAATATTTTAAATTAAAACAAAAACAGTTATACAATGTGTCCCCAGCCCATGGACACAGAATGAACACCCTCGTAATACTGCTTCTTACAAATGCTGTGAAAAAGTTTTTGTTTTTGTTTCAAAAATATTCTAACAAAATTAATTCCAGATAATCTACAGAAAAAAGTAGCATACTGTATCATTATTGACACGAATAAGATGAATAGAGATGCCTGTGAGAGTGACTCGCATGTCAATGTCAAAGTCAGGGATATGTGTGCGTGTCTAAGTGCTTACAGGCAACAAACATGATCAGGTGAATGTCTGATTTACCAGCAATACTTACTAGTCCTATTATTTGATATTATTTAACTGATAAGATAGGACTAATCGAAATTAAGTAATCTAATCCAAATAACAACTTTAAGATTAAAATAATTAGTGACGCCAAATTTACATAAACATAGCATTTAATAAAGTAAAAAAATACTTGAAATTTTAAATGTTCGAAGTGACTACCATTTCTTAGTATGCACATTTCTAATCGCCGCCTCATATTGTTTTATTCTGTAACTGTCTGTCTGTGTTGTGTTCTGGACTTTTAGTAACAAAGCACTATCTGAAGCCATTGTCTTTTAAACTTTTTGAATGCCAACTGTATCTTATCCCGCAAATCTTCTAGGGTGTCCACATCACTTGCGTAAACTTGGTCCTTTATAAAACCCAACAAAAAAAATCAAGGGGTGTCAGATCTGGAGATCTTGGCGGCCATCTTCGAGGTTCATAGCGTCCGATTTGTTCGACAAGTTTCACAAAAGCATTTTTTCATAGTAGCTAATTTTCACATCGCGTTCTTTCATGATCACAAATTTTATGATTCTTCTTTTTTCATATAGCGATTTTTCATAAAGCGTTTTATAATGTTCGCGTTTATTTTTTTCGCTTATTTTACCAGTGGATTAATTTAATAGTCGCAATTTTTATCAGTAGAATTAGGCAACCCATCACGCCTTATTACCATTACCACCTAGGACTAACGTACTTACTCGTGAAGACGAAGCAAACGAGCCCAAACTCGATAGGGTTAATTGTACCGTTTCATTATGGAGTGCCTTTGGCCACCTTCCAGCTCTATCATCAGATCAGCTCCATGTCACAATAATATTGCATTGTCACCTGATTTACACATGCATGCAAAATTTCAGCTCAATCGGTAATCGGGAAGTTGGTCAAATTTAACTTGGAAGATTTGATTACAGACAAACATCAGGAAAGGTGAAACAAAATAATAAATATTTATTAAATTTTACATTTAAGTACAATTAGTAACTTATAGACTAAAATATTTTAAATTAAAACAAAAACAGTTATACAATGTGTCCCCAGCCCATGGACACAGAATGAACTCCCTCGTAATACTGCTTCTTTCAAATGCTGTGAAAAAGTTTTTGTTTTTGTTTCAAAAATATTCTAACAAAATTAATTCCAGATAATCTACAGAAAAAAGTAGCATACTGTATCATTATTGACACGAATAAGATGAATAGAGATGCCTGTGAGAGTGACTCGCATGTCAATGTCAAAGTCAGGGATATGTGTGCGTGTCTAAGTGCTTACAGGCAACAAACATGATCAGGTGAATGTCTGATTTACCAGCAATACTTACTAGTCCTATTATTTGATATTATTTAACTGATAAGATAGGACTAATCGAAATTAAGTAATCTAATCCAAATAACAACTTTAAGATTAAAATAATTAGTGACGCCAAATTTACATAAACATAGCATTTAATAAAGTAAAAAAATACTTAAAATTTTAAATGTTCGAAGTGACTACCATTTCTTAGTATGCACATTTCTAATCGCCGCCTCATATTGTTTTATTCTGTAACTGTCTGTCTGTGTTGTGTTCTGGACTTTTAGTAACAAAGCACTATCTGAAGCCATTGTCTTTTAAACTTTTTGAATGCCAACTGTATCTTATCCCGCAAATCTTCTAGGGTGTCCACATCACTTGCGTAAACTTGGTCCTTTATAAAACCCAACAAAAAAAATCAAGGGGTGTCAGATCTGGAGATCTTGGCGGCCATCTTCGAGGTTCATAGCGTCCGATTTGTTCGACATGTTTCACAAAAGCATTTTTTCATAGTAGCTAATTTTCACATCGCGTTCTTTCATGATCACAAATTTTATGATTCTTCTTTTTTCATATAGCGATTTTTCATAAAGCGTTTTATAATGTTCGCGTTTATTTTTTTCGCTTATTTTACCAGTGGATTAATTTAATAGTCGCAATTTTTATCAGTAGAATTAGGCAACCCATCACGCCTTATGTTCGACGGAGCCCCGCTTGGCGGGGCTCCTTTTTCTGGACAGTTTGCCCTTCGGCCATCTGAAGATAACTAACGAAACGAACCAAACCTACCTATTAATACGTAACAATATGGACACTAAGAAGGTTACGGTAGAGGGTGAACTATAAATTTATTAGAATAATGATTTCGAGTAAAATGTCAAACCGCACTATATTATACTGAAAAAATTATTAAATTATTGTATTAATAGGTACCTAGGTTAGGTTCGTTAAATAATATCTTCAGATGCCCGAAGGGCAAACTGTCCAGAAAAAGGAGCCCCGCCAAGCGGGGCTCCGTCGAACATAAGGCGTGACGGGTTGCCTAATTCTACTGATAAAAATTGCGACTAATAAATTAATCTACTGGTAAAGTAAGCGAAAAAAATAAACGCGAACATTATAAAACGCTTTAGCTACATGGAAAAAGAAGAATAAATAAATTTGCAATCATGAAAGAACGCGATGTGAAAATTCGCACCTATGAAAAAATGCTTTTGTGAAACTTGTCGAACAAACCCTCCATCTAAAACTGGAACCATGCCCGCTGGTAGCTTGCGAGACTGATATTGTCTAGGTAATCAGAAACTGGCACGTTTAATAAGTATAGCTGTCAATGAATACCGGACCAATGATATTATCTCCGTGGATACCAGCCCAAACATTTAAGGAAAACCGGTGTTAATGGGCAGATTCGCGACATTCGTGTGCGTTTAGCAAACTCCAATAATGATAATTGTGGCGATTCCACATGCCATTTCGTGTAAAGGTACTTTCATCCGTTCACAATATATTGTCGTGAAGCGACAACCAAAAAATTAAATAACCTAACCTAGATTTGTCATGAAGTGACAAATACAAATGAAATAACCCTAACCTATGAAATGAAAAATAAAAATTAACTGAAATTCATTTATTTACAATAAATTAAAAAAGGGTTATTTACAATAGAAATATGATTGCGTGTGGAGTGGTGTACGGTAGAGGATGGACGGTAGGTGTGTGGGTGTCAGTACAGAGGATGCGGCGACGAACTGGAGGCGTAGACGGAGGCTTCGGTGAGATGGAGATCCAGCGGTGTTTCGAGCGTATAGAGCGCTCAGCAGGGCGCTACTGAGCGCCTGGTGAAAGGGCCGTCAGCGCTCCGATAGGGCGCGTAACAGGCGCACGTAAATGTGGTCCCGGGATTCTTCAAGCCTCGCGCCTTCATTGTACCAAAAGTCGCAAATCCGTCTCCGCGAGTTATCTCGAAGTCTCCAAGTTTACGTGTTGTCCGTACGCGCTGTCCCGAAGTCCGTACGCGCGGTACGCGCTGTCCCGAAGTCTGCACGCGTTGTCCCGAAGTTTACACGCGTAGTCCCGAAGTCCGTACGCGTGGTCTTATTTACGGGCCACCACCTCTACCCTGCGCTGTCTCCATCAACACGGGCCGCTGTCTCCATCTACGCCGGGTGCTGCCTCCCCTTATACCGCGCTCTACCAGCACGTGTACCGTGCGTCGCCCGTGCCCCACCGTGCACTTACGTGCGCCTGTTACGCGCCCTATCGGAGCGCTGACGGCCCTTTCACCAGGCGCTCAGTAGCGCCCTACTGAGCGCTCTATACGCTCGAAACACCGCTGGATCTCCATCTCACCGAAGCCTCCGTCTACGCCTCCAGTTCGTCGCCGCATCCTCTGTACTGACACCCACACACCTACCGTCCATCCTCTACCGTACACCACTCCACACGCAATCATATTTCTATTGTAAATAACCCTTTTTTAATTTATTGTAAATAAATGAATTTCAGTTAATTTTTATTTTTCATTTCATAGGTTAGGGTTATTTCATTTGTATTTGTCACTTCATGACAAATCTAGGTTAGGTTATTTAATTTTTTGGTTGTCGCTTCACGACAATATATTGTGAACGGATGAAAGTACCTTTACACGAAATGGCATGTGGAATCGCCACAATTATCATTATTGGAGTTTGCTAAACGCACACGAATGTCGCGAATCTGCCCATTAACACCGGTTTTCCTTAAATGTTTGGGCTGGTATCCACGGAGATAATATCATTGGTCCGGTATTCATTGACAGCTATACTTATTAAACGTGCCAGTTTCTGATTACCTAGACAATATCAGTCTCGCAAGCTACCAGCGGGCATGGTTCCAGTTTTAGATGGAGGGTTTGTTCGACAAGTTTCACAAAAGCATTTTTTCATAGGTGCGAATTTTCACATCGCGTTCTTTCATGATTGCAAATTTATTTATTCTTCTTTTTCCATGTAGCTAAAGCGTTTTATAATGTTCGCGTTTATTTTTTTCGCTTACTTTACCAGTAGATTAATTTATTAGTCGCAATTTTTATCAGTAGAATTAGGCAACCCGTCACGCCTTATGTTCGACGGAGCCCCGCTTGGCGGGGCTCCTTTTTCTGGACAGTTTGCCCTTCGGGCATCTGAAGATATTATTTAACGAACCTAACCTAGGTACCTATTAATACAATAATTTAATAATTTTTTCAGTATAATATAGTGCGGTTTGACATTTTACTCGAAATCATTATTCTAATAAATTTATAGTTCACCCTCTACCGTAACCTTCTTAGTGTCCATATTGTTACGTATTAATAGGTAGGTTTGGTTCGTTTCGTTAGTTATCTTCAGATGGCCGAAGGGCAAACTGTCCAGAAAAAGGAGCCCCGCCAAGCGGGGCTCCGTCGAACATAAGGCGTGATGGGTTGCCTAATTCTACTGATAAAAATTGCGACTATTAAATTAATCCACTGGTAAAATAAGCGAAAAAAATAAACGCGAACATTATAAAACGCTTTATGAAAAATCGCCATATGAAAAAAGAAGAATCATAAAATTTGTGATCATGAAAGAACGCGATGTGAAAATTAGCTACTATGAAAAAATGCTTTTGTGAAACTTGTCGAACAAATCGGACGCTATGAACCTCGAAGATGGCCGCCAAGATCTCCAGATCTGACACCCCTTGATTTTTTTTGTTGGGTTTTATAAAGGACCAAGTTTACGCAAGTGATGTGGACACCCTAGAAGATTTGCGGGATAAGATACAGTTGGCATTCAAAAAGTTTAAAAGACAATGGCTTCAGATAGTGCTTTGTTACTAAAAGTCCAGAACACAACACAGACAGACAGTTACAGAATAAAACAATATGAGGCGGCGATTAGAAATGTGCATACTAAGAAATGGTAGTCACTTCGAACATTTAAAATTTTAAGTATTTTTTTACTTTATTAAATGCTATGTTTATGTAAATTTGGCGTCACTAATTATTTTAATCTTAAAGTTGTTATTTGGATTAGATTACTTAATTTCGATTAGTCCTATCTTATCAGTTAAATAATATCAAATAATAGGACTAGTAAGTATTGCTGGTAAATCAGACATTCACCTGATCATGTTTGTTGCCTGTAAGCACTTAGACACGCACACATATCCCTGACTTTGACATTGACATGCGAGTCACTCTCACAGGCATCTCTATTCATCTTATTCGTGTCAATAATGATACAGTATGCTACTTTTTTCTGTAGATTATCTGGAATTAATTTTGTTAGAATATTTTTGAAACAAAAACAAAAACTTTTTCACAGCATTTGTAAGAAGCAGTATTACGAGGGTGTTCATTCTGTGTCCATGGGCTGGGGACACATTGTATAACTGTTTTTGTTTTAATTTAAAATATTTTAGTCTATAAGTTACTAATTGTACTTAAATGTAAAATTTAATAAATATTTATTATTTTGTTTCACCTTTCCTGATGTTTGTCTGTAATCAAATCTTCCAAGTTAAATTTGACCAACTTCCCGATTACCGATTGAGCTGAAATTTTGCATGCATGTGTAAATCAGGTGACAATGCAATATTATTGTGACATGGAGCTGATCTGATGATAGAGCTGGAAGGTGGCCAAAGGCACTCCATAATGAAACGGTACAATTAACCCTATCGAGTTTGGGCTCGTTTGCTGTACGTGTACCGTGCGTCGCCCGTGCCCCACCGTGCACTTACGTGCGCCTGTTACGCGCCCTATCGGAGCGCTGACGGCCCTTTCACCAGGCGCTCAGTAGCGCCCTACTGAGCGCTCTATACGCTCGAAACACCGCTGGATCTCCATCTCACCGAAGCCTCCGTCTACGCCTCCAGTTCGTCGCCGCATCCTCTGTACTGACACCCACACACCTAACGTCCATCCTCTACCATACACCACTCCACACGCAATCATATTTCTATTGTAAATAACCCTTTTTTAATTTATTGTAAATAAATGAATTTCAGTTAATTTTTATTTTTCATTTCATAGGTTAGGGTTATTTCATTTGTATTTGTCACTTCATGACAAATCTAGGTTAGGTTATTTAATTTTTTGGTTGTCGCTTCACGACAATATCTGGTAATAAAAAAAGTAATTAAAAATCTAAAAACCCGCCTGCTGTGTAAATAAAATAATAAATTAAAAAAATCAAAAAAACCCGCCTGCAGAAATACTGAAAAGATACAAGATACAAGATAAAATGATCAATAACAATAAAACGAATTTAAAACACGTCGATGGCAATCTTTCAAAATTTAATGCAACGATAAAATGCAGTCGGAGGCATGGGAGTCAGTGGCTGTACTAGGCTGCACTGAAAGTTTCGGGAATCGATTATTTAATGGTACAATAGTGTTTCAAATTTAACCTTTTTATAACCATAGAGGTCTTGTCAACACATTACAGCGGGCAGTTTGAAAAAAAAAGTGGTCACTTTTTAGTAATTGTTTTTTAAAACGGACTTGTTGCCGCCAAAATTGAAGTAACGCGAGAAATTTTAAGAGCTATGAATATTTATGATTTTAAGAGTGGTTTGTCTCAAAAATAATGCCTTGATCGGACGATTTATGCATTTGGGGAGGGAGTTGCATGAAAGACGACTGTGTATCGCTGGTTTTCCGAATTTTATCGCGATCGTGTGAAACTCAGTGATGATTTTCGTGAAGGGCGGCCCAAATCTGGGATTACTCAAGAAAACGTCGATGCAGTGCGGGACCTGATCAACAAAGATCGTCATGTCACATATCGTGAAATTCAGTCATGTTTAGGGATTGCAATGAGTCAAGTCCAAACTACCTTGCAAACAGAACTGATCGTGAGAAAGCTGTTTTCCCGTTGGGTCCCACACCAACTTTCTGATGAACAAAAGGGGTCCTGGGTCAATTGGTGCCGAATAAATTTAGAAAGGTTTAACACAGGAACTTCCAACGCAGTATATAAAATCGTGTTGGGTGATGAAACGTGGATACATGCTTACGAACTTGAAAATAAAAACCAATCACGAGTTTGGGTGTTCGAAAACGAACTGCGACCGACCAAGATTGTTCGCTCCCGAAGCACGGCGAAAAAGATGTTCGCCACTTTTGTCTCGAAATCAGGGCAAGTTGCGACTATTGCACTTGAGGATCGCAAAACGGTTAATGCAGATTGATGTACTACAAATGGTCTGCCTGAAATCGTTGATATACTCAAAATAGAAAACTCCAACCGATGCATCATTCTCATTACGACAACGCTAGCGACTTCACTGCTCGTCAAACAAATGACGATGGACTATTATAACGCTGAATTAATGACGCATCCACCATACAGCCACGACTTGTAGTCTTAATGATTTCTATACATACCCTAAAATTAAAGATAAGCTACGCGTTCAGCGATTTCTTTCACTCGAAGCAGCAGTGGACACCTTCATTAGTGCCATTTCGGGGACTACATCTTTGGAGTGGAATAACTGTTTCAAAATTGGTCTAAGCGAATGAAAAAATGTATAAATATGCTTGGAGAATACTTTAAAAAACAGTAAATGTACATTGAACTCTTTACGCTGGTCCATTTTTTGTATTCCCGAAACTTTCAGTTTGACCCACGTATGGGATTTAATGTCACTTCATGCATGCTTCCGACTGCATTTTATCGTTGCATTAAATTTTGAAAGATTGCCATCGACGTGTTTTAAATTCGTTTTATTGTTATTGATCATTTTATCTTGTTTCCACCTTTTCAGTATTTCTGCAGGCGGGTTTTTTTGATTTTTTTAATTTATTATTTTATTTACACCGCAGGCGGGTTTTTAGTTTTTTTAATTACTTTTTTTATTTCTTGCTTTTTAGTGTAACCTCCTGAGACCCAGATAAATTATTGAGTATTTGAATTAGGAATCCGTTGTTATTTAGTTAAAGTTCAAAACCAATTTTGAAATATGTAGGTTAGGTACTTAATTTTCCACATGAGTTTCATAGAGAAAATTATTGCTAAAAGATCTGTACGTCATCGTTTAATGCATTGATTGCCAATTTACTATTCCATTTTGAATTTAAACACATGACTTGTATATATTTTTGTAATCTCTTTTAAAATCCCTTTATTTTGATACCCTACTCGATAGGTTTGAATAAAAAAATTTTTTTGAGGACTCACAATTTTGTGCCAAAAATCCGCCATTTTGATTTTTCAAGAACTTCATGTATTCAGTGTTACTCGCGTTATCAAGACGAATCCAATGACGTATCATTTATCAAAATCGGTTCAGCCGTTGTGTAGTTACGAGAGGACATAGGAATGGACATACATACATACATACATACGGGTCAAACACATAACCCTTCCTTCTTCGCAGTCGGATAAAAAAGGAGTTTCTGCTATCTTCTCTTGCAACCACTGACAATATTCCACTCTCACTAATCTATCGCGAGACAAAAGTGCTTGCACCTTGCGAAATTTATAAGGATGCCATTTCTCCCGTTTCAATATTCTATGTGTTAGGGATAACCTTTTTGTTGCGACTTTGCAAAGAAATTTGTCTATGGCTAATTTCAAATGTAGTGTTTTGTTTTAGCATTTCTGACAATGTCTTTTGTAAAAATACACACTAATAATATTCGTTGCTCTAAAAGTACAATGTTATTTTCTTTTAATCACTTAATAAAGACGATTTCAGTCTTTACATTGGTTATAGGCATTTGCTAAAAGTGATTAATATATTTAAATTAATATAATTACAATATATTTTGTAAAAAAATATAGTGACGACATTATTTTCGGATAAAATATTTTTTTTTATCAAAATGATGCAGAATGATATGCCGACTAGTTCGATGAGCAACATTGTTGTAAGTACTGGATCGAATATGGTTATTGAGAAGCTGTAAGGAGTTTCAGATTATAGCAGATGGAAATTTCAGATGAAATTATTGCTAATTGACCATGGACTATGGGATTTCGCAAACGGGTTAGTACAGTCGAGTTCACCAATATCTGTACAGCCAACATTTCATAAATATCTATACATAGACCTTATTACGGTAACATAAGGTCTATGTATAGATATTTATGAAAGGTTGGCGATGCATATATTGGTGAACTCGACTGTACATGCATCTACCGATTATGTTAAAGATCAGAAAGCATATGCAAAGATTTGTTTGAATATAAAACCAATTTGCTATCCTCATGTCAAAAATGCAAAAACAGCTGAAGATGCCTGGAAACAATTGAAGGCCGCTTATGAAAATGCAGGCATAAGTCGTAGACTTTCTTTGAAAAGAAAATTAGCACAAATTAAGTATGCAGAATATGATTGTATGGATCACTATTTGGGAAATATTATTTCCGTTACGCTAGAACTAGCTGACATTGGCTGTGTCATCGATGATGAGGAATTAGCCGAATTGATGCTGATTGGTTTGCCAGCTGAGTTTGATCCATTAATTATGGCAATGGAAGCCTCAAGTGCTCAGTTGACGTCAGAATTCGTCAAATGCCAGTTAATTCAAAGAGAATTTAAAAAGGAGATAGGCAAATCAAATTTGGAAACATCTGACAAGATTCTTATTGCGAAGAATAAATTTATTCCAATATGCCACAACTGCCATGAAAAAGGACACATTAAACCAAAATGTCCAAAGTTGAAGAAGAATCTTAAGAAGATTTCAAATAATGGTTCGACCCTTGATGCCTCATCTTCGAAGAAGGGAAGTACAAACTCATCTTTATTTTCTACAGAGACTGCATAAGTTAGTAGTGTTTGTAATAGAGATAAGTAACTGGATTTTAGATTCGGGATGCTCTAGTCATATGACTAATAGGAAGGACTGGATGATTAATTACTCTCCTAGTATTAAATCCGAAATAACTACTGCCAATAATGATATAATATGTATATAGCGAAGGCGTAGGTAATGTCAATGTGGTATTCGACAATGATGTTGAAAAAGTGATTACTAATGCTCTGTATGTACCAAAAGTAGCAGCTAATCTTTTGTCTGTTAGCAAAGTCGCAGCAAAAGACTATGTTTTAATATTTGATATTAATAAATGTAATGTTTACAGGAAGGATAATGTATGCGTGACTGGTTCCTGTGATTTGACAGCTACTAATGTGAACGGTATTTACAAAATTGATCAGAAAGGGCAATGCCATTCTGCATTTAACCAAGAGCCTAGAATTAGCACTGAAGGTAAAGCTTTGATGTCTAAAATTAATTCTTTAGAGCTATGGCATCGTCGACTTGGACATTTAAGTTTGAAAGGTATGTTAATCCTTCGTGATTCATTGGCACGCGGATTAGAATTTTCAAATGGAGATTTGACTCCTTGTTCCCCTTGCATTGAAGGAAAACAAAAGAGCAAATCATTTCCTCGTGGTCAGGCACATAGAAGCGTGACTAATTTAGATTTATTCCGCACGGATATATGTGGACCTATGTCGGTGAATAGTTGGAGTGGTTGTCGATACTTCATTACTTTTACTGATGATTTTACGCGAAAATCTTTAATTTATTTTTTGGATCGCAAAGATCAAATAACAGTTTTGAATACGTTTATTGAATTCAAAACATAAGTTGAAAATCAAACCGATCTGAAGATTAAGCGTGTTAGGAGTGATAATGGTACGGAATATTGTAATAAAAGTTTTCAAAATTATATTAAGCAATGCGGTTATAGTTCATGAAACTACTGTGCCATATACACCACAGCAAAATGGTGTTTCTGAACGTCTTAACAGAACTTTAATGGAAAAAGCTAGAGCCATGTTACAAGATGCTGACTTGGAGAAAAAATATTGGGCAGAAGCGGTAAATAGTGCTTGTTATTTGAAAAATCGTAGTCCGACTGCTGATTTGACTAAAGCTACTCCTGAAGAATTGTGGACTGGATTCAAAGTGAACCTCAGTCATCTTTGAGTCTTTGGATGTACAGCATATGCTCTCACTCCACTACCTCAGCGTAATAAGCTTGATCCCAAATCAAAACCCTACATTATGTTAGGATACTGTACAAAGGATACAGACTTGAAGATCCGGCTGACGGCACAAAAATGATTAAAGCACGTTCTGTTGATTTCCTTGAAAATGTAAAAGGAAGCAAATTTATAAATGGAAAATATTATGATGGTTTCAAAGATTTACCGAATACCTATAATATATAAGTTTCAATATATAATTCGAATACTTCTGATGAAAATGTTAATGAACCCGACAATGATGAGTATGCTACACCTGATGCTTTATCTATCAATTCTGATATAATTTCTAATGTTGGAGATTTTAATGTTCAAGAAATTACATCTAATGAACAGGGAGAAGGTGAATCGTTGACCAATATTCAACAAGAATCTCATATCATAGAGCAAAATGCATCTGATACAGAAATTAATGAGCATTCTAGACCTGTTCGTGCCCGGAACCCTCCTATAAGGTTCATGGATTATGAAATGAATTATTTCACTGAACTAGCCTTAACGGGACGAGATGAACCTAGAACATATAACCAAGCTATAAAATGTGAAAAAGCTGACGATTGGTTGAAAGCTATGCAAGAGGAATACAATTCATTCATGTTACATCGTGTTTGGGAACTTGTTGATCGACCAAAAGATGGAAATATAATTAAATGCAAATGGGTTTTCAAAGAAAAAGTAGATACAAGTGGAAACTTAGAAAAATTTAAAGCTCGTTTAGTTGCTAAAGGTTTCACTCAACAATATGGAGTTGATTATGAAGAAACTTTTGCACCTTTAACGACCGCTTTAGCCTAGCTGGCAGTGACCCTGCCTACGAAGCAAGAGGTCCTGGGTTCAAATCCCGGTAAGGGCATTTATTTGTGTGATGAGCACGAATATTTGTTCCTGAGTTATGGATGTTTTCTATGTATCTAAGTTTTTATTTATCTATATAAGTATGTCTATCGTCGTCTAGTACCCATAGTACAAGCTTTGCTTAGTTTGGGACTAGGTCGATTTGTGAGAGATTTGTCCCCTAATATTATTTATTTATTTTTATTTTACCTGTTGTAAGACACTGTACTTTACGTTTACTTTTTGCAATTGGAATCGAAAATGACATAGATATCGAACATGTTGACGTGAACACGACATTCCTTAATGGAGACCTCAATGAACGTATTTACATGGAACAATCTACTGGATTTGCAATTGAGGGGCAGAACAAAGTTTGTTTACTGAAAAAGAGTTTATATCGACGATGGAAAACAACAAGGGCGTAACCCTAAAAACCCAACTTTACACCAGAGCCAAAAAACCGAAAAAAAAACGGGAAAAAAATCATAACTTTGTAACGGCTTGTCGTATGAACGTAATTTTTGGACCATAACTATAAAATATAAATCTGCATTATGTTGTTTACAAACTGTTAACTTAGTACAGCCAGGATCACGAGAAATCTAGTTACGCCCATCGTCTATAGAAATTACAGACCTCAAAAATGGCGTAACTTTACATGATGTTTGTACTGAATCAGAAAATGATAACAAATTAGCTGACTACAAAAATGTAGTAACCGCTTTTTGTTTTAATTTCGCATAAGGAACGGGGGTGTAAGCACGTTCGTAATGCATGACAATGGCTAGAAAAAATGTCGTAACTTTAACCTCTTCAAATTTAATGAAATTAATGAAACGTCATAAGCTTTTGTAAACGCAAATTTATTGAACTTTAAAAAATTACTAACAAGAAAACTTATTTTAACTTAGTTAAATATGAATTCGTTAACATTTAAACATTAAAAAATTGTGTTTTAAATGATCAATCATCGTAGTAACAATTTTTAATTCGTGATTCAGGTTGTTTATTCATTTTCTTCGACAAAAAATGTAAAATTAACAATTTATATCCCAACGTTAGGACTACTCTATCCTTATCTTATGTCAGCTTAAAACTTAACTGAGATACCTGTCCAACAGCGTAACTATTATTCTTTAGTATTTGACCACACCGCTAGATAGACTTTGATCGATTTACCTTTCGATCGGTGTGGTATTTGTTTGTTGGTGTAAGTATACTTGCGTTATCAAAGTTTAAGCAATCAGCTAGATAAAACACCCTTAGTACCTACCTAGGTCTAGTAAGGACTTTATTAATAGGTCCAGGATTTGATTCCCGGCTTCAGCAATTTGAAAAGAAATATACATTTTTTTTTATTGTGAGAGGGAGGAAAACGAGCAAACGGGTTCTTTTTTCTATCAAATGTTCTTTTTGTAACATAAAATTTTCTATTTCATCTAAATTTAAACATATTTGTCATTATTTATAAGTTTACCTACTTATACAGGGTGAAAAAAAAAAGAACTACCTTTAATATCAAAAATAGTTTAATCTACGTTAAGGACTCTTTCCGTTTAAAAAAAACAATAAATACTGCATTTATGCATTTTTAAAAATTCGCTTGTCTTTGTCGGGATTTGAAATGGTCAAATACGATAAAAAATAATATAAACAAATAATTTATTGAATCAGGCGTTACTTTGCGGAGGTCCATATTAATGAACTAAAACAACTACTTTGCTCACCCGCGAAACTCAGAGTTTAACATTTGGTAGCATAGATACGGTTGTGGTAACTCTGAAGATGAGCTCTGGTTGAGTTCGAAACGCGTCAGTGTAGCTTGGTGGTGGTGATGGTTGTGTTTATGTGATTTGTATGTGTTCGTACAGTGTGGAGGTGGAGGAACTGCATGAACACACATTTCTTGCATAAACGTAACTATTGTAAGGTCGCGGGTGAGCAAAGTAATTGTTTTAGTTCATAAACAAATAAAATAACATGTGTTGTTGCGTTGTTGTTTTATGATGTAGAGTTTTATTTTTAAGTAACATACACTATCAATAAAACAGAAAGTCATGAAAGCCAACAATTAAGTTTCCTTTTGTTCGGTTTGTTTTCATTCGTTACGGGAAATGGACCACAGCTCTGCTACCATATTGGAAATATGTAGCAAATAGTAGAATACTAGTAATTTTTATTTTTCAGGTTTTTATTTAGTTTAAAGGACGTGTTGTAGCCATAAATGAACACTATGAATGATGCTTTCGATCGGTATATAAAGTACGACTTTATGTTATGTCATTATTTAATTTTGGCCTGTTTGAGTTTCGGCTAATAAATACTGATTTTATCGATTTTTCAAAAATAAAAGTAAGTGTCCGTTCCTTAGGTACAAATTTGTTATATTGAAGATATTTTTTGCAGCTGCGATCCATTTCTCGTGACGGGTGAAAACAAAACGAAATTTAATTGCTAGTTTATATCGCCTTCTGTTTTATTGATCGTGTATGTTATTTTAAGATAAATGAACCTTACATAATTGTCTAAACGCCGTGTTCACCAAGTGCAACCGTCAAACTGACGTTTAAATGATCAGTCGTTAATGTAATCACATAATACCTCACTATTTTGAACGGTGATTGAAGTACGTCAGTTGAACGGTAAATGAACTCGGCCCTTAAGTATCATGAAATTCACTAGTTGGTACGAGTAATCCAAAGTTTATATGACATACCTTGATTTTGATAATCCTTTATGATTTTGTCGAGGAAAAACAAACACAACCTTTCAGTTGCGTCCGCGCAGTGACTACAGGAGCTAGTGCCTGTGGCGTAAGCCGGGAAAAATCGAAATGTTCCAAAATATTCATTCTGATAATATTGGTTTAACTAGGCTTAGATTGATTTCGGGTAACCACGAAATTGCAGTATCTTAGAGGTTATTCGTTGTTCTTAGAAGAAACGCGAACTGCAAGAATGTCGTAAGCAACGAAGTTTGAAAAATGCATCCCGCAAAAAGGTCGTAACTACTATCGTGCGTAGAAACTCGAACGGCTTAACTAATGTTTTTTGAAAAACACAAACTTCTACTCGTCGTATCTCTAAAAAGTTTAAATTCGTAATTTTATGGGCAGTTACGACCAAAAAAATTACACCCATTTTCCAAAATACTGCCCGATTTTGAAATTTTTTGTCGTCGTAGAGACACGAGACCCGGACCATTCGACGCAGAAAAAAAAGCTGATTATAGCCATGTAATAATCTAGTTACGACCTTTTTATGGGATACGCCCTTGTTGTTTTCGAGCGTCGATATGGACTCAAACAAGCCAGTAGAGCTTGGAACGAAAAAGTTAATAACGTTTTAATAAGCGATGGATATACGCAATTAAAAACTGAAAAATGTGTCTACTTCAAAGACCAGGTGATAATAGCGTTATACGGTGATGATTTTTTCGTGTTCAGTTCCAATGAATGTCAAAAGAAAATGCTTTATAAATTGCTTAGTTCCAACTTTATAATAAAAACACTTGGACCAGTCAAACAAGCGTTGGGTATGAAAGTTGAAAGGGACAGAGAGCAAGGAACTTTAAAATTGACTCAGGCTCAATATGTGAAAAATCTTTTAATTAAATTTGGTATGGAAGATTGTTACAAGATAGCAACTCCCATGGAGATAAATTTCAATCTGCCGAAAGCAGAGACAATCGACCAAAGGTTTCCATACCAGGAGCTTATTGGAAGCTTAATGTATCTTGCTGTATGCACACGTCCGGATATAGCTTTTGCGTATAGTAAGCTTAGTCAATATAACACGTGTTATAATGAATCTCATTGGCTCGCCGCTAAACGCGTACTGCGATATTTATCTGGGACAACTGGCTACGGACTAAATTTTAAGAGGGGTAGTGATAAGGTTAAAATTTCATCCGACGCAGATTGGGCGGGGGATACAACCGATAGAAAATCTTATTCAGGTTTCGTGAGTAGGTTTGGTAATTGCGTTGTAAATTGGCATAGCCACAAACAACAAAATGTAGCTTGCTCTAGTACAGAAGCTGAATACTATGCTCTTAGAAATGCTGTTAAAGAGGCAAAATTTACATATAAGAAACTTTTTACGAGAGTTGAATTGCATGAATGAATCACATGACCTTGTTACTATTTACAATGATAATTATAGTACACTCAAGATGGTGGAGAACGAATGTTTTCGTAGAACAAAACATATAGATGTTCA
The DNA here is from genome assembly GCA_947563465.1 of Archips xylosteana. NCBI lineage: Eukaryota > Metazoa > Arthropoda > Insecta > Lepidoptera > Tortricidae > Archips > Archips xylosteana. The sequence continues at coordinate 17,462,622 of OX387343.1, forward strand.
TCATCATTTTATACAGGAATGTGTTAACGCAAAGTAATCTGTTTAGCTTACAAGCCCTCAGCTGAATTAGAGACAGATCTTTTTACAAAAGCCTTAAGTACCTTAGGTAAAACATGATTTCTTTGTGAAATGCTTAGATTTAGTTTAAACTTCTTTTGTATTTTGTACTCTCGCACATGGTTTATACTTAATTTCTGTTTTAAATTTGTAAAACATATGATTGCCTCGAGTAAGGGGCAGTGTTAGGGATAACCTTTTTGTTGCGACTTTGCAAAGAAATTTGTCTATGGCTAATTTCAAATGTAGTGTTTTGTTTTTGCATTTCTGACAATGTCTTTTGTAAAAATACACACTAATAATATTCCTTGCTCTAAAAGTACAATGTTATTTTCTTTTAATCACTTAATAAAGACGATTTCAGTCTTTACACTATGAACAGCGTTACGGTGAAGATGAAAACGCCGAGCCGCTCGCCGCAAGCTAGATTTTGGCGTGCGGCGAAAGTATTCAAGAATACGTTGTTCTTGCCAGATGGACAATTGCTGGGTTATAACTATAAAACGCCTTCGAGGTTGATTATTGGGTCCAGTGGCCGATTTTCTCTCACTCTTTGAACCGCCCTTGTTATTGTACGCGGGTTATTTAGGGCATCGCCTAGTTTCACTATATCGCTCAAGGGGTCTATTCCGATTAGTTGCATTGACAGTTCTATTGATGGAACTAGATGGAATTTTTTTTCCGAGTAGTTACATTCAACGAAGAGGGTTTCCTTAATGTAACTAGGTGGAATTTTTTCTTCCGAGTAATTACATTCAACGAATAGGGTTTCCTTAATGGAACTAGGTGGACTTTTTTCCATGTAGTTACATTAATAATGCAGAGTTAATTTAATGGAACTAAATGGAGGGGGGTCTATATTGGAATCCATTATATCTTTTGTCCTAATAACAAAATCCATAATAACTTTGGTAATAATGATCTTTTGCTATAATAACGTTTGCCCCAATGTATATGCCATAATATTGTTTTCCAAATATTGAATATATAAACTATTGTAATAAATAAAAAAAATGGGTCATATATCATATATCATAAAAGTGATAAGCATTAGGATATTCAATATTTGGACAAACAATATTATGGCATTTACATTAGGGCAAACGTTATTATAGCAAAAGATCATTATGACCAAAGTTATTATGGATTTTGTTATTAGGACAAAAGATATAGGTAATGGATTCCAATATAGACCCCTCCATTTTTTTTTCTCTTTTTTTTTTCGAGGCTTAAGTGCACCTGTGTGACTATGCCAGCCTAAAACCCCCTCCAATTAGTTCCATTAAATTAACTCTGCATTATTAATGTAACTACATGGAAAAAAAGTCCACCTAGTTCCATTAAGGAAACCCTCTTCGTTGAATGTAACTACTCGGAAAAAAAATCCATCTAGTTCCATCAATGGAACTGTCAATGTAACTAATCGGAATAGACCGCTCAAAGGTACGATCTTATAGCGAGGTTGCCATTCTGATGGCACTCCCCGTAAATTAAAATCATATCTAAGTACTCAGCAGCAGAATAACGTGTCATAATATAAAACATTGACATGTTATGGCAACAACACATTAAACAGTGTCATTTATTTTAAAAGAAAATCATGCAGTTACAAGTTAGTGTACCACAGAGTTATCATGCACGTCTAAAGTTCCCACTTGAAGATTGTTATTACAGTAAGTACTTCAAACTCTTTAAAAGAGATTTCATTAGTACCATAAATGCGTTTTAATCAACACAATGTAAATAGAGGGTGCTCTAAAGGCTAACATTTTAAAACCATTGTTTTCTCGGTAAATACGAGACCGATTGTTTTAAAGGTCTCTGCCCACTACACCGTACCATACCATGACCGTACTATGAAAGTATCAGGCACGGAAAGTAACACGATACGGTCTACTATGCCCACTAGAACGTGTTAACAGCGTTTCATAACCTTGCATAACGGGTTTAGTGACCGTAGCATCCGCGTATCATCCGCATGTCATATCAGTTTAGTGACAGTAGTGTCCGCGTATCATCCCTTTAGCATCCGCGTGTCATATTCGCCGTCCTCGTTCCATTGGTTGCAGTAAGTTCACCTGCGTTTTAGCGTGAGGCTGACGTTTACTACCTTTTTTTGTTAAGATAATTACATATTTAAATTATTTCCTTAACCTACCCTACGATGGCTATTAGAAAATTGTCCATGAAAGAATTGGCAATGATAGCCATTCTTTTAGACGAGGATGAAATACAAAACAATAAAATAAGACAATAACGACGGCGACGTTACTGGGGGGTTCACGCCGCTTTGAAAAAAAGATAAGTTGAGGGCATAGATTATCTATGGTTGAGGGAGAATACTGGGCAGTAACAGACTAGCAATAGCAGTGAGCTTACAAATACTAGAGAAGCAACGTCTTACAAACAAATCTCAAAAATGCGTAACCACTTGAGACTTCAAAAGACGTAGCTTTGAAACCGACACATTATGCCAAAGTAAACTATATTTGTCTCGTTTCTTCCAATACCCAACTAATTACCGTTGAAGTGAGATAAAACTTTGCTAGCTTAAAAACGGACAGAGTTGCCAGTGGTCAGAAATTTTCCCCAAAATGAATGAATGTATTTAATTGCTTTAGCGTGTTTAATGGTGTATATTCTGAAAATAATTTAATACAACTTTCAATCTTTACTATTATGTATTATAAAACTGTAATAGAAACGTGTACATTGAAAATATTTAGAAAAAACTATTAGTACTATACTACTAGGTAGTAAATGGATTTTGATATGAAAAAATGACCGAGGATTTTATTTAAAAAGCTAGTAAATAATAAAGATCTGAGACACTGACAAAGTATGCTGATAGAAATTTAAAAAACGTACACGCTTACCTACCTACTTTAGCTAATATCTATAAACAAAAGGTAAAGGCAAAGAGTATTGTAATATTATATGAACAAGAGTGGCAACTCTATGGTCAAATATGCATGTATGGAAGGTGCTGCCGCCCTACGGCTGCTCAAGAACTAATGTGACGTTTCTATAGATGTATACCTATCTATATGTATATGTTGGTAGTGATGTACAGCTATAGATACGCGTACCTATAGCAATGTATAGTCAAGGATTTTAATTGATAGGCTAATTGCCACTATTCGTATTTTAGCCGTCTAATTCAAATCAGCATATACGAAGTATAAGCGGCTAAACCCGATTTGTATTATACGGCTAAAATACGAACATTGGCAAGTGGCCTATCAATTAAAGTCCTTGACCGTACAATTTGGTACGCCATGGCCATGGCCGATGAATGGCAACTGACAAGTTTGACAAGTCAACCAAGATGGCCGCTAATTTAGTTCTTCGGCAAACACCAGAGATCGCTGTAGTCGCATGAAAAGTGATGATATATGTAAGTGTGCCCCCCTGGGTAAAGGTCTCCACAGTTGCTGACCATCTGTGTGGATGTAAATAAAAGATAAGAAAGCTCTTTGTGTTTTTGGCGGCCGACTCCGGCGCAATATCTGCATGGGATTTCTAGGAATTTGTTACAAATGATTCATTGAAAACGTTGCTACACTCGAAATCGGCGTTACATCCAAAGTCGCTATAGCCACATGGTTGCTACAACCAAGGTCGTAATAAATGAAATCCACTGTATACATATATAAAAAAAAAACAAATAATGGCGCACACTTCCATCATTCATTCCTTCATTAACTAAACTCCCAAAATGTGGGAAAATCATAATCGCTTTACTGGCAACACCGAAGGCAAAAACAACGTACGATATATTTATTTTATTTTATAATATTATTTTACACAGCATGATCAAAATTATGCAAACTTTCTTGTGAAAAGTAACGCCATTTGCTTTGTGATTCTTTTCGGACCGTGATACATAACATTTAACAGCACATTTCGCCATATTTAAAAACTTTAACGGGTGCGTCACGCTCACTCAATGTCAAACAGCCAACTGACGCCAGATAAGCCTGCAGGCATCTTCGAAGTATCAACGCGTCTGTGCCGTAAACTGCCAATCTAGTTACGAGAGTAACATATAAGATCATTGAGCAATAGCAAGATAAAAGTGGCAATGCATTAACAACGGGCTTAGAACAGTCATCATACGCGGTTATAACTCGTATGCTCATCGTGTCGCCGCCTGCACGCACCGGTTTGGCAAGGTCGCGTACCGTGCGCGGACCGTATCGGCACCGGCAAAATATTCTCGACGACTATTGTTGTAGGTCCGTGCATGGCACGCGACGGTGTTGGTCGGTGACGGAACGGTCTAGTGGGCATGCTCTCATACTTTTCAATACAAAGAATACTTTTTTGCCTGACATGTTCCTGTCACGGTCATGGTATGATACGGTGTAGTGGGCAGAGACCTTAATACTTTGCATATTGGTCAAAAACACCCTAATAAACGTGCACCTAGTGTTCGGCTTTGTCTACAGGCTGAGGACACGTTTTATATAAGGTAAACGTACCAATGATCGACACCTCAACGCCCAGTAGATGACACCCATCTGACAACTTTCTTTCTATGACATAAGATTGAATGTGCCATGTATTGGGTCAGTGTTGAGCACAGGGACGTTTACCATACCTGAACTAGGAAAATTCCTGTTTCAGGTATAGGAGAGCTTACAAAACTTAACATAAATATTAAATCACGTTAAAAAAAAACAAAAACTAGTTACAAGGTGTTCTTATCATTTTGGACAATTTAAATTGTAGCAAATTATGTAATATAATTCTAACTTAACTAAACTATGTTTATTTTAATACAACCAATAATAGTTCTGTATCTTCATAGGACATGTGTTGTAGTGCTTCTTGAAGAATTTTCTTAGTTTTGATGTAATTAAGGGCATAAAACTTGACTTTGGCGTTTAACCTGTTTTAACAGAATGGTGTCAGTGTTTTTTATTTAAGTAGATTTGGTGGGCAAACTATATCTTTACGTCGTTTTTAGTAGTTTCAATATTATATATAAAATAAAAGCTTGTAAAATGGTTGCCTGATTTGTTTATAAGTTAGTTAAGTATACATGTCTTTGGAAATCATAGTGTTTCTTGCTCTGCTCTTGGCTTCTGCAATCTGGTGAAAAAAAATGTGTTACAAGTCAACGAAGATTAAAAATAGCGAATATCAGTTGCCATTATTAATATTTAACATTCCTATTTGTAGAAATATTTTTTCTTTACCTGCAGTTAAGTATGAAGTTTAAATATGATGTAGTTCTGCCTCGTGGTATGGTATCAACCTTTTTAGACTCCATTATCCAATCCAGATATTTTTTCAGTTCTGAAAATAATATGGGAGTACATGTAATATTTGCTAAAAATATTAATATTTAAAAGTCATTACTACATTCTACAGGATCTGATTGCAAGATTACCTACGTCATCGAGTACCACATGGTGGCATGCATAAGCATTTTACCACACTAATTTGAAAAAAAAAGTCTGCATTATGTTTCATTGATCGGATTGATAGATACAGTCGAGGTCAAAGATATCTTTACACTTTACTGCCTTGTCGCTGTCGCTTCGTGTTTGAACTTTTATATGAAACTAACTGTTGCTCGCGACTCCGTCTGCGAAGAATAGGGATAGGTATTCCAAAAATAGCCTACGTCCTATTTTCAGACCTACCGATTGCAGTGAAAAGTTTCGTAAAAATACATACAGTGACAAGGTACTAAAGTGTAAAGATATCTTTGACCTCGACTGTAGAATCAAGGTCATAAATATGTGTAACATTACCAAGGGGTCAAAAATATCTATACAACTCTGTCACTAATCGGAAGGTTGGTGTTTCATGTACCTATTAACTCGATGGCTGTTTATAAATATTTTATGCCTTCGTCTGTATAGTAGGGTTGCCAACTATTTTTTTCGGCCTTAATACGGGATTTCTCTTTTTCACGCGGGACAAATAAAAATCATTGAGTTTTTAGTCAAAATTTGTTTTATGTGGACTTAAAACATGCGATTTCCAGGCTTTCCTTAAGCAGTTGAAATTCCTCATAAAGCACATCTTTATTTACTTCAATGCAGATTTTCGTAAAATATACGGGACATTGGCTGTCCCGGCGGGACATAGAAATTTATGCATGAAATAGCATGAAATACGGAACGGTTGGCAACGCTACTATATAGCCAGCTAGGATTTATTATTATTACGTCCAAATAGCGACGGCCGATTCAAGTATTGTAACTAAATTTAAGTGTTTATTAGATTTTTCGACACAGAAAAAAGCGAAAAAGGCCCACAAAACTATTTTTTTTTTTCGTTCTAAAATAATGAATGATGATGATGAATAAAAAAATACGCAATTTTAACTCATCGTAAGTAAAGGATTAACAATAGCATTTTGGCATTGCATTTGGAGATTATCATCGTACCTAAACTTAAAAACAAACTAAAAAAAAAAAAAGGTTTGGAAGTGACTAATCATAGAATACTTACCTACCTACATTGAGTAAAAGTTGGTAGTTTATTAATAGATTGAGATTATTTACTCATCATCTTATAATACAAACTAAAAAATATGAAATCAAAAATATATTAAAAAAATCAAAAACTAGATAGCATAAAATAAAAACTTAAAAAAAAACATGATTAGTCTTGAACTCTGTTAAGCAATATTGAATATCTACACCTTTGAAATTTTTTCTAATGCGGAATTATAGCGAGTCGGGGACCCATTAAAGATCTTTTAACTGGCTCAAAAATTCCCAGTAATAGGTCCAGACTCTTTAACTTGTTATATTTTATATTCCACATCAGGATTTTTTTATGTATGTATTGATTATGACAAAATATCAATAATGTAGTTATTCAATATTACTTATAGATTATTTTGTTGTTACACTTGTTTTTTTTAAGTTTTTTTTTTTTTTTTAACAAATCGACCTAGTCTCAAACTAAGCAAAGCTTGTACTATGGGTACTAGACGACGATAGACATACTTATATAGATAAATAAATACTTAAATACATAGAAAACATCCATAACTCAGGAACAAATATTCGTGCTCATCACACAAATAAATGCCCTTACCGGGATTTGAACCCAGGACCTCTTGCTTCGTAGGCAGGGTCACTACCATCTAGGCTAAAGCGGTTGTTAATTACACAGTTTAGTTTTCTTTATTTGTTTATTCTTTTGTGGGTACTAAAAAAGAAAAAAAAACATCAGCCAGCACATCTGATCACAAAAAGCATATCACACCTAATAGGAAATTTGGGAATTTTACTATTCCACATCAAACCTAGTTTATGATATTACTTAACAGTCAACCATCCTAACTGGCCATCCTTGCGCGATGGTGCGTCAGATTATGCGTTGCGCCCAAGAGCAGTTTTGCCACTGAATCAAGTGAACAGCAGCTGTCATTCATTAGAGATGGTCACTCAACCCTATTATTGACAAACGCTTTGTTATGCATAATTACTAATTAGACATCCTAGGTTACAAATACAAATGTCTCCCACAAAGCATTTGGACGAAACTACTTGACTAAAAAAAAAAACTTGGATTAGTTATATACAGACCTAGGAATCCGAAGGGCAAAATTGTTTGACAAGTAGGGATCAATGCTAGTTCTATATACTGGTGATCACTCAAGGGTTTGCTTGCAAAAATATGTTTTTATTAAGAGTAAATAAAACATAATTAAATAATAACTCAATATTCTTCTTTGTTTTTAAAAACAATTTTATAATTTTACTCGTCCCAATTTTTTTCTTTGTGAATGTCCCATTTACTATTGTTAAAGTTAACAACCAGAATTAGTTCCATATTTTCGGGCGTTAATTAATTAATTAATTATCTAAAGAGGTTGAGATAATATTAACTATTTTGTAGTGCAATAGGTATTATGCCCTACCTTTATATAACCTAGCGATTATTTAAAATATGCCATGTTGAACAATAGAACAAAAACACGCAATGTTGGGGGCGATCACTAGTATATAGAACGAGCACTGATAATTTAATTTGTTGATATAGGAAGTCCCTACCTGTCAACAAAGTTTGCCCCGCGGATTCCTATGTCTGGTTATATAAGTATGCTGTGACCTAACATATCAAGCTCAGACAGTGTTGGGTTTCATGTAAGTAACTTTGAAATGGTTAAGTTCTTATACTTGCTGCCACATTCACATGGTACTTGATGATGTAGGAAATCTTGGGGTCAGGTCCCATACTAATGTTTTAAAATTCAATTATAATTTTTTAATCATTGTTTATTGCTTCCCAAAAATAAAAAATGGGGTTTATATACTAAACAGACAATAGTAATCATCCACATATCACAGCTGAACATCACTGAACATACTATAGCACACTCACCATTATCCAGTATGTTGCATCTGGCTCTGTTACTTCACTCCTCCAAGCTATGTTGCACAGCCAAATCTTGCAAGACACACACACCTGTGCATACCATGCCCATGGCATCCTGCTCTTTGTTTCAAGAAAAATTACCTAAGATTCCATTCACAATCAAAGGTAAAACATCCATATCTAATGAATTCCCAGAGTCAATCCAAAAGAAGTTGAGATATGGCACAGTATATTACAGATTAACTATCATACTTCAAGATGCCAAATTAAGATCATACCCAGACTTGTGAAGCACTCCTTTTCTTAACAAAATTAAAACATCCATCTCAGAATACATACTTCTTTATTAATCAAACTCCCTTAGCACTCCACTTCATTAAATAACACTCCTTGCTTACATAAATATAAGCTTAATATATAGAGAAAGTATATTTTTAAAATAATTTTATTTCTACACAAATCTACACGACTCAACTTCAAATCAGAATCAAAAATCATTCAACTACTCTATGAACTTAAAATACTAAAGTTGCTCAAATGAATATTCATTTGCCCTGGCTTCTCACCTCATGTTTGGGGCTTGTTGTTGTTCCAGCCATTGCCTGATGCAGAGGAACCGGAGCCATTGTTGCCACTACCATTCCAACCTGGTTGTCCATTTGACCAGTTGCCCTGATTCCAATTGCCACTCTTGTTGCCACCATTCCAGCCCTGATTGCTACCTCCTTGATTCCATGATGGAGGGGGGCCACTCTGACCCCAATTTTGATTGCTGTTCCAATTCTTACCAGAATTGCCTTGAGGTGGTCCACCTTGCCAGTTAGGTCCAGAGTTACCAGGGCCACCCAAAAATCCACCCCATCCAGCTTGATTGAGTGCAGCAGCAACAAGGCTGATAGGCAAATTGAAGTTAGCTGGGGGCCCTCCATTAGGATTGATGCCCAAATTCTGCATGTTGAGTGTATCTATATTACTACTTCCTCCAGAATTATTTGATCCTCCAGATGGACCAGACCTGTTACCATCCCAATTATTTGGTCCATAACCATCATCTTTCCAGCTTTGGTTAGATTTAGCTTTAATCTTTGGTGCAGCACTAGAAACAGAAACCGATGCTCCCTTAATAACATGATCTTCTCCACATAGGCTTTGGGCAACTTCAGGATCTAAGAAAGTAACAAATCCAAATGCCCGGAAAGGTCTTGGCACAAAAACATCAGTAACTTCTCCAAACTTTGAAAAATAATCTCGAAGATCATCTGCTGTCATATCTTCAGTACACCTTCCAACAAACACTTTACAGGGCATTTGAGGCACCACTCCTTCTTTAGAGTTAGGGATTCGCACATCTACCCACCGGCCTTCAATGTTATGCCTTTGAGCCAAAGCTCTCATTTGAGATACATATGTTGCAAAACGTATGAAACCAAAGCCTTTAAATGTACCGTTTTTGTCTCTTTTAAGCTGTACCATAACAACTTCTCCAAATTGTTCAAAATATTGCCTTATAGATTCTTCTGTTGATTTCCATGGTAAACCCAGACAAATTAAATCAGAACAAGTAAGTTTTTTCTCAAGGCGTTTAGTTTTGGCAGCTGAGTTTTCTGGAGATACATCCTCCATCTTACGTTTGTTTTCCTTAGGAAACACACAAACATACAGAGGTTTACCCCATCCGGCATCACTTGGAGGGTGTAGCTTACCATCACTTATGCGGACTCCGCGAACCGATTTACTTTCAGGGTGGCGATACTTCAAGCCGCATGCTCCTGGAAACTGCGCTACTAGAGTTGACAGCAGCAAAGTGCCGTCTAGTTCACATGGTATTTCAACAGCATTTGCGTCGTCTTCGTCTTCGCTGACTCTTATATATTCAAAAAGATCTTCGTTATAATTTCCAGACTTGGAGTTCATTCTGATGCTCACTACTTTATATGTAATGCTACGACACGATATTATAATGCTTAAGTCTATGCTACGGCGTTATTTTCAAGCCACCACGAAGTTGACAATCAATCAATAACTCGTTTCATTCTATAATCTAAAATGGCCGTCACACGTCACTTACAACCAACCGGTACGTCGTTTGGTGTCGCCAGTACAAACAATAACGTAATTCTGATCATCAAAAACAATGTGTGTCATTTCATTATTGTTACAGAAATTATATTTCACACTATAAATTAAATATTGTATTTTTAAATTTCTACCACAGTCGTAAATTCGCACTCGATTCGGCAAGACTTACGTGAGGTGAATCCTCACGTAAGTCTTGCCGGACAGAACGTATCATGGAGGCTACTCCGAAATTTAGCATTGTATCGTCCCCATCGTCCCTGTTCCACTAATGGTATTTTTAGTGAGTTAGTTAGAGGAACGGTATGAAACGAACTTCAAATCTCGAATTTTGTGTAATAGCCCCTTTGTATTACAGTCGTAACGTTCGTAAGAGATGTTAAGAAACATTGACTGATGGTATTCTGGATGGGTTAAGATAAGATAATTTATTCAAATAATTTCAGTACAAAATAACAAGAAATACGATTATTTTACAAAAGGCCTATGTAAAACGCGTGCCTGCACTAGTCTGCCCAGCGAATCGTGTCACAAAAAAAGCCCGGCAAATTCAAAAAATCTTTAGCTGGTAGGTAACACATCGTATAGTGCGAAAAATAAGCTTTGATACTTGATATTAAAATTTATTTTTTCTACTCGTTGATCTGTCAATTATGTGTTTATAGACAAAATTGCAATCACATACTTTTTAATCTTGGATAGTCTATGGCACTTCGAAATCAACTATAATGATTATTATACAACGCTCTAGACGACTATAATAATTTCAAAATTAGAACTTAGTAAAGCCTGACCAGAAATATATGACTATTGTCAAGAGGGCGCTATTGTTCTTATTTATATGGCAACAATGACATCTTGACTTGTCTGCAACGTTTAAACTGTCAGTCAAATTGAAATTTCAAACAATGTAAACAAACGTTGTATTTAAAACGTCTTCAATTTCCATTTTCCCTCATCAAATACTGCTAAATCCGTGTGTTATTTAATCAATACTTACCACAACACTATCCTAAAACATTAAAACAATAAACAAGTGCTAGAATATGGATATTATTTCATTTAATGGTTTATTTACATTGTTCGCAATTTCAATAAAATTGACATTGATTTTACCTGTTAGCTCTGATGTTAATTTGGAAAGGTTTTGTAGCGAAATAGTTTCATTCCGCAAGCGTTTTTTTCTTCAGTAGTTTATTATAAACATTATTACAATGATCCGTTGTTGAATACCAATCGTTTTGGGAATTTTTTGTTTCTTCAAAGAAACCGCCACAGTGACACTGACAATCATTAAAATTATTGCCAGTGTAAGAAATTACTTCCAATGAAATTCCGCAACATGGCGAATAGTCATATATTTCTGGTCAGGCTTTACTTCGATTGAGCGTCGTGAGCGCTTAGTGGAACGCACCCAATGTAAAGTTGGAAATATCTGGCAAATTTGCTTCCATTTGAACACACTAACTTTTTTCTTCTGTTACGTGATTGGTTAGTAAGTGAAGTAATCGGCCAATCAGAAACAGTCTTATAACGGGGCCTCATTAGTTCTTTTTCTCAAACATGCTATGAAATATTGACGTTATGTTCCTTATAATACGCCACGAAGGGTCACGTTGCAGGTGCAGGTGCAGCCGGTGGTGGGGGACCGCCTAGACGAGAGGTCAATAATGGAATTTCATACAACTTTGCTGGCCAAGGCCAGCAAAGTGATCGTCTATTGTTTCATACCATGACGTTTATAGGTCTATGGCATCATAGCATTTAGCCATTAAAAAAAAACTATAAGCAATATTTGCGTTTTGGTTCATTAAGACATTCTGCCACTACGCTTATTTAAGGCAAGATGGTGATGGTGATGGTAATGGTGATATGATATAATATAATAAATATGTCTATAGGGAATGAAGAAATTCGTAAATTTTTAAACAAGAAAATAAATATACCAGGAAATAGCAAGATCTGTACGTGATTATTTTGATAATACTTTCCCAAATAGGTGGATTGGTAGAAATGGCCCATTATTCTGGCCAGCTCGCAGTCCTGACTTAACTCCAGTTGATTTTTGACGTGACAACGTCTAATAAATCGATGAACGCCGGCTACATACACGAAAAAGGATGACGCAATGTAACGGACATGTGCGGGACATGTCCCGTACATGTACCTACAGAGCAGCGAAGGCCAGTTGCAAGAGAGCGGCGAACGCCAGGATGTACTAATGCGGGGTACAATCCGGAGGGGTTGGGGGGTGCGGGGTAGGGGGTGTGGATGTTCCAAAGGGGATGAAAATTTCATTGATTTTTGCCGTAGGATGCACCGTTTTGAAGATATTTGACAAAACACCGGTTCTCGTCCGATCACAGAGGTTTTAGCAACATCGGGCGCGGTTAGTACTTGGATGGGTGACCGCCTAGTTTTTGAATGTTTTGTTATGACGTTGTCACGTTAAACTATCGTCCGTAAACCGACTTTACAGACAACCGGTTTTTTGTCTGTTTTGTCCGGTTTTTTGGCTGTATATCAAGCAATTAATCATTGCTCAGCACAAAATTGTCCCTCATTACTCGGAATCGAAAAGAAGAGATGATATTGTATACTTGATTCCATCTCGGAAAACAATGTTTGCAACTAGGTTCTCAAAAATTCTAGGTCCCACCTTATATAACAAGCTAAGTAAAGTAATAAGTCTACGACGGCTTACCTTACATTCCTGTAAAAAGGCACTGGATGTTTATTTTAAAGGAATGGGATATGAAAATACTGAGCTATTACTAAAAAAGATGGTTTGACATAACACGTACATACATACCTTACATGCATACACTCACAATTTCGGTTACACAGATACACTTCACATACACACGTACACGCGTTAATCATATCATAGACATTATAATATGAACACAACCTAATAGTGCAACCTATACTCTTACCCGCGTTGTCTGCGCATTTAATTTATCACTTATTGTATTGTATAACTCTTTATTGTACATATAACATATAGGTAACGCCATCAGAGTTGAGGTCACGCACACAACCACATCTCATGTAATGACAGCGGGATTTTGACGTTGTGTTGTCGTTAAACGTCAACACAACGTCAAAATCCCGCTGTCATTACATGAGATGTGGTTGTGTGCATGGCCTCAACTCTGGTGGCGTTACCTATACATTAGGTTCATTACGTTATAATAATAACGTTCATACTTCAAAGTTTCTTAAGTTAGTTTTTGTATAAATTCATGTTATCTTTTTGCGTATACTGCATGTTACTAGTATGGTCTAAAGGAAATCGGAATGCGTAGCTCTCGCATCTTACCCACATTATTTTTACTACGGATACCTTAAGTTGTTGCATTTTTGATGAAGGAAGGCAAATTTGGCCGCACCGTAATACAGTTTTAAACTAGTACGGGGGTCAAAATATGTTAACATTCACTCATATTGCAAAATTGTTATAAGTTAGCTATGCTAAGTTGTCCTATGAAGATGAGACTTATGTAAGTAATACTGCATTGTTTTTACTCTTTATTGCTTTGAATAAAAATATTTGTATTTGTATTTGTATTTGTCTGGGGTAGGCTAGGCTAAAAGACTTAGTTTACGATGAGGAAATTATGGACATAGCACATTTAAATTTAAGACGCAAAATAGAGGCCGGATGTCTCATACATAATTAAAAATTAAATGAAACTAGAGTAACGACCACCGAGGTGCGAAGGCCTGCTCGTGCTTGTGTCAGGAATAGTGGACGATGTTCACACTTAAAACGTAATTAAGTAGTTAAGAACAATATCTTACTGTTTTGTACCTGCAATAAACGCTATCTGTCTGTTTATCTATCTTAGTAGGTTAGTTAAATACTCATAGTTTATAAGTTCGTACGTTCGTACTTAATTATTATTTTAGTGACAGTGACAGTACTAAAATATTCTGACAAAAGTTAAATGTGTTTTTAGGGTTCCGTGGTCAACTAGGAACCCTTATAGTTTCGCCATGTCTGTCTGTCTGTCTGTCCGTCCGCGGCTAAGCTCAGAGATCGTTAGTACTAGAAAGCTGTAATTTGGCATGAATATACATATCAGTCACGCCAACAAAGTGGTAAAATAAAAAATAAAAAAATATTTTTTTTAGAGTACCTTCCATAGACGTAAAGGAGAGGTGATTTTTTTTTCTCGACTAACCCTATAGTGTGGGGTATCGTTGGATAGGTGTTATAAAACCATTGCGGGTTGCTAACATGATTTTTGTATGCAGTGATCTGTTTGCAAAATATTCAACTTTAAAGTGAAAATTTTCATTAAAATCGACCATCCCCCTCCCCCTCTAAAATCTAAACTGTTGCGCGGAAAAATTTGAAAAAATTCAGAATTGTAGTAAATATCAAATTTATTAGGAAAATTATAGCGGCTAAGATTGCTTGGAAATTATTTGTAGTTTAAGAGTAAATAGTAGCCTAAGGTATAAAGCATACCTAAACTTGGATGATTCCGTACACATACGAAATCCTTAGAAAAATATTACTTGATTTTTTCGTAATGGCTACCTTGGGCGTGTCCGAAACGCTCTTGGCCGGTTTTTTCCATTTCTATCTCGGGTGACTAACACAATTTGTTTGTTAAACATTAATTCCTTTCTAAGCAAAAAGAAAGTGAAGAGTATTTTGTTGTCGTATAGCCGGTACCGTCTTAGTCGTACTCAATTGCATTGTATGGATACAAGGTCTCCTTTTTTGAAATTCCTTATTTATTTGTTATTTTTTTAGTTTATCCTTTTTTAAATGGCACATGTTTGGAAAGCCCGTAAATCAAAGAAGTTTATTAAGTAATTTGTACGCGTAAACAGCTGTTACTTTTTTTTGTTGACACGCAAAGTTACAAAAGTATTTGAGATATTTTTTTCTCGTCATGTCTAAAGAGGTTTTTCAATTAATCTAGCAGTAATAGGAAATTATTTGAATTTATTTTGAAGGACCAAGGTATTG
The DNA here is from genome assembly GCA_947563465.1 of Archips xylosteana. Classification (NCBI taxonomy): domain Eukaryota; kingdom Metazoa; phylum Arthropoda; class Insecta; order Lepidoptera; family Tortricidae; genus Archips; species Archips xylosteana. The sequence continues at coordinate 17,478,094 of OX387343.1, forward strand.
CGAAGACAAAGCACTAAAAATTATTTCAATGCAGGGTATACAGGAAGTTTAAATTAAAAAAATCTGGCAAAAAGAGTGATTTTTCAAAAAAAAATGGCTTATAGTGAAAATAAACGGATCACTCACGTCTCAAAACGAGTTTAACTCGACATGTTTCGGGCTAATCCGTAGCCCTTCCTCTCGGAGTCGCACATCACGGCAGCTGCCAAACGTGCACGTTTGTTTGTTTGGTTGTTTGAAACGTGCCGTAACGTGCGACTCCGAGAGGAAGGGCTACGGATTAGCCCGAAACATGTCGAGTTAAACTCGTTTTGAGACGTGAGTGGTCCGTTTATTTTCACTATGAGAGAGTCTCACGGTAGTTTCATGTTTAAAAAAATGGCTATATCTCAAAAACCGTGCAATTTTCCATAATAGTAAATGTGGTCAAAAATGTTCAGAATGACGCTAGCTATCACCCCTTAAAACCCCTACACTCGACTGCCAAACACCCTGTATATCATTTGGTAGTCTTATCGAACTAGGTTTAGTGTCGTGGGCTCTTAGACTATTTATGAGTTTATGACGTATTTTTATGAGCTTACAAAACACGACTCTCCTGTAGAATTTGTGTAATAATAGCTGCTAGCTATGGCGTCACTTTTATGCCAATTCAATCGACTAATTATTTGTTTTAAAGCAACTAAAAATCAAATCAGTTAATTGAGATTCGTCGCGTCTCGGAATTATTGTTTTATGGCGACATCTATCTTATTTCTTAGTGATCGACCGTTCCTGGGAAATATCGCTCACGAAAGAATCGTCCGAATTAAATGAAATATTAATTATTCGGAACGTCATTTATCAACAATCGAGATTTTTACAGAAATTTTAGAGAGCTGTGTTATGAGTCGTTTTCAAAAAAATTGTACGCAATTAAGGGATTTAATAAAAACAAAACTGAATTGATTCCTTGGTGTTACGAAAGTTACCGATATATTATTTTGTATGACTAACTTTCGTAACACAAAGGAAGCGATCGTGATTTTGTTTTGATTAAGCCCTTAACTAAGTACAATATTTATGAAAACGACTCTTATATCAATAGTACTGAAATATTGCCGACCAGTTAAAATATCTTGACAGCGCGAATGTATAAACATGTTCCAATAAAATGATTTCATTTCATTTATTTTCCGAACAAATTATGCAATAACTAAGATTTTGTAAAAAAAATTACACAAGTTTTATTGCTGACTGTACTTTCACTGTGACCACTAGAAGTGGGTCATATATTATGACTGGCAAGATTTGATTAAGTACCAGATAGACACACATACACCTAAATAGGTGAAACTAAATGAAAGCTTGAAAATAAACAATAATTATACAGTTATTATTTGGGAAAAGATAAATAGAACTTCACTACTGGTCTGAACAAAAATAAATAAATACATTATTAAAAGGTATTTTATTTGTCTTGTAAGTTTGACAATCAAGTTAGTTTTTGCGTGTTAATAATTGCTGTTGGTAAACATGTACACATATTATACAATATCTATGTATTTTAGCTAATTTAATATCGAGCTAAGTGAGAATTGAATTCAACAGCACCATTAATACCTTCATAAACTACTTTTGCAAGTCTTAAATCTATTTTTAACACTCACATTCGAATCACAATGTCATGAGATCTAGACCAAAGTCATACATAACCAATAGAAGTATAATTTTATTTTAACTAAAAATAACAATAATAAAAAAACGTCTTACAACCCTAGCTTTTGACGCGGCACAATGGATGCTTTTTAGAGATGCAGAACGGCTATTACGGGTAGCCGCGACTAACATTGTCGCTATTAACGTTCTCCTTTTTAACTTAATCGGTAAGTATTTAATGTACATATTTCTCGTGTTAGCTATTCAGAACAGCTAGTGTGCCAAAACTTTTTCGATAGTCGCGCAGTACCTTCACCATTGCTCTTAGATTTAATAGGGCCGATTTTTCCATCCCCAGATAAAAGTATCCGTCAGTTAAAACTGTCGCTTTCCTTTTCTCAAGTCATACGAAAAAAAGGACAGAGTTTACATTTATCAAATAGACAGACGAAGAGAAATGAATCTTATCTATCAGTAATTTTTTTGATCTGTATCATAAAATAGAGCATTTTATTTTTGTCGCAATTGACCGGGTTCGAGTCCCGACTAAGACAGGCGATTTTTCAAAACTCCATAAATGAAGTATTTTTTGTTTTAATACTATGAAGTATTTTTATTTTGTTTTAAAAAATAAAGGTAAGTCTCCTTTACATATAATGTGACATTTCTAATATTTAAAGTACATGGCGATCGTACTTTCCATTCTGAGCATAAATCAAAATAAATGACAACTTTTCTTGATTGCCAATAATTTTCAAATTATGACAGTCAAAATTTTACGTGGGCTTTACTAGGTTACAATGTGGGATTCAGTGAGTAAAAAAGAGACAAACAAAAATATAATCCCGTTCGTTCAATCAGGTTAGGTATGAATGCTAACCGACAATTTCTCAAATTGTTTGCCACATCTATGGATGGCCCCCTTTGATTGTGACAAGCAGATAGGCGAAGTCCCAGATGTAGTAGACTGCCAGCAAGCGAGACACAAACGGTCGTATTTGCCTTTGACCCACTCACATCTGTCTACACGTCGATTCACAAGAGCTGGCACGAATGGAATGGATGAGCGAATGAAACTTTCAGTGCGTTACACATTTTAATACACTTCACACAAATATGGTAAAATGAAATACGTCAGTCACTTTTCTACAATCTATTCGTGCCAGATCTTGTGAATCGACTTATACACATGTTAATAAACATACATATACATACAAGGTGTAACTAATGCGTGATCGATCATAGAGTAAATAAATCAAAAATACTTTTCTTCCCTTTGTCTGCGACAATTGACAATTATAATTCGTCATTATTTGGATTGCCTAAAATTAATACTAAACATATCTATTGCATTTCATATAATTTTATTTTATTCTGTAACTGTTCAGCTGTGATTCAGAAAAATATCGATTGTGTTCCGCGGTATTTTTTTTTTCAGATGTGGAGATTGGGAGGATAGGGTGGTGGATATGACCAATATGACCATGTAGGTACATCTCTTTTTCGTTTTATTTTACTAACAGATATCAGTGTTTTTTTTAATGTTAATTATGTACATGTAAAAATGTGTGTATCACCTATTAGGTAAAATTCACCTTTTTTTATTCAATACAATATAAATTATAATAGTTTTAATCCTTTAATATTTATGATTTTATAATAATATCAGATAACAGTGACATGGCCATACATCGTTATCGCGGGGGCAAAAACGATATGACAGTACTGAAAGATTATGAAAATTAGCGATAACAGAAGCGACACTGATATCGAGCAACATTTATGACCAAGAGTTCAAAATTTATTAACTATATTACTAATATCAGACCTCCATACTTGACTTACTACATACATAAAAAATATTAATTACTCAATCGCAGCGTCAAACTCTTCAGCCACTTTTCTTGCTTGACATTGTCATTTATTAATTATCCGTAATAATAACTGTGTTTACAACATAATTATTTGTGATCTATTATGAAATCCAAATAAAATACGAGTAAATATACGTTAATAAAAATTACACACATTGCTGGTTTATTATTCAAGTAGACACATTGACATCTATGTCTGTAAACGTTTAAACAGTAAGTATAAGACACATTTGATTGACCTTTTCCAGCGAAAACTTTAGTGTTACTAAAACTTCTTAGATGCTTAGAACTTGCAGGCAGAATATATCCATATACTAAACAGACATTTTGTTATATATATTATGTTCTTTAACTGATTTGTTCTTGCTCCCGCGATAACGATGTATGGACATGGCATATTTACCTTGGTTACCGTAAACATAGTAATTTTTAAGTAGTATTTTGTATTTATATATTTTTAGAAACTAGGTTAAATGTGTTATTTTTTAAATCGGAAATGCTGAAGAATTAAAACTTATTTGACGTTCTGAAAAAAAAAATGTGATGATTTTTACCTTTTCAGGAGACATAAACAAATTTTTATATGCGACCGTGGGCCTGTTTCATAACAAAGTACAACTTATATTACAAGCGGAACTCCCTTTCTAGTTAATACCTATAACTGAAGTGAGAGTTCCGCTTGTAATATTAGTTGTACCTACTTTGTTATGCAACAGGCCCCAGATCTAATTAAGATAAAGTATAATTCCTGGTATCTGTTTTACATGAAAAACGATACCACACAAGGCCTAGTCGCCTAAACTGAGCAGTGAAAAAAAACAGGTGTATTCGAACCTCATTTACCCTGTTTTCCTCGCACACGGTGACAAATCGGAATTCCCTTCATGTCTGGAAATAAACACCGCGGAACACTACCTATGGTATGGCAAAAATTTGCTTGTAACCCGATGCGCACAATTTCACGGCTTAGCAACCCTACTATGAAAGCATAAACAGAATTAATATTATAATACTAGTACTCTTGTATATATCAATCTCTTACAGAGAACCTCTTTAGCATACTCAATTTTTTATTTTCTATAACTTTACAAAAACAAGTAATGCTGTCACAAAAAAAACATAAGTCCGTTTGAAAAGTTATCGAATTAAAAAGGTGTTTTGATGTGTAAATAAGTCACCAGTAAAATATTATCAGTATTTTTAACCCTGTAATATTTACACAGTACGCATACAGTCTGACTGAAGCAATGGACAGCTAATACTTTTATAAAATCCACGAGTATAAATACAAATATTTTTGCAACATAAGGTGTTTGTGACTAAATATAAACCCTTAAAATAAGATTCACAGCACTATACATTTACATCATTTATACAAATAACCAAGACCAAAAAATAAGGGAGTTTTGCTGCTTATAAAGCATTTCTGTGCGGTATGTTGCATTGCAAAGCGTAATAATGTTTTAATTTCGTGAATTCTGCATATTTCAATAAAAAAAAGAAATAGCAAACAGTTTATTAAAATAAGCTTCTCGCAGTTTAGTTTATTTAGTACAATGCACAAGAAATATATTATAGTGTTTTAATTACAACACTTTTGCAGTTATGAGTTATAAAACTTATAAAATATAAAATGGCACCTTATGTGTTATGATTACGTCGAAGTTTTAGATCTGCGAGAATGAATAGACTGTCTAGGAAGTAGACGAATTAGATTTGAGGAATGAAAATTTGGGAAAAGGACAATGTAGGAGTGGTCAAGTTAGGACATGGACAAAGTCGCCCTAAGGGGAGCTTTTCTTACGTTGACAAATATTCCCTAAAAAGAATAAACTGATAAAGAGTATAACCCGTTTTTATACATTTTGGCAGAGTTAAATAAGAAAAATAAAAACATTTCCTGAATAAGTTTCTCATCATAACAGGCAAAATTTTACTTAAAAAAATCAATTCTTATTCTATAATAAAACGAAGTAACAGCAGCACGCTAAGGATTTTTTACATAACAATTATTGCTCACACACTGCTTTTATATTATGCCTTCTTGTTAATGGTTAGGGAGCTTAGGCTTTACAAATATAGAATAGAGTATTAGTCTGTTCGTGATTTTGTTCTAATACTGAATCTTTAAATGACCAGTGTTTTTTCAATAGGACTTATTTCCACTAGAACCAGTTTTTTTTTTCAAGAAACCAAGAAAAATGTATAATTAAGGTTTACGATTCAAAAATTAAAACATTTCTTCATCTACCTAATACTATACAAAGCGGCAAACAAATCTAATCGCCCTCCTTCCTTAGAAACATGTATGTAACAGACTGGGGGATGGTGACACAAAATACTAGGTCATTTGTACCAGTATGGCGGTTCTTCAGGGGTCTAATTACGTAATGACAAAAAGGAAAATGATGGTCATAGTGCTGGTACCGGCGGCCCAATCGTGTGGACGTTAATCGAACGTGTCGGATAAATAACGAGAATTGAACGATTTGTTCCACAAAAATTCTTGTATTTTCCGATAGTCGATAAAAAACAGAAGGCGGTAGCGTAATGGGGCATTTTTATTTTTTCTTGTACCTTTTAACTTTTTTTTTATTTCGGAAAGTTTTATATGATTTCTGCTCAGAATCACGAGCTCTTTCAATCCTACTAGGAGAAAAAAAGTGTCCAAAGTTTTTTTTCCCGTTCCGTTACCATTTTTCATAGACTTTTTATGACCGTAACGAAATGGAGGAATCAAAAATTTTATGAAAATTTTGGGACACTTTTTTTCTCCTAGTAGTTGGATCGAAAGAGCTCGTGATTCTGAGCAGAAATCACATAAAACTTTCCGAATTTAATAAAAAGTCAAAAGGTACAAGAAAAAATAAAAATGCCCAATGCCATACTTCTCCGATGTGACTTACAGCCCACCATACCGACGCGAACACGTTAATTTAAAAACAACGATTCAACCACTTGTACCAAGCTAATTTTTGCACAGCTAATAATCGTCGAGTAGCCATTCACGAAAATCACCATGCCATACTTAACTGACGGTTCCAAATGGGCGCCATACCGCCGCAAAGAAGTAATTTTTATTTTTTTTGCAAAACGATTTGTACCAGTATTGCATTTGGATTTTTGGAAAGTACTTGATAAAATGTGACCGTTATTATATTTGCCATACTTCTAGTAAGGGGAACAGGTGCTGCCATACTTGAAAAACTTATTTATTCGACGAGTTTTAAAAATACGACTGTGTCACTTTCCAGCTTTTTAACTATGTCCATACAAAAAAAAACAAGGCAATCCGTCGCTCAGTTACGACGTGAAAGAAAGACAAACAAACACATTTTTATCCCCCGACACAAAAAGTGGGGTGTTATAAGTTTGACCGCTATGTGTGTGTGTGTGTGTGTGTGTGTGTGTGTGTCTATCTGTGGCATCATAGCTCTTAAACGGGTGAACTGATTTGAATGCGGTGTATTTAAAAGCAGATTTCTTGGCGATAGTTCTTAGATATGTTTCATCAAAATCGGTTCAGCCGTTTCAAAGTTATAAGCTCTTTTGTTAGCTGCAGAAGAAGTCTTACACACATAATGGGCATTTACTTTATTTTCAAACATAATAATATGTGCAACGAAATTGAGTTGGGGGTTATTAAATTTTTAATTTATAGTTATTATATTTATAATATCAGTATGAATTGTGTGGCCGCCGGGGCTGCTGTCTCACTGCCGGCTGAAATATTTGCCATCGAAGTCCGAGTTATAAAGTTTTTGCTTTGAGCAATCGTAGGCTTTATAGCGTCAGAGGGACAATAAGGTCGAGCTTCGAACCAACGGACTGTGGAAGGTCACTTAGCTTATCGGGAGACTATGGAAAAATAGAATCCAAAGCCACCTTACGTACCTACCTTACCTCTGTATACAGGGTGTACTTTTTACCAGAGGTATGTACTACGTAAATTATTTACTTTCTTTTATGCTCCTGCACTGATCACTGATATAGGTGAAAAACTTAAGTAAATGACCTGTTGTATGTAGTAGTGCAGAGAATTGATATGGAGCTTAAGTCATTTTTCAAATTTAGAACGTCAATTTGTTTGTTTATACCGAATACCGACAAGTTACTACTACATATACAACAGGTCATTTACATAAGTTTTTCGCCTGTATCAGAATGAGTTTTTCTACTGTTTCATTTGTTTTATTATAATGTCATTTCTTATACAGTAGTGTTACATGATGGTTGATCGGAGTTTATTGACTATGTGCGAAGCGGGTGGTGGGGGTACAGAAAACGATCGCAGCGCACAACATGGCAAAAATTGGAAGTAAATGGGGAGGAAATTAAATGTTGTCAACGCTACGCGGCGCCACCGTTGTGCACGTAGCCAATATAGATACAAAAACATATGGTTACCATTATTGACAAACTTTTATTTCAGTCTGGTGTAATTAAAATTAAGTCGCAACTAGGGTGACAGCACCAGTAATGGACAAGAACCAATTATAGAACTGTGCGAGGATGCGTTGCGAGGGATGTGTATGTTATGAACCAATAGAAGCACTTCATTTACCTATCCTTGCTCAGCTCTGGTGGAAACAGCTCAGCGGAGCGAGGTTTTTGTACATACAAAAGAAGGGAAAGATGACGTGTGCGAGGAATGTGTTGCGAGGGATGTGTGTTGCTAGGCGGCGTTGCTCCGCTCCCACCTCACCGCATCCCACCCGCTTATTTGAAAAGAGCCCGCTACACATCCTCGCACCGCTCAGCTACCTCGCACATCTTTGGTGGAAACATTCACACCGTTACACATCCTCGTTACACAGCCTCGCACCGCTTAGCTACCTCGCACATCTCTGGTGAAAACGCAGCCTTAAGAGACGGCCACACTACATTTTTAAACTATCAACACTATGCTCAGATAACTGATAGTTATAATTGGTTAAGTCCATGAACTGTGGGCTATAAGGCATTGAATCTTTGCTGTCCAAAACTGGGGAGTTACTGTGCTGTGCTTAACATGTCCATGGTTGGTGCCGTCACCCTACATACTTTTGATGGAAACAAAACTTAACGAGTTTAATGAAATTCGTATCGTGCCGTCGCATTCACTCTTCTGTTTAATACTATTAGATTAGCGGGAACGGAACGGCACGATACGAAGTGCTATTGTATTTTGTCCAGTATAAGGCCTGAGAACTCATAAAGTAAGAAAACCGCGAGTTTTTTTCTATTAATAACATCGAATGAAATTAAAGAAATGCTCCGTTTCATTTCTACCGCACATCAAAATTAAATTTAAATAATGACTTCGAATTAATTATGTTGCAGTGGGCTAAGACCATATTTAAAGTCGACCACTTTCACCCGTCTACTTACTAAAACTACATGTTTTACAACAAAGATAATGTGTTTCGAAATATATTGCAAACAATGATATGATCCCAGCTGTAATCGTAATCACAAAAAAAAAATTTTTTTCATCATACTACACTGGCATGTTTGCTAAAAATTAGATTTCAATTGAAAGTATATCTGGTAAATAGATGGGTGAATTTCCGCCTTCTATGTATTATATACTAGTTAGAATCAACTGTGTCGGTTGTTTCGGAAAATTATTATCATTTTACGAAGTAGCCATTGAAGAACTAAAACGATTGTTAGTTTTTAAGGGTTCCGTATCTCGAAGGATGATTCTTTAGTCTGTCTGTCAATCAGTCATAATTAGCAGAAGTTGAAATTGTTGGCTGTTTCATTAAATAACATCTGTGAAAATAAAATTAATTTTCTTTGACCCAACAAACGGTCACACAACAGACAGGTTTAATAAATGAATTTTGAATATAGGGGGTCAATATAAGAAATTTAGCATATTGTACCATGTGAATATATAAAATGTAAAAAATTCTTATGACGATTTCAACACACACACACATTTTTCTTTTTTTTAATAAATAAGCACAGTTATTTAAACATTTTTTTTCACAACTTTGAGAACTTTGTGATCAAAGAAAAACCATTATACCATTAATGAACATGGAGTCCATTAATTTGATAGTATTATACGCTTCTGACGCTTGCCTTCGCTTTCACCATCTCTTTCTGTCATCATCAGTTTATACCGTTTGACAGAAAGAAATAGTGATTGCGAAGGCAAGCGTCAGAAACGTGAGACAATAAGCCTGCCGGTCGATTCACAAGAGCTGCCACGAATGGATCGAGTGAGCGATTGAAAGTATCTATGTGTAACTATTTGTACATGACATGAATCAGTCATTTTCCTACAAAAATGACAAAGTGACGTTACTTTCGTTCAATCCATACGTACCAGCTCTTATGAATCAACATGTACATATTATACATAGGTACCAAAAATTATTAGGAATTTCTCTTACATAAATATATTAGTAGGGGAGTCCGGGATGCTAAATTTGCAGTTACTAAAGCGTCATGGGGACCTGTTGGATCGTGAAGATTAGGTCCTTAAACGAACGAAAGTTTATGTAAAGTTTGTCATTTTAGTGGGGGGGGGGGGGGAGCGCGTACAAATATTCAAAAAAAGTCGCATGGAAATACTCGAGCGCATCAGACATTTAAGGTAAATGCACCCTAGTTCGTGCTAGTACGTTATTTCGTGAGTTTTTTTTTCTAGCGCAAAAAATAAGCAATTGTGATATTTTTTTTGTAAATTACACATAAATATAACATCTCTGACTTTTAATCTATTTAAAAAACCAAGTACTTATATTTTATCGCCTAAACTGAAATTACTACGACGCTCGAAACTGTCAGCCGGCCACAATCAGCTGTGTGGTGTGCGCGCAAGCATATGGAAAGGCAAAGGTTAGTCCATTTGAATAAAACTTTTGACAGTGTTTGTATGGGTTCCTATACAATTAATTTGACATAGGAAAAGGTCATATGTAAGCATAGAAATCCCTTAAAAATGCAATAAATCGACTCACGAAATAGCAGACATTTTATTTTTCATGTGTCCCTTATTTCGTGTCACTACCGAATCAAGGATTTTATTGATACATTTAGGTTGCTTAAATACATTTATATAAAAACTAAGATAATTTAAATGTGCATTATAAAACATATAACGTGGTTAATGAAGTTTCGTATGAGCTAAATTCGTTATACATATGTTTTGTTCACTAGAATTCTCATAAATCGAGTTGGAACGTGACCCAAATTTACATTTTTATGGTAAATGCGCATATGTACCCTCCGAACAATTTTATTTATAATTAAGTTAATTTTAATTATTTCTCGGTATATTTGTGACGTAAAGAATAGTTATTGATTAATTTATATACTTTAAGCTTCATCTGCAAAATTAAGGGTGGAAATTTAAAATAAAACAGTGACACGAAATAAGGGACCGGATTTTGACACTTTTTCCCAAGTTCGTGATAGATAGTGGTAGGTAAAACAATATGCAATAGATGTGAAATACCTAAATAGATACATTTATTTTTATTTTATTAAGTAGGTAAGAATCTTAAGTTCTTAAGAATTTACTCAAACATTGATTCCATTGGTTCTTTTTTTTTCAGGGGCATGCGACGTACAAAATGCCATACAATACAATAATGCCATACAACAAGATGGAGCGACGACCTGGTCAAGGTTGCGGGATCGCCATGGATGCGGATGGTACGGGATCGATCAGTTTGGCGAGCCTTGGGGGAGGCCTATGTTCAGCAGTGGATGTCTTTCGGCTGAAATGATGATGATGAAAAAAGATTGTGTTTTGTTTGTGAAAAAGAGGTTCATTATTTTTATTTTTTGAATGTTAAAATTATATTAAGTTTTTTTTTTTATTTTAATGATAAAGTACCTACTTATAAGCTATAAGTATCAATTAAAGCTCGATCTCACTCTCAAGTGAATCTTTTTTTATTTAAATAGTTACTTACTTAAATCTCTAATAACTCGTTAAACATTTGTTTTTTATTTTATCAAGAAATTATCATAATTTACTATGCAAAACTTTATACCGAACCAGGGGCCACGAATTCACGAACTTAAGAGCAGAGCCAAATTTATCACGAAATAGGAGCCAAATAAGAGGTCCACAAATAAATTTATATAAAAAAAGTTCAAACTAAAATGATATAATTCATGCATTAAATTACTGCCAAAATATCAATATCCATCACTGAAAAACTTTCAGAGTACTATCATGTTTAGTAATATTCAGAAAACAGAACTAATTCTGAAGAGCCTTAACATGCCGAAATATGGGACATTTACCTTATAGTGTAGACGCGCAATGCCTTTATGATATCCGAGAGATATTAATCTAATGATTAATTAGTGTGGAGGGGGGGGGGGGGGGGTTGGCTGTAAAAAGGGGTAGAAAAAAAGTCATTCGAGCGTGTCAAGATATTCAGATGAAATGTTAAGTGAACTCAAATAAGTGATCTATTCAAATGACTGACGATTTGGACGCGACTAAAAGTCATGACCGATTTTTGAAAAATGTAAAATAAATTATGACCTTGAAATATTTGAGCGAGTCAGATTTTTATACAGATGGTTCAACTTGATGTCCTAGTCGTCGTCAATGATAATCTGACAATTATATGGAGGAATATTGTTAATCTGACAATTTGATTTTTAAGATTTAATTTTGAGCATAAACGCGCAATGTACAAACCATGCGTGATAATATTAATTTCATTGAGATTCTCAAAATCTACGGTAAAGTTAAACTACATTGACAGTCCTAAGCCTGGTCAAGTATGAAGGGAAATCTGTGGTAAGAAAACGTTAAGTTTAAATCGGTGGAGCGCGGTAGAGAATGTTGTGTATTTACTTACTATTAAGGCCACCACAAACCGAAGCGCGGGGCGCCGACGGATTGGGCCCAGCGCGCTGCATAAGACTCAATCATATGTACGATGACACACCGGCAGCGCAGGGCAGCGTATATGATTCAGTGTTATACAACGCGCTGCGCCGCTCCGTTGGCGTCGCGCGCACGCCCCACGCTGCGGTCTGTGGTAGCCTTCGATCAACAATACAACATCAACAAAAATAGTATTGTTGATCGAAGGTAAGGGAAGGAAAGCCTTTAAAATAAATATATTTTGAAATTCCAATAAATGCCGCGCTGGATTATGTTATTATGTGGCTCTAACTTGGCTCTGGCATTTTTGGTGTATCTAAAAGCCTAGTTATGTCTATACTACATAGTGTTTCTGTATACAGGGTTATTTGTAATTCACTGACATCCTATTAACCCAGAATTCCTATCACTTAAACAAATGTTTTTTGATTTACGACTTTTTAAAATGGAGCACTTTTTTCCATACAAATAAATAATAATTTATTGAATCAGGCGTTACTTTGCGGAGGTCCATATTAATGAACTAAAACAATTACTTTGCTCACCCGCGACCTTACAATAGTTACGCACAGAGACACGAGCACGTAAAGATAAAGTTCAAAAAAGAATTGGAGGAAAATTGTTCGTTGAACTTTTTGGATTTAACGATTTCAAAATTAAATGGTAAACATCATTTTAAAATATACCGTAAGCCCACGTACACAGATGCTGTTATACCAGCATCTTCTAATCATCCGTGGCAGCATAAACTGGCTGCTTTCCATTGTTATGTTAATAGATTGCTGACTGTGCCTCTTTCTAAGGAACATTTTGATTTAGAGTTGAGTACTATTTATCAGATAGCGATCTCAAATGGTTATACAAAATCAATGGTAGATAGTTTAGTTCAAAAGAAGCAGGCACGGTTAGTAAATAGCATGCTTTACGCTGCGTTACCTTCTCAGTCTACTAACAAATATAGATCTAGCATCTCTTACGTTGGGGGTTTGTCTGATAAGATTTATGGCATTTTAAAATCAAACAATATTAATGTTGCCTTTAAGACTAACAACTCTTTGTACTCTAGGCTATGTAACCACAAAGAACAGGTAGATAAGGGAACTAGATCGGGGGTATACAAGCTTACTTGTAATGACTGCAATGGGATATACGTAGGACAGACAGGCCGAAGTTTTAATACTAGATTTAAAGAGCATGTTTCGGCATATAGGAATGAGCATCCAGATAGATCGAATTTTGCAAAATATTTGTTGGAATCAAATCATTCATTGTTAGATACAGATTCTTATGAAGTGTTACATTATTGCGGCAAGGGGTTGCGTCTGGATGCTCTAGAATGCATGGAAATAATTAGGTACAACACTATGGGGTCTATTATTAATGAACAGGTAAATTTAGTATCTTCTCCTTTACTGCGGCTTGGGTCTAATTTGAACAGTTAGTATTAATAAAATATGCCTTATAAATAAATAAACAAAAAATTCAAGGTAGTTTTATAATATGTCAATAAAAGTTAATTTTTGTGGGGTAGTTTGAGAATAAGAAAAATAAAGTGGGTACTTGTGAAGTTACAGTGACAAGTTAAAACATTTGTTTTGGTTTGTTAGTTTAACATTTGGTAGCATAGCATACGGTTGTGGAAACTCCGAAGATGAGCTCTGGTTGAGTTCGAAACGCGTCAGTGTTGCTTGGTGGTGGTGATAGTTGTGTTTATGTGATTTGTGTGTGTTCGTACAGTGTGGAGGTGGAGGAACTGCATGAACACACATTTCTTGCATAAACGTAACTATTGTAAGGTCGCGGGTGAGCAAAGTAATTGTTTTAGTTCATTAAATAAATAATAATAAATAAATACTTCTAACACAACTTCGTACACTATGAAATTCGAGGGCGGGGCCACGCGCCGCGGTCGTGGCGGGCAATGAATGTGGCACAGAGTATCGTAAAAGTAAGAGTTAGTCTCAAATCTTCAAAACGTTATTACACCAAAAATATTAAATTATGACAAAAGCCGTAAAACAAAAAACATTTGTTTAAGTGGTAGGAGTTTAGGGTTAAAAGGATGCTAGTGAATTACAAATAACCCTGTAGTGTTAATAATCCTCTAAGATGCTAAAAAAACAATAAAATCCATGCTAGTTATTACTTAAAAAAAGGTTCCATTTAAATAAAATAAAAATCATAACGGCTTGAAGTCAACCATTTTTGGCATCACGATTTGAAAATAGGTACAATTTAATGAATCTATTTTTAAACACGGCAAATGACTCAATACTTCAAATACTTCAATAGTTCCGTGAAAGAAGCACTCACGACTGTATCAAATCAGTAGATGGATCTTTAGAGTGCCTACTGAACTAAATTGAACTAGTAAACTCTTTGATCAATTATAACTGAAGATACACAACACATTGCCGAACAAAATCCCCTTCAAAGAATGTCCGAACTTTTTTATTTGTTTGCATAACAATTAAAATCATCACCTACACAGAAATTTGAACCTAGTCTTTACTTCCTTACAGTCGAGTTTCGGTTGACACTTGACAGCTAAACTTGACAATTTCACGCAACGTACTGAGAAAAAAGAAGGCCACTTTTATCAAAGTGGCGCTCATTTGGCTCGGACATTTTCGGGCGCGCGACTGTGGATCTACAGTTATAATTGATCAAAGAGTAAACTAAATGAGTGATATACTTCACAGTGAACGAAAGATCTTTTCTTTCAAGTGAAGTATTTCGCGCATGACTAGTGATCAGCTGGGATAGCATCATGGCGACAGACGGTGCGAGAGTGAGAGGGAAAGAGAGGCGCGGAGTGGGAAATACACAGCAGCCAGCCAGCTGTACTCTCCACACTTTGTTGATGATTTTAGCTAAATCGACCCATTAAAAACGTCAGATTATATTTTTTCCGTAATCCTTAAAGGATTTCCTTCAAAATAAAAAAAAACAATCGCGCTCGAGTATTTCGAGGCGACTTTTTTTTACAACTTTGTGATTCGCCCATTTCCTTGTCACGCTCAAATCGTCAGATTCTTGGCACTTTTTCCCATGTACTTAACTTACCTTGTCTTAATCTGACACGCTCGAGTTTTTCTGAGGATCAATTTTTTTTACTAATCTGATCGGCTGCCCTCAACGCACGCCTCTATATTAAGGGTTCATATATGGTAAGGTTACATTACAAGGTGTAAGGTTTCTCCCTATATGATTTGCTGACGCGCAACATCCCCGCTTAGGCTCCCCTACTATATACACTAGGTTTGACACATTCAGCTCCGGCACCGTTCCGCTAAGCCCTTACGCTATGCCGGCCGAAATGATCCTAGTCACGAATGAGTGCCACTGGTGTAGGAGTACGAATTCTGAAGACACACATGCGTGACACTGACATAGGAGTAAGAATTTTTGATCACAGACGATGTGTCATTGGTACAGAACGTGTTAAGAAAGTTCATATGTGTTTTGTTTTTTATTCGCGTATGTTACGTGTTATAATGCAAATTCACGACTTATTGTAAAAATTTTAGGGGCCATAGCATAATCTTAGTTGGATTTGCTGGGTTAAACTAAGTAATATATGTAACTGTCATCCGTAACCCAGGGTAACGATTTAACTCTTGACCGCGCAAGTGGCCGTTATTGTAATTATAATTTCTCTTGGTATTAAAAATTAAAATGACGGTGGCAACAAATTGGTGCCAAGTGTACACTTCAAATGTACTATCAAATGGGAATAGTCGAATTTTTTGGCCATTAGCTTCCTAACCATAATAATAATCATCTACATGTTCCTCAGTAAAAATGATCATCTAATAGTAACTAGCAATTACAAGCACGAACTTGATTTACATCTTTAACAGGAGCACAATTGTTTCTGAAAGGCTATAATCGGCTTTCCATAATTGTGTGGCCCTTCCATGAAATTATTATTTCTTTTTTGTAGGAACCTCTATTGCGATAATTATTTTCCGAATTATGAACTTTTTTATTTGATTAAATACCTCTTTATCCCAACAAATCTTATAATTTCATCGCATCATTGAAAAAAAATATTAAAAAGGGCAAACTTATTCATATTCTTTTTTGATGATATGAGACAAGATGGATTTTTTTCTTACATTTGGTTGGCGGGCCGCACTTGTATATTAAGTCGATTACAGTCTTCGTATGTACAAAATTTTAAGCCTTAAGCTTTTTGGCAGGCCGCAGAGCATAGGTGAGCGGCACATGGCGTTTGACTGCCGGGCGGCGTAGGCGCATGCGTCCGTTTAATTCGGCGTCTACCTTACACGCTAACTCAAGATCAGTTTTTTCCTGCTCCATTTGTTTAACAATTCGAAGTTGTTCTTCAAAAATCTTCTTAACATCACAATGCTGCAATGGACTAGATAAATTCTTTACAGCTAAGTTTACCTTATTATTATTAAAAGAGTCTGGATTTAACGGTGGACTTCTGAGTTCATTTTTGGCGTTCAATTTTTTGGATTCACTTCTCAAGTATGGTTTCCTTTCTGATGATACTTGCCTAAGTTTGGATTTTGCTTTTTTTGGAGTCGTTTCGTTTTCTTCTTTAGGAATGCTTCCCATAGAGCGCGTACGTCGTAGTGTGATTTCTTCATTTAATTTAGTGATGCCGTCAACTTGAATGGAATGTTTACTTTTAGCTAATGCGGGCCGTGCTGGACATGTAGTTGTGCACTGCTTTACTTTCGATTTTGTATGTGGCTGGCTTTTGAATGGGTGTTCCTGAAATTTATTTAATTAAAATAAAGACGTGTATGGGGGCTATTTTGGGTTACCATTCGTACGGAACTCTAAGAAGGGGTATCAGTTCTTTGCTATATTTTATCTTTATCATTTATTATTCGTCAGCCCTTTCTACATGGGAAACGAGTCTTGTACTAGTGCAATGGAAACTATTACCTTATTCAGCGCTATAACAAAAGCGGATGGCAAGTTTTGTGCAAGAGACAAATTGCGAAGAAGGCACAATCCTTCGACGTACTGCATACGTGTAGGCGACTCTTTCTGAGCGAGAACTGTTGACTTCTCCAAACGCACAACGGGAACTCGAATTGGAAAACCGCGTTTTGCATTATAACTGAAACAACGGATTTTTGGAATCTTTTTTTTACACAGCTAACTTACACATTGGAAGGTCACATGCAGCAAAAAAAAATGTGGTTCAAGTTTCACATTTGGACCATAAATAAGCCGCGCTTAAAATTAAAACTAGATTTATTTTTTGCTGCAAAAACCGGCCAAGTGCGGGTCGGACTCGCACACCGAGGGTTCCGTACAAATTTTTGGGTATGTCAAAATATACGCCGAAAACAGCCGTGACTAAATAATCCAGTGTTCGCAGAACTCTGCTTCTAAGTAAAATGTACACAATGTGAGAACATTTTATATTGTGTAGGTGCCTAACAGACAAACGGACGGACAGTGGAGTCTATAAGTAATGGGATCTTAAAAATAAGATTAGTTTTCGAAGTACAACATTATTAAGTACTTATATTATGTACCGTAAAGCGGTGTAAACCTTTGATCAAATTGGGGCAACTATGATAGCTTTACAATCGCTATTCAGTCGACATTGTCCATATGAGGTAAAGTAAATGGTTGATATGTAGACAAAAAGAAGATCGATGAAGACATCGACAAGGAATAGCAAATTGTTAACAAAAATGCGTGAGTTGGTCGACTAACTACTTTTTAAAGTCGCCCCGCTTTTTAAAGTCACTCGGGTTTACGGTACTTTCATTAAAGTCTAGCTACCGGAAGCATCTCGTCCTCGAATTTGGTTAAAAGTTTTACTATAGCCACATTATTTGAGCGGTTTCGCATTACGTCCGATCCGACTCCGTGAACATATAGCCGTAGAACTATAATTGTATGGTAGTATTAGGTCTTCTCGTGGAAGTGTCAAAACTTTATTTTCCTTCTAAAGTTGATAATAGGTAGTACTTAATCTTTTTGAATGCACCGCGTTTTCTCAATTTCAGCTTTTTTTGACTACTTGTATGTATGAAACTCATTAATTGAACAAAAATAAACAACAACAATCACAAGTACGTATTTAATATAAGGGTTACGTATCAAAATATCTAAAATTATAAAACCTAACGTAAAATAACCTACGTTCAAAATACCTAAAATTAAATACCTAATGATTTTTTCACTTATATTCAAAATACCGAAAGCTTTCGTATATCCTAACCGGTATCTCGCTGGCAGCGAGCGAGCGAAGCGAGCGAGCAAGACTTTTTAAGGCAGAAGCGACTCGGATAGGTTAGGTTCAGAATGTTAGGTATTTTTTTTGTAACAGCACAGAAAATGATTATTTCAATTAGGTATTATTGTCTTTAACATTATGAAATGTACCTAAATGTAAATCATATACCAAATTTTATCAAACAAATTAGATTTTTCACGTGGTAATAAAAAAAATAACTAACACCAAAGGCTAATGCGGGAGCGTAGCGGAGCGCATTATAGCCTTTGAACCTAACCATTCCGAGTCGTTTCCGCCCCGAACCGTCTTGCTCGCTAGCTTCGCTCGCTCGCCGAAAATTAAGCGATGTTCGTTTCATTTAGGTATTTTGACCATTTGGTATTTCAAACGTTGGTGTATCAAACTTAGGTGTCATAGCTGTTGATATTTTAAACATTAGACATTTACTCCATTAGGTATTTTAAACTTAGGTAATTCGTAGGTACGTGTTAGTTGATTAGGTATTTAAAATCCTTAGGTATTTAGATTTTAGGTATTTTGAACGTAGGTTATTTTACGTTAGGATTTTTAATTTTACATATTTTGATACGTAACCAATATAAGGTATAAAAAAATGAAAACCTTAAGTTTATAGCAATATAAATTTCTACTTAATATTTATATAAGAAATAGCTAAATGCATATACCAACCTCGTAGCAGTAGTACCTTGTACGGGTTTGAAATAACACAACTCTTGCCGCATGGAGTCGACGCTGCCGCTTCCAACGCTTCTTTTGTCTATTGTATTAATTTTATGTTGAAGTATACCAGTGTATGGTAAAGACACCGGTAAGGACTGAGTTGCAGTTTGACTTTTATCCAAATCTTTGCCATCGGCGGAAAGCACATTACTTAGCTGAGGTAGCAAATCGGTTTTCTGAAAATCAAATAATTTAATTTTCGGTATATTTTACAAACATATCAAACATTTTTTTATATACTCAGAAACATGTCGCAAAATGTCTATGTGTATTGCAATATTTTATTGGCCACTATGCGTATTTTACGCTCGTTCCCTAAATATCAGAATTGCAAAATACTAGAGATTGCCAACTTACCCTATTTCTAAAATACCAAATTCCCAGAATACCAGACTTTCCTGTCACCGTGTTTTTCTCTATATCGGATTGGCAAAAAAGCTTGTTTTCAAATACACCTGACCATGACCATGTCCATTCAAAACCGAATTCCCATAATACCAGATAGTGTAATCACTAATCACCAGGCTCGTCAGGCAAGTCGTGGTAGTCGTGGTGAGGCCAGGGGGTCGTGTTTTACGAGCCTGGTGATTTCACTATCTGGTATTATGGGAATTCGGTTTTGAATGGGACATGGTGTATTGAAAACAAGCTTTTTTAGAATCCGATATAGGGAAAAACACGGTGACAGGTATTCTGGGAATTTGGTATTTTAGAAATAGTGTAAGTCGGCAATCTAGTATTTTGCAATTCTGATATTTATTTAGGGAACGAGGGGTTTTTTATTTATTCGGCCTAATAGTTCTTTATTTGACTGGTGCATAATGAGAGTGTGGTTTTATGAAACAAACCGAAGGATTAGAATGTTACTAAGTAGGTACAGTCAAGGACTTTAATTCATGAGCCACCATGGAACCTTTTCAAAAGAAAAGTCATTACGATTTTCCTTGTTAATTAATGCGATGTCACTACGATGTTTACTGTAAAAATTTACTATTCCATGTTCGACGTTTACTGTTCCATGGTGGCTCATGAATTGAAGTCCTTGACCATACCTAGGTAGGAATTATTTAGTACAGGTCCTAAGAAGGTAAACAATAGATTTTTCATCTCTCATACTCGGAAAGTGAGGCAAATCATATCCAACATACGGGAGAAAAACTGTACTTTCTTCCCAAGGGAAGAAATGAATTAAAAAAAATAAAGGCATTGGCTGTCAATGGAAGACATACGCATTCAGCCAATCATTACGGCATATATATATGTACATGGTTGGTATAATTAAGTATTGTGTTTTTTATTTAATTAGTCATATTACAAATTTTATAAAGCCAGTGAAATATTATTAAATTAAATTATTAATTTACATTACTTTCTTATTTACTGACTTAAACCGAAAAGTCAAAAAAAATAAGAAAAAACCGGCCAAGTGCGAGTCGGACTCGCGCACCGAGGGTTCCATACAAATTTATATGTATCTATGAACATCCAGTCTTAGCAGAACCCTGCTCCTAAGCAAAATGTGCGCAGTGTGGGATCATTGTAGATTGGTTACTGATATAGACAGACAGACAAAAAATTTATGCTTTTCGCAATTTTTCCTTTATCTGTGCTATAAGACCTTGCTTCGTACCAAATTTCAAGGTTCTGAGTTCACGGGAAGTACCCTGTAGGTTTTGATTCCCTTGCGAGTTTCAATTAACAAAAAAATTAATCCGCCGAAAAAACTGAAAAGCAAAAAATAATACCTTTTTGTTTGACCTTAATCTAAGTACCAGTTTGAAGTCGGTGCCTCAGCACGAGCCAGGAGGAGTGATAGAAGCCAATTAGGTAGACGATTATAGGTCCACTCCTCCTGGCTAGTGCTGAGGCACCGACTTCAAACTGGTACTTAGATTAAGGTCAAACAAAAAGGTATTATTTTTTGCTTTTCGGTTTTTTCGGCGGTTTAATTTTTATTTTAAAAAGTTTTTATTTTATACTTTTTTCCCATCCTTGGGGTAAATTTTTTTCCAAACTTATATAATACCAACTTCAAGGTATACCCTATCCAATAAAAAAGAATTATGAAAATCAGAGTAGTCTCTGTAAAAAGTTATGCCTGGTCATACAGAACAATCAGTGACTGAACAATCAATCATCCCCTGTTTTCCTACCCTTAGGGTAGAAATATTATTTCCAAATTTAAATGGGACCACCCTCGGGGTATACACTTTCCAATAAAAAAAGAATCATCAAAATCGGACTACTCTGTAAAAAGTTACGCGTGATAATACATAAAAAAAAAAGACAAATATACGCGTCGACTGAGAACCTCCTCCGTTTTTTACGTCGGTTGAAAATATGCGGAAATTTGCGGCATAAACGGCTGTATCTTTTGATTGCGTTGGCTTTGAAGTTTGATTTTTTCACAACAACAAGGGACAGTAGACCTGAGTATTTGATATAAATTTCAGCTTGATACCTCCACGCGTTCCTGAGAAAAATGGTCTTGACAGACGGACGGACGGACGGACGGACAACAAAGTGATCCTATAAAGGTTCCGTTTTTTCCTTTTGAGGTACGGAACCCTAAAAAGACTGTAAACGACAATGGTATATACACAGCCTATCTCTATTCAGCTTAACTCCTTGGTTCAAATTGGTTACTTACATATTTTAGAAATAAATTTACTAAAATATCTACTTTATTATGTTTTCAGTGATTATTATATTGAACATTTTCAATTTTGTTAAATTAATTATTGCTTAAAAATAAACTCTATTGAAATATTTTACAACGATCATATTGACCAGTTTAGACATTTTAATTTATTTATACTTATATTTTCTTACGTTCCTTGTAGTCGAAATCAAAATCAGAGTGTTTAACTCGGGAAAAACACCAATATCACCCTCGAAATATTGGCACCCTCGCTGTGCGAGGGTGCCAAGTAACCTCGTGTGATATTGGTTATTTTCCTCCCTTGTTGAACAATCTACTATTGTTTACGATGTTATTGCTCTGTAAAAATCATTTAAAAATTTACCTTTGTTTTATAGTTGTCACCATTTTCTTTATTCCAAAACCCTGAAAAATTACGGACTTTCTTATCCAATTTGTTTTTCAGAAATTTGCTGTAACTTGGAACCATTTCCGGCGATCCTCGATCTTCCGAGTGTGTTGGCGAAACTGAACTATTTGTACTGTCGTCTATTAGGACTGCAGTCCTGAAAATTAGTACACAATCTATTTATATTTTCATCATTCATCATCATTTCAGCCGAAAGACGTCCACTGCTGAACATAGGCCTCCCCCAAGGCTCGCCAAACAGATCGGCTCTGCGCCATCCGCATACAATGCGTTCCCGCTACCTTCACCAGGTCGTCGCTCCATCTTGTTGGAGGCCTACCTACACTGCGTCTTCCGGTCCGCGGACGCCACTCGAGAACCTTTCGGCCCCATCGGCCGTCAATTCTACGGGCGATGTGCCCTGCCCACTGCCACTTAAGTCTAGCGATTCTTCGAGCTATATTTTAAGCACTCGGTATTTCCCAAATTATGGGTCGCGACCTAAGGGTGGATGCGGATTCCGGATACCATTGGTAACCACTGTTATAGGCGTTATAGCATTACAACACAGTATTTAAGTATTTTAATGAAAAATAATTGCAATTCAATCTGTATGTATATGTATGTAAAGGGTTTATGTTAACTCTTTTTACACAAAAATATATGGGTAGAGTCAGCAACGAAAGTTGCCAGACAAAATAGGATTGCAATAGTTATTTGTGATACAAGGTTGGTAAGCATGGTTTTACAAATGAGTTGACGAGTGATAAACCCGAGCCACACGGCGAGGGTTTTCATCGTCACGAGTTTGTAAAACCTTGCCAACCGTGTATCATACGACGTTTTACAATACATTTGTGAGAAAATAGGCAATTAATAACACAAAATTGTAAAATAAAAACAAATTTCTCGAGATACTTATTGCGCCTTACTTTAAATATCGGGCGGAATTAATTCCATGTTATTGTCCACTTCATCACTTGAACATGACTCATTTTGTTTGGTTTTTGTACATATACTATAATCAACAACTCAAAACAACGCAAAGTTTTACAAAAATGGCGCGTCCGTAATGCGCATGCTTATGTTTCGTTTTTAATTAGATTAACTAAAATTATCAGGCAAAGGTTCGACGCGTTCAGCCACTGCGATTATTTCGAATAAATAAAAGGTGGAAATCATTAAAATCTGCAGTAATTAAATTACAGTTTATAATAATAACAATCAATTTTGCAAATTCATTACTTAGTTTTGTATATTTATACATTTTTCTACGTATAAATCGATATTTTTTTATTTTTGTCATTTAAAACTTTTAAAATGGAGAATTAAAAAACACTGTAAAAAAATCGCACTAGTGCGGTAAAATGAACTTACGAGCCATGTATACATCCTTTGAAAGTGAATTTTTCGAGCAAATGTATTGTAAAAGTTAATAATCATATTAATTGTACATAAGTTAATTACATTTACACCTTAAAATACGCATAAAAACTAAACAGTATAATTTCAAAACTAGCTGGAATTAAAAAAATCGACGAGAATATAATTCACAAAATATTTGGACAGTGCTTTTTTTAATATAATAAGCAACTGTCAATTATCATTCCGCCATTCCTCGCTAGGTGACAGCACATTGTAGGCACGCATTTTTCATTTACATACTTTTTACAATAGACTTACAAATAAATAAATAAAAAAATAAAAAATATCAGGGGATAATTCACACCAATTGACCTAGTCCCAAAGTAAGCTAAACAAAGCTTGTGTTATAGGTACTAAGCAACGGATAAACATACTTATATAGATAGATACATACTTAAATACATATTTAACACCCAACACCCGAGAACAAACATTCGTATTTTTCATACAAATATCTGCCCCGACACGGGAATCGAACCCGGGACCTCAAGCTTCGTAGTCAGGTTCTCTAACCACTAGGCCATCTGGTCGTCAAACAACAAACCAATACAACAATATAACTACCTTTGCTAATTAATTATGCTACCAGTTCAGAAGTTTCAAATAGATACTGCGATCAATAATTGCCAAGATTTGAAAATGTGTATGAATGTGTTATGCGCGTGTGAGCATTTCTAGCGAAACTGATTTCATTATAAATTGGGACTTATGAATATTTGCCCTTGTTCTTCTATTCCATGGTCAATAAACCTACTTGCACTGGCTTGTGTAAAATTTTAAACGACAAATACATAATACATTTGGGTGGATCAACTATTTCTTGTTGTTATTCTGTCCCGTCAGCGAGGAGACAAAAGTAGTACAGTTTAATTAGACGAAATGTTGTGTCACATTAACTAACATGCTTATTAGATGACCAATTGTAGAAGGGGTTTAAAACTACCACAAAAATGCATGTTTGGCAAATTTTAATCAGATAAACTTACGGTTTAAAGAGTGACCCAGGAGACCGTCACTATAGCAACGAGTGACAAATAATAGTTGACCGACCCATTTAACATGTCCAGCAACTTTTGAAGAAATAGTGTACATTATTTCCTTTTATTTGCAAGCGTCCATAGATATGTATTTATATCACATCATGTTCAGGAACATAATTATGCAACTTTATAGTGTGCAAGTATTTGGAAAATATTGAATGTGTTTGTGTTCATGGATGTTTGTTGCTGACAGTACAAAGACGAACTCTCTCTCACTTTATAAGTGGATGGAAAGTGGAAGTTCTGCTTTATTATAATGGCTAACTTTTTACATAGTTTTTAAACACTTACGTTTTCATGAAACTAGGTGTTGACTTTTTTGTTAAGAAAGCATCTATCTTGGAGGACTTCAATCTTGGTTTTGTAATTGCTTCAGGTAGACTAAGTCTTTTCACAGATGCAGCACTTTTATTGTGTTCTTTTTGGATTTGTTGTGCCAAACTTTCATCATGTTTGCATCTGCTATAATACTTCTTGCGAGTTTCAGCCTCCTCTTCCTGAATTTTTCTAAAAAATTAAATAAACCATCAAATAAACCAACTACTTATTCCCACACATATATATATATATATATATATATATATATATGCTTCTCATACAAAATTTGCCAGTTTGTTAGTGCTTCATAGTTTTATATAACTATCTGACCCAGCAAACGTTGTTTTATTATTATTATTTAAAATAATACTCTAGCAGATAATTGAGCTGATGCGTGCATATCACTACACTTGTATTTTAA
Source organism: Archips xylosteana (assembly GCA_947563465.1). Lineage (NCBI taxonomy): Eukaryota > Metazoa > Arthropoda > Insecta > Lepidoptera > Tortricidae > Archips > Archips xylosteana. Next base: position 17,503,690 of record OX387343.1, read on the forward strand.
GTCTTTTTATATAAATGTCCAGTCTATTTTGAAAACAGTTTACTGTAAGCGCACTTATAACAAGTTCGGGAAGTTCATTCCACAAGCTCACAACACGGCCATATTCATATATATATATATATAAGGTGACCTTAGCCTCTGGACAAGACTGATACTTAGCAATATCGTAAAATAGTTATTTGCTTAATTAGACAAGAAAACAAAAAAAAAAACTATGAAATCATATCTATATTATATTCTATGAAACCGTTAGTTTTTCGGTAAATATTGGACTGATTGTTATGATACTTTGCAGTTTGGTTTTAAATATCTTGCTAAACTAATTAAAAATTGCTAAATAATTTGTCCTAAGGCTAAGGCCAGCCAGTATATATAATACAGTCAAAACCGTTTATAACGACATTCAAGGGACAGCAATATTTGGTCGTTAAACACGGTTGGTCATTGTAACCAGTGTTACTTTGGTATATAAGATTGTGTTGGGTTTTTTTCTTGGTTGTTACATCCAATATGTCGTTGTAATTAGCAGTGATCGTAGATTTTGTAGCATTTTTGGTGCGATGACGTCAAATGACACACGACAGCGACATAGGGTTGTCGACGTGTATAATATGATTGACGTTTAAAATAATGTAATATTATATTGTGGTTGAAAATAAAACGCTAAATTTTTTACTTAATCTTTTGATTACCAACATTTTGTTTTTATTATATTATATGTTTCAATGTTTCTCGTCAAAACATGTTTCAATCGTGTCATTTTTTTAGCACAATAAATATCGAAGAATTTTCCTTAATAAAAAAACTGTGCTTACTGAACAGTTTCTCCATTGTGTTCAATCAGTTAATAATTATTGCTTATTTTCACACACAAAATCAACGCAACTGGTTTTTAGCACTTGACGGGACGTCATTGAAGAAATCAAATGACTTCTATATGTATTTATGGACTGCCATTACGCATTATACTGTCAATGCAAATATACAGCAGAAAAGTTAGTATATCAATTTCTAATCATAAATAATAACTATAACCTTAGATAAGGATTTATTGCAACACATTTTCTCATAATAGTAAATTAACCCTTCATTTCATTATGCATATTGGGTTGGGCTATACATGTTCTAAGAATATTTTCTGTATTTTCGATTTCTACTGCACACCTCAAAAAACACAAAAAATACAGAATACAGAACACAAAACTTAATAAAAATAGAGGTAGATAACAGGCGTTCTTCAAGACGAGATTTGAATCGTTTTTTTTTAATTTTTATTTAATTACCAACCATCTCTACATTATTATTTTTTAAGTTATTTATTACATAGTTCTAAATGCCTTTGATTTTATTTGATCCCTGGTTCAAACAATTTAATATTGGGCACTACTGACAACCCTAGCACTGCACCAAAAATGCTACAAAAACTACGATCACTGGTAATTAGTGTCGCTATAAACGGTTTTGACTGTATATCTTCTAATATATAAAAATCTCGTGTCACGGTGTTTGTTACCGAACTCCTCCGAAACGGCTTGACCGATTTTTATGAAACTTTTTTCTCTATATTCGGTAGGTCTGAGAATAGGTTGTAGGCTATTTTTTATTCCCCTAAATCCCCTAATATGGCAAAACAACGTTTGCCGGGTCAGCTAGTATATATATATACCTATATATATTTTTGCTCATTGCCATATTATGGATAAAAAAATAGTCTACGACCTATTCTCAGACCTACCGAGTACAGAGAAAAAAGTTTAATAAAAACCGGCCAAGTGCGAGTCGGACTCGCGCACGAAGGGTTCACCGCAACCGCAACAAAATCACGTTTGTTGTATGGGAATGGGAGCCCCCCCTTAAATAATTTTTTATTTTAATTTAATTATTTATTTTTAAAGTGAATATTATAACTAAATATTCTGAGAATATTTTAAGCGTCTACCTGTTGCCGTTATCAATATTGAGCAAAAAGGAGCAAAAAAATCACGTTTGTTCTATGGGAGCCCCCTTAGGGCCTAAGCACACGGCGTTTTTTTAACGCGCCGTCGACGCGCGTTTTAGGAACGCGCGTTTACAGCGCGTTTTTCATTCCATTACAAGAGCCTTTAGGCCCTTAGCACACGGCGTTTTTTAAATAACGCGCCTTCGACGCGCGTTTGTATCGATACAAACGCGCGTCGACGGCGCCTTAAAAATACGCCATGTACTTAGGCCCTTAAATATTTATTTTATTCTGTTTTTTAGTATTTTTTTGTTTTAACGGCAACATAAATACATCATCTGTGAAAATTTCAACTGTCTAGCTATCACGGTTCGTGAGATACAGCCTGGTGACAGACGGACGGACAGCAAAGTCTCAGTAATAGGGTCCCGTTTTTACCCTTTGGGTACGGAACTATAAAAAATCAGGCAACCCGTTGCGGAGGAGTACGATAACAAACACCGTGACACGAGATTTTTATATATATTAGACTAGCTGTTGCCCGCGACTCAGTCCGCGAAGAATAGGAGTATAAAAAATAGCCAACGACCTTTTCTCAGACCTGCAGTTTCATAAAAATTGGTCAAGCCGTTACGGAGGAGATCGGTAACAAACACCGTGACACGAGATTTTTATATATAAGATTAAACTTTTTATCTCCTATACAAACTACTCACATGACACCAAATGTAGCAAAATTTCGTGCAGGCTTGATTATATGTAGACATAGACATTAAGCTAAACCATAGTATTGGTTTATAGTATCACAACAGTGGACACATGTAGACACTTCATATATGAGCATTTTCAAAAAAAGTGCACCCTTTTCATAAAAAATCCTAATTTTTCATACAATTTTTTTGTGTCAGTTTTGTGACGAGCCATATAAACTGTATGAAAAAAACGTCACAAAACTGACAGAAAAATTTGGAACATTTTTTTATCATCAAAATCAATAGTGCTCTTGATTCTGAGCAAGAAAACACAAAAATTAAAAGAACAGGGTACTTTTTTTTAAAAATGCTCTCATATATATTAAACTAAGTGAAGTGGCCAATTAAGGGTAGTAGTAGTCAGGGTAAGAGTGGTAGTCTATGAAAAACAATGACAAGTTATAACCAGTGGACACACCAATGAGAGCCAATGAGAGTGTGATTGTGTGCCTGAAGATTAAGGTGGAACGGCACGCTCTAAGCGCGAAATTCAAAATTTTTACAGGTTTTAATTTATTTAGAGGTAACGGTGTAACTGTTTAACTTCATATGGTACAGTCAGCAACAAAAATATGAATACACCCAAAGTACCAAAAATATGCATCCACGACTCTATTACCTGGGCATAAAGGCGTGTATACATATTTTTGGTACTTTAAGTGTATTAATATTTTTGTTGCTGACTATACTTGCGCTTGTAAAACAGTGTTCTTTATATTTTTGTGTTAAGATTTTTAAGAATAAAACTGCTTAGCTTGATATAAAAGTTGTCAAACATAGAAATTCGGACTTTCATCGTTTTGACAACTTTTATTTCAAGCTAATAGTTTTATTCTCAAAAAACTTTACACAATAATATAAAGAACACTGTTTTACAAGCGCAAGTACCATATGAAGTTAAACAGTTACACCGTTTACCCAAAATAAAAAAAACCTGTAAAATTTTTAATTTCGCGCCTAGAGCTTGCGCTTCCACCTTAGTTAGTGTGTGTTGATTTCGCTGTTTGTTTGCGCGGCAATGTGATAAAAAAAGTGTTAGTAGGCTGATTTTTATTTTTTTTTTGTTTAGAAATTAGTGTGCATGATGCCACCATTTGGATTAATGTTCTAAGTTAGAAATTTAAACAATGTCATACTTGAAACTGGCTTTTGACTTAGGAAAACAATTCCGGAATTGCAAGTATAAAATTTAACAGCTTCAGGATTTGATGTATTTACTAACTTGATTAAGGCTGTGGATTCATGAAGTTGTTTCTGCTCAAGTTGTAGTCGCTCATCTTGCAACCTTTTGAGCTCTGCTTCATATTCAGCCCTGATTTCTCCTGGCTCACTCAATAATACTCTAGATTGCTCTGCAAACACCAAAATAAATGAATCAGACGAAACTTACAAAAATATCATAATTTAACTATTAACTCACTAAAAACGTTCTTAAACAAAATACTGACGCATCAAATTTGCAATTAATATTTTTACCAGAACAATAATATAACAAGTAGGCTGGACAATTCAAGAGCTTGGTGCAACAATTGCACTCTTTTAAATGAAACTAAATGTAAAAATATCTAAGTGAAGCTCCTGCATTTCATTTCTCTAATAACATAAACTTCATAATTTTATCAGTCTATTATTACTAGTGATCGGCGACCGGTAACATTTTATGTCACTTTGACATCCAACATGATGACCAGATATAGGAATTTAGGGTGCAAAATTTAATGACAGGTAGGGAGTTCCTTTATCGATAAACTCAACTATCAACGCTATTCCCATATGGTAGTGATCACCCCCAGCTTGGTTTCTAAGTCTTATTTCGGAGACAAATATGATAAAGTTTCGACAAAGCATATTTTAAATGATAGCTGGGTAATGAGTATGATTGCACTATAAAATATTTACAATAACATTGGAAGGCCCAATTTGCTAAATTTAATACATAATTATGTCAAATCAAATGTCAACTTTACTTAATTGTCAATAAGTTTCAAATTATGATAGGCAAAATTTGATGTGGGCTTTACAAGGATAAGGCTGCGTATCCACCGGAGCTGTGCGAGGAATGTGTTTGTACTTTCTGCCTTTACGCCGCAATTCGCAAAATCTCACACCTTCCTCCCTGAGGATTCCGACTACATTCTCAAGGGCCCGGTCAATATCAACGTTATTTGTGGTTTCCAAGGCAGCGAATCGGTTCTCCAGATTAGACTGGAACTTTTCAGATCCAACTATAATTTGGAGCAGGGTTGGTCAGAGCCTGGATTTCATCAAACGGACACATTCAAGCTTTTTTTTTTTTTATTTTTTTTTCTGATTATTGTTGAGGCTTTGAACACTCCAGGTGATCATGTCAGCCTCATGCGTGCTTACACAATTCCCTATTCAAGGGACATATCAATAAAATGGTAAATGCCGATTGCTTTGTCTGACAACGGCTCAGATAGCCAACAATTTACCTGGCCATTGTGCATGGAACCCAAATCCCCAAGAACTCTTCTCCTCAAGTCTGAATTCCGGACACACTCCAACAACACATGGATCAAGACATCACACTTCTGACAATCATCACATAGTGGTGATGATTTAATTTTCATCATATATAGAAACTTATTTGTAGGGATGTGTCCGGAACAAACTCTAAAAGCAGGCACCAATACTCTTCTAGCAAGGCTGGCTGAGTCAAACCAAGGCGTCCACCGGGGGCTATCATGGAGCTTAAAATCGATATTCAGAGAGCCTCGCACGAGTTGATGATCGCTTCCGGTATTAAACCTATTGATCACTGAGACATCTCTGAATATGCGCTTCTTGTCCGTTATGATGAAATCAATCTCGTTTTTAGTCAGTGTCGGGGCTCCGCCATGTCCACTTCCTCTGGAGCTGTTTCTTGAATAATTAATTCATCAAGATTAGCCCTCCTGCTACCATAGCCATGGGATCCTAGTACCGATTCGCTGCAACTCTGTACTCCCACTTTGGCGTTGAAGTCTCCCATGACAACGTTGTAGTGGGCCTTGGTGGTGAAGTGTAAGGTCTTCGATATATCATCGAACATATCTTCCACCTCATCGTCCGAGTGCGTCGAGGTTGGTGCGTAAACCTGCACAATCTTGAGGCTATACCTCTCGGTTAGCTTAATAACGAGGTACGCAACCCTGTCGACACACTCGACACTTCTACAATGTTGTCACACAGAGCTTTATACACCAGGAACCCTACGCCGCCTTGGGACAGCTGGTCTCCCTCTCGATAATATAGAAGGTGGCCTGATTCAAGAGTTACCATGTCCTCCCCCTCTCTTCGGACTTTGCTTAACCCAAGAATGTGCCACCTTATTTTCTCGAGTTCAACTTCGAGTTGTGCCAGATGCTCGTCGAGCCGTAACGTGCGTCCGTAGTACGTTGCCAAGGTCAATTGTTTTCGGCGGCATTTCGTAGCCTGGGGATTCTTCGCACCCCCTGCCCTGCCGTGCCGTTACCGTGACAGCCGCCTTGATTAGGAATAGCAGGGCGGCCGGGAACTGGGGGCCATGGTTTGTGTCGACTTGCCATTGGTCAGGGTTTGCTCTAATTGCCACGCTGAGCAGGCGGGTTGGCAACAGTGGCGTGCCTAGGGTATCAAGCTATGGCAAGCCGAGAGATATGTTTTATTATTTTTTTATAATTTAATGTAGGTAAATCCATCTTGTTGCCGCTTTACCCTTCAGTTTGGACAAGCTTACCAAAGCACACTTTATTCTATTTTTTTTTAAGTTCACTCATTATTTTGTGCCGTTTTTTGCCGAAATAAACATTAATCATTAAACATTCTTTTACTAGACAGAATTTTACAGACTCATTCTCACACGCACCGCACTGTACACCACTAAACAAGAATACCTATTTATTTTGTAATTGCATCAAATCACGCATTTTACAACGCCTTGCATGGTATGGCCCACGATTCGATATAAACAATCGTGAAGTTATTCATCTCGCCCGCGCACTCGCGTTCCAAACAAACCAAACGCAACAAACTTCACACCGTAAGCCAGATTCAAAATTGCAAAGAAAGTGCTATATATGCAGCTATACATAGATATTTGCAAAACTAACGTTTTCCTAAGTATGAAGAGAGCGCTTGGAAGCCCCGTAAAAGCCCACAAGAGCGAGCGAGATGTCATGCTATTTATAACGTCGCTACTATCGCCGTTCAGCGCCGTCGGGCCGCGCAGCGGATTTGTTATGCAATTCTTAGTATTTTACGTAAAATAAAGCACGTTATTATGAAAGTGATTTTATTAGAACTTTTTTCGTTTGGACGATGTTTGGTTTTTATTTTTGATTTGAGATTTATAAGGCAAGCCCGGCTTTTGGGCTTATATGTAAGGTTCGCCACTGGTTGGCAATTGCAGTGTATTCACACCGGTATCGCTGCTGCCCGACACCGGTGGGACCGATGTGTACTTGGTCTTGAAAGTCTCTTAGCCACCTTTTACAACACCCGCGAGAAGAATTGGAGGAGTGCTATTCTTAAGCCGGCACTTCACGGCAATTGTGATCACTAATTATTACAGCATTTAGTAGTTCTTTATTTTTTTAAGTTTTCTTTTAACATAAAGAAATTTAATACCTATGACTTTTTTTAGACGGACTATTGCTGTTAACATCTGATGGCTTTTACAGCTTACCGGAGAGAAGGTTAGCTGTCAGACAGGCCTCTCAGCAAGGAGCTTTTTCTTACCATGCCAAAGGGTACTTATGATAATGATTTTTTATTACCAAGATTATTTAAGTAATAACCTGTTTTACTCTTTTAAACACTAAAAAAAGTTAGGTGACCAGACCAAAACAAGGTGTCAATTTGAAGGTGTTAGGAAAATAAAAATAAAGTAATTAATTTTCCTTTGCTTAAAGGGACACAAATACAACCAAGTCAAAGAATAAAATGATCTACCACTAGACAGATACATTAAATACATCACTACAATATCAACATTAGAAATTAGCTTACCTTGACTTAAGACTACATCTTCACCTAGTGATTTAGCGTCGACTTCACGTGAAAATTTTGACTTGATGAAGTCCCAAAGCTTAATGTTAATTATCTTCTCTTGTTTAGTTGCGGTTCTTAGCCAAGACCCGATTCGCAATCGACATAGAGGACAACACAAAGCATTATTTTCTATGCTACCTTTGAAGCAACAATGACAAAAGTTATGATGACATGGTAATGTCACCGGTTCTAAAAGAATGGACTGGCAAATTGAACAAATGATATCACTCAATTGGATTTTATCGAATTCTAATAATTTATTCTCAGTTTTGAGGAGTCGTTTCCTTGACTTGGCCGCCATTTTTTTCCAACTATTTATTTTCTTGACTTGACATTACAGAGCTGGTTGGTTGTCTGTCATTCGTTTTTTTTATGTCTTTGGACATGCAATGGAATTTAGCCCATACAGTACCGAACCAACAAAGGCCAATAAACGTTGAATAATGAAAGGAAAATTATAAAAATAACTAATGAATTGGTACATACTAGAGGTGTACGCCGATGGCAGTGGCGCGTATTCGGCGTGATCGGCGTAAATCAAACAAAAGTAATTATTAATGAAAATAACAATTTACTTTCACTTGTAAAATTGTTATAAAACCATTATAAAACTAACTACAGACATCTGGTGACGTAAGCAGCGGTTTGGCCGAACCTTAGGCCCATACTACACGGGCGATTTCCCGCCGCGGGAAACCGCTCGACGGAGATGCGCAGTGTAGTTTGCACCATACAACTTCCGTATAAAATTGTGTCTAGTGGCGGTTCAGAAGCGGTTTCCCGCGGCGGGAGAACCGCCCGTGTAGTATGGGCCTTAAAGTTGTTTTAAATGTATTACGCCGATTTCACGCCGTTGCAATGACCGGCGGCGTCGGCGTTGGCCACGCCGATCGGCACACACGTGTATACCTAATATAATTTATTATCTAAGGTACAATCGGTCCAAATGCCGTCATACCAGTTTCAAAACAAATTTGCTTGCAGCCGTTGAAGTTCATTGGTATAGATTGGAATGGACAGATGTCTAGCCACTGCAAGCAAAATGGACATTTAAGGTGTCAAGGCGACCTTTTGTTCGACTGTACATACCTACATTGCAATGCAAAAGGCAAGACTTCGGCAATTGCAAAACAAACAGTGAGTCCTGGCACAAGCAATGTAAACCAAATCTCATTTTGGTGGCAATAATAAAGGCCACCACAGCCGCAGCGTGGGGCGTGGCCGCGATTCGCGACGCGTTATTTACGCGAGGCCCGCCGGAGGGGTGAGTCAGGGTATATGATTCAGTGTTATACAACGCGCTGGGTCCGCTCCGTCGGGGCGCCACGCACGTCCCCGCTTTGGTCTGTGGTAGCCTTTAATGCTTTTGTTTGTAATGTTGCGGTTAGTTATTTGGTGCCTCATTCATAGTTGCACCATGACCATGATTTCTGAGAACCATGATTGTCAGCACAAAAGATATCATAAACATACACAATTAATTAAGTAGGTTTTCAAGTTGTAGCTATTGATGGACTGAGTAAAAACTCAAAATTAATTCCATTTGTTTTCATTATATAAAACAATAAAAATCTAGTAATTTACGAGAAGGTTTAATATGCGAGCACGAGCAACTTTGTCTCCGCGACTATTTTATCAAGTCTGTGTATTTGTACCCTGGGAGTCGCAGCGCTTCGTAGCCGCACTTCCATACTAACCCATAGACTTGATAAAATAGTCGCGGAGACAGTTGCTCGTGTGCGCATACTCTAAGAGGTTTAACTACACTAACTAGCTCTAAGTTTGATAATGCATGGAGTCTTTAAAATAATACCAACATACGGATACATACGCTTTAGTTGCCATGTTGATATTTTCTTTCTTTTTCCGTCACGCACCGCCTCACATGTATTTGAGACGAGAACGACATCGAGAAACGATCACGAAAGAAACCACGAGAACAATGGTGGCTGTTGAAGTATTGTAGATGGTGGTGTTCTCTTGCAGTATCGTGTCAAATGTCTACAATGCATTTTATGGTTCATCCTTTGCCTGGCACTGAGGATCAATTGATAGACAGGTAAGCACATTTAAGTATTTTTACACTACTTACTTATACTCAACAAAAGGAATTTAGAAATACTTTATACTTTCCACATGTAGACATCTAAATGTTTCTTTGGTAGTTGCTATATTAATGGAGGCCACGTTTTAATTATTTCGTAAATATTGTCGCATTGAAATATTGCTTGTGTCTTAAAATGCGGATGGTTGACGAAGGTTTGCCAAATGCAGACATGATGGCGTAATGTATTTGAGAGTCGCCGCGATCAAATCGTAAACCCTGAATTTGTCAGTACCTACATGACTAGACGCTATGAACAATCTTATAACTAACACATACTTGCATACCTGTATCTTTTATCCTAAGTATAGTTTTTAATGATTCAAATACAAATTGATGAAGTCAAATATTTACCTGATGTGCTTATCTTTTTAGCATAATGTGTAATAAGCTATTGTTAAATTACCCTCTAGCCTTCAATTTCTATCATGTCAACAATTTTCCTGTGCTGTTTAGTGCCTTGTCTAGAAAACATGAGTTTTAGTATAATAATTAATTCTACTACATTGATTAGCTTCTTTCAGTTTTATTTGTATGGCATCTTTGTTATAAGATAAATATTTTTGCCATAATTGGATAGTGACAATCTAGAGTATAATACAAGAGGAACTAAAAAAGGTTTAATTGTTATGTGATTAATACATTTTTATTACCTATGTGATTGCCCAATAGAATGCAATAAGTATTAAAGTGGCATAGATTTGTCATTTAACCTTTCAACATATGCCGTGATGCGGATTTGCACCAGATAAGGCTATCATTTTGTACTTTTATTTTAGTTTGTAATATTGGTACTATTTGAGACAAACAAGACTAAATGCAGGTTTTTTTTTTTACTTTCGGCATACAAGAGGTTAATGAACTAAAGATAAACAGCTTGAAAGAATATCAAATGTATTATTTTTTTATTTAAAAATTATTTTATTTTTTGCTTTTTAGTTGTATTTGTATTATGTAGGTGCATAGGATAAAATCATCAGTTTGACTTCAAAATAAGTTTGTTAAAAATTCTATTTTTAATACAAGTTTTTTTGCATACTGTACTTTTTGATCTTGATTACAAAAATATTTGTCAATACAAAACAAACAAGTGCAAACACAATGCGGTTGTATTGTTTTATTACAGAGTTTCTCTGGCCACCTTCCAGCTCCATTATCAGATCAGCTTGATGTCATAATAATATTACATTGTCATCCGATTTACACATGTATGCAAAATTTTAGCTCAATTGGAAACTGCAAAGTGGGTCAAATTAAACTTGCAAGATTTGACCCATTGAGTAGTTCCGTTAGTCATCTGTGGTCATCTTCATCAAATCCAGTTTACCAAATGACAGAATGAAAATGCTTGACTTGATGCTAAAAATGTCAAAATTGTCATAGGTGTGCCTATAAAATTTGAGGGTTTTTCTTGATTTGCCTAGGATTCCATCATCAGATCTTGACTTGGTGCTAATGGGACCACCTCAGAAGTATACTGTTTCAAACAAGAATTTTGAAAATCGGCCCACATTTGACAGAGATATTGATGAACATACATAGGAAAAAAGTAAAAAACAACTGGCCAAGTGTGAGTCAGACTCGCGCACGAAGTTATCGCGCATTATCTATAAAAACGGCCAAAAAATCACATTTGTTGTATTAGAGCCCCCTTAAATATTTGTTTTATTTTAATTTAATTATTTAAAGTGAATAATATAACTAAATATTCTGTGAATGTTTCCTGATGGTTTTTTTTTTCTGTTGTAATTAAACAAACCTGTAAAACATGACAATTGCAAAATAACCTAGAAATGTAAATAACTAACTTAATGATATCTTCTAATCTACATCTACACTAATATTATAAAGAAGAAAGATTTGTATTTTTGTATGTAACAAATGAACTTAAAAACTACTGGGCCGATTTCAAAAATTCTTTTACCGTTAGAAAGCTACATTATCACTGAGTAACAGTGGCTATATTTATTACTGGAAAAAATTAGAGATCCTCAGAAATTCTTACTAAAACCAACCCAAGGTGTAAAAAAATTGGCGATAAAATGTCTTTCATCGCATACGCTGCGGAAAGAATTGATGATAGAATAAAAAAATGTTCTATAATATTATAGAACGTATCAATATCTACAAAAAACTTTGCGAGACCATATGTCCAACTATTGCAGTTATGTCAACTTAACTACTTTTTTACATTTTAAAAGTTGATAGAAATTATTATTAAAATCAGACCATGTTATCCATACCTTTGTATTAATTCTTATCCAAATAAATTATTTCGTATTCAAGACTGTTTCAATACCTGTTGATTAGTTTTTGAATTATTGAAATCTGCCATTCCATTCAAAAGATATTACGAATTTTAAAATCTTTATATGTATAAAAATTAAAGTCCTGACTCATTCATAACGCCCAGCCCAAACCCTTGAACCTAGAAAGCTGAAATTTTGCAAGAAGGTTTCTTATACAACATGTACGCGAGATAAGAAAGAATTTTTCGAAATTCCCAAGGGATAGGGAATAAACGGGATTTATATGATTGATATTCAAAGTGACCTTATCTCCATAACTATGATCACTAGACTCTTCAAATTTAGCATGCAAGTAGGTAACAATAAGCGTAAAAAACTGATTTCAACAATTTTTGAAATTCCCACGGGATAGGGAATAAACGGGATTTATATATTTGGTTCAGAGTAACCCTATTTCGGTAACTATGATTACTAGACTCTTCAAATTTGGCATGCAAGTAGGTAACTATAAGAGTAAAAAACTAATTTCAAGAATTTTGGAATTTCCCACGGGATAATGATAAATCAGGATTTCCATATTCAATTAAACTGGACCATGTCTCCGTAACTATAATTAAGTACTAGACTCTTCGAATTCGGTATAAATGTAAGTGATCATAACAGCAAAAAAATAATTTCAGGATTTTTGGAAATTCCCATGCGATAGGGAAATACATATATCCATACTTTGTTAGTAGGTAGAGTTATCTCTGAAACAACTGAGCTCATTTAAAAAATATTTCACCAGTAAAAAGTTACACTATCCCTAATTGACATAGGGTACTTTTTATCAGGGAAAATGCAAAAATCCCGGGTGCGGGTTCTTCAAAGGGGGGTGAAAATTTTATCGATTTTGCCGTAGGATGCACCGTTTTCAAGATATTTGACAAAAACACCAGGAGGGTGGGGGGGTGCGAGGGCTTCAAAGGGGGAATGAAAATTACATCGATTTTGCCGTAGGATGCACCGTTTTCAAGATATTTGACAAAACACCGGGGGGTGGGGTTGTTGAGGGATTGGGGGGTTGAGGGGGAAGAGATGCGGGGTAGGGGGGTATTAAAGGGGGGATGGAAATTTCATTGATTTTGCCGTAGGATGCACCGTTTTCAAGATATTTGACAAAAACACCGGTGGGTGGGGGTGGGGGGGCGAGGGTGCGGGGAAGGGGGTGTGGAGTTACAAAGGGGGGATGAAAATTTCATTGATTTTGCCGTAGGATGCACCGTTTTCAAGATATTTGACAAAAACACCGGGGGGGGGCGGGGGGTTTGAGGGGGAGGAGGTGCGGGGGTTTTTGAAGTAAAACTTCAATAGGCACGCTTGACTTGGGACGAACGCGGGTGTGCGGGGGGTGATGTGTGGGGGGAGGGGGGTGCGGGTTCTTGGGGTGTGGGGGGTGCGGGGTTGCTGTGCGGGGGGGAGCGGATTGGAGGGTGCGGGGGGCGGGTAATTTTTTTTTTATCGAGGAACTAAGGAGCCATAATTTGATGAAAAAGCGAATGGGATAAAAAAAATAAGCTGCCCAAGTTACTAATTCCACGCGGACGGAGTCGCGGGCATTTCAAAATATTTTAACTGAATAATAATAATAATTCTAACAAATGTTATTTTTGAGTATGTTAGATAAAATATAAAGGGATTTTGGGAGATTTAAATTTTTGGGGAAACTTATAAATCATATATCACTAATTGTCATTGTTAGCGGTTATGATATAGTGCAGATCCGTTGATAAGCTCAGATGTTAAGCCTACTGCTAAGCCAAATTAGATCTATTGCAAAGTTTATCATCATCGCAGTCTATATACGTCCCACTGCAGGGCGCAGGTCTCCTCTCAGAATCATCATTTTTTCATCATTTCAGCCGAAAGACGTCCACTGCTGAACATAGGCCTCCCCCAAGGCTCTCCAAACAGATCGGCCCTGTGCCATCCGCATCCAATGCGTTCCCGCTACCTTCACCAGGTCGTCGCTCCATCTTGTTGGAGGCCTACCTACACCGCGTCTTCCGGTCCGCGGACGCCACTCGAGAACCTTTCGGCCCCATCGGCCGTCAGTTCTACGGGCGATGTGCCCTGCCCACTGCCACTTAAGTCTAGCGATTCTTCGAGCTATGTCCGTGACTTTAGTTCTCGCGCGGATTTCATCATTTCTAATGCGATCCCGCAGAGAAACTCCAAGCATAGCCCTCTCCATCGCCCTCTGAGCGACCTTGAGCTTCCTTATAAGACCCATCGTTAGCGGCCACGTCTCAGTGCCATAAGTCATCACTGGCAACACACACTGGTCAAAGACTTTTGACTTGAGACACTGCGGTATATCGGATGACAAGATATTGCGGAGCTTCCCGAACGCTGCCCAGCCGAGTCTAATTCGTCGATTGACCTCTTTCTCGAAGTTGCACCTACCCAATTGGATTGTATGTCCCAGATAGATATAGTCGTCAACAACTTCGAGCAAAGTATCTCCGATTACGACGGGAGTTGGTACAACATGGGCGTTCGACATGACCTTCGTCTTGTCCATGTTCAATTTAAGACCAACTCTCTCGGAGACACTTCCGAGGTCAGCGAGCATCGCACTGAGGTCCTCCAAGGTCTCAGCCATAAGCACCACGTCGTCGGCAAATCGAAGGTGAGTGAAGTATTCGCCATTTACATTGATGCCACGCCCTTCCCAGTTCAGAGTCTTAAACGCATCCTCTAGTGCAGCGGTGAACAGTTTCGGAGAGATAACATCTCCTTGTCTGACTCCCCGCTGCAATAGAATGGGCTTCGACATCTGATCCTGAAGTTGGACGGACATTGTGGCGTTATTATACAGACACTTCAACACTTCGATGTACCGGTAGTCTACTTGGCACCGTTGAAGAGACTGCAGTACAGCCCAAGTCTCGATCGAATCGAAGGCCTTCTCGTAGTCCACAAATGCCAGGCAAAGGGGGCGGTTATACTCCTCGGTTTTCTGTATAACCTGCCGCAACGCATGTATGTGGTCCACGGTGCTAAAGCCTTTTCGAAACCCGGCTTGTTCGGGAGGCTGGAAGTCGTCTAACCTGCGCGCGAGACGATTCGTGATGACTCTCGAAAACAGCTTGTAAACATGGCTCAGAAGTGAAATGGGTCTATAATTCTTCAATAAGGTATTATCGCCTTTTTTGAAGAACAGCACCACTACACTTCTGTTCCATGCTTCTGGTGTTTTCCCTTCACGGATGGCGGTATCGAATAGTTTCTGAAGGGCTTTGAGGATCGGTTTTCCACCCGCCTTCAGAAGTTCGGCTGTTATTCCGTCATCACCAGGGGCCTTGCCATTCTTTAGTTGTTTGAGAGCCATACTAATCTCGTACAGGCTGACGTCCGGGATGTCTTCGGTATAGTGCCGGGTTAATCTAGCTCTCGGGTCTTCAGCTAGATCCATGACGGGTTTCTTCGTTGATGTGTACAGCTGTCCATAGAACTTCTCAACTTCTAACAATAGCTCCGGTTTAGAGGTCACGATCCTACCTTCATCGGTCTTTAACTTTGCCAATTGGCTTTGCCCAACAGACAGATTCTTGGCAAAAACTTTAGAGCCTCTGTTGCGCTCTATCGCCACTTCAATACTATTAGTATTAAACTGGCGTATATCGCGCCTCAGAGACTTTGAGATCTGTCTGTTAAGCCGCCGGTATTGGCAAGCGTCACCAGATGTCTGTAGGATCATCTTACGTCGATCTTCCATGAGCTTTAGAGTAGAAGGTGTGATTTTTTTGGTTCTATTTGTACGGTGAGTCTTAAAGAACTTTGACCCAACCGTATGGACAGCTTCCACAAACCCGTCATTGTAATCATCCATGTCGCTTCCTAGGCATTCGAAACGATTTTGCAGTTCAAGCTGGAACGTTTCGAGGTTTTGTAGCTGGGCTGGTGCCGGGCGGAGCGTAGACTTTATCAGTCGCGATCTTTCAAGCTTGAACCGAATATTCAATGTGCCTCGTACCATACGGTGATCACTCCCGGTTTTAACCGCACTGATCACGGAGACATCATTGAATATTTGCTTCCTCGTCGACATAATAAAGTCTATCTCATTCCTCGTTACACCGTCAGGGCTCATCCAAGTCCATTTCCTGTGCTCTCGCTTCTTGAAGAAGGAGTTCATCATATAGAGTCCCTCCTTCTCCATAAAGCCGGCCAGTAGGTGGCCCCGGTGATTCCTACGCCCTACTCCAAATTGCCCCATTCGCAGCTCTTCACCATCCCGTTTACCCAGTTTTGCGTTGAAGTCCCCCATAACAACCGTGAAGTGAGATCCGGAGCTATGCATGGCTCTGGAGATATCCTCATACATAGTTTCCACCTCTTCGTCGGAGTGTGCCGAAGTCGGAGCGTAAACCTGTACGACCTTCAACGAATACCGTTTGGTCAATCTTAGTACCAGGTACGCTACCCTGGTCGACACACTCACGATCTCCACGACGTTGTTTACAAGGGACTTGTGGACGATAAACCCGACACCGCCCTGGGACTGTTGGTCGCCCTCCCGGAAATAGAGCATGTTACCAGAGTTCAGGATTATCGTGTCCTCCCCCTCTCTTCGGACTTCTGATAACCCTACTATCCCCCATCGTAACCTGCTCAATTCTTCCTCCAGTTCCACTAACCTATCATCCGTCCGCAGCGTACGGCAGTTATACGTTGCCAGGGCCAGGGATCGTTGCTGATGGTAGCCGGATCGCTTCCGGGGATTCTTAGCACCCCTTGCCCCGCCGCTACCCAGGCCGCTACCGTAGCCTGGAACAGCGGGGCTACCGGAAACTAGGGGCCGTTTTTTTTTGGACTCAGCCATAGGGGGGTATTTGCCGTAGTCGCCACGCTTGGCAGGCGGGTTGGCGACCGCAGTGGAAAAAACCGTACATATTAGGGACGCTGCTGCCCGTCCTCCGGTATTACTGGCCGCAGTTTTAGGACATACCCGGGTCCCTCAGAATCAGAATCGGCAAAATTAATATTTATGAAAAAGAAACGATTGGTCATGGTAGACCATGAAAAATAGATTTATTTCTACAGTAAAGCATTACTTTTTCAGACTTAAAGAAGTAGCAGAGCGTTGGAATCGGTATGGGACCGGTGCTGGGTCGTCGGCTCTCAGCTCGCTACGCGGCGTGCGGGCAGTGGCCGCAGGCCCGGCCCATATCGCCTGCTTGCTCGAAGACGGCACCATATGCCGTGCCGCTTTCTCTATTATCCCGGATCGTCTGGACTTGAGCAAGACTGACGCCAGCAAGAGTGGCGGAAATGGAGGCGGAGGAAGTGGGGGCGGAGGGACAAGTGGAGGCAAGCAGAGTGGCAGCGGAGGAGGTTGCGGCTCTAGGCAACAACCCCGTACCAGAGCCCGTATCATGAGGAATACTATACGCACTGCCACAAGCTCACAAGGTAAACAAGTTTTACAATTTTTGTCTCAACAGCTAAGAAATATAAATAGTGAAATTTGATTCTGTCTATAGTAATTTATTGAATCAGGCGTTACTTTGCGGAGGTCCATATTAATGAACTGAAACAATTACTTTGCTCACCCAAATCTATAGTCTATAGTTTTTTTATAGTGTAGTTTGTTGCTGTTTAACAGTTCCCATACATTGAACTTGTGAATTATCTGCTATTAATTAGTAATGTAGTGTAGTGTGTGTATAACTTGCGGTAAATTAGAACATACCACAATACATTAGTGGAAATCTCAGTTGGAGGTGGTAAAGTGGTGGTGGTTTACCATGTTTTGTTCAGGTTACTTTAATGAGGTCAAAGGCATTTTTTTACAAAACTCATAAGAAGTTGTGAACAAGGATGGTTACCAAAGTAATATTACCACTAATTTGGTCACGTCGATAGCGTTTTATAGATTTCTATTTATTCTATTGATTGCTTCATAATGTTACACGCGATACTAAAATCTGTTTAGGTTCTACGAGCCGCGCAGCAGGCGTTATAATTGGAGCGTCAGGTTCTGGGCGCGTGGTGTCCGTGCCGGCGCCTTTCGTGCCCGAAGACTTGGTCACGCAGGCGCAAGTGGTTCTGCAAGGAAAGAGTCGCAGTCTTATTGTTAGGGAATTACAAGTGAGTAACCATTTTGTTTTGCAATAGAATTTCTGATAGATAAATTTTTGTACATTGTTGGTACTATAGTCTGCTATTAGTTGCAGAACCGTCAGTACTCATCATATAATCGTTTGTCTATTAGTGTCCTTTAGTTTAAATTACTAACACTGAGGGGGTGTTTCACCACCTTATTGTCAAACTGCTGGTTACGGCTAGTGTTTTTTCAGTTTCACCACTCCGGTAAACTAAGTACCACTTAACTAATCGTCAGTTTAACAAAAAGTCGGAATGGCAACGTCGCATTTCACGGCCACTTTTTTAATACATTTTTTTTTGCATAAACAGATGTGTGACATTATAAATATAATTGATCCAAAAACGGTATTTATTTATGATACTTTTTAACAATAACAAAGAAAAATAAAATCACTTAAAACGAATCGAAAAGTGGCGCCAAACCATTTGACAGATTAACTTTTTTTAATGGCGATGTACAAGTTCAGGTAGAGTAGAACAAACGATGTGCCACTGAAAAAAAGTCAAATAAAAAAATATTACGGAATTTTGGATTTATTTTTACATAAGTACTAAATTCAAATTCAAATTGTCTATTAAGAGGGTTTATACCTGCTGAGCTGGCAACGTTGCATTTTTGTTAGTTTATCTCGATTATTCCATAAAAATTGAATGAAAATTAAAAATGTTTTGAATACAAATTGTTCTAATATATAAGTTGAACAATTTGTATTCAAAACATTTTTAATATTCATTCAATTTTTATGGAATAATCGAGAAAATAGTTTTTCTCGATTATTCCATAAAAATTAAATGAAAATTAAAAATGTTTTGAATACAAATTGTTCAACTTATATAAGTTGAACAATTTGTATTCAAAACATTTTTAATATTCATTCAATTTTTATGGAATAATCGAGAAAATAGTTTTTCTCGATTATTCCATAAAAATTAAATGAAAATTAAAAATGTTTTGAATACAAATTGTTCAACTTATATATTAGAACAATTTGTATTCAAAACATTTTTAATTTTCATTCAATTTTTATGGAATAATCGAGATAAACTAACAAAAATGCAACGTTGCCAGCTCAGCAGGTATAAACCCTCTTAAAATAAATAATTATTTACACGAAAAGTCGTTAGTAAGCGCTGCAATTATGTCTATGTGTTAATGAACAAAGACCAACAGACTAAACTATTGACTCGATACAATTTGACCTTAATGGAACACTAACAACCTAAACATAACAACATAAACACAATACAAACAATACCGTGCTATATTCATAAATAACTAAAATGCCTAAACTAGGATACTAAAGTAGCCTGTTTCTTAGGCAACCAAAAGCATACCTATATTTTTTTATTCAAATCTTGATATTTAAATTCTTGTTTGCAATTTAGCATGACTTCTTTCTTTAAAAAAAAAAAAATACTTTGATTTATTTTTCTGAAGCCGGCTGAAGGGCTCTGCAACCATGGCCACAAAAAAATAAACTAACTAATTAAAAAGTTATGTGACGGATAATAATAGATTGTTGGGACTAAAACAAGCCATAATGACACAAGATATTTAGCCACCCGAGCAGATCGAGGGTGGCTATAATTCGCGTGTCATTATGGCAGTTTAGTCTCGCGTTAAACACTCTACTTTTCACTTTGAATGCGAGGAAAAAAACGATGTTTTAGGTATACTAATCTACAATATTACTTTTATAAAACGTACGCTCAATACGAGCAATGGACGTCTGTTCAGAATTCAAATAGCAATTTAAATTTGTTCCGCGGTTTTTTTTTTTGTTGAGTGACGCTTTAAATGTTTGCATACCAACAGATTCAAACTTGAAAATTATTTCATAGCTAATTGGACTAAGTATGCATAATAAAATGAATTCATCTTTAACATAATTAAATTGATTAATATTCGTAATTATTCATGGTGTTTCACGAAATTATTATTTTTTAAAATATTTTTATACAGTTGTCATTTTGAGGTTAGCTATTTCCACGCACTAAAGGCTGCCACAGACCGAAGCGCAGGGCGCTACGGAGCGTCCGCAGCGCGCTGCGGTCTGTGGAAAGCTGTAAAATTGTCTATGCCCAGTCACTGAAAATGGCAATAATCCTCCATCCACAAACACCGTGATTGGCAGTTTAGGGGTTTCCAAAGTAAATTAAAAAAAAATTACTTAAATCCCTAGAGATCAAAAAAGGGCTTTAGTCCCGATATGCAGAGACTAAAATAACATTTTAAGAGCATGAAAAGTGAAAAAATACTAAATAATACCACCTGATCTGATGGTCAAATTGAGGAACAGTTTATCCGTCACATAGCGCTAATCAAGAATAGTGAAACAGAAATTTTAATTCCATCTGTCAAATAAGGTTATGATTAAGCTAATCCGAACTTTTAAAAAGTGGTGAAACAGCCCCTCTGTGTTAAATTAAAACCATGTACTCTGGTGACTGCAATTGACTGAACATCAAAATAGTTTTAGGGCCTACGCTAGCTGACGCGGACGCCTGCCGCGTGCGCACACTCGCGGGTCTCGCTCCGTAAAAAAAATCTACCTAAAATCCGTCGCACGTGCCGGCGCCACTTAGCGCTGTTCATACAATTTCTTATTAGACGCGCGCACGGCGGGCGTCCGTTCCGGGTAATCCGCGTCAGCTAGCGTAGGCCCAAAACAAATAATATAATAATTTTCTACTTTATGTGGGAGATTTATTCATGGACACTATGTGGAGCCTATGCAAACAATCGTACAGCGGAATCTAGTGATTCGACAAGTAAAGATTGCATCCAGAATCAATACGCGCGTTATAAAAAAGTGGCATTGTGTAACGTGGCTTATCCCCACGAACACATTGACAAACGAGAAAAGAACGGCTTTTATGCTTGCGCTTCACTTGGCATTGCGTGTTCACGTTCTACTTTTGTTTATTTTCGTAAATAGCTGTAGTTCAAATCAGAAAATGAACCAATAAATCAACAATTTTCAATTCTCATGGTCGTAAAATTGTTATTTATGTCGTGAAATGCTGCATAAAATATGCTCTAGTGCATTAAGTAAAATCTTCATCTAAGACCAGGGCAATCTAGCGCGAACAGCCACAAACAGTATAAAATTTATAATAAGTTTCTAGTTTTTTTTTTTAGATAACTGGTGTTTTATTTTACGAAATTAATAAAACTAGGCAAATCTAGTATATTACTATAAAAATTGCAATGCATGAAAAATAAACGCTTGCAAATGAACATTTATTTCCAATGTCGCCGTTGAACTGCAATTGAAGTGAAAAAGCAGAGTGTAATTCGAGCATTAAGCCTATTTTCCCCACGACGCGTCTATCAACACTCGCCGTACCGGCTCTGATAAAATGACTCGTTTTATGCTCTTGTTGTACAATCTACTATTTCAGATAAAATGTCGCAAACTTTACACTCACGTCAGGCCTCCTGCATGCCATGTACTTACGCGCAATATTTACCTACCGAGGGGACGAACGGCTACAGATCTCCTGCGATCGAAATTTCAGTAGGTTGTCACAAGCGCGCGGCGACGCACGTTCATTTGTGTTCCACGGAAAAAATATGTCGCCTGGACTTTTGTATGTGAATGGTGAAACAGGGGGTAAATTTTAATATGACTATACCGGAATTAATAGCCAATATAACAATTTGGAATTCGTATCGTGCTGTCCCTCTTACTCTTCTATAAAAAGCTATAAGCGTGAGCGGGATGGCAAGATACGAAGTTTGAAAGTCGACTTTCGTATCTAGTATAAGGCTTACTGTGAGCGTGGCAATGGGTTCTACGCGTTACAATAAATATCCTTTTTTTGTTAGGATTCCAGAGCTAAAATGGCAAGAACGGCGGAACCCTTATAGTTTCGCCATGACTGTCTGTCCCTTTGTCCGTCCGTGGCTTAGCTTAGAGAATATTAGTGCTAGAATGTTTGCATAGATATATTATATAGCAATTATCCCGACAAGGTGGTAAAACAACATAAAGAAAAAATATTTATATTTATATCCAAACTGCCAGCCCTGTCACTGTCGGCACGCACACATTCTTAACCCTTTCAACGCCGCGCCTCGACAAAACGTAAACCTGCTTTGAATCTTATGTCATTGTGTCAAGATCACTTTGACACTGTACTTTGTGACACCTATATGTGTCGTTGGCGTTGAAAAGGTTAAGGAGACTGAGTGGGCTATAATCTGCGGTAGGTACCAAGATTTTGTACGGGATGCAGTATCTGTTACGAAGTAACTATTAAGTAATTTGTGCTCACGTTTGGGATACATACAATAGACAAATAAGTCAAATAATTGTGATTATTCACAATTTACTGCTAGCAGGCTATGTGTGGACGTAAACGTTTATATTTGGCTCATTTGAATCTAAGTATTGATGTGAGTACAAAGAGTGACTAGCGAGCGAATCTGAATACGCAAAGCCAAGTGAAATGATTGCTCATAAATGGTGTATTTGTGCAGAATGTACGTATGTTTCGTGTTGTGATGTAGCGTACAAACCTGGACGTGAACTTGGCGGTGAACAACCTGTTGTCCCGCGACGACGAGGAGGGCGAGGAGCCGGAGAGCGGCGAGGGCGGCGACGGGTACGTGCCCGAGGACCTCATCTCGCTGCTGGACGGCGGCTTCCACGCGGCGCAGCAGGACAACTCCGTCATCATCGACGCCGACGCCATGTTCTCCGAGGACATCTTCGGGTACGCGGCCATCAGAAGGTACACCCGCCACGCTCTGCTTTCCTCTCTCTCCCCGCCTGACCGCCTGATCGCCTGACCTGCTTCTACTACACGTTAGATGCCGACACCTGCCGCACGACCCGATCTAATGGCACGCTCTCATGCTTACGCCGTTCCTTTGTTTAATCATTGGGTGACGTTGTTTTTATTTTGTTTTTATTTCGCACTGTTTCACTTTTCATTTGTTTATCTTAGATGCTTTTTATGGCTTTGTCGATTAATGAATTATTAAATAATGATGATTATGTAGTCGCAGCGGCGGTAATAACAGCGGGCGCGGTGGCGCCAACCGCGAGAGCAGCAGCTCGGGTCAGGAGCGCCCTTCTGAGTTTAGCCGCTGGCGCGATCGCCAGTACTTCGGCCCGCGCAGGTGGCTCGAGTCGGCTTTACGTGACACATCGTGGGATAAGGACAACAGTAAGATTCTATGAGTATAATAATAATAATTATTAAAATTAAATTTATTACAATTTCATTTTTAACGTTTATCAATCGACATCCTTTATGTATTTCTCAAACTTTCATTTTGTCGCGGGGTACAAATCCAATCTGTTTGTTTTTTCTTTAGCTGAGAGCAAGAAGAAAGATTCGGCTATGGCCGCGTCTCCGCTTTGGGTGTCTGAGGAACTGGAGTATTGGGATAGCAACATCCGATTTACTCACATTGCCGCTACTTACAGCGAG
Organism: Archips xylosteana; assembly: GCA_947563465.1. NCBI lineage: Eukaryota > Metazoa > Arthropoda > Insecta > Lepidoptera > Tortricidae > Archips > Archips xylosteana. The sequence goes on from OX387343.1 coordinate 17,527,363, forward strand.
CTCGTCGCCATTTCCACCCAGGGACAGCTCCACCAGTGGCGTTGGGCTGACGCTCATCCGTACCAACGCACTGACGTAAGTATATAATAAAATAATATTCTTATCATCTTGAAAGGTTTAAATCTGATCTGAAATTAATGTGATAGGTAGAATTCGTTCAAGATCTTATTCAACTCTGCTAATCTATTGGGATTAGTATATTTTGTCTTTCAAGCCTTGTTAAATTGTTTTCAGCTCAGCGAATTAATGCCGACCGCCTATTTAAACCTAATTGGTAATAAACTTATTGGTACAATTAATTTGAAAATACATTTTTTTTAGACTACCTACAAAACATACCATTATATGATAAAAAAATACAAAATAATTGAAAAACGACGTTTTTAATGCTTTACTGCCTGGCGAACGGTATTACAGCTGCCATGCTATTTAGGGGTGTGGTTAAAGCACGACCAGTAATTGTCGACCCGGAATGATTGATAATAATGTACGGTCTTCAAATTCTAATCTTCATGTTATTGCCATATGGGTTTGAATTGTCAGATCGTGGATTATTTTCGTTTATTCCAGGTCAACAAAATACGGGGTGATAATTTAAACGGCCCCTCTATTTTAAAATAAGAAATTAAAGTATTTTTATGGTTTTCTTGAACTTTCGAAATCAATATTGAATCAATACATCACTCTAATGGATGAGCCAAGAAAATCAAGTAAATTTTGTTAGAAATTTGATTTATAATTATTTTTTAATTCATAATATATGTATTTTTGGCGACTGCACTTCTGACTGTTCTTGCATTGATTTCTAAACCGTCATCCATACCAAATTTGAAGTCCAATCTGATCAACGGAAGTGGGTGAAATTCAACTTGCAACAAATTCAGCTTGTAAAAAATTAAAGCAGCATAAAACTTGTCGAACTCTGGCATGGTACTTTAAGCGAAATCGAATACAAGCACTTTTGATTACCAATGTATGTACACATACGATTTACGCCAATTGCATCTTTTTGCATGTTTACAGCTTTGTTGAAAGAGAACTGCTATTGATATAGTAATAAATAAACTAAATTAGTACAATCATTTAAGTCTAGTCCACACAAAAAAGTGCGAGTTGGAATCGCGCACGAAGGATTCCGTACCATCTACACTAATATTATAAAGAGGAATGATTTGTATTTTTGTATGTAACGAATATACTTAAAAACTACTGGACCTATTTTAAAAATTCTTTTGCCGCTAGAAAGCTACATTATCACTGGGTGACGTTTGTTGTATGGGAGCCTCCTTATATATTTGTTTTATTTTAATTTAATTAACTATTTTTTAAAGTGAATATATAACTAAATATTCTGTGAATATTTCAAGCGTCTATAGATAAATTACCGAGAGCGTGGAATTGCATATGTAGTGGTATTGTGTTTTTATAGGCATTGGAGAGAGAGATCTCTATATTGTTGTCTCTATCTCTCTCTCTCACTAAAGTGGAATGCCTATGAACACACAATACCACTACGTATGCAATTCCACGCTCTCGGTAATTTATCTATACCTGTTGCCGTTATCAATATCGGGCAGAAAAATCACGGTTGTTGTATGGGAGCCCTCTTAAATATTCATTTTATTCTGCTTTTTAGTATTTGTTGTTATAGCGGCAACCGAAATACATCATCTGTGAAAATTTCAACTGTCTAGCTATCACGGTTCATGAGATACAGCCTCGTGACAGACGGACAGACGGACGTACAGTAATTGGGTCCCGTTTTTACCCTTTGGGTACGGATCCCTAAAAAAGAGAGAAGGATCTTTATTCAAAACAATTTACTCCTGGTCTTTTGCTAATTTCAATCAAATTAATAAAAACTTGCGTTACACCGGCAGGCTTATTGTCTCACGTTTCTGACGCTTGCCTTCGCAATCACTATTTATTTCTATCAAACGGTATAAAATGATGGATGACAGAAAGAGATGGTGAAAGCGAAGGCAAGCGTCAGAAACGTTAGACAATACGGCCTCTGGCCTGTATTTGGTCAAAAGCAATGAAAACGGGTAGGATTTCTTAGAGACTAAAATAAATAAAGATTTCGACACGTTTTCTTAGTATTTAATGTGCAATTTAAAACCGGTTATGTATGATTTTCTGTTTTTTTTTTTAATAATTTGTTATAAATTTTTATCAAAATGTATGTGTGACACTATTTAATTTTAGTGTTTAGTTACATGAGGTGTTATTCATCCGTCATATTTCAGCCAGTGGTCGGATAGGCTTAGATGTAAACACCCCTTTAAAAGTTTTCAGAAATATTAAATTGAGGTTCAGGTGTAAGGCATCAAAAACGTGACGTAACTTGAAGTGAAAACATTCTGTGCATAGTCTTTGCAGGGGACTTGCCCAAACCTTTGCTGAAATATCCTGGATTAATTTTATAACACTGTGTCCTTTCAACAAGAATATTATGTTCAACAAATTACGTTGTGATTCCAATATTTTTCACACGTTTCACCCTGTTGATTATTGATTAAATAAATCACAAGCCTAATTTATGAACATGCGAATTTTCCAACATGTTACATTGTATTTCATCAATCACTACTGTGAAAATAACCGCATACAACTCAATCCCTATAAACTTATTATGCATAGTATATTTTAAGATTAATTTTGGTTTGCTTGTTGATTCGAGATGGCCTTAAGTATAAAAAAAGATAACTAGTAAAATATTTCCATCTTAAACACAGTAAGTTCTAGCCTAGGATCCGCTAAACAACGACCTTCACCGAGCTGGTTAATGGATGAAAAGTATTTTATATGAAATTAAATACATATGTTGATAAATATATTGCAAGTGGGTTGACTAAAAAATTTCAGTCCGGTAAATTTTTTTTTTTACTGTTCAACTTTTCTGTTAATAGACAAATGCAATACCTACCAATAAAAAGTATGAAGCCTATAGAATATGCAAACGTTAGGTTGACTATTTTTTCCAGTCATAACTTTTGACCGGAACAGAACGGAACTTTTGAACTTTAACAGGTAAATCAATATTTGCACTGGTCTGGTTAGTCAACCTAACGCTTGCATATTCTATAGGCTTTATACTTTTGATTGGTACGTCATTTGTATATTAACCGAAACGGTAAAATTTAAAAAAAAATAAAAAGATATTAATCATATTCTGGACTGAAATTTTCTAGTCAACCCACTTGCAATTAGTTATCAACATATTTAATTTCATATAAAATACTTTTCATCCATTAACCAGCTCGGTGAATGTCGTTGTTTAGCGGACCCTAGGATATTCTTATATGTTTTATGAAGTTTACAATTATTTACATTATCTGTACTCTTTGTATAGACGATGGCATCAATGTCATGTAAATTCCTTTGTTTGCGTATAATAGTAGGCTCCTAACGTGTTATTTGAATGCTGCACTTTGTTCTGTTTTCAAGGCGTCGGGGTCGGGCTGTGCGTACCACCCTCGTTCCAACTGGCTGGGACTCGCGGCAGGGGAACGTGTTGTCAGCATCGGCGCGGCTGGCATTCGCGTCTCCGTGCTTACTGACACCGGGAGGATTGCCACCTATCTCGATGAGTCCATTGGTAAAAATACATTAATAGATAAGTACAGAGGACTGGCCGTGGTCACGAACAGTTCAACTAGTTCCTATATTACCAAGCGGAAACACGGTGGATATTATTTAATATCCATACACAACTTTATTTATCGCTGTAGAGAGACCGAGAGACGTGGTTACTTATTGATAAACACCTGTTTCATCACACTAGAATGAGATTGAATCTGCCTCAGGATGAGGCAGTGATCTATTTTCCACTTGCCCTAGGTGTGTACTTTAAGTATAGGTAACGCCACGAGAGTTGAGGCGAATGATTACACACACAGCTACATAAAGTATTGATTACAAAAAAGTAGTGAATGAATGAAATGGGTAAGTGAATGAAAATCTGAGTTATAATGATCTTATGATGAAATACCTACGCAATACAAGCATATTATAATTTTTCTTTTATCATATAACCTATTTTATTTCCATAAAACAATTTGAAACTGATAAGAAATATTCGCCACAAAAAAAAAAAACAGTATTGATAAATAGCGAAAAATTTGCTTATCTGATTTAAATAAAATGGATCAAAATATTTTATTTTCTGTTTTGTTTGAACTACATAGATGTATTGTATTTTCCTAAATAATTCTTAACAAAATAGGTTTAAGAAATTTTTAGTCAATCTTTTAACTCACTGTTGAGTCTGTTGAACTTGCTGTCGGTACGAATGAATGTCAAAATCCCGCTGTCATTACATGACGTGTTGTTGTGTGCGTGACCTCAACTCTCGTGGCGTTATCTATACTGTAATATTTCACGATAAAATGTTGATAAAGGAACTGTTCTAGCACCCCTGGGTTGGTAGGTGTTTAAATAGTTACTTTCTTACAGTGTTTGACTGTACTTAAACTTAATCAATTCTATTTTTTTCACAGCCCATGCCTTAGGCGCATCTCGCTTAGAGCATCCTTTACAGACGTTCTCAGAATTTGGCTCCGACAGGGCTATATCACTGCACGTCTGTTCTCTATACACTGTTGCTAGACTGGAATCTGGAGCGCTTTACTGGTGGTGAGTAAAAAATTCATTTTTACTTGTGGTTGATATTCTGCCGTGCTAAGCCAAAAGGGCCTATGTTCGAAAATTACCAAGTTCTGTTTTTTTTTTGCGTTGGATTCCTTAGCTTATTAGGAATAAAGTTCTGTTAAAGAAAAAGGCATATTTTTATTAGAAGTGCCTTAAGAGGATTTATACCAAAAAATTGCGAAATCCGCGTTTTACCATGTTTTCTTAGTCTGTTTCCGTAGTATTATTAGCAGATTATGCAGAATTATTTAAACCCGTATAATAAGCAATTCAATAGCTTCAGGGCCCAATTGCATAACATAGTACAACTAATATTACAAGCGGAACTCTCGCTTCAGTTATATTAACTAGAAAGGGAGTTCCGCTTGTAATATAAGTTGTACTTTGTTATGCAATTGGGCCCAGATTGTATTATCTATTTAAAGAATTTTCTCATATATTAATACATTTCAGAGCACTTTCTTAGTCATCGTTTTCGAAATTTGCCGAAACATGTCACTTTGTCAGGGCTACAATCCTAAAACCCGCTTAAAATCCGTGTACAAAATGTTAACTTTTGACAATATAACAATATGTTTTATTGATTCTATTTAAGAAACTAATGCGATTTTATGTTTTCATCAAGAAAATTACCAAATGAAAACTACGTACTTTTCACTGAATTTGTGGCGTATTTTAATAATCTAGTTGCTTACTAAAATTATGGTAAGTCCATTATAATGACGAAACAACTCATCATTTATAATATACGCTCAAAAAAAGTTTAGAAAAGTCTATTTAAATATTTATCCAACATTTTTTAAAATGTTACTATAAAGCACGCCGAATGGGCCTCGGATCGCCATTCGCCCCGAGGGCCTTACAGAGTGAGGACGTGTCGCTCCGCTTCTCAATTTTCAAATTGCGATTCGAGACGGTAAGAGAGGGACAAAGCCATTTAGAAGAGATAAGAACATTGAAAAAGTAGTGTATAGTCTAGTGTCTCGAGCAATCGTGATACTTAATGCATTTAATTTATTTATTTTTCATTATAGTCATCACCATCATCCCAGCCTATATACGTCCCTTTGTAGAGCACAAGCCTCCTCTCAGAATGAAAGGGCTTGGACCGTAATTCTCACGCGGGTCCAGTGCTGATTGGGAACTTCACACAGACCATTGAATTTTTTCTCAGTTATGGGCAGGTTTCCTCACGATAATTTATTTTCAATGAAAAAAAATTTTTGTTTGAGAAATTCTTATGTAAATTAAAAATAATATCTAGAAAACTAATCGGCTGATGACCAAGAGCTGATGATGCACTCTAAAGGTCGTGACAGGAACTATGAACAGCTAACAAAAAACCATCCGTGTATGGGCTCAAATACTTTGTCCTGGTAAGCCTTTTTAGATTGGCTGGTGACCAGGACCTGATGATGTACTTGGAAGGTCATGACAGAAACTATGAACGGCTAACAGTAAACGCTCCGTGTTTGGACTCAAATACTTTGTCCTGGTGAGCCTTTTTAGATTGGCTGGTGACCAGGACCTGATGATGTACTTGGAAGGTCGTGACAGAAACTATGAACGGCTAACAATAAACGCTCCGTGTTTGGACTCAAATACTTTGTCCTGGTGAGCCTTTTTAGATTGGCTGGTGACCAGGACCTGATGATGTACTTGGAAGGTCGTGACAGAAACTATGAACGGCTAACAATAAACGCTCCGTGTTTGGACTCAAATACTTTGTCCTGGTGAGCCTTTTTAGATTGGCTGGTGACCAGGACCTGATGATGTACTTGGAAGGTCGTGACAGAAACTATGAACGGCTAACAGTAAACGCTCCGTGTTTGGACTCAAATACTTTGTCCTGGTAAGCCCTCTTAGTTTGGCTGTGGAAGTGTAAATCAGAGGCACGACTGGTTCTACCAAATTCAGGGGCAGCTACATATTTCTAAAACCAATGTTTGCTTGTTCGCGGTGTGGACTGGGAAAGATTTTCCACTGAAAGTGGAAAGAATTTATAAAGACGATTCGTTTTGGGAGCAACAAATGGAGTTTAAATTAATAAATTTTTACTACAACTGCTTGTTAAAAGAAATCATAGACCCTCGTAAAGCTAGATCTATGCCAATCCGTGATACTAGATACTGATATTTTAACAACAGAAAAATAACAAAATTTTAAACCGATTTAAAAAGCCCTAAATAGTATAAAAAATATATATATTTACCGTACATAAATATTTGTAGTCAACAGCATAAATAAGTGATCATTTATGTACCTTGTCACTTTAACGTCATGTTTGAAATATCATACAAAATTGTCAAACGATTGAAAACGACAAGGACGACAAGGTACAGAAATGACCACTTATTTATGCTGTTGACCCTACATAAAATACATACATCCTAATAATGTTATGCAAGCGAACATTTGTATGGACGAATGTGTGTATGACACATTGTGTACTATATACCGTTTTTAAAATATTTTACTTAGTAAATTTGTTTTATTAAATCTATTTCTGAAAGTTTGTGAAGTTTCCAATCCGCACTACAGCCCAATCCCTCTCATTGCGAGAAGATCCAATTAAAAAACTTCTTTGTTTATAGCATAACATGTTTTTTTTTTAAATATATGTAAGATTACACAGGTACAGCGGAAAACGGAGCAATCAAATTATTTAAAAAAATAACGTAACGTAGTCTTTCAAGACTTGGTTTAAACTCAAAACCTAAGCGTGACTTGGGCTCCCTTCTGGCTATTTTTATTCACTTATTTTAATTAATTATCGCAGAACTATAACTGACCCTTTCATAGTGAGAGGGGGCCTGTGCCTAGCAGTAGACTGTAAATAGGCCGATAGTGATAATGTTATTACGTATCTGCAAATTATATACTTACCACAAGTTTTATTCTAATATTTAATTAAAATCCCAATTATTGGTCAATCAATCATTTATTTCTTAGAATATGGTAAAATATAGGTTAGTAAAATTGGTTTCTTCGGCATATTCTGCCAGCATCTCCCCAATTTTGATCCCAATCCCAAAATAACCCAATTATTGATCTTGAGGTAGTAGTCTTGGTAGTATATTATATGTTTTTTTATATTAATTTTACACATCTACAGCGGTAAACAAAGCGACCAAATTATATAAAAAATCTCGTAACGCAAAGACTTATTTTTAATTCAATTCAAAACCTATGAGTAAGTAGTTGGTATCGCTTCTGACTATTTTTACCTGTGATTTTTACTCACTTAATTTTCGTGAATTATCGCAAGCATAACGTTTTTTATACTCATATTTAACTATGTCACTGAAATACTAAATGATAAAATGTACTGACATTAAAATTAAAATTAAACAATTCGCCTGATTAAAGTATCAATATTGGTTGGTGCCGCAAACAGTCTGGGCAGTTCGCACTATCTACGCACACATAGATAATTACGTGTGTGTGCACCGAAACTTCACTTGCGGGCTGAGGCGACAACCCTCTTAAAAGTAGCTAAGAAAGGCTTATTTTTCACTCAAATACTAAGAAACAAAAACATAAAAACAAGTTTTTCTCGAAACCGTTAAAACGGACATAGGCCCTTTTGGCTTAGCACGGCAGTATTATCTTCCCCGTTTAATTTCACGCATTTTGTTACTTTGAACATTGAGCTACGAAAGTTGGGAATGATGAACTAAATACATCGCTAAAAACATCACTTTCGCGTGCTTAAACACGTGCTTGATCAGTTTCTTTCTATACCTTTACAAATATGGAATAAAGACTGCATCAGAAAATATTTGTGTTTTAAAGTCAAATTCAGCTGCTCCACTTACATGAATGAATATGATAATTTGCTGATGACGTTCGCTATTCTAGCGATTGTTGTAAACAAAAGACGCGTTGCTTAGGTACCTATACAGCGTGTGCAATAAACCATTTTCCAATATGGATTGAAAGTTCTGCTAAATAAATAATAAAATATAAGTTTACCGTTTTATAGAAGAAATGTTATATTTAAAACCTGACTATATATAGTACACGAAATATTTCAGAGAAGCAAGCAAGCTATTATGCAAGCATGTAATAAATATAAATAAATAAAGTTAAGATTTGTTGCATAGCAACAGGAGCGACAAGGACATCACATATTTTCCTTGTTTTTTTTAAATACATAATTGTTTTTTTTCTGATAATTATAATGAATTGGGCCATCACTCTATCCCGTTTCCATTTTGACGTCGACTTTGGGGACACCCTGTATAACAATGGGATATTGTTTAACAATTATTGAATTTTATAAAGGGTTCGTCAATAAAAATACGGGTCAAGATAATTCACCTTTATCTAAGCCAGAAACACAGTATCATCGTTGGGGATAGTCTAAAGCGGCTTATCTACCATACCTAAATATTGCGTATCTGCACTACATGTAGTTTTTCAGGGGGTGGTATTAACTTCATATTTGTTTTACTTAAATGATTTTAGAGTAGAAATGGGAATTTGCTAAATTTGTCTGATACGTGGAATTATTGTAGTTGTCTATTTTGTTCTAATGTATAGTAAATCGAAAACCATTTCGAGATGAATGCTTTTTAACCCGTTTTCTGTAGTTATTTAATTTTAATATTATGTAATGAATTTATTACATAACAAATAAGCAATGACCTTCATTTGACATTGGTGTAAATTGCGTGACCGGTCCAAGTCGTATTTTATTCTGTGTTGTTAGAATTCTTCACAATTTACGCGTGGTTTATACTACGGAGTTTGATTTGGTTGGACCCGCTGTCTGTCATCTAGCACTTTGACAGCACCAGTAAAGTGGCACTAGTTATAGTGTACCACTACGCAAAAAATAATTAAAGGGGTTGCCTTATCTTACGCATTTAAGTAGATAGATTTAGATATTTGGTTATGTGGGAGCCCTCAATTTTAATGTGACGTCTTCAACCAAAATAGTTTCAATAATTAATTTTGAGAAAAAGTAGTGGGTTACTCTCGAATTTCCCTTTTCGCCAAATGACAATATAGCTCAAACGTCTGGATTGAGTAATGTCTTTGTTGCTAGACAACTCTTTGTTTATAGACATGAACGCTAAATGTATCTTTAGCAAAACGTCTGGATCTTAGAATGTACAATTTAAAATATTCTAGTAGCGAAACATCATTATCTTAGAATGTCTTTATTACTTAATAGACATAAACGCTAAATGGCCCGGTAGCGAAACGTTTGTATCTTAAAATGTCTTAGTTTCTAAACAGACATGAACGCCGAATGGTCCGTTAGCAAAACGTCTGGATCTTTGACACTTTATAATTAAAACTCATTCCCGCACAATCGATACGTAGGTACTATTTTAATTTCCAGACGTTTTGCTACGAACTAGTTCAGTGTTCATGTCAATTAATTAATTTTTCACGACACTGCTCGAAAATGTGGCCATAGATAACCTAAATCCAGTATTGAGTACTGGATTTAGGTTATCTATGGCCTATATATGTACATTTAACAGCTGACTCATTTATGGCGCACAAACACGACAACAATGTTACACTAATCGAAAACAGACGTATCAGTATATGTATTTCATAATACGATACGACTTTTTGAAAGATAATTTCTGAATTTCATTCCTGGCGTGCTGAAACGACACTATTGGACCAATCAAAAGTAATCGTCTGCTGCATGTGATGGATGGATGGATGGATGGACGGACGAACGGACGGACGGACGGACGGACGGACGGAAGGACGGACGGACGGACGGACTGGATGGACGGATGAACGGACGGACGGACTGTGTATAGACGGGATGGACGGGATGGACGAATGGATGGATGGACGGGATGGACGTATGTACGGAATGGACGGGATGGACTGGATGGACGCGATGGACGGGATGGACGAGATAGACGGGAGGGACGTATGGACGGAATGGACGGAATGGACGGGATGGACGGATGGACGGAATGGACGGGATAGACGGGATGGACGGATGGACGGGATGGACTGGATGGACGGAATAGACGAGATGGACAGGATGGACGGATGGACGGATGGACGGATGGACGGGATGGACGGGATGGACGGAATGGACGGGATGGACGGATGAACGGATGGACCGGATGGACGGGATGGACGGGTTGGACGGGATGGACGGATGGAAAGATGGACGGATGGACGGATGGATGGGACGGACGGATGGACGGGATGGATGGGATGGATGATTATGATGATGATGATGATGATGATTTCCTCGCATTAGTCGTGAAAAGCACAATGTTTAGTCTCGGCCAAAAGTGCAATAGATGGACTCGTACTTTCGAGGGCCTCCGCTACGCGTCGGCCCTCAAACTATAGGTAACGCCATCAGAGTTGAGGCCACGCACACAACCACATCTCATGTAATGACAGCGGGATTTTGTTGTTGTGTTGTCGTTAAAAGTCAACACAACGTCAAAATCCCGCTGTCATTACATGAGATGTGGTTGTGTGCGTGGCCTCAACTCTGGTGGCGTTACCTATAACTCGTCCATCTATTGCTTGCTTTCCAGCCTCTACAACAATGTACTATAGTACGCATTTAGATATATTTAGAAATTTGGCAGTGTGGGAGCCCTCAATTACAATCTGACGTCATCAACCAAAATAGTTTCAATAATTAATTTTGACTAAATGACAAAATATTTAAATTAGTTTCTTATAATTGACTTTTCTATAAAAAAAATATAAAAACTACTGGAATTTTTTTAGACATTCCCAATCCAATTGTGGTTGTCTATTTTGTTGTAATGTATAGTAAATCGAAAACCATTTCGAGATGAATGCTTTTTAAATCGTTTTCTGTAGTTATTTAATTTTAATATAATTTAATGCTTTTATCTAATCTATCTAATACCTTTAAACGTTCTTGTATATACAGTGGTGGTCATACAATTAAGAACGATTTGAAGTTTCCGATTTTTTTTTATCTAAATCATGTCATATGTCTAGTTGTGTTCCTTCTTAGAAGTAACAAGTTATGTTATAAAATAGCCACATGGATAGAGCAAACAGGATTAATAATAATAGTGTATAATTGCTAACATTTTTTTTTACAAATTTTATTTGTTCTCTATACTAATAAATTCAAATAGTAATGAAGCTGGACAAATAATTAAGAACGATTTATTAAACTGCTCGAGAGTTGTTTTATATGAAACTTAGATTAAATAAATCATATTAATGTGAAGTTGGTATAGAAAAAAAAGCAATTTAATACATTTGAACTAAAATTAATAGTTAGTAGCATGTCCACGGCTTTTAATTATGGCTTTACACCGGCGAGGCATTGAATCTATCAATTTTTGACATTTCGCAAGAGAAATAGAGTTCCATTCTTCTAAGAAAACGTCGTACAGCTCTCTCAAATTGCCACACTGTCGATTTGAAACCTTTTTCTTGACTTCGCACCAAAGATGATCTATTGGGTTAAGATCTGGGCTGTTGGCTGGCCAATCTAAGACTGAAACTGATTGTGATGTGAGGAATTCCTTAACGGTGCGTGCAGTATGCTTTGGATCATTGTCGTGCTGGAATGTCCAAATAACCGGAAGCACGTCTTCGGCATATGGTAACATTGTTTCTTGCAGTATATTTTTGTATTGGAATTGATCCATGTTTCCTTCTATCAGCCTAACAGGTCCAACGCCATGTCCAGAAAAGCACCCCCAAATTTTCACATTTCCCCCGCCATGCTTTAATGCCACTTTTGTGTACTTTGGGTCGAATGCTTTATTCGGAGGGCGTCGTACATATCGTTTTCCATCAGAACATACCCTATTTATTTTTGTCTCGTCAGAAAAAAGAACGTTTTTCCACTGTCTGACTGTCCAGTTTTCATACCTTCTTGCAAATGCAAGTCGGGCTTGCCTATGACATCGTTTCAACATAGGCACCTTTCTTGCTATCCTTCCGTTCAACTTATTTTCTGCCAAACGCCTTCGAATAGTGTGTGCAGAGATTGCTGAAGGGTTGTTTTCGCCAAAATATTCTTTTCTCAACTCATTAGACCCTTTAAAAGGATTTTGTTTTGCCAAACGAACGATATTTCGATCATCTCGACGAGATGACTTTCTCTGTCTAGGTCCACGCGGAACGTTTGAAGTAGTTTGATACGTGGAAAAATGCTTTACGGCATGGAAAACCATTGTTTTTGAACATTGCAGATGGTCGGCTATCTTTTTATACGACCAATTCTTCTCGCGAAGTTTTATTATTACTTCTCTTGTAGATTTATCACAACTATTATTTTTCCCCATTGTTTTTATACGAAGTAATCACTTTTAAGACTTTAACAGCACGAAATGGCGCCAAAATTATACGAATAATAATCTACAACCACAGAGCCACACAGTCTTCTCTATTTAAATTTGAAAAAATAATAAACTATTCAGCGTTCTTAATTACGTGACCAGCCAGTAAGTACTAATACTAGGTTCAGATCGAATGTATAAAGTTTCTCTATTAATTTTTTAGCCAACAATGTTGCATAAATGAATGTACCGGTAGTACGGAAAAGTTTTGCAATACCGAGAGAAATAAAAAAAATACGGGCAATTAGTTATACTTGTTACTTTGAAAAAATCATCTCAATAAATAATCGTTCTTAATTATATGGCCACAACTGTATTTATATATATATATATATGGGTCGATCAACTTTTCTTTGTCACTCGTTGCTATAGTGACGGTCTCCTGAGTAACTCTTTAAACCGTAAGTTTATCTGATTAAAATTATAAAAAATTGATCTAGCTTGGTCTTATCTCTGGGAAAGCGCTTGGTAACGAGTTTCAGCCCGAGCGGAGCTCGGTCGCCCAGGTACTTACATATCAAATAAGCAATGACCTTCTTTTGACATTGAAATAGATGCCATAGATGATCCAAGTTGTACTCTAATCGGTGTGGAATAGCATTAATTTGTATTCTTCACAATTCACACGTGGATTAAACTACAGAGTTTGATTTGGACTTTAACAGCGCCAGTAAAGTAAAGTGACACTAGTTACAGTATCCCACTACACAAAAAATATTAAAGGTGTTGCCTTATCGACATTATCGTACACATTTAAATACATAGATTAAGAAATTGAGCTGTGTGGGAGCCCTCAATTAAAATCTTGCGTCATCATTTCAACCAAGATAGTTTCAATAATTAATTTTGAAAAAAGTAGTGAAGTAAATGAGAGGCGTATGCCCAACGGTGGGCGAAAACGCGCTGAAGAAGAAGAAGAAGAAGAAATGCATTATACATTATATTAAAAACTACAGAAAACTATTTAAAAGTATTTATCTCGAAATGGTTTTCGATTTACTATGCATTACAAAAGAATAGACATCCCCAAAATTATGCATAATTTTACCTAAAGTTGACTAGGTCAATGGATTAAATGTGAACACGGTACGCAGGGGTGTGTTGCCGCTGGGGCAGCGAGCGCGGCTGTGGGAGAAACATCGCGCGCGCTCGCGCAAGCAGCGCGGCCACGCGTCCGCAGCGCCGCAGGACCTGCAAGCCGGACAAAGCGTCACGATGAAAAACGCCCCCATGTACCAGCCCGGGGCCGTCGGTCAGTTAACTACGCTTCTTTGGGGTTGTTTCACACGTACCACAACCACAACCATAACACGTGGTCGAGCGCATATTTTGTATTGAAAATGAATAGTAGTATAATTCACACGTACCACATTTTGCCGTCATTATCGACCGCGTGTATACCGACTATTCACACGTAACCACTGCTTGACCGCATTTTAACGCTGCGACGTGGTGTGGTTGTGGTACATGTGAAACAACCCTTACACTTTGCTCAGTCACTTGTTTACCTACTGATGAATGGACCACACCGCATTCGTTAACCCTTTTCCATGACCCGTCTATTTAGATATGTACGCTACTACGAAATTAATCATGTTTGAAAAGAATACCTGTGTGGGATAAATTTAAAAACAAAACATATTTTAAACAGATTTAATTGATTTTCGAGGTTGTGCATCGCAGTTCAGCGGGGCAATGCGTCTAGTGTGTTGATTTTCTAACATATTGTAAAGAGAGCAAGGAAGAATCTTCGTGTAGATTTATGTAGTCGCTATATACAATATGCCTGGGAAAGGGTTAAAAACGGTGACGTACCGTTAGCGCAGTGATTGAGTAGTTTTTGTCGCAGGGCAGCTCCGCTTACTTCAGTGTATTTAAGTTCCGGTGTGCTCCGATTTGGGATATAAACAGTTTACAATGGATGCGTCACTGCGGTAACGGTGGGATAGCGTGTTGTAAGGTTCGGTGTGATGATTGGTTAACTCAGTTAAGGCTAAATTCAGCATCACCATTTATTTTCAGGATTTAACATGTCGACGGGAGTGCCAAAAGTAGGCGTCCTACAGAATGCCGCTTGGAATCTGTCCGACACTTGTCGGTTCAAGTTGCTGCCTCCGCCGCAACCAGATCGGTCGCTATCCGATAAGGACAAGCGAGATTTACAGGTGAGTCTTTGTAATCATCGAGTACTAATCTCACTGACGCATACCAAAAACCTTACGGATATCCAGCTTTTTGATGTAAATAAATTTGTGTTAATCTGATATAGCACATACACTACATTCCTAAATGGTTGTTTACACAGAACCAGTCCCCGCTAACAGTATCCTCAGTGAAAGCGTCATCATCTAGCAGTTCTAGTAAGGACACAGGAAAGGACAGTAACAAGGATATGGCGGACCGACTCGACATGCCGCCGCCACCCAGTCCCGCTTCGTCCACTTGTAGTGATACTAGCACCTCCCACAGTAAGTAATAGTTATACAAAACGTCGTTGTTTCAGACAAAATCAGAATATACAGGTTATCTTCGACGCTTATTTAGTACATTTAATATGGTTTTTCTACTCGCGTACTACCATGTGCTACTATCGATATCGCTATCGGTAGTCCAATGAGGTGCATTGTGCGATTGCAACTTTGACATTTCATTATGAAACGTTTCATAATGTTCTTTTTCGCACTGCAAATGGCGGAAATTAAAATAAAAAAAAATATATTAAAAAGTTCACCGGTTTATTGTCTAATGGCCGACAACCATTCTATTTTATTTAAATACTTAATTATTGTTAAATCGACTTTATACATTAATTAAAATATGTTTACATAAACAATTATTAAGTAATGAATACTTAAATAACGGACAATAAATGAATGAAATCAAATCAAATAGTTTAATTGTAAGAATACAGTTAGGATGATGGTCAATACATTTTGTCGTACAGTGTATTCAGCCGTTTGGTGGACATACAAATATTGTCTTATACTATAATTCAAAATTTAAATAATAATAAAATAAAATTAATTTTAAAGTTATTAATAAATATGAATATTTTAACATCATTCATTTTAGCTGTATAACAAAGTTCCCAGGTCCATTCTAAGGTTGTGATTAGTGAAAAAAAAAACGTTTCAAAATAGCGGGAATTTGTTTTGCTTTTGCACGGAGTTCTTTCAAGTTGAAAGAAATAAAAGAGTAATCACTATTTAAATGACTTTTTATCTGTGAGAATTTGTGAGTTTGGTGATTTAAGTGATGCAGAAATGTTGACGCCGCCAGAAATAAAACAGGCGGCAATGAAAGTGAGCAATAATTTGCTACTTTTAAAATCGAAAAATTCATTTATTGTCCGTTATGTAAGAGTTCATAATTTAATAATTGTTTATTTTGAACTCGTAGAAAAAGTAATGTATGCAACTGTTCATAATCAGCCATTAAGACACTCATGCGTATCTATTATGACATTCGGCTTCGCCTCATGTCATAAACTCGCACTCGTGTCTCAATGGCCCTTATTATGATACCGTTGCATAAAATACTATTATGTAATGATGCTTATTACAGAACGTGCTAAACGTGTGACCGTCCGTGGAGAAGAGGGTTCATCGAACGATGGCTCCAAACGCGACGAGGAGGAATGGCCGCTTAAGGAGGTCGTTTTTCTTGAGGACGTCAAAAGTGTGCCGCTTGGACGAGTCCTAAAGGTTGACGGCGCCTATGCTGCTGTGCGTTTCCCAACTATTGGCAAAGATGGCAAGGTAACTAACTCTTCCATCACCACTTGCATTTCTATTATTGATCTTAAGCTGCTAATATCAAACAATTAATCAATACATTGGATACAACAGGAGGTCGTTCCGTCGACGCCTGAAGACTGGACAGCTTTATTACAAGACTGTCGGTTGGTCCGCAAAGATGACTTAGTGACCGCAAAGTGGGGATCGGGTGGCACAGTAAGCCCCCGCGGCCCGGATTGCCTGCAGCGGTCGCCAAGAAAAATTGCACTTCCAGCTGATGTCCAAGTTATTTCGATTGCTGTAAGTATTCCTAATTATCCCCTAACCCTTTAAATGCTTAGGATTTTTCGTCGTGCAGGCTCATCGCTACTGATACGAAATTATAATAATAATCTTAAATTACGTTAGAGCGATGAATATCTTTTAAAATAGAAATAAAAACTTGGTCTTATTTATCAGCAAGGAGCCGAATTTTTCATAGCAAAAATCAAACATCAAAGGGATTGAGCATAAGTTTTATCGACTATCGATAAATATTTCAGCAAATACTAGGTACTTTAAAAATAGCACTTTTTAAGTTAATTACAATTAAAATATAAAACCTTAAACGGAAATGCAACGAAACTAAAATATAACCTTCATTCAAAATAAGAATCGAAATCTATTTCTGTATTTATCGCATTTTCTTCATCTTCTCTGTAGTAATAGAGAATTGTCATAATTTTTTCTACTCGTATATTGTCACCCTTTAAATTGGTCCTGTTATCATTTTAGATCCATTTATAGCTTGAGAAAGAGTGTTCTACCTCCGTTGATGTAAGAAATGGGTGTTTTTTATCCATTTGTTAATCGTTTTTCTTTTAGCATTAACCATTTTAATAACACGGGAATGACTTAGAAAAACTCAAGCGACATAAATGTCATATGTGCCGTTGACGCGATTTATTTTAATATGGAGATGCAAGTCGCTTATCAAAGAGGTCAAATGTTACAAATAATGTTAAAAGGCGATAACAAGCGAAGAGTCGATTCGATAACATCGATAACTGGAATAGTCGATAAAACTTATGTTCAATCCCTTTGACGTTTGATTTTTGCTATGAGAAATTACGCTCCTTGTTTATCAGACTACGGCAAAATGATATGGAAAAATTGCGTCTTATAATAAAATAATACACCATCGTGCATCGTGATCATCATCAAAGCCAGTTTATCTAGATCAGTATTCGGTGGTGGTCACGTTTAAGTCGCAATTACATGAAACGATATTTTTTAAATAATGATTATTTGGAAAATCATTTTTTCATTAAAATCATTGCCACCGAGAGACCTGTCAAATTCTCCGCCAAAGCCATTGCATGTCATTCATTACATTTGACGAAACTACTCCAACAGATTTAGGATGACCATGTATTCGGTGGGTGGCGGTAGTTATAACAATACCTTTTTTTTTTAAATTAAACATAGACTTAAATGCTTAAGACCTTATCTATTAAATTCCATTTTGGCTGGGGATTAATATTTTTCAACTCCTGATCACCGATTAAAAACCTGCCAAGTGCGATTCGGACTCGCGCACGAAGGGTTCCGGTACCATTATCTATAAAAACGGCAAAATAAATCATGTCTGTTGTATGGGAGCCCCCCTTAAATAATTGTTTTATTTCAATTTAATTATTTATTTTTAAAGTGAATATATAACTAAATATTCTGTTAATATTTCAAGCGTCTACCTGTTGCCGTTATCAAAATCGAGCAAAAAATTCACGTTTGTTGTATGGGAGCCCCTATAAAAATTAATTTTCACTTCTCATGCTCTTAAAATGTTACTTTAGTCTCTGCATATCGGGACTAAAGCTCTATTTTGATCTCTAGGGATTAACGATCACGGTGTTTGTGAATGGAGGATTTTCGCCATTTTCAGTGACTGGGTATAGACAATTTTAAAGCTTTCCACAGACCGAAGCGCACTGCGGACGCTCCGTAGCGCCATGCGCTTCGGTCTGTGAAAGCCTTTAGGGCGTGGAAATAACCTCAAAATGACAACTGTATAAAAAATATTTAAAAAATAATTATTTCGTGAAACACGATGAATAATTATGAATATTAATCTATTTAATTATAAAATATTAAAGATGAATTCATTTTATTCTGCATGTAAAGAAAGATTTCCTTTAGCTTAGGTGTTTTTTAATTTGTTTTTTTTAAAAGCGCTGTCGGCAAAGCAGTTCCCTGCTCTGTCGATAAAATAGCAAACCGCACTGTCGGCAAAGCAGTGCTGGATGGAGTGTACGGTAGATAGAGCAGTTACGTTTGAAAGTTAATATGGCGTGACTTCAAAATAATGCGATGTCAGTTGCATTTAATAGTAAATAGAAAGTATAATTAGATATAATTTAACAAAGAATTGGCATATAGAAAATAAACTTAAAATGTTGTTTCTTTATTCACGGGTAAGTGTTTCAGTTAACAATTATATTTTGTGTGTGAACTTAGTTAGATCAATTAGGTTAATTTATTTGCCGATTCTAATGAATGAACAATTATCATTCTTACATGCATAGTCCAATTAGTTTTAACATAGTCTTTAAGTTAGAATCTGTTGGCTAAGCAAGCATTTAAAGCGTCACTTTACAAAAAAATATAAAAGAAAAGACAGCGGATTTTTTTTTTGCTATTTGAATTTTGAACAAATGTCCATTGCTCGTATTGAGCATACGTTGTAAAATAGTACATTGTGCATCTAGGGCCGTAAGTAGGGGATTACTAACGAGGGTCTATTAGAAGCCCGACGCCGAAGGCGGTGGGCTTTTAATGACTCGAGTTTGTAATCCCCTTACTGCCCGTGATACACACAATGATTTTCATCACATTGCGAGAAAAAAAAATCCAAAAATAAAATTATTTTGTCTCTAAACACTTAAATTGAATAAAATAATGGCTACCCGCCAATACAGATTGTCACTTTTTCGAGTCATCTACCATAGATAATGTAAACTGTGTTTAGTTTAGAATTCGAAAGGTCATACGGCCAGATTCTACCAACATTTTAAAAAAATATTACTAAAATTATTGCAAAACTATTTGTTATAAATTTAAAATATAAAAATAACCAATTTTCATGAAGCGTAGATAAGTTTTGTGTTGTAAAATTTGGGTTATAGCTAAGTTTTAAAGATAATAAATAAAACGTTGGCTGACTTGAAACCTCCTTAGTCTGAAATTACTTGTTTGCAAATTTTAAAACTAAAGTTAGAACTCCCTTGTGTAGAAAAATTGTACGTAAATCCATAACTCCCTTAAGAACAATTTAGGCCTTTGACATTTAGTATACAGACATGGAATAACACCATTGACGAGCAAGTGTGATGAAAAAGTAATTTTGTACGTCGTTTTTTTCCTCGCATTCAAAGTGAAAAGTAGAGTGTTTAACGCGAGACTAAACTGCCATAATGACACGCGAATTATAGCCACCCTCGCTCTGATCGGGTGGCTAAATATCTTGTTTCATTATGGCTTGTTTTAGTCCCTTGTTGAACAATCTACTATTATTTTGCTTATAGCTTTGTTATAGCGGCAACCGAAATACATCATCTGTGAAAATTTCAACTGTCTAGCTATCACGGCTCATGAGATACAGCCTGGTGACAGACGGACGGACAGCGGAGCCTCAGTAGGGTCCCGTTTTTACCCTTTGGGTACGGAACCCTAAAAATCAGCGTGTATATCAGACTACGGCGGTTAAAAATTTAAACAGGCCATACTAAACTTAAAAATAATTAGAGACTTTGTTACAGTAAAATTGCATAAAGTTTACCACTGACAGATGGTTTGCCTTCATTTCATATTCAACTTTAACGACCTACAAATAAAGCCAATTTTAGAATACTGTTTACCCACGTTTGCAGATTTTGTAATAGCTACTTTATTTGTATGGTGTTAAAGTTGGAAATGAAATGAAGGCAAGCCATCTGTCAGTGGTAAACTAAAAGTAAAAGTATTG
The DNA here is from genome assembly GCA_947563465.1 of Archips xylosteana. Classification (NCBI taxonomy): domain Eukaryota; kingdom Metazoa; phylum Arthropoda; class Insecta; order Lepidoptera; family Tortricidae; genus Archips; species Archips xylosteana. Next base: position 17,548,095 of record OX387343.1, read on the forward strand.
TACATACCCAGTGACGAATAATTTTTGAATAAGTCGTATTTTTATGAGATACAGTTAAATCAGTCGGAACGGCCTAGCCGGGCGCATGTATCATAGACGGATTTTATGGTGGTATAAAGAGTTCGTTTGAGATACACAGTTGTTATTTGGCTTGTCAGGTGGACGGGCGCGGCGTGCACGCGGTGGTGCGGCGGCCGGGCGGCGCGCTCGCGTACGCCGTGTACGCGGTGGGCGCCGCGCGCGCGCTCACCGACAGCGCCTTCCCCACCGACCACCAGGCGCTGCTGGGCCACTCCAACGGGCAGGCCATACAGCTCACCACTGCCGCGGAGGTACATACGTTTGTCTATCTAAATATAAATCTATCCTATGTCCTTCCCTTCTCAGGGTTTCATACTATCTCATATAAATACGTAGTCCTGTAGTTTTACTTCAGTTCTGACATCCTCAACTCTAGTACCATCGGCTATATCATTGTAACTTGATGAAATGTGGGTTGTTTTAAAAAAAAAGACTTAACGAAAACAAAATCACCATCGCGTCCTTCGTGTAATGAAAGTTACCCCCATATAGTTTGTATGACTAACTTTCTTTACACAAAGGAAGCGATAATGATTTTGATTTCATTAAGTTTGAATGTAAGCACAATTTTTTGTAAACGTCTCATGTATGTTGTTTGTGATGCAGGGTAGCGAGCCAGTGGTGATGATGCTGGACGGCAACGGCGCGCTGTACCCGATCGGGCGCGACTGCGTGGGCATGGTGCGCGAGCCGCCGCCGCTGAACCTGCCGCCGGCGCGCGCGCTCGCCGCGCACGCGCTGCCGCTGCACCCGCACGGCGCGCACCACACGCACCACACGGCGCTCAAGTCGCAGGTAACACTCGCAGGCTAGACCGTACCCCTGCCTGCAACGCAGCGAACGGGGGTCTACTGTTAGCCTCTGCTGGCGTTTAGGTTCATTTCGTCCACATTCCCACTTCGTCCACATTCCTATTTCGTCCACAGTCCCATTTCGTCCACAGTCCCATTTCGTCCACATTCCCATTTCGTCCTTGTCCCACTTCGTCCACATTCCCACTTAGTCAACATTCCCATTTCGTCAACATTCCCGTTTCGTCCACATTCCCACTTAGTCAACATTCCTAGCCTATTTTAATGCGGTTTTCGCTATCACTCAGCTTAATTCTCTAGGAAGATTTTAATTATTTTTGTGATTAAGGTATTCATTTTAAGAAAAATACTTTCTAAGCACGGTGCGGGTCAATACTATTCAGATACGCTACCAATTTCGTTACTATTTTGTTATAGGTAACGCCACCAGAGTTGAGGCCACGCACACAACTACATCTCGTGTAATGACAGCGGGATTTTGACGTTGTGTTGACGTTAAACGCCAACACAACGTCAAAATCCCGCTGTCATTACAGGAGATGTGGTTGTGTGCGTGGCCTCAACTCTGGTGGCGTTACCTATACGAAATGGGATTGTGGACGAAATGGGAATGTGGACGAAACGGGAATGTTGACGAAGTGGGAATGTGTACGAAACGGGAATTGATTGCGGACGAAATGGGATTGCTGACGAAGTGGGAATGCGGACGAAGTGGGAAAGTGGACGAAATGAACCTAAACGTCTGCTGGCTTTTACAGCTTACTTACTTATAAAATAAAAAAATAAATAAAAATAAAATAAAATAATCTTTATTCAAAATACTTTCTTACAATACAATACAATTTATCTAGGAGACTTATAGGAAATAGAAACACATATGCCTGAACTAGGATGATCCTGTGTTTCAGGCGAGAAAACTAAAAATTACATGAATATCCTTATGCTGGCCATATACGTTATGGTCTGTCGGAGAGATCTACCTGTGCAGGTATACCTGCGCAGGTCGATCGGAGCGTGTGCGGGAACCGAGCTGTGCAGTTTTTTCACCTGTGCAGGCGACCGGAGCAAAACCAAAAATCAATTCTTTCGAGTGACACCGTACGGTAAGGCCTGTACTATAGGCGACAAAAGTGCATGGACAAAGCAAAACAAAAATCCTATGAAGGTAAAATGAGTGCCAGTAGCTACCATATAAGCCGTACTAGTTCAATCGGATCTTACTAGATGGCGTTGTAATTATCATTCAATGAAAAAAAACGTTCGCTCGGAATCTTCCTTCTTCTTCACAATTAATATTAATTTATAAATATTGTAATAATTCGTCATGTCAATGTTTAACAATTATTTTGCTTTTTGTAGTTTTTCGGAATCTGTCAACATTGATACAGACACGCAGAACATTGCCAAGTATGAAATCTAACAAAAACATTTTTCTTATAACCTCAAGCCGGGGGGATCGAACCCGCTTCACTCTGGCCAATGCATCTCGTTAGCATTTTCGTCCGCTCTCTGAGCCACTCGGCTATGGAGACATTATGATAACTGGTGAAACTAACAATATTATGTTTTACTTAATCTTTGCATCCTTGTCTAGTTAATGCGTAGATACAGATAGATAGATTATGTTTGTTGCCGATTGTTGGACTACCGTAATTTAACTTTAGAGATTTATTGAAGACTGCTGTATTTATATGCTACTTAAGGTTGAATGTTGAATAATATACTTGGATACGCTTATACGCCTCGTTTGCTAAACTGAGGGTAATTTTTATAATGACTTCACAAATCGTTAGATTTCTTCAATCGCCTAGTGTGAATATCCAAATTATGAAGTTCTCAAAAATATTTTACTATGATTCGATTAACAACGTTTTTGAAAGCAAAAATTATTGTTCTCTGGGAACAAGAAAAACTTATAAAGAAAATAGCTCGAGATATGGGCATAACGGTAAGATTTTACATATATTAATATTTATTAGTGCAATATTGCTTACAAATTGCACTATTCATGATCTAATGTTAAGTATTTATTATTTTGTTTTTTTTTTTTACAGAGAAACACAGAGTCAACTTTGCCATTCGACATTTAAATTTCGATTGGGAAAACGAAATCGTTATATTTACCGACGGAAAGTGTCGGATAAGAATAGACGTAAAATTTTGTAAAGGAGTAGCGGGGTTTTAAAGTTCCAGGGTTCCAGTGAGATAAAGTCAAAAAATAATTTGGACACTGAGGTAAACAGAACATGGGAACTGATGCGAAATAGTGATATATGTTTCAATATATTATGGTTACGAGCATGAAAACTCGACTTCAAGAAGTGATAGATAGTGTAACGGCTATCCTCTCCGTTACTAAGAGACAAATTGACTTGGTTATTTTTCAGTCAGAAGCACAAATAATAATGTTACAATTAATGTTAAGTAAACTGTTATTTGACATTTAGTGCAGACCGGGTTAATATCTAGCCATTATGTTAGTAGGTACTTATAAGTGTATAAAATTGAATGAAATTTAGTTTTCAATTCTTTATGAGTACTTATTTGTTTCATATTTTTTAAGTGTAAATTGTTTTTTTTTTGCTATTTTTGAAACACAACACACTATGTTTTGAAGTTACTCGAACTTAAATTATCGCCAAGTAAGTGTTCAATACTTCATACTGAACATAAATTACATAATTAATATTATGCATTCATTAATTATGTTAACCCGGTCTCCAGTTTAAAGATCTAGTTGCTAATAATATTATTTCTTTTTATTGTGGTGATGCTTCAATCTTCTTTCCAATAAATTTTGGAAACGAATACTTAAGCTAAGAATACCTCAATAATTTTTTAGATGGCTATAGGGAATATGCACATAGACGGTGCTGCCAACTGGTGCCATCAATTTTGACTTGATAAGTTTCTTTTACTGTCCGCATAGTGTCTTTTCTGTCGCACAAGTGCTGCCGCCTATAGTTTCTGCACGTTCCCTTACATCGGTGAAAACGAAATAATATTATTGATTGAGAAATTGCTCTTTTATTTATTGAAATAAAATGTTTGACATCAAAAGGTTGTATTATTTTATTTTCTGATCAAAGATATTTTTTAATTAAACAGATAATTAAATACATATTTGATACATATTAAAAAAAAATTATTAAATAAAACAAAAATAACACTCTGATCTGGGATTCGAACCATAAACCTATTCCTCATACCAGTACTTGACTCATGCATGTAACCGTTAAGCCATAGCTGCTAATAGAAGATGTTTCGAAATAGCGGTTTAGTTTGGTATATAAACTAGATGCAGAAAACGGCCACTACGCTGCATCAATTCACAACGCCATCTAGTTAATTCTCATCGAAACATGAACACAAACGATCAAACACTGCTCACGCGATTATCGCCCCGGGATGTCCATGCACTTTTGCAGCCCACTGTACATCGGAACGTCTCCATACACATCGGTTGACCTGTGCAGGTAACCTTTCCGGCAAACTGTAACGTGTATAGCTAACTTTAGGCTGCCTGTCCACAGAGCAGTCCAGGAGCAGTAAGCGAAACAAAAATCCACCAATAGAATTGCATAAAATCTCTGCTCTTCATTGGACAGGAACTACAAAAAAAAAATGAAATTATACATAACCGGGAAGCGGGGCGGAAAACAAGCGCGGGCTAGCGCCGAGTATATGGACTGACAGTAGAAACCCCAATGGCTTTCAATAGTTTAGCCGGATGCCGACTGAGCCACGATTGTGAACCCTGCTCCAAACATCATCACTCAATCACTCTGCCTCGTTAGACGGCTCGCTCAATCAGAACCCTTCGCTGTTTATTGGGTCATGTGGGTGTACTTTGAGAAATTCTCTTTTTCTGTCAGTAAAGTAATTAGATGTCACATTTTTTTAGGTGGCGCTTATAATTTTGGTACCTGAGCCCCAGTTAATGATGCCGCGTGTGTTACGCTGTGATCTTGATGGGATTCGTCAACTTCTGCACCAGTTGGAATCAGACGTCACCAGTAAGTCATTGACTGAACAATAATTACCTCTTTAATTGACTTTCAAGGAGTTATTTGTAATTATACTAATTATATTGTTTTGCCTTATTCCAGAGCAACAAGTTTTATCCATACTGCAAGAACGGTGCGATGGTAACAGGAACATACTACATGCCTGCGTACACATGTGTGCACCTACATCGAATAAAGAACCTGATATTGGTATGTATTTGATTGCATACATATTTCTTGATAAATTCATCTTATATTCCATAGTTTAAAAAATATAACTAACCTTAGGTTAGAAATGTGACAGACAAAGTGTCTGTTAGCTTCTTCTAACAATGTAAGGACGTATGGACCCTGATTCATGAACTTTTTACAAATAGGACAAAAATTAAATGACGTAGAAGATATAATATTTGCCGAAAATGTTGCAGAAAAAAAGTCGTTCAATGCGCCATTTCGCTGTGAACAATAAAAGACTGCAAAGGTTATAAAAAAGCTGCCTTTGTTGGGTGTTCAAAGGTTATGGAGAAGTCGCTCACGCATTGATCAAAGCTACTATCTAGCTAGCTAACCAGTGATTTTTTTCTTACATATTTACCAACGTGTGGCAAATTTTTATCGGGGTTATGCTGATTCCGCTTTTTGTTTGTGAATGAATAGTGGAAAACGCCACTACTTTGCCCAACCTGGCGGTGGCTACCGGCGGAAGCAGCTCTAGTGCCGAAGAAACTGTACCGGCGCTTTCATGGCCGCCAGAGACCTTCGAAGCCTCTGGCGATGAAGACAGCCTCATGGGGCTAACTAGTAACGGGTGAGTCACTCTCAACTCTCACATAGTTAAGACTAATTTTCATTTATAGTACTGTAGATAAAAGCATTGTAATAGGACTTTCATTTACAGAAAAATGCAAGGTGGTGGCAATAACGGCGGAGGTATAGTCAGCGCCGACCCGGCTGAGCGACGCGGCAACGCTCTCTCGGCGTTGAGGGCCTTGTGCGAGAGCCCTGCTCTGCAGCCCTATCTCATGCAACTGCTGTCTGCGACGTAAGTAGGAATGGCATTTACGTGGTGAAATGAGTGTCGTCGTACCGTGGTGTAGCTAACATGCGTATTGTGGCAGCGACGGCATGGGGCAGACGCCGCTGATGGCGGCGGTGGCGGAGCGCGCGTACCGCGCGGCGGTGGTGCTGCTGGACGCGCTGCGCGCGGGCGGCGAGGGCGCGGGCGGGGGCGAGGGCGAGGGCGGGGCGCAGGACGCGCAGCGCGCGGCCGCTATCTTCCCGCCCAACGCGCACCCCGACCACTCGCCGCTGCTCGTGCTCTGCTGCAACGACACCTGCAGCTTCACCTGGACGGGACAGGAACATATCAACCAGGTAAGAACTTCGCTTATACACACTAATCTTTCAAAGGGGTTCCTTACCTGAAAAGGTAAACGGAACTCTTGGATGATCGCTCGTAAATCTTTCATCTAATGCTGGTACGTGATGCATTTGTGCTATTGATGTATACATTATTACTATGTTGCGTTGGCGCGTCGTGGCCAGAGAAAGACGATGTACATGACGAACATAATGTAGTCTTATAATATGTACGTCGTGTTTAACGTCTGTCTATATCTATGACGCGCTAACTCAACGTGATAATACTGTAAAACAATTTTATTTTCTTCTCAGGACATTTTTGAATGTAAAACATGTGGACTGACCGGATCTCTATGCTGCTGTACGGAGTGCGCCAAGGTAATGTTCTACCGCAACCTTCGGCGTTGCACAGCTTTAAGTTTGGTTATGGGTCTCCGCTATCGTAATCTGGTGACGGAAGGCGATGCTTTGCGATTAGATTCAACTAATTACCATAGTAGTAGAGCCGGCAAGTACGTAATGACAAATTTGAAAATAAATTAGTAGTATGTAGTTCGATAAGCTCCGCATGCGTGTGAAGTCTCAGTGGCTGCTGCCAGTGGTCAACTAGAAATAACACCACTTGTATAGCAAAAATATTTATAGAAATCTCGTAAAACATTTAATATCTAAATTCAGTGTGGCCTCCATCTTGCTTTATGCACGTTTCAAAACACTTCTGGTGACTTTAGAGAAACAGGTGAACAAGTGAACTATGTGGTTATTGTGGTTAAACAATCACTTGAACATGAATTTGCGCGTATGTCACTAGCCTAAGCTGAGCTAAACATATTTAAATTATGACAGAGATACTGACAATTTATTTTCCCTTATCCAAATTTTTATGATAATATCAATATAACAAAGCGTGATTCTTAAGATAAATATTTATTTTGGTAATATTTTATTTGCGGGCTAATCATTCAATCATGTCAATATATTTTTTTTAACCCCCGACACAAAAAGATGGGTGTTATAAGTTTGACCGCTATGTATGTGTGTGTGTCTGTCTGTGGCCTCCTAGCTCTTTAACGGGTGCACCGATTTGGATGCGGTTTTTTTTAATAGAAAGCAGGTTTCTTGGCGATGGTTCTTAGATATGTTTCATCTAAATCGGTTCAGCCGTTTCAAAGTTATCAGCTCTTTTGTTAGCAGTGGAAGGGATCTTAGACGCATAACGGGCATTGACTTAATGTCAAACATACGAGCGACATAATTGCGTTGGGGGTTTTTTAATTTTTAGTTATCTTAGTTAACTAAGGCCGTAGTTACCCCGTCTTGTTTCCGGTGTGTAAACATCAGGATTCTCTGGTATGGGGTGTCGTTAGGTAGACCTATCAAAATATTGCAGGTTTGAGCGAACAATTTTTCGGTTCTAGCTTCGATCATATATTACGTAGATGCAAGGTCCTTACAGAATCAAACTCAAAAACCGTCTTCGTCGCGCCAATACTGACTTATGACAACACTGACAGATTAAGAGTGATATAGTAAATGTTGTACATTTTAATATATACTTTACGTAGTAGAACATAACGTCGTAAATAATTACTTAATTAATAATACTTTACACTGTACTTTTGTTACCTTTTGTAACCAAAAATGGAATGACAACTTTGACAACGCATGACAACGGTGTTGAGAAATAAAACAAAATATCTAAAAGAAAGTGTACTGTAAAATGAACCTTAAAGTTAGATAATAAGGTACAATCGCGATACTAAAATATTTTAATTTCGTTATTTTGGTATGAGAGCGAAAGAAGGCAATTGATGATTTATGCCTTGTTTTGATGGCTCCATTTTTCAAGCGGCGATCGTGCGTATTATGTGATCGAATGGGTATAGGAATCGATTTTTATTTTAAGCTTTAAAGTGCACATTTTGCTATTGCTAAATAATTGTTATTAAATACGTGTTGTGTAAAAATTCACGGAGTTGTATATGTATAACGAATATACAGTGGTGGTCATACAATTAAGAACGATTTGAAGTTTCCGATTTTTTTTATCTAAATCATGTCATATGTCTAGTTGTGTTCCTTCTTAGAAGTAACAAGTTATGTTATAAAATAGCCACATGGATAGAGCAAACAGGATTAATAATAATAGTGTATAATTGCTAACATTTTTTTTTACAAATTTTATTTGTTCTCTATACTAATAAATTCAAATAGTAATGAAGCTGGACAAATAATTAAGAACGATTTATTAAACTGCTCGAGAGTTGTTTTATATGAAACTTAGATTAAATAAATCATATTAATGTGAAGTTGGTATAGAAAAAAAAGCAATTTAATACATTTGAACTAAAATTAATAGTTAGTAGCATGTCCACGGCTTTTAATTATGGCTTTACACCGGCGAGGCATTGAATCTATCAATTTTTGACATTTCGCAAGAGAAATAGAGTTCCATTCTTCTAAGAAAACGTCGTACAGCTCTCTCAAATTGCCACACTATCGATTTGAAACCTTTTTCTTGACTTCGCACCAAAGATGATCTATTGGGTTAAGATCTGGGCTGTTGGCTGGCCAATCTAAGACTGAAACTGATTGTGATGTGAGGAATTCCTTAACGGTGCGTGCAGTATGCTTTGGATCATTGTCGTGCTGGAATGTCCAAATAACCGGAAGCACGTCTTCGGCATATGGTAACATTGTTTCTTGCAGTATATTTTTGTATTGGAATTGATCCATGTTTCCTTCTATCAGCCTAACAGGTCCAACGCCATGTCCAGAAAAGCACCCCCAAATTTTCACATTTCCCCCGCCATGCTTTAATGTCACTTTTGTGTACTTTGGGTCGAATGCTTTATTCGGAGGGCGTCGTACATATCGTTTTCCATCAGAACATACCCTATTTATTTTTGTCTCGTCAGAAAAAAGAACGTTTTTCCACTGTCTGACTGTCCAGTTTTCATACCTTCTTGCAAATGCAAGTCGGGCTTGCCTATGACATCGTTTCAACATAGGCACCTTCCTTGCTATCCTTCCGTTCAACTTATTTTCTACCAAACGCCTTCGAATAGTGCGTGCAGAGATTGCTGAAGGGTTGTTTTCGCCAAAATATTCTTTTCTCAACTCATTAGACCCTTTAAAAGGATTTTGTTTTGCCAAACGAACGATATTTCGATCATCTCGACGAGATGACTTTCTCTGTCTAGGTCCACGCAGAACGTTTGAAGTAGTTTGATACGTGGAAAAATGCTTTACGGCATGGAAAACCATTGTTTTTGAACATTGCAGATGGTCGGCTATCTTTTTATACGACCAATTCTTCTCGCGAAGTTTTATTATTACTTCTCTTGTAGATTTATCACAACTATTATTTTTCCCCATTGTTTTTATACGAAGTAATCACTTTTAAGACTTTAACAGCACGAAATGGCGCCAAAATTATACGAATAATAATCTACAACCACAGAGCCACACAGTGTTCTCTATTTAAATTTGAAAAAATAATAAACTATTCAGCGTTCTTAATTACGTGACCAGCCAGTAAGTACTAATACTAGGTTCAGATCGAATGTATAAAGTTTCTCTATTAATTTTTTAGCCAACAATGTTGCATAAATGAATGTACCGGTAGTACGGAAAAGTTTTGCAATACCGAGAGAAATAAAAAAAATACGGGCAATTAGTTATACTTGTTACTTTGAAAAAATCATCTCAATAAATAATCGTTCTTAATTATATGGCCACAACTGTAAATGTAAAAGGAAAACTACCATAGATAGCACGCTTTACAAGTTAATTAGTAATCATAATAGTAATAGTGCATCAATACTTAATATTGATCGTACACGCACGCCTCTATTCCACAAAGTTCAACTGGTAGTTCAACTAGTAACTAGTTGAACTAATTGGACAAAAATATTCCAATTATTTCAACTTTGTAATTTATTTTAATAGTTGAACTTTCTGGACTAAATTGATCCTATTAGTTCAACTTTATAATTATTTTAATGTGCTAACATTCAAATATAAACATCTAAAGGACCTTTGTTTGGTACCTACAAGTTATATACCTAAAATGCTAGAAAAAAAAGTAAAATACAAATGCAGTTGGTTAATAGCGAGATAACACTTATACCTCTGTTTTTGGAAAGTTTGTGTTCGAGTCATTGATTATTGATTAAGTTGGTAGTTCAGTTTAGCTATGTTATAGTAAAGTTGAAATATCTGTTTTTTTGTTGGAATTCAAATAATATATTTTATTACTTTTTGTTTTTTTTTTTTTTCTTTTGTTGTTGAACTACCAGTTGAACTTTGTGGAATAGAGGACACGCACGCAGGGGGGTTTCACTCCGCAGTTTAGGTATGTTCGGCCGGTGCTCCTCCCGGGAGGAGTATGGCAGTAGGTTGTCGCTCGGCTATCGGTTTGCACGCTAGCCGCGTCGCGCGTAATTTTAAGCATCTTTTTTTGTGATTTTTGCAACAAACAATGACTTCTAAACGATCTTATAAATAACTTACTTACTTACTAAAGGTAGTTTACTGAATTAATACACACTGTTATCTTTCTTGATTTATATACCTACCAAATATCGGCGAATGGGAACCCTGTGCCCTTGGTTTCGGATCAGCGGTGCCCAACGGAATATGAACGCTAGTATCACACGATAAGTTTCAATTTCGCGTGCAAGCAGTAAGAGTAATATATGAGTATATTTGTTTTAATACCTAAAGTTGACTTTTGTTCGAGAGTGATCTTTCTGTACGTTAGTACTATTGCTTATTCTGTGACGCACGTAGCACGAGCCTAACTTTAGGATGTAAAGGGTTTTCGGCAGACGGTTGTCCAAATCAAAATTCATTTCAGTCATTTGCTACTCATGCAGCCCAAATGCCCGAGTCTAAGGTAGTATTAAATTTTTTTTTTGACAATTACTGAAATTCATCTTTTTCACCAATTTTTAGGATTCCGGAGCCAAATGGCAAAAACGGAACGGCTATAGTTTCCTAAAGTCAGTCTGTCCGTCCGTCCGCGGCTTAGCTCTACTATTAGAGACTAGAAAACTGTAATTTTGCATGGACATGTGTAGCAATTATCCAGACAAAGTTAAAAAATAAAATTAGTTTTTTTTTTATGTTTCCTCTCATAGACCAATAGGGGTTATTTTTTTTTTCTCTTCTAACCTTATAGTGTGGGGTATCGTTGGATAGGTCGTTTAAAGTCATTCCAATGTTGTAAAGACGATTTTTCGATATAGTGATTCGTTTGCGAAATATTCAACTGTAAGTGCATTTCTTTGCTAAAATCGAGCGCCCCCCCTCCCCCCCCCTCACCTCCCTCCTAAAAGCCAAAAATTTTGAAAAGAATCAGGATCGGACGAAGTATGTCAAATTCAGCTAACGAAAAAAGCATAGAATCACAACTAGCATCGCAAAACGACACCACCTAAACTGTGTCAAAGAAGGCGAGGCATGAAAACTGTGTCAAACGGCTGTTTAGTTTGCACATGGCGGCGCAGCGTAACAGTTGTATGAAGTGGTCAGAAAAATAAAAAAATATGCCTTATTGTGCAGTGAAAAGGTGTGTTAATCACTCTGGAAAACATAAAAAAAAAGATGGAATCACTTTTCATATGTAAATAAAACCGTAAACATACATGTTTCATTTTTTTAATCGTAACAGATTTTGTATAGGGATGGTGTTATGCAACCTTACATCATCAAAATGTTTATAAGTGAATGAAAGGGTACCTAAGATACCTATTAAACATTTAAATCTTTATTTGTTGAGATACATGGTTTCATGCACGCACATAACAATTTGTATACATTGTTCGAAAAAGGTAGCGCAATTTCATAAGTTTTCATACGGTTTAGGAATATAGTGCTATCTATGTTTTTTCTATTTATTGCAATTGATCTGGGTCATCCTAACTAGACTATTGATTCTAATTAGACTAATTAACTATACGAGAAAAGTCAGAAATAAATTTACTTTTTAACAAAATAAAAAAAATAAAAAAAGGGACAAAAACTGCACTAAAAAGTAAGAACTACGAAATAACTGTGAAATTTAGCTATCCAAATAATATTACAGTGCAACAACTTTTGATAAAAGATAAATTGTAATTAAATTAGAGAAATGAAATTACGCAGTTATCTTTTTATCGTTTAAGTGCAATTTTTTGGAGTAGGTTTTATACGGATAGTGTTTAAAGGTATTAACACCTAATTAAGTTAGTTATCTTATGATATTTTAAATCAAAATAAAGCTTAAAATCAAATGTAATTAATTACGACGATTTAGCCTACGAAAATGACTCTTCGTTGCATGCAACCATCCATCAGTTATGCGTACTCACTGTCACCGCCATTTTAGACACATAAAATGTCAGAGCTAGGATACAATCCCAGCCATTCATTTTGAAATTGACCAATCACGTTTATTTGTTTTGGGTAATAGAAAATCGGCTGATATTTTAGCTATTTCTTATTGGTACTACAAGACGTATGCGTAGTTGGAATAATTGCCCCGTTTAGACTGGAATTTTGCAGGAAGCTCGCGTTCTATGCTTTTTTCGTTCGCTGGTCAAATTAACAAGGAAAACTACTTGAGAACTATTACTAGTTTAAGAGTAAATAGCCGCTTGACCTATAAAATATTGCTTGTTTAATACGGACAGTATAATTAATAATAAAATTAATAAGATATGCAACGGCTGCGGGAAAGCAAAATTAGTAAATACCCCAAGTTTCTCACAGTTTTTACTACATAATGTGGTATACCGTAGAAAAAAGCATACATAAACTGTTGATATTTTAAGACTACTCGAATTATTCTATCGTTTTTAGTTTTTTTTTTTTTAATAACTCAAAGTGAGACTGAATGTTTTTTGCCACTTTTAAAAATTTTGAGAGCTATTAATTTTTTTAGACGTTATCTACAGCAAATGTCAATTTTAAAATAACAAACTAACAGGCAAGATTACGAAAAGTATACATTCTGGTGAATATCTTTACCACTTTTGAAAAAAAAATTGGTCTAAATGATGAATTTCGGTAATTTTCAAAAAAAAAAGTAAAAAAAAAATACTACGTGGGGCCTTATGACCCGGAGGGATAAGTAGCAAATGACCTCACCTGTCCGCCGTTTTCATTTGGCCAACCGTCTGCCGAACACCCTGTATACACATGTTTTATTACCATCACCGACGTGAACAAAATTTTACAAATTCATTCTGCCAGGACTAGGGATTATCTGCCAACTTCACCCAGTTATTAATTACTCTGCATAAAAATGTTCGTGACAACTGCTTGTGAGGATTTCTACATTTATCTAATATGTTAGTGAAGAAATCTCGGTGATGGATGACGGTTTGAAAGGAGCAAAATCGATTACCGCCTCCAACCGGCCCAATCACCCACACCAAGCCACGATGGTGACCAAAATGTACATAAATTAAAGCTTTTAGTTCAGCTAAAGAAATGTATAAAACTCCGTACTGGTTATGTTATCTACTTAAGTAAACAAACTATGGACAGTTTTCCATAGCCATGGTCTACTGCAACAATAGGAAACAGGAAACTTTAGAATTTACCACTAATGTATGTATGCATCAACTTTATAAAGCCGTTAATGATTATCACAAACATTTTACTCATCTATGCCAGTGTTTGTATTATAGGTATTTTATTAAACGCCTCAAATCGTTGGTTTTTATTTTAGAACGTAAACAATCCCTTAATATAATATTAAGGAAGACAGGACAAGGATTGTGTTATATTATTCTTTAATTGTTGCTTTTGTTCCTGCACTCACATTTAATGATTTGCACATACACATACATATTTGCAACTAAGCCGCAAATGCTGCCTATCAAAACTCATTATGCTTTTTCATACATATGTGTACATCCTGTTTAATTAAAATATTGCAACTATTGACTAGTGATTTAAGATTTTTGAGTAAGGCTCCATTAAGTCGATAAGGTATTCATTAAGAAGAAGTCTTATTCAGTGTGGCTTGTCTCATATTCGAAGCGGACGTGCGGACGTATTAGAAAGACGCAACACTCAGTATGTTTCTTAAATGGACTTATTACAGAAACTCATTAAAGTGTATCTTATATTTATATTCATGTTAGAAACCTAATTAATCAGAAATTAGAAAGCTACTAAACAATAAGGGCGTTTGTGCACTACAATGAATTTTAAACTGCCCGGCAGTCCTATACATTTATGGCATGAAAAAAAACGGACCATGAAAACTCAGACTGCCGGACAGTAAAATTGATTGTAGTCCACAAACGCCCTAACCCTGTTATTCATAAACTGCACATAGGTGTTATTTAATTAATTACATAGGTATGCAAACCTGTCTGGCTTCCGAGATGTATTAATCTAACACAAGCGAACGCAAGAGAATTTGTTAATTGATATGGACTTCCCCAAAGAACTGATTCAGTATATTATATAAAAGAAGTTTATAACTGTTTATGAATAAGGGCTAAGAATTTATCACTTGTTAGTAGCAACGATGTTCACACAATAAGCTGTGCACAACAATACTTTTCGAAAGGCGTAGATTGTGGACATTTGTATATCGCCAAAGCCATTATTCGTATAGTAAAAAAATCTTGGGCTGGATTTTAAGGTCTTTCTATTCAGCTGTGCACTTTGCACTAATTTAAAAATTGCTGAAAATTCTCTCATATACTGACAAGGGTTCTAGTCTTAGAAGACTTTCTAGAGAAAGCGCGCCCGGTCCGTCTGCTTGGATTAGATTTCTGTTTGTCCTCGTAAGATCATTAATTTAAATGTATACCTCAAAACCACTTTACTGCCTACTCGTCTAATACTTAATCATCAAGTTAACAAAGCTGTTCCATTGCATAATCGAACTTATTTCGGTACTAAAACAGAAGCTTTCTAACGTGCAAAGTGCTAAACAATGAGTTGAATATTATTCTTAGGGGCTGTTTCACCACCTTTTTGTCTAACTGCTGGTTACGTAACCAATGAATAAACTAAGTACTGGATAAATTTGTTGGTTAGTGTTTTTTCAGTTTCACCACTCCGGTACTGTGTAAACTAAGTACCACTTAATTAATCGTCACAACAGAAAGTCGGAATGGCAACGTCGCATTTCACGACCACGCGTTCCTGTTCGCACACTTTCGTTCAAACATTTGCTAATTATTAAAGCAGAAGAAATCGTAAACAATGTAATTTTTAAATACATACATATTTTCCTGCATGAACAAATGTGTAACATTATAATTGTACCAAAAACGGTATTTATTTATGATACTTTGTAAACAATAATAAAGAAAAATAAAATTAAGTCAAAAGAATCGTAAAGTGGCACCAAACCATTTGAAATGTTACAAGTTTGGATAGAACGAACGATTGTGCCACTGAAATAAAAGTCTCTATTTAAAAAATATTATGGAATGTTGGATTTATTTTTACATACTAAAAGCGTAAATATATTTTTTTATTTAAATCTTGATATTTAAATTCTTGTTTATTATTCAGCATGACTTCTTTCTTTACAAAAAATAACATTACTTTGATATATTTTTCTGCTACCGGCTGAAGGGCTCTGCAACCATGGCCACAAAAAGAGAAACTAACAAATTAAAAAGTTATGTGACGGATAAAAATGCTAAAAGCCACATCCTGTGGTTAAATTAAGGAACAGTACGACCGCTTTAGCCTAGTTGGTAGTGACCCTGCCTACGAAGCAAGAGGTCCTGGGTTCAAATCCCGGTAAGGGCATTTATTTGTGTGATGAGCACGAATATTTGTTCCTGAGTTATGGATGTTTTCTATGTATTTAAGTATTTATTTATCTATATAAGTATGTTTATCGTCGACTAGTACCCATAGTACAAGCTTTGCTTAGTTTGGGACTATGTCGATTTGTGCAAGATTGTCCCCTAATATTTATTTATTTATTTTATTTATTAGTATATCCGTCACTTAGCGCTAATCAAGACTTATGAAACAGACATTTTAATTCCATCTGTCAAATAAGGTTATGATTAAGCTAATCTGAACTTTAAAAAAAATGGTGAAACAGCCCCTTAAAGTTTTAACCCTGGGGTCTATGGCAGATACAATGATTCAAGAGCGTTTATTTTCTCAGGTTTGCCACAAAGGCCACGATTGCAAACTAAAGCGGACTTCTCCTACGGCGTATTGCGACTGTTGGGAGAAATGTCGCTGCAAGGCGCTTGTCGGCGGCAACT
The DNA here is from genome assembly GCA_947563465.1 of Archips xylosteana. NCBI lineage: Eukaryota > Metazoa > Arthropoda > Insecta > Lepidoptera > Tortricidae > Archips > Archips xylosteana. The sequence goes on from OX387343.1 coordinate 17,564,604, forward strand.
GGGCTGCTCGTTGCGATTTGCTTATTCGTCTCGCCAAGGACACTCAGCTTGCGACACACTTCAATTCCAGGTTAGTGTTAGTTATAGCAAAGTACTTGTAAACCTCGAATTACCCTTTTCCAGGGTTCCTAATGTTTGAATGAAATAACGAAACCTTGAAAGGATCACTCATGTGTCGGTCTGTCAGGTTAAGTTCAGATTTTATACACGTACGAAGCACTTACGGCCTAAGCACACAGCGTTTTTTAAACGCGCCGTCGACGCGTGTTTGTATCGATACAAACGCGATACACACGCGGGTTGGCTGTTCTATGTCCATGTAATATGGCTGTTCTATGGAATGAAAACGCGCTGTAAACGCGCGTTCCAAAAACGCGCGTCGACGGCGCGTTTAAAAAACGCAGTGTGCTTAGGCCCTTATGAAAGGAGATGCGCTTTCCTATTGCATAAAAATATGACGGGCAATGACCACATTCGTGCGTTTATCGCATTTGTGTCGTTACACACGACGACGACGACGTTTCGTTTAATGGTTTTTCTAAGACGTTCTTAACGACATCTTAACCAAAATTGCTATTTTTAGGGGCGAATCGATCCTGTTATTCCTCGTCCAGACGGTTGGGCGTCAAGCGGTCGAACAGCGACAGTTCAGGGCGGGAGGCGGGCGCGGCCGCGGCCCGCGCAAACAGCCCGGCTCTGACGCCGAGGTCGATGCGCCCGACCACGATTTGGAACCACCAAGATTTGCACGACGTGCTCTACTATTCTTACTAAGTGAGTGCCATTGTATACAATTTTTTTTCTAAGACCACAAGGGACCTAAATCAAATTTTTCATTCTTTGGAATTTGACGTTTCTTGGTAAAATAAAATAATACACACATATGTTGTAATGCTTAAAATTTCAATAATTTGAACGGTTTATGAGTTGAATGAAGTTAAATTTTATTACAGTTATGATTTTGTGTGATGAAATAATAAAAATTAATGGTCCAAGCTTGTTAAGAGTTGTTTTTATTTTTGCTAGGTGATTGGGCTGCGGTTGAAGCGGCCGTATCATGCGGGGCTGGCGGCAGCACCACCGAAGGTGACAGCCGCCCCGGCAGCCCCGCGCCGCACCAGTCTGGCACCACCTTACTGGACAAATTCACACATGCACTTATCGTCAAGTGCACCAATGAAGTAAGTCAACGATTTATGATATCATTTATTGAACTTTTGTTGTGTTACTTTGTGAATAATCTCTGGTTTGTAATCGCCGCCTTACTAGCTATATTTACTTGCTAATAAATCAGAAGTGCACGTACCAGTAACATGCTTTGTTTTCAGATGCTGGACACTCTTTTGAACACATTAATTAGAGAGCAACAAAATGACACCATCCCTGGACGGCCGGAAAGAGCACGTGAAGTTGCGCGGAGATTTGTACGCTCCGTCGCTCGGATATTCGTAATATTCAGTGTTGAAATGGCACCTGGCGCCGCTAAAAAGAAAGGGTAAGAACTCGTGTACCACAATTCTGATTGAGTTACTTTTGCATTTATGTAATTGACCTCTCAATTACATTAAATTTTTTACCTAGTGCAGATGGAAAATACAATCATAGCCTTGTCCACAGACCCCTTTCGATAACATCTTCCTTAGTCCGTTGCCGGCGCGTGTTTGCTGCGCTAGTTGCACTCGCCGTGGAAGAGCTAGTTGAAGCGGCTGACGCACTGCTGGCCCCCGTGCGTTTAGGCGTCGTGCGACCTACGGCGCCTTTTCCACTGGCGACCACTTTCGTGGACCTCGTGAACGGCAGCGAAGATTTGTTTGGAGTTGAACCACTTTCCACCGCTGCCACACGTCTTGCGCATTCACGAAGGTACGTCAAGTAATTACTATTGCATTGTTTCAAATATATTTGTGATAAAAAAAATCGATATTCAATTCGATTTAAGTGTCGATTCGTTTATTGGTCTACTACACTTAATTAGTAATTTATTAGCATTACTTTGATGGATACACTTAAGATTAACAAGGACAAAATTATTACGTTTTAATATTTGCAACATTATCTGGTCATTTACTCGAATTTATTCGAAATATAACTCGTAATAAAAACATTGTATTTTTCATATGTCGATTGTTAAGTTGATCAGATTAAATTGGGGATGTCTATTTTTTTGCAATGTATAGTAAATCGAAAACCATTTCGAGATAAATGCTTTTTAACTCGTTTTCTGTAGTTATTTAATTTTAATATTATGTAATGAATTTATTATATAACAAATAAGCAATGACCTTCAATTGACATTGGTGTAAATTGCGTGACCGGTTCAAGTCGTACTTTATTCTATGTGGTTAGAATTCTTCACAATTTACGCGTGGATTATACTACGGACTTTGATTTGGATCCGCTGTCTGACATCTAGCACTTTGACAGTGCCAGTAAAGTGACACAGTGTATAGTGTACTACTACGCAAAAAATAATTAAAGGGGTTGCCTTATCGTACGCATTTAGATAGATTTAGAAATTTGGCATTGTGGGAGCCCTCAATTATAATCTGACGTCATCAACTAAAATAGTTTCAATAATTAATTTTGAAAAAAGTAGAGAACTAAATGACAAAATATTGAAATTAGTTCCTTATAATTGACTTTTCTATACAAAAAAAATATAAAAACCACTGGTAATTTTTTTTAGACATTCCCAATTGTCTTTGGTTAGAAAAAAAATGTATTTTTTTATATTTTTTTCTTACAGATTAGGCCAATTTAAGAAACTAATTTGAATATTTTAAAATTTGGTCGCGTATTTTTTTTAAATTTAATTTGTTAAATACCGGATATGGTTGACCGGATATACGTCATCCAGTAGCTCGAAACTCTTGATTTCCTTTGCCCATCTGCTTAGAGAAAAAATACTGTTATCTGTCATTCGTACGTCGTCATGTCGTCAATAAGTTTCTAACCTTCTGGTTCTGAAAGTCTATTTTCCACGATAATTTTTGAAAAAATGCTTACCAGTGGAAACTCCGGTGAAAAATTTGTCAAGGCTGACACGCTCAATCTACCCAAAATGCGAAATAGGTCCATTTACATACATCAATATGATCTTCGCAGCAGTACAAGAGAGATATCCTAAAATATTCGACATTTGCAAGACATCACCAGTTCTCACGTAGATCTTCCCTAACACGGACGAATATTTTGCCGGGGCTATTCATGGAGTCATTTGAACAAATAAAACACTTTCTATAGTCCATTTTTTAGTTTCAAAAATGAAAATAGCCTTTTTGTTTTGTTTCCTATCCTATTGACATCAGTTAAATTTAAATGACATTTTGACAGACATTGACATTTTTTTTAAGTGAAGCGTGAGAGCAAAGTTAAAAGAAAAATGCCTTTGAACCTTTGATGATGTTATTTGAAGATCAAATGAAAGACATCAGTTTTTTTGGAATATCTCCGCTATTAGCTGTTTATTTTTAAGTCCGACTACAGAAAATGGTTGTATAACATTATTCCTCAATGATAAAAATATAAAAAAAATACAAAAAAATATTTAACCAAAGGGAATTGTATAATCAAGAACAATATATGCACTGACATGACATACATGACCTACATAATAGAACGCCATTGTCTTCGTAACTGTCACATTTTTGAATCAAAATTTGGTACATAGACAACCAGTTGGCCTAGTGGTTAGAGACCTGACTATGAAGCTTGAGGTCCCGGGTTCGATTCCCGTGTCAGGGCAGATATTTGTATGAAAAATACGAATGTTTGTTCTCGGGTCTTGGGTGTTTAATATGTATTTAGGTATGTATCTATCTATATAAGTATGTTTATCCGTTGCCTAGTACCCATAACACAAGCTTTGCCTAGCTTCCTTTGGGACTAGGTCAATTGGTGTGAATTGTCTCGTGATGTTTATTTATTTATAGAATTTTCGTTTATTTTTGATCTGTTTTCTATTCCTTATTCTCAATCTTGCAAGTAGTCCGAAGAATACGCATATCGCGATGCGTCGAACACTGATTGTGCCGATTAATTATAGCTGCTGGACATAGGCCTCCCTTATTGATACCCAAACATTATGGTTGGAAGCGGATAGCATCCACCTTGAACCTGTAGCTCTTACTAAATCATCCTTCCACCTCATTGGTCGACATCTCACGCTGCGCTTGCCATTCCGTGGTCTCACTCGAGAACTTTTCAGCTCCAACGGCCACCTGTTCTGCGTGCTATATCCTGCTCGCAGCCATTTCAACCAGCTAGCAATGACATAAATGTAGACCTATTTTTACGAACACTTTGAGGCATTTATTCCGCTCTATTTAATACAAGCAGTATTAAATTATCCATGTGCCTCTGACTATTACGTGATCACTGCCGGTTTCCATCTTGTCTATCACAGAGACATCATTAACCACCACATTATGGTTACTGCTTTAGTTTTGTTTATTTATTGTTTTGCTTTATGTTACGGACTATTTTTGATATACCTAAAAATATGTACAGAACCCTCGACTTTTCTTTTTTTTTGTATTATTAACAACTGTACTTAGTTTACTTTACTTGATTTCATGAAATAATCGTAAATTTATATTATTAGTTACCTAATTAAACACACATACAACATACCTAATTAAAGTTTTAAATTTATAGTTTTATCGATTCAAGTTTTAAAGCTTTCACTTCTCTAGTCTGTAGGTTTTGACACCTGCCACCCGCACCATGCTACAGTGAAAGGAGTATAGCGGTTAAGATTTTGTGATTTTATATGTATGGATCCTGTAGGAATATCGGGAGAATAAGTAGCCTATGCGATCAGACATCCAGCTATGTACATACCAAATTTCAATCATATCCGTTCAGTCGTCTTGGCTTGAAGGAGAAACAAACATGCATGCAATTACGCACGCACATGCTTAAAAATTCAACCCTAATAATTAACACACAAAAACAAACAGATAATTTATCAACATCTGTTCACGTTCTGTGACTCAGACAGTAACCGACTTCATTATATTTACATAAGTTTATTTTTGTATTGTACATTTCTTAACAATGACTTACGAAATAGAAAAAATAGAACATTATCTAAATTAAAATGAAATACTATTCATTTACTTATCGATGATACGAATTGCTTTTTGGTACGGTTATCGTTTTTGAACTCTAAAATGGAACAATAAGGCATATTTCCTATGCTTTCCTTTTTTTTCGTTTTACGAGTAGTTTGCACAACTCTCACAGGAGCCTCTGCGTCAAAGTGACCAGGTTGCGTGCAACTCCGCGTAATAGTGCCACATGCATGCCATGCTTTAAAACAAAGAGATTAACTAAAAAACATTACGTAATACCCGTCGAACGTAGCAAGTAACGCGGCGGGCGGGAGAAGACAGCGCGGCTGCGGCGCTGTTCGTTGCGGGCAGACCCCAATAACAACGAATTAGGCCGGATCATTTCTTACCTTCGATATTTATTAAACTTGTGAGCTTGTATGTCGGGGTATCCCTGAAATCCCACTCTTCGAAATCTTCTTGCTTCAGTCTACATGTCATACTCTAATTGAAATTTTCCATCTTGCATTTAGGTTTTGTAACATTTTATTATTTGACTCTTCATAAGTATTTGTTTAAGTTTCAATATCAACATCCTGTTAGGTATTATTTCTCTTCAGTATTCATCTGGTCTTCATTCTTCAAACATATTTTATATTTTCTACACTTCGTGTTTTTGATGTTTTATTTTGGTAGGTCGAAGGAGCGTTCTATAGACAGAATCGCCATGTAGTCTCCTTTATCATAAGCGAGCGAATAAGCGCTACGAAAGGCCTGATCTGATGAAACTAAGTACAATAATAACCTAATACGAAGGTTATGTATTATTGCAACTCTTTTTCTCGGATCAGTACATGGTCATGTTCGTGTGTGTGTTGACGGATGTTCCCCATAGGCATTCTTACCATACGACCTCAGCGCTGGTGAATCACTAGTCTAACCCGAAATGTTAAAGTAGTGCTTTGGTTGTTGCATTGGCTCGGCCTTGGCTTACTGGAAATCGTTACACCAGCGTTTCTCAGAGATGTCGTGAGGTCGACTCTTTTTGCAAAAAATGCGTAACGCTTCTGTAACGCGCATTGCATTGTTTAGAGAGTCCAATGCAGCGCCGGGTCGTGGTACTACTGCCGGTGGCACTTCCATGGGCAGTTCAACGTTAGTTGCGGACAGATCGTCGACCCCGGTGGCGACCGAGTATGCGGACGAAGTCGCAGGCGAAGCTCTAGGCGGCGACGACGACGCCTCCGAGACCGACGAGCCCAATTCTGCGGCGCCCGTGCCGCCCACCGATAACCAACACCATGATGACCCTATGGGTGATAGGTAAACGCGACGTTCTCACAACGACGATGCTTGGGCTTTGCACATGTTATACAGTTCTATGTTTACTGTATATTATTTTGGTACTTTTGTTTCTTCTGCTTGCAATTTTTTGTGTTCTATTTAACCCGAAAATTCAATAGCGCATGGTTACCGATATCGAAGAGGAACTTCGATATCGGTAACCGTGTGTAACGCCAAACTCGCGTAGTCCTATGACATAATAAATATGCTTGTGTTATTTAAAAAAGTTAATTTAGGTTTTTTTTTATATTTCATGTATTCTGCTTTTGTTTAAAATCATATTATTTCAGGGGTCAAGATCAACACGTAGTGGTGGAAAATGGTACCGAACGCGTAGAGGGTGGAGAAAGTGAGAGTGAACTGGACTTGCTGGCGGAAGCGGAAACCGAAAGCGATTCCGATGACCAGGACAACACTGACACTGCACAGAGGAGTGTCCAGGCAGGAACTACTCAAGGATCAGATGCAGGTAAAATTTTAAATCGGTATTGTGATTGAGCATTTAAATGTTTACTTATTTCTTTACGTAAGTCATAAGTGGCATTGTTTGAAGCAGGGTACCTTAAAAAACGTGTTATTTGAACATGAAACTCACTATACAATAACTTCTATTCTATACATGTATATCAAAAACCTCACACGCGCCGCGGAACTAATTCAACAAGCTGTAATATCATGTAGGTTTTGTAGGGCTTCCAATGGGCTCAGAGTCCTTTGAGAAAAGGAAAATTTTGTTGTACAGGAATCGCTTCTCTTCTTCTATACCCAGAAGACGAGAGCGGCGACTCGACGCAGCCCGAAGACGAGGACTCGGAGGCGGGCGAGACCGATGAGCAGGACGGCGAGGCCGAGCCGCCGCTGCACGACGGCGAGCCGCTGGAGCGCCGCAGCGCGCCGCCCGCGCGCCCCAACCTCGCGCCGCACTCCATGCAATGGGCCATACGGTAACCATTCCTTCCCAAACACAACTCGCCTAACTAATTGTTTCATGCACCTTCCCTGGTCCATGGTAGTGAACTTGCTTGCCTTCTATTTTTATATGATCGGGGTCACAATTCGATTTGGTTGCGTCTGAGAGAGTTAAGGACAGAAGAATTAAATGTGTGCCATTTAAAAACAAAATACAGTTTAAGAGCCCGTTAGGTAATAATTTGTTCGTTTTTAAATAAAATAAAAGTCTATCACGAATTATTATTTTATTTCAGTATACACATTAACTTATATATTAGAACAATTCGTATACACCACATTTTTAATTTTCATTCAATTTCTATGGAATAATCGAGAAATACTAACAAAAATGCAACGTTGCCAGCTCAGCAGGTATAAACGCTCTTAATAGTACAATAATATCAGTAATAATACAAATGTAGTCTTATCACAAAAAAAACTTCAACACTTGAAAAAACAAAACGCACGTTTTGTACACGCATTCAGTGTTTAGGTCTCTCCTTTGGACATGGCAAACGTTAAGGGTATTTATAGCCAATATTTATTAGTGAAGATACATCGGCTTGTGGGACTTCTGACTAGCCTAAATCTTATGTTTCCTTATGTCCACAGGAGAGACACTTTTGTTTCTTACGCTGTGTATGACCCACTTGTCTAAGCCTTAGACTCTAAGGCAACACTGGTGTATAATGATGAGATGACATAAATTTAACTTAAACACTGATTTATTTGTGTCAATTTAATGTTTTGCAAGTTGTCAGCGTTAATATAATCTGTGTGGATGTCATAAAGTTGGATCGTAATGTTATGCGTGTATCGTGGTGGTCAGGTCCCGCGAGAGCGCGCGCGGCACGAGCAGCAGCGCGGGCGGCGTGCGGCTGGCCGGCGGCTCCTCGCTGGTGTTCATCGACCCCGCGTCGCTGCGCCGCTCGGCCGCCGCCGCCGCCGCCGGGGCGCACGACCCCCACTCCACGTCTACCACCGCTTCCTACCTCGCCAGAGCTTTCGGTTCGTACACACTCACTACCCCACTACATCAACAATACATTTTTCACTTCTCATGCTCGTAAAGCTGTTCTTTATGTCGAGAGGATACTGCATAAAATGACCTTTTATGCTCTAGTGCATAAAGTAAAATCTTCGTTTAAGACTAAGGCAATCAGGCGCAAACAGCCACAAACAGGAAATTTAAAAATATATAAATTTCTTGTTTTTTTTAGAGTTCCGTAGTCAACTAGGAACCCTTATAGTTTCGCCATGTCTGTCCGTCTGTCTGTCTGTCTGTCTGTCTGTCCGCGGCTAAGCTCAGAGACTGTTAGTACTAAAAAGCTGTAATTTGGCATGAATATACATATCAGATACGCGAACAATGGTAAAATAAAAAAATAAAAAATATTTTTTTAGGGTACCTCCCATAGACGTAAAGTGGGGGTGATTTTTTTTTTCTCGACTAACCCTATAGTGCGTGGTATCGTTGGATAGGTCTTTTAAAACTATTACAGGGTTGCCAACATGATTTTTCTATTCAGTGATCTGTTTGCGAAATATTCAACTTTAAAGTGAAAATTTTCATTAAAATCGACCCCCCCCCCCCCCCTCTAAAATCTAAACTGTTGGGTGGAAAAATTAGAAATAATTCAGAATAGTAGTAAATATATTAAATTTACAAGGAAAATTATAGCAGCTAAGATTGCTTGGGAATTATTTGTAGTTTAAGAGTAAATAGTAGCCTAAGGTATAAAACATACCTAAACTTAGAAGATTCCGTACACATACGAAATCCTTAGAAAAATATTACTTGATTTTTTCGTAATGGCTACGGAACCCTATCTTGGGCGTGTCCGACACGCTCTTGGCCGGTTTTTATAACTGGTATTTTATATTACGAAATTAATAAAACTATAGTCCGACAAGCTCGTGCGCGACCCTCCGCGGAACCCTGTCGCAGTCAGCGTTTGCCGCACTTATTAAAAACAGTCTTGTTAAGGACAGCAAGGTATAGGCAAATCTAGTACATAATATAGAAATTGCAATGCATGAAAAATAAAGACTAGTGAAAATTTATTTCCAATTTTGCGGTTTCCTTGCAATCGAAGTGAAAAGCAAACTGTAAAACTCGAACATTAAGCACAACTGCCCCTCAACGTGTCTATACACCCTCGCCGTAATGAACGTCTCGAGTAAAATAGCTCATTCTATGCTCTTGTTGTACAGTCTACGTACTATTGACGCATCATGTTCTTCGCAGATACAATAGTTCTTCTTTTTTCTCCACAGGAATAGTTGTTCGGCAGATTGCCGATCTACTCTGGGAATACGAGCGCGTCACGCTACCAATACCGCGCATGCTGCCACTTTCATATCGGGAAGCTTTACGATTGCAATGTTACCTCGAGAGACAGCTCAAACCAACTTGGGACTGGTTAGTGACCGTCATGGACGCTACAGAAGCACAACTGAGGTAACTATTTGCTCCTGCGATATTATAATCAGATTTGACTTAGTTCTAGATTACTGTTATGATATTCTTGGTTAAAGGTTTGGGGCATCTTTGACTTCCAACAACGCTACGCCAGCTGCAGCGGAAACTGGTCGACCAAATGCACCTACCGTAAGGCGAGCGACGTCGTTCACTTCGACTGCGACGAGGATTATAGGTTTTTCAGAGGGACCCCGAACTAGAGACCGTGAACAAGGTTAGTCCCATAAAAATAGATTGGATTTTTTTTATCTAAACTAACTTCTATTATAATGTATGCAAAATGTGGTCGTAAGAAGGGGATTACTAACGTGAGTCTATTTAATAGAAGCCTGACGTCGAACGCGGAGGGTTTTTAATGACTCGAGTTTGTAATCCGCTTACTGCATGTAATAATAATAAAGTAATGAAAATGTATTTCGTACATTTTCCAACCTAGATAAATAATATAATAAGCTTAAATCATCTTACGATCTTATAGTTTTGTGAAATCAGGAATGTCTTGTTTGACCGCTCCCAGCTCCAGATGTGTCAGAGCGAGATTAACCCATCGAGCGCCCGGGTCTAAAAAATATATGTGGCCATAGCGCCCTTAAAATTACGTTGTGTGCACATAGGGCGACACAGCATACATCCAGCTCAGGGCGCTCGACTGGTTAGAGTATGCCCAGAAGAGACGTTTAATTTATACAGGGTGTCCCTAAAACCAACGCCAAAATGAAAAGGGGAGATAGGTGGCCAGGTCTTCTACCAAATATCAAAACATGACCTCAGTAAAAGTAATTTTGCACATAGATACCTTATACAATGTAGGAATCCACTAAGGAAGGATTTTTGGGAATTCCCACGGGAACGGGAAAAAATGGGATTTATAAATTCGATTCCGAGTGACCCTATCTCAGTAACTATAATAACTAGACTCTTCAAATTTGATACACAAGTAGGTATTATATTAGTTAAAACATCAATTTCAGGATTTTTCAAAATTCCCACGGGATTTGGAAAAAACGGGATTTATACAGGGTGTTTGGTAGCTATGTACAAAGCTTTAAGGGGGTGATAGATAGCCAAGGTATTTTTGCACATTTTTAGCTATATATGTCTTAGCCGAAAATTGATTTTTTTTTTAAATTGTAGACTTAAAAATTTTAGGAAAATACCCAGAATTTGATAGTCACGAGTCAATATTGCCCCAATGAGCGTTAATTTGGAAATTTTAAATATGGCACAGAAAAATGACGTAGACTTGTCTTTTTCACATGTTATTTACTAGTAAAATTTCAAGACTAGTGCATTCTTAGCGAGTGCTCCCTGAGTTTGGTTTTTACTTTCTATCTCAGATTTAGCAAGCAATGTCAATGAGTGATACCTTAAAAGAAAGAACAATAAACAGGAATGTTTCTAAAAATGTTTGAACATTTCAAGGATTTTTTTTTATTTTTTTTTTATGGCACAGAAAAATTACTCTGTTCCAACCTAAGACATTTTTGGTAATTTCTAATGCCTCCATTTTGTTTTTGTGGCAAGAAAGACACTTAAAAATTATTTCATTTGGTCCAATACACATTAAACTATCCAAAATAAAAGATTTGGTTTCCAAATTAACGCTCATTGGGGCAATATTGACTCGTGACTATCAAATTCTGGGTATTTTCCTAAAATTTCTAAGTCTTCAATTTAAAAAAAATATCAAATTCCGGCTAAGGCATATATGGCTAAAAATGTTCATAAATACCTCGGCTATCACCCCCTTAAAGCTTTGCACGTAGCTACCAAACACCCTGTATATTCAGTTTAACGGGATCCTATGAACTATCCATAGCAGGCGTAGAGGCGGGGAGCGCGCGGCGCGAGTTCCTGGCGTACTGCCTGTCGCTGCTGCGCGCGCACAGCGCCGAGCACGCGGAGCAGCTGCCCGTGCTGGACGTGGCCGCGCTCAAGCACGTGGCCTACGTGCTCGACGCGCTCGTCTACTACATGCGCGCCGCGCAGCCGCAGCCGCACCACCACCACCTCTGGTCCTCGGTAAGTCAACAAAACACAACTATACGTGAAACTATTGGTGAATTTCATGATATTCATGTATACAGCAACGCCAAGCACTCTTGTGAATCTTTCATTTTGAAAATAATCGATTTTTCAGGATGAAAATGAGAACGAAGAGGGCGACGAGGACATGGTCGTCGGAGGCGCGGCGGCGGCAGAGTCCGATGGCGAGGGCGAAGGCCCGCGCGGCCGTGCGCATAATTTCTTCCAGCGCTCCGACTCCACACTGTGCCTAGGCTGTCCGCCCCCGGACCCCTTCAATAGTAAGTTTACCGTCAGAGTCTTTACCTGCGGCCACTTCATGATCGCACGGTCGCATTGACCGCAGAGGGCTTAAATGGTGAATCAGGGATTTACTAGATTTATGTTGTTTTTGATGCCTAACCCTAATTGTTCGTTCACAGTGACGATGCAAGAGGCGCTGCCGCTGGCGGACCAGCCGCAGCTTCTGCAGCCGAACGCGCGCCGCGAGGAGCTGTTCGGGATGCCGCGCCAGCCCGTCACCGTGCCGGCCGCCGGAGACGCGCCGCCCGGCGTTAACAATCCACTCGAAGGTAACCCACCATTAACTTATAAAAAATACAATTATTCCAATCCGCATTTTAGTCAAACACCTCTTCAAGTTAAATTACTTTGTGATGAAATCCGTGGAGTTTGATGGAGCATTGCATTGAACCAAGTTTGTAATTGGCAGTGGTGCCCCGCCGCCTCGGGCTGTCGACGCGCGGCGCGGAGCGCAGCTGGTGGCCGCCGGCGCGGCCCGCCTCCGCGCCCCCGACGCACTCGCATTCGATGGCCCGGGACGAACCTCAGGTAACACCATTTTACCACTCTTTGCATAACAATCAATAATATCTTTGTTATACTAGACTCGTATATCCTAGAGCAGTCAGTTACAGGATTATTTTATTAGTGTTCCTTTAAATAAAAAAGCTGAACCTTTGAAAGAAAACTTAATTTTCCACCTGTCTGTTCTGTGCGTCAGCCTGTCACCACTGCTTAGTCCAGCTCGCACTTGGCCGGTTTTTTGTTAATTTATTCTTTCTCCACCAGGACTTATCTTGCGCAAAAGATGCCTTAGGCAAAATGGATGTCGACACTGATGGGGAATATTTGTCCGACTCTGATTCAAATGAAGCGCGCCATATCTCTAGGAAGAAGCCTCACAGGTACTATACTAATTTATATTCATGGTCAAGCAATGTGTGAATTATTATTATTAATTATGTACATACATAATGTACGATTGATGCTCTAATTTCGTCAACCAACGTTGGTACTGTAATTTACATTCAATAATAATAATTAATATGTTTAAAAAGTATACTTGACTGAGCTGATCTTGTACGAATCGAAAGTGTACCTACTTCTTAACACTTGCAACCGCTGTGTTACCACCCCAATTAAATGGACATAAATGATGTTGCGACGTAAAGTAGTAGTTTTTTGTTTTCATTGAGACACCCGCACTCTGCGCTGACGAGCGGCCTGGGCGCACTAGCCGAGCCCACGCCGCCCTCCGAGTTCCACACGCTCGTCAACACAGCTTGCTCCATCATCGAGGCGCCACACCGGCAGGGACTAGCGTCCTTGGCTTCGCCAGGTACGCCATGTTCACCACACTATCTATGTACAATTAACTCTCGTCGTTTATCAGCTTTATTGCAGCAGTTGAAGTCTTGTATTTGATTGCAGGTCCGAGCGGGTCCGGCGTCGGCATCGCCATCTCGGAGCCGCGCGCGTCGTCCTCCCGCAGTCCGATCAAGACTGTCATTGTACGTGCTGTAAGTCACTCCACTTTTATGGGGGACTTTACTTATCAAAATTAAACCCTGATCCTTCTATTGGAATTTGATCCCTTCAGCCGCCTGGCATTTCGATCTATACAATGAGATAAATAAAATGACCCCCACTAGTGAAGTGCTATTGCGTAAGTTTTGTATAATTGCTGATTTGTTTTTTCGCTTCTTCTTTAACATTTGTTAATGATTTGATTCTTAGATCAATGTCGAACCGTTTAAACATAAATTTGGTTAATTGATCGATTAAGGCGTTATTTTTGCGGAGATCGGTGTCAATAAATTAAAACCTAGCTACTACACAACCACGGTTGGTTGAGGTTGGTTCGGTTTTCTTTCGGTAAGCAAGGTAAAAGGTTGGATGTTTATGAATAAATGCAAAAAGTATGTCATAATCTCACAGCGATTTCTGGCAAAATGGTACTTCAGTCACCTATACATGTTGTGTTATTGGTAGTAAAATAAAACTTAGCACTTAATACAGGGCGAGTTGTTGAGCGCAGCAGATCCACTAGAGTCCCAAGAAATATCGGCACACGTCACCGTCGAGACAACTGGCTTGCCACCGCCGCCGCTACTGCCGCAAATCAACACTCCGCAACAACCGTAAGTAATTTAAGAAAGGGAATTTATTGCTTTTTCTAGGACCGTCATAACTTTCAAAATAAATATGAATGACAGAAACTTTTTTGGTATGTCACTTTACATTATACACATCCTGAAAATTATGATGACTGTTTAATTAAAGGATTGTACTCTTAGGTCACTACCTGTAGATCACCCTTCCACCACATGTGGTGTAACCCGTGTAACTGCCGAAGCTGGCCATCATAATTATAGTAGCGGAATGAAAAGGTTAGACACTTTTCGACCTTAACTCGTTAACACAGAGTCGAAAAGTGACGAACCTTTTCATTCCGCGACTGTACAATTAATATTTTTTTACTTCTGTACTTTTATCTGTTTTTTGCATGGTTACGATTACGTACAATTAAATAAGAACTTAGATAATGACTTCAGAAAAGTCCATAAGCTACCTCATAACAGCACTTGTGTCGTAATGCCGTTTTAACGATACGCCTAGCTGCCACAGATTATTAAATGTAGGTTGCACTCAACACTAAGCCCAGTTTAGACCTGCAAGGAAAACCGTGCAAGTTGCACTACACTGGCGCGATTTTTCTTGCAGATGTAAACTCTGCTTAAAACAAGCAACTGGGTTCATGCGGTTTCTATTCAAAATATAACTTTCCGAGATATTTTTTACTGCAAACATAAGAAAAATGTATTTTTTAATATCAAACGTCAATTAAAAACAAAGTTTACTATAGGCAATCACATCTGTCAAATATATGTCAAACATTTTTATATTTTTCACTGGCTCCGCTCGTTTGCTTTTGCCATAGTTTGCTTTAATGGAAGAAGACATGGATGAAGTAGAAAAAATATTGTATACAACGGTATATAATTTGCAATTTAGTCTAAACGGCTCGTGCCGTCTTTCATTGCGATATTCACTTCGTTCATATCGCAACTTACGTCACTCTCCTTTTAAGATCTCACTTATACAACCGAGCATAAAATACTAAATAACATCATTGATTACTAATGCGTTAGTAAAAAAAAATTCGCTAAACGTTAAAGCATAACAATCTATGGATTTTTTATCTGAAAATAAATCATATTTGATTTTTTTGATTTCATTACATTTCGGAACATTTAATATAAGTTAACGTTATCGTTAAGTCGTTATAATAATTGTATTTTATTTGATTTGTATATGGAAAGTTAACAGAAGTTGTGCCCAGCTTTTGTAACTCAAGTGATGATTGTAACGGGTGTTGTGATGCACAGGCGCGCGTGCCCATCGCTGGGCGCGTCGGTATCGCACGACCTGCTGCTGGGACGCTGGCGGCTGTCGCTGGACCTGTTCGGGCGCGTGTTCACCGAAGACGTGGGCTTGGAGCCCGGCTCCGTGGTGGCCGAACTCGGCGGCTTCCCCGTTAAGGAAGTCAAGTTCCGTCGCGACATGGAGAAACTGCGCAACTCGCAGCAGAGAGATCTTACATTGCACAAGGTAATCTTTTGATTATCACGCTACGTTACCTTGCGTTATTTTCTGTTATGCATATGCATTGCTTATTTTTATTTACATCGGTTTATTGTTTAGATGGAACGAGATCGTGCCAAGCTCCTCCAACAAACGTTTGCTGAACTGAATAGTGCGTTTACGGGTCAAAACCGACGCGTGCACAGCGCGCAGCCACCGCTGGCCGTCAACCGCGTGAAGGTGACTTTCCGCGACGAGCCCGGCGAGGGCAGCGGCGTCGCGCGGTCGTTCTACACCAGTGTCGCCGAAGCGCTGCTCGCTAATGAAAAGCTGCCGCCGCTTGAGCCCGCCACCGGCAGCGGAAGCGGCGGTGCCGGCGCCGCCGGGCCCGCCGGCGCCGCCGGCCCCGCAGGTGGCGGAGGACCCAACACCGGAACACGGTAAACATTCCACTCCTATCTAGAGACTTAGACATCACTTATATAAGATAATCTTTTTATACTTAACTTGCGTGTATTGCCGAATTATGGTCCTTTAACTGACCAGTTGTACTTTATGACATGTTTGTGTCTCGGCATTGAACTGAAACTGAGCATGATTGTATATCAGGGGTGTAAGTGGTCCCCGGATGAAGAATTTAGCCCGTCGGTCTCCGACGACGGACGGTGCGACCAGCGCGGCCGGTGCGGCTGCCGGCGGAGGGAGCAGCAACAGTGGCACACGGTAATTACACATTTACAAATAACATCGTTCTCAATAAGTACAAGTTAATAAACATTTACTGATTTAAATTTCTTCAAAGCCTACAAGAAACGCAAGAGCTTATCAAATATCAGATTGGATATTTTTGACCCATCAAATCACTCTCTCTCTCTAATCGGAATTGAGAAAAATTATAATCGCAGTGAAAATGGATTAGAGAAATGAAGAAAAATAATTATGTTGGTTTATTAAATTATCCTTTCCAATGTTTATTAATTACGCATTGGCATTACATGCCTATTTAATGTGTTGGCATAGTTTGCTTCTGGTTTTGATTAATTGTTTTTGGGTGTAATAGCAGCGGACCCGGGCCGCGCATGAAGAACCTCGCGCGACGCTCGCCGAGCGGGCCCGCGCCGCGCCTGCCCGCGACGCGCGAGCCGCGCCGCGCGCTCAGCGTAGACGCACGACCATACTCGCCACAGGTGCCTTTTTTATACCACATATATTTTGTATTTATTTATAAAGATGCTCAGATCTTACTAATAAGTTTTTACGTTTTCCCAGGCCGCGCCAGGTACGGAAGGAGCTGGCTACAGTGGCGATAGACAAGGTCATAACGAACATCTGACTTTACATCAAGCTCAGCTAGGTGAAAGGCTTTATCCGAAAGTAAGTGAAGCTTCTGAGAACGTGAACAATCTTAATATTTTATTTGACGAACAAGAAGCATATTAATGTCTTATTTACATCGTTAAGGTCCATTCGCTTCATCCCTCCTTCGCTGGTAAAATTACGGGCATGTTGTTGGAACTGACGCCGGCACAGCTGCTGGTGCTGCTGGCGAGCGAGGACGCGCTGCAGCAGAAGGTGCGCGAGGCCATGGACCTCATCGTCATGCATCCCTCCGAGGCGATACTGGGTGAGTGCTCGCTGGACATTGTCTTCTTTAGCGACAGCTCATTTCATGTTATAACCCGATTAATACATAATTACAAATACGAAAGTTTGCGAGTTTGTGTGCTTGAGTCTGTTATGTGAACTGGATCTCGAAAATAACACAAGCTACTTTTTATACCGATATTCCAACACGATCGGGATATATGTATTTATGTAAAATCCTAAAATACCCAACCAACCCAACCGTGTTAAGTTAGAAACATGAAATTTCGCATAAATATTTTTTATACATTATAAATGTATATCACAGTGTAATTATTGGGATTTCCTGTGGTAATTTAAAAAAATCATGGATATTAAATTTAATTATTTACATTAGGATAATCCGTTCTTTAATTTCATTCTTAAGATTTGGGCCTCGCGTATGACTTCGAGCAGTTTAAAATGTGACTTCATATAGTTGTTTTGGGTGCAGATCTCGACGTATTCTCGCTATCGGAGCGTAGCGCTGCGGCGGCGGCCGCGAGCGGGGCGGGCGGGGGCGGGGGTGGCGGCGCGGGGGGCGGCGGCGGCGGCGCGGGCGCGGGCCCGCCCGTCACGGCGCCCCCAGTGCCCGACGACGCCGCACCTCTCTTCTATTCGCCGGGCAAGCGCGGTTACTACTCACCGCGGCAAGGGCGCGCGACGCCCGAACGGATTAACGCCTTTAGGAATGTCGGCAGGTCAGAAATCAGACAAAATATTATGAAATAAATTTTATGACCATGTAATTTCTTGCCATCTAATATTGCATTATTATTTCCAGAATCATTGGCCTCTGTCTCCTGCAAAACGAATTGTGTCCAATGTTCCTCAACCGACACGTATTGAAATATATCCTCGGTCGGCCGGTTCGGTTTCACGACCTAGCGTTCTTCGATCCCGTCGTGTACGAGAGTCTCAGGCAGCTCGTCGTCGATGCCGAAACGGGAGATTCTCATTCACTCTTTGCTGCTCTAGATCTCAACTTTAGGTAATTGCTCTATTTTTTAATTGGTGAATTAATGCTTTACCGGATGTTTAGAAGCTTAACTAAAAGTTTATTGGGATGATGATTGCTTGCTTGGTGTTCGATTTCGACTTATACTTGTACCTAAAAACATTCTAAATAAGATTACCCCTAGCTTCCTAACATCACCTGTATAGCGAGCTTCGTGGTTCCACGACACTGACTTGTTTGTTTTACAGTTTGGAAATGTGCGAGGAAGAGGGAGGCGGGTGCGTGGAGCTGGTGGCGGGCGGGCGCGAGCTGGAGGTCACTGCCCTCAACGTGTACGACTATGTACGCAAGTACGCGCAGCACCGTATGCTGCTCTCACAGGAGAAGGCGCTCGAGGTATTTTCCTTGCATATCAGCCTAATATCCCACTGGTTCAGGCCTTCTCCCAGAATGATCTGCCTTGTGCTATATAGTTCTTGCAGCACTAGGTTACTTTTAGACGTTAACAGATTTCCTTGCGTTGTTTTAATTCGAAAATCTCATTGCAATTCGGGAATGAGTAAAAATAGCGCAAATAAAATTCCGTCTGTACGTCATCATTTTGTACTCATCTCATCAGCATCGGCAAGGAACGGTGTTGTGTTCGCAGCAAAGCTGTATGTCAGTGTGTGTTGCGTACAGTTACAAGGCAGCCTCTGGGCACTTTGTCAAATGAACTGTTTTAATACATAGATCAAATATACGCTGCCGCCCGACAACGTCCGGTCAGTTTCAACTTGTCAACCGTAAACAGCACCTGCCCTACTTCAGGTAGCCAGAACGATTTTTTCGCAAAAAATAAACTCTAAGCATCTGTCTGGTCTATGGTTGCAGGCAATGCGCGTAGGAGTGCTAGACGTGCTGCCCGAGTCCGCTTTGGAAGGCTTGACGGCAGAAGACCTGCGGCTGCTGTTGAACGGCGTCGGCGACATCAACGTGGCGGCGCTCGTCTCCTACACGAGCTTCAACGACGAGAGCGGAGAGCCCCCCGAGAGGCTCGCGCGCTTCAAGCGCTGGCTCTGGGCTATTGTCGACAAAATGACACATCTCGAGAGACAAGACTTGGTTAGTTGCTTTACTTATTGATTGTGTAAAGTCACGGAAGAGAGACAGGAAATGTATTGCTTATTAGCTATTGCCCACGCACAAACTAAAGGTTTTATAAAATACACATAGTGAAAACTTGATAGTTCAATTCTATTACATTTTTGAAAGGCTTACATTAAAGAATGTTTTTTTTATAAAACTTTATTAACCGACTTCAAAAAAAGGAGGAGGTTCTCAATTCGGTTGTTCTTTTTTTTTTTTTTTTTTTAACGTGTGTTACCTCAGAACTCCGTCATTTATGAACCGATTAGGAAAATTTTTTCGTTGTTTGAAAGCACATGCTTCAAGGTTGGTCCCGTTGTTACCAAAATCCAGTTCTGATGATGGGATCCATGAGGAATTGAAGAAACTCCTCAAAAATTCAAGAGAAACGTATAGCGATTTTAGTATTTTCGGTGACAAGTCGAGCATTTGCATTCAGAAAGTATCATGGAACTCTGTAATAAAACGACACCCTGTCGAGTTTTAAAAATAGAATTTTCAACATAAACTTATTTCGAAGTCAAGCTGATGATTTTATCCTACGCGTCTATTTTACACAGAAACAACTAAAAAGCAAAAAATAAAAAATTTTAAATAAAAAATAAAACCTCCTTCAAAAAACATCCAAAAAACTATCAAATAATAATTGAACCGAACCGACCACAATAAGCATGAAAATATCTTTCTTCTAATCTGTTTTAAGTCGGTGCCTCAGCACGAGCCAGCAGGAGTGTAGAAGCCCTATAGATAGTAGGTATGTAGGTAAGTTAGATTACTAGGTCCACTCCTGCTGACTCGAGCTGAGGCACCGACTTCAACAGATTAGAAGAAAGTTATTTTCATGCTTATTGTGGTCGGTTCGGTTCAATTATTATTTGATAGTTTTTTGGATGTTTTTTGAAGGAGGTTTTATTTTTTATTTAAAATTTTTTTTAGTTAAGTTTGTAAAATTGTGTTGTTTAGTAGTTACCATTGATGTGTGTGTCGTGGCGCAGGTATATTTCTGGACGGGCTCGCCCGCGCTGCCGGCGAGCGAGGAAGGGTTCCAGCCGATGCCGTCGGTGACGATCCGGCCGGCGGACGACGCGCACCTGCCCACCGCCAACACCTGCATCTCCCGGCTCTACATACCGCTCTACTCCTCCCGACACGTGCTCAAGCACAAATTATTACTTGCAATCAAAACGAAAAATTTTGGTTTCGTATAATTTAGCATTCATTCATTATATATTTTTCCTTTACTTTTATTAAGCCCAGTCTCAAGACTTGTTGTTATATGTATTTCGCGTTTATTTTTCTATTCACTGAGGTGCTGGGGATCCGTATGAAAGACTAGTCCTTCCAATGTGCATACGATGACAAATCAGTTTTCACCTGACGCAAGAATAAGAAATAACAAAGTGCTAGTAAATAAATAGCAACATAAAAACTAACAACCGTTAGCCTCCTTCGTTTTCATTATCTATATCTTACTTTCCCATAAACATGAGTGTTTAATTGATTCACTTATCCTTATCGAAATGGAAAATTTAGGCGCACTATTGCCATTATTAAACTTGATTTTCCCAATTTTGTGTTAAGTCTAGTTTAATTTTCTGACTGATTATCTGATTATATCGTTCTTACATTTTGCGCAGAATTAAACGTTACAAGTTGTAATACCAGTTTTTATTGAACCGTGTGGAAGAATAAAGTAAAAATTATAAGACACAGTCCTATTTGGATCCTATTTTTAGATAATATGACCTCTTAAGATGGATATTAGTATGTATTCATAAGCGCGCTGCGCCGCACCTTCTACCTGCTTTACTTAGTTATATTAAATGAGCGTGTGCATATAACTACGATGTGTTTCACTTGTGTTCCACTGACAGTGGCGTAACGTGGGTTTTCACCTACCGGAATATCTCATCCCATATTATGGTGTTATTTGTTTCCAATTGAAAAATTTGTGGCGCTTGCCGCCGCCTCCATTTGTATGCCTCCCGGGGCCATGGTCCCTGGCCCTCCCCCACGCTACGCCAATGTCCATACATGCTAGTTGATTGATAAGGCTTGTATCAAAAAATTAAAAGTAAACTGCTGCCATAGCATTTAATGCTGCTTAGATAAGTTACCGATCTGTTAATTATAAAAAAAAATCAAAATTCATGCATAGGCAGGGTTTTATTAGGAGCAGTGATATAAAACAATCTTAACAAGAAAACTTTAACTAACCGCTCACTTTTTGTATTGGTACTATAGATAATTTATTTGTAACGAAGAAAATACTTTGTATGTCTTACTTGAAAATATTAAATATTATTCCTAAGAAAACTGATACCCATCCGGCCACATGCTGTTTTTTTTAAATCACTTGTAACCCTAAACATTACACGAGTGCATTAGATCCGGTAGTTCCGATTTTTTTCAAGAGTCGTTTATGATGCTGATCTATCTACAAGTTTTCGATCTCGTATGCGTATGATATTCACTCGGTATTCATAATCCCGTTAAAACCAGACTTACCGAATCTGACGCGCAAAGGCTCTCACTTGCAAAAGACAAAGATATACTGCCTTAAGATGTATCTTAACTAGGCATCCTAATAGCGTGGACCATAACGTTTTTGTTGAGTTTTGAATTATCTGCTATTAGTCTTTTAAAGTTAGAAAAATAAACTCTAAAATACTCTTATAGAACTGTGGATCATAAATAAACACAGTAATTAAAGCATTTACTTTTTTGGTTCTGTCTATTCAATGAGTAGAATCTGGAATAGCTGATAATGATTATGGGTTGGAAATTAATC
Organism: Archips xylosteana; assembly: GCA_947563465.1. Lineage (NCBI taxonomy): Eukaryota > Metazoa > Arthropoda > Insecta > Lepidoptera > Tortricidae > Archips > Archips xylosteana. The sequence continues at coordinate 17,586,827 of OX387343.1, forward strand.
AATGTTTGCTGCTTGTGCACAGCGATGCCACTGTACAAGTGAGAAGTGCTTTTTCAAAAGGGCTTGTTTCAGGAAATCAAGAAAAATTTATAAGTCTGTGCTACGTTTCGATGTGTTGGTAATATTAAAAAAAAATAAGCCATTTGATATTAACTTTGATTTAAAAAAAAAGTTAATTGAAAAACTAAGGCGGGCCACAGATAATTATTTTAACCGGAATTCAACTGCTAACCCAGGGTTAAGTAGTGTATGAAACTGTCAACCCTAAACAAAGTTTAACGTATTAATTATTAAACCTGGAACGTCCTAGTGGGCGTTAGTCTCACAGAAAATATGTAACTAAATCGATCTAATTTTTTTTTCACAGTAAAAAAAAAGAAAAAGTGGAAATAAACCCTTTTGAAAAGAATACTACTCAGTTTTACTATTTCGTATAGTAACGGTATTTATAGTCGGAAATTAACTGTAACTGGGAATACCATTTAATTTTCTTACGAGGTTTAGTGATTAAAAACCATTTGGAGGAATAGGTTTTGTGGTAAAATTGTAATCATCTGATTTCTTAATCATATCTTATGCAGTCAATGCAGGTAACTTTGAGAGTTTTTTTTTTCGTACTTAAAATATTACACGCAATTGAATTGTGATTGGAAATGAATATATTGTCTAAGAGAAAGTAGGAGATAAAGGGATATATCATGCAATGTATACCTTGCTAGGTAGGCACAAGAAAAATGTTAAAATGCCGTTTAAAATATATTTGCTATGTTTACAGATTTTGTAATGATTGTAAAGGACATTTGACGCTAAATGTGATCTCAGTAACCACAAGTTGCACTGCTTACTATATAATAAACGGTGATAAATTGTCAAAACTGAAGGCGAGTAACAATAATTAATACTTATATAAATTAGAATTAGATTTATAATAAATTTTACTAAATTCATAATTATTTTGATACCGATCTACGTCAAATACTCCTGAATAAAAAAATGTCGTCAAAGTTTAGTGTAGAAGAGTGTACCTTCCACAAGTTTAATCTTATCGGTCTTTAGGACAAAAATGAAAAATTAAAGCAAATTGAACCTACTGCAAGATAGTTATTGTTTTCTTTTGTTCATCGCCAATTTATAGTTCTTATAATTGTTCTGCATTACTATTTTATAGCGTAAAGTGGGCGGGGATTTGTTTAATAAGTCATTAAATTGAAAATAATATTCAATGGTTTTCGGTTTACATTACATTTATTAGGTGTTCGGCCCTACTTACTGTATAAACGAGAACAATAAATAATTATAAAGTGAGTAAATTCACTTCTTTATAGCGGGATAGTTTACAATTGCAAGTCTTGATATTATAATATGGCCAATTGCTGAAAAAAAAACTCGATCTAGTGTAAAATTCAGTTTAGTATCGTCGTGTAAGGAAGAAGTTTAATTACTAAGTCTAAGGGTTCTAATATTCTACAGGGTTATTTGTAATTCACTGACATCCTCTTAACCCTGAATTCCTATCACTCAAACAAATGTTTTTTGTTCTACGACTTTTTAAAATGAAGCACTTTTTTTCCCATACAAATACACAGAGTATCGTAAAAATAAGAGGAAATCTCAAATTTTCAAAACGTTATTACACCAAAAATATTAAGTTATGACAAAAGCTGTAAAACAAAAAACGTTTGTTTAAGTGGTAGGAGTTTAGGGTTAAAAGGATGCTAGTGAATTACAAATAACCCTGTATAGCGTTTAATCAAAGTTGGCTTTAAATTCAAAGTTACTCGCATTAACTGTATGTAACGTTTAATTTTTGTGACCTCATAATACCTGCGCGTGAAACGGTGGGCTGCTCCGAAATTCGAAGTTAGTATTATACCTTCCCTCTCACACTCCTATTAAATACTATTAGCGTGAGCTGGACGGCATAATACCAAGTTCGAATTCGAAGCTTCGAATTAAAGGCCACCACAAACCAAGGCAGGGGAGACGCCGAGGCCGCGTGATGCGCGCACCCGATCAGCGGTCGTGAGTCGTGACACACCCACCGCGGCGGGCCCGAGGCACACTAGACCCAGTGTTGTCACCTTATAAATAATTTATTCACTAGGCCCGACCCCAAAACTCACCACATAACCAAATTGTTATAACGAAAATTTCGCTAGATATCTCTAAACAAAAAGAAAAAAGGTAGGTTATGTATTATGAATAGGTAATTTTTTTTCACCTCAGCACCTCAAACAGGCAGGTTTTGCTACTAAAAAACAGTGAGCAAAATTGGATTTTGCTTACTGCGTGAGACAAAGTAGCTTTTTAATTATTTTTTTTAAATGTCGAGGACAATGATGGGTCTTACTCACTGAATTCGAAAGATTTGAACTTCAGTTCGATCTGTCACATTCATTTCGATACAAAAAGAGCGAGAGATAAGATCAAATCGATTCTAAGTTCGATTTCAAATTATATACTTAGTAGGTAGGCTTGAAAAATAAAAGAACGATTGAACGTTCTGATACTCTTAATAAGTACTTAACCTTAAAATTGTAATTCGTCTGTTAAGGTTTTAAATTTAATTATTGTACTTTTTTAATAATTGGATTATATTGTTATATATAATCAAAATAATAAAAATGTAGAAAAAATACAAAGTTTAACATGACTGTATCTATATAATTATTAATAATTTTAACAATCTTGAACATCGTGATAAATACAGCGGGTGCAGTATCGGAACGCATCTTTAAAAAATGGCGGGATTCAAATCTTAATTATATTCTTCTTGTTACGCTAGCTACAGAGTTCGATATCTAAAAGTTTGATACACGATCAAAGGCAATTTGGAAATTATAAGAATAAATAATACCTAAGTAATTACTTAATAAATATTTAAATATGATATGAGTGAGTCCAGTGACGAAGTCAACAGTTAAACACCAGACGAATTAAGGCAGTAATACGAAATGCAGAGTTAAGTTTTTGCCTGAAAAGTCTCGCGAAAAATAGCAAAATAGACTAGCAAAGGGTGCAAACACTTTTTTTGGAGAGTGTATTGTTATCTACAATATGGAGTAGGTATACTCAATTTTGAAAGCCACAATAAAGATAAAAAGACGACGTGCATATACCTTTAATAATTATTATGTTATCGCTTCTGAGGTGAAAAGTTGTATGTGTAACACGAGACCAAAATTTTTTTGCATCTCGTGTATTGAATCACTCGCGCACTCAGGATTCTAACTTAGAATCACTCGCTGACGCTCGTGATTCAATTATAGACTCCTTCGCTGACTCGTGATTCAAAAATCAACACTCGCAGTGTAAACCAACTTTGCTCTCTTGTTGCACAAATAACTATTTATTTCTAAGAACTATTATTATAAATTGAGAAATCCTATCACAATACTGTACCTCTACCATGAGTTACACTAGTTTACAGTGACCGTACTCGCTAGCGACGGCGTAAATGATTTGTATGGAGAATTGTGTACAGCGCCTCTAGCGGTCACTTACGGAAGTACAATTCTCCATACAAATCATTTACGCCGTCGCTAGCGAGTACGGTCACTGTAAACTAGTGTAACTCATGGTAGAGGTACTGATCAAGTTATTGAATGCTTCAGAAGCTATTTCTGCCTCGTCGCCATAATCACATGAAGAACTCAAAAGAGTAAACATTTTTTTTAATTTTTAATTTTATTTCTTATGAAAGTATGTTATTAAGTGTTTTAATTGCCATTTGCCAACTTATTCTTTAGTTTAATTTTTACAATATTCATTTCACTAAAAGCCCTTTCACTGTACCATTCGAATCTGCATGTGATAAAACTGCTTTTGAATTTAGCTAATACAGCAAAATTAATTCCTCCAACATTCTTGTAATCTGGAATATCAAGAAAATGTCACAGCATCTTCTTACTTCTGACCGAATAACTTAATTTATACAAAAAAATATTTATTAAAAGGTCGCTAAAAGTCACCATTACTATTATTTAGTGATAACGTACCTACTTCAGAAATTCACGGTGAAACTCCAACTAAATCTAGGTTATAAAGTCATTAAAGTGGCAACACTGCGGCCACTGCGCGCTCGCCCCGTCGCTGCGCTGTTGGCGTTATACAGGGTGTTTGGTAGCTACGTGCAAAGCTTTAAGGGGGTGATAGCCAAGGTATTTTTGAACATTTTTAGCTATATTTGTCTTAGCCGAAAATTGTTTTTTTTTTTTTAATTGAAGACTTAGAAATTTTAGGAAAATACCCAGAATTTGACAGTCACGAGTCAATATTGCCCCAATGAGCGTTAATTTGGAAACCAAATCTTTTATTTCGGATAGTTTAATGTGTATTGGACCAAATGAAATAATTTTTAAGTGTCTTTCTTGCCACAAAAACAAAATGGAGGCATTCCAAATTACGAAAAATGTCTTAGGTTGGAACTGAGTCTTTTTTCTGGGCCATAAAAAAAATTTAAAAAAAATCTTTGAAATGTTCAAACATTTTTAGAAACATGCCTGTTTATTGTTCTTTCTTTTAAAGTATCACTCATTGGCATTGCTTGCTAAATCTGAGATAAAAAAAAAAACAAACTCAGGGAGCACTCGCTAAGAATGCACTAGTCTTGAAATTTTACTAGTAAATAACATGTGAAAAAGACAAGTCTATGTCATTTTTCTGTGCCATATTTAAAATTTCCAATTGACAACCTTTCATTTTTTTAACACCTGAAAATTACTGCAGGAATCGAAAGAGTTTCGCCTCCTGAACACGGAAAAATATTTATTATAATTTATTTCTCCATATTTAAAAAAATACAACAAATTTAAAAACATATATGTACTTACAAATACATCCACAGAATAGATATTTTTCCTTTACCCTTTTCACTAGAAAAAAGAGCTGTCATAATTTTAAATTAGATAACAACCTTAACGTCAAATTTACGTCATCACTTTTTTTAATAGAGACTAGACAAAAGTAATGGATCTATTCTATCGTTGCGCTCTTTTAGAATAAGCACATCTTTAAAAAAATGTAACAAATTAATTAATAATCCTAGTGAAAATTTAAAACTATCAGCGTCTTTCTCTTTCCAAACAGAATAAACAGAACGAATCAAATTATAGTCTTAGAAATATGAAATGTTGTCAATTTAACAAAAAAAAAAACAAATTTCGGCTAAAACATATATGGCTAAAAATGTTCAAAAATACCTCGGCTATCACCCCCTTAAAGCTTTGCACGTAGCTACCAAACACCCTGTATGTCTTAGCCCAAATTTGTTTTTTTTTTTTTAAATTGAAGACTTGGTAATTTTAGGAAAATACCCAGAATTTGATAGTCACGAGTCAATATTGCCCAATGAGCGTTAATTTGGAAATTTTAAATATGGCACAGAAAAATGACGCAGACTTGTCTTTTTCACATGCTATTTACTAGTTAAATTTCAAGACTAGTGCATTCTTAGCGAGTGCTCCCTGAGTTTGGTTTTTACTTTTTATCTCAAATTTAGCAAGCAATGGCAATGAGTGATACCTTAAAAGAAAGAACAATAAACAGGCATGTTTCTAAAAATGTTTGAACATTTCAAGGATTTTTTTTTAATTTTTTTTTATGGCACAGAAAAATGACTCTGTTCCAACCTAAGACATTTTTAGTAATTTCGAATGCCTCCATTTTGTTTTTGTGGCAAGAAAGACACTTAAAAATTATTTCATTTGGTCCAATACACATTAAACTATTCGAAATAAAAGATTTGGTTTCTAAATTAACGCTCATTGGGACAATATTGACTCGTGACTATCAAATTCTGGGTATTTTCCTAAAATTCCTAAGTCTTCAATTTAAAAAAAAAATATCAAATTTCGGCTAAGACATATATGGCTAAAAATGTTCAAAAATACCTCGGCTATCACCCCCTTAAAGCTTTGTACTTAGCTACCAAACACCCTGTATGTATGATGTCGGCGCACCGCGTATGCCGCGCTTTGGTTTGTGTTGGTCTGATATTTTTTTTGTATGTTTGTTACGCTATGTTTGGTCAAACTTGGTATTTATAAGTCAAAATTACTTGAGTATTAGAAAATGACATTATATGTATAAATATTCCAAATTTAATGTCGCTTTCTGTGACTCACCGTTACAAAATAAACATGCAATAAAGCAACATCTATTTAACAAAGTAATAAATTAATACATAAATAAAACAACAGATTTATTAATTTATTGTTGTATGTACGATTCTTGATTCTTGACAAAGAATATTTTTCAGTAGTGTTGAATCCAAATCCTATCTCTTTAAGTTCATTATCTAATACAATATTTTAACCACATCTGTCGTGACGTAGCAGGTCTTTTTTTAAACACCTGTCATATTTTGACATTTATAATTCAGCTACCAAAGACAGACTGCAGCACGTTATATGCAGTTTTATTTACATACATACATTCCTACTCTCAATGATAATAATAATACATATATCGTGGTATATGTATATCGTGGTAATAAATTTTTAATTGTGTTACCGAATTCAGAAGTTAAAACTTTTTTGAATAAAAACTTCGACCAGTGATTGCCAAGATTTGAATGTGTTGCAAGAATGTGCGTGCATGTGCGCGTTTTACCACACTGGTTTCGATTCAAAACGGGACTCATGGCACTTCCACTTGTTTTTTTATACAGTGTATTCATTGTAGCCTATTTATCTCTCAAAGGGCCGGCAACGCACCGGTGACACCCATTACATAGTGTAGCGGGTGTCCATGGGCGGCGTGATTGCTTCCCATCCCATCAGGCGACCCGCATGCTCGTTTTCCCCCTTTCATATAAAAAAAACCAACCTGTATTCCGCACCACAAAACAAGTCTACTCAGCTCCACAGTTTTAGAGTGAATGAGTACCCATCATCTCGTATATTATCGCATCTGCACAGTGTATTATGATACCTTCAGATATATGTATACGTTTTTACACGAAGATAAAATATTATCGTATTTGCGCAGTGTGTAACGAGCTTAACATCGGCGCACAACGAGCGTTTGAGTGGCCGCGTCCGAGCCACAAGCTGTTTCCGCGTTTTGTCGTCCGACTCGCGCGCACACACGGCCACTTGAAAGTATTCTAGCCGCATGTGGCAGCCACAGGTGGCCGCATCCAGCCACCAGAGGCTGCCACTGGTGGCGGCGAGTGGTCTGACTGAACCACTCAATTAATCTATATATATAAAATTCTAAACTGACTGACTGACTGACTGTTGATATATCAACGCACAGCCCAAACCACTGGACCTAGAGACTTGAAATTTTGCACATAGATTCCTTATACAATGTAGGCATCCACTAAGGAAGGATTTTCGGGAATTCCCACGGGAACGGGAAAAAACGGGATTTATAGATTCGATTCCGAGTGACCGTATCTCAGTAACTATAATAACTAGACTCTTCAAATTTGATACACAAGTAGGTATTACAATAATGAAAACATCGATTTCAGGATTTTTCAAAATTCTCACGGGATAAGGAATAAACGGGATTTATATATTCAGTTCAACGGAATCCTATGAACTATAATTACTAGACTCTTCAAATTTGGCATAGAAGTAGGTAATTGTAATAGTAAAAAACAGTTTTAAGGATTTTTGGAAATTCCCACGGGATAAAGAAAAAACGGGATATTTCGTTTTACTGGTTGTAGAAAGCTGAAACTCGGCATGTAGGTTTTTTGGGGAGTGTAGAGGAGCATTGAGAGAGGACTTTTCAAAGTTCCCACGGGAAAGGGAAAAACGTGATTTTTCGTTTTACTGGTCATAGAAAGCTGAAATTTGGCAAGTGGGTTCCTTGGGGAGTGTTGAGGAGGATTAAGAGAGGGATTTCCAAAATTCCCACTGGAACGGGAAAAAACGGGACTTTATGTTTTACTGGCCGTAGAAAGCTGAAATTCGGCATGTAGGTTGTTTGGGGAGTGTAGAGTAGCATTGAGAGAGGACTTTCCAAAATTCCCAAGGGAACGGGAAAAACGGGATCTTTCGTTTTACTGGTCATAGAAAGCTGAAATTTGGCAGGTGAGTTCCTTGGGGAGTGTAGGGGAGCATTAAGAAAACATTTCCCGAAATTCTTACGGGAACGGGAATAAACGGGATTTTGCGTTTTACTGGTTGTAAAAAGCTAAAATTTCAAAATGCATAAGTTTATACTGTAAATAGGCCGCAAAGGGCTCTTTAACCGACTTCTAAAAAGGAGGAGGATATGCATTCCACCTTATGTATTTTTTTATGTAGGTATGTTCACCGATTTCTTGGTCAATTGTGGACCTGCTTGCTTGCTTGCCTGTATGCTTGCTTGCTTGATATCTTGGTTCTTTGGAATACTCATGGTACACGCGAGCGAAGCCGCGGGCAAAAGCTAGTTAATTATAAGGGGAATTATAAGTTTAATGTGTAATATAAATAGACTAGCTGTTGCCCGAGATTCCGTTCGCGAAGAATAGGGGCATGAAAAATAGCCTACGACCTATTCTCAGACCTACCAAATAAAGAGAAAGAGTTTCATAATAAAAATTTTAAATAAAAAATAAAACCTCCTTTCTAAAAACATCCAAAAAACTATGAAATAATAATTGAACCGAACCGACTACAATAAGCATGAAAATATCTTTCTTCTAATCTGTTTGAAGTTGGTGCCTCAGCTCGAGCCAGCAGGAGTGGACCTAGTAATCTAACTTACCTACATAGCTACCTACTATCTATAGGGCTTCTATATTCTGGCTCGTGCTGAGGCACCAACTTCAAACAGATTAGAAGAAAGATATTTTCATGCTTATTGTGGTCGGTTCGGTTCAATTATTATTTCATAGTTTTTTGGATGTTTTTTGAAGGAGGTTTTATTTTTTATTTAAAATTTTTATTTTTTGCTTTTTAGTTGTTTCTGTATAAAATAGATGCGTAGGATAAAATCATCAGTTTGACTTCGAAATAAGTTTATGTTAAAAATTCTATTTTTAATGATCAACGGGGTTGTGTCGTTTTATTACATAGTTCTATGATATTTTTTGAATGCAAATGTTCGACTTGTCACCGAAAATACTAAAATCGCTATACATTTCTCTTGAATTTTTGAGGAGTTTCGTCAATTCCTCATGGATCCCATCATCAGAACTGGATTCTGGTAACAACGGGACCAACCTTGAAGCAAGTGCTTTCAAACAACGAAAAAAATTTCCAAATCGGTTCATAAATGACGGAGTTCTGAGGTAACACACGTTAAAAAAAAAAAAAAAAAAAAAAAGAACATACAACCGAATTGAGAACCTCCTCCTTTTTTTGAAGTCGGTTAAAAATAGGTCCAGCCGTTTCGGAGGAGTTCGATAACAAACACCGTGACACGAGATTTTATATATTAGAGATGTATGATTTATAATAAACAATCTCAAATTGCTAAAAGGGTGTGAGGGTAGGGTTTAGGGGTTTGGGGGGAGTTTGGGGAAATGGGGTGGGGGATGTTGGGTGGTTGGGTTTAGGTGGTAAAGTTAGAAAGAGACAGGTTTACGTTTAGTAGTGTAGAGCAGTGCGCGCGCACCAAAGACCAAGTATAAGATGGACCGATTCTATTTAAGACGAGCAAAAAACCGTTTTGTGTCTTATGCTTATTTTGTGCTTATTAAGATTTTTTTTGCACTATAAGAATAGTGAATTCAAAATTTATTAAAATTTATTTTTTTATTTTTTAGTTGGTTTTTTTGAAAGCGTGTTTTTTAGTTTTTTTAAACTATTATTTTTCAAGGGACAAATCAATAAAATGGTACATAGAATGGTGCATGGTCAAACCCGATAGATCGGTGTAATGTATTCTGAATTTCAAACTTAGGTACAATTAGATGTTTTATATAGTTCTTTTTTCATCAATCAATTATTTTGATTGGTTTTTGTGAGAATCAATTATTTGATGGTTCTGTTAGCCAACAATTGACCCAAATCCCCATGAACTCTTCTTCTCAAGTCTGAATTCTGAATGGACTCCAACAACACATGGGTCAAGTCATCAAAATTGACCCGTAGACAGAGGACAGGTGAATGAAAACAAAAGCTTATAAAATAGTGTTAATTTTATTGTACTTTGGAAGCAAGTTTTAATTCTGTTGATATTTTAGTATAAACACCAAATAAGATACATAAATGGCATAAGTGCAACAACATGCTAGATAACACAGTACTTGGGTAGGTATTCCACGAAAATTCAATAAGAGCTAATGTTAAAAATTTAAAAATTACTGAAAAGTTTGTTGACCACAAAAGATATGGCAAGCTGTGGAAGTACCAAGAATAGAATTGATAATGAAGACTTCTTGCACACACAATGCCAATAAAGTTTACTATAAACATAGGCAAAATAAACAATTGCGAAAGGATATCAAAATTAATGTGATATTTTGTTTGCTCTTTCACCTCTATTGGTTTTTTAACTTTTTTGTGGCCACCTTTGTGAGAAGATTTTTGTAACATGTTTTCAAAGGAGTTCAAGAAGTCTTCTTGTTCTTTGGATAATTTTTCAGCTTCCTTTGCAACATTCTTGCTTTCTTTACCTTTCTGTTCTTTTTTATGTTGAGCTTTTCTAAGATTAGCCCGATTCTCTGCTTCAATTTGAGGTTGAACTTGTTTCTCCACATATTTCAAGCGGCAATAAGTTTGAAAGTATTTTGTACAAAGAGGCAGAAATATAAGGAGAAGTATAACATGTATTGCTAATAAGGTCATATGAAAGCACTGGTTTTCAAATATGTCAACCTCTAAGAACCTGTAGTTAACCGTCCATGTGTGGTTAAAAACTCTACCAATATCAAAGCTTCCTTTTAAATATGCTATTGGATTACTGAGCAGAAAAGGTGTACCCAAAATCAACTGAATCACACCACAAACAAATAGCTGCTTTATGGTTTCCTTCCAACCTAAATTAATCAGATAGAAGAAAAAGAGCGCTGGAGCATAAAGCAGTATGTTCATCTTAACCGACACTCCCAAACTGTAAAATGCGCTACCCAAGTACCAGTGATTATCTATAAACAGATTTAATGCTGCATATACAAAAAGCACAGCAATTGGATCATTAAACAGACGCAACACATAGATTGAATGAATTCTATATGATGTGAGGATTGTAAATGCTAGAACATATGGTGGCACTTTCTTAGTTTTTATATAAATTCTAAGAACAAGTAATAGTTGCATCAAGTAAATAACTATAAACATGTACTGAGCAAGAACAATATTTTTACCCTGGTCAGTAAGGAAGTAAAATAGAGAATAGATGTACACAAATCCAGCTGGATAAACCAAAGGGCCGGTGTCACCACGCAGCTTGCTGTAGTCAAAAGTTCCATTCAGAAAGCCTTCACATTCTTGCATGTACGCCTTCCAATCGATCTCGGTGTATGGCACTCGCTCGACCACCAAAATGTTGACCACCAAATCAATAATGACAATCAGAATTGCCATGAGCCATAGCTGCGCTGGGTTCACGACCAGACCTTTCACATAATTCCACGTGAATATCTTCTTGAAGTCCAGTTCCAGAAACATGTCTTGCACTTTGTTTCGTTTGTTCATCGTCACTTTTAAAACAGCATTTGATTTTTAAATAATAGTTACGTAAAAAAATTTAGAGCACTTCGATAGCTCATTAATTTTTCTATTTTTGGATTAGGTCACCGTGTAAAGTTATTTACGATTACAACCTACCAGGACGGGACGGGACAGCAGCTAGCTCGCCGGCCACAATCAATGGCTAAAGTTATCACTGTCACTGTCACTTCCAAGCTGTCTAAGTAGTATTTTTTACTGCCGGATAAAAAGTAACTCGGCAACCGCATATTTATTTACTAAAAGCAAGATTACGTTATCATACCAAATATATTTTAACTAGCGACCCGCCCCGGCTTCGCACGGGTGCAACTATAAAACAGCAATGTATGTATTATACATTAAAAACCTTCCTCTTAAATCACTCTATATATATTAAAAAAAACCGCATCAAAATCCGTTGCGTAGTTTTTAAGATCTAAGCATACATAGGGACAGACAAACAGCGGGAAGCGACTTTGTTTTATATGGGTAACGCCACCAGAGTTGAGGCCACGCACACAACCACATCTCATGTAATGACAACGGGATTTTGACGTTGTGTTGTCATGGTTAAACATCAACAACAAGGATATTAAAAAAAAACTGGATGTTGCCAGCCGAACTATGAGTTGAAGCCAGGTTCATTCACCTTTGCTCCTATGTTCTATCTCTTTTCAACACTGTGATATATTGCCAGGTTATTTATAAAAAAACCTTATTTTTTTTAGAAATACGAATTATCTGGCATCACCTAATTAATTTACTTTAAGCTAATTTCAACAGAAATTTATATAATTTATTGAATCAGGCGTTACTTTGCGGAGGTCCATATTAATGAACTAAAACAATTACTTTGCTCACCCGCGACCTTACAATAGTTACGTTTATGCAAGAAATGTGTGCTCATGCAGTTCCTCCACCTCCACACTGTACGAACACACACAAATCACATAAACCCAACCATCACCACCACCAAGCTACACTGACGCGTTTCGAACTCAACCAGAGCTCATCTTCGGAGTTAAAACAACCGTATGCTATTACTTATTTACTTATTATTATTAGCCGAAGCATGTTTCGGCATATAGGAATGAGCATCCAGATAGATCGAATTTTGCAAAACATTTGTTGGAATCAAATCATTCATTGTCAGATTCAGATTCTTATGAAGTGTTACATTATTGCGGCAAGGGGTTGCGTCTGGATGCTCTGGAATGCATGGAAATAATTAGGTACAACACTATGGGGTCTACTATTAATGAACAGGTAAATTTAGTTTCTTCTCTTTTACTGCGGCTTGGGTCTATTTTGAACAGTTAGTATTAATAAAAAAATGTCTTATATAAATAAACAAAACTTCAAGGTAGTTTTATAATATGTCAATAAAAGTTAATTTTTGTGGGGTAGTTTGAGAGTAAGAAAAATAAAGTGGGTACTTGTGAAGTTACAGTAACAAGTTAAAACATTTGTTTTGGTTTGTTAGTTTAACATTTGGTAGCATAGCATACGGTTGTTTTAACTCCGAAGATGAGCTCTGGTTGAGTTCGAAACGCGTCAGTGTAGCTTGGTGGTGGTGATGGTTGGGTTTATGTGATTTGTGTGTGTTCGTACAGTGTGGAGGTGGAGGAACTGCATGAGCACACATTTCTTGCATAAACGTAACTATTGTAAGGTCGCGGGTGAGCAAAGTAATTGTTTTAGTTCAGAAATTTATATTTTTGTTATAAAACTTTCTGCAATAAAATTTACTTAGTTTTCTTTGTATTATACAAAAAAAAGAACCCAGTCAAAATCCTCATTTCACCGGTATGCACCTCCTGCGTACTATGGCAACACTAAATGGCCGATATGTCAGAATCACGTCAGAATTGTCAGAAGTCATTCACTCATTTCAGAGGATTTTTACGTTAAATAAACGTTTTTCGTCGATTTACTTGGGTTATGCGCTATGTATTGCATAGTAAAGCATTGTAGGAGTAATTGGAGGCCGAAATCCGACATAAAACTTCACAGGTGAGTACTTATTTTACGAAAATGTTCATAAATCTTAGTGGCAATCAATTTTCCTATATTTTGCTTCTAAGCTTTGTTAGTTTTTATTCAAAAACCCCACGATTAGGTTTATAATGTTAAGTTAGAAGTATATTTTGTTTATTTGGATTTAAACATGACCTTAAATGAAAAATTGAAGAATGTGTGGTTTTTACTACTAGGGTGACCAATCCTTTTTCATGCATGGTATTTATTCGTATTGAATGGAGCTAAATCTATCAACTTGGTACGGTTTCAATCTTCATAATTCATATCACAGTATATAATAACATGTTTATTGTTTGTGTCTTTACAATTTACATGAATAATATTTTACATTGCAGTTTTCCAAAAGATGAAAGAAGGAGGCAAAATTGGCTGTCGATTGTACCGATAAAGGGAAAGGTGTAGACCGTTTGACAATTTGCAGCTTGCATTTTAAGCCTGAAGATAATGACTATGACCCAGAAAGGCCGGGACGCCTACTCAGTACAAAACAATATTATTCTCACATGTGTAGAAAATAAAGAAACTGTTATAATGTCCTAGTATTTAATTATTTTTTTCCATTGACAAATACTTCCCTTATGTTTTGCAGTAAGTATTTGTAGCGTTCTCAGGTAAAAGGTAACCTTTTGCCGGATATCAGTAAGGCCGAGTAACTGCAGAGTGGCATAGAAATGCAACCAGAAATGGACCTTATATTGACGACTGACAAAAAAATTGGTAGGTAACTTTTACTTGAGTTTGTGAGAATGGATGTTCACTTTCATGATAAAACGGTTGGATAAAAATTTAATAACAAAACCGGCCAAGTGCGAGTCGGACTTGCGCACCGAGGGTTCCGTACAAATAAATATGTATCTATGAACATCCAGTCTTAGCAGACCCCTGTTCCTAAGCAAAATGTGCGCAGTGTGGGATCATTGTAGATTGGTTACTGATATAGACAGACAGACAAAAAAAAATTATGCTTTCTGCTTGCAATTTATGCTTGCAATTTTTCCTTTATCTGTGCTATAAGACCTTGCTTCGTACCAAATGTCAAGATTCTAAGTTCACGGGAAATATCCCTTGCGTGCGAGTGTCGAAAATTTGCGGCAAATGGCTGTAGATATCTTTTGATTGCGTTAGGTTAGAAGTTTGATTTTTCACAGCTCCAAGGGACAGTACAGTAGACTTGAGTATTTGATTTAAATTTCAGCTTGACACCTCCACGCGTTCCTGAGAAAAAGGGTCTTGACAGACGGACGAACGGACAACAAAGTGATCCTATAAGGGTTCCGTTTTTTCTTTTTGAGGTACGGAACCCTAAAAAGTGAATTGAATTGAAATTGGTTGAATTTAATAAATTACAAAATCAATCTGTTGTATAAAAGTATGTCAAATTCCGCGGGATATTCCTAATGTATGCTTAATTATGGACACCCTAAAGAAAGAGATGCAAGATCGGCGTGACGTAATTCAAGGTCATTTTTTCTGGCTTCAAAGGAATGAACGTCATGCAGAATCCATTTTTTTTAATATTCTTGATCAACAACGTCAAAATCCCGCTGTCATTACATGAGATGTGGTTGTGTGCATGGCCTCAACTCTGGTGGCGTTACCTTTTACCATGTAGTGATTCTAATATGTTTTAATATGTAAACATCCACAATACAGTACAGTGCCCTATTCAATATCCATTTTATCTTACAGTAGCGGCTCTAGATGCATATAAGTACTTAACATGATTGGCAGTGGCTCTGCAAACAGGGCAGCGCAGATTGTGTTATAAATAGGGAATTCCTGAAATTAGGTCTTGTTTAGACAAGGTTCAAGTGGCTTTTTTCTGCCATCCATCCAACCGGCGTGAAAATAAGCTTCCTAACCAAGTCAGTCAGCCGTAATCGTTGGAGGTGGTAGAAAAAATCGTTCGAAGATTACACAGAAAATTAAATTAAAAAGTTCGTTACAATTTTGAAAAAGGTAAGTTATAATTTGAAAGGCCCAACAGCGGTTAAAAAAAAAATAATAATGTAGCAATGAGCGTTTACAAACTATTTAGATAAAAAATCTAAGGGC
This sequence comes from Archips xylosteana, assembly GCA_947563465.1. Taxonomy (NCBI): domain Eukaryota; kingdom Metazoa; phylum Arthropoda; class Insecta; order Lepidoptera; family Tortricidae; genus Archips; species Archips xylosteana. Next base: position 17,602,522 of record OX387343.1, read on the forward strand.
CAAAAGAATTAATTAAAAAATACAAAGACAATAGCAATTTTAAAAGCACAAAATAACACTTGAGAAAACAATTACTTATGTATGAAATTTGGCTAAGTTACAAATTAAAATCTGAAAGTAATAAAACACAAGTTCGAAAATACACAGTTAAAAATTGATATTTGCCAAAAACTTACCAAGTTTGGACAGAGTGACACGAATTTAATTTTTTAAAATATCGAAGCAAGTACTGGAGTTGTTTTCCTTTTTTTAGGAGAGTATGATTGATTTGCAGAATGCCGAATTTTGACCGTGCGCAGCTTTTTGTGCCAAATTTTTAGCGTATTTTAAAAAATCAGCTGTTCAAGTAAAACACCGTCAAAATTGGACAAAACCACTCACATACCCTCTAGTAAAAAAATCACTCATAAACAATGTAGAATTGGTCTATGGCAAAGTTATACGGATCAGATTTCTATTAAAAATAATAAGCTATTCTCAAAAAACTGATTCAAAGCTGCTATGCAATCGTTATCAATTACATTTAGGAAAAAAATGTTTTTAATATAATGCGCTACTAGCACCATCTAGCGATCACTGGAGAAAAAAAAATCTATTTGTAAAACAGTGCCATCTAGAGGCGTAAGGGAACACTGCATTGTGACAATATTTAGCGCTATTTAAAAAAAATGGTAAATGATGAATTTCGGTATTTTATCCAAAAAAAAGTATTTTTTTTTAACACTACCGTGTGGCTATGACCCGGGAATTCGGGAAGTAGCAAATGACCACACCTGTCCGCCGTTTTCATTTGGCCAACCGTCTGCCGAACACCCTGTATGTTTTTAAAATATTGAGTAATGACCAAGGCAAAGGTGAGTGTTTGTTTTTGTATAATATAAACAAAAATTATCAGAACATTTACTTAATGATTTCTATGCACTGAGTAACTTAAATCGTGAATTATAATGCTGGGCAATTTAACCGCAACCGTTGCATCTCGTATCTGTCAATTTTGCCCGCCCTGAAAATGATGGTACTATACAGGGTGACATCTAAGATGTAATACAAAATTAACGTTTCGGGCTCAGTTAATGACGGAGAATTCACTAAACTAACTCATTTGTAAAGATTAGCCTTCTTTAATTTTTCCTTATTTTCAAACAAAAAAAATAATAAAAATCTCGGAGTGTGGTCACCGTACATTCAATAATCGAATGTCATAAAGTTCTTGTCAAGTTTACGAATGTTATCACTGTTATCAGCTATCAATCTTAAACCGACTGTTATCATTACAAGAGACATAACTAGACTCTTGAGTACGTACTGCTAAGTGCAGTACGGTTAAGGACTTTAATTCATGAGCCACCATAGAACCATTTCACAGTAAACGTCATAGCGACATCGCATTACTTAACAAGGAAAATCGTAATGCCTTTTCCTTTGACAATGTTCCATGGCAGCTCATGAATTAAAGGCATTGACCGTACCTACTTACTCTGATACATTAAATCGAATAATAAGAGATAACAATTTAAAAAAAGTAAATTTATTGTTACCTATCTTATACATAGAAATTACTTAATCACACGTATTTTAGCTTATGTTCAATATGACCACCGCCTTCATGTACACATAACTCTGCCCGTCTTCTAAGGTTGTCCTTAAGTCTGACGAGAACAAACTCATTGGCTTTTACAGAGTTAAAAGCCTCTATTATTTTTTGGCGAAGTTCCTCAACGGTATTTGTTTCTCGTGTGTAGACACGTCTTTTCACCTCGCCCCACAAAAAAAAATCGAGCGGAGTGAGATCGGGGCTGCGAGGCGGCCAAGCGATAGGGCCATTGCGTCCTATCCATCGTTCAGGGAAACATTCGTCCAAGTAATTTCGAACACGTAGTGAAAAATGTGCGGGAGCCCCATCTTGTTGAGAGTACAAATTATGTACCTATGTTTTCTTGTGGTACCTCCTGTAGTAGTGTTGGTAATATGTTTCTTAGGAAGTCTTCATACTTTGGTCCATTTAAGTTTCCATCAATAAAATGCGGTCCTATTATTTGATTATTCAGAATACCCGCCCAAACGTTAACCGAAAACCGACTCTGGAAGGAGTCTCTGCGAGTTGCATAAGGGTTTGCTTCACACCACAAGTGTTCATTATGAACGTTAAACAAGCCTACTCTTGTAAACGTTGCTTCGTCAGACCATAAAATATTTAAATCTAGGTTTTGTAACACCCAACGACAAAACTGAACTCTTCGGGGGTAGTCGGCTAGCACAATATCTTGTACCTTTTGGAAATGAAATGGATGTAATCCTGCGGCATTTAATAGCTTCCAAATAAAAAATTGGCTCGTACCAAATCTTGCAGCTGCGTCTCTTGTGCTTGCTTCAGGGTGGCGACTAAAATACCGAAAGATTCGTGTCCGAAACGCTTCTGAGTGCCGCGGCCATCGGCTTCTATCTTGGGCATGCACTGGGACTGAGAACTGTCCATAATCTCTTAAATTTTGGACAGTTCTGTTTATCAATGCACGAGTAGGGGTTGGACAGTCCTATCCGGACGTTCGTGAAAGAGTGTTTGCGTCTGCACTGTACTCTGCGAGGTAAAATAGAACACTACCATATCCGTCCGCTGGACAGACGTGTACGGATAGGCATGACCACGAGGCATTTTATTATTTTACATAAACTTACGATGAATCTTATTGTTGTTCGATCCTAACAAGACAACTAACGTCAAAAATAATCAAAATGAGTTTTCCTCATAAATTATTTGTCAGATGTTCAAAGACAAATGGGGTTATTTACATAAGAACTTTTTACTGTAAAAATAATGGTAAGGTGACCACATTAAACTGAAAAAATTAGGAACAATTGAAACAAAAAAAAAGAATACTAATGATCGTTTTAACAACATGAGACCTAGCTAAGAATTTTAGTTTATGGGAGACGTATTTAAAACATTGGTTTTGTATTACGTCTTAGAGGTCACCCTGTAGTGTTCTCAATTTTTCATTTCACATTTTGCTAAGAGTATTATGATTACCTAAATTATAATCAGTCTATTAAATAAATGTAATTTGAGTCTAACTAAAAATACCCAAATATTAAACACCCAAAGACTGGAGCACAAACATTCGTATTATTCACATGTCTGCCCCGACCCGACCGGGAATCGAACCCGGGGCCTCAAGCTTCGTAGTCAGGTTCTCTAACAACTAGGCTATCCGGTCGTATTAAATTCGAAGACTAATGGCCGAATTAATTATAATCCGAAAGGTACAAATTATTTTCTTATTTTATTCTCATCATAATCTTCCATTGCCATTTTTATTTATTTTCAGAAATACGTGCATTGCATACCTACCTCGAATTCGAGAGCGAAATTCAAGTAAGACATCAGTACGCTTAGTATAAGTTTTTTTAATACAGTTGCTCAAAAAGTGGCGTATTGCAGGGACGTATAGCGTTCGGGATGTGGGCTATTACACACTCGAGCTTTTTCTTTACCTTTTCCGAACTCGTGCGTTCTCTTTCCCAACTGTCAAAATAATGTCTATTAAAAAGAAAAACCCACCACGAAGTTTTTAATAAAAAAAAATCATAGAAGTTTTTATAATTCATGCAAATATTTCTAAAAAGAAGCTACTAATTTGTTTCAATATCAGATTTAATGATTTGATTCAATGAGTTAAGTTAGGTTTCATTTCATTTCAGTTTATCTCATTAAATTTAATTTTCATTACATATCAATAAAAAAATTCTACTGAAGACTTGGCTGTATGGGCATAGTTCCCTTTGCCTACCCAGAATGGGTGACGAAAACAAAAAAATAATTATTTTACGGTTGGCGCCATTTTCCGTAAATTTTCTTTGCGAGTTTAGTTGTTTGTTGCACAAAATGAGTAATTTCGACGATATTTTATTTGAATTAACACCACCGGAACTCAGTATAATTGCACAAAATGCTTCGGAGAACATTTTACCGGAAAAGTCAAAAAGTCGCTACATATCTACATACGACGAATTTATTGCGTGGAGAGAAGAGAAAAAAGCAAATAGTTTTTCAGAAAATGTTATGTTGGCATACTTCTCCGAACTCTCAGCAAAATTAAAACCTTCTACGTTATGGTCGAGGTTTTCGATGATAAAAAGTATGCTGAAAATAAGGAACAACGTGGATATAAGTGAATACCCAAAACTAAATGCTTTCTTAAAACGACAATCAGACGGTTTTACAACTAAAAAGTCGAAAATATTAACATCGAATGAAGTAGAAAGGTTTTTGAACGAAGCACCCGATGATCGTTATTTAGCCGCAAAGGTAATTTATTAATAAATACTTATATTTTTCTTTAGTATTCAGTTTACGAAATCGCAAAATACAGTCAATAATATTATTTATAAAAATATTAATCAACTCCCTTTTTTTGTAGGTTGCGCTGATTTTTGGCATTGTTGGAGCTTGCCGCAGAGAGGAATTAGCCAATATTACTTTAAAAGATATTGAAGCCCATGGAAAAATGCTACTAATCAAGATTCCGAATACAAAAAATAAGATACCGGGAAGCTTTGTTGTTGAAGGAGATTTTCTTAGAATAGTGCAAAAATATATGAATCAGCGGTCCCAAAAAGCAAAAACCGACCGTTTTTTCCAAAATTATCAAAAAGGTAAGTGTACAGCTCAAGCAATCGGGATAAACAAATTTGGTAATATGCCAAAAGAAATAGCTACGTTTCTTGGTCTGCCGGATGCTGAGTATTATACTGGGCACAGCTTCAGGAGGACCTCTGCTACATTATTGGCAGATTCAGGAGCCAATTTGACGTCCTTAAAGCGACTAGGAGGTTGGAAGTCAGACAAAGTTGCAGAAGGCTATATTGCTGATTCATTAAACAACAAACTAGAAACTGGGAAAAAAATCACACAATCCATTAATTTAAAGTCCAGTCCGTCTCCTTCACATGACAATACTGAAGAGAACGTTCGTCCATCTGCCTTCGTTGATAATGATAATTCATCAGATCCAATTCCATCAACTAGCAAACGCCATTGTATAACACCTTTGACAAATATACATGAACAATCATACGAAATTAATAATAGTTTGTCTCAAACAGTAAATATGCAACCTAAAACTTCCCCAGTTAGTATAAAAAACTGTACCAATTTCAATGTATATGTGAATTATAACTTTTATAAGAAATAAATGATTAGTTAGTTGAGTTTATTGTGTTTTTATTATTTTATTAAATTGCTTCATTTTTTCGCATCTGTATTAAAAATAGTTGTTCAGTACACGTGCGGAACCGTCATTGCAACTTGTTCCGACTGTCAACCCTCACCTTCGGCTGCGCCTCGGCTCGGGTAGACATTTGTCGGAACTCTTTGCAATGACAGGCTTTCCGCACTCGTAATGAAATATACTATACTTCACCAAAATACTTCTCGATCGCGTTTACGGAAAAATTTCAATTCTATGGAAACATGGACGCGTGTGCGCGGAGGCGCTGTCCATGTTTCCCTAGTAATTGATTTTTTTACGAAAACGCGATCGAGAAGTATTTCGTGAAGTAAAAACTTATACTAAGCATACTGTACGCTTAGTATAAGTTTTACTTCACCAAAATACTTCTCGATCGCGTTTACGTAAAAATTTCAAGTCTATGGAAACATGGACAGCGCCTCCGCGTGCGCGCGTCCATGTTTCCATAGAATTGAAATTTTTACGTAAACGCGGTCGAGAAGTATTTTGGTGAAGTAAAACTTATACTAAGCGTACTGTACGCTTAGTATAAGTTTTCCTTCACTTCAATACTTCTCGATCGCGTTTACGTAAAAAAATCAATTACTATGGAAACAAGGACAGCGTCTCCGCGCGCGCGTCCATGTTTTCATAGAATTGAAATTTTTACGTAAACGCGATCGAGAAGTATTGAAGTGAAGGAAAACTTATACTAAGCGTACAGTATGCTTAGTATAAGTTTTCCTTCACTTCAATACTTCTCGATCGCGTTTACGTAAAAAATTCAATTACTAGGGAAACATGGACAGCGCCTCCGCGCGCGCGCATCTATGTTTCCATAGAATTGAAATTTTTACGTAAACGCGATCGAGAAGTATTTTGGTGAAGTAAAACTTATACTAAGCGTACAGTACGCTTAGTATAAGTTTTACTTCACCAAAATACTTCTCGATCGCGTTTTCGTAAAAAAAACAATTACTAGGGAAACATGGACAGCGCCTCCGCGCGCACGCGTCCATGTTTCCATAGAATTGAAATTTTTACGTAAACGCGATCGAGAAGTATTTTGGTGAAGTAAAACTTATACTAAGCGTACTGTACGCTTAGTATAAGTTTTACTTCACCAAAATACTTCTCGATCGCGTTTACGTAAAAAAATCAATTACTAGGGAAACATGGACAGCGCCTCCGCGCACACGCGTCCATGTTTCCATAGAATTGAAATTTTTCCGTAAACGCGATCGAGAAGTATTTTTGTGAAGTAAAACTTATACTAAGCGTACTGGTTCACAGAAATATCGAAATTACTCAAGCGAAATGCTGCAACTAAGTAGCTTGTGAAGCATTTGCTGCAAAACAAATAACAACAACAGGCTGATTTTGTTACCAATGACTAGATGAAAGTGTTATACATTAGTATATTTAGAAAAATGCAAAATTGCCCTAACACCTACGAAATCCTGTATGAAAACAATTGTAAATTAGCGGGTAAATTTGCAAAATTCTTCCTAGACTGTATTTGCTCATAAAAAGTATATCAAAACCAATTTTTTGTAGTAAAACGTAGTTTCTTTAAAAGTGGGCTAAATTGGACTGTTTCAAGGTACTACTGCTGTGCTTTAGTTTGATTATCTGCAAACCGTCAGTAGGTACTAATAGTGACAATAATAGTGACAATAATAATATAAATACTGTAGTATCTGACAGTACATACATTGTGCCTAAGTACTTGTATTGCACAGCAAAACTAATAACATATAATCCATTAGGATTATTGATTATAACATGTAGCGGTTACTAGATAAAAACTAATAAGTAGTTAGATATGGCCCACCAGGACCATGTAAATTTTAATCGAAAACAGCTGCTTATCTTATCCTGATTCTGATTGATGGACAAACAAACATATTAAAAGGAGCCCTAACGACTTATGAATGCAAATTGATGAAAAATTTTGCGCATTAATACAGGTACGTCCCTAGACTGGATTTTGAACATTTTCTTTTAAAAAAATACGTTAAAGTCATTTAAGTATCTTTATTAATTTATTTTTATTTCATTTTACAGTGCATAAACATGAGAGCAATATTTTTGGTTCCTTTGTTGCTGTGCACATACGTGCAAGCGGCTGTCTTAGTCAATGATGAGGCACCCATTGGTAGGTACCAATTTGGTATTTATGCGAGCGCGTGTTTATAAAGTAGCCGAATGCCTATAGGTAGATGCATTTGGAGCAGTTCTGACTCTACTCTAAGAAGACGTATTGCAGCGATGAACGCAGGGGTTCTGTCTGACTCGGACCCGGTTCTTGCAGACTGCGCCATTAAGTACACCTCAACTAAACTTTTTTGCCATGAACTATCAAAGGCAATTCTCAAAACAGCAAACTTTTGCACATGCGAGCCTTCAAATTTGATTTTTTTTAATGCAAGTCCCTTATACTTTTATCTAGAGGTATATTACGTAATGCTTTTAACTCTACTACTTAACAATCATAGGTACATATTTATTTTATTTTTCAAATCCCTGTTCTCCAATTACCGTAGCCTGTCCGGGGGTTACCTTTTTCTGTAAACTCACTTCTCGTTTATCTCATTCGCCTCATTTCCTTCCCTGGTCACATTTTTAAGAAATGGCTGTATATTTTGATGGAGCTTTCAGTTATATATCCTGTACGTCTACCATATAACTGGAAACTTACCTATGTATGTGCCGCGGCACTCAAACACTGCGTACCTACATGACAGTGTCGGCGTATTCACAAATGATTTACCTACGTAAATTACTAACTACCGTAGCTTTGTTAGTTCAATTTTCTAATTCCCATTATATTATTTGTAAATAAGGTTTTTAATGAAAGCGAGTTACCACTTGATAAATTATAAGATATATGCGGCCTCCGTGTATTACAATATTCCAGTACTTTTAATAACTTCCAGTTTTTGAAATTTTTAACAAAACGTGTCGTGTACTAATAACTGCCATACGTGTCGTGTAAGTGCCATAGTACTAATTACCATAGATTTTCGACTTACTGTATTATGAATACATTAAAATTATTAAATTACTGACAATATCCTAATATGATTATACTAACATACCTTAATGCCAGTTAGATTACTTCATTCTAAAATGCAACTTAGTAATAATATTTTTAACAGAATGGGAAAACAAAAAAAAATATCTGAGTTTTGTTTTTGATATTTGTATTGTGGCAATGATTAAAAATGATTCTTAGGGCTACTTGCACAGTACAGGGTTAAAAAATTAAATCGGTAACCCTACAATGGGTTAAGAATGACAGTTCCATATATTTTGACACTTGTTTACCCTGGGTTAGCAGTTAACTCTGAGTTAAGTAGCTAAATCAGGTCCGCGCAAGCGCGCCTAAGTAGTTACCAAAAATAAGTATTACTAATTACCGTTTCCAATAAACTTAAAGCCTTCACAACTCGAAAACTATATTGCCTTTTCTAATGCCATTTAGACATTAATAATTTAGAGTGTTCCTGTTCATATTTTTATGTTACTGAGTACAATAAGTCAGAAAAAAAAATGCCACGGTAATTAGATAATTTATTGAATCGGGCATTACTTTGCGGAGGTCCATGTCAATGTACTGAAACAGTTACTTTCAGTTCATTTGCGGCAATTAGGTTAAGAACACTAAATTGTGAGAATGGCCGTCAATTAGATTCGATACCAACAGGTTAAGATGAAGAAATAAAAGCAAAAAGTCTTCGAAAAATAGTCTTTTAATACCTAGAAACGGTGATAACAATTTTCATTTAGGGAACGTTAAAGCAAAATCCATTTATATAATATAACTAGCGACCCGCCCCGGCTTCGCACGGGTGCAATTATGTATGTATTATACATATAAACCTTCCTCTTGACTCACTCCATCTATTGAAAAAAACCGCATCAAAATCCGTTGCGTAGTTTGAAAGATCTAAGCATACATAGGGACAGACAGACAGCGGGAAGCGACTTTGTTTTATACTATGTAGTGAAGTAGATAGCTAAGTTGCCTATCTACCTACCTTACCTAAATATTGTACAATACCGGTAATAGGTACAGCAAGTTTTTGTGTTTGTTTGTATATATGTAGAGGGTAATCTGAGAAAGTAAGTGTAAAGTTATTCTAAAAATATTTCTCTACGAAAAAGGTACATATGCTACAATTTATTCCAAGAAAGTGCAAAATTCTCGAGGAACTCATACGGAATGCGGGCAACTGTGAAAAATTGAAATTAATCAATTAAAACGTTAAACTCACAACAAAGCTCACAACCCAGTTTTTGTGTTGACTGACATGAAATTTTCTAAATCGTGTCTTTGATCAGTGATCCTGATCACCGTTTGTTTGAAAAGCCGTGAGTTGAACAACGTATTCCTCTTAGGCGGGCTTGCGCGGACCTGTTAACCCTTGGTTAGCAGTTGACTCGGAGTTAAGTAGCTAACCCAGGTGCGCGCAAGCCCGCCTTAGGCTGACTCACACTTACCCAAGTTAGCTATATAATTTAATGAATCAGGCGTTACTTTGCGGAGGTCCATATTAATGAACTAAAACAATTACATTGCTCACCCGCGACCTTACAATAGTTACGTTTATGCAAGAAATGTGTGTTCATGCAGTTCCTCCACCTCCACACTGTACGAACACACACAAATCACATAAACCCAACCATCACCACCACCAAGCTACACTGACGCGTTTCGAACTCAACCAGAGCTCATCTTCTGAGTTACCACAACCGTATGCTATGCTACCAAATGTTAAACAGACACAAATAAATAAATGTTAGTTTAACATTTGGTAGCATAGCATACGGTTGTGGTAACTCTGAAGATGAGCTCTGGTTGAGTTCGAAACGCGTCAGTGTAGCTTGGTGGTGGTGAAGGTTGGGTTTATGTGATTTGTGTGTGTTTGTACAGTGTGGAGGTGGAGGAACTGCATGAACACACATTTCTTGCATAAACGTAACTATTGTAAGGTCGCGGGTGAGCAAAGTAATTTTTTTAGTTCATTAGCTATATAACCCCGAGTTAAGTGCTAACCTAGAGATGAGAAGTGTCAAAAAGTATGGAACTGTCATCTTTAACTCAGGCAGGTTAACAATTTAATTTTTTAACCCTGGACTGGGCAAGTGGTACTTAAATTGATAAAGATGTTTTCTTTCTCAGAGTCCGTGACCACATCCTTCAAAATTGAAAATGTGCATCTTAATATGTTAGCTGTGAACAGTGCTTTTACTAAAGATGACCAGTTGACTGCAAATGAATTGTCAGCCTTGGACGCAGTGGCTCTTAATGCAGTGGAAACCATGCTTCGGGACCTGATCGAAGGCTTCAGAGATGTCGTCGTCAATGGCAATGATAGTCTGCCGCCTTTGGACCCTCTAATGATAGAGTCTGCGGGCCCATTCGTGGTGGAAGTGGCTACTGGGTCAGTACAGTCGCGTAATGAAAAGGTTCATCACTTTTTCGACTTGACAATGAGTTAAGATCGAAAAGTGACGAACCTTTTCATTCCGCTACTTTACAACTTGGCCTAAAAGTATTAATTTAAAACACAAAATTCCAAGGTACAGTCGGTTCCGTAACATAAGTATCCACTTCTCTATGCAGTTAGTATGGAAAAGTGGATACTTAGGTTAGGGAACTGACCCACCTACTTAGTTTTCGATTTTCAGTTTTCTGATTGTGGTAAAATATTTTTTTCCATCAGAACCCGGGCCAACATAGCCATTCACAACTTCCTGATGGACGGGCTCCGCTGGTTCGTTCTGGACGACGTCAGTTTCAACGCCCTTCGCCTCACCCTTGGCTTGCACATGACCCTGCCCTGGCTTACGTTCACCGGTACTTACCACTTGGTATTAATAAAAATAATTTTAAATAATTGCTGCGTTAATTATATTATTGGTATTTTTACTTAACACTAAAAAAAATCAGGCAGGTATGAAGCTGACGCCAGGATTGGACCTCTAGTGGTGCATAGAGCTGGTGGTAACTACAGGTATGTTGACGATAGCATTTCCATTGAGACATAAGTATTTACTTAGGTACATAATTAAATAATGAGGGAAACACCATGTATTCAAAAGATCAACAACTAAGTATATAATGATGGTATTTGACAATATCTCGCGATTTTTACATAAATCGTAAAATTAATGTGTTTTGAGTTTCACGATAATTATACAAATACTTATACATTTTGTCCCACAAGTCGACGTCAAATCGAAATCAGATGATACGCCAGCTTATATTGGTCATCAAAAAAATATAAAAAAATCTAAGTTAATAAGTATTTTAAAAATTATAGGCATTGTATAAAAACGATAAAATAATCACACTGAGACAGTGTTTTCGCTCCTGTTGCTACAAATCTTTACTTATTTATTTATCTGTTTTTGATTACGCGTTCTTGCGATTGATAACGGCTGCTTAAGCGTGAGCCGGGATGCTTGCGAATGAGAAAGGCTACTTACTATATTTCTTTAAATCTGCCACAAGTGTTACAAAAATTCCATTAATAACCCTAGTTTGCCATAGCGGATTAATCCACGTCCTTCGTTTTTTGCGCTTTTTCCTTTTAATTGCTTCTAGAATACACGCTAGGACAATAACGTTTATTTAGTTGACCTATCCATAACGGTTTTCAACTTCAACTGCGGCGTAACGTATAAGCGTACTGAAGCATGCGTTGGCATCCTTTTGCAGCTGAAAACATGAAACAGCATACTTTAACTTGCGATGCGTATAGTGTGTCTAAAATCATCCAGCTAAATGCGATTCGATGCTGACAGATGTGTCTTCACCCTTAACGAAACAAACATCCTATCTTTAAGTAGTTCAAGGGCAGCAAGGACCATAATAATGGGACCCACTAACTTTTTTAACACGCTTTAACTTTGAGTCCCAGATTTGGACGAATTTTTCCTAATTACTTGAACATTATTCTAGTAATATTTATTTTATTAGCAGTACGGCTGCTTACCGAATCTAAGATTATTTAAAAGCGAAAAAGTTTTTCGGGTGCGCCGGTGGGATTCGAACCCACGACTCCTGGGTATGCGCCCCAACCTGGGTGTTCTACAATTGAACCACGTCGCTCCACGTCGTCGTCGTCGTCATATCAACTTCGTCAACTTACATTTCTTTAATGTTTTTCTGATGGATGACTACTTAATATAAAATACAACATGCCCACCAGGTTTCCACGAGAGTCTAACCACGCATTCTTGAGGCCATATGGAGTAATAAATGTTATGTAAACCTAGGTCAAATTATGCTTTTTAACTTTTTTGTTTTTCATACATAATAAATACGCAATCCCAGCACTTAAACACTCACACACAGCACTTAAATTTAAACTTAACAATGGAAATATCTCATAAACTAAGCATATTTCGACCTAGGTTCAGATAACATTTATTACTCCATATGGTCTCAGGAATGCGTGGTTAGACTCTCGCGGAAACCTGGTGGACACGTTGTATAAGTTGGCCTATCGTCTGATTACGGCGTGATGTCGAATACTGGGACACCCTGTATAATCAAATGCTTTTTATAAAATATTACAACTATTGATTTTGCTACAGAATTTTCATCAATCGTTTTGAGGTGGACGTAGATATGAGACTCGGAACCAACTTGTTAGGCGGACATCTGCTGCTCAGGACCCTCGACATTAAGCTCGACGTCCAGGATGTCAACGTAAGTTGACGCTAACTTTACATTTACAGGTTTTATTTATGAGGTAAAGTAAATATTACTCTAACCACCGTCGCCAAGGGAAAAAAAGAAATAAATAAATAAATATTAGGGGACAATCTTACACAAATCGACCTAGTCCTAAACTAAGCAAAGCTTGTACTATGGGTACTAGACGACGATAAACATACTTATATAGATAAATACATACTTAAATACATAGAAAACATCCATAACTAATAATTTTTGGGGGTCATTGCTATAGATAGATCTCTCTCCAGGCAGATGTTATGCCTGGGGACCGAAGTCCAATGGATGATGCGTGATGTAGGATTGAAGTAGTTAGTTCCTTATGTGATGACTAGATGGATGGCGCTAGTAGTCGCTACAAATACATAGAAAAGATGTAGCACGAGCCGCAACCGTAGATTAAGACCTATTTAGTATTTTTTTATAATCAATCATAAACAAGTATAGGTTTGTCAAAAATTTACCACGTTAGAGCCAAGTAGGTACAGTTAAATAAAATAAATAAATAAATAAATATTAGGGGACAATCTTACACAAATCGACCTAGTCCCAAACTAAGCAAAGCTTGTACTATGGGTACTAGACGACGATAAACATACTTATATAGATAAATAAATACTTAAATACATAGAAAACATCCATAAATAGTTGAAGAAGTACTTTACTGACCACTAAGACAGAGTTAAGAAAAACTGATATGTTAGACAGCGTGCATAATAACATGCGTACATAAACATTATGTAATCGATGCATCCATAGCATACTTACCTATCAGCAATTGAAAATGTTTTTCAGTTCTGTCATCAATGGTCACTTGAGTAACGTTACCTAGATCTTCTAACATTCATAATAAATTATCTGTTTTGTTGCTTTTGCGATTATTATTCTATTCACTAGCTGTTTTGTTACCCGCGACTCCACCTGAGAAGAATTCGTTTATCGCTATACCCGCGGAAACTAAGCATACCTACCTACAATTTCCGGGATAAAGACTATCCTTTGGCCTTCCCAGGATCTCAAACTATCTCCATGCCAAATTTTATCTAATCAGCGGTTTAAGCGTGAACAGGTAACAGACAGACAGACTTTCGCATTTTTAACCCGTCGAACGTCCCGCGCGCCACAGTTGCAGTGGCGCGTAACTAGCTGGTCATGATTTGCTAATTTTTGTTACTAGTTTCAATCACCTTTTAACATAGCGTACTTACTTAGTAAAAATTGCCCAAAAATGTCGTTGGTCGTGCGACGGGATAATATTAGTATTAGTATGGATATGGATGTATTGAAACTAAATTGAACGGATCAAATACCTACTACATCCAACTAGAATTAGGGTCAATAGAAAATATTATAATTGAAACTATTTTATTCCAGATCCGAGTCGATGGTATGGTGGGGTCCAACCTGATCAACGCCTTCATTAACAACTTCGTGCAGAGCATCACCCAGGACATCGTCCAAAATGAAATGGAAAACATAAGCGAGATGCTCAGCGAAGAATTATTTGACGTTATCAATGACATTCTAAAAGACTGTACTTTGGCAGATCTCCTCAACTAGTTAAAACAAAATTACTTATACAGTCGGGGTGAGAAAATGTTCGTCACCTTAAAGTTGACATTTGCTTGTACTAAGGCAATTGTCAGACCTGGGGCCTGTTGCATAACAAAGTACAACTTATATTACTAGCTCCCTTTCTAGTTAATATAACTGAAGCGAGAGTTCCGCTTGTAATATTAGTTGTACTTTGTTATGCAACAGGCCCCTGACCACATTTTATTTCAAACGAGACAACATCGCATTGACGTTTCCTATTTTTCAGAAGATACTAAGAGTCTATAACTTGATAAAGGAATAAATTTTATAACTGACGAATGTATTCGTACCCCGACTGTTCTTCGAAACAACCTTTGCTTTGTGTCATTGTATGTACCTATCTAGATACAGACAGATTAATAAAGTAAATCAGTGCTTTGATTGACTGATTAAGTAAAATAACTGCCTATAATTATTTCATAAGGTAGATAAAACTATTCCTATCTCTTTAATAATCCGATTAACTTCTTAATCCTTCTTAGGCTTGTGTAGGTATTCATTTATTCTTACACTATGTTTAGGAACTATACTTAGGTAAGTACTTATATTTTATTTTACTTTGTCAATGAAATATATACGAGTAATACCACTAATAGCTAAGTAGGTAACACAAGACAAAACAATTCAATTCGGGTCTGTAACTTCAACATACAAGTAAGAGGCCATTAACTGAAATTTGTTAATTTCGTGATTTTTTAACCGACTTCAAAAAAAAAGGAGGTTCTCAATTCGTCTGTATGTTTTTTTTTGTGTGTTTGTTACGCGATTACTCCCTCAATTGTGAACCGATTTTCAAAATTCCTTTTTTGTTTGAAAGAGTATACTCCTGAGGTGGTCCCATTGGCACCAAGTCAAGATCTGACCATGGAAACCTAGAGAAATCGAGGGCAACCTTCAAATTTTACAGGCAAACCTATGGTGATTTTAGCATTTTTAGCATCAAGTGAAGTATTTGCATTCAGAAAGTATCATTTGGTAAACTGGACCTGCTGAAGAAGACTGTAGATGGCCAACGGAACTCCTCAACGGGTCAAATCTTGCAAGTTAAATTTGAACCGGTTTCCAATTGAGCTGAAATTTTGCAGGCATATGTAAATTGGATGACGATGCAATATTATTATGACATGGAGCTGATCTGATGATGGAGCTGAAAGATGGCCATAGAAACTCTGTAATAAAGCGATACGACCGCATTGAGTTCGGGCTCATTTGATTTGTCTTGACGAGTACTTTGATCCTAGATGGTAACTAGGATCTGAAGATGGAGTTAGAAGGTGACCATAAGAACTCCGTAATAAAACGACATAACCCCATCGAGTTTGAGCTCATTTGATTCGTCTTGAAGAGTACTTTGGTAACCAGGGTCAAAAAGTACAGTCAGCAAAGAGTGCCTGTTGTATCGCATAATGTTGATTGTTCTAAAAATTTCTGGCCAAGAATGTTTGGCATACTGTTGAAAGTCCTAAAGCATATTTGTTCGTTCTTTGCTGATAACAAGAACATCGGATTACCTACAATATTAATTGGCCAAAGCAGTCCTAAGAGTTGTGTAAGTCATTCACCTAAACTATAAGTAGGTATGGCACCTACAAAGAAAAGGGGGCAATAAAAAATACCTACAAATCACCTCCTGGTTAGGTTCGTTAGTTACCTTGCGCTCTTTAAAGCGGAATAGAGGGGGGGCTAGGGGGGCGGAGCCCCCCGCTAAAAAAAATACTGTCAAACCGCCTCCCGTTTAACCTTACCAGATTCGTTAGTTATCTTGCGTCTCTCAGAGTTAAAATTGAAGCCTTGGTACTGGAAGGGGGGCTCGGGGGGCGGAGCCCCCCGTAATATAAAACACCTTCAATCCACCCCCTGTTTAACCTGGTTAGGTTCATTAGTTCTCTAGTATCTTACGTCACTCAGAGTGGAAATTGAAGCCCCGCTCTTCGGGGGGGGGGGGGGCTCAGGGGGCGGAGCCCCCCGCAATAAAAAATATTCTTACACCACCTCCCGTTTAACCTGGTTAGATTCGTCAGTTATCTTGCGTCCTTCAGAGTGGAAATAGAAGCATCGCTACTGGAAAGGGGGCTCGGGGGGCCGAGCCCCCCGTAATAAAAAAAAACCTTTAAACCATCCTTCGTTTATCCTGGTTAGGTTAGTTAGCTACTTTGGATCCCTCAAAGCGGCCCCCCGCTATAAAAATACTGATGATATGGTTCCAACGGAAGACCAGCGTCAGCTGCATAGCCGACATCATGCTGAGTTGGGACCATTTCGTGATAATGTTGTATCTGTTACCGTTCATTCACCTGTTAATTTAAGATTATGTCACGAATAAATATTTTTTCTTTCTTTCTTTCTTTCTGATAAACCACCTCCGATTTAACCTGGTTATATTCGTCAGTTATCTTGCATTCCTCAGAGTGGAAATAGAAGCCTCGGTACCGGTAGAGGAGCTTAGGGGGCGGAGCCCCTCGTAATAAAAAAATCCTTTGAAACCACCCCCCGTTTAACCTGGTTAAGGTTAGTTAGCTACATTGCGTCCCTCAAAGTGGAATTAGTAGCCGCGTTTGTGGAGGTGGGCTCGGGGGGCGGAGCCTCCCGCAATAAAAATACAGACAAACTACCTCCCGTTTAACGTGGTTAGATTCGTCAGTTATCTTGCGTCCCTCAGAGTGGTAATAGAAGCCTCGCTAAAGGAAAGGGGGCTCGGGGGGGCGGAGCCCCCCGCAATAAGAAATACCCTCAAACCACCTCCCGTTTAACCTGGTTAGATTTGTTAGTTATCTCGTATCCCTCAAAGTGGAAATAGAAACCTCGGGCCCGGTAGAGGGGCTTGGGGGCGGAGCTCCCGTAATAAAAAAAAACCTTTAAACCACTTCCCGTTTAACCTGGTTAGGTTAGTTAGCTGCCTTGCGTCCCTCAGGGTGAAAATAAAAGCCCCGCTCTTGGAGGGGGGGGGGGGCTCGGGGGGCAGAGACAACCCGCAGTAAAAAATCTGTTAAACCATCTACCGTTTCATTTGGTTAGATTCGTCAGTTATCTTGCGTCCCTCAGAGTGGTAATAGAAGCTTTGATACCGGAACGGGGGGCTCGGGGGGCAGAGCCCCCCGCAAAAAAAAAACCTTCAAACCATTACTTGCTTAACCTGCTTAGGTTCGTTAGTATCTCGTATCCCTCAGATTGGAAGTGGTAGGCTTGCTACCAGAGAGTTGGCTCGGGGAGCGGAGCCCCCCTGCAATAAAAAAATACCTTCAAATTTAACCATCCCACGTTTAACCTGCTTAGGTTCGTTAGTTACTTTGCGATCCTCAAATCGGAAACAGAAGCCGGGCTTCGTCTACTGGCAACGCCTACGCATCTTTTTGACGCAACCACTAACTACGAACCATTTGGAGCCACTTTTTTCCCTTCATAACTCAAAATCTACTTAACACAAACAAACACACAAAAATTGGATAATATGCATAAGTATGCAACCCCCATTAAAAATGGGAAAATAAATTGGTTATTTTTATTGAGAATGTGGATACTGTCTGATTAGATGGATGTCCCAACGCCAAGGTGAGCACGTGCCGAGGGCTGAATGGTATGAGGGTGTATAAAAATTTCACATCGCTAACATTGTAAGTACTACCTCATGGTAAAAAACGTAAAACATATTTAAGTAACTATACTTACAATGTAAACGCAAAAAAAAATATTAAAGTTTTAAACTTCTTTACAAAAAGTAATGATATCCCACCAAAAACATAAATGTGAAAAATGTTAGCCAACTTCAATATGTAGGTAAGTACCTAATTACCTACTAAAAATAACCTTGAGGTGGACTTCGCGGACAAAAAGATTGAGATGTAAATGGGTTCCAAGTTCTGCAGATAATCGTGAATTCTATTTTCTCAAACATGCTATGAAATATTGACGTTATGTTCCTTATAATACGCCACGAAGGGTCACGTTGCAGGTGCAGGTGCAGCCGGTGGTGGGGGACCGCCTAGAGGAGAGGTCAATAATGGAATTTCATACAACATTGCAGGCCTAGGCCGGCAATGCGATCGTCTATTGTTTCATGTCACACAGCACCATGATGTTTATAGGTCTATGGCATCATAGCATTCAGCCATTTAAAAAAAAACTATAAGCAATATTTGCGTTTTGGTTCATTATGACATTCTGCCACTACGCTTATTTAACAAGGTAAGGTAAGATGGTGATGGTGATGGTAATGGTGATCTGCCTAGAGAAATATTTCACCATCAACATCATCATCACTCATCACAATCATCATCATTATCATCATCGTCATCATCATCATCATCATCATCATTCATCATCATCATCATCATTCATCACCATCATCATCATCATTCATCATCATCATCATCATTCATCACCATCATCATCGTCATCATCATCATCATCATCATCATTCACCACCATCATCAACAATCACCATCATCACCATCATCATCATCAACATCATCACCATCATCATCATCATCATTCATCACCATCATCACCATCATCATCATCATCATCATCACCACCATCACCACCATCATAATCATCATCATCATCACCATCACCACCATCATCATCATCATCATCATCATCATCACCATCATGATGACGACGACGATGATGATGATGATGATGGTGATGGTGATGGTGCATGTTTGAGAAAAGCACTATACAAGCCTCAGCCGGAACAGGGGTTGCCGGCCTCGTATCATGCCGGCCTCGTGTACCACTCGGCCGTCAACTTAGATACTCGGCCGGCAACCCCTTAAGTCCCGGCCTCTGCAGTAATGTACTATTATTAGAGCAAATGATATCATAAACAAACATAAAACTCTCTTTATTTCTTTTCCCTGTGCTACAACAGTGTTTGATATTTAATAGTAGATTGTACACCAAGGGGATAAAGCACTGTATTATGTCACGGGCGCGATATTGAATCCTGAGCGTAACGAAGGACTCCAGATTTAACTCCCGAGCGAAGTAAGGGGGTTTTGAGTTGATTCCCGAGCGAAGCGAGGGAATTAAAATGGAGTCCTGAGAGCAGTGAAGGATTTAAGCGCGCCCAAGGCAAAAACAGTTTTATCCCTGAGGAGTATACTCTACTTTTCTCACCTTTTGCGAGACAATAAAAACCAAGGCTACAAGAAAAGGTAGTAGTAGGTACTCGAAATAAACAAGAAGCACTGATGGCACTGATATCGAAATAAACAAGAGGCCTGATGTGTCGGAACACAGACTTTGCGCCTTTTGCAGTTTTCCATTTGTCGAAGTCGTCGTAAGCTTTCAAGTATTTTTCCTTCGACTTCTTATTAACAATAGATAAGGCGTCTAGTTTAATGGACTCCGGAGTCAAATCACTTTCGTCACTCGACATTTTCTAAATGTTTTATTTTATCTTCTTTTGCAGTTTTGTCTGATACTGATTGCAGCGTATTGAAACACTCGCGGCTTTGGTTTAAAGTATTGATTTTTATTCGTTCGGCTTGCCGTGGCGTGACCAGCTTGATTTTCGAATAAGTTCGATTTTCAAATAAACTCGGCGCGGCGCGGCCGGCACCACCTCCACCTGCCCGTGCGGCCTGCAGCAGGTGCACGTGCTGCACGCCGTGCGATTTTGACGAAATTAGACTTTAAATGCATAACAATAAGAACTAAGAGAAGTGAGAATCACATTACTTCCCGGCGGGTTATAATGAAATTCAGTACAACATTACGCCCCGGCAAAAGCCAAGGGCTATAATGATTTACTTTGAGAAAGGTTTGCATGATATACTATAATAAGGCATTGTCGAGTAGGTGGTGTGAAAAAATACAAATTGAACTGTCGAATAATTTAAACATAGTACCTAAGTAAGTAGATAACTTATGTCAAATTAATAATAATAAATAATAAATCTTTATTCAAAAATACTTTTACAATATAACATCTATAGTCTAAACATACAAAAGGTAAGAAACACTTATGCCTGAACTAGGATGTTCCTGTGTTTCAGGCGAAAAGGACTTATAAACTAACTTAGTACTAAAGTAATAAAATAGGTTAACACATTCAAATTCACACTCATTAACGCACACACACGCACACGCACACACACACACACACACACACACACACACACACACACACACACACACACACACACACACACACACACAAATTTATTTGTTCACTAAATAGATAGTGAAAATTTGTTGGAATTAGTTTTTAATTAGATTAAGTTAAATAAGAATAAGTTTGTTTATTAACAAGATAGTCAATTTTAAGTTTTCAGCTCAAGCTATTAATTGTACAATACAGGGAGTAACTGTTATTGGCCTTATGTATCAATTTTAAATTAGAATAAGTTTGATTGTAACGCTGTTGTGCTCCTTAATAAATAAATAAATAAATAAATAAATAAACTTAAATTAACACTTGCAAAAAACAGTAGTTCTTAATAACTTTGCTAAATTACAAAACACTATAAATAACAAAATATGAAAAATGTTCATTTCGAAATAATCAATAGTTTCTCTGTATCTTCGTAGGATAGTTTTTGAAGTTCATCTTGGAGAATTTTCTTAGTTATTTTATAAGTAAGAGGATATATGCCCCACTTGGCGTTTAATCTATTGTAAAGAAATGGTCCTAAGAATACGTAAAATCTGGAAGAGAAGGCATGTTTTTTTCCCATATTTCGAGGGCAAACTATATCTTTCCGCCTTTTGTTAGTAGATTCAATGCTGTAGGGGAGTGCAGCGTGCTGTTTGAGGGCAGTGCTCATTATGAATATTTGTCTAACTGTTAGTACCTTACAATCTTTGTAGAGAAGATCAGTGGGGTAGAGAAAAGGACGGAAAGTGGAAACCTTAAGCACTGCTCGCTGAGCTCTTTCAAGGGTTAGTAATGACGTTTTAGATGTGCCTCCCCATGACGTAATACAATAAGTTAATATAGATTGGCCTAAGGCAAAGTAAACTTGCCTGATTATTTTTGAGTCCGCGATAGTGCGTAGTTTCTTAAAAACAAATATTAACTTACGGATTCTGCCACTTAAAGCTTCGATATGGGATTTAAATGAGAGGGCTTCATCAATTATAACACCCAAATACTTTATCCTGTTAGTAATAGCTATAGTTGGACACTTACACAAGTTATTTGCAGAGTTCTTGCAATGGTGCGCATAGAGCTTTGGGTTAGTTGAAGTTAAATTTGATTTACGCATACAAAATTGTACGTAATTAGTTTTTCCCGCATTTAGAGTCAGTAAATGTTGCTGAAGCCAATTATTTACAACATTAAAGCCTTGTTGTGCAATTTTATAGACCTCTTGATCTGAGTCAGCAGAAAAGAGTAGAGCAGTGTCATCAGCATATGCTATAATTTTACCCCCATCTAATTTTAGATTACAGAGGTCATTTATATAAACCAAAAATAGAGTGGGGCCCAAAATACTTCCTTGGGGAACCCCAAAAGAGGTATTTTTCAGGTCAGAGCTAAAAATATTATCAATTTTTACGCATTGACTACGCTCGTCCAGATAATCTGCGAATAATTTAAGCTGGGTGCCTCTTATACCCAAGGATTCAAGCTTCTGGATGGGAATGGAAATTGTGTCAAAAGCTTTAGCAAGGTCTAGAAATATTCCCACCGTCCGCTTCCCCTTGTCCAGAGCTTGTACAACATAGTCAGTCAGTTGATGCACAGCATCGCAAGTCGATAAATTGGATCTAAAGCCAAACTGAATTTTTGACAAAATTGTTTTTTTTACCAAATATTGAACAAGTCTGTTATTTATTATTTTTTCTAGTATTTTAGAAATTGCTGGTAATAACGCTGCCAGCTTTGTATACAGGAACGACTATAGCTTTTTTTTAAACATTTTGGAAAGCTTCCTTCGGCCAAGCATTTCCGGAAAATATAAGTAAGTGGAGAGATCAAGATATGCTTGAAACGTTTTATCATTTTATTTGAAATGTTATCCCAACCAACCGCAGAAACGTCCTTTAGGCCCATAATAATTCTTTCTACCTCTGCTTCATCTGTATCAGCCAGCACAAATGAATTAACACTATAACTTGATTGCGACTGGTTTGAAGGCGTCATAAGCGACTGACTCTGAACTTTTTCTGCCAAATTCTTACCTATGTTTACGAAAAACTCATTTGCACTGTTTGCAGAAGTCAGTTGTGAGGCATGACCTTGAAATAATCCTGAAGATGATTCCCGCTGTTTTGATATATACGTTACATTTTTTATGAAATTCCATACTTTTTTACTGTTTGTTCCAGCCTTTTCTAATTCATTCTTATCGTAACAACATTTAATTTTTTTAAGAAGGTCATTGCAGAAATTTCGATACCTTTTATAAGATAATTGTAATACCAAATTGTTTGGATTGGACTTGGCCTTCTTATGTAATTTGTCTCTATGTCTCATGCAGCGAATGAGCCCTGGTGTTATCCAAGGCTTTATATTGTAATTTTTATTACTTAAGCGAGTGTACGTCGTGTTTCTTATAGTTGCTTGTTGAATATTACTTATTAAGTACGACATACAAGTATTCGCGTCATCAGAATTGTAAACTGGGCTAAAGTCAATGTTGCATAAATCATCTTCAAGTTTATTTATATTCATTTTAGATATTATTTGCGTGCGATTTAGATTAGGTAATTTACGTTTCAAGGTTAATAGGGCAGCGTTGTGATCGGTTATTGACGAGTTAGTGACAAGCGCAATTGAGGGGAAACTGGATTTAAGCATGATATATGATCCAAACAAGAGCCGCTTTGATGTGTGGGAAGCGAATGGGCAGGGAGTAAGCCATGATAGGAGCATAAATTTCCAGGGCAGTAGAATCGATATTATCTGGGAGTATGTTGATGTTAATGTCTCCTAATAATATTACATTTTTGAAAGGAGATATATGTTGCAATGTTTCTTTTAAAGAGTTAAGAAAAATGTTGGAATTTCTAAAAGATGGGGGTCTATACAAAGCTAAAACTGCAAAATCAGTTCCAATTTTGATAAGTAGTCGATTACAGTCTGACACGTTAGGCTCGTCGATAGTGATATCTAGATTATTTCTAGCATAAACCACAATCCCGTCGTTTTGATTGTAATTTATTTTGCTACTGTACATATTAAACCCGGGCATGAGTGGTAAATTAGTATGTTTACCTAGCCAACACTCAGTTAAAACAATGATGTCACAATTAATGTTTATACGTTGCTGAAAAGTATTGAAATTGTCAAAATTTTTAAAAATACTGCGTATGTTTTGTGTTAGTGTCGTTAGTGGATTACTGTAAGCAGAAATATACTGTTTGCACTTTTCTACAAAATTTTTAAATTGAAGTTTAGGATTTCACTTGGCTACTTTTTACCAGCAAATCAAATATAGAAGA
Organism: Archips xylosteana; assembly: GCA_947563465.1. Classification (NCBI taxonomy): domain Eukaryota; kingdom Metazoa; phylum Arthropoda; class Insecta; order Lepidoptera; family Tortricidae; genus Archips; species Archips xylosteana. The sequence continues at coordinate 17,626,492 of OX387343.1, forward strand.
TAAGTTGTCAAAGTCAAAAACTCTTTTCCCAAACATGCTATGTAATGTTTACGTTGTGTTCGTTAAAACAGGCTTCAAAATACACCGTTGCAGGCCTAGGCCGACAATGCGATCGTCTATTGTTTCATGTCACACAGCACCATGATGTTTATAGGTCTATGGCATCATAGCATTCAGCCATTTAAAAAAAAACTATAAGCAATATTTGCGTTTTGGTTCATTATGACATTCTGCCACTACGCTTATTTAAGGTAAGGTAAGATGGTGATGGTATTGGTGATCTGCCTAGAGAAATATTTCACCATCAACATCATCATCACCATCATCACCATTATCATCATCATCATCATCATCATCGTCATCATCATCATCACCATCATCGTCATCATCATCATTCATCACCATCATCATCATCATCAATCAATCACCATCATCATCATCATCATCATCACCATCATCATCATCACCATCATCAACATCATCACCATCACCATCATCATCATCACCATCACCATCATCATCATTCATCACCATCATCATCATCACCACCATCATCATCATCATCATCATCATCATCATCATTATCATCACCATCATCATCATCACCCTCATCATCATCACCATCATCACCATCATCATCATCACCATCATCATCATCATCACCATCATCATCATCATCATCACCATCATCATCATTCATCACCACCATCATCATCATCATCAATCACCATCATCAACATCATCATCATCACCATCATCATCATCATCACCATCATCATCATCACCATCATCATCATTCATCACCAGCATCATCAACATCATAATCATCATCATCATCATCATCATCATCATCATCATCATCACCATCATCATTATCACCATCACCATCATCATCATCATCATCACCATCATCATCATCATCACCAGCATCATCATCATCATCATCAATCACCATCTTCATCATCATCATTCATCACCATCATCACCATCATCATCATCATAATCATCTTCACCATCATCATTATTACCATCATCATCATCATCATCACCATCACCATCATCACCATCATCATCATCATCATCATCATCAATCACCATCTTCATCATCATCATTCATCACCATCATCACCATCATCATCATCCTCATCATCACCATCACCACCATCATAATCGTCATCATCATCATCATCATCATCACCATCATCACCATCACCACCATCATCATCATCATCACCACCATTATCATCATCATCACCATCACCATCATGATGACGACGACGATGATGATGATGATGATGATGATGATGATGATGGTGATGGTGCATGTTTGAGAAAAGCACTATACAAGCCTCGGCCGGAACAGGGGTTGCCGGCCTCTGCAGTAATGTACTAATTCTCAAATATGCTATGAAATATTGACGTTATGTTCCTTATAATACGCCACGAACTGTCACGTTGCAGGAGCGCCTAGACGAGAGGTCAATAATGGAATTTCATACAACATTGCTGGCCTTGGCCAGCAAAGTGATCGTCTATTGTTTTATGTGACACAGCACCATGACGTTTAAATAGGTCGACGTGGACGGATGGATGGATGGATGAATGGAGGGAGGGAGGGAGGGAGGGACGGAGGGAGGGACTGATGGAGGGAGGGAGGGACGGATGGACGGATGGATGGACGGACGGACGGATGGATGGAGGGAGGCAGTGAGGGAGGGACGGACGGAGGGAGGCAGGGACGGAGGGAGGGAGGGACGGCCAGAGGGAGGGATGGAGGGAGGGAGGGACGGACGGAGGGAAAGAGGGACGGAGGGACGGACGGACGGAGGGATGGACGGACGGACGGACGGACGGACGGATGGATGGACGGACGGGTGGATGGACGGACGGATGGATGGACGGACGGATGGATGGACGGACGGATCGATGGATGGATGGACGGATGGATGATGATGATGGTGATGATGACGATGATGATGCATGTTTGAGAAAAACTCTATACAAGCCTTGGCCACGAACAGGGATTGCCGGCCTCGTATCTCTAGATGGCCTCGTTAACACTCGGCCATCTATAACTACTCGGCCAGCAATCCCCTATTTCGCGGCCGCTGCAGTAATGTACTATTTTTATTATCAGACACTGTTGTAGCACAGGGGAAATAGGTAGAAAATAGATAGAAATAGATTTTTATATGTGTTTATGACATTATTTGCTTTAGTAAAAATATTTCAGGATTATCTGCAGAACTTGGCACCCATTTACCTACATCTTAATCCTTTTGTCGTCGAAGTTCACATCAAGGATATTTTTAGTTTTGAACTTGGCTAACATTTTTCAGATTTATGTTTTTGGTAAAATAAATATACCCAAATCGCTATAGGTGCTAGGTTGACTGTACAATAATATTTATTTTAACTTTAGATAGATATATAATATCTACTTCTGTACTTATTCAACGAAGGATTGTTGAACAACTGGCTCAACTGGCTGACTGGTCTACTTATTAAAGTCCAGCCAAAACCCTAGCATCTAGCTAGAAGCTAGAAAGCTGAATTTTTAAGCCCTCTACAGACCGTAGCGTGGGACTTGCGCGCGACGACGACGGAGCATGCCCAGCCCAGCGCGCTGCATAACACTGAATCATATACGCCATGCCGCGCTGGCGGTGTTTGTCACCGTATATACGATTCAGTGTTATAGAGCGCGCTATGCACGCTTCGGCGTCGCGTGCATGCCCGCGCTGCGGAACATAGAACTTCCCTTTATTATGGAGACTTTATTAAGGATAGCCTTCCGTCCGCTGCTTCACCCTCGATAAATTAATTTTCCCGTAGGAAAAGGTATTTTCCCGCGGTTAAAAGTAGCCTATGTTACTCAGTGATAATATAGCTTTCTAACGGCAAAAGAATTTTTGAAATCCGTCCAGTAGTTTTTATTTTTATTCGTTACATACAAAAATACAAATCTTTCCTCTTTATTATAATATTACTAGCCTTCCGTCCGCAGCTTCGCCCGCGATAAATTAATTTTCCCGTAGGAAAAGGTATTTTCCCGCGGTAAAAAGTAGCCTATGTCACTCAGTGATAATGTAGCTCTCTAACGGCAAAAGAATTTTGGAAATCAGTCCAGCCAGTCGGAGCCTATTCAATGCAAACAAACAATCAAATCTTTCCTCTTTATAATATTATAGTATAGAGTATAGATATAGATATACCTAGTGTAGAAGATATGAAGTTCTGCCATAGATATAGGTGGAGCTGCGGGCACAAGGCACAAGCTAACGGGTAATAAATTAACTAAATTATTAATTTTATTACTAATTAATTATCAAAATCTGATTTATAAGTGTTTTTTTCCATCTACTAAATTTGTCCCGCCAAACTCTGTAGCTCTTATTATCAAACCGCAATCAGAATGGGGCTGTCAGAACTGTCATTTCATATGCACTAAACAAATTTGAAATTTGATGGAAAATTTGTCAACGTCGGTGATACCAGTTTAAATTTACAATCACCACTTGATCATCACAGTATTTAATGCATTACCGCGTTTTAATCAGTAAATATTAGTTGCAATCTTAATGATTCACAAATTAGGTAAAAGATAATATTTTGTATCTAAATATAGCTATTTATTATAAAGAAGGTAATTATTTTCAGTACTAATTAATATCACTATTTCATTATCTTTTTTTCCACTGGCAGCAGGTGCGAGTGGGACACACACCACTAGTTTGGGTTTCTCTCTCGGACCCCTGTCTCTAGTTGCCATTATTAAACTGTATGGCTTGGTAATATGGGTCATTTTTGATTGACTAATAAAAATCAGTACTCAGTCCTTTGGTATTACGTCCATGCATTTCATACATATTTTGACGTAAGCATGTAGAATTACTGTCAACTCCACTCCCTTTCTCGGGCGAATAAATACCTTGCTTATGCGACTGTATTATAATATAACGCTCCCTGAAGACTGGGCCGTTGACAACCTTTCATTTTTTTAACACCTGAAAATTACTACAGGAATCGAAAGAGTTTCACCTCCTGAACGCGAAAAAATATTTATTATAATTTATTTCTCCATATTTAAAAAATACAACAAATTTAAAAAACAATTATGTAGTTACCAATACTCCCACAGAAAGATGAAGATGTTTCCTTCACCCTTTTCACTAGAAAAAAGAGCTGTCATAATTTTAAACCATGGACTTAATACCTAACCAGGACTGAGTACTGCGACAAAAAAGTGAGGCCGTAAAAAAAATAACTAGTGGTTTGCATCTCGTTCTAATTAGGGTGATCAAGTAATGGTGCGAGTGGGACACAATACACTAGTTTCTTTGTTTGTATGTAATCTCTCGGACCGCTGTCTCTAGTTGCCATTATTAAACTGTATGGCTTGGTTATCGGCCATTCTCACTTCTTGACGATTTTCATCTAATTACCGTAGTCATTTTTTTTTCGTTAATACAACCAAATATAGACAAGAATATGGACAATTATGAGCTAAACTATTAATATTTCAAAACGGCGTTAGAATAAACTAACTTTAGATTTATCGAGGTTATTTTTTTTTACGGATACATACGGGTAATTACAAAATTGAATTGTAGATGGCTACGGTACTTAAAAAGAGGATATTTATTTTTAGAAATTCTATCTCATTGTCATAAAGGTAAGCTTCATAGTCAGGTTCATACCACTTTGCTATCCGATCGTCAAAAATTAAAAATATAGGTATATAAAAAATTGTTACTATTTTCATACTACGGTACTTAGAAAGATACGGTAATTAACACTACGGTGCTCAGACCACAAGACATTTTTCTAAAAAAAATAAAAACTGGAAGTAATAGAAAATACTGGAAAATGGTAGTTTCCAGAGCCCACACAGCTCTATTATTTTTATAAACATTAGCTCATTTACCTTACAAACAAAATTTATAAATAGAGGAACGGGAATTAGAAAACATGAAAACCAAAGTTACGGTGATTAGAAACTTACGTGTGTCGTAGGCATATATTTCGACACTACCACGTCCACACTGTTTGGGTGCCGCGGTACGACTAACAGCTCAGCTCGCGAGTGATGCAATAGTGATGTGCAAATACATCGTTGTTTAGGGATGATCACTTTGAAATTGAAGGGCGATGGTACTCAGGTGTTAAGGCTGGACAGGCAGATATTTGGTTTGGACAGGCTACGGTAATCGAAGAACAAGGGTTTGAAAAATAAAATAAGTATGATAAATAAACAATATAAAGCTAATTCCTTCTAAAACCTTTAGATAAAGTTAAAAACTATTTGAAAAAAATATTTTCACTCGTATTTGATTATATTTAGAGCTACATAATAGCTCGGACACGCAAATGTTTGCAATTCTGAGAATGGCCGTTATATGCGTCACTTTTGATTGACTAATAAAAGTTAGTACTCAGTCCTGGTTAGGTATTAAGTCCATGTTTTAAACGAATAGATCCGCTGAAACCAAGAGCTGAAACCATGGACGTAGCTGAAACGAGAAATTTTAAGACAGCTCTTTTTTTTAGTGAAAAGGGTAAAGGAAACATATCTATTCTGTGGCAGTATTGTCATTGTACATATATGTTTTTTAAATTTGTAGTATTTTTTTAAATATGGAGAAATAAATTATAATAAATATTTTTCCGTGTTCAGGAGGCGAAACTCTTTCGATTTCTGTAGTAATTTTCAGGTGTTAAAAAAATGAAAGGTTGTCAGGCTGCTGTATGGGCTTAGTACCTTTTGCTTGTCTAGGCGGGATGTTGTAAGAAAAAAGTTTGATAGTTAGAAAAAATAGATTACTTACAGTACAGTTTTTATATTTTACACCTTTTTCCCTCGTTTCGTTTCATACGAATTTGTATTGTATCATGTAATCTGGCAGCATAAGAAAGAGTATTATTACTGCATAGAAACAGCAGAACCAAGCAAGCAAGCAAAACTTGTAGGTGAAGTAAATAAGGCCCTTGCTGCAAGAATCATCGTTCTTCAGTATCGTTCATAACGGCAAAATATACTAGACGCTGGTAAAACTGTCCTCTGAAGGTCAGAGCCATATAAAAAAGCCAAGCAAGATCTATGCTACTCTTCTGATCCGAGACCCCTCGTTAATTAATCATCTAGCCCTTGTTGTAAGTCAGGGGAACTTGATGTTGAGCAAAGCAAATCTGCAGATTGTATTTATGACAAGGCTGTCCGTTTAATTTTACTTGGATTTTTATCTTAAGATGGCAGGCAATTTTTGGCAAAGTTCGCACCATCAGCAATGGATATTGGATAAACAAGATCTCATTAGAGACCGCCAACATGACCTAAACATATTGACAGAAGAAGAATACCAAAAACTTTTTAACTTCTTTGCTAGCATCATACAGATCTTGGGAGAGCAATTGAAGCTTCGCCAACAGGTGATCGCTACGGCAACAGTTTACTTTAAAAGATTTTATTCCAAAAACTCCCTTAAATGCATTGATCCATTGCTCTTAGCCCCAACATGTGTATTCCTTGCGTCAAAAGTAGAAGAGTTTGGGGTTATTTCTAATTCTCGCCTCATAACAACTTGCCAAACAGTGATCAAGAACAAATTCAACTATGCATATGGCCAGCAAGAATTCCCATACAGGACAAACCATATTTTGGAGTGTGAATTCTATTTACTGGAGAACTTGGATTGCTGTCTCATAGTCTATCAACCCTACAGGCCACTGCTGCTCTTTGTGCAAGATATTGGTCAAGATGACCAGCTTCTTACTTATGCATGGCGAGTAGTGAATGACTCACTGCGAACTGATGTCAGTTTGCTTTATCCACCTTACCAGGTAAAATCATTAAGATACTTAGAAATTATTTTGTAGTTACAATGACTGTGTTTGATATAATTATTCAATCTTTTCAGATTGCAATTGCAGCTCTTCATATAGCTTGTGTGATGTTGGGTAAAGAAAATCTCAAGCCTTGGTTTGCTGAACTTAATGTTGATTTGGATAAGGTAATACTCACCAGCAGACTTTCTTCCTTGTACTGCACAATCCTATGTCTATGCAATATAAATTAGACTGAAAGAGTCAACATAAAGTATGTCAGTAGGAAAGCTGATCAAAATCAGTTGGGGTTTTTCAAATATTTTTAAGCACCTTACAGCCTCCTTTATGGTGGCTGTTTTCCCCAATTTGTTTAGTCAACTGCCTGTTAAATTAATTAAAATAAAAATATTTGTTTCCAGATACAGGAGATTGTAAGATCCATCATCAACTTATATGAAATGTGGAAGAGCTATGACGAAAAAAAAGAGATTCAAAGCTTACTGGGCAAGATGCCTAAACCAAAACCTGCACCACAAAGATAATATCCGAGATAATATCTACAGTAGATGCTTTGAATAAAAATTGATGACTGTAGATAAACTGACTGCATTACAAAGTGAGTGACTTGAACAATAATTTATTGGTGAGTGTTGTTGAACAAAGCTCTTGTATACTAGTTTTCTTTGTGACTACACAGTAGGTGGGTACATTTGACAATTGAAAGGTGAAATTATCTAAACATTTTGCGGTAAATAGAGTAAATACACTATGTAAATACATTTTGAACTTCAAACTCCATTTAGACCAAAAAGTTGCTTAGATAATTTATCCTTTCAAGCATTGACTATTTATTTACTCAAGCTACTTGCAAGAACAAACTGTAGGGAGTCTTTATTATTCTTCTATCCTCACTACTGTCAATATTAGTTTAGTTTTTAGGCATAACTATACCCTGTTATCTAACGCTCAGTTTGGGTGCAAGCTAAAATAGTGATGTAGCTTCACATAATTATTTGATTCACATTTACTTATAAATAGTTATTTTTCAAAATGAAATTATTCTTTTATGAATGTTCTTGAGATAACTCATTCATTGCATCTATTTGATTGGATAGGAGTTCGACAATTATTGAATTACCAAACATATTAAATAAAAATCCAGGCATTAAATCTCTAATAAATATTAATCAGTTGTTTGTTAGAAAATAAGGAAGTTCAAATTGATAAAAGTATTGTAAACAAAAGCTGCATAGAGCATTACAGAGGTTGAAAAACCATTTTCATTTTTAAAATGGATTTTTACAAGCAGACAACGAAGTTTGACTTCATATAATTTGGAAAAAATATTGTTAATTTATTATGAAACATACTTATTATTATTATTATTTATTTATTAGCCTATATTTGTGTCCCACTGCTGGGCAAAGGCCTCTCCTCTTGACTTCCACATGTCCCTGTCCAGAGCTATACTGGGCCAATCATTCAATTCTGCTTCAAAACATACTTACAAAACTAAAATAATTTTTTTCTTTCTTGTCATAATAATTTAAAAAATCTCCATAGAAGAGCTCTGGTAAGTATGGATCTTTTTGATAATTATGTTAGTGAGTGAGTAAATGAACTTAATTTTTTATCGATTCAGATTATCGAAACTGCCCCATCACTTGCCCCCAAACTGAGCATTAGATAACGGGGTCTAGGCTAGGCATAACACATATATTTAAGAAGGCTGCACTAAATATGCATAGGTTGAAAATATTATCAACTTATTTCCTTAAATGAAGTTTACTTTTTGCTGACAAGTTATCAATCATTTAGTGGGTATTTTTATCAAATTATCAGTTTAAAAAATAATTTTAAGTAGAATAATTATGATATATTGATGTGATGGTTATTGTAAGCAAGGTAATTTCTTAAGCACTAAGAAAAATAGCTTGGTGACATTATATATTTTAATCAACTAAGCAGTGTTTCTGTATTGAACTCCATGGCTTTCTATACACATGGACCGCTTATCGCTGCTGTCAGCCTAATAGGAAAAATGTGCTGAGAAGCTATTTAAGCACACTTTCCTGTCCATATGATGACTGATGATCCTGCAAGGATGTTAAGGTGGGTGATTTATAAGTTACCAATAAAACCCTCACCATTCAAGAAAAGATGGTGTGATCAATACCCTCACTCCACTACAAGTATTTTAATTCTTTTTATGAAATAATAACATGTATAAAAGTTAAATTAAGCAGGTAAGAAGCTACTTTTTATTCCATGAAATGCATAGTTCTTGTGGATGATTGATTAACCAATTTTTTTATGTAACAAACAAGTGTTAGTATATCTGACTAAATTTCAAAATATATACATTGTTAAGAAGCAGTTAGTATCCTAACTTAAGTAATAGTTAGTGTCAAACTAATTCATTTTTGTCAGGCAATTGAAAATTAACATAATTTATTACTGAGTAATATTGATTTAATTAGCCTGTTACTACCTAACCTAACCTATTGATAAGCACAATAAATTTGATAAGCACCTCTATAAATTAATATTTTGGACTAGTTTTATATCATTTAATATATGTGAATAAAATTATAATACATACAAATGTAAAAAACCTGTGGCGGCCTGCTGTAGTCCATTTTTTAAAACTGCTTTAAGTAGTCAAAATTAATATTTATTATTATTATGTTAATGTCAATTCAATGAAATTCGTCTTATAGATATCATGCTAAACATTCAATTTATTGTTAATTTTGATTATTTAATTACTTGATGTACTATTGTACTATACTCGAAAACCATAAAATTTTAAACTTATTCTATCTCTTTCTCACAAAGAAAGGCAAAAATTAACAGCTTCTTTCTACTCCACTGCTGTCTTGTTTTACTTAGCACCTAATGTTAACTTACATTTAAGTAGGTAGCAACCTAGCATTAGGCGGGCAGGTTGCTGCGGCCAACTAATTCTTCCGTGACATATTATTATGCAAGTGCGCGCACTAGGCGACCAGCGGTCAGCGACCACGTGTTGGCCGCGCGGCCAGCAGAGACATCGCGACCCAACAGAGGCCCTAAGAGCCCCCGCACATTAGGGGGCCAGGTCGCGCGACCTGGCCGCCTAATGTGCGGGGGGCTTAGTGTATGATCTGGAACAAACAACAATAATGCACAACCTGATAACTCAAACCCTTATGGCAGTAATATGAGGATTTACTTATCATGTTGTAGATTATTGTCATTCATTCCGGGTCGTCAATTACAGATTATACTGTAACTGCATCCTTGCCGCCTGATGGCTGAGCACATTTAGTGTGTAAGTGAATATGTTTAAATTAATTAGTCAAATTATGGTCAGGTCTTCGATTTTTTATGAAGTAATAAATAGGTCCTGTGTATATAGAATGTCATTGATTAAACTGCATGTATTATTATATTATTTAGCTGTAATTAAGAATTAGAATGCATAATATTTGTATCAGTTTATTAAATATTTTAAGGCTAACACTTGAGAACTATATTAAAATAGATAAGTTTGATTTTCATGTTAGGTACAATCAAAGGTATAAATTTTTAATAATTTTAAACAGCCTTCAAATATGAGAAAAGAATAGATCAACCTCATGGTGAGTGGCATACAGTTGTATAGATATTTTTGACGCCTTGGTAACATATATTTATGACCTTGACTGTGCCTAAAAGCACTCCACTGTAATATGAAATGAATGAGAAACAATAGTAGTAGATTAATGTGTAGGTCAGTTATGGATTATCAGTTATCATATTTATAAATTAATGATGCTACACTGGTATGAATTTATGTACTGGTGGTTGTATGCCTGTGCTACGGGAACGTATCTTTTTTAATCATGTAATCTACAGATGGGTTTAGGTTAGGTTAGGTTTATTTTATGAAAATCCTGTAAAGTTGAGAATTTCCAAGAAAATTGCATTATATCAAATGACCATTATGTATTTCGTCCATTATTAATTTTAAACTTTAGATATTTTGATACGTACCCCTGTGCTACATGGACAGAAAGTACTTTTAATATTATAGAAAGGCTATTTTGCTTTATGAAGACTTTGTCAGCATCCATACATATAATAACAGCCTTCTAGTATTATGAGTATAAGTGCTAAGCTGTGGACAATCGGGACAGACAGACTCACAGACCAATGCCACCTAGAAGCATGTAAGACAAATTTTTTACATGCTTGGAACATGTATGTGTATAATTATACCTACCTTGGTTTTACACAATAAATTTATACTTTATTACATCATTGAAAAGTTATTGCTATGGAACCATAGTCAATGGCATTCTCATTTTCTATCTTTTTACACCCATTATAGACCCATTTCACTTCTGAGCCATGTTTACAAGCTGTTTTCGAGAGTCATCACGAATCGTCTCGCGTGCAGGTTAGACGACTTCCAGCCTCTCGAACAAGCCGGATTTCGAAAAGGTTTTAACACCGTGGACCACATACCTACATGCGTAACGGTATGTTATACAGAAAACAGAGGAGTATAACCGCCCCCTTTGCCTGGCATTTGTGGACTAGCCTTCGATTCGATCGAGACTTGGGCTGACTTGGCTTGTGTCTCTAGAACGGTGCCAAGTGGACTACCGGTACATCGAAGTATTGAAGTGTCTGTATAATAATGCCACAATGTCCGTCCGACTTCAGGACCAGTAGGCTTATTGTCTAACGTTTTTGACGCTTGCCTTCGCAATCGCTATCTCTTTCTGTCAAACGGTATAAAACGTTGACAGAAAGAGATAGTGAAAGCGAAGGCAAGCGCCAAAAGCGTTAGACAATACGGCCTCAGATGTCGAAGCCCATTCTATTGCAGCGGGGAGTCAGACAAGGAGATGTTATCTCTCCGAAACTGTTCACCGCTGCACTAGAGGATGCGTTCAAGACTCTGAACTGGGAAGGGCATGGCATCAATGTAAATGGCGAATACATCACTCACCTTCGATTTGCCGACGACGTGGTGCTTATGGCTGAGACATTGGAGGACCTCATTGCAGTGCGATGCTCGCTGACCTCGGAAGAGTCACCGAGAGAGTTGGTCTTAAATTGAACATGGTCAAGACGAAGGTCATGTCGAACGCCCATGTTTTACCAACTCCCGTTGTAATCGGAGACACTTTGCTCGAAGTTGGTGACGACTATATCTATCTGGGACATACAATCTAATTGGGTAGGTTCAACTTCGAGAAAGAGGTCAATCAACGAATTAGACTCGGCTGGGCAGCGTTCGGGAAGCTCCGCAATATCTTGTCATCCGATATACCGCAGTGTCTCAAGTCAAAAGTCTTTGACCAGTGTGTGTTGCCAGTGGTGATTTATGGCACTTAGACGTGGCCGCTAACGATGGGTCTTATACGGAAGCTCAAAGTCACTCAGAAGGCGATGGAGAGGGCTATACTTGGAGTTTCTCTGCGGGATCGCATTAGAAATGATGAAATCCGCGCAAGAACTAAAGTCACGGACATAGCTCGAAGAATCGCTAGACTTAAGTGGCAGTGGGCAGGGCACATCGCCCGTAGAACTGACGGCCGATGGGGCCGAAAGGTTCTCGAGTGGCGTCCGCGGATCGGAAGACGCAGTGTAGGTAGGCTTCCAACAAGATGGAGCGACGACCTGGTGAGGGTAGCGGGAACGCATTGGATGCGGATGGCGCAGGGCCGATCTGTTTGGCGAGCCTTGGGGGAGGCCTATGTTCAGCAGTAGACGTCTTTCGGCTGAAATGATGATGATGATTAAGCTGGAGGTCGGCAAATTTGTCTCAATTTATTTTGTCTTAAGAGAATTAAAAAAAAAACAACATTAATAATATGCATCAAGAATGATATAGACTGGATTAGCAATCGCTATAGTACAGATCGGCCGCGATTTTTATAGTTTGATTATTAAATCTAGATGGCGCTGAAATATAGCCCGAGAATTTGAAAGCAAAACAATAAGACTACAGATGTTTCATATTACTACAAATGTATTATTTTTCAAAAATATTGCATAATAATACATTTGCAGTAATATGATATTATATCTGTAGTCTTATTGTTTTGCTTTCAAACCCTCGGGCTATATGTCAGCGCCATCTAGATTTAACAATCGAACTATAAAAATCGTGGCCGATCTGTACTATGGCGATTGCTAATCCAGTCTATATCATCCTTGTATGCACGGAGAAAGAAAACAAATTACAATATTCTCTAGTCTATATCCTCCTGAGTCCCGGCCTTTTCTAGCCGATGTAGAGCGACCTAGATAAGCGTCATACGTTTTGTAATTTTGGAACTTGGTTATTGAAGTTCTTTATTCATTGAATAATTAGTACATACTTTATTTGGCTACGTGCACGACGGTACGGTAGCGCCGCGTAGCGTTGACAACATTTCCTCCGAATTTACTTCCAATTTTTGCCATGTTGTGCGCTGCGACCGTTTTCTGTACCCCCACCACCCGCTTCGCACATAGCCAATAGTACATTCGGCCGTTATACTTACTGATGATTTGTTCTTTATTAAGTACGCCATTGATTATTAAATGACTGTTAAGCACTGGGGGCCGTCCATAAAGTACGTCACACATTTAGGGGGGGGGGGGGGAGTCAAGCGATCTGTGACACTAGAACAAAATAATGGCGGTTTTCATAGTAATAAGTGTGACAAAGGGGGGGGGGGGGGAGGGGTCCAAATTGATCGAAATCTAAAAATCACAATGAAAATAACAATTTCAGATTTCTTATTATGATACCTACTTATTATATTTCATTTTATTTATACTTATTCTAAATTAAGTTTCATTTTTATTGTAGTACTTTATGGTACACGATATTTTTTTGTTTGATTACCTGGCGCGTAAACAAACAGAGCAGATGGTTTTCTAACACGGGAACAGGCAACATACAATTTGACCATGCGAAAAACATGGCTTTTCTAGATTAATACCACAAGCACTTAATGACTGCCCCTGGGATTTATTTATAGTAGGGTACAATGGGGTACAGTAGGGTTACTGTACCCTATTTTACCCTACAGTACCCTATTCTACCGTATTGTACCCTACTGTACCCTACTTTACCTTACTGTACCCTATTATACCTTATTGTACCCTATTTTATCCTACTGTACCCTACTGTAACGTACTGTACCCTAGTGTACCCTATTTTGCCCTACTGTACCCTATTTTACCCTACTGTACCCTATTCTACCCTACTGTAACGTACTGTGCCCTACTGGACCCTACTGTGCCCTATTTTACCCTACTGTACCCTATTTTACTCTGTTCTACCCTACGGTACCCTACTGAAGACTAGTGGACCCTACTGTACCCTACTCTACTCAACTCAGCAGGTCTAAACTGGGCTTTAGTGTTGAGTGTCACTCAATTGTTTAGCCTTCCCGGAACCTCTCCACTAACAATTAAACTTTATGGTATGGTATTAAAGTTCAAATTGACTTTTAAGTATTATTACGAATCGTTTGTATGGGAGTATAGAAAAGTGTTGTTTTTAGACTTTTTCAGGCAATTTTTTAAATTTTTCTCTCCGTAAGAACCACCCTCGTACTTCAAGGAATATTCTAAAAAAAGAATTAGCGAAATCGATTCAGCTGATCTCGAGATTTGCGCTTAGCAACACATTCAGCGATCTATTTTTAATTTATAGATGGATTTTTTAAATATTCCGATACAATTTAAATTTAGGGTATTGAATTGCAGAGGTTAGTAGGAGCAGCAAAAATTTAATAGCCTACTGGCGGCACATGTGTAAATCCACCACTGCATAGTTTGTGTAAATCAGTATCGCTAACAATCTTGTCTAGCTCTTTGAGTACTTGGTCACCACTCGGACGGACCTACATTATATTAAAGTGGAAGACATAAGTACGGGAAAAGTAGTTATGAGATGTGAGCGATATTGATTATCTCAGTATTTTACTCGTAGAAAAAAGTATTGTATACTTACTATTATTACGTAAGTAGGTCTTAAAATCTGCCTTGTTTGGGCCACTCGGCAAAGGCAATCACGATACACGACTAGCCCGTGACTAGCCCTATGTAACCGATTGTATAAAATACTATTAGGTACCCCGTATTAGTAGGTATGTTATGTAAAAGGTCCTCCACTCTCCGGAATGCGGACCCGCGTCAGATTGAAGGCTATTTTTTTGTAATCTATGTATAACATTGGTACTATTTGAAACTAACGAGACTAGATGGCAGATTTTTTTTTACTTTCAGCATACGAGAGGTTAATATCCAAACTAGCCCATATGACAGTGTAAATTTCGTGTTGTAGTTTTTGAGAACTGCAAGATAGGTAGGGTCTGCGTTAATCGGCGTCGTTCACTTAAAAACAGGTCCAATGCTAGGGCTAAAGGGCGTTGTCAACTGTAGAGTATTTTGACTGAATTTATGAATTACTTATTATACACGATAAACATGAAATATGGTCTGAAATACAAATTGAATGAATTTAAGTGTTTTATTTTGTCTCATTTAAACCTCTTTTTAGGGTTCCAACAAAAACAGAACCCCTATAGTTTCGACATGTCTTGTCTGTCCGTCTGTCCGCCGCTTAGCGCAGTGGCTATTAGTGCTAGAAAGGTTTAATTTTGCATGGATATATATAGCAATTACCCCGACAAAGTGATAAAATAAAATGTAAAAAAAATTTTTTAGGGTACCTCCCGTACCCGTAGTGGGCTATTGGGGTGATTTTTTTCTCGTCTAACTTTATAGTGTGGAGTAGGCACCGATGGATCCATCCATCCATCTATAGCAGCCCTTAGGTCGTCCGTCTTCGGACATAGGCCTCCTCTCCATTTCTCCACGCCTGGCGATCGACAGCTATATGCATCCATCCTCCACCCGCCTGTCGGCAGATGTCGTCCTTCCACCTCATTGGTGGTCTTCCTCTACTGCGAGTGTTTTCACGAGGTCTCCACTCGAGTGTTCGCCTCGCCCAACGATCGTGATTCATCCTGGCAATGTGCCCTGCCCATCTCCACTTATTTCTCTCGATCTCTTCCACCACGTCTCGAACTTTTGTGTAGCGTTAAGTCAGTCCTTCAGTCGAGGAAGATTCACCAGCACCTTAAAACCAAAATCTTCAACCAGGTATCGTTGGATAGATCGTTAAAAATCATTACGGGGTTGTGAGAACGATTTTTCGTTACAGTGATTTGTTTCCGAAATATTCAACAAGTGTTTTTTTTTTGTTAAAATCGAGCTTCCCTCCTCCCTCTAAGCTAAACTGTTGGTATAAATTTAAAAAAAAACAGGATTAGAGGAAATAAGTATCTCAAATTAACAAGGAAAACTATAACGTTTAAGTTTGTTTGAGAATTACTATGAGAGTAATAAATAGCAGCCAGATCTATAAAATATCTAATCTATCTAATACCTTTAAACGAGCAATTCTTGTAGGTATATAATCAGGATCTCGGCAACGGCTCCAACGATTTCGATGAAATTTGGTATGTGGGGGTTTTCGGGGATGAAAAACTGATCTTGCTATGTTTCATTTTCAGAAAATCGCTTTTACTTGTGTTTTCCGGCTATTTTTGTTTGCATTAGAATACAAAGCCAAATTTCGCCGGCTTCGAGCAGATCATAATGGCACATTAGAAATCGGGTGGTCGCGGATCCAGCCGACCTCGGTTCGATTCCACGTTTTTTTCAAGATTTTTAGTTTTTTTTTTTAAGCTTATTTTTCATGAGAAAACGTCAAGTTTCTTCTTTTGTGAGAAAAAGTTACTTTTTTGTGAGATAAAGTATTATAGGGAACGTGCAGTAACTATAGGCAGCAGCACTAATGCGACAGAAGAGACACTATGCGGACAGTAAAACAAACTTATCAAGGTAAAACATTCAAATTGATGGCACCCTTAAGGCACCAGTTGGCAGCACCGTCTATGTGCACGATCCCTATTGGGAGCACAGAACAGGAAAAGGCGGTTGTCTGTAAAGTCGGTTTACGTTCGATAGTTTAACGTGACTCACCCCCCCCCCCCCCACCCCCTCCGGTGTTTTTGTCAAATATCTTGAAAACGGTGCATCTACGGCAAAATCAATGAAATTTTCATCCCCCCTTTAATACCCTCGCGCTCCCCCCCACCCCTCCGGTGTTTTTGTCAAATATCTTGAAAACGGTGCATCCTACGGCAAAATCAATGAAATTTTCATCCCCCCTTTGAAACCCCCTGAACCCCCTCCCCCGCACATATATAATCAGGATCTCGGAAACGGCTCCAACGATTTCGTGGAAATTTGGTATCTGGGGGTTTTCGGGGATGAAAAATTGATCTAGCTTGGTCTTATCTCTGGGAAAACGCTTGGTACCGAGTTTCTGCCCGAGCAAAGCTCGGTCGCCCAGGTACCTGCTTGTTTAATACGGACAGTATAAATAATAGTAAAAATAATATTTGCAAGGATTTTTTCGTAACAGCTGCGGAACCCTATCCTGGGTGTCTCCAACACGCTCTTGGCCGGTTTTTTAAATTATTTTGTGATTAAGTATTTTAAATTAAAGTCAGGTTAAAATTTTGGCACAAGTTTACCGAGTTACTAAAAACTGTTCAAAAACGCCAGTTTATGGAAGACCGTCATCTTAAGTACCTATTGCTTGTGCAAGTCGATTAATCTAATCTAATCTAATACTTTTAAACGAGCAATTCTTGTGTATATATATACAATACAATACAATTACTCTTATTGTACACCAGAAATAGTAAGCGATACAGAAAACTGGTACACAGAGAGAAAGTTACAAGGTAAGCAATAGGCGGCCTATATATTATATATATATATATATATATAATCAGAATCTCAGAAACGGCTCCAACGATTTCGATGAAATATGGTATGTGGGGGTTTTCGGGGATGAAAAATTGATCTAGCTTGGTCTTATCTCTGGGAAAAGGCTTGGTTTGGTACCGAGTTTAAGCCCGAGCGGAGCTCGGTCGCCCAGGTACTATTTATGGTTTAACAATAATTACTTGGGTGTGTATAGCCGTGCTGGCCTAGTGGTTTGACCTATGGCCTCTCAAGCAGAGGGTCGTGCGTTCAAAGCCCGGCTCGCAAATCTTGAGTAGGTATTTCGGAATTTATGTGCGAAATTACATTTGAAATTTACCATGAGCTTTACGGTGAAGGAAAACAGCGAGAGGAAACCTGCACACACCTGCGAAGAAATTCAAATTCAATCTGCAAGTTCCCAATCCGCACTGGGCCCGCGTGGGAACTACGGCCCAACCCCTCTCATTCTGAGAGGAGGTCTGTGCCCTGCAATGGGACGTACCTATATAGGCTGGGATGATGATAACTTGGGTGTGATTTAATAAATTGAATTGAAATATAAGCAATATTCGACAACTGGGATCATTTTAAAATTTAGTGATTAGTAAGTGATTTTTGTAGATTTTTTGTTGACGTACCTACTGACTATCAAGTCTGCCAGCGCGGTGCCCCTTTTCTCCCATAAAATTTTAAGTCATAAAGTATCCATTCATTAGTCATAATCAACGTTAGTCATACAGTGATTTATTTCTGAAACGGTATTTTTATCAGGACTTTTTTAAATGCCATCTTATAGAATGCAGTAGGTTAGGTTAGGTTTGTTTTATAACAATTCCGAAAAATGAATTGTTTCAGAAATAAATCACTGTATGACTAACGTTGATTATGACTAATGATACATTATGACTTAAAATTTTATGGGAGTTATTATAGACCCCTGCCAGCGAAAGCCTTCAGGATCTTTTGTCAAATATGGTCCCGTTCGGCAATTCGTCCCGTTAGCAAATCTTCCCGAAAACGCACCTCGATTTTTACGATTTGCTAACGGGACGAATTGCCGAACGGGACGATTTGCGAACAAGATTCAGCGAGGCCGTTGCAGCTGCCCCGCACCCTGCACACTAACCTGTGCGCCGCTTCCGCAACGTGGCGTAGAAGCAGTCCACTCCTGCCGCAGCGAACATCCTCGAAGCGTGGCAGCCGCATCAACACATGAACGCTTCATTGTACTGTACCCGCACCATTGTACAGTCAAAGGAATAAATACAAAAAATATAAATGTCAAATACATGTAAACAAAACACCTACCTTATAGTAAGTGGCATAGAGTTGTATAGATATTTTAGACGCCCTGGTAACGGACATATATTTATGAACTTGACTGTACTGTACCACCATTGTACTTTACCTGTACCTAGCAGACCTTAGCGACCATAGCCGCAAGTGCGATTCGCCTATAATTAGATTTGTCACTCATATCACCAACAACAATCGATACTCCACAGTTCTCATGAAAGTATCATGCAGATATTAATAACTAATGCACAGGTTGTAAAACGAAGCAAGCACTCTAACCAGTGAGGCCCCCGTGTCTCAAATGCTCGATGCTGAGGCTGTCATGTCCAGGAGACTTTCCTTTGGATATATGTAGATTTAAGAGCTTTATCAACGTATATAGCACTAAATCTACATTTAATAACTCGATCATTTGCCCTAATATTGCCACCACTCCCCCAATGCGAGCGACCCGCTGCAGGTGACGCTACGGCGAAATGGTTTCTACTCATAGTTGTGATCATTAATACCATCGAGATTCGCCAGAAGGCCAGATCGCCCCCTTTAATTTGTTGGTCGATTTCAAAAATATGCAGGGGAAGTTTTGTTTCAAATTTCATATCAGAAATGGGGTTTGGTGATAATTTATAAAATTTCATGAGTTTCTAACAATGCCAATGTGCACGTCTACTAAACTATGTTACAAACAAAAATTCATTGGGATGAACATTAGGATCATAGTACCTAGTGTCAGTATCCAGTACCTACTGCAGGTGTCAACCGCAAATAATGGTTTCCGTACTCGATATCAGTTATATCAAGTGATCGTATGTAGTCGTCTAATTACTTATACAAATCCGGTAATTGCTTATTGTATAGCCTTGTATAACCACAACAACACGCTCTCGAACTCGAAGCAAATTGAAAACATCACACCAGCCAAGATACACTAGCCATGCTTTCGAAATCTTGTAGACAATCTTTGCTTCAGTTGGTCAATTTACATCTAATCCTAAACAGGTACTAGAAAATTTATATCTATACTATAGGTAATTTAGATGTAGTATGTAAATAATGCCAATGTCTATCCCCTTCCAGAATGTATCCGAAATATTTCAGCCGATGGATGGGCTAGTTTGACTGAACACTCCTGGTGAGTAAGTATATTGTTTTTAGGATGGATGTTTAGAGTGAACCACACCAAAGGGGTACTTTTTCACAGGTGCAGTAAAACTAATCTAACCATCTTGCATGAAAAATGTTAAGCAGTAGCATACCTACACACAATATCGAATTTAAAGAGACAAATATCACAGCTAAGTAGATTTTACAAGTTGATCAAAACAGTAAATATTTGCCATTATTAGTATGGAATTGAACCCTACACTGCGCGTGGCTGACAAACGCTTAACCTGTTAAAAAAATCAGTATGAATAAACCGTTTGTAGAGTTAACACTTACGAATTGAAGAACTAACTCAAACCGGGGCACCAGCCTAGTGGGTTGACCTATAGTCTCTCAAGCAGAGGGCTGTGGATTCGAGTCCAGGCTCGCACCTCTGAGCTTTTCGGAATTTATGTGAAGGAAAACATCGCGAGGAAACCTGCATACACCCGTGAAGAAAATGAATGGTGTGTGAAGTTCCCAATCTGCACTGCGCCCGCGTGGGAACTATGGCCCAAACCCTCTCATTCTGAGAGGAGGTCAGTGCACTGCAGTAGGATGCATATAGGCTGGGATGATAATGTTTGTCCAATGTCTGCGTTGACGCGGAAGTGTGCGTAGCCTACGGCGGTGGCGGCGGCGAGCGCGGGTATATATCCCTTGGGCGTCGGCAGCCGGCGGTCAGTCCCCGACATCCGCCGCCATGTCTTCACTCAAGATGCTCGCCTGCTACACCGGCCTCATTCTGCTGTTTGGCCTCACTCTCGCGCTACCGGAACAGGAACAAGTTCTGCAGCCTGATAGGTAAAGTGACTTAATACCATCGAATACCATACAACCTACTAAAGTAAAGCATTGTTTCTATCATATCAGAATTGAATGGGTCGGGTCCCATTGGCCTTACTTGCATTTAGCCTTAGCGAGCAAAACGGCTCAGTAGTACACTGACAAAGTATGCAAAATGACTTGTTTATATAATGCCATGGTTAAAAAATTGTCTTAGTTTCAGGAAGACTCACTTAGCAAAACGTCTAGGTCGTTAAATGCACAAGTAGGCAGAATGACACAATTGTGTAAGGTCTTGATTGTATTAAATAGATTTTCAAGACCAGACCAGACCATTTACCTACTCAAACATTATGACATTAAGTCGTTTTACAACCAAGTCATTCCGTCTACTATGGCTTCTAGCAATGAGGGCGTTTTACAGACCAAGGCATTTTGCTACCCGGACAAAATACAACTAAGGTGCTCTGCTCGCCAATGCTAAATGCAAGTAAGGCCAACGGGACCCGACCCAATTTAATACTTATCTGGATGATTTATACCGATTTCTTAAAGTATTAGTAATGTTAATAAGTATATCCGAAGAATGGCTATGTTTCTGGAATTCTAATAAGCCGCAGCAGTTGGGTATTGTTTCTTATCAGAAAAAAATGCACTTAACTATTTGTTGCAGCGCTACATCAGCGGGAGATGATGGTCCAAAAGGCAACTGCTCGTGTGGTGGTTTCCCTACAGCTGCGCCTAACGCCACCCAGCAGCCGCTGCTGTCGCAGACGCCCGGCCTGGTGGTCAAATGCGGCGAAGAGGGCAACAACACCTGCAAAAACCTTTGCACTGCTCTCGCCACCGCCACGAAGGCCAAAGGGCCGGAGATATTGTGCAATAGACTCAAGAATTGTGATGAACTGAAGGTATCGTGATTAGTAAAGTTGGTTCTAATATGGTTACGTAACCAAAGGGAGTCAAAAAGGCCTATTGCTAAGGCGCCGTTAATGGGGGTCTCCATACAGAACGATACCTAGTATAAAATAAAAGTAATATAGAGTAGTATTGGATGGTAAGTAAAAAAAATATAATATATATCCGAAAGTAAGTAGAATTTAGTAACCTAAACCTATTATATAATGTATGTAAATTATCCTACTCCAAAAAAAACCACGACAATAATTTTCTACTGATCTGTTTGAAGTCGGTGCCTCAGCACGAGCCTCCAGAATACATGTTATCATACCACTAAATTTCATAATTCCTTATTCACTAATACCCCTAATTTTTAAATTACCATGGGCTCATAATACCTAAAAATACCTAAAATTTCAAATTTTAACATGAGACAATTTGAAATTTTAGGTATTTTTAGGTATTATGAGCCCATGGTAATTTGAAAATTAGGGGTATTAGTGAATAAGGTATTATGAAATTTAGTGGTTTTAAGCCCAAAGCAATATTGTACATAGTTAAGGGCTTAATCAAAACAAAATCACGATCGCTTCCTTTGTGTTACGAAAGTTAGTCATATAAAATATATGGGTAACTTTCGTAACACAAAAGGAATCAATTAAGTTTTGTTTTTATTGAATCCCTTAATTGCGTACAATTTTTTTTTGAAAACGACTAATTATTTACCTTTCATAGGTAATAAACCCCTGAAGCCCAAAAGCTATGAGACAATGTCGACGGAGCTCCGCAGCGAAGCTCCTATTCCGCGTTGTTTAGGTGCTTCGCGCCTAGACGAAACTCTAACCTAACCTAGCCTACTTATAATAAAGGATGGCAAGTGATTGGGTTGTCAATAATTCTGAGGCGTTGTAAAGTCATGGAAAACCAAAATTTTCAAAATTCTGTAAACTTGTGTGGCAGGGGCCTGGAAGTTTGGCATCATTATACTTTATTTGGTAATTAATATGCATACATATTATGGCAATCAGTGGTTTATTTAGGTACAAATAGCGCATCAATTTGCTCGCTAGATTTGGTGATCATTTACTGGTCCGTTAGTGACTATACAGCTGGAACTCTTGTAATTTGTAATTTGAAAGTTTCTTTTTTTGGTAAGGGAGCTTAGGGTATTATATTATTTTTCAGATGTCATTCATTATATTTATCCCATTTACTAGTTTGGCGGAATAAGTGTAAATCCACCACTGCCATTGTGTTGATCTAATCGGAAGTATGCCCTTTCCAACAAAAAAAAACGGTTTATAAATTACAGTTAGAACTAAGATAAAGAGCATAAATATATATATTACTCACCACTCAAATTTCGATAAGTACCTATGTCGTTTAGTAGTAATATTAATTAATAGTAATTAATAGTCGGGTTTCCATAGTAAGTCGACCCTTACATCAAATGGGCTCGGTTTTTTTTTTCTGAGTACCTCTTGTAATGAAGAATATTTCAGCCGAGTATGAACATCCTACTTGTAATAGTTTTTGACTTATGAACTTTTCAAGTTTTTTTTTTTAATGTTTAATTTTTCAGGATGTATTCAAGCGATTTGCTTCAAATTTTGAAATGATGTTCTTTAGATAGATTTGCATCGCCACCCAAAAAACTAATACTAGTTATCGTATAAAAAAAGAAAAAAAAGACCAAATTAAAAAAAAAAAAAACAATTTTTTTTATGTGGTTGTGAAGTAGTGACACCTCTAGATTTTTTTCTCAAAATAGACCATACATTGGCCTACTACTTGCTTAAATCTTAAAATTTTCCTGGCGGTACTTCCTACAAAAAATCAGCAAAATGTGTGACCAAGTTCTGTATTCAATTGGTGTTTTTCAATGTAGTATACAAACTCTTCGATTATGTTTGAGTTTTCTTATCAGTTTGTCGTATTTAAGAGTAAAATGCTAACATAATTGAAGAGTTTGTATACTACATTGAAAAACACTTATTAAATACAGAACTTAGTCACATATTTTGCTGATTTTTTGTAGGAAGTACCGCCTGGAAAATTTTAAGATTTAGGCAAGTAGTAGGCCAATGTATGGTCTATTTTGAGAAAAAAATCTAGAGGTGTCACTACTTTACAACATAAAAAAAAATTTTTTTTTTAATCTGGTCTTTTTTTTATACGATAACTAGTATTAGTTCTTTGGGTGGCGATGCAAATCTATCTAAAGAACATCATTTCAAAATTTGAAGCAAATCGCTTGAATACATGAAAAAAAATACCCGAGCCCATTTGATGTAAGGGCCGACTTACTATGGAAACACGACTATAGCCTTTCGATTTTTATGGGTGATTATTTAAATACAACCGAGTAGCTTAATTTCAAACTTAGATACGTCCCCTCTACTCTCTTAGGAGATTATCTACCTTATTTACCTTTTCTTTAATACCAAAATGTTCAAAAATTGTCAGAGTTCGACATATCGAAATTTGAAATTAAGCTACTCAATTGTGGTTGTTCACAAAAATACCCGTAACTTTTGAGGGCGGTTGACGAATTAAAAATGTTTTGTGCAGCTCTCCGCATTCTACAAGATTTGTGACGGCCCGTGGGTTTACGCAGAAATGACAGCCGAGGAGCCACTGTGCTGCGAAGACTCCAAGGTGAAGACCTGTGCCTCCACCATGACAGCCAACGCCACGCAAACCGTCGACGCCAACACTCCCATGTAAATGAGGTCTCCTCACCCTCCTCCCTCCCAAATGGAATGGAATGTATTAGAGTTTTCATTATTCATGATTAATAAATATTAAAGTTACGAACTCATTGATTTAAAGTCACAAAATCACATTGTATTTGTTAAGGAAATAATAAACAACGTTTCCTTGAGACCATGTACTTATTACATTTACTTAATTATTAATCTTAAATTTCCTTAAAATAATTTTCTCTGTATATACTTAGTTATTTAAAGAAAGATAAAAGTCGCCGGTGCCACAAAAGTAGTATTTTTTATTTAAATATTATTGCTATGCGTATTACATACGCTTAGGGTTACCATTTCAAAATTCGACGTCCTAACAAGAAGTTGGACATACAGTACAGGGAATCTTACATTGAGCGGGGATTGACGAGGACTGTGCGGCAATGATGTCAAGTTATCGAATTTGTGCAAGAAATCATTTTATTTTCAATTATGTAATAATCTGGGTAAAAGGATTAAAATCTGGACATATCACGGTAACCCTATGCGTACTACATTACTATTAGAAATAGTATTTTACACAGCAGTTGATAGCAACCTTAAAACGTTCGAAGTGGGTATAATAAAGAGTATAACATGATGTAAAACATTTAGCGGTACCGAAATCAGTTATTTTGACGAAGTAAAAAAAGTATTTAACAAACATCGCCTTCGCATCGTCTGAAGATATCATAAGCTTCTTACAAATATTTTGCTTCGCCGCGAGAGAACCTGGTGTTTAGTTCTTGTGATTTTTTGATGATGGATCTTTTTTGCGCTTCGTCGAAGCGGTTTACCTGCAGGTCCACATCGCGACTGAACGGGCGTCGTTCCTCTTTCCCGGACTCTTTGTCAGTTTTCTAAAAATAAAACAAATTAAATACTTAATAGAAATAATGAGTAGTAGACATGAGTTAAAGTTAAAATTCCATTCGCCTTACCTTCTTTTTTTTCTTTAACTTCCTTTCATGCATTTCAAGTAAGGATTCATCTCTTTTATGTTTCTTCTTATGTTTCCTTGAACAAAAAATACACAATCATTGTTTCATGTTTTAGCGTCTGTGTTCCGTGATCTTACAATGTGGTAATCTAGTGAGTTGACCTTATGGCCTCTTAACTGGACGGTCGTGGATTCCTACGTGTTTTTTAGGAATATGTTACATTTATAATTCATCACATAAGCTTTGCAGTGAAGAAAAATATCGCGAGGAAACCTGCACACACCTGCGCCGGATTTTAATGGTGTGTATGAAGTTACCAATCCACACTGGGCCCTTGTAGGAACTACAGCACTAGCCATCTTAATTTGAGACTAGGTCTGTGGCCCAGCAGCGGCACGCATGCATATACGCATATCAGTGGGGTGTACAGGCTGGAGAAGACTAGCTTCCGAGAACAGCAAGGACTGGAAATTCGAAACGTCGTGAACACGACTAACTGTTATTTGGTCTGGTATTTATCCCTAAATTGTATTTCAACACAGGCTGACCTAAATCTTGATGCAGATATTGTACGGGGTCGTTATTCTTATTATAGAAGGTATTTAGATTATTTTAAAGCTTTATTTAAGTAGTCCAAAAGTTTACGGTTTTCGAGATATTCATGAATTTGCGATTTGTGACACACACACTGGTGTTGCACAGGAAACAACGACAACTAAGTAACCATGAAAATATCATACAACACCATAAATATTTTTTATTAGCTGATACCCGCCGGCTTCGCCTAAAACCTAGTCCTGACAATTAAAAACACAACAAATTAAATAATTATCCAATTTTGTGCAGTGGTTCTCGAGTTCAGTGCTTAGCAACACATTTGGAGATTCATTTTTATTGATTTGATTCTGTCTAAGGGCGCAACTGTGGTCAGCCGCAGCGAGGCCTTTAGATTTAATTGACAAGACTACTTGTTGTATGATTATGCCATTTAGCAAATAAAAATTAGTTATATTTACTTGACTGCTCTCTCTTGGTCCTCATCTCTGCTGGCGAGCTGCCGAGCTCTTGCTTCTTGCTGAAGAATTACATCCAAGTCTTCTTCTTTTTCTATTCCAGCTTTCTTTCGAGCTTTCTGATCTGGGGTTTCAGTCCAGCTTGATCTAGAATGTGTAAAAATTAAAAGCAATTAAAATACATATGAACATAGTAAAAGAAAATAACTAGAAAAAGTTCTTTATTTATACCTATCAGACATATCAGGCCCTTCTTTAGCTCTAAAACTGCGAGCTTCAAGACCTAAATATTTTGCTTTGGCCTCTGGCAGCTCCAGCATCCATTCTTCTCGCGATTTAACCTTGGAGGTATGCATTGAGCGGCCGTCAATAGTCCTTATTTTCATGTCTAAAGCCCTTTCCTCCAATTGTCGATGTGCGTCGGACCACTTATCTTCGGCCCCAACAGGTAGTGGACCAATGCCATCATCATCAGAACTCTCGCATTTGATTATTTCACAGTTATCTTTTGCTAATTCCAAGCGCAATTGGTCAGGTATAGAGGGCCCTGTAAAAAAGAGGTTTATTGGTGTATTGGTTTGCAACAAAAAGTAAAAAAGCCAATGTGAAAAGATAAGTTACCTATTTTCCTATCAGATTTTCGCAGGTGTGGAGGCAAAGCTGGCCCTTCAGTTTCAGCAGAGCGGCGTTTACTTGATTGTTTTGATAAGTGTGGGGGTAATACTGGCCCACATACATCAGATTTAAGCTTCACTTTTTCACGCAAATCCATTAATTCAATAGTTTCGGCTTTTGGAACAGAGCGTTTCAGTTTATGACGCAGATCAGATGGATCGATATCTAATCCTGTTTGGGATTCATCGTCACTAATTATTTCTCCTTCTTCATTACTTTCTACTTGACTGTTTTTTTGTGTGGATGATACTTCTGCAGTATCAACATGAGAACTGGAATCCCCAATTTTTATTTTATTTTGAATATCAGTAGTACTAGTCACTTCAACGGATGTTGGGGTTTCAATATCTTTTTCATCTTTACTGGATTTGCCTTTCTTTCTGTGTTTCTTCTTGTGTTTCTTCTTCTTTGCTTGATGAAGCTCTTTTTCCAAGTTTAAGAGTTTAGCTCGGAGTTTCTCATCATCAGAAGAATCTATTTCACTTGACTCTTCTGATTTATCCTTGACCACAGTTGGCATCATACTATAGTACGAGCCAGGTTGCACCTCCTCTGAAATATTATCATCACTATCTTTTTCTTGGACAACTATTGGGCTTTTGCTTTTCCTTCTAGTTTCTGTAGGAGCGGGTATATATATTTCAGATTTTTTAATGGTAACCTCAAGAGAAGATGATCGCTTGTCTCGAGAGGCTCTGTCAAATTTATCTGAGCTTTTTAGTTTTGTAGCCAACAGGTTACTTTTCTCCTCTCTTGGGATATGCTTAATTTCTTCTTTTATATCCCTCCTATGCTCAGCCGGTTTGTGTGATCTGGACCTAGACTTACGACGCCTGTCTCTACTATTACTTCTATGTTCTTTTACTTTTGATCTTTCCCTTGATGTTCTTCTATGCCTTTCATAAGATTTTTTTGTATTCGGACTTCTCTCACCAGAGCGCCTTCTTCTTATTGGTGAATGTCTGGAATACCTACGCCTTTCTCTAGGTAATCTGTCAGATCGTTCTTTATCATCCCATTTCCTATCATTGTCCCTACGAAATCTATCATTTTCAGAATGTCTATCTCTTCCGGTGGATCTCAGACTATCCCTTTGGTTGGTACTTCTACTTTGCTGGTCTGATTTCTCAGATTTACCTTTGAATCTACCTGTCTCTGAATCACTGCTTGATTCATCAGAAAGCATTTTGGAACCTAGAATCAAACAAGGTTTAATTAAACTAGGTAGGTAAAAATAGACTACATATATTTTAAATACTAATTTTATTATGCTATAGTAAATATAAGTAAATGATAAACACTTCAAAGTGACAATACTCTTAGAACATTTTTGCAATTTTTTTAGCACTGTATTTAATAGACTTGAGGAATCCTGCAGTGAGAACCCCTTTTAACGACTGCCTCACACTTGATTGCCATACCAAATCTTTGAGGATTTGTCTTAATATTACAGCACAGTCTATATCATATGCAACAGCACGGAGGACATCTTCCATATCTTGTTGGAGACCGCCATGGTTCCAAAACTTGACTATCCGTTGTTGTGGGACCATGGGCAGCTGCATCAAATGGTGGAGTTTTGTCTCTGGATGCAAATCCTGATGGCACTGAGCTTCTCCAGTCGGAAAGTCTACATAGGAATGGAATTGTTGCAAGATCGGCCTGTAAAGCTCACGGAAATTTGCAAGTTGAGGTTGCACAATGTTCCTTACTTTATTCTTATTTTCTCCAAATGTCATTCTAAAGTCACCAGCATAACTCAAATTTGAAATGGCAAAGTAAAAGTCGTACTCTGAAAATGTTTCTGGTAGAATAAGTAAGGTGGTGTGAACAGCTGCACGCAAGTTGGACTGTAAGGCATTTTGTAATTGAGAACTGTTGGTCTCCTTGATAATCTCCACAGGTTTATGAAGCCGACCTGCTAGATACAGATCATTCCAATCTAGAAGATCAGCAATTAAGTCTTTTTGTGAAACTACTCCATATTTAATAGTTACGTTTTCTTCCTTGAGTTCCACCAATGTGTTAAAATAAACCTTAGCTCCCCAGTTTTCTTGAAATCTCGCAACAAATCCTTTGCCTAAGTATCTTAGAGCAGAGTAATGTGTAGGGTTTTGCTCGATGTTAGCTCCATGCCATCGGTGCGAGTTATCAACGCAGTAGATTAGGTCGATCATGTTGTGCTTTTTCACATTGCCTATTTGTGGTTTTACAGCTGATCCGTACGCGAAGCAAAACGTGAAATTTTGTGGAAATTTTGATAGAATTCTATAGTATAAAGGGCACACGTCTCTTGCTATTCCTGCCACTTTAACCGCTGCCGATGTCATTTTAAAATTTGTACGATATATTTAAGATTATGAAGTTATCAGCTGACCTGTAAAGTGGCCAAGGTGTAAGTAAATCTGATCAGTTGAAGGGTCAACGCTGAATAAGATCGATTTCTTGAACGAAGAGAAGCCCTATTTATCTTCACATCGATGGAGAAAAACAGCTTGTAATGTTCTTGAGAGTAGATGTAGTTGATTGAAGGGTAATGTAATAAAATATTCACGTAAAACACATTGATTAATAACGTCGTACGTATAAGATAACCCAGATAAAACACATTTCTTAAGTTACACTTTTTGGCTTGGCTGCCTTGTCTTGGTTGGAGTCAAGTAAAGTAGCATGCAATAACTCTATACTATTGCGTTGAGTCTATAGTTTGTCTATAGTAATGTAATGGTGCCATAATGGTGCTGGTTTATAGTGTTGCCAGGTTTAACAGTTAACATATTATTTAATTATTTATTAGTATTAGCAGTATACTGCCAGTATTAGTATATAATAATTATTAGTTTCTCGCGGTCATTTCTCAACTAAATATAAAATTTGAGTATTTTGTAGCAGTTGTTATAGATTGAGTGAGTTGATTGTTGTTGTTGTTGTTGTGAGCATTAAGGAGTGTGATTGGTGTGAACTTGAGTGACCGAATGAGGAATAGTCTAATAAGGGAACGTTGTGGCATGAAAGATGATGTTGTGACTCGTATAGAGAAAGGGATGTTAAGTTGGTTTGGACATGTGGAGAGGATGGACGAAGGAAGAATTACGAAAGAGATATATAATGCGAGTGTAGATGGAAATATTGGAAGAGGGAGACCAAGAAGGACATTTCATGATCAGATTGGGGATGTCTTGAAGAAGGGTCAGGTCAAGAGTACCCGAAACCGGCGAGCATGTATGAAAAGACTAATGAGTGTTGCTGAAGCGAAAGATGTATGTCAGGATCGTAGCAGGTGGAAACAAATAGTCTCTGCCTATCCCCTTGCTGGGAAGAAGGCGTGATTGTATGTATGTATGTATGTATGTATGTATGTTATAGATTGAAGTCTCGATTTTATTACAACAATATAATTTTATATTTTCAACTATTGTAATCACTATTTTTATATTTCTACCTAGAAGAGCTACTTTTTGTTTGGGACACTTGGCCCTAAGATTTGGCCACATAATATGTTTGGTTTGTCGCCTTCTTGTCGCAGTCGCATGTCAGTTTGTCTATGGTTTTCTAATTAGCACCTCTTGCCACAGGTAGACTAAGAGCGTTTTCACATTATTCGATATCCGATCCGACATCGGTATCGGATCGGACGCCGATACGAAATGTATGAAATATGATTCGATATCGGATCGGATAATCTGAAAGACAGGTACATATTTCTTACATTTATTTAACTCCCTCCGATATCGTATCGGCGTCCGATACCGATTTCGGATCGGATAATGTGAAAACGCTCTTAAGGCTACTACACACCGAAGCGTTGGGCGTGCGCGGGGCGTTGATGGAGCGGGCGCAGCGCGTTGTATAACGAATTGTGTACGGTGACACACACCGACGGCGCGGTGACGTGGTAAACATACAAATTCCTTGGGCCACATAGATCATCGAGTCTCACGGACAGCACGATACGATATTTGAATTTTGAACTTCTTTCTTTGTACAATGATGCTTCAACATACCGTACTATGGCGCCACGCAGTTTCACGTCATGGAAGCGTCATACGTCATGCGCGTGCGCCGCACCGTTTCACATTACGATACCGTGCCGTGATAATGTGGGCAGGGGGGGGGGGCTACTCCGAAATTCGAAAATCGAAGGTCGTATCGCATCGTCTTGCTCGCTCTTGTATTAAATACTATTAGCGTGAGAGGAATGGCACGATACGAAATTCGAATTTTGCACTTCGTAGTATAAGGCCAGGCTCTTAAGCTCACATGGGCCACTTAGCTGATCTAGGCCCGGAACCTATATATTTTACACGGCGTCTAATTGTTTAAAGCTACATTAAATCCACGCAATGTGAGTCGCTCGCTCTAATGTAGATTCCATTATGTCATTCAATACAACAAGGTTTGGCGTCGTTTTTCTACAAAAGACAAGGCCGTATGGGCTAAGATTTCCTTGCCTTTCTCAGATGGACAAGACAAAAAAAACCATGTCCATGACAATTTTTTTATATCAAAAAGTCAAATACATGTATCTATTTTGATTGACATTAAAAATTTCAAGGTAGGAATAAATGTACTATCTGTTAGTCTTGTTTTCGTAGTTATTTTCATTAACATTACCAGTAAAATACTCTTTGCATTCTTGTAACTTTACTGTCGGTAACGTTTGTTTGTTTATCTTTCATGGTAAGGTAACGATTTTAAATATTTAGACTGATCATACATTATGTCGAGTGCGGACCGGATTGATTTCGAAATGGAAGTCGAGGTAGAGAGTGCTTCGTCGGGTCCCGCAGCGGAACCGCCTAACCCGACGTCTCCGGCAGCGCCCGTTTCCGCTGGCAACAAGAGCGTGGTGGTAACCACGGCTACTTCGGGCTCCGTCACTGTATCTTTGCACCCTTTAGTCATTATGAATGTGTCTGAACATTGGACTCGACTGCGAGCACAGGAAGGCTCACCACAAACTGGTAAGCTTTAAAAATAAGTATGGTACATAGGGACAGTGCTGCTGTGTTTTATTCACACAGTAAAGAGGCAACGTAACATTTTAACCTCAACTTGAATTAAAAGCGTTGACATGTGTTACTTGTACATACATTGCCATTGGTTATTCTTTTATATTATAGATATTGGATATTGTTATAACCAGAGTCATTTTAGGGCATGCCTTCGGGCACCAATAAACATGGGGCCCTGTTGGTACATAAAAAAGTGGATGTCATTGACTACAAACTCATTATTTTTGTGTAAGCGAAAATATCTACCTTTTGATTAACATCTGGCCATGGGCACAGTGAGCCCTTATGGTACTGGTTATAACACAGACAAAAATAAGCAATATTAAAATACTAGTGACAAAGATTTAAAATAATACATGTTGCTATCTGAAGTTCAATAACAGAACTTATGGTTACAATCAATTTGTAGCATGAATATTATACTATAAGTCAAAGAATTTGGTCACTGAAATAACATGCTTTCAAAGTAAATTATTGTTTAGTCTTTGATTTCTATAAACCCCTTGTATGCTTAAGACACAGATCCATGCCAAATTTGACACATTCTTTTTATAATTTTATTTGTATCTATAAAATTGGGTTTATATTAAACAGTTGACACAAATTGAAAGCCCATTTTTTCCCACTTCCTGCAAATGAGGGGTTAAACCATATTTACCCACTTGTACCCATTTTATACATCTTTTCTGCTATTTGTGTGTAGTTTTGTTAAAAATGTGGAGCTGCTTTTTTAAATTGTAGTTATACCTAAAATAAAACATTTGATTGAAGCCCTGTTTATCTAGCCCCAAAAAGTCCTGCTATATGTGGTAGTAATGCCACAGGTTTTTAATATTTTACCTTGTTCTTTTCAGTAATCGGAGCTCTAATAGGAAAGCAAAAAGGCCGTAACATTGAAGTTATGAACTCCTTTGAATTAGTCTTCAGTGTTATTGAAAATGACATTATTATAGAAAGAGATTACTATAATTTAAAAGAAGGACAGTGTAAGTTGAAAAAATAATGTATGATTATTTTAATTTGGCTTTATAAGTAAATGGTTTGCATGATGTGATACCAAATTTGTTGATACATACTTAACTTAGTAATAATGTTAAAGTAGGCACATATTTAAACAAAAATGTAGCAATTAGGTGGTACTAGTGATGAGGCACGTTTAACAAGTGTCTTTTCAAATAAAATATTTTTTTTAAATTGAAAGGTCACTTTAATCATTGGGACTGCATCTAAACTTGTTTATCAAAAAGCTAAAAATAGTATTATAAAAAAAAATCCAGGATATCTTACAATTAAAACTATTAATAACTTATAATAAAATTCATTTTCATCATTTTTAGGGTTCCGCACCTCGAAAAAAAAAAGCGGAACCCTTATAGGATCACTTTGTCGTCTGTCCGTCCGCCTGTCCGTCTGTCAAGACCCTTTTTCTCAGGAACGCGTGGAGGTATCAAGCTGAAATTTATATCAAATACTCAGGTCTACTGTCCCTTGGAGCTGTGAAAAAATCAAACTTCTAAGCCAACGCAATCTAAAGATACAGCCATTTATGCCGCAAATTTTCGACACTCGCAAGGGAATCAAAACCTACAGGGTACTTCTCGTGAACTCGGAATCTTGAAATTTAGTACGAAGCAAGGTCTTATAGCACAGATAAAGGAAAAATTGCGAAAAGCATAAATTTTTTTGTCTGTCTGACTATATCAATAACCAATCTACAATGATTCCACACTGCGCACATTTTGCTTAGGAACAGGGGTCTGCTAAGACTGGATGTTCATAGATACATATAAATTTGTACGGAACCCTCGGTGCGTGAGTCCAACTCGCACTTGGCCGGTTTTTTTGTTTGTGAAACTGTTACAAAATATTTAGTGTTAAATGTTAAAATTTCTAAAAGACTGGCTGTCCCACTCAATACAACTTTGTTGAGTTTTTTATATGTTATAGATATTATGTTGTTGCACCTCTAAGTATCTTTTTTATTATAATAAAAATGTCTTGTGTATGCAGAGTGAAGAGAACCATAAGTATCTAATATATATTATGGCTTTACTATAAAAGAAAAGAATAAAAGCTTTGTGATTTTCCAGTCAAACAAGTCTTCTCGGATATGGACTTCCTGGGTTGGTATACCACTGGAGATACACCCACTGAGCGAGACATTGCTGTGCATAGACAAATTTGTGACATAAATGAATGTCCTGTCATGTTAATGCTAAACCCTGCTGGGGGAAATGGTGATGTGAGTGTTGTTATATTTGCTAACAATGTTATGGTTTGGATGCCTGTTTTTATTTAAACTGTATTTTTTTCAGCAACTTCCTGTAGTGTTGTATGAGTCTGTGATTGATGTTGTGAATGGCAGAGCCACAATGCTACTAGCACCACTCACATACACTTTGGCTGCAGAAGAGGCAGAGAGGATTGGTGTAGACCACGTGGCAAGAGTATCATCTGGAGAAGCTGCTCTAAATAGTTTAGGTGATATTTTATTTTGGATCACATAATATTTTCGAGGCCTTATCACATCAAATTAATTTTTATTAGTTTTGAATTTGTGGATCTTTGTGTCATACACTGAACAAACACAGTTAACAGAATATGGGAGATTGTATTAAAAAGGCTACCATGGATATATAACCATGCTTAGTATCTAGCTTGACTTAATTTTCGTGGTGCTTGTTGTCATGTAATTTTGATGTTTTGATGTGATTGCAAATTTTTCTTTTTCTTTCATTAATTGTAATATTATTATAATGCAAAATTATTTATTTATTACACATTGTCAATGTCATGTACATTATAATCAAGATATTATCAGTAAAATAAGTCAGTCCATGACGCCCTGTAAGGGCACACAATACTTAACCAATAACTTATGTAAAAAATGCAATAAAATAATTAAAAAAGACGATGAATTGGTGCATGTCTGCCTGTAATGCTAAAATGGTTGGACGGATTTTGATAAAATTTGGCATGTTGGTAGCTGGGCCGCGGGAACAATAAATACATAGACTACTATTATTTCAATATTGTCACAGGACAAGTAAGTGAGCACCACCACAAAAAAAAAGAATTGCTTTGCTGATTGATTAAACACTAACCACACGTCGTTCGTGCCAGGATAATATATAGGTATAATAAAAAAAAAAAATCAAAAAATAAATAAATGATGAAATGAACCAGTGGTTGGCGGGAGGATTTATGTTAGCGTGGCGTTTGCACCGCAGTGGCGGAGCACCTGACGGCGCAGCGGTCGGCGATCAAGATGCTGGTGTCGCGCGTGCGCGCGGTGCTGGCGACGGTGCGCGCGATGCGCGACGGCGCGCTGCCGCCGCGGCCGGCGCTGCTGCGCGAGGCGCGCGCGCTCGCCAACCGCCTGCCGCTGCTCACCTCGCACCAGTTCCGCACGCATTTCTACCACGTAAGTCCTACCACAGAATATATAATAGTACTAACGTACAGAATGGACACGCTCCGCCCCGCACCGATTCGAGTTACCCCACCCCTCAAGGCGCAGATTGCCGGACCCCGCCGGAATCCAGAAGAGTGCGCGCGCGATGTATGTAGGCGTACGCGTGTACAGACGTCGTCGTGCTTATGTAGATTCAAGAACGCGTATTTTGTACGTCGTGTCCGCCGCGTGGTCCTACACGACAACCTCTTCACCGCCCCGCCCCACTCATCTAGTCGTGACAGCCAATAGAATGCCTCACAAGCCAACGTCAATTACATATACATTACCGATATTTCAACTCGAAATAAACGGGTTCGGTACTGGAGGCCTTAGGTACTTGCATTTAGCCTTGGCATTCAAAACGTCTCGATGGTACACTGACCAAGTATGCAAAATAACTGATTTACATGTAATGCCATGGTTACAAAATGTTGTAAGTTTCAGGTTTTTTTTTTTTTTTTATGAAACTGACCCGTGATTGACCACTATCTCAACTGATGAAAAGTGAAGATGAGGCCAAAGGTGTACCTCACTGGCTCAGTAACAGCCTATTCACTCTAGCCTTGAAGAGACCTAGGTTGTATTTACTTTGCAAAACTTTGAGGTCGTGAAATGCACAAGTAGGCAGAATGACTCAATATTGTATAAGGTTTTGATTGTATTATATTGGTCATGAAGGTTATCCAGACCATTAACATATTAAAACATTATAACATTAAAGTCGTTTTACACCCAAGTCATTCCGTCTACAATGGCTTATAGGAACGAGGGCGTTTTACGGACCAAGATATTTTGTTAACTGGACAATAATACAACTAAGGTGCTCTGCTCGCCAAGGCTAAAATGCAAGTAAGGCCTCCAGTACCGAACCCAAATAAACCCTTTTTCTTATTATGCAATTGTTTACATTATTATTATTATTTTTCTTTTATCATTATTATTTATTATTATTCGTATTATGTTATTGTTTACATCTCCAAAAAAAAACACGTATTTCTACTAAATTTTCGCATCTAGATAAGAAATCACATTATATCAACCAACTCTACTATATATTTACCGTATGGCGTGGTCGGTAACTTGATTCGCGGTACGTAGTCGCTTGCGTCAGTTGTGTTTAAATTCATACAAAGCAATGGATCGTGTGATCCAGTCGCGGTCGCTAAAGTCGGAATGCTACTTTGGGCTTGCTTTAATGTCATGCTGGCCATCGGCGCAGGCAGGCCAATATCTATGATTGCTATAGAAGTTGAGCGCTGACAGGCTCGCGGCTGTGCGCATCGCGCGTTATTGAAAACAATCCCATTGATATGATGCTAATTAGTTCGTATTTTGATAGGCTTAACTTTATGTCATTAATCTTAAATGTTCTTTACAGCAATGCAATGATGTGGCTCTGATGACTTACCTCGGCACCATAACGAAGGGGTGCAACGCTATCAACCAATTAGTAAATCGGTTCAACGTTCTCTACGACAGACAAGGGATGGGACGGCGTATGAGAGGCCTCTTCTTTTAAGTTTATCTGCACTTTAAATAACCGGTTCACTAAAAACTTCAGTAACATGGACCAACTCCAAAGCATGCCTTGTTTTATGATACTGTAATTATTCTCACATACTAACAGATCGAGAAGGCGAAGATTTACCTCAAAGTGAGATGTGTATATATTATATATAACTATCTTAGTGTATCTATCTAGCTGCGTCTCTCTAAGCCTATCAGGTAAAATATGTGAGTTTCATTAAAAATGTGCACTGGGAATAGTTATTACTTAATATAAATTACAATGAAAACGATTACCGTATGGAGAGTCAATTTTCATCTCATTCTCATTATGAAAGAGTTATGTTATGATGATCCCTGACAGTAAAAACTTCGTAAAATAATTATCCACATTTTGACATCACTCATTTTTTATCACAGGAATCATGTTAAAAAATAAAAGGGACGTTTTCAATAAAAAAAGTCCGCTTCCTTTGTGTAACGAATGTTTTAAGTTAGTCGTATGTACAAATTATATATGGGTATATTTCGTTACACAAAGGAATCAATTAAATTTTGTTTTCATTTAAGGCTTTAATTATGTACATTTTTAATGAAAACAAATCAAATGAGTATTGTATGAACAATTAAACTGTATCAAATTGGGAATGAAATAATATGTAAATTACTTTAATACAACTGTTTTCGCTCTTCCTTCATCAACCGCACAGCTAAGGAGTGGAATTCCCTGCCTGCGACTGTGTTCCCTGAACACTACAATTTGGCCGCTTTCAAGTCTAGGGTGAATGAGCATTTACTAGGCAAGCGTGCTCCATCGTAGGCCTCATCTTCGCTTTCCATCAGGCGTGATTGTGGTCAAACGCAAGCTTGTATAAAATAATATATATATTTCCCGAGTTATATTTATTAATTTCAAAATATACTCGGCGTCAAAAATATCGCCCCTCCTATTTGTGCACTTTTTTTCACAAGCCATTATGTTTCGTTTAAATTAAACATTGTTAATTTAAAACACATTATAACGTGCTTTTAGTTAATACTACATAATATTAATTAGGTAACATAATTTCGCTAAGGTCTAGATTAGCTTGAATCTGATTTTCGCGGAGGGGCGATATTTTTGACGCCGAGTATATATGGCACAATTTGGCCCCTTTTTTAACCCTTTCCTCTTAGACTTAACATCCTTTCCTTGGCACATTTTAAAAATGGTAATTTAACATGAAAAGTACCTACTCTTGTTCTTTTCGACACCTAGTCAAATTACAAAAGTTGTCACGCACACGCCAAGCGCTTTTTTATGAGATCCGAGTTGTAACTTATGCAAACGCACGCAGACGAGTTTTGCATTATCCGCGTATGCATTTGGCACGGATCAAATGTCTGTCGTTGTCGCTAAAAAGGTTAAAGGTTAAATGCATTAGTAGGTATTGCCTCGTTGTGACGCTATGTTATAAAATATGCAGTCAACTTCAACCAACAATGTGTAGCTATATTTTATTCTTAAAGAGCGTATATATTCAGAT
Organism: Archips xylosteana; assembly: GCA_947563465.1. Lineage (NCBI taxonomy): Eukaryota > Metazoa > Arthropoda > Insecta > Lepidoptera > Tortricidae > Archips > Archips xylosteana. The sequence continues at coordinate 17,665,134 of OX387343.1, forward strand.
GCGTATCGCTGTTATTCAAAATAGGTACGCATTATTATTCAAACGAGTGTTTAGGTGCTAATATACGTTTGAGTTCTTTTGGTGTTAGGCCCTGTGACAAATTATTAATGCTGGGTTATTTTTGGATTTACTTGGTATTTTAATTACTTTTTTTGTAAAGAATTAGTAAATAAAGGAAGACGACAAAAATCTTACTTAAAATACCCATGTACCTCTCTTCTCGATCTTATCAATATAATTGAGGGGTATAGAATCAAAGTCCGCTAAACCCATTTTGGTTTTGTATGTAAACCCATACCAAACCAAAATTAATTTAGCGGACTTTGATTCTATACCCCTCAATTATTTGTGCGTAATATAAGTGTTATGAATATATATCCTCCTAAAGCATCTCGAAATAGTCATATATTGTACTTTTGCTGCGAATTGGTAATATTTTATAAACAGTAGTGCCTTTGCGAATTGAATCAACAATAGTGACTTGTTCTCAATGTGTCTTACAATAGTTAAAAATATTGCTTCCAATTGCTAAACTTAGATACCTACTTGACCTATTTGTCTGAATTACTAAATAATGCTGATTATTCATTCATCAATTCCCTTTCCCATAGCTCTCCTTCAATTCCTTATTCCCTATGCATAGTTTTTATCTCGTTCTATGAATCTTACATTACCCGAATATGATACAGGTTTATGTGCGGGATTTACCGGTCTGCCATTTTCCTAGAATTAGTTTCAGTTCCATCTCTTCCAAATTGAAAGCTGAATATTATGATTATGATTAAGTAGATAGGGACGCGCATAACTAGCACAATACATAGATGCGGCCTTGTGCTGGCCATCATATGATACAGCATTCTTTTGGTTTTGCTTAATTGTTACGTCTACTACACTTAAGTTTTAAAAGTATCCGGACAAATTTGTAAAAAATATACATCAACGTTGCCACAATAATAAAGTACATATTGAGTATTTTAATACATCTTGTTCTTGGAACTTTGTGCTGTATACTTATTGGTGATCTTGACGGATTTCATGTGTAGCGCTACAATATTTTTTCGTGTATTTTTTTATATCAAATAAAGAAAATGAGGTTTTAAGTGCAAAGTTTGGTTTACTTTTTGGATAATTAATAACGTTTTTGTTATTCTATATTTTATTATAAAATGTAAGCGTGATTTATTTCTATTCTTATTGATCGTTTATTCTGAAGACAGACAAACGCGGGCTTATTTAACGTAACACAGCACACACGCGGCATAGTCGCGGGTAAGCCAAAGAGTATTGTAATGGGTAAGCTAACCGACAAACAGTATGTACTCAGCTCAGCAAAAAAAGCAGCCAGCGGCAATATTTTATAAGATGCCACAAAGTTATGGGTAAACTTTTTTCTAATATTCCGCTAAATATGCCAGCATGTAGGTACACGTACCCATATACCTATTTACACTTTTATTATTTTCAACCGGAAATAGATAAATGCTTGTAGTTTTGCATACTTTTGTGTATCTAGCTGGTACACGTTTGTTTAATTTGACACAAGAAGGCTAACTAAGGTCCGTGTTACACATACCTGGTCATGTAATTTTTTTTACTGTTATTGATCAAATCTTGACCAAAGTTTAGGAGATGAGGCAAAATTTAAATTGAAATAAAAATAAATAAAAAACTACAGTAGTTTTTGAAAAATGTTTTTTTTGCATCTGATAACACAACTATTTAATTATTTTTCAATAAAAATAAATACAAAAAATAGATAAGGATAAGGTATAAAGAGGATTATTTTAACGGGGATTATTTTAACTAACTGACTAAGTAGCTGTAGTTGTTATAGAAATTTAATACTTGGCGGATTGAGCCTTTAGGATCATAGAGGTGCAGTAACAAGGGATTTTGAAATTTCACTCTGTGATAGAGAACGGGCATTTATTGTAAATACCTGCAGGTATGCGAACGAAGTCGCGGATAAAAGCTTGTTATTAATAAGAGGATTGTGTAGTCACACGTTTTCTCATTCAAACGGCGATAACGGTTTCCGCCCCCTGTTTGATATAATTGGAATATGATGTCAGTTAACACAATGGCTAGATATGGGTTCTGTTTTCACCCGACTGTCGAACGAGGGTTATGGTTTTCGAGCGTATGTATTTATTTATGTATGCATGTATCATTCTTTGCACGCCCTGCAGCCTAAAGGGCTCAATGGATTTTAAAGTGTGAGGTGTCGTTAGACTCGTCTCAGTTCCGAGATTGACATAGGGAATTATACAGGCGGTTTTTTTTCATCTAGGATTGAAATTAAAGTTATTTGCAATATAATTAAAAAAAAAAATTAAAATTTAAATTGTTTATTTCAGCAAAATTACAATATTGCATGCATAATCTTAACTAATAATCTTAATTTAAAAAGATTTTATAAGTTAAGAAGTCTTTTTGTGTATACAGTAAAGGTCACAGAAAATTCACAGAAAAGTGGTATATAACGAGAAAAAGAAAATTTAATGTTATTTCTTTTTTAGTTCTTCATACTGAACTAATTTCGGCTATTTTATTGTTTTGATTTTAGTTAACGTTCAGAGGGTTGAAGCCGGTGTTCACCGTTTGTATTAAAATATTAGTCTACGCTTTAACTACACAATCGTCATCACAGACTAAGGCTGCGTTTCCACCAGAGATGTGCGCGGTAGCTAAGCGGTGCGAGGCTGTGTAACGAGAATTGTAACGGTGTGAATGTTTCCACCAAAGATGTGCGAGGTAGCTGAGCGGTGCGAGGATGTGTAGCGGGCTCTTTTCAAATAAGCGGGTGAGATGCGGTGAGGTGGGAGCGGAGCAACGCCGCCTAGCAACACACATCCCTCGCAACACATTCCTCGCACACGTCATCTTTCCCTTCTTTTGTATGTACAAAAACCTCGCTCCGCTGAGCTGTTTCCACCAGAGCTGAGTTGAGCAAGGATAGGTAAATGAAGTGTTTCTATTGGTTCATGACAAACACATTCCTCGCAAAGCATCCTCGCACAGCTCCGGTGGATACGCAGCCTTAAGAAAAGAGGTTTTAAAAATCGCTTGTTTTTCCATCGGCGCGGCGGCGGACTTACTTAGGCCCGTCAGAAGCCTGGGGCGGCAAAACTGAATGAGGCCACCGGCTTAGAAAATTATATATCTAGGTACTAAGCATATTTTTGAAGCCTTGTTTAGGATTTGATCAGGGGAACATAGAAGCATTTGGAGGCCCCTAGCACTAGATGCCCGGGGCGCGCCGCCTTTTGGCACTCCCCCGTTAGTCCGCATCCGTATTGTTTAACTGCGTTATTAAATGATACTTGTTAAATAATACCAAGTTAAAACGATAACGAATAGTATAAAAAGTGGGTGCATTTATTTTTATAAGTAGGTACTTACTTTTTCTTGTAGCAACAAAGTTCAAACTCTTGCGAAATGTTTCAGTTCTACAAATTATAATATAATAAGATTTTTGAAAACACTACTTAGGTAGGTAGGTATGTCCTTAAGAGGTACAGTGGTATATAACGAGAAAAAAAAAACGATTTCATATTACACATTAATTTTATTCTTTTCAGCAATCGACTAAAAATATTTCAATTAGACTTCCTTAAACGAGGTCCAAATTCAGTATGGGTATGTAAAGATGTATTCCATTCGGGCACATTACTAGGAATGGAAGACTATTGTGTTAATTTGCATTATACAAAAGTTTTGCTCAAAAGTGCTAATGAAATAGCAAAACCTACCAAGTGCGAGTTCAACCAAGAGTTCCGTACCACATACGTTCCGTTCGTCTTTCAAATAAAAAAAATAAAATTGAAATCGGTTAAGAATTACATCTGAATAACCATCAACATACATACTAGTTCTAGTAGAGTGTAATTAGATTAGTTACCCAATTCGCCGATAGATGGCGCTGTACCGCCGACGTTGTTATTCTGCGCGCGGTGGGAGTTGGGACCAAAACAACCACATTAATAATATAATAAAGTATGCAAAGATTTTTTCGTACCTGCTACGGAACCCTATCTTAGGCGTGTCCGACACGCTCTTGGCCGTTTTTTTTCTAATTTGGAACGTCAATTTGTTTATACTGACACGTTATATCAGCCATAATTTGTATTTAAGTGATACTTAAGTACTTATTACCTTTAAGACAAGAATATTTTTCTTCTAGATCGGCTAACATGGGTGATATCTCGTTCTTTCAATCAATTGGCTATGAGTATTTTACAGCTATTTAAAAAATAGGATCCAAAGTGGTACGTAATTATTACAAGTAGACCTTGCACAGTCAACGTCAAAAATCGACAACATAATTAGACAAATTTGATAAATAGTAGGTACGGCTTTGGATAACTACAACTGATCGATTTTTTTATTAATTAAAGACTAAACTGATAGTAGTAGGGATCATGTAAGGATTCTTGTTATAGTAAACAGTGTGAAATTGATTTATTATGTATAGTCGCGGAATGAAATTGTTCGTCACTTTTCGGTCTTAACTCATTGACATAGAGTCGAAAAGTGACGAACATTTTCATTCCGTGACTTTACCTACAATAAAATCTCAGTTCTGTATTAAGTGGTCAGATAAGTATGTTTGTCCTGCCTGTTCTTAACCCTAGCAACTCGCACTGACGATGATCATTCTAATAGATTTTATATACTTTCTATACTTAATATTAAATTAATTCTATTAATATCTTCGTCTCATGATGACGATGACTCAATCGAATCGAATAAATATTGCTTTTAATTGTACTTGTACTTTAATTGATATTACATTTTTAATCATAGTTAACCAGTAAATAATATTAGATATTTACCTATATTAGGTTTTAATTGCTATACATAACTACAGCACAGCACTTAGGTAAAGATAATAACCGATTTCGTAAAAAATGTTAGCGGATTATATAAAATATTTGCTTAAGTTAATTTGATTGCTATATTTTAGTCGTTTTTTTAATATAATAAAACGTGACCCCTGTACCCTGCACACCTAACATGATAACTATAAACCTCCTACTTTAGGGCGCTAGTTATATTAAAGTTTAAATGCAAAACAGTAAATACTCTAGGTGTCAGATTCAGTTTACAAGTTTTAATAATATGGTTAATTAGAAAGTAGTTGGCTGCTCTTTTTTTTAAAAGTACATAACTAAGTATAGGTAAAAAACTTTTAAATAAAGGCCCGTCTTGCATGTAACCGTGGCCGTATAGCCAAGATGGAATTCCAAATTAGAAAATAAAAACTCAAGTTCCATATCAATCTGTACACTAAATACCTACCACATGCAAGAAGTGCCTTTCTTAAGTTTATCGTCTATAAGTACCATGTAGATAAAATAATATTTTAATATTAGGTATTATGTTATGTACAAGGCGACTTTATTCAGCGAAAGTTAATTGAGTCGTTTTCAAAAAAAAATGTACTTAATTAAGGACTTTAATTAAAACAAAACTTAACGATTCTGTAGTCTAACGAAAGTTATCCATATAGTTTGTACGACACTTTCGTTACACAAAGGACGCGATCGTGATTTTTTTTCATTAATCCAATTATTTTCATTGAGTACAATTTTTTGAAAACTACTCGTTTAGGTGTGAACTTTATAAATTTAATATTTCACCATATCTTATTTATTAACCATAGGGCTGATTTTTTAAACCACATCTGAAGATCGATTGCTAAGTAGCAGAAAATTACCGCCCTCGTTTAGTTTTTTTCACTAATAAAAATAATAGACAAAAGAAGAGTAAATACACAGAATTACACCATTTTCGAATGGCGTTTTCAAAGATATGATTTTACAAATCGCCCCCCTCCCCAGTCCCATATAATAAGGCCTAGTTTAAATACATTATTGCAAGCTGTATTTCGCATACAAGGTGGCCGTCTGCTTCTGTTTAAGAACGGACGAGCGGGATATTACCAAGGATCATACAGACTGGATTAGCAATCGCCATAGTACAGATCGTCCGCAGAAAAATAGTTCAATTATTAAATCTAGATGGCGCTGAAACAATAAGACTACAGATGTTTCATATTACTACAAATGTATTATTTTTCAAAAATATTGCATAATAATACATTTGCAGTAATATGAAATATCTGTAATCTTATTGTTTTGCTTTCAAACCCTCGGGCTATATATCAGCGCCATCTAGATTTAATAATCGAACTATTTTTCCGCGGCCGATCTCTACTATGGCGATTGCTATCCAGTCTATATCATCCTTGATATTACTGAACTATGCCATCCAGCGTGAGCTTGAAAGAGAGCTCATTCCTTGTATTTTTCGCCGAACAGCTTGAGATACTGCTGCTAGAGTTCCTCGGGTATCTTCTCGATGCCGATGAGGTCGTCGAAGAGCGTGTGCGAGTCGAGCGGGGCGCGCGGCTCGCGCAGCGTGCGGCGCGCGTGCTGCAGCACCGCGCGCGCCAGCTGCCCCACCGTCCACTTGCGGTCCACCACCACGCGCGCCACCGTGTCCAGCTTAAAGTTAAGATCATACCGACGGTTAAAATTCAAGCGCCACCCTGGTTGATATTGAATTATATGCCGATGGTTATAAGGCGAATTGACTCAAGCGCCATTCTGTAGACTTATTGCTAACGCGCTGATGCATGCTTTCGCAATCACTATTTCTTTCTGTCAAACGGTATAAGATGGTGACAGAAAAAGATGGTGAAAGCTCGTGCTCGTGGTCGTGCTCGTGTCAACTGTGGTTACCTTGAACAGTTTTTCGTTCCCGTACGTGTAGTATATGAGCGCGGGCACGCCGGCGACACTGGCGGCCAGCCACTGCAGCAGCAGCTTGAGCTGCGGGTGCCCGCGCTGCCGCTGTCCGCAGCCCCAGTTCCCCGTGGCCACAGGCTTGCACGAACTGCCCGATACAATCTTGTGAGCCAGTTGACTCAGCTGTAGGCAACGGAAATGGTTTGTCCAAATGGAAATATTATGTGGCGATGTTAATAACTAGCAATTGACAACTGAGCAGAGTGCTCGCATTTTTTTACTGCGCAAATTAAATCAAATGTAGTTAAGTCACCAATAGCTCGCCGTGAACTAACACTCAATATCTAAGTAGGTATTTATTAACTACTTTAATGTGCTGGAAAACTGAACAATGTAAGTATTCCCAAGTCCCCAAATATGCAGAAAATAGAAGTTGAGGAGAGTCACGATTTTATTTCACGTTCCTTTCTTCAGTGATACGAGCGATATCCATGATAGTTTACTTTAGGTACCTACATACGTACTGACTGACGTACTTAGTCGATGATTTGAGTTACAGTGCAGTGGTGAGGTCATGCAAATTTTAAATATTAGCCGATAAAGCGAAGCCTACAAGAAAGATGTATACTGCAGTGAAGTTTAATTAGGTAAAATACACATGTTACGTGCCGGTGATAAGTTACAATTAGGTAATTTACTGGGATGGTTCGTTTTGTTTGAAAATTAGCGAAAGACGAGAGCAGTGCCTGCTGACCTTTGGTTTTTTTAGCTTAATTGTCACCGGTTCACATTCAACATGTTCTTCTATTGTTTCTACTATCATGTTTATCATCCAATTTAACTTTTTCTTTCTAATACTTGGGCATGATACTTGTGTGGAGTTTGTTTCTGTGGAATTACTAAACGAAGTCAAATCGTGTTCGTCTGTATCAAAATCGCCATCTGTTTCTCTAGTCAGCTCTTTTTGTAATGTCTTCTCCGGTACGGACTCTTTTATTTTGCGTTTCTGTCAAAACATATTTTATTTAAAAACACGGTGAAGAACGCGAGAGGTTACGCGATCGATGTTGCTGGGTGCAAACAATGTTTGTGGCATTGCGGTACCTATTGATACATTTTACTAGAAAGTCTAAGTACTTTGCGTGTTTTGATGCATCGGGCATTAAATAGTGATTATTGGTTGGAATCGCGACTCACCAGTTGGGCGGCTAGCCGGTGGCGATGGCGCGCCAGCTCGAGTGACAGCGAGCGTGCGGCGAGCGCCAGGCGGCGCGGCGTGGCTCGGTCGCGCGGGTACAGCTCCGCCGCCTCGTCCTGGTCTGCGCTGCCGCCCGCCACAGATTCGCTCAGTGTGCGTTTTAAAAGTGAACCCGCAAATCTGGAACAAAGTTACAAGTAGCTAATAATTGAAATAATGCAAGACTTGTTCAGCACATGTGATCCGCCATACGGCAAATAATACGGTTATGTGCAATCAGGAATGCCACACTAACCGTCCTAGAGATATACTAATTAAAAGTAGTCTAATTTATTGAATAAGGCGTAGGTAACTTTGCGGAGATCCATATTATTAAAGAACTGAAACAATTACTTTGCTCACCCGCGACCAAAGTAAGCGAAGCGAGTTTTTGCGTTTTTTTGTTTTTTTTTTTTTGCGCGGGTGTGCAAAGTAATTGTTTCCGTTCATTAAAAGTAGTCTTGTACTTCCCATGTATTGCGGGAAATGACATCTTAACGGGGAGCGAACGAACTGTTTAGTGGGATTCAACTCAAGTGCTAAGAGAAAGCAGTACCTAGGTACTGTAGGTTAGTTAGAAGTGCCGAAAAACTGCGATCAAAATATCTTGGTTGTGCAAGTATGGTCATACATGGTCACGTCGACTTACTTACTTAGTTTCTTGTCAAATTCATTTGATTGATATTCTCTATGACTGACCTTATTACGGCCAAGTCTCGGGAGTCTAATTCACGTGGTTTGTGTACGCCAGATTCATTGTCAACTATAGGGTCGTTTAGCCAATGATTAAATTGTTCATAGACCTCTTCTAGTTCCGATCTAAAATAACAAACAGTATTATTCATTACTGTAACAGTTTACAAATTGTCTTTTATTTTTGTGTTATAAAAATACTAACGTGTACTCAGTGCTAAAACTATATTTGGAACTGTTGCCGGTTTCCTTTCGTCCTAGAGGGCGATGTCGCGGTGACCGATTGCCATTGCTGACCGTTTCTTTTTCTGTCAGCACAAAACCAACGGAACCGCCTCGTTTTACTCTAAAACATACCAAGATTAAAAAATAAAAAAGTCTATAAAAAAGTGCTTCATCAGAGCGAAACAAAAGGGTGGATTTAGAAATTTTAAACAGATACTGACCTAATGTCACTATCATTGAGTTCAGCGCCCGATATGCTGATGCCGACGGCATAGCTGGAGCTGTCTGTGGACCAGTCGCCGGTGGTGCTGCTGGAGTTGTCCGCCTCACGTTGGAGCGCCTCACGCAGCCGGCCTGCGAAGCTCAGACGCCTCTCCTCGGTCGATAACTCTTTAGAGTATTGGAATGAATTTGGTCGAGCACTCTCGCCTTTTCCCTCATCTTCACTACCATCTGGAAGATTTATGCCATTAAAATAAACGCACTCTAAAATAAGAACTCTAGGAACGAAGGTAGGAAAAATAAGAGGTAATGCTTCCAGGTGCTATAATTAAGCTGTTGCAGGTGTCGCTCGCCGAATGCCGCCGACTGCCGCGTGTTCTTTGCACTGTTGCGGTAGGTAACTGCAGGTTCCATGAGGCGATCGACTAATGTAATTGCTGCTTCAGTAAGCAAATAACTAGCAAAGTTTATTGCTTTTTTAAGTTAGCGAATAATTAATTCATGGTTGGTTGATATTAAATTTCGAAACAACACTCGTGGTCATAGAGGTAGGTAACACAGAGATCAAATACAAAGAGAAAGGGAGCTATTAGTGTGTAGGTATGACACCTTTTGCGTGTGATATTTTGTAAATAGGTATAAGTAGATATTTCTAGGGACCTTGAAATCATGCATTCGGTAGGTACGAAGAATTCATTTACATTTTCCGTAATCAAAGCTATCATTGGCACTGTGGAATTCTTCATCGCTTGAGTTGCAACTCGAGTAGAGGCTGTCCTCTTGGTGGTCGAGTTGCCCGTGGACCGGAGTCCTGGTTACTGGAAGACATTCTCCCGAAGATCCTAGGACTATGAACCTTCCTCGACGATTATTCAAAGTCGCGACGTCGGGTGTTAACCAACATTTCCGTTTTAATATTTCAACACCTAAAACCAATAAAATATTTAATATATTAAATATATTAGTACCTAACTAGTACTGCAGGTACACCTATTAATAGAAAGGCACAAGTGAAGGAAATTTTTCAGTCTCTAGTTTATTTAATCGTCTAGAGAGTGATTTTGAGAACGTTTGAATAACAGTGAGGAATAACGAAATACTTAATACAGGCTGATTCAGGAGTCATGCATGATCATTAGCAGGAGTGATAGGGGTGATGGGGAGATTCACACTGAGCAACTTTTATTATGGAACCAGACCCAACAGCCCGAAAAAAATATAGTCAAGAGTCAATTGATCGGTAATTGACCGCTAACTATCCGAAATGTTGATTTTTGCGATTTCGTGGCTGGAACTATAGTGAAAGTTGCTCAGTGTGGCCTCCTCATCACCTCTTTCATTCCTGCTCTTACTCCTGAATCAGCATGTATGCTGTGTATGACTGGTACATACACAATCTTGTAAATATTACAAGACCGTTGAGGAGGATGATTGAAATGGTTTTTGGATATTATTTCAGTGGATTTCGTAGCTTACTCGGGTCGCTGAGATTGAGCGTGTTGGCGCAATAGTTTTGCGGTGACGGACTCCGGCTGTTGCAGCTATTCAGAGTGCTGCAGGACGACGCCTGTTTTATTACTACACTAGCTTCTACTTCGGGTGGAGTGTGACTGATCGATTCCCCTGAAAATAGATGGACATTGTTGAGTATTTAAGTACTTAGTTTAAATTTCTATTGTAATCTAATCTGTAATATTGATACTATTTGAATCAAACGAGACTAGAATGCAGGTTGTTTTTTTACTTTCGGCGTATGAGAGGTTAATACCTAACATAGCATAGTATACTCACATGGCAGTTTACCGTTTAGGCTGTCTTGTATTAAAATGTAATTAAATATTATCTTGTTTTAGTTATGTTAAGTTGTATTAAAATATACGGAACTATCTAACTTAAACCAGGGTTAACAACTAATACGAGACTGAATTTTTGCTGCTAGTCTCCCTCAGAATTATCAAATAAGTGCTTATATTGCTTCATAGTGCATAGGTATATGTGTACTATGTAAGCCTAATTTGGGTATATTAATGTTGAATTCTTTAATAACTTCAATCAGTGACACTACCTACTTATTGAGTTAGTTATCAAATTATCTCAGTAGACCAATTCCCGTTGGAAGGTCTGAATAATTTGTTCAGTTAAGAATCTACATGAAGTACCTATTTATAAGTAGTTGACTCCGGATTGTGTTCTCAGGAGATACGGTGAGATTTAGAAGAATAAAATTCAAAGGAACTAACCTATTGGGGATAGCCTTCGTTCATGCCTCTGAATATCACGAGATTGCATGGGGGTTTGTTGAAAACCGAGGAGACACTTGTTGAGTTCACGCAAAACATTATCTTCTTCCCATTGACTTAAGGGTAAAGCGCTATAATCTTCAGCGTCCATCATACATACAGTAACCTGTTTGTGCAAAAAAATAGGTAAGTACAGTTGCTAAATCACATGTAAAGACAATACCTAATAGGCAAGAAAAAAATAGAGCAAATTTCAAACTCTGGTGGTCTGGCAAATTGCGATTTTAAATTCTAAGTTCAAATACAGGTAAGTATAGTAAATAGTTACCTGTCTGGGCTCTTCCAAAAATTCTATGCTGCTTTTGTGTTTCCTATCTGAGATTCTGCTAAATATTCTAACGTTTTCCACCTTTAACACTTCATTATCTTCTAGAGCTTCTACCGACAACATGACCGGCAAGAGTTCAGGCATCATAAACATGGATAGAGATTCCTGTAATGAAAGCACAAAAGCATTTTGTCAGTGCATTCAATAATCCTTTATTTCTGACTGTATTCTATGTATGTATATTGCGAGCGTGGTGCATTTGACAACTCACATTGGTTTGTACGTATCTTGCGGACGCTACGCTGTGCTCAAAATTTTATGTATGGAAGACAAAACTTAAGAATATAGTCAACCTGTGATTCTCCGTCGATGAGCACTTCTCCCCCAACTCGGTTCGTGGCGAAGCAAACCCTAAGGGCATCCTCGCTCTCGCAGCGTTCCGGCCGGCCCTCGTGCCGCACCAGCAACTTGCACAGTGGGAGCGTACACTCCAGCCAGTCTTCAATGGTCAACCATTCTTTTGCGGACATCACCTGAAAGAATTTAAACAAAACTGGCTAAAGTGCAGGGTCGTACATGATTCATGTAACATGAAACAATAATTATTAAAACAAACAATTTTGTATTTTACATGGCGTTCATCTTTGCGGTCCGAATTAGCAGTGCTAACTCAAACTATCTCTAAATCGGTACAACTAATACTATTGTGCATTGAAGTTTTTTCTTTTAATACGTTTTATTAGTACATTGTTTTTTAAAGGCGGTAAGTAAGGAATTACGAATGAGACTTTATTAGAAGCTCGATGTCGAAGAGTTAGGGCATTTTATGTCGAGTTTCGTAATTCCCATAAGGTTCGTAAAACATAGTACTTATCATCAGTATAAAATGGATGTAGATAAAAAAAATACTTAATATCGGGCTAGTGAAAATAATAGGTACTTAATGGAAATCATAAGATAAAATTACCTGGCGGCTTATTTTTATGGATCCTTCATTGTTGTTTTTATCTAACCACTCAAAATAGTGGAGTAAGCTTTTTAGCTTATGTATTTGTGATTTCCTGTAAATATTTAAAAAATGTATAAGAGATGATAAATATTCATGAGAAAACAGTATATCATTCAGTCCCAAAAACATGAATACCTGTGTAAATTCTTAAAAAAATTGGTAAAATTGAAGTCTTGCAAAGTAGGATGCGTCTTTAACGTCCTTTTAGGAAAGGTCGAGAAGAAAGCATGAGCTATCAGAGAAGATACGAAATTGTATTCTAATTCAGTCACGTCACCTGCAAACAGTGAGCACGAAATAATCACAAGTCCAGGATCAATTCAGGATCGATATTAGTGTCTCGGTAAAAATACTTATAGAATAGTAGCGTACTTTGCTGCTGTAAACTGAACATAAGTCCTTTCGGGGGTCGCCATTTTTTTAAATGCAATGCTCGATTCACCATGATTCTAATAGTATTATCTAAAAAATGCCTGCGCTCCTCTTCCTCTATTTCTTCATTTAGGAACCGTTCTAACCCTTTCATCAACTCGGGATCTTTGACATCATCTTCTGGATCTATTCCAATGCTGTAACAAGATTTTATTAGAAGGAGACGTACTAAATTTTAGTAAATAAATGCAAATTTTCGGAAAACATACTTGCACATGTCATGGATTTTTAACATGCTGGCGGTCAGCTTGGCTGGGGACGACGCAAGCAGGAGGTGCTTGAGGTGACGCTGCACCGACGTCCACCAGGGCAGGTCGCATGGCAGCATGACAAGAGCCATCCTGTAAATTGAACGTAGCCACATTCACTTTTATTTAACTCCGCTTTTTTCGAGATGCCATCAGATATCATCTACCGCGTTAAGTAAATAGTACCTGGGCAACCGAGCTCCGCTCGGGCTGAAACTCGGTACCAGGCGTTTTCCCAGAGATAAGACCAAGCTAGATCAATTTTTCATCCCCAAAAACCCGCACATACCAAATTTCATCGAAAGCGTTGGAGCCGTTATACATAATATATACAAGAATTGCTCGTTTAAAGATATTAGATTCAAAAATATGTGAACTAAATAGACTAGACTATTAAATACAATTTTTTTTTAACACTGAGACATAAGTAATGTGTGAGTTAGTAGTGTGGGGATAGGCCACAATAGAGATGGATGACTCTTTATGTATATGTTAGGAATAAACGAATACTTCACGGACGAAGCCACCGGCAACAGCTAGTATTAAATATATAATTTGAAGGGGATCCCCTTTTCTCCCATAATCTTTTTTATCCGAATTTTGAAAGTCAGAAATTGATATCCATAATATTCTTGCTCATAAATATCAATGGTCATAATTTTTTTAAAGCATTTCGCTTAATAGTTCTAACTGCAATGATCCATAATCCTATTGATCATAACCATAACTTTAAAAAGTCATAATATAGATATTTAACGGAATATCGTTAATCATTCAAAAACATTGTAAGGCATATATCTTAAAGTAATAATGGTTTTTAGCCATAATTTTTCATTACCTAAAATGCACTAAGCATATACATCGAAATCTATAACATCCAAAGGAATATCGATAATTATTCAAAAACATTGTAAGGCATATCGCTGACAGCGAGCGAGCGAAGCGAGCGAGCAAGACCTTTCAGGGCAGAAGTGACTCGGACAGGTTAGGTTCAGAAGGCTAAGGCGAGAGCGAAGCGTAGCGTAGCTCCCGCCTTAGCCTTCGATGTTAGGTATTTTTTTATGACAGCACAAAAAACGATTATTACCTTTAATATTATGAAATGTCGTACAACCATGACATTGAATGTTATTACAAAGTAATATAATGCTTAAAAATAATTATGATTTGCGAAAAAAGACCTTGCAATAATTATTACGACTTTATTACTTTTAACATTATGAAGAGTGATGCATCCATGACACTGAATGATATGACTTTACTTATTTAGTCCTTACAATAATTATGACTTAAGAAAATCGTAACTCCAATTTATGTTGTTTAATATTATGAGTTCCGATAATATGACGAAGAAAAATTATGACAGAAAACGTTATGGACTTGAAAATTCGGAACAAAAATTTTATGGGAGTCATTATAGACCCAATTTGAAGATTAAATATACATACATTACATATACATTAAATATAAAAATACATTGCTTATGCAAAGATTTCTCCATTCGAGAAACATTTACATATAGGTACATTCTAAAGAATACAACGGCCGAATTTAGTTGCCAAGAATTTGGGTTAATTTGCTTGTGAACGCACTTGTCAGGTTTCAACGTCTTTTAGGTAGATATATGTAGTTTTAACCGACTTCAAAATAAGAAGGAGGTTCTCAATTCGTCGGAATCTTAAAAAACATGTTATATTCTTGATTAAAGACCATTTTTGGAGTTCCGTACCTAAAAAGGAAAAAAAACGGAACCCTAGGATCACTTTGTTGTCCGTCCGTCCATCAAGACCCTTTATCTCGGCAACGCGTATATGAAGGTATCGAGTTGAAATTAAAACCTATAGGTACCTACTCAGGTCTACAGTCCCTTGAAGCTGTGCAAAAATCAAACTTCTAAGGCAACGAGAAAAAAAGACAGGAACGGCCGTTTCTGCCGTAAAAAACCGTATATTTCGGCACTCTCAACGGAATCAAAATTTATAGGGTATTTTCCGTTGACCTAGAACTATAAAATTTGGCAAATAATACTGTCTTATACTACAAGTATAGGGTAAAATATGAAAACTATACATTTGTTATTTTCAAAGGGGGTCCCGAATTACCAATATAAAATGATCCTAAACTGCGTACATTTTACTTAAAAGCATGGCTCTGCTAACACTGGATTATAATAAATACGGTCGTTTACTATTCACTACGTTACAGACAATGTGAGCGGAGCAGAAAGGAAATATTACCTACACAAATAAAGTAAGCGCAGCTTGCGGTTCAGGCGCACAACGATATAAAGGTGCCTCAGCACGAGCCAGCAAGAGTGGATTTAGTCATCTTTTGGTCTTCTATCACTCCTACTGGCTCGTGCTGAGGCACCGAATTCAAACAGATGAGAAGAAAATTATTTCAATGGCTTTTTGGATCCTGAAATGAATACACATTTTTATTTTGTATTTTACTAGCTGATGCCCGCGACTCCGTCTGCGAAGAATAGGAGTAGGCATAAAAATAGCGTACGACCTCTGCAGGCCTACCGAATATACAGAAAAAAGTACTTATCATAAAAATCGGTTAAGCCGTTTCGAAGGAGTTTTGATAACAAACACCGTGACACGAGATTTTATATATTAGATTTATTACTTGTTTTTCCGTCCGTGATCAGTTTTGATCGACTCGCGCTTAGCCGGTTGATTTAAATTTTCCGCCAATTTGTGTGTGTGATGTTTAAATAAACCAAGGAAATTCTCACTGTACATTGCACATTATTAATTTGTTTAATATTGGTGCTGTTCACAATAAAATTGTCAATGTAGTATTAAAGTATTAATAGAAGAGAATAGGTCAAGCTTCGGACGCTTTTAGATGCAGTCCTTGCAATCAGTGGGCGGCAAACAGTGGGCTACTCAAACTGGCTACTGAGCGCGCCGTGCCCTGCTGTTACTGTCAGTTTGATTTGACATTTCAATTCAAGTTTTATACGAAGTTTGCACTTTGAACTTGCGCAAAATTTAAACAGCTTATTAATAATTTGTTACGTATCTACCCAGATTGTTGTTTGTGAATTAATAAATACAGATACGATTATATCTAAGACTGTGACATATCAACTAAACGAAATTAATTTAGTGACCTTTGGCGCCTTCCCAAGTTACGAAATATTTATTGATACTGCAAGTTACGTGAGGTAGTTTATTTCATTTATTTTTATCTAATTCACTGATTAGTTAAGTGGTATTGATCTTATATATATCAATTCGCTTGAGTTCATCGTTTTAATTAATTCTGTTGACTGTTATCTGACTTCTGTAGGTTATGTCGTGTATAATAGTGCGGGTATAGACAAACGATAAGCGTTAAATAACGAGTGGAGCAAAGGTCGGCAAATAATCATGACGCTGAAAGTCAAATTATTGAAGGCCCTAATTTTGGGTGCACCTGCATCTGGAAAAGGCACAATATCATCTAGAATTGTGAAGAAATACAAGATAGAACACGTATCTAGTGGAGACAAGTTAAGGGATCATATACAGAACCAAACCAATCTTGGAAAGGAAGTGAAAAAATATCTAAATGAGGGAAAATTAGTTCCGGATGATTTAATAATCAAGTTTATGACAACGGAACTGAAAAAGGTTGACCATAAGCCATGGCTATTGGACGGCTTCCCTAGAACTGTTGGGCAAGCTGATGCTTTGTGGAAAATACAACCAGTGGATGTAGTGTTGAACCTGGTGGTGCCATTTGAAGTCATCATCGACAGAGTCAAGAGTCGCTGGGTTCACCTACCTTCAGGCAGGGTTTATAACATTGGTTTTAATACCCCAAAAATTGCTGGTAAGGATGATGTTACCAATGAAGACTTAGTGCAACGCCCTGATGATAAACCAGAGGCAGTGAGGCAGCGCCTTCAGATATATGATGACATTACTCGTCCAGTCATTCATTATTATAAGGAGAAAGGAATTCTGAAAGAATTTGAAGGACGAACTTCAGATGAAATATGGCCTAAAGTTGTTGCTTTTTTAGATCCTATATTCAATAAGAAATAGTGGTCAAAAAATACAATAGAAATAATCTAAAACTCTTGGTGCTAGGCAGGTTAGAAGCTAGGTTGATTTCATTAGTAAGGTCTGTTCCATAAAAGTCAAGTAGGTTGAGTAGAAACTGAATTTGTTCAATTCAATTAGTGTGTAAGGTACTAATTAATGTTTTAAATTGTGTTTTTATTTTATTTATAATACAATATTTAAGATTCAAATACCAAAACAATGCACAAAACTGCCATAACTTGTGATACCAAAAACGGACAATTGAAGTCATACTTGTTAATATGAGATCAACTTTAAGTAGTTTTTGATGGTTATTATGTTTATACATTATATAATAAGCGCAAAATTGTTAAATTGTTTGCCTAATTTTTGCTATATATATTGTAAATGTCTTCCAATATATTCCTAAGACCTTGTAGTTTTGAGGGTGAATGTTTAAACATACATTTAGTAATAAGTATACAGATAAAATATAAATTATTATTTTGAGCCATTTTATCAGGAAGGCCTCTGTGTCTTTTTTATTATTATAGCAATGTTACAATGCATTTTAGTTAATATACAATGTTAGACAGAAATGCTTTGGTTTTTTATAATTAACCTTTCTCCTTATGTACCTAATTTTTTACTAAAAATAATACATTTCAACATGTGTATTGTATGCATATTTCTTATACCAGAAAAAAAATATTATAAAAATCTTTTAAATGTGGATGGATCAAACTAAAGGTCTTCTCAACTATGCTCTATCATATCAAATACAGAAACCCAACAGTTTTTTGATGGCATTTCTATAATCAATAGAGACATTATCGTGATAGCAGGTAATTATTGAAGTAACTCGATTTGACAGTTGAAATAGTAGAAATTGGCTAGAACTAGATGGACCATAAAAAACCAGCCAAGTGCGAATCGGACTCGCACACAAAGGGTTCCGTACAAATTTGCAAGTTACCTGCCTACCAAGATACCTATGCTAAGCGAAATGTATGCGGTGTGAGATCATTTTATATTGGTTCCTGACATAATCAGATATAAAAAAATATTTCTTGTGTTATAAGAACTCTTATCTTATATTATAACTACCAACCAAATTTCAAGTTTCTAGAACAACTGGAAGTAATTACCCTGTAGGTTTGATTTGATTTACAATTCACAGCAGTTAGGCTGAAGTCCCACCAAGAGAGAGGAAGTTATGAGCTATCTACTATTTACTCGTTCAATAAACGAACTCCATCCCTTAACGCATTCACTGCCACCGACGCATATTTGCGTTATCGGGACTTCGCCCAGTGCCGCTGTTATAATTATTCATACATTTTGAACGCACATGTGCGTCGGTGGCACCTGTGGAAGTCAGGTGGCAGTGAATGCGTTAACATTAAATTTACTTTGTAAATTTAACACAAGATAGGTACAGATCTTGTGTCGGTAAAAGAGAGAGATATATTTATAGTTGATTGCTGGCTGTTCACACTGCCGGTGAGGACTCTCTTCACTGGTTGATCGCAGCGATAAAAGCTATCAATGATAAAACTCGCTCAGCGGTACTCGCTCAGCGATACTCGCTTGGCAGTCAGAACTCACGCTAAGAGAACAACAGCGATCAATCCCTGTACAGCATGGATTTGAATGCTCATATTTCATGTGATACGAGTAATCGCCCGTCGGTCGCACTCGAACACTCGCTTATGGTCACACACACACTGGTCCCACCGCCGGCGAGTAAGCGATGAGCTATCGGCGATTTTCTTGCCTAAGAAACGAACGAAAGATAATCGCTCCCGTGTAAATAAATAAAAATAAAATAAATATTAGGGGACAATCTTACACAAATCGCCCTAGTCCCAAACTAAGCAAAGCTTGTACTATGGTATGGGTACTAGACGACGATAAACATACTTACATAGATAAATAAATACTTAAATACATAGAAGAGAGAGAGAGAGAGAGAGATATATATATATATATATATATAGTTCATCGCTGGCTGTTCACACTGCCGGCGAGGACTCCCTCTTCACTAGTTGATCGCAGCGATAACAGCTATCAACGATAAAACTAGCTCAGCGGTATTCGGCGATGAACGCTTGGCGATAGGTACGCTTAGTATAAGTTTTACTTCACCAAAATACTGCTCGATCGCGTTTACGTAAAAATTTCAATTCTATGGAAACATGGAAGCGCGCGCGCGGAGACGCTGTCCATGTTTCCCTAGTAATTGAATTTTTTACGTAAACGCGATCGAGAAGTATTTTGGTGAGGTAAAACGTATACTAAGCACTCAGTATGCTTAGTATAAGTTTTCCTTCACTTCAATACTTCCCGATCGCGTTTACGTAAAAATTTCAATTCTATGGAAACATGGAAGTGCGCGCGCGGAGACGCTGTCCATGTTTCCCTAGTAATTGAATTTTTTACGTACAGCACGCTTAGTATAAGTTTTACTTCACCAAAATACTTCTCGATCGCGTTTACGTAAAAAAATCAATTACTAGGGAAACATGGACAGCGTCTCCGCGCGCGCGCGTCCATGTTTCTATAGAATTGAATTTTTTACGTAAACGCGATCGAGAAGTATTGAAGTGAAGGAAAACTTATACTAAGCATACAGAGCGATCATTCTAACCGTACAATAGCCCGTCGCACTCGAACACTCGCTTATAGCCGAGCGACAAAACTATAGAAACTACTCACTCGTTTCTTGCCGCTCGCCCGCTCGGTTCTAGTTTTACCCGTTTATCGCTTGTCGCCGGTGGTGGGACCAGTGCCCATTAGCCGAGCGACAAAACTAGCGGAAATAGACACTTGCTTTTCGCTGCTCGTCAATTCCTTTCTAGTTTCTAGCTCTAATCGCTTCTTGCTCATCGTGCGGTGCACAAGTGCCTTAGTATAGAAACACCTTTTTTCGTCGACTTAGTGCCTGTTGTTTGATCAGTAGTTAAAGATACTAATATTCAAATTGCCTTTGAAATGCGTTAACTATTGTTATGTTTTTGCCATATATATTAACTACTAGCTTTTGCCCGCGACTCCGTCTGCGTGGAATTAGTAATTTGGGCAGCTTATTTTTTTTATCCAATTTGCTTTTTCATCAATTATGGCTCTCCTTAGTTCAACGATATAAAAAAAATTACCCCGCCCCCCGCAACCCCCCCCCGTCACCGTCACCCCACCGAACCCCCCCGCGCACCCGCGTTCACATTCACCACCGTACCTACTCCCAAGTCACTACTTCTAAAAACTGTTCTATAAATTCTTAAAATAGACGTATCTTTCTTATTTGTGAACCGATTCAAATGAAACAAACACTAAATGTTAATCCAAGAAAATACCAACCTAACAGTGAAAACCGCATCCTTCTAGGTTAAGCCGTTTCTGAGATTAGCGCGCACAAACGCACAGACAAACAGACAAACAGACAAACAGATAAACAGACAAACAGACAATAATTCTAAAAAACATTGTTTTGGGTTCTATTGCGCTAGTAAATAGCCCTAGTGACAGTTTTTCTCAAATATCTTCATTGTACAGACACCGACTTGTTACAGATTTATTATATGTACAGATTTTTTTTTATCAGGCGCGCTTTTTTACTGACGATACATTATACTGTCTTCGGGTTTATATATAAGTAGTACCTGCCCAATTTCAACACAATACGACTATTTATTGTTGGTCAAACTCGACGTCCCAGTTTTGATTAGGTACTAGTACTACCTACGTGTAGGTAAGCCGTGAGTTAGTATAGGTACATCGTAATTATGTACAAAGCAAATAAAAGCGTTTTAAATGACAAACATTTCGAATTTACACTTCTATGTTAAACGAATGTTTTTTCGAATTAAGTACAGTCAACAGAAACTAATTGGAGGAACGGATGTTGAGCTAAAAGTGATCTACGCACGTCTTTACTGCCAAGATATGAGGTTTGTGAATTTTGAGCTCCACTGCTACCCAACTGCTTCTGTTGCTGACATACTTATGTAGGTACCTAAGTTCCGTTCTGTTTACTGCAACTTGACTACATAGGTATACATTGTTTTTTTTTACTAATAGAAATGAGTAAGTAACAGCAAATAGGTGACAATTAAACAACAACGTGGTATACAGGTTTTTATAATGATAAGGTATTAGGTACATACATTTATTTTTTTAAAATACTTCAGGATTGTTTACCTTATTTTTATAGCTAAAAAAACGAAATACCTATGGTTACGTTGGGGAACAAAGAAAAATCATGTATCTAATTTGGTTAAAGCAAATTAACATTATATTGTGAAGTTAGGAGCGACATTGTTGGGACCCTTCCTTTCGTTTTCCCCAACTACCTACTTACTAGTCTGTTGTATGTAATCTATCTATCTATCTATCTATCTATCTAATACCTTTAAACGAGCAATTCTTGTATACATATCTCTAATATATAAAAATCTCGTGTCACGGTGTTTGTTACCGAACTCCTCTGAAACGGCTTGACCGACTTTTATTAAATTTTTAAATTTTTTCTCTGTATTTGGTAGGTCTGAGAATAGGTTGTAGGCTATTTTTTATACCACTAGGTGATAGATATACCTATGCATATGGCAAAACAACGTTTGTTACCAAACTCCTCCGAAATGGCTCGACCGATTCTCATGAAATTTTGTGTGCATGTCGGGTAGGTCTGAGAATCGGCCAACATCTATTTTTCATACCCCTAAATGTTAAGGGTGGTTCACCCCTTAATTTTTGACGTAACAACGTCTAATAAATCGATGAATGCCGCTGCATACACGAAAAAGGATGACGCAATATAAGTATATAGCAGCGAGGCAAGAGAGCGGCGAGGGCCAGTGGCAAGAGAGCAGCGAACGCCAGGATGTACAATGCGGGGTGCGGGGGTACTCTAAGGCGGAACAAAGTTCGCCGGGTCAGCTAGCACTTATATATATATGTAGGTATAATCAAAATCACGGAAACTGCTCCAACGATTTCGAAGAAATTTGGTATGTGTGGGTTTTCGGAGATGAAAAATTGATCTAGCTTGGTCTTATCTCTGGGAAAACGCTTGGTATCGAGTTTAAGCCTGAGCGGAGCTCGGCCGCCCAGGTATTTATACCTAATGATTAATGACAACCAAATGGCCTAGTGGTTAGAGAACCTGACTATGAAACTCGGGATATAAGTATGTTTAGACGTTGACTAGTCTACTTATAACAGAAGCTTTGCTTACTTTTTGATTATTTCAATTGGTGTGAGTTGTCCCGTGATTTTTAATTATGACATGTATGTGATTATCTCTGCTAGGAGTACAGTCGAGTTCTCTTATATCTGTACAGCCAACCGATCATAAATATCTAAACATTAACCTTATGTTACGGTAATAAGGTCTATGTATAAATATTTATGAACGGATGGCTGTACAGATTTTTTTTATTTTTTTACATCAAACTGACCCGCGATTGACCACTATCTCACCTAATGAAAAGTGAAGATGAGGCCAAAGGTGTACCTACCTCACTGGTTCAGTAACAGCCTATTCTCTTTATTAGATATTGGAGAACTCGACTGTACTCGCCAGCAGTACACCTTGCCAGACCATTTCTGGACCTTATTTATTATGCTCGCGGCTTCGCCCTTGTGATAAAAAAAAATAATGCGTTAAGTAGTTCCCATTTTTAGTAAGTACTCTTTTTTGACACAAAAGGAATCTTAAGCTCAAATTCCAGGATTCTGCTTCGTACAGTAAAATTAGCTTAATACGATTTCTCGCATTGAAGGCCTCCAAGTTGAGGCATGTTTTCTTAGATTTATCGCGCTTTATACGATTCGTTATCCAGCCTAATACCATACTAATACACAATCTGTTTAACACGTTAATGGACTGTATATTCAATTAAATATAGAACGAATCAAGATATAGGCGTAGTGTCCTTCAAAGTGTTAATTGAAGACGTTAATAACACTCAAGAAGAGGGCGTAAGTGATGATGAAGGGCCTACCGAGTTTTTCGCGCTGATCGATTTTGGGTGGGCGATTTCGGGCGTGGGGCCGCGTGGGGGAGACACGATGGCTCAAGATAGGTTGGTTGGACTTCGCGTGTTTTTGGGTATTTTCATCTTATTACTAAAACAAATACATATTTTAAAAATGTAGCAAAACTACGCCCTATAAAACATCTTGTTTTATTAACATTCAAAAAGTCATGACCTTCTGTGCAGTATTAGCGTCGTACTACGAGTTTATTTTATTTTTTAGAGACGACTTTGGATTTTTTTCTATCGAGCGAACTAGGTACAAGTAATGGTGTTTCCATAAATACTTGTCACTAGTGTGAATCCTTAAATATCTTACATATGAATTTCAGGACATAGCATTGCTAGTAATGTAATGATACAGCACGAGTTTAAATGAATGCAATAAATGCGCCAAAAACACGGTAGGGCCTGAAGATAAAAGAGAATCAACTCCGATTTTATCTAATTTATTGAATCAGGCGTTACTTTGCGGAGGTCCATATTAAGGAGGAAGCGCGCGCACGCTCTAGGCGCGAAATTCAAAATTTTTACAGGTTTTAATTTATTTTGGGTAAACAGTGTATGTAACTGTTTAACTTCATATGGTATATGCGCTTGTAAAACAGTGTTCTTTATATTATTGTGTAAAGTTTTTTAAGAATAAAACTATATTGTGAAATCTTTACACAATAATATAAAGAACACTGTTTTAAAAGAGCAAGTACCATATGAAGTTAAACAGTTACACCGTTACCTCAAAATAAATTAAAACCTGTAAAAATTTTGAATTTCGCGCCTAGAGCGTGCCGTTCCACCTTAATGAACTAAAACAATTAAGGTCGCGGGTGAGCAAAGTAATTGTTTTAGTTCATTCCGATTTTATCGACTGGACGCATTATCATTCAGCAGTTATAATTGAAGGAAGTAGGTACTGCAAAAATACGCTGATAATGTACAATACGCAAAATGCTAACTGCACGCATAATGTACAAACAGTCAAAATGCACATACGCAAAATCCACATCATGACAAATGTACAGAACGAGAAATGTACAGTGCGCAAAATGTATTTACGCTGAAAGTACATGACGCATAATGTGTAAAAAGAAAAATCTACATTTCGCGAATTGTTCAATGCAAAACGCATAATCCGCAAAATGTTACAAAAGCTAAATGCTCAATCGCCAAACGTACAAAACGTAAAATGTACATAAAGCAAAATAGATAATAATGCTCAGTCAGAAAAAGATGGTAAGTATTTGTTCCACGAGGTCCACATGGCGCATCCCTATTAAGTTTGATTTGAATGGGCATGTATGTATGCATTAACTCTATTGAATGGCATGCCTCTAGTATATTTTTAATGTGACAACACCATGGTTTTGTCTTCTTCCCTTTTCGTCTCTTGCCGTATGTCGACTCACTGCTGCTTGTTTAGCTATAATTTATTAATCCAAATTCATCTAAGTGTAGTGATAATATCTGCTGTTCCTAATACTGTAAAGTGCACTGCAATATCTGAATATAAAGATTTATTAAGAGCTTTACATGTTTTCTTCACTTGCTTCTGATCCACGCTAGAACCTCTGAGCGGAGACCGAGCTGCTCCTACAATCCCGTACGTAGCTCCCAAACTGATAGACTAATTGAGATGCGGTTCGTTTTCTTTTAAAAGCTGATTTATCGAAGGTGTTCTTAGCTAAGTTTCATAAAAATAGGTTAGACATTCAAGAGATAGGTACGAGTAGGTAGGTTAAGATATGTTATTTTATTTAAATTTAGTAATAAATAATATAAGCATTCTTATCATTTACGAAAACGCCTTTGTTATACCTACGCCTATTAAACACTTTCCTTATCTTGGTTGTCATCAATGAACCGGCAAGTACTTGGCACTAGAGAATGAACAATTTGCGTGTTGATCATTCAAACTTTTCACATTTTGCCACTACCGGGTGGAGTACATTTTGCATATTGTACAAACATCATATGTACATTTTATTGTTTGTACTATCTGCGTATAAAAATATCTGCGTATTGTACATTTCTTGTTCTGTACATTTATCATGATGTGGATTTTGCGTATGTGCATTTTGACTGTTTGTACATTATGCGTGCAGTTAACATTTTGCGTATTGTACATTATCAGCGTAAACCATAAATAGCTTGGTCATTACTATAATTCATCAACATCTCTTTGTCAAACCAAAAGTGATTATGTTAAGTAAAGTAATGCCATTAGAAATGTTTTTTTATAATCTTTATTTTTTATGGAACTTTGATCAAAAAATTAACGTGTCAGATCCATTAGAAAAGATAACTTTATGATATAACGTAATTCATGTAAATACATGTTTAAATTTATAATAACTATCGCATTTACAAATATACACACTTGATTTCATTTATATCTTGTACGATAGACGAATGTAAGACCTATTTATTGTGTCTTAGAAATTTTTTATCTTTAACATTGACCGTATCGACTACCTACTTCGTTTATACCTCGTTTTTTAGGGTTCCGTAGTCAACTAGGAACCCTTATAGTTTCACCATGTCTGTCCGTCTGTCCGTTTGTCTGTCTGTCCGTCCGCGGCTAAGCTCAGAGACTGTTAGTACTAGAAAGCTGTAATTTGGCATGAATATATATATCAGTCACGCCAACAAAGTGATTAAATAAAAAAGACTAAAAAAATTTTTTTAGGGTATCTCCCATAGACGTAAAGTGGGGGTGATTTTTTTTTCTCGACTAACTCTTTAGTGTGGGGTATCATTGGATAGGTATTTGAAAATAAATACGTGTTTGCTAAAACCATTTTTTGATAAAGTGAATATTTTCGGAGATATTCACTCCGAAAGTTCAAAATAATGTGTCCTCCCCTCTAACTTTTGAACAGCAAGTCTAAAAAATATGAAAAAAATCGCGTAAGTTAAACTTAATAAAAACTTTCTAGGAAAATTATTTTCAACTTAATCAGTTGAGCAGTTTTTATGTTTTTGTAAAAAAATATTTCTAAACTAAGATTGTAATTTAACCGCCATTGCAAGCATTTTTTTTTCTTTATTTAGCATTAGAAAGAAGGTAGGTACAGTACCCGGCCATAAAGATTGCACACTGTCTTTGAGAAAAGACTCTGCATATTTCGGACATTTGCAGTCTTTTTCCAAAGACCGATGTGTTTTTTTTTGTGTTTTTTTTGTGTGTTGCACACACAAAAACGTGTGCAATCTTTATGGCCGGGGCGATCTTGACGTGTATTTTTATTGAAAAACAGTTGAAAAATAAATCACAGCAAATATGTAACAATTATTTAAGGACATAATTTTTTTATTTTATTTACATTTTTTTGGTTTCATAAGTACTTAAGTTACTATTTTTTAAAAGCGTTTTTAGGGTTCTGGAGCCAAAATGGCAAAACGGAACCCTTATAGTTTCGTCATGTCTGTATGTCCGTCTGTCTGTCTGTCTGTCTGTCCGCGGCTTAGCAACGTGGCTATTTATTTGTGCTAAAAAGCTGTAATTTTGCATGGATACATATAGCAATGACCCCGAGAAAGTGATAAAATATTTTTTTTTTTATAGAAATACGTAAAGTGGGGTGATTTTTTTTTCTCGTCTACTTTATAGTGTGGGATATCTTTAGATAGGTCTTTTAAAATCATTACTTGGTTGTAAAGACGATTTTTCGATACAGTGATTCGTTTGCGAAATATTTAACATAAAGTGAAATTTTTTGGTAAAATTTAGCGTCTCCCCTCTAAAAGCTGTTGGTATAAAAATTTTGAATAAAATCAGGATGGGAGGAAATATCTCAAATTAACAAGGAAAACTATAACGGCTAAGTTTGCTTGAGAATTATTAGTAGTTTGTAGCAGCCTACTTGGGAATTTCCGTAAATACAAAATCCTTAGAATAATATTACATTTTGTTGTTGTTGAATACAGATACTACACGTCGTAATGGCTGCGGAACCCTATCCTGGGCGTGTCCGAAACGCTCTTGGCCGGTTTTTCGATAAAAAAGATTCGTCAAGATTGTTTACTCTATCTCTAATGTTTAAAAAAACGAAGTAAGTGCTGTAGAATAAAA
This sequence comes from Archips xylosteana, assembly GCA_947563465.1. Lineage (NCBI taxonomy): Eukaryota > Metazoa > Arthropoda > Insecta > Lepidoptera > Tortricidae > Archips > Archips xylosteana. Next base: position 17,692,652 of record OX387343.1, read on the forward strand.
TAGCGAGTGTTCATTTTGAATTTTTAGCCGGTTCGATTCCCGGGTGAGACAAGCGAATTTTAGAAAAGCGTTGAATGCAGATTAAAAATAAAATTATGTTTTCTTTATGTAAAATGAGCTGACTAAAGGATTTAAGGCAGTTCCCTTCCAGGCTCCATAGATTTTTTCCAGCCTGTATAATTCAGAACCTACACAAAATTAGTAAATGAAATGTTTTATGTTCCTATCTCGCATATAAAAATACGCTTTACTGCTTAGCTGGGTCCCTTGAAAATCGTCTTAAGCGAGCTTCACGGATAGTTGTTTTGCTTGGGCGTTATAGACTAGTCAGTCACGACAAGAGAACGTATCAAGACTATAAGGATGACAAGGTACACAAAAGTGGTTAGTCATTTCATTTAAGTACCTAGTCCGTGACTGTACGTCGACAGAATTAGTACACTCATATGAGTTTTTTACAAATAATATGAATTTATTATATACTAGCCTTCCGTCCGCAGCTTCGCCCGCGATAAATTAATTTTCCCGTAGGAAATAGTAGATTGTTCAACAAGGGAGGAAAATAACCAATATCACACGAGGTTACTTGACACCCGAGCACAGCGAGGGTGCCAATATTCCGAGGGCGATATTGGTGTTTTTCGAGTTAAACACTCTGCTTTTCATTTCGACTACTAGGAAAGTAAGAAAATATAAGTATAAAAATAAAAATGTCTAAACTGGTCAATATGATCGTTGTAAAATATTTCAATGGAGTTTATTGTTAAAGAATAATTAATTTAACAAAATATAGAATGTTCAATATAGTATAGTAATCAATGAAAAAAGTAAATAAAGTAGATATTTTAGTAAATTTATTTATAAAATATGTAAGTAACCATTTTGAACCAAGGAGTTAAGCTGTATAGAGATAGGCTGTGTGGACAATAACATTGTCGTTTACCGTGTTTTTTTCTTAACATTTTCTAACTTTTCTGGTTTAAGTCACTAAATAAGAAACTAATGTAAATTAATAATTTAATTTAATAATATTTCACTGGCATTATAAAATTTGTCATCATCATTTCAGCCGAAAGACGTCCACTGCTGAACATAGGCCTCCCCCAAGGCTCGCCAAACAGATCGGCCCTGCGCCATCCGCATCCAATGCGTTCCCGCATAAAATTTGTAATATGACTAATTAAGGAAAAAAAACTCGATATTTAATTATATATGCCGTAATGCTTGGCTGAATGCGTATGTGTTCCATTGACAGCCAATGCCTTTATTTTTTTTAATTCATATCTACCCTAGGGAAGAAAATAATAGTTATCCTCCCGTATGTCAGATATGATTTGCCTCACTTTCCGAGTATGAGAGATGAAAATACCTTTTACGCTAATTCTAAAACCTAATTATAAAAGGGTAAAAACTGGTTTTCTCAATTTGTTTTTGTTTTGTTTGGCCAATACCAGTGAGTAACACAAATCTCGCTGGTCTGTTGATAAATGGCAGACAAAGCCGACGCTGCAAAAGTTTTGCCAAAAAAACTAAAAAAGTGCCTATGTGGTTTTAAAGGTAAGTAGTGTTTATTTTGAACCGGCTGTATTTTTATATGATGTTTTTGCTGTAGGTAACATGTATTATTATATTTAAATTGTCTTCATTTCACCGTGAAAAAAAATGATTCTTAAAAAATACGTTACACTTTCGTTACGATTACGTTACGTTTTTATAAAATGTAACGTATTTTTTATAAAGCGTTACGATTTTTTTTTAGATTTTTGTATGGTAAAACACAACTAGGTGGGTATTTTCAATAAGATAAATAAATTTGCAATACAGTGCGTACAGGAGGTACCTACAGAAATCGGGCTAAAACAACTGAGGCAGCATAAAAGACAAAGTACGTTAATTTAAAATTAGTTAAAGAACATAAAACTTTCTGCAACACCTTGTGCGTAAAATTTATTTAAGTACCGTAGTTTCGAAGTTAATGATCTCTTCTTCTTGCGCTGCCCTTATCCTACAAAAAATGCGGTTGGCACATGTTTTCTTCTTCTAATTTCCTCGGTCTTCCGTCAAACTTAAAGATCACATATAAAAGATCAGAGTGATCAGATACTTAATTCTATCACCATTCATCAGGTTGCTACACTCATTAACTGTGCAATATCTATTGTGTTCAGTTCATGTGCATAGTTGTTACGATTATACACTCATCGGGAAAATAATCCACTCAACCAATTTTTTTTATTACTGTAAAAATGTGTTTAAATTAACGCTTTTTTAATAGGTAAATAAAAAATAGGGTAGATGGATAATTTTGACATTCAGTACGTTTACAATTATTTTCCAATAAAATGTATAGAATCGAATAATACAAAAAATACTTTTCATTTTACATCATAATGATAGAATTAATTTAGTTAAGTAATTGTAAAAGAACACTGTTTTTTGTTAATAAAAACTTAATTTTTCTTTATTACTTGTCGTCTTATTTTTAGTTTCGTTATCGAATAAAATTGTGTCAGTATGATTGGTATAATCTAAGCTTTATAGGAACTTACGTTACGTTTTATAGTGACGTACCTAACGTATTTTTTTATGTTACTTCTATGTCATAAGTGGTCAAAATCCGCGGCCTTACCCCGTAAGGAAACCTTCACAACCCCGCGTACAAATTCAATGGTGTGTGTGATGGTCCCAATTCACTCTGGACTCGCGTGGGAACTATAGCCCAATTCCTCGTTTTTTGAGAGGAGGCCTGTGGCCTGCATTAGGACGTAGGCACCTAAATAGGCCGTGCAAATCTGATAAATAAACTCTGAAATAACGATAAATTAACTACACATTATGAATATATTAATAAATGCATAGAAAAATTAAATAAAATGTGAATGATTACGCTTGCAAATATTGTTGAGTTTTTGTTTGTACATATAAATTCGTTCCGAAGTACCTAAGCATGCATTAAGCATTGAAACATTTAGCTAGACCTAACAATAGTTAGTTTTAGAATTAATGAGAAGGTAAGTATTTAACATTTATCCATCGGTTGTTCTTAGGACATATTTTGAAAATAGATCACTCGAAAATGCCACTCCAAAGTGGTAAAAATCTTAGTTGCAACAAAACTACCTCCGCAATTTAATAGCTACTCGACTAGTTGACGAAATTGATTTTTGTTTTAATTTTTTAGTAAGTATTCTACTCATGTAGATAAGTTCCTAATTTTCGAATGGTATTTTCACAGCTAAGTATGATTACAAATATCGGCCCCTTTAAGTCACTTTAGTGGGTTAGCAAAATTGAACAGATCCGGTTGCATCTAATAATTACTGTGATCCAGTGTGGTAAATAATAAATTAATATGGATACTGAGCTATGCCTCCTCACCTGTGGCGAGTCGTTGTGTAGGAGCCGTAAACATTAACTGCACCGGAGTCACTGTATGCAGAGCCGCTACGCGACAATCTCCTTTTTACGCACTTTTTTCATTGTCTATAAGAGACCCGTCCACAGATCTTACTTTGCACATACAACATCTTATTGCTTTCTTATAGACAGAAATAGTGTAGTGAGTGAAAACGCGGCCGGCCGCGGGCGAGACGCGAGCGCGCGAACCCCAGTTATTTTTAGCCGCTTTCATGCATCGATGCTGAAATTAGATTGTAAATAAAAATTTTGGGCTACAAAGTCGTAGTCCTCATTTTCCACGCAGCTAGGCCGTTTTTATATTACTTTACTGCTCGCAAGGTGTAGTGCTTTAGCAACAGTTGTTTATTTCCCTAGGTAGAACATTAGGTATGTTTATCTAGAACAGATGAAGCCTCAGTCAAATGTCTGACGGGACATTTCATGGCCACTACGAGTAGGTTACACTCACGTTACACTATACCTAATGTAAAAAATATTTATAGTGCCGTTTTTGATTCTGATATTGCTAAATGATCCCTTAATTTCTACGAAATTAATTAATGATAACACTTAATACTACTTATATCTATTTTTTTTCATTCAATATTGTCGTTTCATAAATTAGTTATTAAAATTACCATTCGGTTTTGACTACATATCTAACATGATTTTCAAAGAAACGTTTTCTGACTAACTCACTAATGCACAAAAAACTTGTTAAAGATTACCCGCAGAATATTTGAAACCTCTATCACAATCGGGAGAACACTGAATTATGTTGATACGAAAGTATTTAAACTGATAACACTCACTTGAGGTACAAAAGCGCGTAGCGACGCTCTGATATATATTTTTTCAGTAATTTATTCTTCTTAAAATAACAACAAGACACGAAAATTGCAGGTTATTTTGCTCGTAGTACATATTGCTACCGAGGAGTAAGGCGTGCGGTTCAGCAGCCGATTCGGATTGTACTGACGTCGTTGTGCCGACTTTCACTAGAGGAAGGCTACAACTACCCTTGCCCTGGCGGCCGGCGCGGCCGGAGCACCCTCCACCCTCGCGCGTGACGTCACTCGAGCCGCGTCACGACCTACGATGCCGGCGACGCGTCTGCCAGCCGTGCTGCCTCGTATCCACATCACGACAAATACAACCTACTTGCTAGCTAGCTATGTCGGTACTTTATCTACCCTCTCTGCTAAGGCCGGGGCCGCACTGGTAAGGCGACCGGCGACGCGACGCGACGGCGTTAAACCAAACAATTCCAAGACACGACTCCATTAAAAAAAGTTTTATTTTAGTCCTGCAAACCAGACAAATTTTTGATTAACTGCAAAATTAGATTTTTTGTTGCTTTTAAACAAATAAATAGTTGATTGAGTTGGTGAACAACTGATGCAATTGCCATTCAAAGTCTATGGGAGAATTCTTGGGAGAATTGCGTTTTGACAGCTCATAAAAAGTACGTCAGTTGATTGGTGGTGTCAACATCCCTGTTATATGTATCAGGGATCACCAGGCAATAAGTTGTCAGGGGTCCGGTATTTAAAAGAAAATTTAAGTCTGTTCATTACTTTGTATAAGACTGTTTGTTACTTATCAATAAATAAAAAAAAATTACCATCGCGGTCCGTTTCTACTTGAATTTATGAAAATAATTAATTATAATTAAGGAAAAAGGTTTTTTTTTAATATCAATGTGAAACATTTTTCGTCTTGAAGTAGGCGCAAGCTAATGTCATTAAATCCTGGAGATGTTCATCAGTACGTCTGAGATCGAAATTTATTTTTTATAAAATTCATCTTCGAATTTATTGTTGAATTTAAGGAAACAAAGACAAGGTGCGGGATACATTTCATTAAATTACGTACTCAGTAGGTAATACAAGTTCTTGTTTACTGAAGGTCCGCAAAAAATACGGCGGCGGTCCGTATCCCTACCGCGGTTCGCCATTTGGTGACCCCTGTATTATATGGTCAAGGACAACGAGAAGATATAACGAATTGACCTAATTGCTCAAAAATATACTTAACATAATTTAAAGCGACATAATTTTTAAGTTAATCTACAAAAAAATTACGATTGTGTAAAATTGTAGCACATGTTGTATCATGTAAAGGACAGGCCTTGTAACCTAGAGCTTCTCAGCACGTCGAAATATTTTTGAACCGTTTCGCTTAGATAATTATAATGTTAATTCAATGTACTTACATAGTTTATTTCAGGCTTCGAGATCAGTTGCGATCACATGGCCGGTTCGTAGGGAAGCCACTTTTTAATTGAACATCTATTTAGGCGTCACCAATACTATAGTTTGAAGGCTATGAAGCCTGATAACCGCTACACGTGATGCCACTGTGCGGCACCCTTCGTTAAACTTTGGCCATCTATGAATTACTAAAATTTATATTTATATATCTACAACAGATAACAGATTTATGTACAGCCTCGTACAAGTACTAAGGTAAACGTCCCTGTGCTCGACACTGACCCAATACATGGCACCTTCAATCTTATGTCATAGTAAGAGAGGTGACAGGTGGGTGCATCTACTGGCCGTTGAGGTGTCGAGCAATGGTACGTTTACCTTACAAGTGCATCGAAAACAAAGTGAGGCTGTATAACCTTGCAGTTGGAAAATGTGGTCGAGTCCCACAGGGGTGACTGTTATAATATTGCTCCTCAAGTCCACACTCATGTTAATTTTATTAAGATCAGTTCAGCAATTTTAAACTTATTCACATTTGAAGTCTGCTATGTTTCCATTTTAACAAAAAGTTACGTGTTAAGTATGTGGACTATGTCATGATATCTAACTTAAATGTTGGTTCATAAAGACAAAATGGCCAATTGCTGAAAAAAAATCTCAATATACCTAATCGTTAAACCTGGTTTAAGTTTGACAGTTCCATACATTACTTATCATTACATTACATATCACATTATGAAATTAATAAGCATATAAAATATAAGTAAGGACTAAACCTATATTTATTTTTTACTGCAAGACGAACTTAAGTGGAAATAAACACGTTTTTTATAGGTTTTCTTACAATTAAACACTATTTTGAACCCACTTTGAAACAAGGAGGGGGTTATCAAGTATAGGTTGTATTTTTCATTTATTATTGCTTGTTACTTCGGAACTCCATCATTTAATTACAAACGGATTTCAATATTTTTTTTTTTGGTTGGACAGCAAAGCCAGGATCTAATGAGAGGATCACAGAGACTCCTATTCGTCGGCTTAGAGAGTGAACTTGCTGAAATTTGAGTGAAATTTATTTATTATTCATTAGATTTTTAATCTAGGCACACGTGTCAGAGAGTCAAATATTGGATGACTGTTGAAATGGACTTAGCATAATATTCATAAATACTTATCACATTTTACAGTTTATGAAAATTAGTTCTTTTCAGATTAGGCCCCCCCAACTTCAGAATTAATTTATCTGCCTTCACACGTTTGTGCTTGGGGAACATAAAAAAATCCAAATTGAACGATGCAGTAGATTTGGAGCAACAAACAAACAGACACATAAGTGATCCTATAAGGGCTCCGTTTTGTCACTCGGTTGTACCTAAATCTAAAAAGGTAAGTTTTAAAGAAATTGAATATGATCAAGCAATTACTGTTAAATTTTTGTGCATTTTTTTAATAGATTGTTATGGCTAAGTTATTAAGTAACTAAAAATCATTGTTCTCTGCAATGAATTGTCATAATTTTTCCCGCTTAAGCGCTCCAATAAACCTCACTACCCCTTCCTCATAAATTGTACGTCACCGTACCACATTTACGTACGAGTCGATTGCCGCTCGTCGTGAGAATGAGGGCGCCCACCCCACGCTACCGGCTGGCACGTCAACGTCAGCATTGCTGGTGGCTTTTTGTACTAGGCTTGCATAAATGTGGAAGTGAATGGTTTGCATTTTGTCGTGTTTAAAAGTGCACATGGAAAAGATTATACACAAAACCACTACTGAAGGTATAAAGATATTGTGTGTAAAGTTTTTGAATGAAAGTTGTAGGTTGCGATTACTACAACATTGTGGTTGTTACATTAAATTATGTATAAAAACTGGACCGCGATTGACCTAGCTCTATATTTTAACTTATATCGAGTGCAGGTAGACAGTAGTATGTACCTTTAAATAAGCAATTCTCATACATTTATTTATTTCGGGGATCTCGGAAACAGCTCTAACGATTTCGATGAAATTTGCTGTGGGGGTTTTCGGGGACGAAGTTCGGTGTTGGTTATCTTTGGTAAAATACGTATTTTTGAGTTTTACTCTAAGATAAGCGAAGCACGGTCGCTTAGGTTCTAGTAACTGACCAAAGACAAGGATAGCAAATTTCCTTAACAGTTCAAATTATGAAAAGGACCTAATCCAAATAGCTTTACTACTTTAACAGTTTATCTACTTTTACTACGAATGTAAGGCTTTTTTAAATATCTTAACTACAACCACTATTGGTTAATTGAAGTAACATAATCAACTCTAGGTATTTCTGTCCGTTGACAGTTGACTCGTTCTTAGATGCTATTCTCTTATTTTAGTTTCCTGCTGTCGCTTTCTATTACCTAAGTAATCCAAACTCTTTCACTCATAAAATCGATTGGTTGAAATATAATAATTAGTTGTGGAACTATTTACAACTTTATGCTTGCCTTGCTACCCTGATGGACAACACTAACGTACGCGGAGTACCATCTCGTAGCTGGCGGAGAGTTCAAGTTGCGACGTCGTTCCGTTGAGCAACGCCGCTGAACGTCTGAAGTCCTCGTACTCCTGGTAGGTTCATAGGTACGCTTTTCATCATTAAATCTAGAGAACATAGGTCTTTTTCTATACAAACCGTTTTCCTCGCTGTTCTCTCTGAATTTTGTGACTATGTACCGTCGAGTTGTGTATCTTCGCCTAAGCTACCTATCTTTGCCTAGTTTGACATAAGTTGACACTGACGAAATGTTTCTAGTGCTTGCCTTACATAAAACTACTAAATACAAAGTATTTTTTACGGCTGTCAACATTCTTCGTACGATCTGCGGCTAACTTCACACAGTTGACGTTCAGTGAGGTTTTTGCGCGACACCGAACACAGGTTTTTTTAAGCCAGTGTTTTAACTTCAGTTTTAAGCAGTGATACAATCCAGGTAATGTTAAACTTTTTACATGATTATACCCTATAACTATTTCTTTTTCATATGGAACTATTATTTAATGGCTAGCTTACGTTTAGAAGTCACAATTGGATAAAACATTGGTGAGGGTATTTGGCGTCCACCTTGTTGCCAAATTTCGCCTACATCTAGGGTTGTCAAATTTTTTGTACCACATTATTTGGCGGAAGACATTATTTGTTTCCAAATTTAAATATTTTCTTGTGTTTGGTTTGTCGAAAATGGCTTTAACGATTTGGAGGAAAGTTAATAAGTAGATTAAGCTATGCCTTAAAGATATGACATGTGTAGGTACATTTATTTGATCCCAGTACTTAGTATGAAACGTGGTACAATCAGTGGCGTAGCGTTTTGTTTAAATTAAAAACAATCTTGTTAATGTATTTTTTTACTTATAAACCATTACTCCCCTTTTTTGGCATGTTGGTTAATTTTAGGCAACCCTAGCATCATTATAGAAAATGTATGGAAACAACTTCAGACTGTAGCCCATCTTCGCCTACTACAGATTTTTTCAAGAATATGTCTAGTGTGGTGAAGTTAAGGTTCATATTTTATTAGCACATTGCAAGGAGATAAGACTTAACATGTGTAAGTCACAGAAAGTTTGTTATTGGCGGTAAAGCTTGCCATAGGCGAAGATAGGGGAAAATACCCATACTTCGCATATTGCCTTTGCGGCCATTTATTACTAAGTTTACCAATGTAATTCAAAGCTTTAATGGTCTGTACTGATAGCCAGGAGTACTTAAAAACGTTTTTTTGCCACAACAGACTAAAATGATTTCAAATTTGAAAGATTTTTTGGGAAAGGTATCAAAATCCAGGCGAAGATACGCAACTCGACGGTACTTACATAGTAGTGTGTGTTTTTGGGACAAGTAGGTACTAGAATATTACCTACTATGAGATTTCCAATTCGTGTTCCATGGTGTAATTTTTTTTGATATCGTAATTTGAAAACTGTCGCTTCAATTCAACTAAAAACTCGTAGATAAAAGGACTACTCAAGTATAAGATACCTAATATTATGTATGAACCAGGGACGAAGAGTAAGTAGTTTCTAGAGCAATAATACCTAGTGGTTCCATAAAAGGTAAACACATGTAGATTTGCGTCCGGCAGCGTCAACGGTTTCCCTCTTCTCAGCCCTAAGTAGGTAAACGTTCATTTCCTTGACGGACAAAAATAATTCAATAACCTCTTGTCCTAACATAACGATAAATTCTGATCTTCACAGTTCTGACTCAGGTTAAAAAGGACATTTTGTCATTAGACAAAAATTCAAAGTAATGTTTTCAAAGTAAGCATCCATGCTATCGTTCGTTAAATAAGAGCAGTTACCTCCCCACTTCGTTCATAACCCCACGTACAAGATAGCTACGTCTGTGCGACACATAATTGTCTCCATGTCTCTCTTTCCGTATGTACATATTATGTTACGCATATTCAATTAAGTTTCGCCAACATCACACGCTCTTTTAAACTCTTACAAACACAACAATATGTACAGACTCACGAAGCTGCAGATTTTTTAACCGACTTCAAAAAAAGGAGGAGGTTCTCAATTCGGTTGTATGTTCTTTTTTTTTTTTTTTTTTTTTTTTTTTGGTGTGTGTTACCTCAGAACTCCGTCATTTATGAACCGATTTGGAAAATTTTTTCGTTGTTTGAAAGCACATGCTTCAAGGTTGGTCCCGTTGTTACCAAAATCCAGTTCTGATGATGGGATCCATGAGGAATTGAAGAAACTCCTCAAAAATTCAAGAGAAACTTATAGCGATTAGAGTATTTTCGGTGACAAGTCGAGCATTTGCATTCAGAAAGTATCATGGAACTCTGTAATAAAACGACATAACCCCGTCGAGCATTAAAAATAGAATTTTCAACATAACCTTATATCGAAGTCAAACTGATGATTTTATCCTACGCATCTATTTTATACAGAAACAACTAAAAAGCAAAAAATAAAAAATTTTAAATAAAAAATAAAACCTCCTTCAAAAAACATTCAAAAACCATGAAATAATAATTGAACTGAACCGACTACAATAAGCATGAAAATATCTTTCTTCTAATCTGTTTTAAGTCGGTGCCTCAGCACGAGCTTGCAGGAGTGTAGAAGCCCTATAGATAGTAAGGTATGTAGGTAAGTTAGATTACTAGGTCCACTCCTGCTGGCTCGAGCTGAGGCACCGACTTAAAACAGATTAGAAGAAAGATATTTTCATGCTTATTGTAGTCGGTTCAGTTCAATTATTATTTCATGGTTTTTGAATGTTTTTTGAAGGAGGTTTTATTTTTTATTTAAAATTTTTTGTAGGTTTAAGAATAACTCGTATAGAGTTTAAAGTACGTTAGCGTCCTGTGTGGTGTTGTAACTGGGCGACCAAACTTCGTTCAGGCTAAAAGTCCAAGACACGCGTTTTTCGAGAAATAATTTCAAGCTCGTTTGATTGTTTACCCCCGAAATTCCCCACATAGAAAATTTAAACGAAATCGCAAAAGCTCTTTCCGAGGTCCACTAAATAAATTTAGGTACTATACTTACCTATAAAATAGTACCGTGACTGACCCAGAAAATGCAAAAATCCCGTGGGATAGAACTAAGTAAATTCAACTTCGGCACTGGTGTTAATAATTCTTTCATATGATATGATATATGACTATCCCCGATTGACATAAGCTACTTTTCCTTCGGGAAAAACAAATTTCCTACGGGGTAGAAAAACTACTTCGGGGCTGATTTTAAAAATTCTTTCACCAATTGAAAGCTACACTATTCCTTATTGGTATAGACTACTTTTCATTGGGAAAATGCAAAGTTCCCGCGGGATAGGAGTAAGTCAACCCAAATTCGGGGCTGATTTTAAAAATTCTTTCACTTAGTAAGCTACAGTGTCCTTGATTGACATAGGCTATTTTTCTACGGGAAAATGCGAAATTCCCGCGGGATCGGAAATAAGTAAATTCAAATTAGAGGCAAGCTAAAAAAATATTCCTATTCATATTCCTGATTTATAAATATTCATATTCCTGATTCGACATCCGCTCCACCTTAGTAAATCATTATATATACATTATAAAGTTTAATTATTAATTTAATAAAAAAAATGTATTAACAACTAAAAAATTATACATTTTTCAACACAGTTGCTCGTAAATTGACTCTTATTAGACCGTTTTTAGTTTCATAATTCAGCATATTACCACACTTGTGCTGTAAAAACATTACCGTACAAGTGCTGTAATATAAACTTTTTTTTAATTTGAGCAAAAGTTTATGTCTAAGAACATTATATATTTTCACGAATATTAAATTATTTTAGGGTTAAGATGACAAATAAACATTTTATTTCATCAAATTGTATATTTATAAACACAAATTAACTTAATCATCGTGTTTACAAACATTAAATTTATAGTTTATTTTATTTTTTATATTGCTGCTGCTCTGGCTGAACAGCCGTTTTCCCAGTGCCTTTATTGTACCTGCGCGCGCATCGAAAGTGCGGCGCGCGAAAAAAACAAAACTAGTATGTCATTTTACGTAAATATTTGGTAAAGTTGCTGCTGTGTGGTTAATTACTATCAAAAACATCTACTTCAAATAGTGAAGACGAGCAAAATATTAATTCAACCCCGCCGGAAATACTTATCGAGGCACGAACGCGAGTGATAGCATAAACTGGCAATAAATACAAGCCCAGCTCGTTATATCCATGTTGAAAATCACAGTAAACACCAAAAATGAAGTTGGTAAACATATAATACTTAGTAACTTGACGGCATTTCTAAAGAGACATCCTGGCAGATCTATTGGTCGAAAGTCAAAGGTGTCGTCACCAACCGATGTTGAAAAGTTTTTAAAAGAAGCTCCGGACAGTCAGTACTTGACAACAAAGGTCAGTTGAACATTATAAATGTAAATTTATGTATCAGCTCTATAATTGCGTTAAGTACTATGGCAATACGTTCCTACAACTTTACTAATATACTTATTTGATCTCTTTGCAGGTTGCGTTAATATTCGGTATTACTGGTGCGTTTAGACGTCAGGAGCTCAATAGATATTACAACCAAGGATGTAGAAACCCACGGTGAAATGTTCCTTGTAAAAATGACAAAAGTTACTAACAATACAAGTTTGTTTTTTTCCTCGCAATTGTGTTGAAAAACGTCGTATGCAACTCGTGTGCATTGATAATTACACACTTCGGCTTCCTTATCGCGCTCGCCTGACGGCTCGCGCTTACAATTATACCTCCTGTGTAATGACCAACGTAGCACACTTGTATCATAATGTACTATTATTAAATTTCGGGGTAGTAAAATAAACAATCATTGAAGGAGGAAAGGAATGTTAGCCGATAAACATATTTGATTTCAACCCACCGTAGAATGTTCTCAGTTACCTACCTAAACGAGGTTTTCCTTGTTGGGAACTGTAAAACGTCAGCATGAAATTTTCTGTGATAGAGTTCCATATTGGTTTACGATTTAGTCGCTTCGATAGTACCTTCGTTTGGAAGTTCCATAAATTATTATCACCAGTGTACGTCTACAACCATAACATAAAACGGGCGCAATTGACGACAAAGCGAATTACGGTATACCGTGCAAACCGTTCAGATAAACAATACAAAAGTTCAAACTAATGGTAAACTTCGCATCGTGACTGCGTTGCGTTGAATTGGTTCAATAATTTTAACGCACGTTCATTCGAAATCGATGCTCAGCCTCGAGTGACGTCATAGGACGCGATATTGATTTTCTATGCCTTACTTTTTCCCGTTCTTGTTGTCCTAGTACACGAGGAGAACACGGAAACCGCTTAGTCGTGGAAAATTCCTAACAGGATACGGAAAAATCATTATTACTAAGGATATTACAACAAAAACAATAATTAACCCTTTCTGTTGATCGTTAAGGTTTCAATACGTAGGTAGCTTCCGGGTAGGTAGGTACCTAACTTCTATGATAGCTACAAATGAAAAATCATCCATCCATTTTTAAGGTTCCATAGTCTTAACAAGGAACCCTCATAGTTTCGCAATGTCCGTTTGTCTGTCTGTATGTCCGTCCATCCGCGACTTAACTTGAAAACTCTTAGCACTAGAAAGCTGTAATTTTGCAGGATTGCAGGATTTCCAAGACAATTATTCGCTTCAAGAATCCGGTTGCGAAATACTTTAGCTTTAAACTACTTTGAAGTGCTAATTTCTGTTAGAGTCTACTGAAATTGTAAGAAAATTCACAACAATAGTACTTACCTACGTACTCAATGCTACAGCTACAGTGCGCATGACCCGACATGTTTTTACGCGGTTTTCTCTTATTTTTTATAGCTTTATAAATCATTAAATTAAAATAAAAAAAATATTTGATGGGGCTCCCATACAACAAACGTGATTTTTATAGATAACTAGCTGTTGCCCGCGACTCCGTCTGCGAAGAATTCGTTTATAGCTATCCCGCGGGAACTACGCAATTTTCCGGGACAAAAGTACCCTATGTGTTAATCCAAGGTGACACCCTGCTAGCTCCATACCAAATTTTATTAAAATCGCTCCAGCCTTTTAGACGTGAAGAAGTAACAAACATACACACTCACACACTCACAAACTTTCGCCTTTAGGTATAATATTAGTGTGATGTGATTAGTGTAATTGTACGGAACCCTTCGTGCGCGAATCCGACTCGCACTTGGCCGGTTTTTTCCGCTACTAGACTCTGTCACGCACGAGCAAGCTTCTGTTACTTCATTTGATGTGCGTTTAAGTAGTCACGCCATCTCGTCTTCGATCACCCTCTGATTGCATTGACATCCCACGGAACCCAATGGGTAGCGATTTGGGCTCATTGCTCTGTGTGCAATCGGGTTATACAGGGTTATACACATTTTTTTTGATTACGTTTCTTCAAAAGTTATATAAAAAAATATTATTATTTTCACTGATGTGAGTGCAAACCCTATTTCAGTAAAATTAAAGAGTAAACTACGCAGAATGTACCTACATTTCTACCTAATTCGCGGGACGACAAAAATTTTAAAAGACCTAACTTAACGAAACAACCCAAACGAACACTTACTTTTTCATAATAAACGTCAAATTTACAGAAACGGCTCAAAGTATGCTCCGCCTTGCTCAATACACAACCTCGATCGTCGGGATATGGCTTGTGTAGCATTTCGCACCATCGTCGGTGTTATTGACGCGAAAACCAATCTAACACGCTGTTCCATCTCGGCAACCGTTGGGCAATCGGAGAAATACACTCTGTCCTTCACATAACCCCACAAAAAGAAGTCCAAGGGTGTGAGGTCCGGAGAACGAGCAGGCCATAGCACCGGTCCCCCGCGGCCGATCCATCCTCGCGGAAAGCGAACGTTAAGACGTTCTCGTACGTTGCGAGCAAAATGTGCCGGAGCTCCATCATGCTGAAACACCATGTTTCTTTAGTTCTCAAAGTAATCCCAGTCGGCCACAAGAAAGTGGTCAATCACCTCTTCGAATTAGCCATGCTAAGTTTTTAAATATCTAGAAAATAGCTTTCGGTACAGTTTCTGTATATCAGATTTTAAAAAAAGTCTTACATTATTGAGATATTCGTTGAAATGTATTGAACTTCAAATGACCTTTCTGTGAGTCATCAAATGAATAATGGATAATGATTCCTTTGCCTTATTTAAAAAAAAAAAGTGTCTAGTCTACATATATCAAACATAAACTCAAACTTGACATTGACGTGTCGTTTCGTTTTGTGGTTTGTTTGTTTACTTATTTGTTATTAAAGCACAAAGACTAAAACCATATCTTTAACGACAAAGACTAAAATCATATCTTTAACGACCGCTTTAGCCTAGTTGGTAGTGACCCTGCCTACGAAGCAAGAGGTCCTGGGTTCGAATCCCGGTAAGGGCATTTATTTGTGTGATGAGCACGAATATTTGTTCCTGAGTTATGGATGTTTTCTATGTATTTAAGTATTTATTTATCTATATAAGTATGTTTATCGTCGTCTGGTACCCATAGTACAAGCTTTGCTTAGTTTGGGACTAGGTCGATTTGTGTAAGATTGTCCCCTAATATTTATTTATTTATATATAAGGTGTAAGCAGCATTTTATCCTCTAACGGCACTGAAAATGGCTAAAAGGACGGCTAATTTCGAAAAAGCCGATTTTCGCAAATTGCCACAAGTGGACAATGGCATGACACTGGAGTTCATGACGAATTCTAGCAACCACAACATCGCTGAAATAAAAGGAGCTACTCAATGGTCAAGACTTTATTGTTAAATCATTGTGTAAAAGTAATGTGTTTGTTTTAAATAGGCAGATACATTTAAATGATCTTCACAACAAAACTGCAAATAGTTCTTGAAGTATTTTTGCTTCACTTCTCGACACCATTCCTCTCGCCGTCGTTCTGGGATTGGTACGAATAACAAATCCGGGTTATCTTATCCCTGCTGTTATTCGAAAATAAAGGGACGAAACACTCGTAGCCTTCCATTTCAAACAAGTTCAGTTAGTGATTTCAAATTTTTTTGAGGTTAGCCGTCCGCGGTGACGTTAACACCTTGACGTTGACTACCAGAGACTTTACTTTAATTTTTTTTTGTGCAGATGAAGACTACATTATCCATTATGCATTTGATGACGTCACGTCAGCAATAAATTAATATATTTTTTTAATGTAGATAGGAAGCATTAAAAACAAAAATACCGAAGTTAGTTTCTTAAAATAGTCTATATTTATCAAATAAATTATTAAAACCATACACCAAAAATATGAAGCATGGCCAATTCCGTTTGTAAAACGTTAGATAGTTGCTACCGTTCAGACGTGATGGCATAATGACGAGACCGATGACATGCCCGTCATAATGGCCAGCCCACACATTCAGCCGCCACTGGTGTTGGAATCTGCCCTGCCGTGAAGCATGTGGATTCTCGCGAGCCCAAATGTGATCGTTATGCATATTTGAAAGTCCTGACCTCGTGAATGTTGCCTCGTCCGTCCAAAGGACATAGTTTACGTAATTAGGGTTTTCCTCTATCTGCCTGAGGTACCACTCGCAGAAGTTCCTCCTGGGTGCAAAATCGGAGGGTATCAGCTCCTGTGTACGGCGATAGCTGTGATAAGGGTGACGATTGTCGTCACGAAGAATTCGCCAAACCATACGCTGTAGTGAAGTAAAAAATTGTGTTACTGAAGTTATTTAGCCTCTCGTGCCTTCAAACGCTTGCTACGCCCAAGATTCTAATTTTGAACCACTCGCTTCCTTATCCTAAAATCCTCCCCTTGCTCGGTTTTAATATTCCAAAGCCATCATCATCATCTTCATCAAGCGGCAAGTTATACAGAAGACCGAAGGGTATAACTTGCCGCCATGTCTAGCGTTTGTGGACTACGAGAAAGCCTTTGATTCGGTTGAAACATGGGCGGTGCTCGAGTCTCTCCAGCGGTGCCATATTGACTACCGGTACATCGAAGTGTTGAAGTGTTTGTATAAAAATGCCACTATGTCGGTTCGAGTGCAGGAACAGAGTTCGAAGGCGATTCCCTTGAAAAGAGGCGTAAGACAGGGGGATGTTATATCTCCGAAACTGTTTACTGCCGCTCTGGAAGACGCCTTCAAGCTCCTGGAATGGAAAGGACTAGGCATCAATGTCAACGGCGAATACATCACTCACCTTCGGTTTGCCGACGATATCGTGGTCATGGCAAAATCGATGCAGGAACTCAGCACGATGCTCCAAGATCTCAATCGAGTCTCTCAACGGGTAGTACTCAGAATGAACATGGACAAGACGAAAGTTATGTCTAATGTCCATGTTGTCCCTGCCCCCATTGTGGTCGAGAACTCGGTTCTTGAAGTTGTTGACGCATATGTATACCTAGGACAAACCGTCCAACTAGGTAGGTCCAACTTCGAGAAGGAGGTCAATCGGCGAATCCAACTCGGATGGGCAGCGTTCGGGAAGCTCCGCAACATCTTTTCGTCCAAAATACCTCAGTGCCTCAAAACAAAAGTCTTTAATCAGTGTGTGTTGCCAGTGATGACATATGGATCCGAGACGTGGTGCTTCACTATGGGCCTGATGAATAGGCTCAGAGTCGCTCAGCGAGCTATGGAGAGGGCTATGCTTGGATTTCTCTACGGGATCGAATCAGAAACGAGGAGATCCGTAGAAGAACCGTGGTCACCGACATAGCCAAACGGATTAGCTCGTTGAAATGGCAATGGGCAAGCCTATAGCACGTTGAACAGATGGCCGTTGGGGCCCAAAAGTTCTGGAAAGGAGTACACGGACTGGCAAGCGCAGCGTGGGACGTCCACCAACGAGATGGACGGACGATTTGGTGAAGGCCGCAGGTTCAGGGTGGATGCAAATCGCTTCCAATCGTAATGATTGGGCATCAATGAGGGAGGCCTATGTCCAGCAGTGGACGTCCTACGGCTGAAATGATGATGATGATGATGACTCTGCATTATTTTATCAATTTAAAGGAAATTCGTAGTGGCGGGGGGTCTCCTTAAAAAAAATCCACTATGGTTGTTTGAAAATGCAACAAGAATTTTATGATGAATGTTTTTTGGATTTTCTATACCTTAAACTTTCTTCAAATGCATTTTGAATACGGCCGAAATTCACTTTTACTCACTCTTACGGTTACGGCAACTTATGTTTTTTTTTTCTATTATATTTATCTCAGTCTGTTAGGTATTTATTCTATGGGTCATTTTGCCTGAAAAATATGGTTTTGTTATTTTATTATTATTATTAATTAAAGCACATGCAATAGTAGATTGTTCAACAAGGGACTAAAACAAGCCATAATGACACGAGATATTTAGCCACCCGAGCGACAGCGAGGGAGGCTATAATTCGAGTTGTCATTATGGTAGTTTAGTCCCGCGTTAAACACTCTACTTTTCACTTTGAATGCGAGGAAAAAAACGACGTACAAAATTACTTTTTTACAACGTATGCTCAATACGAGCAATGGACATCTGTTCAAAATTCAAATAGCAAAAAAAATACCGCTGTCTTTTCTTTTCTTTTATATTTTTTTGTAAAGTGACGCTTTAAATGCTTGCATAATTAGCCAACAGATTCTAACTTAAAGACTATGTTAAAACTAATTGGACTATGCATGTAAGAATGATAATTGTTCATTCATCAGAATCGGCAAATAAATTAACCTAATTGGTCTAAGTTCACACACAAAATATATTGTTAACTGAAAAACTTACCCGTGAATAAAGAAACTACTTTTTAAGTTTATTTTCTATATGCCAATTCTTTGTTAAATTATATCTAATTATACTTTCTATTTACTATTAAATGCAACTGACATCGCATTATTTTGAAGTCACGCCATATTAATATTCAAACGTAACTGCTCTATCTACCGTACACTCCAGCACTGCTTTGCCGACAGTGCGGATTGCTATTTTATCGACAGAGCAGGGAACTGCTTTGCCGACAGCGTTTTTAAAAAAAAAAACAAATTAAAAACACCTAAGCTAAAGGAAATCTTTCTTTACGTGCAAAATAAAATGAATTCATCTTTAATATTTTATAATTAAATAGATTAATATTCGTAATTATTCAATGTGTTTCACGAAATTATTATTTTTTAAATATTTTTTATATAATTGTCATTTTGAGGTTATTTCCACGCCCTAAAGGCTTCCACAGTGCGTCCGCAGCGCGCTTCGGTCTGTGGAAAGCTTTAAAATTGTCTATACCCAGTTACTGAAAATGGCGATAATCCTCCATTCACAAACACCGTGATTGGCAGTTTAGGGGTTTCCATAGTCAATTAAAAAAAATTTACTTTAATCCCTTGAGATCAAAAAAGAGCTTTAGTCCCGATATGCAGAGACTAAAGTAACATTTTAAGAGCATGAGAAGTGAAATAGTTATTTGTGCAACAAGAGAGCAAAGTTGGTTTTTACTGCGAGTGTTGATTTTGAATCCCGAGTAAGCGAAGGATTCTATGTTAGAATCCTGAGTGCGCGAGAGATTCAAATAGGTACACGAGAAGCAAAAAACTTTTGTCTCGTGTGACACATACAAGTTTTCACCTCAGCAGCGAGAACATAATAATTATTAAAGGTATATGCACGTCGACTTTTTGTCTTTATTGTGGCTTTCAAAATTGAGTAAATAAATACTCCATATTGTAGATAACAATACACTCTCCGAAAAAGTGTTTGCACCCTTTGCTAGTCTATTTTGCTATTTTTCGCGAGACTTTTCAGGCAAAAATCTTACTCTGCATTTCGTATTACTGCCTTAATTCGTCTGGTGTTTAATTGGTGTGGATTTACTCATATATCATATTTAAATATTTATTAAGTAATTACTTATTATTTATTCTTGCAATTTCCAAATTGCCTTTGATCGTGTATCAAACTCTTAGATATCGAACTCTGTAGCTAGCGAAACAGGAGAAGAAAATAATTAAATTTTGAATCCCGCCATTTTTTAAAGATGCGTCTCGATACTGCACCCGCTGTATTTATCACGATGTTCAAGATTGTTAAAATTATTAGTAATTATATAGATACATGTTAAACTCTGTATTTTTACTACCTACAACATTTTTACTAATTTCATTATATAACAATATAATCTAATTATTAAAAAAGTACAATAATTAAATTTAAAACCTTAACAGACGAATTACAATTTTAAGGTTATACCTAAGGTTTTATGAAGTACTTACATATTATGAGTAGGTATCCGTACTTTCGATCGTTTATTTTTCAGGCCTACTAGGTATAGAATTTGAAATCGAACTTAGAATCGATTTGATCTTATCTCTCGCTCTTTTCGTATCGAAATGAAAGCGACAGATCAAACTGAAGTTCAAATCTTTCGAATTCAGTGAGTAGACCCATCATTGTCATCGACATTTAAAAAAAAATAATAAAAAGCTACTTTTCTCACGCAGTGAGCAAAATCGGATTTTGCTCACTGTTTTTTAGCAGCAAAACCTGCCTGTTTGAGGTGCTGAGGTGAAAAAGCAATTACGATTTTTGTTGTTCACCCATGACGATTTTCCCGCAAAGTAGATTTAATTAAATGTACATTAAATTAAATGTTTCTACGTATGGAAGTAAGTAAGTGTTTTTCACGGGCTGTCTTCAATTATATTGTTATTTGAACGCCCGCCCACGTTCTGCCTGGGTAGAGCGGATCGCTTGCCTGTTAACTTCCCAGTTAATCTGTCAGAGAGCACCGCTCGCGTTTAGTCGCCTGCCCGGTACTCCCGGCTCGCTCTATCCGACCGTCTAAACTAATATCAACTTATTTTCTTGGTATGTTTGGACAATTAATCCAAATGGCATACAAACCATATATTGTGTGGTCCTTATGCTTAGGCTATGCCCTGTGCTACAATTTTAATCATCAAAGTGGTTATAACTTTCAAAATCATGAGTACTGCGACGACCTGTCGCCCTACCATGGAAATATAAGCCTGGATCAAATATCTGGCGTGTGGTATGGTGTTGAAAAAATACCACATACTAAAGGCGAATATAGAATAGAACGTACTAAGGAATGTTTCTACATAGACATCAAGGAGCAAACCATCAAGGTCAGTATTAAAAATGTACCCTCAATTATCTTGGTTATATTATTGTATAAAGTTTTTGCAGCGCATATGCGAAGTTATCATGCATTTTGAAGCGGTCGCTTGTTTTAATTAGAGCTCGAAATGCAAGTTATAGGTAGAATTAGGTAGGTGCTTTTAGCCTGCTTGTAACCTACGTTTCTTATCACACCAACCTCAAGTGGAACCGCGGTTTATTTTGTTTTATTTGTATTCTAAACGCCAGAGTACTTACACTGCTTTTAAAAATAGTAAATTTAATTTAATTATTAATAAGAAGTGTAATATATAAAAGAATCAAATTCCTTCCACACTCGATATATCATAACTTCATCATAGTGGGAATTTATACTCATGCATACCAAAGGGACCCACCATACCCCTAGCCATACCCTGTAGGGGTAGGGAGGACAGAACCACACCACCGTAGTGTTGTAGTTTCGTGCTTTCAGGTTTTGTTTTTCCGAATATTACATACCCTGTGTTAATAGCATCCCATATGACGAAGTATAAGTACCTACTTACAATTCAGTCCAGAAAATAGGTACTAGGTTAGGTTAGGTAGGTAGTTTCCTAGGTATTTTTATTGACAATTTTCCATCATATTCCAGCACTACTACGGTGGTATGGTTCTGTCCCACCACAGGGGTATGGTGGGTCTGAAGGGCCAACGATACTTCTTATTATGTAGGTACATGTACGTTTTTCGACTAGCTATTTCCGGTGACATAAGGTACATGAGACGAGTTACATACTTAAGCTTAAATGCACCGCGGCCGAATGGATTCCCAGCGAAAAGAGGCATTTCTAAAACAATACTAACATGTGCACACTAATTACATTTCTTATTTTTATCCTCAATTGCTACAGTCTCTACATGTTGTCTGCGAGACAGTACTTACAATATTATTCTATCTTTGTCTACTTGTTGCTATACCTATTGGCTGAGTTACAAGTTTAATGCACCGCTGCCGGTTGATTACCGGCGGAAGGTAGCATTTTGCGAATAATGACATGTAATTTCACTTATTTTTTCATATTGATGGTAACAATCGTCTAAGTTACCTTTTTAACCCCCGACACAAAAAGAGGGGTGTTATAAGTTTGACCGCTATGTGTGTGTGTCTGTCTGTCTGTGTGTCTGTCTGTGGCATCATAGCTCTTAAACGGGTGAACCGATTTGGATGCGGTTTTTTTTATTAGATAGCAGGTTTCTTGACGGTTTTTCATCAAAATCGGTTTAGCCGTTTCAAAGTTATCAGCTCTTTTTTAGCTGCGGAAGGGATCTTAGACGCATAATGGGCATTGACTTAACGTTCAAACATACGAGTGACATAATTGCGTTGGGGGTTTTTAAAATTTTCAATTTATAGTTAATATTATACCTGGGCATTTTTATTTTTTCATGTACCTTTTGACTTTTTTTTAAAATCGGAAAGTTTTATGTGATTTCTGCTCAGAATCACGAGCTCTTTCGATCCTACTAGGAGAAAAAAAGTGTCCCAAAACTTTCATACAATTTTTGATTCCTCCATTCCGTTACGGTCATATAAAGCCTATGAAAAATGGTAACGGAACTAGAAAAAAAACTTTGGACACTTTTTTTCTCCTAGTAGGATCGAAAGAGCTCGTGATTCTGAGCAGAAATCACATAAAACTATCCGAATAAAAAAAAAGTCAAAAGGTACAAGAAAAAATAAAAATACCTATAGCTTTGCCATAACTAGTCAAAAATACTCGTACCTACAATTCGAAGTGGTAAAAATTTGTTTTGCGAAACAAAACTAAATACGCCAATTTAAATTTTAGCCTCGTTGACAAGACCAGTTACAGTTAAGTTTCACTCTTCTGCTTGTAGGTACAAATTTCAAATTTAGCATAATTATCCACTAGGTACACATGGTACTTACTTTCGAGTGATGTGATTTCTCAAATCGGTTCCTAGATAATTTCTGTGATCCTACTAATTAATTTTCTGAGTATGTGTGTGCGTGCGTGTGTGTTTATGTGTTACTCCTTCACGCTAAAACGGCTGTACGAATTTGATTTGTCGATAGCTGGACGTCTGAAATAACACATAGGTACATATACAACGTAAATAAAGACCACGACCACAGGCATAAAATATACCTAGTGCGCGCCACTTACTCGTAATAGTCAGCATTTGGGATACGTTACCTATCAGCAATATTTAAGAACGTACATAATTAAGCAATTATCAAAAACCCTTACTAAGTATTTAGTACTTTTATACGAATTGACACTTTTTAGCTACCTATTGCGAACGTTTCACTTAGCTAATATAAACAATCAAAGACGTTAAACTTAAAAAAAATGAAAGTCGACCATTTTAAGTACCTACCTATTAAATATCAAAAACGGTATTTTTTCACGGTATTAAAATTAAATAATTATCAGTATACATAGATATAAAGTTAACATTTAATTCTACTAGCGTACCTACTAGAACATATTATCTATAAGCCGTTCGGTCTAGAGCTCCATATACTCGTATAGCACCGAATTAAATGCTAACCCAGGGATAAAATCTAGTGTCAAAATTCACCGCCTTAACCCAGGATTTATATTTATATAGATCTAGACCATGTAAGCTGCCTCAAAGGTTTACCTACTCAAGCCCTTTTTCTCGATCGGAACTCCTATTTTCTTTTTATTATATATTTCATTCATGTATGTAGGACCCTACCTAAAATTAATTATACCTAGGTACTGATTAAATTTTGTAATATTAGATGTCGTATATAGTTTCCAAAAATCAGTATTTTCTTTATTACATTTTAGGTAGGTACATACCCAAACCTAACCTACAGTTAAATGCTCTAGAAAAGGATCATATAATTATCTCGGTTGCACTAATTAGGAAATGCCTTATGCAGGTTCACCTCGTTGATTGGTGGGTCAGGAGATGACATTAGTTAATTTGATTAACAGCCGTCTCTAGTCATAGTCAGCTCACCCCAGCTTGAGCCGTGGGCGACCGTTAATGCGCTAGGTACAATAACCCACCGTTCATCCAATCCAAATGCTCTATTACAGATAAGTACCTTTGTAATTCTCTTGCTGCCTTAAGATGATTAAATTTATTATGTCCTTAATCTGCCTTAACACTTGCAATGCGAATAGCTTCTGCCGCAATTTAAAGCCGCACGATTTCGACGAAGATGCCGTTTTGGGAATCTGGTACATTCGCGAATACATTTATCACAACAAAAAGGAAATAGAACTGATGCCAATGCATATTGCCCTAAATATTGTTTATTTTTTTTTAAACTATTGAAAGACTACGTTGTTAGCGATCTTAAGAGAACTTAATTAATATTATTAATCGGAATTTAGTAAGCGTTATTTTTGATGTTCTCTTATTGAGTGTTCATAAGATAAGTGTGTATAATACTGACGGAGTCGTTTGTCTTTTTCCCAGGCCACTCCTCTTCCGCCATACCCACCGATGACCCACTCGTATGTGAACGCCGCTTACGGCATGGCTATGCCGGAGCAACACCGCATCAGATACTTCGTACTCGAGTGGCACGAGGGTCTGTGGCAGGATGACTACCATTTTAAAGTTAACACGTCACACAAAGGGTTCTGGCAGACCGATGTTCCTAGCACAGGTATGTTAATTATTATAAAGAAAACACCTACGTGTTGACTTAAGTTCTTGAGAATCTACATCTTCTTTTCTGTTGGTAGAAAAAAAGTCTGTCGTACTTACTTTTGCTAAATTGTTGGTTACTTTTGCTAAATGAGGAAGTTTTTTCATTGAATTCTTTGGAACAACGTTATATCACCAAGCGGATATAATAAATCAATTTTGTATATCCCATGAACTGTCTTTAGGTTATCTGTGACTATGTAACTTAAATTCAGTATATTATACTGCAAATTATAGGTACCCTATTTATAAAGTTATGAAACATTTCCTAACCACAATATTTATTATTTTAGCTGTGGAAAACATGTACCGCTTTTTCGGCGGCGTGATTCAGGTTCTGAAGGCGGCCAACAACCACTTGGTTCTCAACTTCTGTATGAGGTTGCCGAACTCGCAGTTCTACAGCGTCGTGTTGTCGAGATACGAGAACCAGCTCACCCCTGAGGACCTGTCTAGCATCCACAGCATCTTCACCAGCAAACACCTCTCTACTTCGGCTCTGAAAAGAGTATGCGACAATTCAGGGGTAGCACTTAAATTCTCCAGTCTTGCATTTGTACTAACCTGCATTTTAATCTGGAGGTCTAGTGCTTAAGTAATACAAAAAAAAACACGATTCGGATGATAATAATGTCAATTACTTAGGCAAACTTGTAGCGATGCGTTGCGAGATAAGCAACTAAGTAATACGTGTTGCTCTATGTGTAATGTAATCTAAAAGGAGTATCTTAAGTAGAATGACTATTTTAGTAAGGGAAATTTACCTAGATGTAAGTAAAATCGATAGTTAAAAAACCGTGACAATAAATACTGGCTTAATTCGAAGTTCCCTTTAACTGTTTAGAATATTGCCAAGAATAGAGCTATACTTTATATATTTTGAACTTGTATAGCATTTTTGTTTTAATGTATTCCTTTTTGATATAAAATTTGTAAATTATTTTTTATTAAACATGTACCTACTTCAAAATCGTCTATTTTTATTGTTTGAAATCCCACTTTGGAAAAATTGAAAATATAAATATTTCTAAAAGAAAGGTTTAAAAATATAGTTTCACATATCTTTTGATATCTGACCCATCGTATAACGTTTTCACAGTAAGTATCATAAGGATTTTCCTTGTTAAGCAATGCGATGTCATTTTATCATTTTTAACCTCGGACACAAAAAGAGGGGTGTTATAAGTTTGACCGCTATGTGTGTGTGTGTGTGTGTGTGTGTGTGTGTGTGTGTCTGTCTGTGGCATTACAGCTCTTAAACGGGTGAACCGATTTTGATGCGGTTTTTTTATTAGAAAGCAGGTTTCTTGGCGATGGTTCTTAGATATATTTCATCAAAATCGGTTCAGCCGTTTCAAAGTTATCAGCTCTTTTGTTAGCTGGGGAAGGGATCTTAGACACAATGGGCATTTACTTTATGTACAAATATACGTGTGACGACATTACGTTGGGGGTTTTTAAAAATTTTAATTTATAGTTATCTGTGAAAACTTTCCACAGCAGGTCAGTTGGTTCGACTGTACCTACCTGGCTACTCATGCTCTTTAATTTTACAAAACAAGTATTAGTGTAGAATAATACGAAGAAACACAAGTTTTTTTTTTTTTTTAAATCTTACTTGCAAGATTTGAAGACAACTAAGCCCAGTTTTAGACCTGCAAGAAGAATCGTGCGAGTTGCATTACATTGCGAGGCTGTAAAGCAAAAGAGTTTGTAGTGATAGTGAAAATATACGGATTACTCACGTCTTATAGCGTGTAAGAGTTTTGGTTTGGTTTAACGAGATGTTTCGGCCTAATCAGCCCTTCTTCCCGGAGCCACACGTCACGGCGGCTACCAAACGTGCACTCTCTCGTGAGTTTGTAGTGGTCAATCGAGTGCCGCGATGCAAGTACAACTTGCACTATTTTTCTTGCTTTATACCTATAGTACTTACTAACATTGCAAGTTAAGTAAAAGCTTGTAAAACGATCAAGCACACTGTAGAAAAACCACGCGATAATCTGGTCACCGCATGAAGTTTAATACATTCTCATGCTGGACAAAATCCAGAATAAGTTTACCAGATACTTACATAAAGCCGTACTCTCGGTTTACCCCTATTTCCCCTTGATGTACCCAACATTATTCGTTCTAGGAATGGTCGGGTACAATAAAGTAGAAACCAGGCGGGACCTCGCGTTGGTTAGGTAAGCAATATAGAATAGGTATTTAATTAAATTAATTATATATACTATAAGTATATTATATATATTATACATATACGTGGTGGTGGAAGTGGTGGTGGAATGTACAATATACGTATAACAAAAATACATACACTGGAGAAATCAACCCTTTTTTGGCATTACCGTAGACGTAGTCTGGTAAAAATGAAAACGGCTGATAGGCAGTTGAATAAAGAAATGACCCAAACTCACTAGCACACATCATGTGACTTTGTTTGTACCTACACAATCCTCTGCACAAAATCATTGTTGGTATAGATAGGTGTATGTTATTGAATAGAGATTTGGCTTTTTGGTCCGGCTGCACCACAAGCCGACTGAAGGAACTGGTGCAATTATCATCATTGTCATAGTTTCTAGTTTTCGACTTTTTACATAGTTATAGATAGGTTGTTTTGTAGATAATTAGGTATTGCCTATTGTTCGCTCTGCATAAATTGTAGTAACATGGCATAATCCTTGGTTGGAGTAACTATATACTATAAAGGTTTAGGTACTTTACTAAATGTAAACAAAATCCATATTATGCGACAAAACTAAAAGTACCTACTTCGACGAGTGAAAGTCAATTACAAATATTGCATTTGGCTGGTTAGCCCGACGCCATGCCATGACTTTTGGTAGCGTTGGGTTGGCAGCTGATGTTTGTTTACATTTAGTAAAGTACTTAAACCTTTGTAGTATAATAAATCTGTTTATATACGAACAGGTAAGATACTATTGTGAAGTTTTATTTAGTTAGCCATCGACCACCCTGTACTCATATTTAAACAGGTAAATAAGATCGGTCGGGCCCTTAGTTGCATTTATTGAGTGTTCAAACAGACGTCCAGGAAGCTTGATTTAGTCCTGCCGACCGACTTGTTGGAGCTCAGCCCAGTGGTTGCATAGGTCACCATAACGTTGCAACACATTGCCAACAGATTGTTTCGTTGCATTGGGCTAGTCTGCTAATTGCTCAGTCGCGTCTTGGACTCGTGTTGCATCCCACATTACGCGTGTAGGCTTGTCGAGACCATGTTCACGTCACTGGCAGTTTATTTGACCATTTTATCGATCGCTCCGCTAGTGCAATGTTTTTGTGGTGCTAGCGTGCGGTGGTCTCACTATTTGAATATCGAGGATGCTTACGGAGTGTGGTATGGCGTGGGCTACGCGCAGCACACTCCAGACATGACAAACAAACCCATAGAGATAGGGTGTATCACCCTCTACGTAACTGATGCGACGGCAGACATACGAGACGATTGGCGGGACTGGTCCGTAAGTAACCTTATAATTATTCTGTAACAATTTAATATTAGGTTCATCTAGGGTTTTGATTCGAAAGCTGAAAGTTGGTGTACATAAATATTATAATCGAAATAATACTTTATGTTCGAACTCACATTACCTTATTTAAAATAAGAGCTATACTTAATCCGAAAGTGACCAAAGATTGCCTTAATATTGTTGCTGTGGCTCCGAATAAATCAAAACTGTCAAAGAAAAACCCGAAGCAATGGGTCGAATCCTGTACAATAAATTACCCTACGCGGTAAAAGCTATCAAGAGTGATGCCGTGTTCAGCCTCCGAGTAAGAGCGCTACGAGGGATAAGACGATATAATAGCATTAAAGAACATCTTTCCAATGATTATAGTAAATTTGATAAACATTAGACTCCCTGATAAAATTAGAAAATTGTTATTATTAAAATTATTATTATAACTATGCGCTTACTAAAATTATCATTATAATACCGACAATATTTCAATGAATTTTTATATGTGTAATATTAATATTATATATGTACCTATCCTAAATCCACAATGACGAATCAAGGTTGTTCTACTTGGCTCTATATTATTATGTTGTGTAAAGTATTAATTATGTAACAGCTATAATAATAAACATTTCCGATTCTGATTCTGATTCTGTTGAAGCACCTACATAAGTATCATTATGTTTTCATACATTGATCGATTTTCATACAGTTTACGGCGTGAAAAGGGATGATTTCATCTTGAATTATAAAATCCGATGGAAAACCTTTACTGTATTGACATTGACAACACGTAAATTTTCAAAAAATAAAATGAATAAATTAACCTCGGTGACCTATCTAACCACCTAGATACTAAAATGGGTTTTTGACCCAAGGCCACATTTTCTGACGTACGGTGGGCTGCAAAAGTGTATGGACATCTCGAGGCGATAATCGCGTGAGCGCGCGCGCGCGCGGGTATGTTAATAACATCATAAACGATCAAACACTGCTCAAGCGATTATCGCCCCGAGATGTCCATGCACTTTTGCAGCCCATCGTACCTACTAGCAACAATTGCTTTCACAGAAAGATCACGCTTGCGATTTGCGAATGTGTCCGTGTGCGAGTTAGCTAATAAGTCTAACAGTCTGATTTTTCTCCTATAATAATTATTAAGCCTTAAATATTTGCAGATAATACGACGACTTAATAACGATAGTAACTGGCGGTCGCCTAAAAGCAATCCGTGGTCTGAAAACTCTTTGTCAGGCTCTTGGCGGGATGTGCAGTTCAAGCGGAAAAAGCGTGACATGTACCAAGAACGACGCCTTCTAGTCGTCTGGGACGAGGACGGGCATACAATGGATCAGACATATATATATTCGCCAGACGAGCCGGGGCTCTGGACGGCTGAGCAGTGGAGGCCTGGGGAGAGGGAACTGAGATCTAGGGGTGTAGGTTGGTACTTTTGAAAATTGGCAATAAGTATTTATGCATGCCACGTTTATAATACCACTTTCAGAAAATTCGTAGCTTCACTGTGATTGTGTTTCTGGCTAGTAATAGTAACCGAATGTCAAAGAAATACCTACTTATATTTACCTAAATATAAGTATATAAGTATATGTATATATAGGCATTATATTCGACTATCAAAACAAAGATCAAAACCGTCTGTGTGAAATAAGACTACGATCTAGATAGCCTTAGTAGGCTATTATTATTTTATTATTATGTTGGTACGGATTTCCGATCACGGGCCCATAGGGACCCGGTCATTTGAAAGGCATTCATGGGGCTGAAGCCAACATGAAGAGGCCTTTGGTACCATAGGAATCATATAAATGAGATGGGCGCAACTATGGAGGTTTATCCCCTAATACACCATGAGGATGTGCTAGCGGACAATCCTCCACAGTTGCCAAACTATTGGCAGGTAGGAAACGACATGGAATTGGCTATGGGGTTGGGATGTTGTGGACAGGATTACTGGGCTATGGAGTGAGATAACGGACACCTACCGTTTCAATATCTCATAAACTGAATTTTTGGTAGGCGGTGACTCGCCGTTCACTAAATGGGCCCTCAAACTATTGCCCGCTCGGGGCAACGAGGCGGCAACATTGGTGTGAACGGCTAAGGATGGAGAGGTGTTCCTGGATTTTAAACTTCAAAATGCCAACTCGTCACTTACGGAAACACATCCATCCTTCGAGCATTTAGCTCTTGCGCTCCAATCTAGTCGGCAAACAAAGGCAAACTAGAGGCGGGGTGGGTGTGTAACTGTGTGTGAGTGTGTGTATAAGCGCATGTGTGTATGTGTACCCCTGGAGGTCTCGGGTTCGTGGTGTCGCTAAGCACCAACAGCTTGCCACAAGCCGCCCTGCGATAACACTGCACTGGTGACACGACAACACCAGCGGGTGATGAGGTCGTCACATCCCTATGCCTTTTGACTGACTGCACTGGTGACACCACAACACCAGAGGGCGATGGTGTTGTCACATCCCTATGCCTGATTATTATTATTATTATTAGGCTTAGTAGGCGTATTAGTATACGGGCGAGCCAAAATAAAGTGTCACTTTGTATGAAACATTCAATTTTCGAAGTAAGTAGGTTTACTAGGTTTGGAAGATTCGATTCGATTTGGCTAGTTAATATATTTCAAATACCACAGATCCACATCTAAAACGAGATGATACCGATGGTTAATAATAAATTAATACTTAAGTAATACAGTTTCTTTAAAATAATCAATGATTTTATTTTACTTTTGTCTTCATTATTTTATCAAAGAGAAGGGATAAGTGTTGGGTCCCGTAGTCAAAAGAATTACCTATTCATCGATTATTATCAATTATCAGCTTTTTCTTTTATTCTTAATTTTATAACCGTAATTGTTTAAGATGTGTACCCGGAATATCCACCGCGGCACCCCGAAGTCATCCGAGTTTTGAAACTCACACCTGAAATGATGATCATCAACCACTGCACGGAGTTGGGGGACGGCGGGACTTTCTCTCTAATCCTGCGCAGGTCTGTTACAACTATTGTAATGTTGACATCGATACAATGCGTCATGGGAAATCGAAATCGATCTTGAATTACTACAATCTACTGAACAGACTTTTTAGGGTTCCGCACCCAAAGGGTAAACGGGACCCTATTACTGAGACTTCGCTGTCCGGTCCGTCCGTCACCAAACTGTATCTCACGAATCGTGATAACTAGACAGTTGAAATTTTCACAGATCATGTATTTCGGTTGCTGCTATAACAACAAATACTAAAAAAACAGAATAAAATAAATATTCAAGGGGGCTCCCATACAACAAACGTGATTTTTTTTGCTCGTTTTTGCTCGATATTGATAACGGCCTCAGGTAGAGGCTTGAAATATTCACAAAA
Source organism: Archips xylosteana (assembly GCA_947563465.1). Taxonomy (NCBI): domain Eukaryota; kingdom Metazoa; phylum Arthropoda; class Insecta; order Lepidoptera; family Tortricidae; genus Archips; species Archips xylosteana. The sequence continues at coordinate 17,724,444 of OX387343.1, forward strand.
TATTTAGTTTATATATTCACTTTAAAAATAAATAATTAAATTAAAATAAAATCAATATTTAAGGGGGGCTCCCATACAACAAATGTGTTCGTTTGCCGTTTTTATAGATAATGGTGCGGAACCCTTCATGCGCGCGTCCGACTCGCACTTGGCCGGTTTTTAATACTTCGCTGAGACAAACTGCATGATGATGCTGCCATCCTCTAGGCAGCCTTCCCATCGGCAACGATTTACGATAGATTTTTTGCCGGGGCGTCACTAATAAGGCGACATCCGTAAAACAACGCTTTTCAACCTTTAGTGAGTGGTGGCGGCATCGATTGAGCGACTTGCGGCATGATTTTAATTTTTTGTCTCATAGTTTACTAAGTAATGTTCAGAAATATTTTGATTAATAATAATTAATTAACTAATAATTCACGTCACTATTGCATCGCTGTCACGTCGCCATCGATTCACCAGCGCCACCCCACCCTTAGTTTTTAGTTAGTAAAATTAATGACTTTAATTCATGAGCCACCATGAAACCTTTTCAAAGGAAAAGTCATTACGATTTTCCTTGTTAATTAATGCTATGTCACGGGTATGTATTACAATACCGAAGTACGAAAGACCGAATGTATTAAAACATCGAATGGGTCAAAAGACCGACACGATTTTTTTCAGAAATTAACTTTTTAAGATTGTTATAAAAGATACCTAACCTAACCTAATTCTGTATGATGCCGTTTTAATGAATTCTGAAATGTTTACGGTTTCAGAAAAAAATCATGTCGGTCTTTTGACCCATTCGATGTTTTAATACATTCGGTCTTTCGTACTTCGGTATTGTAAAACACACCATATGTCACTATGACGTTTACTGTGAAATGGTTCCATGGTGGCTCATGAATTAAAGTCCTTGACCGTACGTTGTGCTTCTTAAGGTTTTATGTATTTAGGTACAGTAAATAATTATACTATTCTTTCCTAGGTCGCCGGTTAGGGTGGACCGCTGGGAGAAGAACGAATGGCAGAAGCTGCTTCTGAGCTACGGCCTCACGAAACCTTATCGGTATAAAGCCGTGTGCGCTGGCTGTGTTCAACTTAGTTCCTTAGGCAATTTATTTGTAATGTTCCTTCTTTTGCTATCACTTTAGGTGTGTTCTACATAATAGCGAGTGCATTGTAAAAGTTCGAGTTTTCAATTGGCAATTATACCTAACTAGCTTTTGCCCGCGACTCCGTCCACGTGGAATTAGTAATTTGGGCAGCTTATTTTTTGTATCCAATGCAATCCAAAAAAATGCTAACTTGACACTTATCGTCATATTTCCCCCACCCCTCCCCGCACCTCAACCAACAACGCAACACCCGCACCTACCAACCCCCACCCCACCGCACCCCCCGTAATATTATATATTATTATTTATCTAATATATAAAAATCTCGTGTCACGGTGTTTGTTACCGAACCGAAACGGCTCGACCGTTTTGTATGAAACTTTTTTCTCCGCATTCGGTAGGTCTGAGAATAGGTCGTAGGATATTTTTTATCCCTCCCCCCCATTCTTCGCAGACGGAGTCGCGGGCACACAGCTAGTATTATATATTATATAGCCTATAGCCTTCCTCGATAAATGGGCTATCTAACACTAAAAGAATTTTTCAAATCGGAGCAGTAGTTCCTGAGATTAGCGCGTTCAATCAAACAAACAAACTCTTCAGCTTTATAATATAATGATACAAATAAGATTACGTAGACCTCGTCAATCTTAAAATAAAATTGAGTTTTTGCAACCTTAAATCGATGGGATTTATAATGATATCGCTTCGTGTTACGTATGCGCCTGACGGTGCAAAATAAGTTCTACACGTACTATTTTATGCATTTAAATAGTTACCAGGTAACTATTTGTATTTTGCGAAAATGAAGAAAAGTGGTACTGGTTAAAAATATTAATAACTTACTTAGCTATTTATTATAGTTAAAAGTGTTGGTTTATTTTTCTAATGGTTATTGTAATGTTTCAAATAAAAATTCAGCAAAAGGTGTTTGGTCCATTTTTTATCCACCCCTTGAAAGTTAACCTACGGCCCTATACATATATGAATATACATAATATTTAATTAAAAAAGGCCAAGTGCGAGTTCAACTTGCACAATGAGGGTTCAGTTTATTTTATAACCTGTAAAGAAATGAAATTGAAACATTTGATTTGTTTACTTAAAATAAAAAATAATATGACTTTCTTTTTATTGATGGAAATCAGTACATAGCACTACCGCAACTCTTACTGCAGAGCTGTTAATTGGTAACACGAGCATCGCTTTAACATATAGTTCAGGAATTAAAACCAGGGCCCAATTGCATAAATAAAATTAAGACTCGTATTTTAGCTTAGCTATTTTGTATTGAATTTCACAAACAACATTTGTTAGTACTTTATTTCGGAATTGGATCCGAATGTCGCTGAATAAACCTATATAGGAGACCAGGGACCAAGTGCATAGTAAAGTACAACTGATAGTATAGGTAACGCCACCAGAGTTGAGGCCACGCACACAACCACATCTCATGTAACGACAGCGGGACTTTGACGTTGTGTTGACGTTAAACGACAACACAACGTCAAAATCCCGCTGTCATTACATGAGATGTGGTTGTGTGCGTGGCCTCAACTCTGGTGGCGTTACCTATATTAGCGCTTTTCTATCAGAAATCCATTAGCACTACTTTATTACGCAACTGGGCCCAGATTGAAATTAATATTGCATTCGTGTGCCATTACATTACTTGCAGTTTTCCAATGTGCCTAGATGGTTAGCTAGCACAACCTAAATTGAATGTTACCCACTCGCTTGTTACTAAATGCGTTCTTTCCATATATGTATTAAGTAATAACCCACCCACGCGCTCTGAATCGATTTTTTTAATTTACATCTGTGACAATACACGATGGTGAAAATTCGTTTACTTATCGATTCAAAGTTAGACTGACAGAGGCGTACATTTCCAACAAGACACGATATTCTGTCTAAAGGTATAATCAGGGCGAGTTTACAGTAATAATTGGCGAGGCGAGGCGAGGGATTGGAGTTGACAGTAATTCTATATGCTTACGTCAAAATATGTATGAAATGACAGTTCTGACAGCCCCATTCAGATTGCGGTTTGATAATACTGTCAAGGCCTGCTATAAAGTAAATCCTGACAATATCAACCATAGGAAAATAAATGCTATACATACTTTATTGTATGTGACAAAAGTAGGTAAGTACAGCATTTTTTTTCCTTTTAGTCATATTGTCAATATTCAGAAACTTCATGTGCATTGCGTCGGTATTTACTTTACTTACAGTGGCCTTTGACTATGACATTCTATTATTACTTAAGGTCATACTTACACCGGGTACAAATCAAAAGTTGTCTCCCGTGTGGGCCGAAAATTGGTCAGGCGTCCCACACGCCAATGTAGACTTGACTAAAAAAAATTCTATAGAACTCCCCCTAAACGGCTGGACCGATTTGAATGATTTTTTTTTAATGCGTTTAGGTGGCGCCCTGGCAGATGGCGCTGCAGTCGGTGTCTATGTAGGTTCATGCAGGACAATGTCTACCGGGTCCGCTAGTATAAGTAAATAACGATAAAAAAAACCTTGAGCTTGGTCTGTGAGCGGCCAACGGTAATTTTAATATTTGACAGTGTAGAATAGTCCTACGATTACTTGGTAAAAGTTTCATTACCGTGACTTAATTGTAACCCGAATAAAAGATGAGTACCTACCTGGGCGGCCGAGCTCCGCTCGGGCTGAAACTCGGTACCAAGCGTTTTCCCAGGGATAATAGATCAATTTTTCATCCTCGAAAACCCCCACATACCAAATATCATCGAAATCGTTGGAGCCGTTTATGAGATTCTGATTATATATATACATAAGTATATTATATAAATATATACAAGAATTGCTCGTTTAAAGGTATTAGATTTTCTTTGCATAGTTTTCCCTTCCCTTCTCTGATACTTTGGAACGTCGCTCGTTGCCTATTTATAATATTAAGATTAGATGATTAGAGCGGTGAAAACGGCCATTTATAATATTTAGAAAAGCAGATGCATGCACATTGTGATGAATGAGTTCTCGAAATGCATTTATCAGTGATGCGGCTATTTTAAAATCCACAAAGATGTGTTTCAGAGGTCGATTAAAAAATCATTTAAGAAAAACAATTTAAAATCTCGCTTTAATCTGCCATTAAGTAATCACTTCCACTACCCAGCGAAATATAACGGCTAACCTAGACCTATTTGATTGCTCGGTGGTAAGCACTGATCTGCACTGTGGTCTTTACTTTCAGGCATATAAGTTGAAAAATAGTCGAAGAAAATCATTGGTGTGATAGGGCCCATAGGCCATAAGTTTAAATACTTATTTCCTTTTCTAAAAGAGATACAGAAAAACTTCTTTACAAAAAATATTCCTTAATATCAGGGCTGTAATATGACACTTATTTAATTTTTTTTTTAAGTGGCTGCCGATACGCCAATTAGCCAATTCTCCTTACAGAGGTTTTTCTATTTCACCTCTCTTTCAACATGGTGCTTATAATATATCACTGGCGAGAGGTATTTTCACGCCGGTGCTAGCTATTCTAATATACCTTAATCACTAACACGATTAATGTCTCATATAGTCGACATACTTATGAGCTCATCTTGAATGATTCCTCAGAGGTGAATATGTAACTGGGTTGATGAGCGTTAACAATTCTGTTTGTGAAGATGGACATGTGACCCCCGACCTGGACGCAGGACACGGGGTCACGACTTGCCAGCGCGTCCAGGATTATGGCTTGCCAACAAATTTTATTCAATTATACCATTTAACATGTCTTAGTAGTAATGAGGAGGTCGTAGCAAGTAGAATTAATCGTAATACCTAGCATCCTGTATGACCAGCGTGCTCCCTGACCTGATTCTCATCGTTTGGTTGTACAGTCATAGGAGACTGTTAAAGCCACCGTGGAACCGATAAATATAGTAATTATATAAAAATGCCCGCTACGGAATTTGTACGACATTTAATTGTTACAGTTATGGCTACTTTATTTTCAATACCTGTGTGACCGAACTTCGCTCATAATAAAATTATTTCTTGAATTGAAGTTTTCATCATCATCATCATCAACATCATTTTATCCGAAAGACGTGACAATGCGTTCCCGCCACCTTAATCAGGTCGTCGCTCCATCTTGTTGGAGGCCCACTTGTGGTAGAGGTAGGCCTCCAACAAGAGGCGCAGAGGGAGGCGGACCTGCGTCTTCCGGTCCGCGGACGCCACTCCTGAACCTTTCGGCCCCATCGGCCGTCAGTTCTACGAGCGATGTGCCCTGCCACTGCCATCTTATTGTAGTTTTATGGTTTATGAAACTTAAGAACTAAAAAATACGAAATAAATAATATATAGGTAATATTTCTGACCGCAATTCGAACCCAAGACACTCGTTTGAAAGTCGGACACTTATGCAGCCAGGCGACCGTATTCACATCGTTGACCACATAAAAACTCGAAAACACTACTATATTCTGCCTATTTAACAGAAATAGCAAGGCGTTCTCTCTGTTGCACTTTTGTATGCAAATGATACGGACAAAAAACTATCAGTGGGCGTCAACAATCGCACGTCGATGGCGGACTCGGCTTACAATACCGTATGTTGGAATATTCATAATAATTCTCGTGATTTTTTGATTTTTCTCGTGGCACCTCAAATAATTACATGTCATGTTTATTCATAATTATGTAATTTAAAGAAGTATATTTAAATATGTGCCCTGCAGTGGGACGTATGTGCCGGTGCATCGTCCTTATCGTTGACCAATTACGTGCATTCTCTGTTTTTCTAGTAGGTACTAACTCTGTTAAATAGACAGAGTATAGATCAATTGTTCGATCCCGAAAATCCCCACAAAGCAAAGTTCGTCTCCGAGATCCCCGAAATAAATAATTAAGTAAATAAGTAGGTACACGGATCGCTCATTCATGGGTATTAGATTAGATATTTTACAATTTATCTAGGTAAATACTTAGTACTAATTAAGCAGACATGAAACGTGCTTTAGGTAAGAGTATAGGTATTTATATTGATTAATGCCGATTAGACAAAAATAAAATATAAATTCCATACGCACCCATACTTATTTAGGTATGTAAACTATATAGGTACTTATTTATAGAATAGTAGGTAGGTATAGTCAGGGTAAGAAAAGGTTCGTCACTTTTCGACTCTATGTCAACGAGTTAAGGTCGAAAAGTGACGAACCTTTTCTTACCCCGACATACTTTGTGTACAATGCATGAAACAATCAGCAAGTAAGTACATAATTAAGTGCATTTGGTACCAAAAATTGATGATCATATTTGTATCTTACCATATTTAAAGCTTGCCTTCCATTTTTATAAACTTTTATTAAACTTGCAAGTTCGCAACCAAAAAAAATAATACCGAAATTAGATTTCCATCTGTACAGGGTGTCCAGTAACTAATGTATTATTCTTTCATTCTGATAAGCTCATCTACAGCGAAATGAGTTGTAATAAAAGTCACCAACTTTTTTGGGCAGCATTCTACTATGTTTTGTTAAAATGTGATACTTGAAGAATTTTCTCTGGGCAGTCGTGTGTACAAATACTGTAAAAATGTATACCTGTTCAACGCATTGTAGTAGGTATTTACATAATTTTGTGTGGACACTTATCTAATTTCTGAACTCCTAAACTTTTTGAGATTCAAACCCCGTTAAACTCATGACATGAAAAATTATTTTTTATGAATATTTTTTTATTTTAGAGAAACTGGCATTATTTGACTCTGACTTCTGCTCAGAAAGTTAATACAGTAGATAATATAATATCAATAATCATATACAAAAGAACTTAACTTACTTAATACAAAATAGACCCATCACGCACAGTGAAGTGAACTGACTTTACATCCTTCAAAAGCTTTTTTTAAACCATAGATTTAAAATATTTTAAAAACAAAAAAATAAAACTTACACTGCGTTAAAACTTAGCTGTAAGTATACGAGTAGAATCAGTAGAATTGTTGTATGCTCCTCTAAATTATTAATCCAATAAAAATGATGTACCTAACCATAAAATAACAATTTCAAGACGCGACTCTAGAAAAAATCACTTTATTTTAGTCCTAAAAATCCGATCAATTTTCAATTAACTGAAAAATTGGATTTTTAGCAGCTTTAAAATAAATAGTTACTTAGTCGATTGAGTTTTCATAGAAGTAACGCCCATACCGGCAATTGCCATAGAAAAACTATGGGAGAGTCGTGTTTTGACAGCTCATAAAAAGTACCTCAGTTGATTATGGGTGTCATATTGCCCACAATCAACTGACTTACTTAGTGAAAAGTTAGTGAGAGTAAACAATGGATTTTGGTACATTTATTTTACTCCCAGTTAAGGAAGATTTGTTTTTTGATTTTGAAGAACAGAAATGAGGGACTTCCCGTTTTCATTTTCTTCATCATCATGTCAAATGGAAAGCGAAAATTTCCGAGCATGTTTGAGAAAAGGTTGTATAATGGACATCCTGTGTACCGATGCGACTGTTAGTTATCTCTCCCACTATTAGCTCCACCCACGACTGTTATCAATCTTAGTTAATTTACATCCTACTTCGTGAACGGTCTCAAGCAGTCACACATTAAAGACCACTAAGTATCACGCGTCGTGGGTCACTCAACGAATTTTAACGAATTATTTCGAATAATGTACATTGTAATTATAATACTGGGTGTATTATTTCGCAATGGAAACTGTGCGAGCTACCAGCGCTACGATGAGACCACCAGTGGGTATCCGGCGTATACATCATCAAACGGCTACAATCAATACCAAAAACAGATGAATTATGAAGACCTCGCTTCCTTGCCGGAAGGAACTCGGTACCCGAATTATAACGTACAGTCTTCTACGTCCAGATACAACAGCATGATCAATGGCCCAGTGTCAGACAATACTTATTACCAAAACGGGTACAACACCCCACGATACGCGGCCGGCTACGGGCAAGGCTACGGGCAAGGCTACGGACAAAATTCTGGCCAAAACTTCGGACAGGGCTTAAGTTCCTATGAATTACCGTTTGTTAGGAACAACAGGGACTATTGTATTAACAGGGTGCCTCAAACCGGTATATGGGTGGACCGCCTGATGGGAATATGGTACGGTGTGGAGCGAGTGCAGCACCTGGCTGGGGACTCCAGAGTGGACTATGGCAGGACTTGTATCGTTATACACATTTCAGAGCCAAAGGACGAGGTGAGAAATTATAATATTATTTGACAGTAGTTTTTCATTTATTGCCGCCATGCTCAAGACGTCAGTTAAATCGAAATGCCACCTCACAATTTAATATTTTAAAGTCTGCATTGTAAATAAACTCAATTAACCAATAAAATATTAGATGACGTCAATTGGCAGTTACCACTGTTTTGAAATTGCTACCTATGTTTTTATTTCGTTAATGTGTTGCCGACGCGTTGCAATCAATTTGGTGATTGGTGACTCTCTTTGAGTTGCTGATATTTACTTATGGGCGGTGGTGATTATTTTCCATCAGATGACCCGCTTGCTCGTTTGCCTCCCTCTCATAATAAAAAAAAATACGCGTTATATTATGATGATGTTTAAAAATTAACTATGTGTATGACAATATTAGCTCATGACCTTTATCAGCTTTATCTCCTTTGCAAAAGATAGGTCCAGTCGTTGGTATCTCTACTTTTACTTAACTGACCATTATTGATTACTACGTGCACACAGTGAAGTAAATTACAATCTTGTAAAATGGTTTTTGAATGATCAGCTAGAACTGTCGGCACAATACATGTCCAGGTGGCATATTCAGGTTGTGGGGCATTGCGAACACGTAATTTTCTAATCTATATCCTCTTGCAAATAAATGAATTGTTTGTTTTCTTTAATCGTAGGCGAGCTCGGGTAATCGTGTCGGTGTGCACTTTACCCAAGTTGCGGCGAAATAGGCTAACAAAGACAATTAGGATTCATTCACATCTTGATCATGCGACGAGGCAACTCTCTTTATTGGTTGTACCTATAGACCTCAGAAAGTACTAGTAGAAATACCTAGTATTGAAATAGGTACAATAAAAATTGGTTTATTCGTTATTTTGTGCTAACAATTTTAATTTTATGTTTTTGTTGTGATAATGCCGAACGCGCCTTTAATTTTCACGGAAAAAATATATAAAAAAATATTAAGTAGGTGGGTGAATCAACTTTTTAATGTTGTTTACTGTGTCCCCAGTTGTCCAAGTGACACTTCATACTGTTTCATAGAAAATTCTAGGTTGTCCAAAGGACGTAACCATAGCAACGGGTGTCACTAAAAATTGATTCACCCAGGTACGCTTTGCCGCACGGACACAGACAAAAAATCATCAACACTTTTATGTAGGTGGTAATTAACAGAATTGATTGGTTGATATGCTAGTACCTACACATATTATTTGACATAAAATTTTATCTTTTTGCGGCCTACATACTTAAAAATCTTCAAATTATATTTCAATGTATATCCTTTGCTAGATATCAACAGAATTGGACGGTAGGTATATACTCCACCAACAGAATCCTTGTACATATCTAATTTGAAATCGGTCTTCTTTTATCTGAGATGAAGTTAGTAGTTAGGTCAGAAAGACAAGCCAGAAATTAAAATGGTACTTCTATTTGTATTTAACCGCGGGGTCAAATGATCGCGGCGAACGCAAGAGGCAGGCGTGCGCGCATCGACTGTCAGTACACGTCGTTCAGTTAAACAAGATATATTTTCGCGAACGCAGACCTTTGAAAACAAAATAGTTTAATAGTAATAGTAGTAAATGGTGTATCAATAAACAATGAATCTAATTAGTCTATTTCAACTACATTTTGTATTGCTTAATGCCTTATTGACTTTCGTTACTGATGGGAGTGATTTAAACGAAACTAATAGTGTGTCCTGCCATAATGTACATTATTATGATCAAATGAATATTAGTGAAGTATTAGGGACGTGGAAAGTGCTCGAAATATATATGCATTTATCGAGAGAGGGAGTTATAGTTATCAACAAATGTCCGGTTGTCAAGATATGGGAATATTTCGAGGTTGGTATGAAATACTTATCTCGTTAGCCAAATTGAGAGAAAAATAAACATATCAGCCAGGTTTTTTATTTAAGTAAATCTAATTATAGTCGCATCGCCCTCCAAACGGAGATATTCGTGTTCAAACTTATTCTTTTATTGAAACTCATTCGTTGACTTGCGGGAGAATACCTAATTTCTGTGAAACAAAAAAAAAATCGCTATAAAACTTGCCCAATGCCCATTATTGCCCATACGCGGTAGGACATAAATAAATAAATAAACAACGTGGCCGACGAGTGACCCGACAGATTTTCAATATCTACTTAGGTATAGACTCTTTAGGTTATTTCGAGTCAAAAATGTAGTTGAAAGTCACATCAATTTGGCTTTTTTTTTAAGGAAGTTAATCTATTTGTTGAAACTAAGAATGCAAATATGAAGAAAAAATAACAATGAATAACGGTCAAAATTGGAGTTGTTTAGCTTACTAATTAGCTACAGAAACGTATCGCATATCTTTATCTTAGTAAAAAAACCGGCCAAGAGCGTGTCGGACACGCCCAAGATAGGGTTCCGTAGCCTTTGCGAAAAAATCAAGTAATATTTTTCTAAGGATTTCGTATGTGGACGGAATCTTCCAAGTTTAGGTATCGTCAATACTTTGAAAAAAGCTCGCATTTCACAATCGATAATCTGGCTAAGTGAACTTTATTACGCGCGTATCAAGGTTCAGTTTTGTTTACATGCTGATTTGAGATACGAGCTTTTTCAAAGTAGTGACGGTATGTTTTATACCTTAATCTTAGCCGCTATAATTTTTTTTATAAATTTAATATATTTACTACCATTCTGATTTTTTTCAAATTTTTCCTCCCAACAGTTTAGATTTTAGAGGGGGGGGGGACGGTCGATTTTAATGAAAATTTTCACTTTAAAGTCGAATATTTCGCAAACAGATCACTGAATACAAAAATCATGTTAGCAACCCCCCAACGCTTTTAAAAGACCTATCCAACGATATCTTACATTATAGGGTTAGTCGAGAAAAAAAAAATGACCCCCACTTTACGTCTATGGGAGGTACCCTAAAAAAAATATTTTATTTTTTATTTTACCACTTTGTTGGCATGACTGATATGTATATTCATGGCAAATTGCAGCTTTTTAGTACTAACAATCTCTGAGCTTAGCCGCGGATGGACAGACAGACAGACATGGCGATACTATAAGGGTTCCTAGTTGACTACGGAACCCTAAAAACTGTTTATATTGCGAAACTACTTATTTAAGATTTTTTAAACTAAGGAGTGCGAGTTCCCCATCGTATGCGCGGATTACTGAAACTCCCAATACGTGACGATGAAGCCAAATGCTTCATCCGGGTGATTTGGGTAATCAGCACCCTGCTTCCGATCCGCCGCTTCCCCGCGTTGGAGAGTCGCTCTCTACGCCGTGCCTCATTATTTAATAGCATCGAGCAGAAAAAATGCACGCGTCACTAATCTGAACCTTTATAAGGTTAATGTCCCATGGAAAACATGCTAATGTCCAATAGATGACTATTTTTGTCACCGAAACCCAAAATCACCTAACATGAAATTAAAAATTAAAGATGGGAACTACTGGTACAGTGACCAGTATTTGTAAGTTTTACCTTAATCTGTTATTGTTAAACTCGTTCGACTTGCATGCATTGCCTTGCTTGCAGTGCCATTGACATCGTAGTGTTGTGTGTACTTATATGCACGAAGGGTTGATTTTTCATCCTCTAATATAGCCCTACATCCATACCTACGGTTGGTAATTGGACAATTTACTCTTAAAATAAATACTTACTTCATTTTGTATCGATTTGTGTAAGATAGTCCCCTAATATTTACTATTATTATTATTATCCAGATTTAGTCGATCCTATTGCAAATAAACTCGAAAAATAATAAATAACTTTATTTTAGTCATTTTGAGAACTCCTTCGCCAATTATTTCACTATTGTTCTTACGATGAAATCTTTAACTTATGTTCTCTCTCTAAAGAGCCTAATTAATATAATTAATAGGCTTATAAAAAAAGAAGAAAATAATAAAGAGCTTAGCTAAAAATAATTCTACTACTCATTCTTGCCTATTAATCTTGAGATTAATTTGGAGAGCTTACATAGGTAATTGAGCCCTCATTGATTTCTTCAGATACAGCAATTAGTGGGATCTAGTGTTAACTAAAGGATCTAGAAATAAGGATCTACAAGCAGCAGAGGCAGAGCAATGAGTGAATACTACGTTCAAAGTATCCACCTGCCTATTCCATAATATATTTATTTACTGGAATCATTTATTTTGAACCAGTCTCGTGTATAGGACCCTAACTCCTACGCAAATTACGTTGACTGACTCAGACTACCCATGACATTGAAAGGGTTAAACTGACTAACCCACTTTGTACGCAATGATCCAGCACAGTTTAAACTCAATGCGCTTAATTACTTTGATTGCACAATACGGTATGAATTAATGCAATTTATAGTAGCTTATAACTTAGATTATTAAACTAAACTAATAAATCTATGCATATGTACTGAAGATACAAGATAAATAAATAAATAAATAAATATTAGGGGACAATCTTACACAAATCGACCTAGTTCCGAATTAAGCAAAGCTTGTACTATGGGTACTAGACGACGATAAACATACTTATATAGATAAATAAATACTTAAATACATAGAAAACATCCATAACTCAGGAACAAATATTCGTGCTCATCACACAAATAAATGCCTTTACCGGGATTTGAACCCAGGAACTCTTGCTTTGTAGGCAGGGTCACTACCAACTAGGCTAAAGCAGTCGTTAACCTACCTGATACCTGAACGAAAGTAGAATTTCTTAGTTCTTTGCTCTTGCATTTGAATTACGCTGCCCATATATTAAGTACCTAGTATTTCCTTCCGAATATCTATCGAAATAGTACCTATTTTTAACCGTCTTGACAAAAAAAGGAGAATTCCGTTGTAATTTTTTATATACAGGGTAATTTTTTAATCAGCGCACAAATTTTGATACGTGATTCAGTATCGTTGATAGATCACGATTATCCGTTTTTTTTACATTTTGAAAAATTTGGGTTGTTCATACTTAGTAATTCATCCAATAATTGGTCGAGTTGATTTAATTGGTTGGAAAAACATAAAAAATAAGTGATAGATATTATAACGAAAAATACTGAAATTTGTTATTTTAACGTCACTGAATCACATATTAAAACTAGCTGTTGCCCACTTCGACTGCGAAGAATAGGAGTAGGTATAAAAAATAGCCTACGACCTATTCTCAGACCTACCGAGTATAGAGAAAAAAGTTTCATAACAATCGGTCAAGCCGTTTCGGAGGAGTTCGATAACAAACACCGTGACACGAGATTTTTATATATTAAACTATTAGATTTGTGCACTTATTAAAAAATTACCCTGTATATTTTACTTAAAACTTTATTTGGAAAATGCTTTTTTGTTTGAAAGGGAATTCCTGTTACCATGTCAGGATCTGATGAGTGGAACTCAGGAAAATCGAGGGAGCTCTTCAAATATTGTAGGGACACCTACAATGATTTGGGTTTATTTTGTAGAAAAATGAATTTATTTCCAGCTCATCACGAACAGACAGTTGCACCACGTGGAGGCGCTGAACGCGCGCTTCCGGCAGCGCTACCGACACCTGCGGCTGCTGTGGGACGAGGAAGGCGATACCATCGAGTACTCGCTCTACTTCACCAACGACTCCGCCGGCTACTGGCAAGCTTTTGAGGGGCAGAACGGTGAGCGATCACTACATCATTTAGTTAATAAAATCCGGTCAAATGCGAGTCAAACTCGCGCACCGAGGGTTCCGTGCAAATGTTTAATAGTAAACAGCCGTAACTATAGTAATCCAGTGTTAGCTAGTCCGGCTTCTAAGTAAAATGTACGCAATGTGGGATCGATTTATATTGGTAACTTGGGACCCCCCTTAATGTTTAATTTAACTAGTTAGGTAGATACATACCTATAAATAAATAAAATAAATAAATAAATATCACGGGACAATTCACACCAATTGACAACATTTCATTTTTTTAACACCTGGAAATTACTACAGGAATCGAACGAGTTTCGCCTCCTGAACACGGAAAAATATTTATTATAATTTATTTCTTCATATTTAAAAAATACAACAAATTTAATAAACATATATGTACTTACCTGTACCTCCACAGAATAGATATGTTTCCTTTACCCTTTTCACTAGAAAAAAGAGCTGTCATAATTTTAAATTTGATAATGATAACAACCTTAATGTCAAATTTACGTCATCACTTTTTTTTAATAGAGACTAGACAAAAGTAATGGATCTATTCTATCGTTACGCTCTTTTAGAATAAGCACATCTTTAAAAAATTGTAATAAATTAATTAATAATCCTAGTGAAAATTTAAAACTATCAGCGTCTTTCTCTTTCCAAACAGTATACACAGAACGAATAAAATTATAGTCTTAGAAATATGAAATGTTGTCAGCTGGGCAAAGCTTGTGTTATGGGTACTAGGCAATGGATAAACATACTTATATAGATAGATACATACTTAAATACATATTAAACACCCAAGACCCGAGAAAAAACATTCGTATTATTCATACAAATATCTGCCCCGACACGGGAATCGAACCCGGGACCTCAAGCTTCATAGTCAGGGTCTCTAACCACTAGGCCATCTGGTCGTCTAAAACTCTATATTATTACTTATTGAAACAGGCGTTAGGTACTTACTTCATTGGAATTGAAACATTTACTTTACGCACCCGCGACCTTAAGGTCAAGTTTTTTTAAGGTGGCGGGTGAGGAATTATTGTTGTTGTTGTAACGGCCACAGTACTACCTAATACGTAATCGGTGCAAATTTCAAGTATCTAGTTAAATACTGCTATTATAAAGATCGAGTTAATAACGCTGAAAATACCATGTTTCTTGTATGACGACAGAACGACCCTCTTTCATTTTTGAGTTAACTTTATTTTTAGTATTTGTTGTTGTTGTTGGATTTTATAGCGGCTACAATAATACATACCTAATCGGGGAAAATTTATCGATCGAGAAGTATTTTGGTGAAGTAAAACTTATACTAAGCATACTGTATGCTTAGTATAAGTTTTCCTTCACTTCAATACTTCTAGATCGCGTTTACGTAAAAAATTCAATTCTATAGAAACAAGGACGCGCGCGCGCGGAAACGCTGTCCATGTTTCCCTAGTAATTGATTTTTTTACGTAAACGCGATCGAGAAGTATTTTGGTGAAGTAAAACTTATACTAAGCGTACTGTACGCTTAGTATCAGTTTTACTTCACCAAAATACTTCTCGATCGCGTTTACGTAAAAAAATCAAATACTAGGGAAACATGGACAGCGCCTCCGCGGCCGCGCGTCCGTGTTTCCATAGAATTGAAATTTTTACGTAAACGCGATCGAGAAGTATTGAAGTGAAAGAAAACTTATACTAAGCATACTGTACGCTTAGTATAAGTTTTACTTCACCAAAATACTTCTCGATCGCGTTTACGTAAAAATTTCAATTCTATGGAAACATGGACGCGCGCGCGCGGAGACGCTTTCCATGTTTCCCTAGTAATTGATTTTTTTACGTAAACGCGATCGAGAAGTATTGAAGTGCAGTATGCTTAGTATAAGTTTTTACTTCACGAAATACTTCTCGATCGCGTTTTCGTAAAAAAATCAATTACTAGGGAAACAGGGTTTGCGCATCCGCGTGCACGCGTCCATGTTTCCATAGAATTGAAATTTTTACGTAAACGCGATCGAGAAGTATTTTGGTGAAGTAAAACTTATACTAAGCGTACAGTACGCTTAGTATAAGTTTTACTTCACCAAAATACTTCTCGATCGCGTTTACGTAAAAAAATCAATTACTAAGGAAACATGGATAGCGCCTCCGCGCGCGCGCGTCCATGTTTCCATACAATTGAATTTTTTACGTAAACGCGATCGAGAAGTATTTTGGTGAAGTAAAACTTATACAAAGCATACTGTACGCTTAGTATAACGTTTTACCTCACCAAAATACTTCTCGAAAAATACTTCTTAAAAAAATCAATTACTAGGGAAACATGGGCAGCGCCTCCGCGCGCGCGCGTCCATGTTTCCATAGAATTGAAATTTTTACGTAAACGCGATCGAGAAGTATTTTGGTGAAGTAAAACTTATACTAAGCGTACATGTTTCCCTAGTAATTGAATTTTTTACGTAAACGCGATCGAGAAGTAAGTATTTGGTGAAGTAAAACTTATACATGCCATAATAGGTAACCACTGTACGACGTAAATCTCGGCCGCGAAATGATCAGAAAATCTTCACATGTCATTTAATTTTCACTTTTAACTTAGGTATTATAATCACTGAAAAACACTTCTCCATAAAACGGTCTCATAAATGAAAGAAAAACAATGGCATAATTTCTTTGATTCTTAGGTACTTGCACAAACAAATTAGAAAGGCTTTCAAGGCTTTCACCCTTGGATTTCTTTTTTTTTATTTGCAAAAGTTGGCAAAGTTTTATATTTAAGTTCAAATGAGTAGGTACTTAAATGCAACAGATTAAATAAAAGATTCTACTTTTTGCTACCTAGCAAATACGAATCTAGGATGAAAACACATGCATGACCGAGTATTGTTCTAAGGATCGATAAATGACCTGGCTACGTAAGCCATAATGTGGTTCAGTTGCCTATCTATTTGACTGAATAATTAATCAGGTGCAGCGGGTAGGTAGAGATAGTTACGAGGAAAGTTTTTTCTACCACCCTTTGTTTCACAGACTGACTAGGCTATTCGAAATCAGAAACCACCAATTAATTAACAAACTTCTCATGAGCTGTCAAAACGCGATTTGTTAAGTTACAATGAACTGTGACGTCAATTGGTCAATTATTTATTTATTTCAAAGCTACCAAAAAGTAATTTTATAGTTTATTGAAAATTAATCCGGGTTTCCAGGTTATAAACCAGTGTTTTTTTATTAGCTGCCTTGAAATTATTGGTAAGTAAATGGCACAATCAATGTCTTACCTTTTGAGTGTTCGTTAAAATATGCATAGCGAAATCGAAAGTGGTTGAATTTTTCTAGATATTTAAATATTAAAGGATTTGCCACACTGGATGCGTTCTGCGGTCGCGGTCAGGTCAAATTGAACGCAGCCCGCATTATGTATGAACAATATTGTCGGTCTCTATATATTTTGTATAGATATGCGATCATGCATACGTAATGCGGGCTGCGTGAATTTGACCTGACCACGACCGCTGAACGCATCCAGTGCGACAAAACTTTAACCTAAAATTCTTACTATTAGGCAATTAAATACATTTTTAGCGACTTTTTATGAAACTAAGCGAAATTTCTTTTGAACAAACAATAGATTATTGTGTTGGTTTACTTTATTTGTGGATTGTTATGTCTTTTAGGAACAGATTTTAATAGTGTTCACGTGTGCTCAGAAAACATTTTTATATAATAATAAGTGTATTTTTTTATTTATGGGTATAATATATTATGTACGCATTCATTTATTAGTCTTAACAAGTATGATATACATAGACTGGATTGGCGATCGCCATAGTACGGATCGGCCGCGGTTTTTGTAGTTCGATTATTAAATCTAGATGGCGCTGAAATATAGCCACAGGCTTTGAAGGCAATACAATAAGACTACAGATGTTTCATATTACTACAAATGTACTTATTATTTTTCAAAAATATTGCATAATAATACATTTGCAGTGATATGAAATACCTGTAGTCTTATTGTTTTGCCTTCAAAGCCTCTGGCTATATTTCAGCGCCATCTAGATTTAATAATCGAACTACAAAAACCGCGGCCGATCCGTACTATGGCGACTGCCAATCCAGTCTATAATTATCATCCTTGGTCTTAAGCTTGACTTTCGTGGGTAGCGGCCGATGCGACAGTCGCGCGCGGCTGACACTTCGGCGACAGTCGCCCGGCCTATAATCACTATGAAACTTTATTGCTTTAGTTGCACAGCGAATTTTTGATCAACATGAGCTAGTGCTACTGTATGTTGTATATTATAGAGATGCATTAAGCGTACCACAGGGGTGCCAAAATCCTGCATCTACTACGTCAGGCAGTAAATTGACCAATGGACCAATCTAAGTACAACTAGTGCAAGCATTGCACAGATAAGTTTAACAATTGCGTGGTACGTATAATGCAAAGCTCGCACTGGTTTGGGATGAACTCAACTACTGTAAATAGTCATGATATTTATTATAATAAGAAGTTCACACCATTAACTGTCACTGTGTTCCTATTACAGGTACAATGTCGCAACGTAACTCGTACAAGCAGTTTTCTGGCGTAGTGCAAGTGCTGAAGGCAGTGAACGATCACTTGGTGCTGAATTTCTGTCAGGAGGCCACGAACGGGAAGTCAGCCGAGCTGTACTCCGTACTGTTCTCGCGGGACCCTCGCGGCATGAGCCGCTGGGAGGTGGAGTCGGTACACAGTCTGCTGCAGAACAAGAACCTCTCCGTGGCCTCCCGGCGGATGGTGTGTGGGAACGGTGCAGGAAGACTCTTCAATAGCTTTATGCTCTCGTTTTTGACGTGTTTATTTGCTTATATTGTTTGTTCCTCGTAAGCAACTATATATAATTGCAGTAGCCAGCGTTCTTAAATAGTAGTCAGTTTGTGATGATACCTGTGGCAGTTTGTGAGTAAACCTTCGTAAACAAAGCTTTATCGATTTTTTACATTACTCTATGAGAGTTATCATTGCAAGTGTCACAGGGATCTTCGCAAAATGACTTTACTTACCATAGTGTGCAGTGCACCTTGTAAATTTAGTGTGTTGGCGCTTGTAAGTACCAAGCACAAACCTGGATGATCTTTAAGTACAACACAACACGTCGAAATATAACATTCTTTCAGTCGCCTGTTATTTCAATTACTCAGATTGGCACAATCACCATTTCGATTTTGTCAGGTAAACGTAGCCACCTCGTGGCAACATGCCAGACTGACTTGGTTTAGGCAAACACTACTTTACTTTAACATAGAAATCAGAGTTAGGACGTGTTTATGATACGTGAGATACCTTGACTGGCATCATCCATTTAGTAAATACAGGTCCGTGGTATTTTTATTATCCGATACCACAATTCATTATTCTTTACGAAAATGAAACTCAATCTTTCAATAAATTTTTTTTCGCTCTTTTAGGTTAAAGTTTATTGACTTTGCGTAAAAATGTTGCTTTATATCAGGGACAGGGACTACGCACCTTCAAATTTAAAAAGTTCGAACCCACAAATATATATATACTTTTACAGACATTACATACAGTCGAACTAATGGAATCGTGACTAGTACCTACTTACTCACAGTGTCATCAAATTGTCATTAATAGGCAAGGCAATGCCATATCTAAATGCCGCTTACAGTGAAAAGGTTCCGCAGTGAGTCAGGGATCAACTGGTTCGATTGTACATACCAAATACTTACCCAATCCCTACCACCCATGTCGGTCCAACTATAACTGCGACTAAAGGAACAATAATTCGTGTCATAGAAATTAGAATGAGTGCAACCACCATGTGAACATTAAGTATTATAATTTATGAATTATGATGCAGACTGTTTATTTTTAGGTATAATAATACTTACTACTTAATTTTTTGTTGAAATGTATTCATAAATGTGTCACAACCAGTTTATAATATTTTATATACTTAACTTAACAAACATATGTACACAACATCATAATAAATATGTGCCTATTAAGTACCTACTTTTAGCATACCTATACATATATTAAAAATGTACAAAAAGTGCAGATAGTTTTCATTCCTTATTTACTTCGATCAACAATCTTATTTACATTAAATTACTTACCTATGCACGTAAATAATCTGTATATGTACTTACTTATATTCAGGTCAACACACCAAATAGGTAGGTAAGGTACCTGCGTAATATTATGCATAGCTTTCGTGACAGGTAGTAAATAAACACAATGAAATAACGTACGTGAAGATTTGTAGAAATAAGTAAGTATATACATATATTAATATTGGAAACCGTTTTAGCAGTCAACATTCGTTATAAGATTACTTACAATGCGGATTAAAACCACTGATCTCGACCGATCGCCTGAATTGAATAACTTCGTCTTTATATTTAGCGAACAAAGGTTCTTTCTTCTTTGGTGCAATACCCGAGGCAAAATACGAAGTCAAATGTCAGTTCAGTGGCCCGTCGACGATGACGTCATTGCCCCTCCTTGTGGGGGAGGCAGCAGCCCACCCGACTGTCACCGGGGAGGGGGGTGAGAAGCAAATATTTTTTATTGTGCAATTAATTAGTTGTAACATTAGTGGATGTCTCTTGAAAACTACCAAGTTGTTTTACTTTTCATATTTACAGAAGATCGGTGGCATTAGTATCTATCGGAGGGCAAAGCAGCGCTGTTGCATCAGGGCCCCTTCGTCCAGGAGCCCAAAAACCTAACCGGCATTTAAAAAAAAAGAAACCTAGTGGTGTCTTTAAGCGTAAACAGCGCCAAGAAAGAGAAGATAGTAAGCAAAAATTTTAGGGTCCAATTTCTTTTTGCACCGGGATTCTGGGTTACCTACGTAGCTACTTTTCATTCTCTGTCTATTCAAATAAGTGGTCAGGCAAAATGCTGTGAAGACTAAAAGCATAAGAACTTATAATACCTACAGGTAAGTACTTATATTTGGGTAACACCCATAATAAAGGATTCTAGATTATGGCCACGGTTTCGCCTCCGTTGCTAAACTTGAAATCCTATGGGAATTTCGAAAAAGTTGTTGATGAGGGAAACTCTGTAATCAAGCTCCTTCCTAGTCCCAATAGCGTGGGCTGTGTCTTGATGCATCAGCCAGCCAGTCAGCTTGTTTCTTTTCACCTCAGCACCTCAAACAGGCATGTTTTGCTAAGTATTAAAAAACAGTGAGCAATCCCACATTTCCCGTTAATCAGGTTCGAAATTAAAAAGCTTTTACCTTGAAGATTTTAAGGGAGTAAAAAATCCTTTTCAAGCAAGCGAGGTGAACAATTATTTATTAGGTATATTGGTACTTACACAAATTACATTATTAAGTAAAAAAGAAAAACATAATCCGAAGAAAGGGTGTAATCTACAACACAGGTTTCGTCAGAGACATATATTTATAATACCTATGGAAAAAGACACTTCCATTTAATAGGTACTACTCATAGACTAGCTTAGTCAAATTTCGTCTTATTTTCTATTTGTAATGCCATTTCCTCTTTCGAAACCTCTTAATTTTTTACACCGAATTCTTACAAAATTAGCAAAACAAAAAACCTTTTTTTTATTTATATTAAGTATGTAGGTACTTATGTATTGTTTATGTTCTTTTCGCTTTCTTTTCACCTTCATCCGTTTTAATCATATGTAAGCATATGATATGGCACAAAAGTTAAAACAGCATTTTCGACTTCAGATTGTTTACTTGAAACTATTTTCCGTTTAAAAGTTTACTCCAGACCTCTTAGTAGGTAAAATAGTCTATGGCATTCTCGCTCGTACGTTCCACAGGCTCTAAACACTCGTGTAGTGTGCTAATATATAGAAGTCGCAGTGAATGCAAAATAAGCGTCGACGTCACGGCGGCCCGGGTGCGCTCTGGCGCGCCGGCGTGCTCCCGGCACCCTGCCTCACTCCACTGTTCTCGGGCCCCACCACCCTGACCTTGCTCAGCACACAGACAGCATCACATCACAAGCACTAGAGCTCAAAAACTACTTATTTGATCAAGACTGCCTGTGTACTACAACGATCATTACACTAAGGGTCCGTTGTTTGATCAATAGTTAAATAAACTAATAGTTAAAATGTATGGCAAAGTTAACAATTCAATAACACAAATCAATAAGGATCCTACTTGTGAAGTAAACTTCAATAAACTCCAATATTATGAAATCACTACAACACTGATTTCATAATATTGGAGTTTATTGAAGTTTACTTCATAAGTAGGTACCTTATTGATTTGTGTTATTGAATTGTTAACTCTGCCATACATTTCAAAGGGAATTTGACTATTAGTTTGTTTAACTATTGATCAAACAACGGGCAGTAAGTAATTACTTTGTACCAAGCTATACGTGTCCCACTTACAGATTAAAAAATAATTATCATTATTATTATTAGGTTTCATCCCAGCCTATTATTCGTCCGGAAGCAGGGCTCAGGCCTCCTCTCAGAATGAGAGGGCTTGGCTTGGGCCGTAGTTCCCACGCGGACCCAGTGCGGATTGGGAACCTCACACACAAATTCGCACATAAATTCCGAAAAACTCAGAGGTGCGTGCCGGGATTTAAACCCACGAACCTGTGCTTCAGAGGATCTAACCACTAGGTCACCACGGCTTGTCTTTCCTTATTAGGTTTAACTAGCGACTCGCCCCGGCTTCGCACGGGTGCAATGCTGATACTAAATAATAATGCATGTATTATACATATAAACCTTCCTCTTGAATAACTCTATCTATTAAAAAACCCGCATCAAAATCCGTTGCGTAGTTTTAAAGATCTAAGCATACATAGGGACAGACAGACAGCGGGAAGCGGCTTTGTTTTGTACTATGTTGTAGTGATTTCATAATATTGGAGTTTATTGAAGTTTACTACATAAGTAGGTACCTTATTGATTTGTGTTATTGAATTGTTAACTAAAAGCTTTAAGTAGGTACCTACGTTTTTCTGCGTAACGTAACCTAGCGCACCCTTCACTTTGAAATCATAGCTTACGTACAATATTATAATACAAAAACATGGGTATGAATGATAATAGTTGACTCAATTCGTGCGTCGGAGCAATAGTAGATTGTATACCAACGGGATAAAGCACTGTTTTATGTCACGGGCGCGATATTGAATTTTGAGCGTAACGAAGGACTCCAGGTTTAACTCCCGAGCGTAGCGAGTAGGTGTTGAGTTGATTCCCGAGCGAAGCGAGGGAATTAAGATGGAGTCCTGAGAGCAGTGAAGGATTTAAGCGCGCCCAAGGCAAAACCAGTTTATCCCCGAGGACTAATAAGTACTCTACTTTTCTCACCTTTTCCGAGACAATAAAAACCAAGGCTACTGAAAAATACTCGAAATATACCAGAAGTACTGATTCCGATACAGACTTTGCGCCTTTTGCAGTTTTCCATTTGTCGAAATCGTCGTAAGCTTTTAAGTATTTTTCCTTAGACTTCTCTGGGAGTAGATTATTAACAATATCTAAGGCCAGCTTGCGCAGACCTGGGTTAGCTACTTAACTCAGAGTTTACTGCTAACCTAGGGTTAACAAGTGTCAAAATGTATGGAACTGTCATTCTTAAGCCAGGGTTACCGATATATTTTTTTAACCCTGAACTATGCAAGTGGCCCTAAGGCGTCTAATTTAATGGAATCAGGAGTCAAATCACTTTTGTCACTCGATATTTTCTTAATGTTTTTTCTTCTTTTGCAGTTTTGATACTTAAAATTGCAGCGAGCGTATTGAATCACTCACGGCTTTTGTTTTAAGTATTTGAATTTGTTTTCGTTCGGCCGCGGAGTTGCAAATAAATTGGGTGCGGCGCGGCCTCCCCGCCGCCCCCGCCGCCCCCGCTGGCCTGCACGCCGTGCGATTTTGAAGAAATTAGACTTTAATTGCATAACAATAAGAACGACGAGAAGTGAGAATCAAATTACTGCCCCGGCGGGTTATAATGAAATTCAGTACATCATATGCCCCAGCGAAAACCAAGGGCTATAATGATTTACTTTGAGAAAGGTTTGCATGATATATATAAAATAAGGCATTGTCGAGCAGGTAGTGTGAAAACATATGTATATAGACATGTTTTATTCATTTTGAGTGCTTATAATAATGTAATAACAGTTACTTAGTATACAGGGTAAGTTTTTATTAAGTGCACAAATTTTAATATGTGATTCAGTGTCGTTAAAATAACAAATTTCAGTATTTTTCGTTATAATATTAATCACTTATTTTTTTTGTTTTTCATGGTAACTCGACCAATTATTGGATGAATTACTATGCACAACCCAAATTTCAAAAATTAAAAAAATAATCTTGAACAGATAATCGTGATTTATCAACGATACTGAATCACGTATCAAAATTTGTGCACTGATTAAAAAATTACCCTGTATACTATAAACAAAAGGGATTCGTCAGATAACCAAACTTAAAAATTACTTTTAATCAGTATAAGTATATGACTCGCAAACTGTTAATTCGTACTTAATTACTTGCATGTTTCCGGAACCAATTTGATTATTTTATGAGGATCTGAGTAAATAATGTTGTCTTTACCGTCAAATGTTATACCAAATACGTTACGTACATTTGCAATTTCCTCTAAACTATGGCTTTGTTTATTGGCAACATAAATTGAATGATTACCACAAAAGTAAGCCTCTCCGTTATTATTCAATGCTACTCCGCGGAAAAGTTTGTCTTTGGCATATTGGATACGTTCTACTGTGTCATTTTTGATTTCGAACAGACCTTTGTCGGTCGTTATAAATTGATCATCATCTTTGTCAATGACGAATTGGTAAATTTTCTCTGTAATATGTGCCTGGTGTTCGGGGATTGCTTCTTTTTGACTCGTGTCATACTTGTAAAGTTTTTGGGAAGGAAAGTCGATAAAGTACAGATGATGACTTTTGAAGAACATGTACCAAATATTATAGCCTCTAATTATTAGCTCTGCTTTTTCTTTCTTCTTTTGATGATACTTGTAAATTCCCTTACTGCCTCCTAGGTACACGTGATGGTTCGCTTCGTCAACCGCCGACGCAAAGCCATTCTCTACTTTCGTTATATTCCAGACAGTCTCATTGTCTTTTTCAATATAGCCAAGTTCGAATGTATCTTCTTCTTCTTTCCCGATGTTGTAACTGAAGAAAATTTTATGTTCTTGTTTATAAATAGACAGTTGATATGGTAAATCTAGTCCACTCGCCAAGACATCTTTTTTGTGCTCTTTACCGCGGACAGAAACATGTTCACATTCAGTGTCAGGATTTTTCCCGTTAGCAAAGATAATAACCACAGAAATAAGTAATGTAATTAGTTTCATTGTGGGCGTCAATAATTGTGCGCCGTCGAAAGTATTCTGGTCTGGTTGTTCTGTACTATGTGGCTCCAGTGCTATCAAATTGGTTCGGGTTACTAGATTACATGTCGTTAATAAAATTAGGTATAGTCTTATGTTACAAGGGGCGTATCATTTAGGGTACCTATGATCATTGAGAAATATGAATATTTTTTACCCTATGATTTACGTAGGTAATAAATAATAATTGAATAATACAAGTTGGCATAATTTAGCAGGTGATCAGGTAAGTTGGTCTGAACTGAACCCTCCTAGGCAGGCTTTTAAGTTTCATTACCGGTGGTAATAAATATAGATGAGCTACTTAATCTTATTTTCTTTTACTGCAAACAAGGTTTACCACAGTGCATTTTCTCTGTTATGATTTCAAAGATTGAACCGACTTACACAACTACCCACTGAAATGTGCTGCATGAAGTTTTGTGTACAATCTATCTAATGAAGACATTCGCGACAGAGAATGAGTAATAGTGCATTATTGCAGAGACCAGTAAGTAAGCCATCCAGGGCCCAATTGCATAACAAAGTACAACTAATATTACAAGCGGAACTCTCACTTCAGTTATATTAACTAGAAAGGGAGTTCCGCTTGTAATATAAGTTGTACTTTGTTATGCAATTGAGCTCTGGACGAATAGAAGTTAGGTGAGGCCATCAATGATACGAGGCCAGTATGGCGATTACTAGGCGAAGCTTGTATAGTGCTTTTTTAAAAAATGAAATAAGTTGATAAAAATAAAATAAAAGTACACATTGAAAAAATAAAGAAAATATACGACCCGCCATTTTAGCTACTTACTCGCTAACCTATTGGTATGATTGTATTTTTTAAAGGTACCGGGCGGCGATGTTAAGATATCTGCCAACTTTAAATTACAAACGTCATAATTTTAATAAGAATTTTCTTAATTTTGAAACATTTGAAACACAATAATTGTAATTACAACGACATAAATTAGTGAAAAACCGGCCAAGAGCGTGTCGGACACGCCCAAGATAGGGTTCCGTAGCAGGTACGAAAAAATCTTTGCATACTTTATTAATGTGGTTGTTTTGACATTAAGTCAATACTAATCGTATGTTTGAACATTAATCGTATGTTTGAACATTAAGTCAATACCCATTAGACGTCTAAGATCCCTTCCGCAGTTAGCAAAAGAAAGAGCTGATAACTTTAAAACGGCTGAACCGATTTTGATTAAACATATCTAAGAACCATCGCCAAGAAACCTGCTTTCTATTAAAAATATCGCATCCAAATCGGTTCACCCACTTAAGAGCTATGATGCCACAGACACACAAACACACAGACAGACAGACAGACACACACATAGAGGTCAAACTTATAACACCCCTCTTTTTGTATCGGGGTTAAAAATGCTTGCAATGACGGTTAAATTACAATCTTAGTTAAGAAATATTTTTTTACAAAAACTTAATACTGCTCACCTGATTAAGTTGAAAATAATTTTCCTAGAAAGTTTTTATTTAGTTTAAGTTTGATTTTTTTTCATATTTTTTAGATGTTCCGTCCAAAAGTTAGAGGGGGGACACATTATTTTGAACTTTCGGAGTGAATATCTCCCAAAATATTCACTTTATCAAAAAATGGTTCTAGAAAAGCTCTATTTATTTTCAAATACTTATGCAATGATACCCCACACTATAGGGTTAGTTGAGAAAAAAAAATCACCCCCACTTTACGTCTATGGGAGGTACCCTAAAACAAAATTTTTTAGTTTTTTTATTTAACCACTTTGTCGCCGTGACTGATATATACATTTATGCCAAATTACAGCTTTCTAGTGCTAACAGTCTCTGAGCTTAGTCGCGGACGGGCAGACAGACAGACAGACATGGCGAAACTATAAGGGTTCCTAGTTGACTACGGAACCCTAAAAATGTTCCTGTTATTTAATCAGTGAACTATCACATTTGCATACATCCTCTTAAGTGTGAACTTTTTAATAGTTTAAGTTTTTCGCAGACGAGAGCACGGGTTCCAAATTTAAACAATTGATATGTAATGGAATTTCATACTTACTTCCTGGACAGTTCGAGATTACTTCCTGGGCCCAATTGCATAACAAAGTACAACTTATATTACAAGCGGAACTCCCTTTCTAGTTAATATAACTGAAGCGAGAGTTCCGCTTGTATTATTAGTTGTACTTTGTTATGCAATTGGGCCCTGGACACTAGCAGTTCACAGACGTAGAGCACGGGTTCCAAATTTAAACACTTCATATGTAATGGAATTTCATACTTACTTCCTGGACAGTTCGAGATTACTTCCTGGACACCAGCAGCTAGTCTCCAGGATGCGTTACTTTCTACGACGTTTTTGATGACGTAATGGCAACATTACATACCATTTTTGAGATAACTATAAATTGAAAATTTTAAAAACCCCCAACGCAATTAGGTATGTTATGTCACTCGTATGTTTGAACGTTAAGTCAATGCCCATTATGCGTCTAGGATCCCTTCCGCAGCTAACAAAAGAGCTGATAACTTTGAAACGGCTGAACCGATTTTGATGAAACATATCTAAGAACCATCGCCAAGAAACCTGCTTTCTATTAAAAAAAACCGAATCCAAATCGGTTCACCCGTTTAAAAGCTATGATGCCACAGACAGACACACATAGCGGTCAAACTTATAACACCCCTCTTTTTGTGTCGGGGGTTAAAAATAACTATTGCAAACTTTTTGACAAGATTCTTTGTTTTTTTTTTAATAGATACCAGGATAATCAGGGCAGTTAGGTACTTATTATATTGCCCCGTATAAATTACTCAATTCAATGATCAATTATAACTGTAGATCCACAGTCGCGCGCCCGAAAATGTCCGAGCCAAATGAGCGCCACTTTGATAAAAGTGGCCTTCTTTTTAGGGTTCCGTAGTCAACTAGGAACCCTTATAGTTTCGCCATGTCTGTCCGTCTGCCTGTCTGTCCGCGGCTAAGCTCAGAGACTGTTAATACTAAAAAGCTGTAATTTAGCATGAATATACATATCAGTTACGCCAACAAAGTGGTAAAATAAAAAAATTAAAAATATTTTTTTTTAGGGTACCTCCCATAGACGTAAAGTGGGGGTGATTTTTTTTTTCTCAATTAACCCTATAGTGCGGGGTATCGTTGGATAGGACTTTTAAAACCATTAGGGGGTTGCTAACATGATTTTTCTATTCAGTGATCTGTTTGCGAAATATTCAACTTTAAAGTGAAAATTTTCATTAAAATCGACCGTCCCCCCCCTCTAAAATCTAAACTGTTGGGTGGAAAAATTTGAAAAAATTCAGAATGGTAGTAAATATATTAAATTTACAAGGAAAATTATAGCGGCTAAGATTGCTAGGGAATTATTTGTAGTTTAAGAGTAATTAGAAGCCTAAGGTATAAAACATACCTAAACTTGGAAGATTCCGTTCACATACGGAATCCTTAGAAAAATATTACTTGATTTTTTCGTAATGGCTACGGAACCCTATCTTGGGCGTGTCCGACACGCTCTTGGCCGGTTTTTCTCAGTACGTTGCGTGAAATTGTCAAGTTTAGCTGTCAAGTGTCAACTGAAATTCGACTGTAATAAAGTAAAGACTAGGTTCAAATTTCTGTGTAGGTGATGATTTTAATTGTTACGCAAACAAAAAAAAAAGTTCGGATATTCTTTGAAGGGGATTTTGTTCGGCAATGTGTATCTTCAGTTATAATTGATCAAAGACTCAATTATAAATATTTGTTAAATTTATTGGCAACTTAATAGAGAGAACGTTCATACTTTATTAGGAAACTGAAGTACTAGGATCGCATGCTCACAAGAGTATGGATGCCTGAATAAGATAGAAATATCACATCTCCCTCACTCCGACTATGAGAGGGGTTGATTCCCTGTTTGAATTTCTCCGCCCACATAACACCCTCTCAACACAAATTTGCGTTTGCGAGAGACCGGTTACTATCTATCTCTGTCAAAATAACATAAGGGTATTATTGTGCACGAACACAGATGCATGCAAATGCATTTTTAAAATATGAATCTCAATTTTAGTAAATTCTGGTAGGTACCTAATTTAATTAAGTACCTTAGTGTAAAAAAACTTTCAAAAATACGAATTGACCGCAAATCTTGGCCAGCTAAGCTAGCAAGTTTTGAACCGACTTTAAAAAAAAGAATGGATTCAATTCTTCACGTCGATAATAGGTATAATCTGTTGTACAAGTACAGTCGAGGTCAAAGATATATTTACAATTGAGTGTTCCAAAAATATCTTTACATTTAAATAAGTTTACACACAATACGACAAATACTTGCTTACAAAGAATGTGATATTTTAATCTTTTCACTTAAAGCACCAAAGTTATATTTAAAATCTTTCTACCATAGAAAAATTATCATACAATGTGACAACATTCGTTTACATTGCATGTGACACAATAATATTTCCAATCAATCAATCAATCAATTCAAGTGGGACTTGAAACTATACGTACAGTCAAGGGCAAAAATATGTATACACTTTAGTACCTTGTCTATTTTCGTCTTATTTGAACTGCCATATATGAACTGTCACAATGGTTAAAGTGACAAGGTACTAAAGTGTATACATATTTTTGCCCTTGACTGTACAATCGTAAATTTCTATACATACACCTATTGCTTCATGTATCTACTTACAGGTTGACTGAACCGTTCTTAATTTAAATAGTCATGTCATAATGATTACCTATGGTTCTTCCTTTATTTTTATCATTTGAGTATTAATATTTTTAAGTTTTTGTGTGCGTACCTGTGTCGCTCTGTAGTATTATAACTCTTAACGATTTTGATGTTTTATTAACCAACTTCAAAAATGGAGGAGGTTATCGATTCGGTTGTATGCTTTTTGTATGTTAGTTACTTCAGAACTCCGTTATTTGTAAACCGATTTGTTTTTTTTTACTCGACAGGGAAATTTTGTTCTTGGAAATCATCCTTTGGTGAAGTGGAATTGATGATGAAGACCACAGTTGGCCACCGCAACTATTTAAAAACAAGTACGTATCTATTTCACGGGTTGCGATTCGACTACTACGAAGTTGCTAAGCAATTTATACTTGTCTTAATCTTAATCTATAATCTTAATATAGCCAAAACTGTTAAATAAAATCGAAGATTTCTGTCCTAAATATATGTATGTAAAGTATTATCGTTAGGAACAGTAACATAACATTTCTATAACCTTCTTCCCGTAACTTTCAATGAAAACCAAAAAATATATAAAAACAAAATAAGTACGGTTTTCCAAGTAAACCTCATAAGTACCGTAAGTAAGTTTTGACGACCAGATGGCCTAGTGGTTAGAGAACCTGACTATGAAGCTTGAGATCCCGGGTTCGATTCCCGTGTCGGGGCAGATATTTGTATGATAAATACGAATTTTTGTTCTCGGGTCTTGGGTGTTTAATATATGTATTTAATTAAGTATGTATCTATGTATACTATAAGTATGTTTATCCGTTGCTTAGTACCCATAACACAAGCTTTGCTTAGCTTACTTTGGGACTAGGTTAATTGGTGTGAATTGTCCTGTGTTATTTATTTTATTACTAGCTTTTGCCCGCGGCTTCGCTCGCGTGTACCATGAGTATTTCAAAGAACTAAGATATCAAGCAAGCAAGCATGCACGCAAGCAAGCATGCACGCAAGCAAGCATGCGTGCAAGAAAGCGTGCAAGTAAGCGTGCAAGCAAGCGTGCAAGCAAGCCCGACTAAACTTCAGGTAGATACGGTCCTTTACAGTATTTCTTTATATACAATGTTTTTCACTAATTCGGAAGCGGGCACTAAAATAACCAGGCTTGTTAATAATATAAAACCTATTATTACTTTCTCCTGTCCTGCATTAGGTATAATTCAATGTTTTCTTACCTTCTACGGAAACTTGAGTAACTGGAAGCGCTGTGTACCTACTTAGCATTGATATTATACATATTATAGTATTTTGTAAAGGTGTTGTGTGACCTAACCGCTAAGGAGTTATACCTTCCATCATCAGCTCATCTGAATTACCAGAAAGAATACAACTTAAGATCTATACGTGCATATGATATTTAAAGAAACTTCCTACAACTCCTAACCGTTAAGGAGTTTAACCTTCCATCATCAGCTCACCCAGATAACCTGAAAGAATACAACAATCGGTCTATACGTACCTATAATATTTGAAAAATTATCCTCAACTCCTAACCGTTAAGGAGATTTACCTTCCATCATCAGCTCATCAACATGAGATGATGTCTACCAGACGCAAACACTTAAATAGCTTGAGAAAATATATGAAAAACGTAATGCGAGCCTACAAAATTTGAGGGTTGCCCTCGATTTCTTTGAGATCCCGTCATCAGATCCTGATTTGGTGACAATGGGACCATCTCAGGAGTATATTGTATTCTTTCGAATAAAAAAATATTTTTTATAATCGGTCCACAATTGACCGAGAAATGTGTGAACATACCTATATAGAAAATACATAAAGTGGAATCCATATCCTCCTTTTTTTAAGTCGGTTAAAGAGCCCTTTGCGGCCTACTTACAGTATATAAACTTATGAATTTAGAAATGTTAGCTTTCTACAACCAGTAAAACGCAAAATCCCGTTTTTTCCCGTTCCCGTAAGAATTTCAGGAAACGCTTTCTTAATGCTCCCCTACACTCCCCAAGGAACCCACTTGCCAAATTTCAGCTTTCTATGACCAGTAAAACGAAAAATCCCGTTTTTCCCGTTCCCGTGGGAAGTTTGGAAAGTCCTCTCTTAATTCTCCTCTAAACTCCCCAAACAACCTACATGCCGAATTTCAGCTTTCTCCGACCAGTAAAACGAAAAATCCTGTTTTTTCCCGTTACCATGGGAATTTTGGAAAGTCCTCTCTTAATCCTCCTCTACACTCTCCAAGCAACCTAGATGCCGAATTTCAGCTTTCTACGACCAGTAAAACGAAAAATCCCGTTTTTTCTTTATCCCGTGAGAATTTCCAAAAATCCTTAAAACAATTTTTTACTATTATAATTACCTACTTCTATGCCAAATTTCAAGAGTCTAGTAATTGTAATTCATAGGATCCCGTTGAACTGAATATATAAAGCCCGTTTTTTCCTTATCCCGTGGGAATTTTCAAAAATCCTGAAATAAATGTTTTAACTAATGTAATACCTACTTGTGTATCAAGTTTGAAGAGTCTAGTTATTATAGTTACTGAGACAGGGTCACTCGGAATCGAATATATAAATCCCGTTTTTTCCCGTTCCGTGGGAATTCCCAAAAAACCTTCCTTAGTGGATGCCTACATTGTATAAGGTATCTATGTGCAAAATTTCAAGTATCTAGGTCCAGTGGTTTGGGCTGTGCGTTGATATATCAACAGTAATTTAGTTTAATTAGACATTACAACCCCATCGCACCCCATCCAGGGAGATGGTATTTTACGTCCGCCACGTCGGATTTTAAAACCGTTGTTCTTTTCATAACCAGCGACCCGATAAACCATAGAAACAACACCCATGTTGATTTTCAGACTTTGTTACCCCTTTTCCCCCTTTTTGGGATTGAATTCTCAAAAAACCTGAAACACGTGTTTACTCATTTATTATTAGGAGTACTTCTGTGAAGTTTCGAATAAAATAGTCGAACGAATCTTGTTTCCCCATACAAACTTTGGACCCCCGTTTCACCCCCTTAGGGAGTGAATTTTGAAAAATCCTTTCTAAGTGCACCCCTAGACCTTATAAGGAACCTACATGCCAAATTTGGAATCTTTAGGCCCAGTGGTTAGGGCTGTGCGTTGATAATAATTATTATTATTTATTAAGTACATAGGGCAATCCTCGTCATAGTAAAAAATCATCAGGTTGCCAAGATCTATCAAATGGACATGTTTCGTTTCTGTTGGTGGATGGGGACAGTGCCCATACAAATTTTCCCATTGTCCTTTAAACGATGATTCCTTATTAGCATATCTGAAATTACCTTGACCTGATCCTGATGCTTAATCTCAGAAAAAAAGTAATTTAAAGAAACAACACATAATTAAATTAGATGTTTTGGTATTGGGGTGATGTTTTTTTTTTATAAATATTTAGGTACTCATAAACATAAAAGATCTCTACGATCAATTCTTGATCCACGCCTATTTCAACTTTTTATTAACCTTACGTTGTTGAACCCCAAAAAGTTCAATATTACTTTCTCAGACCTTCACGGACCATAAACCATACATTGCAAATGCGACCTTTTCTTTTCATTAAGAATTAGGGTAAGTGTACCAGTGAATGAACACTTAAGGAAATTTTCGACTTTGAAAATTAATTTTAGGCAGTTGGGCACAGTTTATTTAAAATATTACTTTTTGTATAGCACAACCAACTACTCTAGTTGGCTAACATCATCATTATTCAACAGTATTATTGCACAGTTTGAAGATATATCACTATTTAAGTGAAAAAATGGAAAATCACCAGTGAATGAACGCAAAATTCTAGTGAATGAACAAATGAAACCAGTGAATGAACAACTTTGTATATGATGTTTTGTTATACAAATATACAAAAGCGAAGTTATGTTAACACAAATACATTCAATATACTTATTTGGTCGATTCCATGTTCTAAAACAATTAAAATACAAAAATAAGAGTATTGTTCATTCACTAGATCTTGGAAACCAGTAAATGAACTAGCTATAAGTGACATAGTTCATTCACTGGAAAACTTGAACCAGTTAATGAACCTATATTTTACGTTTGTTCCAATACTGGCCTTTCGGTAGGTAATATATTTGGATCAATGTCACTGAAAACGAAATCTTAATATGACGACTAGAAGGAAAGATATTGCATAAATAGAAAATCCTGCAGTCCCAGTGAATGAACACCCCCGTTCATTCACTGGATTTAGGCGATTTTGGGTTCCAATAAAAAAACACTGGATTAAAAGGTATTGTTTGTAAATAAATTACATTAAACTATGTATGAATAGCACTAACAGGTCTTTGAAGCTTAAAAAAACCATACCCAATGAATGATAGATGGCGGGGACAAATGCAGTAACACAACAGAAGTATAGTAGCTTTCGTTCTTCCTTAATACTGCTCCATAGAAAAAATGTACAACATACGTACGTCCACTTTACATCGTCGCCATTTCAAAACTGTTGCTTAGGAGTCGAAGCAAATTTACCAGAACCTGACAAGTAAAGGTGCTAGTCGAAAAAAAAATACGAGGCGTGGTAGAAACGTACCAAATTCTTATTATTTCAAAAAATTATCGTTTTGTTCATTCAATGGGTACTGTTCATTCACGGGTACGCTTACCCTACTTGGTTGCGCTATTACTACATGTTACATTGACAATAATAATTGACAATGATCAAGTCGGTAATCAAATCAAAATACTTCAAAATGGCATGAACAAAATTTACCTGGTAAGATTGGCATAATTTTACTATTGTCAGTGATAATTATCATAATGCACTTTTTTGTTGGTAACGTTAAACAAACAGGATAAAGTTATTTTAGTATTTTAATCATTTCGTACACAACTAGATACTTGATGAGAAAACAATTACGTAATTTTGAAAGAACTGATTATTTAATTAAGAACAGCGCATGTTTATTTATTAAGCAAAATATTGGTGTAGGTATTTAGTACATTTTCAATTGGAAACGATAGTAAATGTCAACGTCAAGTACTTTGACCAGACATAACTAACGGTCTGCAGTACATTGCTGGCCCGAATAATTTTGTTAGAAAATAACAGATCCTTTTTTTTAACTATAAAACATTTAAACCACTTGGACTCAATTACTGATTAGTTAAAGGTGTATTAATTTAATTTATTATTCATGTATAAGTTTATACTAGTTTTGTCCGAGTCTGACAAACGCAAATGTCAAATTAACAGAAACTAACGACAAGCTAACGACTGTTAATATTTTTGTATTTTTTTAATAATTATCTAAGGGAGTATTATTAACTGTGATGTAACTTTTACGTTTTATGAGTTAAAATCGGGGATATTTCGGCACAGTTGCATGCGCCATGATCACGAGATCTCGTGATCATGGCGCATGCAACTGTGCCGAAATATTGGGCTTCTTCAAAATCAAGGAACAAAACCCGATTTTAACTCATAAAACTTTTACGTTAAACAAAAGTCCTCAATAAAACTTGAGACTTTCCATAAGATAATCAATTAAGTACCCTTTATGTAAAAACATTTAAAGTAGGCCGGTACTTACAGTGTTGGCTCCGTTTTACTACCACTACGGAACGAGTAATAAACTGGACCGAAGGCCTGAAAACTTAAGGGGGACGTCGTGCCATCCTAGCTAAGGTCGATTTTACTAGGAACGCAAACGTTCGAAAGAGACATAGACTATGCTATGCTTGCTAGAGCGACTCAGATAGGATAAGATATTATTGTAAGCATATTTTGTATCCTTGCATTTCTGCTCTCCCAGTCTGCTACGCAGTTCAAATAACATTTTTGCTATTCTACAATGAAAGGAGTGTGAGTTGCATGCTGAGAATTATGAAAACAGAACACAATGTGAATATTATTAAAGTTACCGTTCATTAATAACCAACTGGTAAGTCCCTATAAAAAACATTCCAAAATAAAATAATAAATTTAGGTTGAAATGAAAATATATCCGGGCTAAACTTCACATGCCCCTGTTGAAGAAACAGCCACCGTTCCTCTGGCGTACGTGACCTCATCTTTGCACCCACAAGCGTTCTGCGAACAAATGAATGCCTTGATTATCCTAAAAATAAAAGCAAATAAATGTTTTCAATTAGATAAGCTTATTATTTATAATAATATAAGTTTTTATTTGACCACTATCCTAACAATAAATTACTCTTTCGCAAACAGTTCCTTAACCCCTTCGACGTGTAGGAAAGGTAGGGTAGGTCCGCATATTTTGTTTATTCCTAATTTTATATTGTATCACGTAACAAACTTTACATAATATGTATGTATATTATATGGGCGGTACCCTAAAAAATGTTTTTTCTTTCTTTTTTACCACTTTGTTGGGATAACTATGCATAGGTATGTAGCATCCATGAAAAATTACATCTCTCTAGTAACAATAGTCTCTAAGCTAAGCCAGACAGACATGCGAAACTATAAGGGTTCCGTTTTTGCCATTTTGGCTCCGGAACCCTAAAAAAGCCTAAAAAAGGTAGGAAAGAAAGAAAGAAGACATTTATTCATTCACTTTTACACGAACGTAAATATATACGTATACTCTGCAGTGTCTATTGCAACTGCTTGCTTAATGAATCGAATCTATTAAGTATATTCAATTAATTAAAATAAATAATTAAATATCACGGGACAATTCACACCAATTGAGGTCAATTGGTGTGAATTGTCCCGTGATATTTATTTATTCCCAAAGTAAGCTTAGCAAAGCTTGTGTTATGGGTACTAGGCAACGGATAAACATACTTATATAGATAGATACATACTTAAATACATATTAAACACCCAAGACCCGAGAACAAACATTCGTATTTTTCATACAAATATCTGCCCCGACATGGGAATCGAACCCGGGACCTCAAGTTTCATAGTCAGGGTCTCTAACCACTAGCGTCATCATAATAAAAAAAAAAAAAATTCTATCATCATCATCATCCCAGCCTATATTCGTCCCAAGGGCACAAGCCTCCTCATGGAATGAGAGGGCTTGGGCCGTAGTTCCCACGCAGGCCCAGTGCGGATTAGGAACTTCACACACACCATTGAATTTCTTCGCAGGTGTATTAATTATATACTTACCATCAAATATACGCTTTTGTATATAGATTATTATTAAAATCTACATATCTAAATACTTACAGAAAAAAAATACTTACAAAAACGTTTCCAGGAGAGCATTGATCATTTTTCTCATAGAAATTAACTTTTTCCAGATTATGTCTGATGATATCTTCGGACTTCATCCTGCCGACGTTGGGATTTTCCGTTTTAGAGACCAGACCGTGGTGATGTCTCTTGACTAGTAAATTATCAAGGTTTAAGTGTTCTAGAACAGCAGGGCTACCGAAGATAGCGTTCTCTAGATACGAGCAGTAAATATCAGCGTCAGGCATATTTTGCTCGTTTATATTGTTATTGTTCTCTTTGTTACAACTTTTAACATCACCTTCTTCCCGCTTCAGGTAGTCTTGATATAGATCAGAGTTGGGAACGAGGGAGTTCATTTGTGGCTTAGATTTTTTGCGGATTTCAACAACAATATTTGTTACGTATTGGAATTTGAGAATATTAACAACGGTGTCTGTAATACTGGCCGAACCACTTTTATTGGGGCTTTTATGCTTGAGACACAGGCCTATCGGGGTTGATGTAGCGTTAGGATAGTAACCTGAAATAAGAAAAAAAAAACGTGGTAGATCTGGATATCTTTCCCATCGGATTTCAATACTGGTTGTAGAACTTTGCAAGGTTTACTGCAGGGCCCATGTCATACCGAACTTTTGTGGCTCATATTTTCCGAAAATCAATTTTTAATCGTGGCAATTATTCCATTCCCATATTTTCCCAGTGGCATTTTTTCCCAATTATTATTATTTATCACTGTTTAATTTTACTGTTGTCTTTTTTCTTTTCTCTTAATTACCCAGGAAGTATTATTATTATTTATTATTATATTTTTTCGATTAACAGTGTTTTCGATTAAAGCTGATGATCGACGGAGGTCAGCGCTGACCTCCTATTTCTGGGCGATTTTCCCTTTGGGTACCTACAAGAAACTACCTAACTAACCTAACCTAGGTAGGTTAGGTTAGGTTACTAGGTAGTATATTCTAGGACAGGTATCAATTTTAAGAAATAATGCCCACAAAAAATAAAATATTAGGAAAAAATGCCACTGGGAAATTTTTTAGTTCGATATGTAGCACGGAATCGATTCGGTGAATCGATATTTCACCCTAGAAAATCGACGTTCAATATTTTCTTAGGCGGCCCCTACACCTACAATAACATTGTACAATACTTTTTATTGTACAATAAGATTGAAAGGCGCTCTGAATCCAAACGAGCAATTATATTGCACAATAATACGAACTGCACAATGTTTTCGTGTTCAGTCGGATACTAAAATATTGCACAATAATGACCCTACACGATGCAATGGAAAAATATTGTGCAATAAAAATTAAACTCGCTCAAACTTTCGGTCAATCATTGCTCAATCTTCAATATTAACCCCAAACGGTCAATAATATTGCACAATTCGCAATATTGCGCAATATAATTGACCGTTTAGGGGCCGCCTTAATTTAAGCTTCAATAGAGGGTTCTTTCTCAAGGCAGATATGTATTCTTTTACATCCGATATGTTGGTATGGTAATAAAAACATTTGTAATTATTGAAATCCCTGAACTGAAGAATTCTCGGATTTTAATAAAAAGAGATCGATTATTATAGTAACTTTCTTGTTTTCCATAAAATGGATTTATATTTTTGCATTATAAATGTAAACTCGAAAAAAACTCGTTCTTTGAGAGATCGATCCTTGATACCTCGATTTGCTTGTGAATCGATTTTTTAGATAGCGATTCGAATCGATTTAAAAATCGATCTTTTTCGAGAAGAATCGCCATCCCTACACCACAGAACCTTGTCATAATGACATTTTACGTCGTTCGATAAGCATTGTTATTGACAAAAAAAATTATTGACTACGATAAGGTCTTAAAGAGGCTTAGGAATCAAATTGGTTGACTGTACACTGTGATTGCAGTGCCAGGGTTTTTATATTACTTTGTGCGGAATACTATTTACTATTTGCACGGCAGCTCTACTATAGCTGGGTCATGAACAGCTTCAGAAACAAAAGTAGTCTCTCCTGTGGACATAAAATTAGCGACTTCCAATCAGCAAACTTAAGATTATTTGAATGGGCCGAAAGTTGGGTGAAATGTAGGTATTGTAGATTTGACTAAAAAATATTGGCTATAGGTAGGTACATAGATCTTTAACTTTTGCCATGTCCACAGGAGAGAAGGCTTAGATTATTTATGCACTAGATAGAGTGTCAGTAGCAAACATTGCGATACAAAACGTCCAAAAATCTATTTGACAGCTTCATATTACGATCGCGTTACGTCATTCAAACTGAAGGGAGGCAAATGACATATAAGCCAACAGTTGGCTTATATTTTTCGGGACGTTGTCATGCCGGCGAAGCTCTATCTAGTGTATAAATAATCTAAGGGTACAAAAACATGTACCTACCTACCTTATGACTAGGGATCAGAAATTCCGATAACTAGGTACATATTACCTAAACTTCGGTGGCGGCCTTTGATCAATTATAACTGAAGATACATATTGCCGAACAAAATCCCCTTCAAAGAATGTCCGAACTTTTTTATTTGTTTGCATAATAATTAAAAACATCACCTACACAGAAATTTAAACCCTTTACTTCATTACAGTCGAATTTCGGTTGACACTTGACAGCTAAACTTGACAATTTCACGCAACGTACTGAGAAAAAGAAGGCCAACTTTTATCAAAGTGGCGCTCATTTGGCTCGGACATTTTCGGGCGCGCGACTGTGGATCTACAGTTATAATTGATCAAAGGTGGCGGCGGTGATGTTGAGCAGCGTGGAAGCGTACCCAATTTAACATTCCAGGCATTTTTAAATTAATAACTTTAATTTCAATACCTACTAATAATTCCCGTTCCCATGGGGATTCCGGGAAAATATATTATTATATCCTATGCCACTCGCGGAACTGAGACGAATCTATACTTCATTTAATTTAGAAGGACCAATGTGCGGTGCGGGGATTGCGGTAGAGATTTTAAACTTCGACTGGAGAAGTAAAGAGATGTTTATTGAATAAATGTTAAACTCTAGTATAAAGTCCACTACAACTATGTTAGTTAAGAATGTTGAAAATGTTAAATGTTATAATTATTCGAATGCACCCGGTCGCGACTGTTTCCAAAAATGCACTAACTATTATTCACTAATAATATAACTAGGTCGCGGCGATCAATGAACCGATTGCTGATTGCTGACAGTGCGCACGCGGCCTTAACGCATGTGTTAGGTGTATTGCACCGAACATATGTGTATACATACATATATACAAGAATTGCTCGTTTAAAGGTATTAGATAGATTGAAAACCACAACATCATTATATTAAATTGCGGCTCGTCAACTATTTCTTACCTAGCAAATAGTACAGTACAATAGTCTGGGAGTCGCAAAATAAAATTGTTTTAATGTCACTTTATTTGCGTGTCGTCAATTGTTACTCTAGTACAAATTGTAAAGAGATTACAGTTCACGAGCCGCAATAACCGGTGTGGTTTATAATTCTAAATTAAATGGAGTATAATGACGTTTTATCGGTGAGTTTCCGGGATGGGGGCCTGGAGATCTGTAATACAGGTTTTACCTAGTTCAGACTCCAGTCCCTCGCAAAAGTTACTAGTATCTAACTAATGTACTACCATAATGTTGTATTATTTATAACTATTGCTGTTATCTATGTACTTTTGTGAGGAGAAAATATACGATTATTATTATTATTAATGACACCCCACACTTCAAAATTTATTGAGCCGTTTAGGCTGCAGGGGGCGTGTCAAAGAATGATACGTACACACATACATAAATATATAGGTACCCTCGAAAAACATAACCCTCCTTCGACAGTCGAGTAACTAATAAGACCAAAATAAACGCATATTGAAATATTTAAATAAACTATTTGAAGTTATGTTCTGCACCTACTTTAACTTGTGTGTTTACAAAACCGGCCAAGTGCGAGTCGGATTCGCGCACCGAGGGTTCCGTACACATTTTTAGTTATGTTAAAAAATAATCTTCAGCAGAGCCCTGCTTTTAAGTAAAATGTACTCCGTGTGGGATCATTTTATGTTTGTTACATGGGCCCCTCCTTAATGTTTAATTTAATTACATTTTTATTATTTGTTGTTGTAGCGGTCACTGTAATACATAATCGGTGAAAATTTTAACTACGTATTTAATGTAATTATAACGATATAGTTAAAAACGCCGAAAAAAACAGGTTTCTTGTATGACGACCCCTTTTAAATTTTACTTTTTTTTTCTTGTATTTGTTGTTATACAGAAATACATCATCTGTAAAAATTACAACTGTCTAGCTATCACGGTTCATAAGATACAGCCTGGTGGCAGACAGACAGAGGGACTGACAGACCGAAAGACGGACAGTGGAGTCTTAGTAATAGGGTCCCGTTTTTACCCTTTGGGTAAGGAACCCTGAAAATGGTCAAAAATAGCAATAACCTTAAACATAATATTTGCGACGTGTTATTTGTCTCATGCTCATGACGTTTTGTTCAATCCCGGAATGCCTAAATTAAAATGATTAAAAATTATAAAATTAAGGAGCTAACTCCATATAGGTACTTACTTAGCTTTTTCCGTGGTTTCGTCAACTTTAGACAAATATATATATATAGGTAGGTAGGTAGGTATCCGAATTTCCGATCCCTATTTTTGACCCATCAACTAAGGCTACTTACTCACAGTTCTTAGCGATGCGGGAGCAGGATGTGAGTGGCGGGGAAGTATCAAGCCGGGAAGGCGCGCTCCTGGTGCAGAATCGGCTGCTGGTCCACGTGGAGTCCGAGCTCGGCAGAGACTCCGACCATGACTCCGTTGACATCCATTTGGACGACTCCCGTAAAGTGAAAAAAGTGAGCGCTACCACTGCCTAAAAGAAGAGAAAGTGCGATAGATATATAGATAGGCACTTAATAGCATATTCTCTAATATTTAATATAAATTATAAATAAATATTATACTTGAAAAGTGACATGTAAAAAAGCCCTTTGCGGCCTACTTGCAGAATAAACGTTTTGATATCGACTTTGTATAAAATACTACAGTGTAACAAGACGAAGATGCGTTAACTATCCAAAAAAACCGGCCAAGTGCGAGTCGGACTCGCGCACCGAGGGTTCCGTACAAATTTATATGTATCTATGAACATCCAGTCTTAGCAGACCCCTGCTCCTAAGCAAAATGTGCGCATTGAAGATTGCATGCATCCCATTGTAGATTGGTTACTGATATAGACAGACAGACAAAAAATTTATGCTTTTCGCAATTTTTTCGTTTATCTGTACCAGTGTTTGCTTCGTACCAAATTTCAAGATTCTGTTTTCACGGGATGTATCTTGTAGGTTTTGATTCCCTTGCGAGTGTCGAAAATTTGAGGCATAAATAGATTGGTTACTGATATAGACAGACAGACAAAAAAAATTATGCTTTTCGTAATTTTTCCTTTATCTATGCTATAAGACCTTCCTTCGTACCAAATTTCAAGATTCTGAGTTTACGGGAAGTACCCTGTAGGTTTTGATTCCCTTGCGAGTTTCGAAAATTTGCGGAAATTTGCGGCATAAACGGCTGTATCTCTTGATTGCGTTGGCTTAGAAGTTTGACTCCAAGGGACAGTAGACTTGAGTATTTGATATAAATTTCAGCTTGATACCTCCACGCGTTCCTGAGAAAAAGGGTCTTGACAGACGGACAACAAAGTGATCCTGTATATAAGGGTTCCGTTTTTCCTTTTGAGGTACGGAA
Source organism: Archips xylosteana (assembly GCA_947563465.1). NCBI lineage: Eukaryota > Metazoa > Arthropoda > Insecta > Lepidoptera > Tortricidae > Archips > Archips xylosteana. The sequence goes on from OX387343.1 coordinate 17,767,506, forward strand.
CCCTAAAAATAGGTGATTATCACAAAATAATGTGGTACTAAAGTTAATTCCTCTCAGCTAGCGTTTTCTATGTTAATTCAGTGTATTTCCAGGTCATTATCATTATACCTGTGATATAAGAGGGGCCAACATTGATTTGAGGTTCCCAGTAGTAAATCGAATTCAAATTACTCGCATGAAAATGTATAGAATTACCTATATTATATGAGAAAAGGACGTACGGAAAGGAGGTAATATGTAAAAACATATGTATAATAATTTTCTCAATAAAAAAACACGAAATTGGCTCTAATTTTCCTCTATTGTTAATTGACTTTCAATGTTGTGCACACTACTAGTGCTAGTAAGTCACAATTTTAATATAATCTAATATATAAAAATCTCGTGTCACGGTGTTTGTTATCGAACTCCTCCGAAACGGCTTGACCGATTTTTATGAAACTTTTTTCACTGTATTACATAGGTCTGAGAATAGGTGCTAGGCTACTATTCTTCGCAGACGGAGTCGCGGGCAACAGCTAGTTATATGTATATAATATCTACATACATATTTATTTTACCAAGCAACACTATTAGCGGTATTTTTTTCAATTGGCTTTTTATGAACCGTCTTTGGCGCTAACTACGTCCAAATTTCGCGTACTTAATATGCAAAATGTCTGTTGGACCTAGGGGGGGCTACTACGAAATTCGAAGTTCGTATACCTACTGCCGTCCTTTGCACTCTTCTGTTTACTTCTATTAGCGAAAACAGAACGGTAGGATCCTAAGTTCGGAAATCGAATTTGGTAGTATAGGGCCTGATGCATAAGGCAAGAGAGGAAAGAACAGTGGGTGGGACACGTGAGGCGAACGGCTGAAATGACATTTATTGGCTTTAAACGCGCCACGTCAAAACTAAAAAATCTTGCAACGGGTTCTGTGCCTTTCCGCAACTAAGTATATTTTTCCCAACTGATTCATTTGCCAACTGTTTTTTTCTGAAACTGCAAACTATTCAGGATTGTTCCTGAAAAATATCTTGAATAGTTTATTATAGTTTAAGAAAAAAACTTTTGGGCAATGAAACAGTTGGGGAAAAAATTCTGCGAAAAGGAGGCTATTTTTGTGGTAGGTCTAAACTAGGCTTTACCTTACCATGGTGAAGCAAGCCCCTGCGCAGATGGTGGCGCCGAGCGCGAAACCGTAGCGTTGGACCAGCGCGCCGCCCAGCACGGGGCCCGTGACCTCGCCCAGAGAGTAGCAGCACGACCACACGCCTGCCACCGCGCTGTACGTCGCCAGCGCTTCCGGACACCCACCCTCGTAGCTGTGGACACAAACTCTCACATACATTGCCAGATAATTCGGGATCCAGTAGTTTAAACAACAAACGCTTGACAAATGGATCATTCTACAAATTAAATTTTGCGTACAGAAAGTTCCGTCCGAATCGCTGTCACCATCTTACTCGCTAACCCTGCCGCCATGCAGTAGCGAATGTGGAGAGCATGCCAACCGGTGTAATTACTGGCATATGGGGTATTCTATCCTTATCAGAAATTTTCTGGTTGGTATTGCGATGTTAAGTGGCGATAAGTTGTTACTTACTTATCTTTTTTTACTGCAACAGACATTGTAGTTAGAACCAAATGTTTTGTTAAAACCTAATCAGGCGCCTTAAAGGTTAGGCCAATTGTTGTGACTTTTCAAAAAAGTTGATATTGCGGCAGAAAATAAAGTGTTGTCAAATTAATTGTTTGTCGAACTATAAGTAGATAACATACACGATGATTTTTAATCGGTGATCAGAAACCAATTTTTCTATATTAAAAATCACCGTGTATATAACAGCTAGATTTCAGCACATTTATTGCCCTCATGGGAGAGGTCCGATTGCTGAAATACAGGTTTACACCTAGTTTGGCAGCTGTGCCCCGTTTTGTTTATGAGCTTATCTAGTTTCTACATATAGGTATAGATTTCTAAGATACTTGTACGTTTTTAGGGAAATAAATAATAATAATTATTATTATTAATTCCGTCAAACGTGATGGTGCTCACAGACCATCTTCTTTTGACCAATCAACTTTAACTCACACAATAATGCTAGGTAAGTTTTAGGGAAAACTAATCCGCCTATACCTACCTAATATTATTATGCTCATATCAGAAAGTAATTTTTCTTTGCTGACTGTAAGGTAGGTATTTTTAAGACTCAATATGTATTTGCTTACGATATGCCATATGTAGAACTTCACAAATTGGGAATGTCTAAAAAAAATTACCAGTGGTTTTTATATTTTTTTTTGTACAGAATAGTCAATTATTATAAACTAATTTCAATATTTTGTCATTTAGTTCTCTACTTTTTTCAAAATTAATTATTGAAACTATTTTAGTTGATGACGTCAGATTATAATTGAGGGCTCCCACAATACCAAATTTCTAAATCTATCTAAATGCGTACGATAAAAAAAAAAAAAAAAAAAAAAAAATGCGTACGATAAGGCAACCCCTTTAATTATTGTTTGCGTACTGGTACACTATACACTGTGTCACTTTACTAGCACTGACAAAGTGCTAGATGCAAGACAGCGGGTCCAAATCAAACTCCGTAGTATAATCCACGCGTAAATTGTGAAGAATTCTAACCACACAGAATAAAGTACGACTTGGACCGGTCACGCAATTTACACCAATGTCAAATGAAGGTCATTGCTTATTTGTTATATAATAAATTCATTACATAATATTAAAATGAAATAACTACAGAAAACGATTTAAAAAGCATTTATTTCGAAATGGTTTTCGATTTTCTATACATTGCAAAAAAATAGACATCCCCAATTAGAACAATAAATTTTACATTTAACGTTTAATTAATGAATTTCTAAAAATAAGTAATATAGAAATATTATTTTACTACCGAGCCTTGAGTCTTGAGTCTCTACACAGGAAAATGATCAAGGCTCGGTAGCTATTTTTGAAACAAATATCATTGAGGGACTCACATTGAACTGGCTAAAACTCCTTGGAATGTAGGTAGAAGAGTCAACGCGACCGATATACTCAAGATCGATAACGCCACTAAATCTAACCAAAGATCCCTGGAAATAAATACAAAAAGTGAAAACTTTATCTCCTCATTCATAAAAAGTTACAAATCTGTTAAAGAAAAATCAGAGTTACCGATAAATTTCATGACTATAAATGAACATAAACCTTCATGAATAAGGAAGCACGTTAGTTAATAATTATCTTTTACGAAATTTCTTAGCAAAAAATTGATGTCCTAATTTAAATAACAGTATGAAGCAAAGGTAGCGAAGCTTAGCGTTGAGTGCGGTTCGGGTACTATTTTCCCGTATTCGACTTTCGCAGGGTGCAGCGCTGAAAATGGTGTTCTCGTTCTCGCCCTCGGTGCGAGAAGCAATAAACTCACTTCCTATGAAGGTATAAAAGAGATAAGTACAGATTTGTGAATAACTCTTTTATTTTGAATTTACTGTAAAGGAAAATCGTACGGTAAAATAGTTCCCATAACGCACCACCGGTTGTATTTCTCCGTATTTTTGACCCCGTACCGCATCCAGCAGGCTTATTGTCTAACGTTTTTGACGCTTGCCATCGCAATCACTATCTCTTTCTCTCCAACGGTATAAAAAGATGACAGAAAGAGACAGTGAAAGCGAAGGCAAGCGACTGAAGCGTTAGACCAGACCACAGACTACTAAGAGATACTAGACAATACGGCCTCTGGTGAAGGGACAAATGGTCTCATTTGTTACACGCTAGGAAGGTGCAACATCTCTGTGTATTATCGACGAAAAATGAAGCGTTCGCGAAGAAAATTAAAAACAAGCCGTAAAAACATTCTTATAAAGTAAACTTTTTAAAATATTTTTGCTGATAAGTAGAAGAAGATTGTTTAGATTTTGTCTGTATTAATAAATATTTGTTGTCGACGTTTGTTTTAATACTACACTGCCACGTCCTTAACATATTTTCTTTTCAGCGCGGTACGGGAAATAATTGGCCGTAAATTGGTCATATTTTCTAAACTATAACTCTGAGTCAGGTACGACGGCAGCTTAATAAGATAGACTAGGTACAATATGATCTAACTTTTGTCGAAAACATAGGTCTGTAAAAAGATTTTTTATAAAGCTACACACTATGAACGGGAAAATACTAAATATTTCCCGTAACGCACCAGCTGAAAGTCCACCAAAATCATTGCCGCAGTCAACATGTTAAAGGAATAAATAGAAGATCTTTTGAGAAGCTATGAACTTAAAATAGGTAATACATTACTGGCAAAGTGCTAAACACCAGGATGGTATCTACATACTTAGTAATTTTCAATCGAAATGCTCTTTACTAGTTTACTTGCTTACGTTGTAATTCCAGGAATAAACGGGCAGGGTCCGAGAAGCAGCAACCCGAACGTGGTCAGGAACAGTCCCCAGACCATCATGCACCAGTGATTGTGTACCCTGTTGCCCAAACAATTCAGGTTATTAACAAAACTGACATCAACATCACATCGCATCACCATCATTATCAGGCGGTCGATGTCGGTTGCCGTTGCCATCTTGCGGAATCGCTTAAGGGCGTGCTTGACGGTTCCTTTTAAGAGATGTCGTGTAACGCTGTTTCGTGTGTATGCGTAGTTATGTTATTTATTATACATGTCATATAGTTTTTATTGTAGTCTAATTTATCTTGATACGTATTAGTTTAGGTACTGTATTTATTTTATGTAAATATGTATGTAAGTGTATTTTAATGCACTTTTGTTAACTTTAATTTTAGATTTGTTCTAGTTATTTTCCATTGCATGTCTGACTAGAAGAGATCCCATAAAGGGATAAATCATAAATCATTTATTAATTGTCAAGACTGTGTACACAAGCTCACATTTAAGAATTAAAGTTCCAACAGTTTATCCATTTCGGACGTACAATAAAATTTAACTTAACAATAGCCTAAACTTAGTTATCTGAACTAATAATATTCATTTAAATTATAAAAACACCTAGTAGCTAGCCATTCTTTAAGTTTCCTCTTAAACTGGGTATCTTCATGTGACTTAATACATTCAGGTAAATGATTAAATATTTCAATTCCAGCAACATAGGTAGGTACGAGTAGGTAGGTTCTCTTTCTCAAAATATAACTGGAAGGCCGGACTGTACATACCTACATCATAAGTTCGCCTTTGTATTCTTTTGTGTTCCTTGTTAACTGTTAATTTCATATGGTTTATGAAAAATAGTTTTATTTACATACACAAAACATTACAACGTATCCACATAGAAGTCAAAATTGAACTATGGTTGAACTCACCGGTCCGCCACCCACCCCCAAAGAGGGCTAAATATCCCATACAAGCTGGAGAACAACAGGAACACAAGTCCAATTTGTTTGGTTGACAGACCAAACTGTCGCAAGTGTGGTTCCAGCGTGGGGTCGAGGAATGCCCACGTGTTGGAAACGACCACGATCACCATGCCGGTGATTATTATCGAAGGAATCTTGAACAAGCACAAAACCGAAGCAGATTTTGTGCTGGTCACCAACCCTGAAACAATTGAAAGTAGGTATAATGCATGTGCCTAAACATTGATCAAATATAATAACTGGTATGTAAGTAAAGCATATTGTACAAACCAACCGTACCGTCACAATCCGAAAGCAAGAAGAAATTTATCGGCACCGTTAAGCACATTATAATGCCGAGAGTGTAAAACGGCAGACCAAAACCTCCGATCTAACTGAAACAATTGATTAAACATTTTAGACATATCATGATATGATTTAATATTATAATTATAATAGGTAGATACGGCTGGCGCCAGTCTCAAATGGGCCAGACATTTATATTACACAGAAATAACATGTAGTTTAGGGTCATACACATTTTTTTGTTTGCGTCTCTCCTGTAGACATGACAAAAGTTAAGGATCTATACTATAACTAATATTTTTAGTCAAGTTCACATCGGCGTGTGGAATGCCTGGCCAACTTTCGGCCCTTTAAATACTTAAATCTTAAGTTTGCTGACTCGGAGTCGGAGTGATTAGGTAGGTAATTCGAATGCGTACCGAATAGAGAAGTCCGCCGATGGCCGGGCCAACGGACATGCCGAGGCCGACGAATGTCTCGAGGATGCCCAACACTGAGCCGATGGCGTCCGGGAAGGTCTGCACCACGAATACGTAGCTAGCCGTGGAGTACGCGCTGGCGCCGAGGGCCTCCGTGCCACGTACCACGAAGCAGAGCACCGTGAACATCGTCGTATCCTCGATTAGCACCAGACTTCTGTTCATTTAAACCGAAAGTATAATGTGTATAATGTTTTAAGCTTTCGCGATTCTCACTCATAAAGGTCACAGCACACATTTCAACTCGGAAAGGGATCGTCACCGTATCAGCTCGAACCGTGAACGACTCGACTTGATACGGTGACGATCCCTTTCCTTGTTAATATGTGTACTAAGAGCTTAACTCTTATTCTTCGGGACTTGGTCTTGGTATTGGGCTTGGAGAAGCCCGATATTTCGACACAGTTGCATGCGCCATGATCACGAGATCGTCTCGTGATCATGGCGCATGCAACTGTGCCGAAATATCGGGCTTCTTCAAAATCAAGGTACGCGGAACAAAACCCGATTCTAACTCATAAAATTAGTAATGACCGCGATAGTCTAAAATATTGTTGTGTAGACTAGTTTTTGCAATAAACATAACAATTCTAAATATAAATAATGTGCAGAAAGAAGTATAAAGGCGAACTTATCCCTAAAAAGATATCTCTTCCAGCTAATCTTATTAGAAGACAAGCAGTGCAAATTATATGCAGTAAATTTCGCACACAGATAGTTTATACCCTGGATTAACGTATAGGATACTTTTTATCTCGGAAAATTGCATAGTTCCCGCGGGATAGATTTAGACGAATTCTTCGCAGACGGTGTCGCGGGCAACAGCTAGTTTCTTTATATTTTTAACTGACCAGTGATTGACTCAGTAGAGTAGTACCTGTAATAATCCTCCTTCGGCAGTCGGGTAAAAGTGACGACAGAAGCGATGAATGAAATTCATGAAAACATGCATATGCGGAGGGGATGCGAAGGTTTATAATCCCGCAAAGGTTCTTTTAATCTGTTTTACCTCGATGTCATCTGGCTCGTTAAATTTATTTAGAATCTTTAGTAAAGTTATACTTATAATAATGCATAGTCAGTCATATAAGTACATTGCGTTTAAAACTTTGGAGGTTTCTACGTAACGGCACCTAACATATAGTGCATTAGCTTTGTTCTTAATTAATAGAGATGAGATAACTTACCCAAACAAAACATTACAAAATCCCGCTATAAACATCCCCGCGATGAACATAAACTTGGCACCCATTATCGGAATCTGGAATAAAACTAAACTTTAGATTCGGTCACTTATTATAAGTAGGTATCTTAATAAAGTTAGTACCATCCATTTATTAATTACATAGTTATTATGTCTGGATATTTTATAAAATTAAATGGGTATTCTGAATGCCCAATTGAACCTTGCGTAAATGAAATTAAAGATCTACTTATTTGTATGCATCAAGTTAGCGCGCCTACTGAAGAATTTACGAAGTAATGATCCCTGAAAACATTAATTAAAAAAGTTTTTGCTAAAAATTCCATTTTTAATAAAAGCTTTTTTTTACAGACTGTAGCTTGTAGGTACTTTTTGCCACTGGTTACCAAAGAAGTCGTTTTGTACGGAGTTCCTATGGTCACCCTCCAGCTCCATTGACAGATCCTGGTTACCATCTAGGATCAAAGTACTCGTCAAGACGAATCAAAAAAGCCCAAACACGATGCGGTCGTATCGTTTTATTACAGAGATCCTATGGGCACCTTCTAGCTCCATCATAAGATCAGCTCCATCTCATAATAATAATATTGTCATTCGATTTATACATCCATGCAAAAATTTCATCTCAATTGAAAACCGGGAAGTGAGTCAAATTTAACTTGCAAGATTTGACCCGTACATTGATACATTATGTAGATCATCCATAATTATGTATTAATAGAAACTTAAGTATTCATTAATACATTTGAAGTTAATAAAAAGCTTGTAAAAACAGGAAGGTAGGTACGGAAATTATTTTATCCCGAAAGTTACATATCAAGTAAAGTAAAGTCTTCGGTGTCAATTCAAAATCCAATTCCCTGCCTGCGACTGTGTTCCCTGAACCCTGGCCGTTTTCAAGTCTAGGGTGAATGAGCATTTACTAGGCAAGCGTGCTCCATCGTAGGCCTCATCTTCGCTCTCCATCATGTGTGATTGTGGTCAAACGCAATTAAGTATACACCTAATAATAATAAAAAGTTACTTTGATGTATTTAAAAAGCATAATTTAAGAGTCACAATATAAATTTATCCATAACTAGCCGTTGCCTGCGATTTTGTCTACGAACAATTTATCTGTCGCTGAACTATGCAGTTTTCTGGGATAAAATCTATTCTATGTCCTTCCCAGTGTCACAAACTATCTCCTTACCAAATTTCATCTAAATCGGTTCAGCTGTTAAGGCGTAAACAGATAACCAGCCAAATGCAGTATTTGTACTTAATTGATTTTCGCGCGTCACATTTTTGACGTACTCTTTCGTTTAGTCGCATAATAGGTATGGATATTGTTTTCATTTAGTAAAGTAACCTAAGTATAGCATATATGGATTTAAATGATTCTTACGAAGTTCCCCAAAATCGGCGACGTTATGAATATCACCACGGCATAGAAGCTGAACACGAAGCCACAGACGGTGTTTGACAGTCCCTTCTGGGAGGCTTCTCCGGGGAAGAACGGGGCCATGACGCTCATGGAGCAGAAGCTCATGAAGTCTACCAGCGCCAGCGATGCCAGCGTCAGCCGCTGCTGCCGCGTCAGCTGCCTCATGGCCCCAGGCCTCGGCCTCGTCTGTGTACGGACTAATCTAAATAAAAACAATGAGTGAATAGGTATTTGTTTTTTTTTAGGAAAGTTCCAAGTAAGGCAAGATGGGGGAATATCGAATGGTTTTTGATTAGATAAGTAGATGAGCAGTGTTGTCTTTAAACCATTGTAAAATAATAGTAGATTGTACACCAAGGGGATAAAGCACTGCATTATGTCACGGGCGCGATATTGAATCCTGAGCGTATCGAGGGACTCCAGATTTAACTCCCGAGCGTAGCGAGATGGAGTCCTGAGAGCAGTGAAGGATTTAAGTGCGCCCAAGGCAAAATCAGTTTTATCCCCGAGGAGTATACTCTACTTTTCTCACCTTTTCCGAGACAATAAAAACCAAGGCTACTGAAAAATACTCGAAATATACCAGAAGTACTGATTCCGATACAGACTTTGCGCCTTTTGCTGTTTTCCATTTGTCGAAATCGTCGTAAGCTTTTAAGTATTTTTCCTTCGACTTCTCTGGGAGTACATTATTAACAATTTCTAAGGCTGGCTTGCGCAGACCTGGGTTAGCTACTTAACTCCGAGCGAGGTAACTGCTAACCCAGGGTTAACAAGTGTCAAAATGTATGGAACTGTCATTCTTAACCCAGGGTTGCCGATTTAATTTTTTTACCCTGAACTGTGCAAGTGGTCCTAAGGCGTCTAATTTAATGGAATCAGGAGTCAAATCACTTTCGTCACTCGATATTTTCTTAAAGTTTTATCTTCTTTTGCAGTTTTGATACTTAAAATTGCAGCGTATTTGAAACACTCGCGGCTTTTGTTTAAGTAAATGACTTTGTTTTCGTTCGGCCGCGGAACTTGTAACAGATAAAAATCAGCTGTTACTCACCGGCTTCGCACAACGGTGGCAAATAGTAGATTGTTCAACAAGGGACTAAAACAAGCCATAATGACACGAGATATTTAGCCACCCGAGCGATAGCGAGGGAGGCTATAATTCGAGTTGTCATTATGGTAGTTTAGTCCCGCGTTAAACACTCTACTTTTCACTTTGAATGCGAGGAAAAAAACGACGTACAAAATTACTTTTTTTACAACGTATGCTCAATACGAGCAATGGACATCTGTTCAAAATTCAAATAGCAAAAAAAATACCGCTGTCTTTTCTTTTCTTTTATATTTTTTTTGTAAAGTGACGCTTTAAATGCTTGCATAATTAGCCAACAGATTCTAACTTAAAGACTATGTTAAAACTAATTGGACTATGCATGTAAGAATGATAATTGTTCATTCATTACAATCGGCAAATAAATTAACCTAATTGATCTAAGTTCACACACAAAATATATTGTTAACTGAAACACTTACCCGTGAATAAAGAAACGACTTTTTAAGTTTATTTTCTATATGCCAATTCTTTGTTAAATTATATCTAATTATACTTTCTATTTACTATTAAATGCAACTGACATCGCATTATTTTGAAGTCACGCCATATTAACATTCAAACGTAACTGCTCTATCTACCGTACACTCCAGCACTGCTTTGCCGACAAAGCGGATTGCTATTTTATCGACAGAGCAGGGAACTGCTTTACCGACAGCGTTTTTAAAAAAAAAAAACAAATTAAAAACACCTAAGCTCAAGGAAATCTTTCTTTACGTGCAAAATAAAATGAATTCATCTTTAATATTTTATAATTAAATAGATTAATATTCGTAATTATTCAATGTGTTTCACGAAATTATTATTTTTTAAATATTTTTTATACAGTTGTCATTTTGAGGTTATTTTCACGCCCTAAAGGCTTCCACAGACCGAAGCGCAGGGCGCTACAGTGCGTCCGCAGCGCGCTTCGGTCTGTGGAAAGCTTTAAAATTGTCTATACCCAGTTACTGAAAATGGTGATAATCCTCCATTCACAAACACCGTGATTGGCAGTTTAGGGGTTTCCATAGTCAATTAAAAAAATTTTACTTTAATCCCTTGAGATCAAAAAAGAGCTTTAGTCCCGATATGCAGAGACTAAAGTAACATTTTAAGAGCATGAGAAGTGAAAAGACTATTTTTGAACCTCAGGGCGCCTGTTGCTGATTATAGTAAATAAAAAAATTACTAGATGGCAAACACTTTATTAAAATTAAGTCTTTCAAGGTTAACACTAGAATAAAGTTCGGGACTGACCTTTTTCACTTTTAAATCACACTCTTACACTGAATTTGTAGCAGCAATCCGCGAGACTGTTGAGGAAGCAGCCTACTTCAGGTGTCTTGTCCTGGAGTCACTTTCCACTTGAGTTACCCTCTGCAGTTCAGGTTAATAAGCCAAAGAGACAAGCCAGCACCGAGCTTGAGGACCCGCCTTTTTAATGCGATGCTATACGATACGATGCAATGCTACGCGATACGATGCGATACGATGCGATACAGTGCGATACGATGCGATACGATGCGATACGATGCGATACGATGCGACCCCTAAGAAAACAATAAAAAATCGGTTGAACATACCAATAGCCATGGTGTGCCAAACGGACACATACCATATTAAGACAAAAAGCTACTTACATTTGCTGGGTTTGAGGAATTTCACTAAATATCTGCCATCCGGTTATTTTTAATAATTATTTAAACATGGGCTACTGTTTGCCCTAAGAAATATTACTAATTTCTATTTTTAATTAAATCGGTAAGTAGATGGTATTCTAAACTTTTTTTGTTCTTAACGGCCGCTCTTGAAATGACCAAATTGTGTGGTGGCGCTGTATTTATGCGGCGGTTTAGGGAACTATTTCATTCGAGTCATTTGACGGATGAATGAGCTGACAGGTTGTTACCGACAGTTTAAGCACGATGTTACAGTTCGCCGCGAGAGGGCGCTGATATCAATTTTGCACGTTACAAATAAATGAGGCGCGGCGCGGCCCCCGCGGAGCTGGCCACGTTGAGCACCAGCACCAGCACGAGCTGCGCGCTGGCCTGCACGCCGGGCGATTTTGAAATTAGACTTTAAGTGCATATCAATAAGAACTACGAGAAGTGAGAATCACATTACTGCCGGCGGGTTATAATGAAATTCAGTACGCTTAGTATAAGTTTTACTTCACCAAAATACTTCTCGATCGCGTTTACAAATCGAAAATTCAATTCTATGGAAACATGGACAGCGCCTCCGCGCGCGCGCGTCCATGTTTCCATAGAATTGAAATTTTTACGTACACGCGATCGAGAAGTATTTTGGTGAAGTAAAACTTATACTAAGCGTACAGAGTGCTAAGTATAAGTTTTTACTTTACCAAATACTTCTCGATCGCGTTTACGTAAAAAAATCAATTCTATGGAAACATGTGACAGCGCCTCCGCGCTCGCGCGTCCATGTTTCCATAGAATTGATTTTTTTACGTAAACGCGATCGAGAAGTATTTGGTGAAGTAAAAACTTATACTAAGCACTCAGTATGCTTAGTATAAGTTTTACTTCACCAAAATACTTCTCGATCGCGTTTACGTAAAAATTTCAATTCTATGGAAACATGGACGCGCGGCCGCGGAGGCGCTGTCCATGTTTCCCTAGTAATTGATTTTTTTACGTAAACGCGATCGAGAAGTATTTTGGTGAAGTAAAACTTATACTAAGCGTACAGTACAACATTACGCCCCGGCGAATGCCAAGGGCTATAATGATTTACTTTGAGAGAGGTTTGCATGATATATAATAAGGCATTGTCGAGTAGGTGGTGTGAAAATAATATTAAAAATTACTGCGCAGTGTTGTCATAAAATTTAGTGATAAATACTTAATCGCAAGTAAAGTAAAATTAAAGCTTTACACATTAGGTGCAGTTTGTACGGTTCTGTGGAAGTGGAAAATTTCAGTTGTTTTATTCCTCTATCAAGTAGGTACTTAGCAAGATACATAAATAACAAGTCTTCCTTTAATTTTACCAGAGTATATTTTTTGTTTTTGTGAAGGTAAATAAATAAGTACCTATCTACGTAGCAAAGGAAAAGCAGTAGGTAATGTTCCCTAACATAAGTAAGTAGGTACGTACATATACATCAACTTCTCCATATTGGCTAAGGCTATGTGCGAAGCGGGTGGTGGGGGTACAGAAAACGATCGCAGCGCACATCAAGGCAAAAATTGGAAGTAAATCGGAGGAAATGTTGTCAACGCTACGCGGCGCTACCGTCGTGCACGTAGCCAATAAACTGCATAGAAAGTAAGTACTTGAGTTAAGAAACCGAGTATACTAAGTACATTCTACATTATATCGCACCTTCAGAATTAAACTGACTTAATTCGAAATTATCTCATTTTAAAATTAAACCTGATTGTTTTAATATAAAGTTTGTTATTAAGATGAGAATATTTCGAACTGAGTCAGTTCAATTCTAAAGGTGCACGTGCCCAGGTACTAAACTCTAATAATGTCGCATAATGTCTCACTCATCTGGGCGGAGATTTTTCAATTCACGATCGAGGCAATACCTACTATTCTAGAATTATGAAAATGATGAAATCTATTTAATTTTAATTACGAGCAGGCACTTAGATAGTACCTACTCGTAGCTCTTATTTATTTTCGAAGTAACTTAGTCAACAAAAAATCCAATAAGTACTACCTAGTGTCTATAGTATTGATAAATTTTTGATCTTTACATTTTTGAGTATTGTTTTCACGTAGGTAGATACTTCAATTTTTTAATGATAAAAGCGGGATTAAAATTGGCTTTCTGTAATTCTTATATGTGTACTGTCAATAAGTCCTTAGGCAGAGAAAATAAAAAAATCTATTCCTATAGGTGTAAGTTAAGCGACTATACTTAGGTACTAATTTAACACAAGTGTGGCTAGGTAATAGGTACATACCTACAAAAATCCAGTTGCAAATAGAGATACATCTATAATTACTGTATAAATAGCAGTGCTGTTATCTTTATGATAGCCATGATATGTACCTAAGTGTTCAGAGGACATTCTACTAATTTTGCAGTGTTTATCTGTTATCTGCGATATCACAGGTTTTATAACACACGTGTAATAACAAGAGTGCCGACGATCTCTTACTTCCATTCCATGTTTATTCTATACATATCTATATTTTATGCTCTTTATTTACAGAGCCTTAGGGCATGCCGGCGCCCTTCGGAACCAACTAATATCTGTAGAAATTTTTACCAATTACAAGATTCAGTGTTTTCGTGTAGGTAGTGAATATATCGCACTTTCGGAGCACTTGTGAGGTCGGGGCCTTAGGCGTGGGCCCCGTGTGCCCTTCTGGGAAATACGGTATTGTTCACTAAGCCTATTAATTTTGCGTGAGTGAAAGAGATGCCATAATATTGTTTCTAGCGCGTGACTAGCACGGGGATGCTACGAGTAATAGCGTAACGTGAAAACGCAACGTTAAGCGATGTGCGGGCATTTTAGATACTACATACTGTGAACATTATCAGTCATATCATATCACACACTAATGATGGTGAATAGGATGTCGCTGATCAATGAGGGTAGGTAGTGACGCATTCGACCAAGGTAAAGGCTACTTAATGTAAAAAAAATAGCACTGCAAAGAGTTCTCTGTTCTCTGGTCGAAAAAATATTGAAATGACTGTCTGAAAAGCACACCATTATACCATTAATTTCAAATGGAGCGTATGCGATAATTTAATGATATGTAGCTTACCGTTCTCGCAGTATCCTAATTTCGGAGCTGCCGTTGTCTGGTGGCACAGCGGACCAGGACTGTGTTCGGCGGCGCCCCGTGCTACTACTACTATTAGCACCATTTTTAGTCCGAGCGTCAATTAAAGGCGACTTCTCACTCTCCTGTTCCATTTTGAAACGTTAGTCCTGATCCGAGAATCACACCACAATATACCGAATAAGCAACTCACGAGGCGTAAGTAATGTAATAATATCCCGATCGTAAACAAATCACGTTATCAGTGTCAATACACCGCCCGACGACTGCAGACGGAGCCTTACCTACTCGCTCGGCATATCAATTATGTATCGATATGTTATCGTGTGTCAACAGAAGTTTCCGAAATATATTTAGAGCACTTGTTTAATCCAGAACTCATGAAATGCCACACGTCAAGAGTCTTCGTTCGACAAAGAGGACGCGCGTTGATAGCCCAGTAGGTAGGTACGAGGGTAAATAAGCGAAGCGCGGAAATATCTACCCACGTGGGGTGCTGCATTTTACTACATAAGTTTGTAGGTATTGTAGGTATGATAAGATAATCGACAGAATCAGGTGTCGTAAATAAACTTTATTATTAACTGTTTCATACATAAAGCTAGCTACGCAATCATAATTTATCGTATCAGAGATTTCTACTTATCATGCCCAGGAACGCTGTTTTTAGTGCTCTGAAGCCAAAATAACAAAAAAGCAACTATACCTACTTTCGTCACTTTAGTCCTATTCTCTATACCTAAAGACTGTAGCCCAAGAGGGGATTTGTGAAGTTACCTACTCGAGCGCGGCAGATTAATATACAGGGGGATACCTTATACCCCTCTAGAGTACCCCCATTGAATATGAGCACTTCATGTGGGGAGGTTTGCCTAGGGCACCCTGTCAAAATACTTAGTAAAAAAATGATTCTTTAAAATACTCGAGCGCGTCAGATTAAGATAAGGTGGGTTAATTATTAGCAGAACAATGCACATTTCACTTCCAAATCGTCAGTCTTTGGAATTATCATCCCCTTTGAAAACCTGACGCGCGCCCTTCCGTATGGCCACCCCCACCATGCAAAGAGGCAGATTATCATACATTTACTAGCTGTTGCCCGCGACTCCGTCTGCGAAGTCAAGAGTAGGGGTATGAAAAATAGATGTTGGCCGATTCTCAGACCTACACAATATGCTCACAAAATTTCATAAGAATCGGTCAAGCCGTTTCGGAGGAGTACGGGAACGAACATTGTGACACGAGAATTTTATATATAAGATTATCAGTACCTAGTACTGGCACGCTGGAGTATCAAATTATCAAAATCTGACGCGCTTGAATATTTCAAAGAATCTATTTTTCTTACTAAGTTTTTTGACGGGGTGCCCCAGGCAAACCCCCCCACATGAAGTGGTCATATTCAATGGGGGTACTCTAGAGGGTATAATAATCTGCCGCGCTCGAGTAACTTCACAAATCCCCTCTTGGGCTCCCCTACTATTATAAACACAACTTGACCGCGAGAGGTGTAATTTCGATTAAAACATTGATGTTCTTCTTACTTTGTTCTTAGTTAAAAATAACGTCATTAATACATACAAATTAAAAATGCGTTGACTTTCACCAGAAAAACGATACAAGCATAGTAAAGACATACAGACAAACAAAAATCGGCCAAGGGCGTGTCGGACACGCCCAGAATAGGGTTGTACTCGGAAAGAAACTGTATGCTTAGTATAAGTTTTCCTTCACTTCAATACTTCTCGATCGCGTTTACGTAAAAATTTCAATTCTATGGAAACATGGAAGCGCGCGCGCGGAGACGCTGTCCATGTTTCCCTAGTAATTGATTTTTTTACGTAAACGCGATCGAGAAGTATTTTGGTGAAGTTAAACTTATACTAAGCGTACTGCTCTTTAATTTATCTCGTATGATATTATTGCCGGAAGACATGCATGATTGAGAAAACTCTTCTGGCAGTGCTATGTCCCTATTGAGGGATAATAGGATCATATCATCATCAAAGTCAAAGTCAAAGTCAAATAGTTTTATTTGCTATAAGTATACAAGTATACATGCAAATATATTGTTAATTGATATTTACTAATTACAAAAACATTACAGACATGTCATAAATTTCAATACAGTTAAGTTTATTGTTACATATTATTTAAATTAAAGTCAATCTAGTGCATTGGCAAAATATTCATTAATGGAATAAAAAGGTCTAGATAAGAAATAATGTTTCAGTTTTCTGTTGAATTCTTTAAAATTATTGCACATTTTGATGTCATTATTTAAATTGTTATAAACTCTAACGGCATTATTATTGATACTATTATTAAAGTGAATGAATCTAGGCCTAGCTAGATCTAGATTATATGTTTTTCTTAAATTGTAATTAGGACAGAGTCTAGCTTTTGGAAAATTTTCAATATTTTTATAAACATATAAACAAATACGATAGAGGTAAATGGACACGACCGTAAGAATATTATTTTCTACAAAAAAATTTCTGTGAGTCACAGGAACTAATTTACAACCCTCAATAATTCTGATAGCTTTTTTTTGCATAAGTAGCACTGACTGAATATTACTTGCATTACCCCAGACCTCAATACAGTAACGAACAATGCTCTCAAAATAGGAAAAATAAATTATTAACAGAGTTTTCTTATCACTCGTTTTAGAAAGAGTTCTTAAAGTATAACATGCACTGGCCAGTCGTTTATTAATTTTATCAACCTGATTATACCACCTAAGATACGGGTCCAGATCAACGCCCAGAAATCGTACACAATCAGATTTTCGTATCGGCAGCTTGCAGTGAAAATCAATACTCCTTGTACTACGACGAAAAGTTATGTAGAAACTTTTTTCGCAATTGACTTTCAGCCCGTTGTTTAAAAACCAATTAGTGAGATCTTCCCAACACTTTTGTGCTTTTTCATTAAATTCATCACAACTATCTGCCATCAGAATTATGCTCGTATCATCGGCATAAAGATACGGGGTACCACAAGAGAGATAATCTGGTAAGTCATTTATAAAAATTATGAACAATAATGGCCCCAATACTGATCCTTGCGGCACCCCGCATTCCACCAAACCCTCATCTGATCTTATAGCACTACCATTAATACATTGCTCTGTTATCTCAACATATTGAGTTCGGTCAGATAAATAGGAACTGAATAGCCTTAGAGCTGTACCACGAATGCCATAATGTTCGAGCTTATCAAGGAGTATCCCGTGATTCACGCAGTCGAATGCCTTTGTTAGATCACAGAACACTCCCCCACACTTAACATCTTGATTCAAGGCATTCATTATTTCAGCGACTAGCTTGATTACAGCACCCGAAGTATCCCTGTTCCTCCTAAAACCAAACTGATGCTTAGTGAAAAAATTATTAATTTCGAAATATTTCTCCAGTCTACTAGCTATACACTTTTCAAATATTTTCGTTACTATGGATAAGAGGGATATGGGTCTATGATTGTTTATATCCGATTTGGACCCTTTTTTGTATACAGGTACTACTTTAGCCCGTTTTAGTTCCATAGGATATATGCCTTCTTCAAAGCAGTTATTAAAAATTATGCATAAAGGTACAGAAAGAATATCAATGTGTTTTTTAATAAATCTGGTATTCAAACCATCCGGCCCACAAGAGTTAGTGTTTTTAAGATTTTTTGTTATTGTTATTATTTCTGGTTCAGTAATAGGATCCAAGAATATTGAGGCGGAGCTACTAGGTGTACTCTTTTTTAAAATTTTCATGTGACCCTTATCATCATTCGTATTTTCAGTTTTACCTACATTCAAAAAGTATTCATTAAATGCATTTGCTATTTTATTTATATCGTTGGTTATTCCATCTTCCAGCTTCAAGGTAATTTTCCTATCTTTATTAATAGTTTTTCCTGTAGTTTCCTTTATTAAGTTCCATATTGTTTTAGATTTGTTTTTAGAATTAGAAATAGTTTTACGAATGTGGATTTTTTTGGCAGTAATCAGTGCGGCTTTCAATGTGTTTTTGTATCTGTGAAAATAATTAATAAATTTTGCATCCTTGTTATGGCGAGACTCACATAAGAGCTTTCTTTTCTTACGGCAAGAAATTCGTATTCCCTTCGTGATCCAATTACTATGATTCTTTCTTAAGGTAGTTTTTTTAAGAGGAAAACACCTGTCAGTCATTTTAAATACGACATTATAGAAAATACTTAGTTTCTCAGTAGAGCTTTTATTACTAAATAATATATCCCAATTAATGTTTTTAAAACATTCACGAAATTTTTTGTTTGTTTTGGAATTGTACACTCTTTTTTTTAATATTTGCTGTTTTTTTCTATCATCTAAACGTAATACAGAAAATGGCAACTCTAATAATTGTGCATCGTGGTCTGAGAAGGAACATGGAACAACGGACGACTCCACGTATTCCTCACAATTTGTAAAAATATTATCCAGCAATGTGGATGTTTTGGCAGTAATGCGGGTAGACTCAAAAATAGTCGGCTTTATATTATATTCCAGCATATTTTGTGTTAGTATCTTTGTTTTACAGTCATCGCAATTGGCAAGGTTGACATTAAGATCACCAGCAATAATCACCTTCGAAGATTTAAGATTACGTAGAAAACCAGTTAACTGACTGAGGAACATTTTAAAATTTGCATTAGGACACCTGTATAAAACCGATATGGATATGTTGTTACCGTTACTTAACTCTAAATCAATCGCACAAACCTCAAATATTTTTTCAATGTAATGAGCCGATACATCAATTACTCTGAACTTATTTGAGTATTCATTGTTCACTAATATCATTGTACCTCCGCCTTTAGTGGATAGTCTAGCAGTTTGTGTGGCGACTGTATATCCCGGTAAGCTTATACATTCATGTTCAGTTGGCTCAAGCCATGTTTCAGTTAATAGAATTACATTTGGCTTACAATCTAATTCACACTTAATATATGCTTCTAGGCTGAGTAATTTGTTCCTCAGTCTATTTATATTTAAATGCATAATAACTATTTTACCTGAATTAATATATAAATAATTTTTCTTTATAAAAAAATATTGCTATTATAAAATTTTTCATTTATATCCTTCAGAGCAACATTCACAGCTGAAGATAACTTAAATTTACCCTTATATTTAAGATTATAACCATTTCCCGAATAATCGTCTACATTTAGATTGTCATCAATATTTTGAATCGTCACATGTTCAAATTGAGATAGTGCTTGAGTGAGGCCTATATTTACTTTATTAACAAATAGATTAAAACATTTAGAATTCAAATGAACACTTAGCGGTATGGAACAGACGACCACATTACAATGCGTTAAGAGTTTTGACAGCATCAGTGATTATTTGTACTGTCTTAACCGGTGAGTGCACATTAAAGTCACTACCTCCGCACATTATAACTACACAGTCACGTTTCGTAAACATGGCTGTTTTTTGTGAAATGTTCTGTAGAACCCGGTCTGTAGCAGCAAAATTAATAATATCGGCTGAGAAACTATAATCCTGTCTTCTTATTCGAGCAAGCATAGAAATAATGTCAGTTCCATGGAGATCCGATAAAAGTAGAAGGTTAGGTTTGACTTCTGTTGCCGGCTGCATACTTGGTTGCCTTTTTCCCATTCTCAAGACAGCATGGCCGTATCTCGTAGGTGATTCCTCCTCGTATGTTGTTTTGCTGGCCGAAATGGGCTTACTGGTCTTGTTTATTATTTCCTTCAGTTCTTCAGTATTTTGCGTTAGGGATCTGATTGATTGCTGAATATTGTTTAGTGACATACTCTTAGCTTTCAGCTGAACGAATTTTTTGTTTAGGTTTGTGTAGTTAGTTAGAATTTTGTTCAATCTTTGCGTTAGGAATTTCACTTTGCTTAGGTACTGCGCGCATTTCCGGTTCAACTCGTTTACTTTCTGTGCATTAACAGTTATTAGATCTTGGGTGATCGAAACATCACTTGCTTTTACCATGTCACACAGTTCCCTGTTTTCAACTTCTAATTCTTCCACTCTGATGGCGAGTGCTAGGTTTTCCTTTTCTTTCTTTGCGATTTTTTGTTTTAGTGGTGTAAGTATTTCCATGGAATCAGAGTCAATCTGTCTAATATTATATGGAGAAGAGACATGAGGATTACGCAAAGATTCTAATTTAGATTCCAGCCCAAGGCATTCCCCTTCCTTGTCCCTTAGTAATTGCTTCAGTAACTTGTTTTCGATAACTATTTCTGAATGAGAGTCATTTACAGTACATTTCAGTTTTTCCTTTAAGTCTAAAATTTCAGCCTTCATCTTAGCGATTGTGCTGTCGCATTCGCTGATTTTCTTAAGGCATTTGAGGTGGTCGTGAAGACCCTCGTCATCACTTTGTACTCGGATTTTTCCTAAACGCGGTTTTCTCGGTCTAAGGATAGTCTTTTTCACCTCTTTTGGGTTTTCCATAGTGTAAGTATGATATTTATGTAAGGAATGAGAGATAATAAAGTGCAGAGCTTAAGTAAGTAAAACCTGTAACTTTTTATTTATTTAATAATTGCCGACCATCATATGCTGGCAGTTCGACGATAGGGTTAAAGTTATAATTTAACTAGCTGATGCCCGCGACTATGCCCCCGCTGAAGTAGATTATAACGTGTTTTCCCGTGAAAATGAAATATTTTCCCGTGGTAAAAAGTAACTTATGTCACTCTCTCTAGCCCTTCAACTATGCCCATACAAAAAATCACTGCAATCCGGCGCTCAGCTCAGACGTGAAAGAAGGACAAACAAATAAACACATATATTAGTATGGATAGGTAAGTTCCTAAACCCCGTTAATTTAACTTAATATTATCTGAGTTTATGCGCGGACCAACATGCGCTTAACAGACTTCTGATAAAACCAGTCGAAGAAAGTGAATCACGTAACAGGGTGGAATCTTTCCCTTGCACATGTCATGTTGCCACTCTGGCAAAGAATCAACGTGAAATTGGTTTTGAAAAAGTTCCATCCTGGTACGCGACGCGATCCAGTTCCTTCGACTATAAATGTATTATTATATTATTACTAGCTGACCCGGCAAACGTTGTTTTGCCATATTACGGGTATAAAAAATAGCCTACAACCTATTCTCAGACCTACCGAATACAGAGAAAAAAAGTTTCATAAAAATCGCTCAAGCCGTCTCGGAGGAGTTCGGTAACAAACACCGTGACACGAGATTTTTATATATTAGATGGCCTTGCGATGAATGGATTTTACAATAATTAAAACGATGCATTCTCAGAAAATTTTATTTTAACTCGAAAAATAATTAATTACACTTAGATAATTAAACTAACAACAGTATAAAAGTAGAAGGCTTTGATTATATCTCTTAACCCTTTCAACGCCAAGCCTCGACAAAACGTAAACCTGCTTTGAATCTTATGTCATTGTGTCAAGATCACTTTGACAATGTACTTTGTGACACCTATATGTGTCGTTGGCGTTGAAAAGGTTAATGCATGTAGAATTAATGAAATAATGGACATTATGGGATATGTTGTCACTTATAATATAAAATAATTGCTATAAATATAAATATAATATAGCATTCGTATTAGGTGTTCCATTTTCAAAGTATCATTAATTATCATTAGCCGAACCACACAAAATAATGGTTAGGCATTACAAATCGAAATATTTAAATGACTAAATGAAATGAAACGAAGATGAATCGTAGACAATTAGTTATTGCTTTAAAGTTTCGTAAAGCGTATCAGAAGCGACATTGTTTCCCAAATGCAGGCTTGTTGTTAAACTTAACATACCTACTTACTTTTATATATATAAAAAAAACACTAACGAGTTATATTTAACAAGCATCCATGGATTTCATTATAGTGACAAGGAGAACAGTATATTTAAGCGAAGAAAAAGGAGAAACACTGCATATTCTGAGACATTATAGCTATACTGATTTTAGTTAGCTGGGTCCGAGTCCGAGTGTGATCATAACCGCAATTGTTCCAGCTCCTTCAGTAAAGCAGCCTCGCCTTCGATCTTGGCCTTTTGGTTGATCTCCAGGGCCTTGCCTGCTGCCTTGAGCTGTTTGAGTTTCTCAATATCACTCAATTTCTAGAACAAGCAAAAACGGTTAATTTCGATAAGGGCAAGACAGCCGAAGATGAACCCTTCGTATACTTAGGCGCGGATCCGTCCGTGCAAAATTTAAGGCTAACTTTGTTTTTCACACGACTACGGCAAAGCCAAAAGGAAGTGTAAGGATTAAATTTATTGCTTTCCCGCATACGAAGGGTTTACTCATTACAGTCGCGTCAAATATTAGTGTCAAGTTTTGAATAAGTAGATAAGTAGTTATTTATTTCCGTCGAATTTTTAATGGATTTCTAGTATATGTATATTGAACAAGTGATTTACCGATGAGTATTTATTTATTTTACGACATTTGAATACAAACAATAGGCAATAGTATAGTATAAAGGTAGGATACTATTACCGAAGGTTGTCTTTCTTCAAATGCAGATTGATAGCCGCTGATTTGACGACCGCTTTCGCTTTAGCCTAGTTGGTAGTGACCCTGCCTGTCCTGGGTTCAAATCCCGGTAAGGGCATTTATTTCTGTGATGAGCACGAATATTTGTTCCTGAGTTATGGATGTTTTCTATGTAATTAAGTATTTATTTATCTATACAAGTATGTTTATCGTCGTCTAGTACCCATAGTACAAGCTTTGCTTAGTTTGGGACTAGGTCGATTTGTGTAAGATTGTCCCCTAATATTTATTTATTTATTTATAGGAGGTTGATAAGATTAACCCTCGTAATTTTGTCAACTGACCTTATTAATATTCTTGATCTTCTTGTCCTTTTCCGGGTCGCCGGTGGTGACGAAGGCGGGGCGCGGCGGCGCGGGCGCCGGCGGGGACGTGTCGCCGGCCGCGCGCCCCTCCGCCTTGCGGGCTTTGCGCGCCTCGCGCTTTTCCTTCTGCTTGATGGCTTGCTTCGACGGCGCCGCTAAGGAATTTAAAAATAAGTTTATGCTGATTTTCTTTTTTAATTCAACCATTTTTTGGTGTTCTTACTTTTTGTGGGCTTTACTTGCGTTTTAATAAAGCTACGCAATCTATGTGTATACTAACTTTTAAGTCAATCTGACCGCTGGAAATGGCTTTAATTCGACTTCTAAGATTTGATGCACAAAAGACCTAATTAACACGGCAAGTTAAATAAAGGCTTACAAAAAAAATACAACCAAATTGATAACCTCCTCTTTTTTTAAAAGTCAGTAAAAAAACAAGAACAACATAAGTAACACAACAAGACAGTTAAGGGCCGTGTTTTTGGTGCATTTATTGCATTCATTTAATCTCGTGCTGTATCATTACAAGTAAAGCTACTATAGTCTTGAAATTCTTGTATAAGATATTTGAGGATTCACTCTAATGACAAGTTTTTATCGAAACACGATTACTTATAGTTCGCTCGATAGAAAAAAATCCAAAGTCGTCTCTAAAAAATAAAATAAATTCGTAGTACGACGCTAATACTGCACGGCAGGTCATGACTTTTTGAATGTTAATAAAACAAGATGTTTTCTAGGGCGTAGTGTTGCTACATTTTTAAAATATGTAGGTATTTGTTTTAGTAATAAGATGAAAATACCTAAAAACACGCGCAGTCCAACCAACCTATCTTGAGCCATCGTGCCTCCCCCACGCCCGAAATCGCCCACTCAAAATCGTTTAGCGCGAAAAACTCGGTAGGCCCTTAAAAGACTGAGGTGGTTCATAATAATTTTTAATAAAAGCTTTTTTCCTGTCCTTGTTTGCCAATCGATGTCTTTTTCGCTGTTGTTGAGTGGACATAAAGCTTTTATGTTTGACATAAGAAGATTCCGCGTCGATACATGTGGGGAGATGCTTAGTTACCAGTTGCATCTTCGCCAGGGCGATGCGGCTTCTCGTGCTCGTGGAAGGTGAAGGTGGAAGGCTTGTTCCTCGCGCCGGGCGGGCGGTAGGCGCCGGCGGGAGCGGCGGCGGCCTGCTCGATGCCGCGCGGCGCCGCCCGAGACAGCTCGCTCTTGGGGAACGTGCCCGGCTGCCAGTTGATTGCCAGCAGGACCTCCTTATCCGTACACGCGCGCTTGTGCATTAGAGCGCCGGTGTAATGCCAGATTTTGTAGCTGCGGAACGATTATAAATAAACTACAACCGTTTTCCTTACTCTTACACTACCACACGTGCACGCAAGCGTTTGGTATAAGGACAAACTTCTTTTTTTTATGGGACTATTGACACCAATTGAACTAGTCCCAAACTAAGCAAAGCTTGTACTATGGGTACTAGACAACGGATAAACAACACTAAAAAGGTTATAATACTATAACTATACAGTTGATCCAAGAATTTCCTTTACCACCCTAAGGCTGCGTTTCCACCAGAGATGTGCGAGGTAGCTAAGCGGTGCGAGGCTGTGTAACGAGGATATGTAACGGTGTGAATGTTTCCACCAAAGATGTGCGTGGTAGCTGAGCGGTACGAGGATGCGTAGCGAGGATGTGTAGCGGACTCTTTTCAAATAAGTGGGCGGGGTGCGGTGAGGCGGGAGCGGAGCCGCCTAGCAACACATCCCTCGCAACACATTCCTCGCACACATCTTTCCCTTCATGTATGTACAAAAACCTTGCTCGGCTCGGCTGAGCTGTTTCCACCAGAGTTGAGCTGAGCAAGGATAGGTAAATGAAGTGTTTCTATTGGTTCATGACAAACACATCCCTCGCAACGCATCCTAAAGGTTCAATGTCAGTTGCACGGCTTAAAAGATCAAGGGCTATTTTCACTTCCAAATTAATGTGACAGTCAGCTTTTTTGTTTTTATTTTGTTGTCGGAACTGTGATAAAAAATGGTAAAGCACTTACTTGGTCGACTGTACATTGATATACCTAGACTTCCGTTAAAAGTAACGTGTGGATCAATTCTTTATACATACATAATACTGATCGGTGATTGGGCTCCTTTTCACCTGATGAAATGTGCAGAGGAGGCCAAAATGTATCAATAATTCTACTGTGGAAATTTTCAGTACCTACTAAAAGTGATTGAGATACTTTGGATAGTGTGTAAAAGTCTGAAGCTTGCAACAGCAGAATAGTAAATAAGTACTCGTATGTAGTTGCATTTTGCAAATAGCGCGTATATTTCTATGGTGGGAAAACTGTGTGTTTGTGTTTCTGTTACCTAGAAATATTTCTAGATTCATAATTATAATCAAAATAAAACCCTGCAAAGGCCTTGTAATCTTTAGTATAGATTTCTACGCTGTCCATTCTATCAAGTACAAGTAGATTATTAATTTCCTTGACCTTTCATTATTTAATCGTTCATTGGCCAGAAAAACAGATACTCAAAAGGCGCGCACTCAGATGGTTACCTGTAAAACATAACGTGACTGACAGACAACGCACAGCCTAAAATAAACCAATGGAGCTTAACTTGAAATTTGGCAGACATAATTCTTGAGAATTATAGAGGTGCACTAAGATATGATTTTTCGAAATTCTCACGAGAGAGAGCGCCAGCAAATATTTACGGTGCCAACGGGACCCTGTTACTGAGACTCCGCTGTCTATCCGCCCGTCCGTCTTTCACAGGGCTCCATCTCCTGAACCATAGCTAGGCCCAAGAAATTTTCACCGATTATGTATATTTGTGGCCGATACAACAAATATAAAAAATAAAATAAAGTTAAAAATTAACGAAGCGCGATCGGCGACTTTTTTGGGTAATTTTTTCTAAGTACCCTATGTTAAAAGGTGATCGAAACTAGAAACAAAAATTAGCAATTTTGACAGTTTGTTTAGGCCTAGGTCTAGGTCGCTCGAGGGGTTAAAGGTGATCCTCATACAAGAAACGTGTTTGGGCCGTCCATAAAGTACGTCACACATTTAGAGGGAGGGGTCAAGCGATCTGTGAATGGCCGTTTTCATAGTAATAACTTATTACTAATAAGTGTGACAAGGGGGGGGGGGTCCAAATTGATCGAAATTGGTGTGTCGTACTTTATGGATGGCCCCTTTTTTTTCAGCGTTCTTTTTTTTAACTGAGATATTTTTAAAACATTGTACGGAGGTACAGAACCCGTCATGTACGAGTCCAACTCGCACTTGACCGGTGTTTCTTCCACGAGAGCAAAACCGGGGGATATAGGGATATAGTGAGAAATAAAGTGTAGCTTACCCATTGCCAACAGTGAGCCGGGGGTAAGTGGTGGCGGTGACGAAGCACTCCCCGCGGGGGTCCCACTGCAGCGCGGTCGTGTCGGGCGCCGCGCACTTGCCCAGCCGCTTGTACCCGCGGATATCCCACACCTCGATGTGGCCCGTCGCTATGTTCCCGAAACCACCCAGCAGCACATGTGCGCACGAGTTAAGGCTACGGCTACCAAAAGTCACGCTACAAGCAGTGGCGGTACGAGGCGAGGGTCACGAGGTCGTTGGTTCTAATTATGCGAACAAGCTATGCATTGCATTGTAAGCGCAAATCGAGAGTACCGTAAAACGGAGTGACTTTAAAATGCAGGGGCTACTTTGGAAAACCGTTTTTACGCCGAGTCCTTATTTTTTTAAACCATCTGTGGCAGTGAAATAACCACCTTGATAAATTAGGTACCTAACTTTTTACGTCATTTGCTCAATCGAGCTATGAATATTTGCGTTTTTATAACCATTTTAAATCTATCAAAGTAGCCCCAAAATTTCCTAACCCCAGTTTACCGTAGTTAATCAGACTAAATTACTAAATAAGGTAACCAGAAAAACTTGAACCAATGTTGAACTTGTGTTGAGCACTTTCAGTTTATAGAAAACTGTAATTTTAGCTTTGTCTATGACATTTTTAATTTTTAGTAACACAACACTGTACTTTCGCCCAGTCTTATCTATATTATATGTATAAGCTAATGATTGTCAAACATGACCCCTGTTTGTCATTGTTTTATTATTATGACACACATGCTTCTTTATTACTCAGGAGCATCCATCCATATGCGTGTTAACATTTTGTTCTTCCGTAATAATGTAAGTACGTAAACGAGTCAAACGAGATAGACGGATTAACGGGTGAAGGCGGCAGGTTCACGGTGGATGCAAGCCACTTCCAACCGTAATGATTATTTATATCAATGAGGGAGGCTTATATCTAGCAGTGGACGTCCTACGGGTGAAATGATAATGATACAAAGCAGGAGTAGAAATCTAATTTAAATAAAAAACTAAATAAAAAAAAGCAGGAATAAGCCTTGGTAGGAAGGACATTCCCAGTGCATTTCAGTGGTACTCTTCGCCATACCCGTTATTCTTATAATAGACCTTAAGGAGAAAAGTCTACTTTTGAAGAGAACTATAATTTACTATTTTGTCAATGACATTGCTAAGTTTAAGGAGACAGTGGCTATTTAAAAAGGATATGAGTTCCCTCGGGAGGATAGTAGATGGTGTTCCATGATCCAGTGCCGAACTCGAAGAGCGGTTCGCATTTGGCGTTGAAGAGTGTCGCCTTGGCGGGAGCGTGGCCGTACACCGCAAGCCACTCGTTCCAGTTGCCCGGGTTCCAGGCTAACGCGTGCACCGGCCCTTCCTTATCTTAAACAACCAACAGTCATTATCATCTAAAGCCCCTTGTATAGTATGGCTCACATTCGCCCACAGTAGTGGCCTGTAGGCGCATATACGTGGCAATCGCGTATGATGATTGGCAATTGTAATTGGTAATGAAGCGATGGCCGTTCTTGGCCCATTGTTTACATGAGCCTGATCTAACTAAGAGACTGATTTACAGGGTGCGACAAATATCATGCGAGTTTCATTTCAACTCTGCCGTCAAAGGACCACTTGTAAATGCCCAGCAGCGCCTGATGAAATACATATTACCGATCGGAAATGGATTTAAAGCCAGAAGCGAAGCTTAGGCTTCTGTTTTAGCTTTGCCGAAACCAAAGTTAGAATCTAAAATCATTTAGACGACAAATTTTCCGCTGTATAATCGACCAGAATATTCCTTTTCTCAAAAATATCCGTAAAAGTTGTCATTATTCTTTACATATCAGAACGTGAAGTGCATAGTTTATGGTCAGTAAAAAAATTAAAAAGTTAAAAACATTGCAGGCTCGATAAACTCGACAACAATGTCGCATACAAATTCCATTATTGTCGAGTCTCAAACTTTTTAAAAAGTTAAAACGGCCATGGTAATAAGTTGGCACTATTCGTATACAGCCAACTCCAGACTCCAAACTTTTTTATTGTGTTTGAAACAGCTTGTGGTGTTTTCGGTAGAAAAATACACCTGCAGTTTTTTTTTTAATGAAAAACGGCGGGAAAGAGTTTGATGACATTTAATTTTAAGTGATTTGCAATTATTTGTACCTATTTAAGGTAATAAAAGTTTATTCTATTTTTTTTCCTTCACCATTTTTGAGAAAAGCTTTATATTAGTCTCGGCCGGAGTAGCAATTGCTGGCTTCGTATTAGTTAAACGGACTCGCAAGCTCGTCCATTTAATACTCGTACTCAGCCAGCAATTGCCTACTTCCAGGCCACGACAATAATGTACTATTACCAGCCTAAGGTTCACTATTGAGTATAATCACAGATTACTTAATAGTTACTTCGTAACAGATACTGCATCCCGTACAAAATCTTGGTACTTACCGCGATTGTAGCCACAGATTATACTACTCCGTCTCCTTAAGAATGTGTGCGTGCCGACAGTGACAAGGGCTGGCAGTTTGGATTAAAATTTTTTTTTCTACATGTTGTTTTACCATTTTGTCGGGATAATTGCTATATATTATATCCATGCAAACTTTCTAGCACTAATATTCTTTAAGCTAAGCCACGGACGGACAAAGAGACAGACGGTCATGGCGAAACTATAAGGGTTCCGTTTTTGCCATTTTAGCTCTGGAATCCTAACAAAAAAGGATATTTATTGTAATGCGTAGAACACATTGCCATGCTCATAGTACCCTAGCGTTATACTAAATACGAAGGTTAACTTTCGAACTTCGCATCGTGCCATCCCGCTCACGCTTATAGCTTTTTATAGAAGAGTAAGAGGGACAGCACGATACGAACTTCCAAATTGTTATATTAGCTATTAATTCTAGCATAGTCATATTAAAATTTGCCCCCTGTTTCACCATTCACTTATAAAAGTTCAGGCGGCATATTTTTTCCGTGGAACACGAATGAACGTGCGTCGGCGCGCGCTTGTGACAACCTAAGTACTGGAATTTCGATCGCAGGCGATCGTCCCCGCGGTAGGTAAATATCGCGCGTAAGTACATGGCATGCATGAGGCCTGGTATAATGTCTATTTCGGTAATGTACCTACTTAATTCGCCATTTTGAGTAAGTCGCGTTTTGCCTAAACTTCATTACTATGTTGTACTGTACCTAATTCACCATTTGACTCTGCTGTAGTTCTATTGCGTTTAAGTCTTATTACGACGTAGCCAAAACAGAGTTACTCATAATGCGTTTTAGTACAATAGAGATGTAAGCATAGTGATAATTTTATTAGGAACGTCGCGTTTTATACTAAACGCTTTGATCAATTATAACTGTAGATCCACAGTCGCGCGCCCGAAAATGTCCGAGGCAAATGAGCGCCACTTTGATAAAAGTGGCCTTCTTTTTTCTCAGTACGTTGCGTGAAATTGTCAAGTTTAGCTGTCAGGTGTCAACCGAAATTCGACTGTAATGAAGTAAAGACTAGGTTCAAATTTCTGTGTAGGTGATGATTTTAATTGTTATGCAAACAAATAAAAAAGTTCGGACATTCTTTGAAGGGGATTTTGTTCGGCAATGTGTATCTTCAGTTATAATTGATCAAAGACTAAACGCGTTTTAGGTTTATGTAGCAAATTAGGCATAATGCGTTTTAGGCAGACTTCGAAGAAAGGTTTTTTTTTCTTCTTGAGATATTTGCATGAAACTTTAAAAATTGCCGATACCAATACTTCTGTCGGTCGCTACACAACGCGACCCCACATTTTTAGAATCGTGTAAACCAGTTTGTATTATACGAAGCAATATAACTAAATCGAAACTTACTGAATACCATGTTTCCTGCATTTCCTTTCACATCACCATAAGACAAAGATTGTTTTCCGTAATAAGAGCCACCAGTCTTGTCTACCTATAAATAAAAAGATATATATTAGGCTCACACTATACCAATATTGTATACTAGCTTTTACTCGCGAAGAATCTTCTATCCCGTAGGAATTTTGCAAAATATAAAGTTAATCATAGTCTATATCGCAAAGGTAATCTCTAAGATCAATTTCGTTTTCAGCTTGTCAGTCCATAAGTCAAGACTTTTGTTCGATTTTCAAGAACTTACATCAGTTTGAGTCAAAGTAAAAATATTAGTGCCTCTGCGGTTCCAATAAAATTTGGCTTTGTCTGCTTGAAAACAAGTGCGGCTGACTAAGGCTTTATCTAGTTGAAAGTTTGGGTATTGAAGAACTTTCCACACTGAAGGCTGGCCCGACTTCCCTGCAAAAATATTACTATTGGCAATAAAAAAGTAAGCAATTTAATGAAACAATACCTGTTATTAAAATGTATAATTGTCACTCCATGTTAACCCTTCTTGGCATGGTGGTGGAAATTTCCATCATAACATTCATATTAACTTATTTTTTTTATGTTTCCCTTAAAGAGATCAAGCAAGCTAGAGATCAATGAACATTATCCTGATTAATATCACAAATAAAAAAAAAGTCATGCAAAGAAGGGTTAAGTTTCTAAGTACATATCAGACAGACACCTAAAGAATACTATAACAATGCATTCTACTAAAAAAAGAAACATTTTAATCTATACTATTCTAAAAAAACAGATTTTTTTGTGTCTTTCTGTAATTCCAACTGTGAAAGCAATAAGCAATTGACCTCTAATTGTCAAGCAAAAAACCAGCCATAATGTGACCTACCCAAAGTAAAAATGGAGAAATAATAAGCAGGAGGTGTGCTTGGAGCAATGCTGAAGCAGTTTAGCTTCTCTGCATTGATAGTTTGTGTGAATCTCTCCAAATTACCATCTTCATACACTAAAACTCTATTTCCAGCTTGGATGGCAAATAATTTTTCATCTTGTGACCATTTAGGTTCCCTAAAAATCAAGACTGGATTAGGTATATTGTGAATTGTATTCTTTGCAAAATGTCAAAGTGACAGCGTCATATTACAGGCTATTCAAGTATAACATAAACAGGACTTAAGAAATTTTTCTCCCCTTGCTAGGAATAGTAAGCAAAGCAGTTACCCCCTCCCCTACACTTACATATGTAAGCATCAGCATATTTTTTTTTTCATTTTTAAGTTTTAGATAATAATTCAAGAGTATTTTGGTTCTTATATGTAATACTTGAACAGCCTTATGAATTGTTTTCAAAAAATTTTTACACAATTAATGGATTAATTAAAAACAATTTTAATTAATTCTTTTTGTGTAATGGTGTTACCAATATACTTTTGTTACACAAAAATAGTGATTGTGATTTTTGTTATGATTAAGCCATTAACTATGTACAAACTTCGAAAACAATAACAGAGTTGATAATGTTTAAGTGTTTAACAAAATAAATAGAATTTTACTTACCAACCAGTCTGATTTTTTTGTGTGAAAGATGCAATAATTTTTCCCTCTGCAATGTCTAACACATGTAAATTTGGCTTGCCCTGCAAAATGAAAAATATTACACATAGAAACTATAAATAAAACGAAAAGAAAAATCAAGCACTCTTAAACACATTTATAATAATAATGCTTGCTTATATGAATGTAATATAATGGATTTTTTATTGAGTTTTATTAGACTGATGACCTGCCTATCTTAATACATCCTAACTTCTAACTTTAGAAATCAAAAAATGATCTTGCCTGAGGTAGTTCCTTCGTAGCAACAAACATTTCCCAAACCGTGAAGTAGTTGTCCAAAGGAGAAAACAACATATCTTTAATGTTTCCCTCTATGGTAGCAGCTATAGACCAATCTGCACATCTTATTACTTCAGCCCTAGACAGTAAGGACAATAGTTTTATTTTATTTGTATCAAAATAAAAGGATCAGACTGAACGCTCAAGTGTCCAGGAAGACTAAATAAAGGGAGGGGTGAATTAGAAGGGTCAGTTTTCAATACAGTCAGGTTTACAGCAACAGCTGATTTATTTTGTAATGTGATGTATTAGATTTTTAATACCTTTTATCCGTTCTGTATGCAAGATATCCGCCTTTTGTACTAAATATAATGCTCCGAATATTAGCCGTAGTTTCATCTCGAAGATTTCGCTCAACATATGGTTCTTTAAACTCTACTAAGAAAATGTTCTTATTTGTTAAACCTGGAAATAATATTTCAAATGTTTGATTCTTTTGAGTATTTGACATTCATTTCATTGTCTAATTATAATCCAAAGTCAGAGAAAACAATCATTTATATTCCTAATAAAGAAACACAACCTTAAAAATGTAAATTATTATTACGTTGGAATGGAAATGAGATGAAGTGTACCTGCAATGTGCGGTAAGGTCCCCATTTTATAAATAAATACTATACAGTCTATTTAAAAAAGTAAATAACTTAAATTATTTAATATAATTTTATTAGGTTATGTCGCCGTAACATATTTTTGTCAATCGTGGTGTCCGATTTTGACAGATGACAGACATGACATGAAATGACATGACAGTGAACATACAGTGAATAATTGGCTATGGATAGATTATATGGATGAAGGATGAACTCAAGAAATTAAATAAAATTAAATTTAAACTGTTTATTTCAGTAAAATTACAAAATTGCATGCATAATCTTAACTAATAATCTTAATTTAAAAAGATTTTATAAGTTAAGAAGTCTTTTTTTTGTGTGTATACAGTCAAGGTCACAAACACACGCACGTCAGAAGTCTAAAATATCTGTACACCTCTTTATCACTAAATAAGGTTGGTGCTATATGCCCTAGCACGTTGAATCACACTAGAACAAAATAAAAGAGTTTTAGGGTATGCGCGCACGAGCAACTTTGTCTCCGCGACTATTTTATCAAGTCTGTGTATTTGTACCCTGGGAGTCGCGCTACGTGTGCGCACTCCCATACTAACCCATAGACTTGATAAAATAGTCGCGGAGACAGTTGCTCGTGCGTGCATACTCTTAATATCAGTAACAAAAAAGGTTCAGCAACTCTGTGTTAGAGCGAGTCACAAAACATATAATGCTATTTTAAATAATGCGCAATGTGACAGATACTTGAGACAAAAGCATGAAAAGCATAAATAAGGTTTTCATGTCTATAATGTAAGACGGCTCCATGACGGCTCCCATACAGTATTTAATGCGACCACAAACTGCAGCACGGGGCGTGTGGTGATGCCGACGGAGCGTGCCCAGTGCGTTCTATAACACTGAATCATATATACGATTACACACGCCGGCAGCGCGGTATGATGTATATAATTCAGTGTTATGCAACGCGCTGGGCACCCTCCGTCGTCGTCTCCCCACGCTGCGGTCTGTCGAGGCCTTTAATTAGCCACACAGTCATTTTCGTAGCACATTCATTCACACAAATGTGAACTCACGTTCTCAAATCACATGAATCTCGAATCTTCTCAAGTCTACTTACTTCGTCTACGACGTTAATATTGTTTACCATTCTAATAATTTATGTGAACGAGATGCACTTCACGTGCGTCAACGTTAGTTCATTAAGGTATGATATGATATGGATATGGCAACATTTCGTGTTTAGGATCAATAAAATGGCGTCGGTAGCGCAATTCGGTTTTAGTGTGACGTATTTATTATCATTATTTATCATTGAATAAGAATATTCAGAACAAATGCTGATTATCAACTGCCATTTCAATGTTCTCTAGTAAACAATATCTTCGGAAACGTACTCCCGAAAATGGTACTGCCCGAGAAGATTTTTTGACGTTACTAGTGGACGAGTATTTGAATTCCAATTCATACGGTAATTACCTAATAGAGACTGGTCACCTAGCTGAATTTGTTAGATAACATTGACTTTCATGCAACATTAACATGTCTGATCTTTTTTTTAGATGCTAAGTGTCAGGTTCTAGCAAATCTGGCAAATTTTGGATACGACCCTGTGAACTATGATTACATTCGACGAGTTGGTGTGCTAGACGTACTCCTGTATGTTTTGAAGAATGAGTCGAATACCAAATTGCTTAATTTCGCCTCTGCTGGAATTTGCAACTGTTGCATAGGTAAGATGGGTGTTCCTTTGTATTAGAACATTGAATATTTACAATGAAGACAGAGCATGTGCATGTGCGAAAGAGATGCTGCGGCAAACGATAACGTGCTAAAGGGGCTGAAATCAATATATTTATTTAGGGGTTATTTATTTACTTGGAACTTATTGTTTTCTTTGATGTACTAATTCAGAATTGTGAATTGTGTTTTTATGTATTGAGAAAGTTAGTTCACCATTGGCGAAACACATTTTACTTGTATTTAATATTTTTAGATATTTATTTATTATTCTCTTAGCTGTGTCTGTCAGCAGTTCACTATTTTTAACATTCTACAAAATGCTGCCCTTTGCGAACTTAGTATTGTGTTGCTTTGCACTGAAAAGTATACCTACTGTGAGTTTATATTAAATTGGGTGATATAAATTTCATTCCACCGCCAGTCGTACAAATTATACAAATATTAAAAAAAAAATCATGTGCATTACTTGGGACCTGGAATTGTAAATATGCATAGCAAATTGTTATTTTTATGCAATAAGTACTATCTATATATTGTTAAGGGCCTACCGTGTTTTAGGCGCATTTATTGCATTAATTTAATCTCGTGCTGTATCATTACAAGTAAAGCTATAGTCTTGAAATTCATGTGTAAGATATTTGAGGATTCACTCTAATGACTTACTTATAGTTTGCTCGATAGAAAAAAAATCCAAAGTTGTCTCTAAAAAATAAAATAAATTCGTAGTACAACGCTATTACTGCACGGCAGGTCATGACTTTTTGAATGTTAATAACACAAGATGATTTCTAGGGCGTAGTGTTGCTACATTTTTAAAATATGTATTTGTTTTAGTAATAAGATGAAACTACCCAAAAACACGCGCAGTCCAACCAACCTATCTTGAGCCATTCTGCCTCCCCCACGCCCGAAATCGTCCACCCAAAATCGATTAGCGCGAAAAGCTTGGTAGGCCCTTAAACAAAATTTGTGTAACATTTATTTGGAATGCTTATAGACATTAAATAAGTATAGTTTTATTTTATATTTTTTAACTGCAGACATTGCCACAAAGACATTGTGAGATTAGGCCAAATAATAATTGGCTTTAACACTTTCTATTCTGCAAATGGACTGATGAATTAAAGAATGATTTTTGCAAACCTGCAATATTTTTCAAAGACCTATTAAACAACACCTCACACTATGGGGTAGATGAGGAAAAAACATCCTAATACCTATTACAGTTGTCTTTGTGTTTTACCTTTGATGTCACCCTTGTTTCAAAGTAAATGTAAATTAAAGAAATGAAACATACTGTTATGACACTTATGGCCAAAATATTATAAGTAGAGAATTGACCACTATTACTCTTGTCAAAATTGCACATTGCGAATTATTTTAAATGGATAAGTGGATATGAAAATTTTAATGCACAGTTAATAGTTATGTATTCAAGTATGCACTGCAAAATTCCTTACAATTAGCATTTATATTTTTCTAGTATAGTCAGGGTAAGAAAAAGTTTGTCACTTTTCGACTCTATGTCAACGAATTAAGGTTGAAAAGTGACCCCGACTATACCTACCTATCTAAGATTAAGTTAAAGGTTAAATTCTTTGTAATCATCCTATACAAATATAAATTTACTGTAGATCGCCAGAGACTAATAATAAGTTACTAAGATTTTGACAAATTACTTAAGTAGAGATATAGAAAAGATAGATAGATGTGGTTTATTTTATTACTGAGAGTTTTTCAAGAAATTATAGCTAACATTGTTGCTACAACTGGAGAATCCAGTCATGCAGCCAAATTCCAACCCTGCAGGTTTACAGGATTGATGGTACCTAATCAAAACTAAAGTACCTAATCAAAGCGGTTACTAGACAAAATTAAAAATTTTAAAAACCCCCAACGCAATTATGTCACTCGTATGTTTGTACATTAAGTCAATGCCCATTATGTGTCTAAGATCCCTTCCGCAGCTAACAAAAGAGCTGATAATTTAGAAACGGCTAAACCGATTTTGATGAAACATATCTAAGAACCAACGCCAAAAAAACCTGATTCTGTTAAAAAAAACCACATCCTAATCGGTTCACCCGTTTAAGAGCTATGATGCCACAGACAGACACACACACACACAGCGGTCAAACTTATAACACCCCTCTTTTTGTGTTGGGGGTTAAAAATCAACCATCTTATGAATAATTAGCTGTTGCCCACACTTAGTAAAGATACTAATGTGTTTCTGTTAGTGAAAAAATTCTTAAGATTGGTTCAGTGATTCCACATATTACCCCTACATAAAAGCTAACAAACACAAAGTTTACCTCCTTGTTATATTAGAATAGATAATGATGGATAGGTATAAAAGCCATGGTATCCTAGTGATTTGGCCTATGATCATATGATCATGATCATATGATCATACTTATGTGGGGGATCATGGGAACAAAACTGAGCTTGCATTTCTGAATTTTTCGGAAGTTACATGTGAAATTAGATTTCAAAGCAATTGCAATGCAATTTAAAAATGTGAGCAACATTCCCAATCTGTACTGGACCCCCGCGGGAACTATAGGCCAAACCTTCCCTTTCTGAGAGAAGGTCTGTGCCCAGCAGTGGGGTTTTTTTACATGGGAGATGATGATATATAATATTTCCGAAATAGCAATAAGATGTTCAACATTTAAATAGTCTTCTAGAAGAACCTAGTTTGGTCGACAAAAGTCGAATCTAGTTTGGCCAAAAATGTACACTCACCACGCTCTGAATTGACTTAAAAGAATTGACTTTCATTTGAACACGTGTTTTGCGACTTTCAGCACAAAATCTGTTAACTATACTAAATTAGTTCAATGCAATTAATCCAAATAAGAATCTTGTTTGGATATGATTGGTCTTCTAGTATTTAAATATATTCATCAAAACACTTGGCAAATATATCATCATCCATCTTCCCAGCCTATATACGTCCCATTGTAGGGCCGTAGTTCCCACGCGGGCCCAGTGCGGATTGGGCACTTCACATACACCATTGAATTTCTTCTCAGTTGTATGCAGGTTTCCTCACGATGTTTTCCTTCACAGTAAAGCTCACATATTACATTTGTAATTTACCATGGGCAATTATATCTTTTAATCAAAATTCAGCAATCTTTTTATTGGCAATTGTCATGCACTCTATGAGGTGTTCTTAAATCTCACATGCTCTTATTTGCATTCTGAGATTCAATATTTAATATTTGTATTGCTGTATTTTCAGATCCATTGAATGCTGAATATATTTTGACCAATGCTGGATTGAAACCTATAGTAGCTCTACTCAAAAGCAACCATAGTGAAACACTGGCTGACGTAATCACTATTCTGATCACTTTGTTCAATGAGTACACCAAATCTGAAATTAAAATCCCTGAAGTAATTGAACGCATGCAAGAAATTTCGAAATCTGACAACAAAATACTTATCAACCTAGCTACATTATTCCTAGAAAATGTTTGTAAAAGTAATTAAAGATATAAATTTGAATACAACATAGATTCGAAGTTGATGATAAACAAACATAATGTTGTCAAACAGATTTCCATTCATAGTGGTGAACAATAAGAACTACCAGAAGATTTGTAAGTTACACACAACCTCATTCAGCAGCACAGCCTTTAAGGCTGGGGACAAAATACGAATACAGAAAACATTGACTCAAAAAGATTTAGATGCGTTTTCGAATCTCACTAGTGATCATAATCCTTTGCACAAAAACAATGGTAACAAGAGGCCAATAGTGCACGGCGCCTTGCTCAACGGCTTGGTGGCCGGTCTGATCGGCACGCACCTGCCCGGACCCGGCACCGTCGTCGTCTCTCAAACCATGAAGTTTCCCAACAAGTGCTTTGTTGGAGAAAAGCTTACTATAAGTGTGGAACTGGTGGACGTGAGAAAGATCCTCAAAGTGAAGTTCTTTTGTATTGTTGAGGAGGAAAAGAAGGTTGTGTTTGAGGGGGAGGCTAAACTCATGTTAGCCAAAGACTGTTAATCATAAGTTAATGGTTTTGAATTAAGACATTTCCATATTTATTAAATCTTTAATAAAGTTTATAAGCGTAAGCTCTAATGACTATTTGCTGTTTATTGCTACTGCATGTAAGGACAGTGAATACAAAATGTGATGTAATATTTTTAACAGTGTGCCAATTAAATGATAGTAATAAATAACTTTTAAGGTCATGGAAATTATAAACTATGTGAAGTACAATGAAGACATTATCTCATGGTCATTATGCTATATTTATAATCGCTGGTTAAACTCAATTAATGATCTTTAGTAAAAATGTCCATTAAAATCAATGATTGTAGTCAATAATCTGTTAAGACTGATAGTCTCTAATTTTTATTTTTGTTAACTGTTCACATAATTGAGATTGTAATTTTTAAGTTAACTGAATACAAGCCGCAAACAAATGTAACGATTATTCAAGAGAAGTGTAATTGTGGCCTGTTCTTATAAGTTAGGGTCAAATTACGAAAAGTTAATTTCAAAATGCTAAATGCATAGCCAACAGTGCTTTCTTTATGTATGGTTAACATATTTGTATAAAATTGCTTTATCAATTACATTTCGTATTTTAAAAAAAACTTCTACCAGACGTAGTAAAGATAAGATCGCGTTGAATAAGCTCGAAACATTTTGCAATGTAATAAATAGTAATAATTTTTGATGTTTTTACTGTTGTATTGCTTTCTCAGTTCGTTTTATATATGTACCTATCTATGTGTAACCAATTGGGATGCACCAAAAAAAATAACCTATAGTTTTTATATTTTTTTTGGAAAGAATAGGATATTTTAAGATACTATTTTCATCGATTTTGAATTTGGTTGAGTATTTAATTTTTTATAATTTTTTTAAGAAATACGTTGGGTGACGTCACAGTGAGAGAGCCACGTTCCATTACCTAGAAAAAATCAAGTCGTACATAACATAATCTGTGGCACTGCTGAGGGGCTACTACGAAATTCGAAAATCGAAGTTCGTATCGTATTATCCCTCTCACTCTCGTGTCAAATCATATTAGCGTGAGCGGGACGGCACGAAACGAAGCTCGAATTATGCACTTCGTGGTAGGGCCTCTGATTTGTCTTGTCACTGTCAATAATACAAGTTAGTACGGCTTAGGGTCCTAAATGAACCATGACAAAATATAGTTTTATTTATTTCTCTTCTTTTAGCTTCGATTATTCCTGTTTGTTAAATGGTGTGATAGTAAATAGATATTATTTATTAAAATCTGATATTTAAATTATTTTATATTTACTTGTAACGTAGTAATTTAATAATTAAATTTGTAAAAATACATTGGAAAACTCGTAATACATTTCGGACTTTACGATAAATGACAACTGTTTAAAGCCAGGTGCGCATCATGTGATTAAAGTTCTGTCTTTGTCACTCTTTGCTATTATAAGCAGGACAGCAACATTTCAAACTGTCAATTTGCTTTAGAGTGTAGACCTGCTTTATATCTGCCTTTGTGACGATTCACTGCAGGGGTCAAATGAAGGTCATTACTTAAATTTTCTTTATTTAATTCAGTTTATCATATTTTTGGAATCTGATTTCTGAGAACGCTTCACAGAGCCTATTTCTCCAAATGGTTTTCGATTTATTATACGTTGTCAAAAATTGGGACATCCCAATTGGCTCGGCCACGAGACGGGCGGTGCCCAGCGTGTAAGACATTTTGAACAAATATAACTGTTTATTTATTAATGAACGAATGTTTTATCTTGTAATTTATTGTAAATCATTAACTTTTGCATTTAATGCGTTTATTGATTTCAGTTTTGTTTGTCACAATAGTCTAAGATCCGAACCTACATCGACCTTCACCAAGCTGATAATAGAATGAAACATATATTATAATAAATTTAGAATATTGGAAAATATATTAAAAATGGGTTGGCTAAAAAAATCCTGGACAGACTACTTTTAATTGTTTTTTAAAATGTGATTTTTAATTAAATGTTGCAACATCAAGATAAGAAAATTTTGTCCTGACTTAAAGTATAAAACGTATAGAATGTGCAGCCGTTATTATTACGGCCTATTATTTACCTGGACAAACTACTGGGATGCCAGGTATAAACAGGTATGTCGATGCCAGTTACTTTCACTTGATTGGATAATAGAAAAAAAATTATATCGTCATAATATATATATTATATTTTCTTAATCAAACATAATGTTGCAACATTTAATTAAAAATGATTATTTAAAAAATAATTAAATATGGTCTGTCCAGAATTTGTTTAGCCAACCCATTTTTAATATATTTTCTAATATACTAAATTTATTATAAAATATGTTTAATTCTATTATCAGCTTGGTGAAGGTGAAGGTCGAGTTAGGTATAGGCTATCATGCTATTGAACAGTTTCTAAATTATTTCTTTTACCTTGCGAGCATAATAATATGTTTTGTTGTGTTTGAATTCTTGCATTTTATAAACGTTTTTTCATATTCTTTGCTAAATCAGAAATTTATGAAATAAAAGATGTTTTTGTTGTTTTCCTAATTGTTTGCTAACTCGAAAAAATTGTTTCTTTTCCTGAACCTGTTTGAAGTTTAAGTATTGCATATAGTCGAACCATTTGATTCCTGTTCCACCCTAGGTCGTTTTCACGGCTAAGTGAGTACCACACACCATTATCAGTGTTGCAGATTCATTAAAACTAAGTCAGGGTTGTTGCGCGATATTTATTTCGTTGTCAATGTGACATTTTGGTATATAAAACGTTTTGTTACAAGAATATTAAACCTCTTTTAAGTCCGTATTGTATAGGTACGTATGCATAATTTGATAGAGTATATTATAATAGATAAGATAATAGTCAAGCAAATCTCAATCAAATTACAATACGTTAACTTTTAGTTTACCACTGACAGCCTTCATTTCATTTCCAACTTTAACACCATACATACACAACGACCGCTTTAGCCTAGTTGGTAGTGACCCTGCCTACGAAGCAAGAGGTCCTGGGTTCAAATCCCGGTAAGGGCATTTATCTGTGATGAGCACGAATATTTGTTCCTGAGTTATGGATGTTTTCTATGTATTTAAGTATTTATTTATCAATATAAGTATGTTTATCGTCGTCTAGTACCCATAGTACAAGCTTTGCTTAGTTTGGGACTAGGTCGATTTGTGTAAGATTGTCCCCTATTATTTATTTATTTATTTTATTTTATACAAATAAAAGTAGCTATTACAAAATCTGCAAACGTGGGAAACAGTATTCTAAAATTGGCTTTATTTGTAGGTCGTTAAAGTTGAATATGAAATGAAGGCAAACCATCTGTCAGTGGTAAACTTTATGTAATTTTACTGTATATATACATATAGGCACAGTCAACCAATTTGATTCCTAGGCCACTATAGCACCTTGTCGCATTAACTACCAGACAATTACAATGTCAGTGCGAACAAAGCAAACTATCCGAACACAATTTGCAATAAACGTAAATAGTTTATAAACATTTTCGCTCTATGACATGAGAGGAAATAGTAGATGATAAACAGGGGTTGTAAGTGATCAATTACACCCAAGATATTCTATTCTTCTTATAGTTCGCGGGTGTAATTGATCATTTACACTCGAGTTGAACACTCTAGTTTTCATCACAAATTCGAGGAAATAAAGAAAAGCCGTTATATTAAAAATATAGGTATACTTTTTTATTTTTTTTATTAGGGGACAATCTTACACAAATCGACCTAGTCCCAAACTAAGCAAAGCTTGTACTATGGGTACTAGACGACGATAAACATACTTATATAAATAAATAAATACTTAAATACATAGAAAACATCCATAACTCAGGAACAAATATTCGTGCTCATCACACAAATAAATGCCCTTACCGGGATTTGAACCCAGGACCTCTTGCTTCGTAGGCAGGGTCACTACCAACTAGCAGTGTTGCAAAAGTTCCCGATTTATCGGGAGATCTACCGATTTCGGCTCTTCCCTCCCGATATCCCGATTTAGGGACCCTGTCTCCCGATTTTCTATATTTCGAAATAAAGTGACAATTAAAACAGTATTTTTAAGAGGACAACGCAAAAGGTAACCCGGTATCATTAAAACAATGCACGGGGATTCCCAAAAACTTCACTTACGGCCTTTCAATAACGTAGTACCCACAAAATACATTAAATTATCTAAATCCCCTAAAATAGAGTTCATTATTGTTTGGTGGGTGTATGCGGGAAATTCCCTAAAAATCAGGCAGGCTACTTCGAAATACAAAATTTGAACTTCATTTCATACTGAAAATTTTCATCGATTAATTTAATGAAAACTAAACAGCGTAACCAAACTTTAATATAAAAGAAAAGAAGTTGTATGAACATAACTAATTAGTAATCACTAAACCTACGTCTATGTATATTTTAATAATTTAATAGTTTGTTTGTTGTTAGTGTATAATACAATTGTTTTACTTTTGACTAAAATCTCCCGAATTCTCCCGATTTTTAACTGGATAATTTAACGATTTTTAAATTTTCACTTTTGCAACACTGCCAACTAGGCTAAAGCGGTCGTTAATTTGTAAAAGAGCGCGTCGCGCCGCCGCGGCCGCCTGCGCACCTCGAGCTCGGTGCGCAGGCGGCGGGGCGCTGCTGCAGCGCACGGGCGGCGCGCGTGCCGCCACCCCCTTGTTTACCAATTCGTGAATACAAAGGAGCACCATTCGATTTTCAAATTTACTTACATCCCTAAGGATGTAAATCGAATTTACATCCCGGATTTCAAGTTGAATGCAACCTACTTTCAGAGCTTGAGTGATGAAAAAGAAGTTATGACACACGGCCAGTGACAATAATTCAAGTTATTAATACACAAGCATACTCCTTTCCTATTCAATATCGTTGACACAGCTTCA
The DNA here is from genome assembly GCA_947563465.1 of Archips xylosteana. Classification (NCBI taxonomy): domain Eukaryota; kingdom Metazoa; phylum Arthropoda; class Insecta; order Lepidoptera; family Tortricidae; genus Archips; species Archips xylosteana. The sequence goes on from OX387343.1 coordinate 17,811,410, forward strand.
CAAAGATCGAGTTTGTCATCATGACATACTTACATCACCCAATAATCACTGTCGTAGAAGATAAACAAATTGATTCATTTTGACATGGTTCTATAGTGGCCTAGGAGTCAAATTGGTTGACTGTACATCTTAAAATTCTTATAATATGTGCAGTGCATGAATCTGCAACACTGGTAACGGTGTGTGGTAACTAAGTACCTAATCGCTAATTTGTAAAGCCTACGTACAGGTGAAGGCATAAATATGTACATACACAGTTATCGTGTCAAAATATGTAAACATCAACCTTATGGTTAGGTTAATGAAATAGAGTTGATGTTTATATATTTTGACGCGATGACTGCGTACATATTTATGCCTTCGACTGTGCTAAGCCGTAATAGTTACCCTTTTAAATTCGTTAATTAAACTACCATTATGGTTTTTTTAGATGTTCAGGAAGTATTAGACGAATCGTGCGTACCTATTGCGCGACCCTAATGACTGTGACTCGTAAAAATACAAATTTTTTGTGGTAAAAATAGTGGGACATTTACACTATCTGAGATATGAAACATATATTTCAATAATTGAAATTTGTAATAAATATAGGTACATTAAATCAGTTTTATCGCTAACTCTAAGTGGGCAATGTAGCAGCGTGATGGTTAAAATCATCTAAAGAGTAATTATTTGAAAAATATATTGGTAAATAGGTAGGTATATTATTCATATCCTAGATAGTGTGTCCACGATATAAGACTGTTGATTAAATTTAACCCCCGACGCAAAAAAGAGTGGTGTTATAAGTTTGACGCCAATGTCTGTCTGGCATCGTAGCTCGAACGGATGGACCGATTTCGATGCGATGTTTTTAAGAGGGTTTATACCTGCTGAGCTGGCAACGTTGCATTTTTGTTAGTTTTTCTCGATTATTCCATAAAAATTGAATGAAAATTAAAAATGTTTTGTATACAAATTGTTCTAATATATAAGTTATTGTGTCTACTGCAATAATAATTCGTGATAAGACTTTTACTTTTTTTAAAAACCGTTAGGTAATAATTTGTTCGTTTTTAAAGAAAATAAAAGTCTATCACGAATTATTATTGCAGTAGACACATTAACAATATATATTAGAATAATTTGTATACAAAACATTTTCAATTTTCATTCAATTTTTATGGAATAATCGAGAAAAACTAACAAAAATGCAACGTTGCCAGCTCAGCAGGTATAAACCCTCTTAAGTGAAAGCGAGTTTCCTTCGGTGGTTCTTTGCTATGTTTGGCAAAAACAAGCAGTTTGAAGAGTATCAGCTTCTTTCCAAAATAATAAAAGGCGTTTTCGGTATAAAATTAAATTATTGTTAGCTGGGCTAGGGGTCTCAGAGGTATAATTGGTATTTAATTCAATATTAAAGATTATAAATAATAAAATAAAAAAGTAATGTATGTAGATATACTTAACTAACTAATTACACTTCTTCACTTAGCGGTCCCCCGACGCGGCGACGATCATCATAAAAATATATGTTATTTTATTATAATGAATTAGGCCAGGCGAACTTTTTAGAGTTTTTATGTCGTAATTTACCTATAGTTGATGAGATGAGTTACAAATCCAGCCGTCATTCGGGCTGCGTAATATGCGCTTTAGTACAACCCTTAAGTACAACGACGCCAATTTTTCAAACTTGAATATTAAATTTTAAAATAGTTTTGGTACAGACTAACTACTGCCATAAGCCGTAATAAACGAGCGTCAAATGAAAGTAAATAAAAATGAGTAATAGCCCAACTCACCCTTGACTAAATATAAATATTTAATTTGAACCAACTCGACGGAGCCCCTATTTCTTGGGCTCCTATTTCTGGGCGGTTTGCCCTTCGCAGCTTCAGGCAGAAGAAACTACCTAACTAACCTTACCTACCTATAGTCAGTGTGACTACGGATAAATAAAATAAACCATAGTCACACCAGTGTAGTAAATTGGTGTGACTACGGATCGGTCGCTATTCTTTCAGGGATTCCTTTCCTCATTTAAAAAAACTTGACTTTTATAGAAACACTTTGTTATCCTATCCGTCTGGGTGTCTCTCTTCCAAGATTATTTTCCCAGGAACGGGTATCAAATTGGAATTCGAACACTTAGGTAGCTATGGTCTATTTCAACCATACGAAAAGTTTCTAGAAAAATGTAGGTACTATCAAAAGATACCTTTTGAAGGCACCTAGCTATATCTTCTTCAGAATTAAAAAAAAATCTTATGTAGGATTTTTTACGCTAAAAAGCGCGAGAAAATAATTTATAAATAACATTAACCGAGTCCATAAAAGACTAAAAGTCTTAAGAGGGTTTATACCTGCTGAGCTGGCAAAGTTTTTTTCTTAAGTACCTATAAGATCACGCTAACAAACAGTATCTTCTTTCAAATAAAAAAAAATTAAATTTGAATTAAATTTGAAATCGGTTCATATAATAAAGAATTACATCTGAAAAACCATCAACATACATACTATAGTGTTTTATAAGACTGCAGATTAGATACCCAATTTGCCGTTTTATGCTGTACCGCCGACGTTGAAATTCTACATCGCGCTGTTAACCCTAGCGCGCGGTGGGAGTTGACCAAAACAACCACATTAAATAAAATAAATATCACGGGACAATTCACACCAATTGACCCAGTCCCAAAGTAAGCTAAGCAAAGCTTGTGTTATGGGTACTAGGCAACGGATAAACATACTATATATACATACTTAAATACATGTATATTAAACACCCAAGACCCGAGAACAAATATTCGTATTTTTCATTCAAATATCTGCCCCGACACGGGAATCGAACCCGGGACCTCAAGCTTCGTAGTCAGGTTCTCTAACCACTAGGCCATCTGGTCGTCTAATAACTATAGTTGTAAAAAATCCGTTAGCTACCGTTAATTAACCAAATTTATGGTTAGCTACCGATAAAATGCAGTTATTAACGGTTAATTATCCGACTGCGACATCGAAAAAGGGTAAATAATGTTTTTTTATTGTGCAGTCAACTCCTAGGTGAAGTGAAAAATGGGTATCCGAAGGATAAAGATTTTATTTTAGATTTTATAAATCATATTTAAAGAACATAAGTATACTGACTGATTAAAATTCAAATTGTTTATTAATATAAATAATTATTTACACGAAAAGTCGTTAGTAAGCGCTGAGATTATGTCTATGTGTTAGTAAACAAAGACCGACATACTAAAGTACTGCCTCGATACAAATTGACCTTAATGGAACACTAACAACCTAAACATAACAAAATAAACATAATACAAACAATACCGTGCTATATTACCGTATTATTTTTTGGTTGACCATACCACGCTGTGCGAGTATTTAGCCGTAATAAAATGCGGTTAAATAACCGTTAATAACGAAAAATGTGTTTTTAACCGCTTGGTTAAAATCGTTAATAACCGGCTTCGCATCTGTACTAATAACAAACATCGTACATTAATAAAGTATGCAAAGATTTTTTCGTACACCTGCTACGGAACCCTATCTTGGGCGTATCCGACACGCTCTTGGCCGGTTTTTCTGCTTAATATACATACTAGTTGTGTCTATTCAATAGCTAAGGCGACTACCTACCTACCGTCCCCTGCCCCATTTCCCTTTAGACACGCGTAGGACTTGTGTGCACAAGCGAGGGAAATAGTTCCGGATCTGAAAAGTGGAAAAGATCTCTTTTCACTTCTTTCCACTTTTATCACACCGACGCGACGGTTGCGTCGTCAGAGGTGTACCGTGAGTTTATGGGCTAATACTATTTGGAGGCCTAGCTAACTACTTAGGTAACTATGCGATTTTGTCATAAACTGTCTTTGATACCTAATGCTCTAATAGGAGTTGGGGGCCCTTAATCGGGGTCCTGGGCTGCAGTCCAAAAAACCCTTGTATAGATCTGCCCCTACGCGTCGCGCTTGTTACTTGGTATCTATGTATGTACCTATAGGTATACTTACCAGGAATAACGTTGACGCTTTTGAGTTTCCTTCTAAAAGTAAACAAAAGATAATTGAATCAATCCTATGAGCTTTCATTCGACAAAAATCTCTTAATCTAACATACCATATCTAAGGAAATATTCTTTGGAAGAAAACCACCCCGCATTGAATATTCTGAATGAACGACATTTAATGCACGACCTGATAATTCAGACCCTTACCTATTCTTATTGGGTTGATTTTTCTCGTGGAAAACAATCTATTATGATAGAGATTTGCTGACGGTGAAAACATCATTATCAATTAATCGTAAATCTGATTACCTTAGCATCACGTATTTACGTGAACTTCGCCGACGCACGTTTCGCGTTGCACCAGAAAACTGAGCTGACAATTTTTATCACAGCTACCGATACCTACCTAAGGAAACCTTTATATACTCCAAGACGTGTTTCAACGTTTGCAGCAGTTGTGAAGCGACCAGGAAACGGTTATGTAACGTTTGAATATACTTCAAAGTGTGTTTTGGAAGCCAGTGTTGTAGACAAGTTTGAGGTATGTCTCAAAGTTAATTAGGTGTTTAACTACACACCTACTGTTTTTTTTTTCATTTTCATAATAGTAGGTATTAGGTAGATTTGCAGCTTTGTTTTGTGTGTTAAAGTTACTAAAAATCAGGCAGTAATAATGGAATCGTAATGTTTAAAGTTTTAAACCAGCACCATTTTTACCTACATATCACTCGCTCGTTGCCGACCCTGCAGGTCGAGCTTTTTAGTAGAGGAGACGTGGAAGGTCGACCTTCACCGATCTGATAACTCGATGAGACATATTTTATATGAAATATAATTTATAAACAAATATGCCTATGATAACTTGCCTAGCGAAAAGTGTTCATAGATTTTTTTTTTGTTTTATTGTGGAGTGGCTTAAGCCATCTTCCAGCTCCATCATCAGACCCTGGTTACCATCTGGGATCAAAGTACTCATCAAGACGAATCAAACGAGTCCAAACTCGATGGGGTAATTCGTAATTTCATTAATTCAGTATGGCCAAAGGCACTCCGCAATAAAACGACACAACCCCATCGAGTTTGGACTCGTTTGATTCGTCTTGACGAGTACTTTGATCCCAGATGGTAACCAGGGTCTGATGATGAAGCTGGAAGATGGCTAAAGGCACTCCACAATAAAACAAAAAAAAATAGCTATGAACACTTTTCGATAGGCAGGTTATAGGCATATTTGTTTATAAATTATATTTCATAAAAAATATGTCTCATCGAGTTATCAGATCGGTGAAGGTCGATCTTCAACGGCTCTTAGACCATTTATATCAGATAGGAAAATTGATATCGTTTTACTGGTAACATCTTACTAGTTCTAGACTATGTATACCTAACCTTAACTTAAGCGACGTTATAGGTAATACAGCATTATTAGGCTGCCTTTTGACGTAGGGCGAGCCGGGCAGCTCATATTTTTTATTCCAGAGGATGTGCCATATCATAAATTAAAAGGTGGATACAAGCAGCTCTTATCAACCGGTGTAGGTAAGACCTGTCATCTCTACAAGGCTGCCGGAGCCGACGACAAGGGGCCTGCTGATAGTGACCTATGGTGTAGACGCTGTCTCCACTCCCGCATAGACAATATGTGTTAATAACAACGCCCGCAACTTGTTGCAGTCATTACATAATTTTGTCGGTAACTGTAGCCTATGACTTGGAGGCAGTAAGGTAAGACAATCTTACCAAGTATGTTCGTAGACGTCAAGTGTGGTGGCTCTACCTGCAGCCTAATAATTTCATTCGCCTTCAGGTTAATCTGCAAGTGGAACAGCATTATGTGTGGTATTTGGTGGTGGACTGTGCTGGCCTTGAGCTTGTGCCTGGCAGCAGCAGACGCACGTCGCAAGACCAAGAGAGACGAGTTCGAGATCCTCAAGTCGACCGAAGATGGGGAGTATGATGACGACATAGATGGGGTAAGTGAAACTTTGTAGGGTTTCATATTTTCGCAGGAAATATGTTACTTACTTAATTTAAATTATGAGCGAATGTTAGCTATCAGTAGGTGGGTATAGTCGTCATCATGAACATTGGGGTGTTTAGGTGTACTAGGTAAGTACTCAAAACCACCTGAATACAAGCGTATCCTCAACCACAAGCAAAACAAAATCAAATTATAGTACACCTAATTAATCCTATTAACTATATGTAGACACCAAATGTAGCTCAAGGTGACAGTCAAGAAATTAAAAATTTAGTGATGATTGTGTTCGTACAGCTAACAGCTGATATCTTATGCAGACGCTCTACATTGGCTATTTTTGATTAAACTGTAAGTAATAGGTATAAAATCTACTAGAGCTATTTATTATCTATCCTCTTCGAACCCGGGCTCGCACATCTCAGTTTTTCTTAATTTATGTGCGAAGTTACTTTTGAAATTTACCATGAGCTTTACGGTGAAGGAAAACATCATGAGAAGAAATTCAATGGTGTCTGTGAAGTTCCCAATCCGCACTGACTGGACTATGGCCCAAAACCTTTCATTCCGACACCCAGAACCTAAATATGGGGCGTTTTAGGTAAGTGCTTGTGTCCTTGTAGATGCTGCAGTCTTTTGTAGATTGAGTATACCCGTCGCAAAAAGGTGTGCTTAAAGGAAAAAAAAATGAGTTAATTTTATCTCGCAGGTGGAGCCGTGCCAGTGCGGCGTGTTCATGTCGCAGCAAGTCGGCATCAAGGAGGGCCGCCGCAGCCGGCCGCGCGGGCCGCCGCAGGGCGAGCCCGTCGTTACCTACGACACCGACGCCCCCAGCCTGCCCTGCGGCTCAGCCGGCTTCAAGCACTGTATCAGCAAGTGCCTTGACGTGGTAAGTGGTGGTTTACAATGCCGTGTAGGAAACATTTGAATCACGACTACGACAAGCGATTCGCGCACTTTTACTGTACCACAGAATATATAATAGTACTAACGTACAGAATGGACACGCTCCGCCCCGCACCGATTCGAGTTACCCCACCCCTCAAGGCGCAGATTGCCGGACACCGCCCGAATCCAGAAGAGTGCGCGCGCGATGTATGTAGGCGTACGCGTGTACAGACGTCGTCGTGCTTATGTAGATTCAAGAACGCGTATTTTGTACGTCGTGTCCGCCGTGTGACTTTACCTAAGGTAGGTAAATATGCGTAAAGGCTACTACATACATACGTGCCCTGGCCTTTGGGTTTTTACCATCCCAATAAGCCGCCGGCCGGCGTTATCGGACCTTCAAATATTGTATTCTTTGTTTCTGTGGCAAGCCCGGGGCACAAATACCCGTCGGGGGTGCAATTAGTGCATGATCCCGTTTTTGTAGACCTGGAATGAACGGCAATTATGCACGACGACAATTGTGACAAATACGTGAGGGTTCTTTTATAGCATCGTTCATTCAGGGTTGACTAATACAGGTCGTATTTTAACCGTACTACCCCATCGTGTATGCCGCTTGGCTTGTTAACATGCATAAGTCGAAACTACGGGTAGGTAAGTATTTCGGGTTTTGTAGTTAAACAGGGAACTTTGTCATACATAAGTAAGTAGGTACGGTTCATCCCAGTATTCCCAGTCCTAACGGTAGGTACAAAGTCATATTTTTCTCTCAGTTCGGAATTCCGTTGATCGCTTTTGACGATTCAACTGCTCCTAGTTGTAATGTCATAACTACTTGCCACAAGGTTAAAAATTGGTGAAAAGTATTGATAAAACCCACCCTCTTCAGATCAAATTCTGTTAATTAGGTAGAAACACGTACACGCCAATTGCAATATTAGCAGGTTGGTATGTACCCTATTCTTTGATATGAAGAGCAGTTTAGACGCCGAACGAATGGACTTTGTGGAGCAAGACGTTGTATGCGAGGCTTCGCGTTTCAAATATAAGTTAATTCTATAAATAACCCCGATTAAGCATTGAAATTTAATCCTTAAATTGATCGGCAGATTCTCAAGTACCTTCCTCGAGCGGGCCCCGTTATCTGCGGCGCGGTGGAGCGCGACGTACACCGTGAGAAAGCGTTTCTTTTCATCAAGAACTGCGGCGGAGAGTGGACTCCCACCAACTTTTCTGCCGGCAAGGAGTTCTGTTGCACGGACGGGCAACACCACAAGTGCTGATGACGCGGCGACAGTAACCAGGGAAAACGGCTTTCACGTACCTTTCTTCTCGTTGTCTAAGTTAGAAATATTTCGATAGTTTTGGATCATTCGATAATAAAACTTAAAAAATAACGACGCAATGTAGGTATAGGTACTGTAGATCCAACTGAATTGTGACCCACTGTGAAAAACATAATGATATTGCCTGACAAAGAAAAACATAATGATATTGCCTGAAAAAGAAAATCACTATGACACTTACTATAAAAACGTTCTACGGTGGGTCAGGTAAGGTAGGAATCAAAAACATGGTTTAGTCGAACATTTTTCGGTATCGTCTGTCTTAAAAAATAGCTCTAATTAGATACGCGCTAAATATAATTTTCATCACACTTGCTCGTCAATGGTGTTATTCCATGCCTGTATACTAAATGACAATGGGCTAAATTATTGTTCTCAAGGGAGTTATGGATTTATATACAGTTTTTCCTCCCAAGGGAGTTCTAATTTTAATTTTAAAATTTGCAAACAAGGTAGTAGGTATGTCATTTCAGACTAAGGAGGTTTCAATTCTGCCAACGTTTTATTTATATCTTTAAAAATAAGCTATAGCCCAATTTTACAACACAAAACTTATCTACGCTTCATGATAATTCGTTATTTTTATATTTTAAATTTATATCAAATGGGTAGTTTTAGACGACCGGATAGCCTAGTTGTTAGAGAACCTGACTACGAAGCTTGAGGTCCCAGGTTCGATTCCCGGTCGGGGCAGACATTTGTGTGAATAATACGAATGTTTGTGCTTGAGTCTTGGGTGTTTAATATGTATTTAAGCATGTATCTATCTATATAAGTATGTTTATCCGTTGTCTAGTACTCATAGTACAAGCTTTGCTTAGTTTGGGACTAGGTCAATTGGTGTGAATATTCCCGTGATATTTATTTATTTATTTAAAAAAAAAAACAAAAAAAAAACAATTTTTTGTTTTAGTATGTATTTTTTTAACATGTTGGCAGATTCTGGCGGTATGACGATTCGAATTCTAAACTAAACACAGTTTACAATATCTAAGGTAGATGACTCGAAAAAGTGACAATTTGTATTGGCGGATAGCCATTATTATATTGAAGTGTTCAGAGACAATTAATTTTATTTTTGGATTTTGTTTCCTCGCAATGTGATGAAAATCATTGTGTGTATCACGGGCAGTAAGGGGATTACAAACTCGAGTCATTAAAACCACTCCGTCTTCGGCGTCGGGCCTCTAGAATCTCTTTAGTAATCCCCTACTTACGACCCTTGATGCACAATATACTATTGTTCTATACGATGACATCACATAGCTCAAGTTGAGCACTATGAAATATTATTATGCTAGTTTTAATAAGCATAGTTATAATTAATAAAACGGATCTGAAATCATTCATAGTTACCTTATGAATAGTTTCATCCTTCTTTTCGTACGTAGCTATCTTATAGTTGTTCATAAGTTACTTAAGTAATCGCTTATTTTTTTAAGAAACGTGATATATGTGCATCAATGTAAAATATAGGTATACTTATCAGTTGCCACTTTTAATTAAGATTTGAGATTATAGAAACTAATAAAATTCATGTCTTTTTTTAATTGAGTCTTTTATTTACTACAAATCTTTAATTACCAACTTAGAGAAATAACTTAAAATATACAAAGATAATATCGTTTCGTGGGTTTTATATCTCTACATTCCTAATTAAGGGCTTTAAGGTATTGTTTGCTTCTACAGTAAATACACGTGTAGAGCAAGTACGGCATAGAACAGTAGAAATTAAAGAAAAGCGCCACTACTTCGTAACTTTGACGTAGGTAAAATTCTTGAACATGGTACAACTTCGTAGGTAGAATAAGCTACCCAGTTAATATTGCCTATTTAAGGATTTCAAACGCATTGACATCAGAAAAATAAAATATTTTATTGCTACCTAAATTCAGTAAATTTATTATTTGAATTTGTTTTCGTTCGGTCGCGCGCCGCGGAGTTGCAAATAAATTGGGCGCGGCGCGGCCTCCCCACCGAAACAATTTCAAATACATAAAACAAAAGCCGCGAGTGTTTCAATACGCTGCAATTTTAACCCTTAACCAGGCTATATAGGACCACATTAGATTCGATTTTTTTTATCGGGAATAGTATCCCTGAGAACCATAAAAATAATTCTATTCTATTCTATTCTATTCCATATTATATCAAACACTCATAGACAAGAAAACCCTCGTTGCCTGGTTAAGTATCAAAACTGGAAAATAAGATAAAACATTAAGAAAATATCGAGTGACGAAAGTGATTTGACTCCGGATTCCATTAAATTAGACGCCTAGAATTAGGGCCACTTGCACAGTTCAGGGTTAAAAAATTAAATCGGTAACCCCGGGGTTAATAATGACAGTTCCATACATTTTGACACTTGTTAACCCTGGGTTAGCAGTTAACTCGCTCGGAGTTAAGTAGCTAACCCAGGTCTGCGCCAGCCGGCCTTAGACATAGTTAATATTGTCCCGCAAAAGGTGAGAAAAGTAGAGTATACTCTTCGGGGAGAAAACTAGTTTTGCCTTGGGCGCGCTTAAATCCTTCACTGCTCTCAGATCGTTTTCAAAAAAATTGTAAATAGTTAACGGCTTAATCAAAACAAAAATCACGATCGCTATTTTTGTGTAACGAAAGTTAGTCATACAAAGTATATGGATAACTACATTACACTAAAATAATTATTTAAATTTTGATTTTAATTAATCCCTTAATTGTGTACAATTTTTTTGGAAACTACTTAGGACTCCATCTTAATTCCCTCGGTTTGCTCGGGAATCAACTCAAAACCCCCTCGCTACGCTCGGGAGTTAAATCTGGAGTCCTTCGTTACGCTCAGGATTCAATATCGCGCCCGTGACATAATACAGTGCTTTATCCCCTTTGGTGTACAATCTACTATTTAATCTTCGAAATCATCCCTTAAGGGTGTAAAAAGGGAGGTAGCAATTTGAAGAGGGAGTCAATAAAAAGAACTATAAAACTTTTATCATATAAGTTTTCGTGAGAAATAAAGGATGTTGATGTATTTTTGACCAATAAATCATATACTAATATTATAAATGCGAAACGTATGTCTGTTACTTATGTTCGCACAAACAGTTGAACCGATTTAGATGAAATTTGGTATATATACAATTAGTTTGAGTTGTGGGGAATGGCATAAAATAGTTTTTATCCCGGAAATTATCCCTTAATGGTATTAAAAGGGGGGGGGGGGGCGGAGTTGTGAAGGGAATCAATGACAAATACTTTTATCGGGTAACTTTTCGTTAGAAATAAAGCATGTTTATGTATATTTCATCAAGCTACAGTAACCCACCTACTTCCATACTAAACTCTACTAATATTATTATTAATGCGATAGCGTAGACACAGTGTCTGTCTGTCAGTTACCTTTTTACGCTTAAAGCGCTGAACCGATTTAGATAAAATTTGGTATAGAAATAGTTTGAGGCTTTCACTTAATGTCCTTACATAGGTTAGTTTTTTCCCAAAAAGTTTATACTTTAAAAGAGTGAAAAAAGGGGTGGAAGTTTGTATGGGAAATCAATAACCGCTGAACCAATTAGATGAAATATGCTACTTAGATAGGTTGAGTTGCTAGGAAGGATATAAAATGGATTTTATTCCCGAAAATAAAAAGGAAGCAGATTGAAGAAAAATCAATTTGGATAAAAAACAAGCTGCCCAAATTACTAATCCCACGCGGACGGAGTCGCGGGCAAAAGCTAGTATTATAATTTAGCCATGTTTATTTCTATAATTTTAACGTACCTACTCTAATCTACTAAGTATTTCTATCTAAGAAATGGTCCAATTAGTTGATTTTCTCTAGCTATAAATATACTGTAATACCTATAAATAGCAATAATCGTGAAAAAATTGAGTCTTAAATAAATGTGGAACTCTTTCACAGTGAATTTTTTGGTAGGTACCTACTTAATTAATTACATTGGTAGCTGTGGGTTGTCACAATAACCTTTTTAGCAAATCATAAGTACTAAATTCTTAGATTGTGAATACCTAGGTAGTAGGTAGTCTAGATAGTAGCGTAGAGTGAACATTTTTGTTAGACAAACCGAAGAGTTAGAGCAGCGTGTGTCTAAACGGTCTTCAGCTGACGTTATTCCTCGCAGTTAGTGCCCGGGAATCTAGTAGTTACGGGCATACCACACCATAGGTAAATAGTTAGATTAAGTAAGTCCGTCTTGCAGGAAAAATGTCTGGATTTAAATAGTCGTTAAATCTGGATTATTCTTGACATATGGACTACTAAACTGAGAAAGTGACCATTAGAGCTGAGAATTTAAGGTGCTCAGAATTACCTTGAATACCTGAAACAGTCGACTATACATATAGAGTCATATATTCACATATTAACTACTAGCTGATGCCCACGGCTTCTTTCTAAAATGCATACGAACCTTCTCCTGACAATAACGAACACATAAAAGAAAGATTTATCCAATTCGGTGCAGTCGTTTGGAAGTTATGCGCGTACAAAAATTTCGGTGATTCATTTTTATTTATATAGATAGATTGTGATACTATATTATTTACCAAATCCAACAACTTAGTTGAATTAAATTTTCTCTTATATACGCATCATTTTCATCATTTCAAACGTTAAACTCGCTCAATGACTGGCGCCCGTATAAACTGTGAAGTCCTGTATTCTGTGCGACAAGGAGTGCCTTATCCGTTGACCCGGTTCCATTATGGTGTCAATAGAGTTCCCTTATCAAGGGCTAGTGTTAACTATTACGCACATGAAGTGAAGTGGCTAGGAGAGCGGGCGGGGAGGGGAGGGGAGGGCGGGGAACGCCGCCTGACCCGGATCGGCAGGGTGAACAACCCCGACACGTGCCACTTTCTAAAAAGAAACGCGCGCCCGCGCATCCTTGCGTGGATGGCTGGATCTCTGTTTCTTCTATTACAAGATCGGTTTGTCGCACCTGACTAATAGAGGACAGCTTAGCAATATTATTACCTAGGTAGCACCTAACTTGTTCTAGATGAAAGGGAACGCATATAAGTCCAATTTTTTTTAAATAAATCAGGATTCTTAAATAAGTAGGTACCTACTCAAGTAATAAAGAGGTCAACCTTGTTTGTTTGTTTTTATGTATTTGCAAATAAATTAATTCGATTTTTTTTACTGTTACAATGCTAGACTATTCTTGATTAACATAGACATCTAAACTTATTATCCCGTAAAAGTGCTAAAAGTTCCCGCGGGACCGAGAGGAAGTTGCGGGCTACAGATAGTACTTATTAGTAAGTATTTAATAATTACTTACTTTTTAACAGTCAAAACTTCAACTAGGTACGACGTTAAAGCCGAATATTGGAGTTTTGTTCAAATACATATAGGTACTTACTTACTGATCTAGTTCAATTAATAAAACCCAGCGGCGTGTATTTACAGGTGACTGGAGGGATAAAAATTGTAAATGTTGGAGTGCTGTTGTATGTGTTAGGTACTATTTTTCAGTGTCAACGTGTCACCACTATGTTTGAAAAGAGTCACCGCTATGCTGTATCCTGTATTCCACTTCATCTGGCTTAGTTAATTACCTATGTTTGTAATACCTACCTTCTTCCTATTTTTTGTCCCGATTGTGGAAATTGTTTCCTATTACAATAAGTACTTACTTATTTTATTATACTTAGATAGAAATGTCGTTGCGCGCGACGTGATTCAGTTCCTTTGACTGGTACCTCTACCACAGAATATATAATAGTACCTCTACTCTACGAATACCTACACAAAATAAAAACGAGCAAAATCAATTCAGTACGATCTATCTAAAACACAAATGTGATAACGGGAGTCGAATTCAAATGATTTAAATTGTATATTTGTGGTAGGTATTCAATGCTTGAACTGCAATAAAAAAGTGATTTTTGAGTGGACCATTGTTTTGGACGTTTTTTACTTTATTGACCCAGAGATGTCGCTGTCCCTATGAAAAACTAGATAACGTTTGACTGTTAGGGAATCTATAAGAATTGTACGTACTTGTTATGAAACGGATTGGCATAGCAACGGTGTTTGATGTAAACAAAGTGGTCCTTCGAGCCGGATCAGTAACAGTGACAGTGACAGTGAGTAGTGAGTGAAGTGTAAGTGCAAAAGTGGACCTTAAAACCGTAAGTACTGTGAAGTGAGGTGTCAGTGTCAGTGAAACAAACTTAGCGGGAAAATCGTAGCTGTCAAAGACTTGTAAAATTTCAAAATCTTATTCTATGGACTTAGCCAAATTCAGAGCACAAAATTCAAATACTTGTAAAATTTTCAACATTATTTCTATGGACTTGTAATTTTTTCGAGATTTATTAAATATATGGACTTGTGATAATTTTCGAAACTAACGTGTTCAAGGCTTCAAGATGACGAAAGAACTATTGGGACTTATAGCAGAACAAGAACAGGCAATGGGGATTATTCAAAAAATGAAAATAAATTTCAAGAAAACGGGAAAAGCTAGGTTGACAAGTGGATACGTCAAAACGAGAAAAGAAATTTTAGAACAATATTGGAAGAATTTTGTAGAGACCAACCGAACCATAATCAAAACTGTCAATAAAGATGATATGGAAAACCTGGCGTATTTTACGAATGATTATTATTCTGCATACGAGGAATTTTACATTAACCTAAAAGCGGAGATGACAGACATGTTAGACGACACTGCACAAATTTCGAGCGGGAGGATTCAGAGTGAAGAGATAAAACTACCAGAAATTAACATTCCACAATTTACCGGCAATTACCAAGACTGGCCATCATTTCATGATCTATTTGTATCACTCATCCACAAGAAGTCAAGTCTAGGAAATGTTCAGAAACTGCATTACCTGAAGAGTTGTCTGTCAGGGGAACCAGAGCATCTTCTGAAACATCTACCAGTAACTGACAGTAACTATGACCTAGCGTGGAATATGCTACAAGGAAGATACAATAATAAGCGTATTATTGTAAATTCTATATTGAACAGATTGATCAACCAGAAAAAAATTAATACAGGAACTGCCAAATCGATTCGTGAGATACTTGATATCACAATGGAATGCTTGAACAAGCTTAAAGCACAAGGTGTCGATATCACTTCTTGGGACGCAATTGTTATTCACATGACCGTTTCTAAACTCGACGTGGAAACTCACAAGGAGTGGGAAGAAGAAGTTGGTGACATGAACATTGATGAGTTACCATCGCTGTCAAAATTTGAGAAATTCCTTGAGAAACGGTTCCGTGTATTAGAGATGATACAACCAACACAGAGTACGAACGCAAACGTTAACAGAAACGTCCAGAGAGTACCTTACGATGCCATGGAGTTGAAATCATTCTTAGTAGCCATAAATATTAAATGTACATTTTGCAAGGACAATCATCACATCTTTCAATG
This sequence comes from Archips xylosteana, assembly GCA_947563465.1. Taxonomy (NCBI): domain Eukaryota; kingdom Metazoa; phylum Arthropoda; class Insecta; order Lepidoptera; family Tortricidae; genus Archips; species Archips xylosteana. Next base: position 17,827,022 of record OX387343.1, read on the forward strand.
TAGAGAATTTCAACGATTAACACATGAAAATAAGATAGATGTTGTACAGAATGAGAGACTGTGCTTCAACTGCCTTATACCTGGTCATCCAGCAAGGTATTGCAAAAACAAATCATCCTGTCACACCTGTGGAAAAAGACACCATTCACTGTTGCATAGAAGTTACACATCCAGCCATTCCCATGAGAGACAAATCAGAGAGGCAAAACTTGAGAGACAAAACAAAGAAATAAAACAAGAGAGACAAAACAGAGAGACAAACCAACAGAGACAGAACAGAGACACAAACCAAGATATACAAGACGAGGAGAAACAGCAACGAGAAACAAAACAAGAACTAACAGAGAAAAGAGCAAACAATCAGACAGAAGAACAGAAAGGAGAAGATAGATACGGAAAAAGAGTAACAACAGATTCAGATGAACAGTATAAAGACAAGATAACAACGAAAGACAAAAGAGATGCAGAAATTCAAAAACAATTCACACAAAATCTAAATTCGAGAGGAACTGGTTTACGAAAAGGAGAGCATATGATAATATTGAGAAACAAGAGGGACGATTTATCAAAAGATTTACGAATGGATACTTGGCGGAAAAAATCCGGAAAAACCGAAAGAAACAAAATTTACTTTTAAGCAATGAAAAAATAGACAAAGCATCAAAATAAAGAGAGAACATAGTAACATAATTCTAAATAAACCAGATGAGAATGATATAGATTTGGAGAATGAACAAAAAACAATTTGAGTACAACACAAAAAGAATATAAACAAAAATACAGTCCACTGATAGAAAAATCGAGCTATGTTGAGAAAAGTATGTGCATTAAACAGCAAGCAGCGAAAGTGAAGGAGTTGAATAGCATTGAGTACAATTCTCACAAATTTATAGTAAAATGACCTTCAGTCATTTTAGGCGGGAGTATGTTTTGGACGTTTTTTACTTTATTGACCCAGAGATGTCGCTGTCCCTATGAAAAACTAGATAACGTTTGACTGTTAGGGAATCTATAAGAATTGTACGTACTTGTTATTAAACGGATTGGCATAGCAACGGTGTTTGATGTAAACCTAATAAAGTAACCAAACTTTACGTTTGATAGGAAAAATAAAAATATCGACGAAATCTATTTTACGTCATTTAAATGTACCTAGATGTAATTAAAAAGTGTACCATTTAGTATTTCCGACAGAGTAGGGTATGTAGGTATGCTATATATTTAGTTCTCGTACTTCCTTTGTTAAATAAGCAAACAAATAAAATAAACGTAAAAGATCGGCGGTATATTTTAATTTTCCGTGCGCTTTGTTAATTGATGTATGTAGGTGAAAATGAAGGCATCGACGAAATAGGCTACTAGGTATTGACAAATCTTAACTAATAAGCTATGTGTTTTGGTTACGCAAATTAAGATTAATTTCTTAGATAGAAATAAACCACTTGATGTAAAGAAATGTTCACTTATTACCCGACTGCAAGGAAAGGGTTATGTTTTTTTTCTTAATTATTTTCATTTTTCCGTGTTTAAAATAATGAAAAGTAAAAATCAATAATAAAGTAAGTAATAAAAGCGTGTAAACGGCATGGGCTCGGGTGTGTTATGACTTTATGACTTATGCGCTGAATTACGAACCCAAATGCGGTGCCCTAGGTGCTGAAGTGTGCTGTTTAGTTTACTGAGCCACCTTATAAAGACAGAAAAAAAAATCAAGTACACAATGCACCTAGAATCTTGGTTCTGTTATCTAATGGCTTTTCTACCGTGTTTTTGCTTAACTGAGTAAATTAACAATACCTACTAGCACCTACCTCCCATGACAAGTAAATATACTAAAACTACGTTTCAAATAAAATTATTAGCAATAAGTATTATCTGTAAATTATGCATGTGTGAGAATACAGGTGGTTGGTCTAACAGTCATCATCAGTCATCATCATTCCCAGCCTATATACGTCCCACTGCTTGGAACAGGCCTCCTCTCAGAATGCGGCCCAGTGCGGATTGGGAACTTCACATACACCATTGTATTTCTTCTCAGGTGTATGCAAGTTTTCTCACGATGTTTTCCTTCACCGTAGAAACAGTGTAACAGTTTATCGACGTTCAATTAATAAATACCTGGGCGACCGAGCTCCGCTCGGGCTGAAACTCGGTGCCGAGCGTTTTCCCAGAGATAAGATAAGACCAAGCTAGATCAATTTTTCATCCCTGAAAACCCCACATACCAAATTTCATCGAAATCGTTGGAGCCGTTTCTGAGATTCTGATTATATATATATGTATTAGATAGATAGATAGATTAGATATGACGGACATCAGTAAGTTCCTAGTTAAGTAACCCTTTCCGATTTCTGATAATGAGATACGAGACTTGTCACGTCACTGTTCCCTGAATTGGTGCGCGCGGCGCATGACCCCGGGCGGCGCGGGCGCAGCGGCCGCGGCACGCAATGTCGCGTTATTGTAATGCGTTGCGCAATGCACCGCCACCGCCCTCCCGTTTCCCCATGCCCGGAGTCTCCGACTCATTTTATGCGGCTGTAGGTTGATACCTTTCGACAGGCTGTAGTTTCAGTAGAGTAAGAGATCTTTACAACAGAGAAGAAATCTTTGAGATCTTTGTGTGTTAATCAACATCATATTTGAGGTTGGCTAACAATCGCAAGGAGAAAACTAAATTATATTCCATTAAGGGATGTACCTACAGTTCCAAATAAAAGAACTTTGTTGCCATATCAATCTTAACACTGAAAATTTATTTAATACTTAAATCTCTACATTATTCAACTAATGCAAATGCAATTACAGTTTTTAGTTACAACTGTTATGTTGTGCGTTAAACTTAAATTGCAAAGTGACTTCAAACATCCGGACGAATCATGATTATAATAACGAAACGTAAACGGTGTGGTGCTACATATATACGTGCACAGTCAACTATAAAATACATGAGCATCATTCGAATCTTCCAAAGTGTATGTACAAACTTGTATTTAGATAACTACGTCCTTAGTTCGACGGAAAACTATAAAATGCATATATGGATGTTTTCCAACAGAGAGCGCGCGGCAGCGCGGGGTGCGGGGCGCGGGCGGGCCCGTCGACACACTTTCTGAAGGGCTCTAAAACTCCGGCTTTTGTGGCCATCTTTATGAGCCATCTATTCGTGGACCTTTGATTTATCACTAACAGTTAGAGCTACCTATACGTATACCTATTTCACGTGATATGTGATGACGACCCATGTTATTAAGTATTAAGCCATTGTTTTATTTATCATCTCAGAGGAGCTTATAAGCTTGGCGTAGTTTTCAGAACGATTTTACTTAAATATTGTTTGCGAATTACATACCTATCTATCTTCACACTTTATAAACGCAGAGTATCATAAATTTCACTACCTACAAGTTGCTAACAAAGCTAAGGTAAACGGTACCAATTCTAATTGTTCAAAAGTACTCATAATTAGGTACTTACACCTACACTTAGGATTAGGGTTTCTTTTTAAAATATTTGTCACATTGAGGAGTATAAGTCACACTGAAATGGCAGCAGTTTCCAAGAAAATGTCAGGTTTATCGTTCCAGCAACGAGATCGTCTACGTGCGCCCGGTACCTCTACCATGAGTTACACTAGTTTACAGTGACCGTACTCGCTAGCGACGGCGTAAATGATTTGTATGGAGAATTGTACTTCCATAAGTGACCGCTAGAGGCGCTGTACACAATTCTACATACAAATCATTTACGCCGTCGCTAGCGAGTACGGTCACTGTAAACTAGTGTAACTCATGGTAGAGGTACGGGAATGAGTTTTTTATTCGAATTTCGAATAAACGATGCGACATACCTAAACGTCACGTGATCTATTGCTTTTCTAATACCTATCATGTTTGAGATAAATACATAATAATTATACATAATTCATTAGCAAATTTATTGATTTCTGATTAACACACGTTTCAAAAAGTTTGTACACAATTAAGGGATTAATTAAAAACAAAATTTAATTAATTATTTTTGTGTAACGGAGTTACCCATATACTTTGTATGACTAACTTTCGTTACACAAAAATAGCGATCGTGATTTTTGTTTTGATTAAGCCGTTAACTATGTACAAATTTTTTGAAAACGATCAACTAGTTATAAATCAGGTTGAAATTTATATGGTGTTTTTAAAAATTGGAACATTCCAGTTATAAAACTACGCTAACGTCCAACAAGTGCCAACATAGTTCAAAAGGACCTAGATAGGTACATTCTGAAATCGGTTACCTATGTCGTATTTTAATTCCCAAAACGAACAACAACTGTCTGCCGAATGAACTCTGCACGGTAGGTTGTTTAAAAATTCACTGTAGACATTCTAATGTCATTGATAAATTAATTACCTACTAATATTCCTTCCAATCCATTCTTATCCTTACTACTTAATATTTTAAATGCAAAAATAACTTCGTCGTCAGTCTGTCTCCTGCCTGTTTGTGTGACGCTTAAACCACTGAACAGATTTAGATGAAATTTTCTATGAAAATGGTTCATGACCTTGGGAAGGAAGGAACATAGTTTTTATCTCGGAAATCATCCCTTAATCGACAATGTTCTTCTTATCCGATTTCTGGTAAAAAAAAAAATATTTATAAATTAAAGTAGGTAAGTAATTCGGCTAATTTAAGGATTGAAAGCTTCAGCAAGCAAGACATCCTATTGAAAGGTAGGTAAGAGGCGATGTCTTGTCGAAAGCGCATCATTTGCTTAGGCTCCTGAATGTAGGACTTTAATTAGTCAAAGTTCATTAAAGGTACTTAATTTTAACTCCAGAAAGTCATGGACACAAAACAAGTTTTCAAAACACTGTTATTAAAGATACGATTATCACCAATATAAATTACATAAATTACACGATTATGTCTTTAGACACTTACTTTACTAAGTAGGTACTATCAATTTACACCTTAAACACAAATCCGAAATATGTGGAAACACTATATTTGTGAAAGACTAATAAATTATTTCATATTCGAAAGAATGATCTAAAAATAAAGTAAATAGGTGTTTATTTGACAGAGCCATTATATCTTAAGTGAGAACTAGAATTACATTTGAATACTCTTTAAGAATAGTTCCTTTTTGAAAAACCGTATAAGTTCTCGGTGATATAGACTCAGGTACTTATACTACCGACAACGTCGGAGGCAAACGACGAGAAATAAAGGAGGGAGGAAATAGGATAACGGTGAAGCTGCGTACCGCCTCAGCTTGCGCAAGAAGTTGTCAATATCTCGAACGGTTCCCGCGTCTGCCAGCAACAATGTGTCATTATAGTGCCACCGGTGTATGAGGCCTTCCCACCGCCCCCCGCCCGGAGGTGCCCGGGTCGCAGCGGAGTGTAGCGCTGCTCCGCGCGGGCTCTTTTCTTGTCGGCGGCCGCTGCTTCGGCGGTAGTTGCAGTCGTCGCCCCGCCCGTTGCTCCACCGTTCTCAACTTTTTGCTGTTACAAATGGAAACTGCATGACACAGGGTATATTGAGGCCAACATTCTAGGCAAAGTTCCTACAATTGTTTTAGACAAAACTAAAACCACCGAACGCCAAAGCTGTTAGGTATTAAAAAACTGACTCAAGGAATCTAACATTTTTGTAAGTACCTAGATTTAAAAATAATTAAAACAGTTTATGTAGGCGTTTTTGAATATTGATCATCAATTTCCCATTGACAAATTTACTGATGTAGGTATGCGTCTAAAAACGTAAAGTTCTATCATAGAACTCAATCGCATTCAGTACCTTGCCATTAAACATTATTGGTACCAAACACACGTTCTTAATAATTAAGTACTGACATCTAAAGAAACATAATGACTTTGATCCGCCATGTTCTCTATATTTTGTGTTAACCATTAGGTAATTTATGTTATGTACCTAGTGTATATTCGTTCTGGCGTGAAATAGAAACTAATTTAGTTTTCACTAAATAAGTACCTATTAATCAAAATCTACATCTTACGCGCGGTCACTGTACTCGATAGCAAAGTTTCTTACTCGAGTCGGCACTTCGCAGGTATGATCACCCCCAATAAAAAGCACACTATCTCCTTTCACTCAATTCAATAGCTTATTATGTCGCGGTACTAAGTTAATCTTTGTGTACAATAAGGAAACCGTGTCTATTGCAAAGTAACTTGTAAGTATGTGCCGGCCGTATGCGAATGGGTGTGCAGTCGCCCTCAATGAGGACAACAACAATAAATCTTTAAATGGTTTGTATTTCACAAGTAGGTAAGTTAAGTACTTTATATTCAGATTTTCGGCTTCCCAATTACAGCAATTTTTTTTCAACACGAATAACTTAATAGTATTTGTACAACGAAGAAGAAACAGTTGTTTAGCTGCGCATTTCAAACACGCACATCTAGGCTTTAGGATACCTTTTCAATTACCAGCTTTGCATGCCGTAGTAGCTGCATGCCTTAGTGTGATACTTACTGCGGGCATACCTAGCAGTGCAAGTGTAACAACAGAGACGTATGATATCTCAAGAGTGACTTTTGTCACCGTGACAGTTGGTACATCTCTCTTTTTTCATTTCGAATGTGCAAAAGAGACAGACATATTGTCACGGTGGGAAAAAGACACTAGTGCGCCCTAGCCCTAAGAACTCTTGTACTTTGATGTTTACAGCCTATACAACTAATTCTTTAGCTAATTGTACGCATTAATAGCGACTCCACAGGTATATACGGGGATAAAATCCAATAGGTAATTGTCTGTCCTAACATTACGAATTTGATTAAGTCATAACATTAGAATTATATCTACTCAGTAGTGTTATTTATGTCTATGTGTCTAAACCTTTCATCAATCTGAACAAAATTATCTCTTATTAAAAAGTGATTTTTTTGTTATCTATTTAAGCTAGGTACTACAGAAAGGAGGACGAGGGTTCTTAACTCAACCAGTGTTTTTTATAAGTACCTGCAACTCAATAGGAATGTCGAATTTCCTCGGCCTATCGATTCAAATGTTCAAGCGGCGCCATACCTAAGCCTATGGCGATCGAATGGACCGCCCCGTATAACACGGAATGCACCGGCGCTTGCGCAACCGAAGCCGGGCTCTCAAACTTGTTGTTACACGAGGGAGACATAAAACGAAATATTTTATTGCTGAGCCACGGCGGTACCGCTAAATGTTCGGCAGGAGATAGCTCAGTGGCGTGGGCGAGAGCGCGGACAGTCCATCATTACGGCCGCGTCACGGCACAGCTACGGCTACTCTACGAGCTATCGGCGGCGCGGTGAGTGTGTTCTTCGTTCATTGCGTGTGCTGCCAGGTAAACACTGTACAGTTAGCATCTCGGCCGCGCAATGAACAGAGAAACGCTTGATACGCCGCTTGTCACGCGTAGTTGTGGCTGGGCCGTCACGTCACACAGCCAGCTGACCCGGCGGTGCAACCAGCCGCGCAGGCTGTGGAAAACGCACCACGGCTTTTGTAGGAACTTTACTGGGTCCTTACTGGACTAATAAAAATTATTGAGGCAAAAATTAGGAGTAGGCGAGTAGTAATGTTTCTAATTTTAAGTAAATATGCAGACGCGGCTAGGCATTGGTAGAAGGCATGACGTGCTGATTGGAATAGGTGGCGCGGGCGGGTGCGACCTCGCAGGAAAGGGCAGGGCCGCGGTGACGCTGCGCCTTTGTGATAATTGAGCCTGCCTGGTAGACCTATGAACTAACGAAGCTGATTCGCCGCTAACGCTTAGTAACGTTAAATGCAGCCATTACTTAATGATACATAGGGTGGGTAAGTAGCGTAGTACTTAGTACCATTGCAATATTATTAGGTATGTACTTACATAAATAAATTTAGAAACTTTACATAACTTTTTTTTTATCTACCTAATATTTAATGAACTAAAACAAATACTTTGCTCACCCGCGACCTTACAATAGTTATACAATAGCAAACGGTTGTGGTAACTCCGAAGATGAGCTCTGGTTGAGTTCGAAACGCGTCAGTGTAGCTTGGTGGTGGTGATAGTTGTGTTTATGTGATTTGTGTGTGTTCGTACAGTGTGGAGGTGGAGGAACTGCATGAACACACATTTCTTGCATAAACGTAACTATTGTAAGGTCGCGGGTGAGCAAAGTAATTGTTTTAGTTCATTAATATGGACCTCCGCAAAATAACGCCTGATTCAATAAATTACCTAATATTTTTACGAGGAATGAGTACAACTAATGTGAATATGACAGCCTTTTACTTACTTTACTACGAATAAGCTCCTTTTTTCATTATTCACTAGCTACGTAATGCCCGCGGCTTCTTCCCCGCTGAAGTTTACTAACCGACTTCAAAAAAGAGGAGGTTCTCAATTCGTCTGTATGTTTTTTTTTATAAAAAACTTGTCTTGCGTACTTGTACGCACACAATAAAAAAGTTTTATCCAATTTGGTGCAGCGGTTTTAATTTAGTAAACAAGACAAATAAATCGATAGTTAATTAGTTTTAATTATTAAAATCGATATTAACCAAAAGTACTTATATTTGAAACTAGCTGGCCCGGCAAACGTTGGTTTACCATATATCACCTAGGGGTATAAAAAATAGCCTACGACCTAATCTCAGACCTACCAAATATAGAGAAAAAAGTGTCATAAAAATCGGTCAAGCCGTTTCGGAGGAGTTCGATAACAAACACCGTGACACGAGATTTTTATATATTAGAAGATGTTAAGTACCTAACAATGTTTCCAAAAATTATTTTCGCTCTTAGTTAACAAACGTATTGTGCCATGTCTATTAGTGCTGAGGATGGGAGCGCGGCGATGGCGACGTTTCCTGTCCGAGGCACAGGTTTACAGTGTCAACGTTATAAACACTACACAAGCACCACTATGTATTTTCAAAAGAAATTAATTAAAATTAACTAAAGTATACTCTATCAAGGGTCTATAAAGGGTCGTGGTGCAATCCCGGCTCGCACCTCTGATTTTTCGGAATTTATGTGCGGAATTACATTTGTAATTTACCATGAGCTTTACGGTGAAGGAAAACATCATGAGGAAAACTGCATACACCTGCGAAGATATTCAATGGTGTGTGTGAAGTTCCCAATTCGCACTGGGCCCGCGTGGGAACTACGGCCCAAGCCCTCTCATTCTGAGAGGAGGCCTGTACCCCGCAATGGGACGTAATAGGCTGGGATGATACTCTATCAAATAATAAGTATTTTCTTCCTTCTCCTGAAAGAAGGTCATGGTAGTTTAGTAGTTTCACTTATGGCCTCTAGCGGAGGACCGTAGATTCGAATCCGGAGTCACACCTCTGAGTTTGTCGGGATTACAAAAATACAATTAAACTTTTCATTTGCCATGAGCATTTTGGTGAAGGCTAATTTTGTGAGGATACCTGCAAACTTTCCAAGAAATTCGATGGTGCGTGTGAAGTTCCTAATCCGCAATGAGCCCACGTGGGAACCATAGCTTTAGCTTATTCTGAGAGAATTCATTCAATTTCATTACTATTACGTAGTTTTTAAAATAAGTAGAATCAATAATATTTACCGTATAAGTACGTTAAAGGCGTGAGGTACAGTCAAAGTGTAAAAATATGGGCGCACACAACTTGCTCATAAATATGTCCCATAGCTCTTATGTCGTCGAATTAAGGTATAGGTATATAACGATGGGAGGATTAAATCGATACATATTTTTGCACTTGACCGACCATAGATAAACAGTGTTAAAAATGAATTTTACTCGTACCCGTTTACACCAGTGCTATGCTAAACTAAAAAAAAAAACCAAACTAACCTAAAATTGCTAAAAGTGGCCTCAAAACTTAAATGTAACGTTTTGTACTCTGCCTACCCCCTTTGGGAATACAGACGTGATTTTATGTATGTATGCTAAACTAAGCTACGAAAATGAACGATTCCACCAATCCTGATTTGGTGTGATACTTGTATTAATCCTTAGAAACGTTGCTTGGCTTGCTATCGGAACGTCAGCCTTAGACTTTAGCAATCTGTGTTCGCAGTAGGAAACGTACCGGTGCACGGGCAGTGAAGGTCGAGAGTCGCCCACGCCACGACGCCAGCATCTATTCCACGAGTGGCAAAAATACAGGTCACATGTTTACTTACCTATTTGAATGTAGCCTTTCAGATTTAACAGGAAAAATGGGAATACCATTAAAAAAAGAATGGATTCAATTCTTGACGTCGATAATAGGTATAATCTGTTGTACAAGTAGGTACATCGATGTCAAAGATAATTTACAATTGAGTTTTCCAAAAATATCTTTACATTTAATAGTTATTTGTGCAACAAGAGAGCAAAGTTGGTTTTTACAACGAGTGTTGATTTTGAATCACGAGTCAGCGAAGGATTCATTAAGGTGGAATAGCACGCTCTAGGCGCGAAATTCAAAATTTTTACAGGTTTTAATTTATTGTGGGTAAACGGTGTAACTGTTTAACTTCATATGGTACTTGCGGTTGTAAAACAGTGTTCTTTATATTATTGTGTAAAGCTTTTTAAGAATAAAATTGTTAGCTTGATATAAAAGTTGTCAAACATAGATATTCGGACTTTCAACGTTTTGACAACTTTTATTTCAAGCTAATAGTTTTATTCTTAAAAAACTTTACACAATAATATAAATAACACTGTTTTACAAGCGCAAATACCATATGAAGTTAAACAGTTACACCGTTTACCCACAATAAATTAAAAACTGCAAAAAGTTTGAATTTCGCGCCTAGAGCGTGCGCTTCCACCTAGATGCGTTCCGATACTGCACCCTATATTTATCACGATGATCAAGATTGTTAAAATTATTAATAATTATATAAGATCTACAACATTTTTACTATTTGATTAAATAAAAATGTACTAATCCAATTATTAATAAAGTACAATAATTAAATTTAAAACCTTAACAGACGAATTACAATTTTAAGGTTATGTACGTATTATGAGTATCCGAACGTTCAATCGTTCGTTTATTTTTTAGGCCTACTAGGTATAGAATTTGAAATCGAACTTAGAATCGATTTGATCTTATCTCTCGCTCTATTCGTATCGAAATGAAAGTGACAGATCAAACTGAAGTTGCAATATTTCGAATTCAGTGAGTACTTAGACCCATCATTGACCTCGAAATTAAAAAATAAAATTAAAAAGATACTTTGTCTCACGCAGTGAGCAAAATCGGATTTTGCTTACTGTTTTTTAGTAGCAAAACCTGCCTGTTTGAGGTGCTGGCTGAGGTGAAAATAAGTTTACACTCAGTACGACAAATACTTGCTTACCAAGAATGTGATATTTTAATCTTTTCACTTAAAGCACCAAAGTTATATTTACTTACAATCTTTCTTCCATAGAAAAATTATCATACAATGTGACAATATTCGTTTACATTTCATGTGACACAATAATATTTCCAATCAATATGCCATAAATATGTTTACATTAGAAGTGGGACTTGAAACCATACGTTCAAACGTAAATTTTTATACAACTAAGGCTTCATGTATCTGCTTTTGGGTTTATTTAGGTTGACTGCACCGTTCTTAATTTGAATAGTCATGTCATACACAATGATTATGGTTCTTCCTTTATTTTTATCATTTGAGTATTAGGAATATTTTTTAAGTTTTTGTGTGTGTACCTGTGTCTCTCTATAGTAGGTATTATATACGTAACTCTCAACGATTTTGATGTTCTTTTAACCAACTTCAAAAAATGGAGGAGGTTATCGATTAGGTGGTATGCTTTTTGTATGTTAGTTACTTCAGAATTCCGTTATTTGTAAACCGATTTGTTTTTTTTACTCGACAGGGAATGTTTTCAATTAGGTCCAATTTTCACCAAAATCAGGACCTAATGAGTGCAACCCGGGGAAATCGAGGGAACTCTTCAAATATTTTATGGACACTTGTAGCGACTTGGGCATATTTTGTAGTTATTCGTGCCTTTGTTCTTGGAAATCATCATTCAAGTGGAAGTGATGATGAAGACTGAAAGAAGGCGACGAGGCTGACTGAAGGGTTGGCGAGGGATGATCCGTGCCGTGGGACGCTACATGCGTTGATACATTTGCTCCGTGCCACATCCACGCTCCTGCACGCACCTGCTCGCAAGCCGGCGCTGCAGGTGATGAGGCCCAAGTCCTCAAGCGCCGCAAGTACTCTACCTTACTAAGACTATGAAACTGCGGTGCTTGCGGTACGGTTGAGACATTACGGCCGTGGTCAGCGTCATGAAGACATTTATAAGGACTCTGTTGTCCCGGTTGATGATGATGATTGGTCCCTACGGTGCGCGTTTTTTTCTATTCGAGTTGGGTTCTTATACTAGTGGCCATAATTCGAGAGACAAGCTTGACAATTAAAGGGTTACCAGGGTTAGACGAAATTAAATAGTGATGTGGCCGATATCGATAGTCAGTGTCGACTGGACTATTATGATTTACTATGAGATGGACTTTTAGTAGAAATCTGGGAATACTGTTGTTGTAATTGTCACACACGTACTGGTGACAAAATATGAACCAATGTTATAATATATCTGGACATGTAATCAATAAATTTTACATGCACATTCTTTTATTTAGTAAATGTATGTTAAAATAAACACCAAGTATGTAATTTCTGTATAATTTTATTTGCCCGGTCGGTCACCATAATATTTTATATGGGCTCATCGTTAGCGGCCACGGCTCAGTGCCATAAGTCATCTCATCACTGGTAACACACACTGGTCGCAGACTTTTGATTTGAGACTTTACGGTGTATTGCATGACAAGATATTGCAGATCTTCACGAACGCTGTCCAGCCGAGTCTAATTTGTCGACTGACCTCCTTCTCAAAGTTGATCCTAGGTACCAAATTCACCGACAGTAAAGTCACCGGCATAGCTCGAAGAATCGCCAGACTCAAGTGGCAGTGGTCAGGGCACATCGCTCGTAGAACTGATGGCCGATGGGGCAAAAAGGTTCTCGAGTGGCGTCCACGGACCGGAAGGCCTCCAACAAGATGGAGCGACGACCTGGTTTACGAGCTTAGCGAGCCTTGGGGAGGCCTATTTTCAGAGCAGTGGACGTCTTTCGGCTGAAATGATGAATTTTAATTTGGAAATAATTATTACGTAACTTGCATGGTAAAAAAGCAATTTATAGAGACGAATGGGTCGTTCAGTATGATGTTATAAAAACTTGGTCAACTTGGTAGTTACAAAATTATACAGAGTATCGACCCAGGCTCCACACAATTGCATTTTAAAAATCGAAGTGACTATGAACGATAGTCTGATTAAATATTACCTAGGTTGGCGCAGTCTATGACGGCCATAATATCGTTCGAATATTTAGATATAGCGGATTTAAGGTGAGGTCAATCAAAACAAAATACTTAATAATTGTCGTTGGTTAATGTTATTGGTTTGTTGGCACTTCCTTTAATGATATCTTACTTACATTGAAAAGTAAAGTATTAAATTAATTTAATCATATCACCGTCAGTAATGAATAAATACCACAGGTAGCCAAAGCCGTAATGTTTTTTTAATATCGACACGAACAGCACTACCCTGTCTGTGGCAACATTTGAGCAAAATGAATTATTGTCAAAGTTGTCTCTCGAATTATGGCCATTAGTACAAGTATATTCATAGTATGTACATGTACCTAAGTCGTCAACGCACCTATGTTTATTTCGTTCACATGAATACGCGAACGTCGAACATGGCTATCATAAGATACTTAGTTAGCGAGATATTGTACTTTCCTTTCAAATTGTAGACAGATTTTCGATTTTAATTAACAACATAAATAATCCTACGCTATTCTAATCCTAAACTGAACACTTAAAGCTTAAATTAGCACGCAAAGAATAGGTCCCATAAAACAGCTAAATATTCAAAAAAAGATTGTGTGTAGATATTATCAGTACGCAATCATAGAATTCATTCAGTTATAGTTTTATTATTATTTATTAAAGTAACGCATTTGTGACAATTGGACTGAAGCGGTTCAGTGCTGCGGTAAAGCACTTCAGCAAATGTGTTAATAAAGCCTTCTGATGAGTACTGCATTGAATAAAGATGTTGTTGGCCCCACTTAAATTTAAATCCAGCGATCACCCTAAATGCTTTATTTACTTTTTACTTTTTTTACGATTGGTGTGTGATCTCGTTATTCGATCTTGTTGCTGGTTTGGTATGCAAACAAAGTACCTAGATAGATGTAATGATTTAAGAGGGTTTATACCTGCTGAGCTGGCAACGTCGCATTTTTGTTAGTTTTTGTCGATTATCCCATAAAAATTGAATGAAAATTAAAAATGTTTTGAATACAAATTGTTCTAATATATAAGTTAATGTGTCTACTGCAATAATAATTCGTGATAGACTTTTATTTTCTTTAAAAACGAACAAATTATTACCTAACGGTTTTTAAAGAAAATAAAAGTCTTATCACGAATTATTATTGCAGTAGACACATTAACTTATATATTAGAACAATTTGTATTCAAAACATTTTTAATTTTCATTCAATTTTTATGGAATAATCGAGAAAAACTAACAAAAATGCAACGTTGCCAGCTCAGCAGGTATAAACCCTCTTATTAGTACAATCTAGAATTAATTATTTTGTAAGTTTACATAACTCAAGAAATCACAAATTTGGGATAGTTCTACCATTGTATCACCTGATATTTCTAGTTTGTGAGAGTGATTTTTCATCGTGGGTACCACACGGTTTGGTACCACCGACCTTGTACCTCCAACTATGTACCGTAAAAACTTACAACTTTGCCTTTTCATTATAGCTTTGCCCACCGCGTCACATTTCAGTAAAAGCGAAATGTACCAAAAATAGTTACAAATACACTTACATTATAATCTGTGGCTTATAGCTAAACATATTGCTGGCAACACTGGCCTATCGGTTGACGCGTATCTATCTTCTGTCACGCGTGAGCTGGCTTGGAGTGCGGACGTGTTTTTTGGCGGGCCAATTAAGACGAAAAAACTTCGAGTGTATTTTAAGCCAGGAAAGTCCCACAAGTATTTAATTTTAACTGTAACTAATATTCAGTTTAAAAACGATGTAGACAAAATCTCAATACCTTATCTCTATTAATTTTGAAATTATGGTATTGGGCAATGTCATGAACGTTTTTTGGTATTACTTTCTTCAACTTTGCCCAGCAAAATTTTACCCTTAGGGTTGTCACTAGTATGTTATATAAAATCATCATCATCATCATCCCAGCCTATATATGTCCCAGTGCAGGGCACAGGCCTCCTCTCAGAATGAGAGGGGTTGGGCCGTAGTTCCCACGCGGGATATTTTGAAATGATATGCAATAATACGTATTTAATTTTCTTTTACTGAATATAAACAAGCCTAATAAATTCTAAAATTTTTTTTTCGGTTCAACAAAAAAACGTTCAACAAAAAAAAAGGAAAAAATTAGGTGCTAGGGCCGTTACGACCAAATTAAAATATTAATATCATACTGGACCTTATTTAGTCGTAGTCGGGTAAAAGCAATAAGTAAAAATTGACAACCCTAGCATATCCAGGATTTTGTATGAAGGATTTCAAATGTTTTTTTACGACTTTGCCCACACAATTTTGGAGGTAAAATATATTACTTAAAGGACTAATAATACGACACAACGTTGCTATGCCTATTCTAGATTATTAGACTTTAAGAATCATGACCATAAAATTGATAATCCCGAAGTTATAAAAGTGTAAACAAATGTGGGCAATCTCAAAATTTTTTCAATATTTTGGCCCGCCTGTTTGAGGCCCGTTTTCTAGAGTACGGAAACTTTTTTTAAATGTAGTGTTCTCATCGATACAAAGACAAGTATGTCAATATGTGAGTGCCACAGATAAAGTTGCACAATATGGACCAATTGACTCTAAAAAAAGTAAAAGATCGCAAAAAGCGGGCAAAGTTGTACGTTTCTACGGTAGTTAAATTTCAACCACTCCGCTTATGGAGGCGGGTACGAAGCATTTAATGTATTGTAAATTTCAAATCCATACTAATATTATAAATGCGAAAGTGTCTGTCTGTTTGTCTGTCTGTTACCTCTTCACGCTTAAACCGCTGAACCGATTTACATGAAATTTGGTATGAAGATAGTTTGAAATCGTTGGAAGGACATAGGATAATTTTTATCCCGGAAAATCTCATAGTTCCTGCGGGATAGCGATATACGAATTCTTTGCAGACGGAGTCGCGGGCAACAGCTAGTAAATAATAATGCTAAATGTACTTTAATACCCTGACTGACAAAGTTATTGTTATTGTTTAGTTATTGTTTTGTTGTTTAGATATTGAATGAAGCAGGGAACCTACATATTTCATCATCATCATCATCATCCCAGCCTATATACACGTCCCACTGCATGGCACAGGCCTCCTCTCAGAATGAGAGGGCTTGGGTCGTAGTTCCCACGCGGGCCCAGTGCGGATTGGGAACTTCGCATAAGTACACCATTGAATTTCTTCTCAGGTGTATGAAGATTTCCTCACGATGTTTTCCTTCACCATAAAAGCTCATGGTAAATTACAAATGTTAAACCACTAGGCCACCACGGCTATATATATATTTACTAATTTATAAAATGTTATGTTTAGGTACCTACTAGACGCGTTAGCTTTGAACTTTAGTAGAATGCATAATATTACCTAAGTATAGTTAGGTAATCGCTCACACGCGAGCGAGGCGAGCCGGTCGTCTGAAGCGCGGAGCTCGCGCACCACCCCCAAGGATGCTCATTTCCTTGTAGCTGATTACGGCTCACTAAAAAAGTACAATCATAGTGCTCTCCGGCGCGGAACGCACTGTCCTCATTTGAATACAAACGTAATGCGCGTGCGCACACACCCTTAACTGTACACAGGCTCGCCTCCGCAACCGAATATCAACTCTGATCGCTACTGTCGTATGGTATAAACTACGCGCCTTAGCCACAAAATACGTGCCCTCTTTTCAAAGTCGAAAGAAGAGGGACTCTGCGTGTGCTAGAATAGGAGGGAGCTACACGCGAGGAGGACGGAGGACGTTAAGGGCATTCACCCCGTACCCCGTGGGTTGCGACTAGCGGCTCTACAAATGATGTACAAGCACATAGATGCCTTTCTCTATTTAGATGCGCACGAGTTTCGAAATAGTGGCCGTGGAACTTTTTTGTTAGGAGGTGGATCCTGTTTGGGTTGCGTCAGAGCATGGCGATAAGTTCGGCTATGGCTGCGCCAAGAATGCCAGAGGTGCAGGTGCGTTTCAGGCCCTTTTAAATCACCACGTGTAGTTACTTATAATGACTGGTTTTGGTTGGTAAAACACATACGGCTAGATCTAGGTTAGGAAGGACTAGGGTTAGGACTTTGGCCTAAAGAAAGAATAATTATTTGCTCAGACAGAATACACAAATACAGATTTTAATTACTATGTATTTTGGACCAGTATTTAGTCGACACGAGTCACCATGCAAATTGATTACAGAACAATTACCTAAATGAAAAGTTTAAATTATTTTTGCTAACGTAAGTAGTGTTCCAACGAAAAAACTTAACTAAGTAACTATTTATGTACAGCAGTGCACCGTCTTTTATTAAAAATTTAAGGTTTTATAAAAAACTGATTTCTGTAAAAGCTTCGTATACATTATAGACAAAGCATAAGGGAGAAATATTCAAAAGTTCCCATAAATTATTCGTATAGTTAGGATCAAATCCCAGCTGGCTTGAAGTAGGTAATATACAAAAAATACTTTTTATGGATACCTAAATACCTATAATGTACACCGTGTACTGAAATAGGTAGGTCAGTAGGTACCAATTAGGATTTATAACATAGGTATACAGTGCCAGTTAGTACCTAATGGATAAGTCATCTGAAGAAGGTACGAATTATATCTATTTAAGTATTTAATCATCAAACCTACATCTATACTTCTATACTAATATTATAAAGAGGAAAGATTTGATTTTTGTTTGTTTGTTTGCATTGAATAGGCTCTGAAACTACTGGACCGATTTCAAAAATTCTTTTGCCGTTAGAAAGCTACGTTATCACTGAGCGACATATGCTACTTTTTAGCGCGGGAAAATACCTTTTCCTACGGGAAAATTAATTTATCGCGGGCGAAGCTGCGTACGGAAGGCTAGTAGTTCCATAAAAATATTACCTAAATGCCCTAATACACGATGAAAGATATTCAGTCAGATTCAGTAACGCATGCTGTACCTACGCTACTCGTAGACGAGACGAGCTAACTTAAGGAAACATTTAAAAGAAAATAGTGGTGAAGATCAGCACCAGGCTAGGCTGAAAATAAGTTGTAAGTTCGAATTAACGAATAGATGAGTATCTAGACCACAGTACTAACAATAAGAGGAATAGAAATGTCACGCGAGCTAAAAACGCGAACGCACATATGGCTAAAAAGGCACAATTGATCTATTTTTCTAGCTCACTCTGTAACGAAGTTAACTGTTCTAAATAGTGAATTATTGCAGAGATGGTCGATGGATGGTTCAAAATGGTGAGTACCGTGCTTACGAAAAACATGAAAACACGAAAAAACGTCTGTCATTGACTGCGGGAGAGGTGGAAAAGAGGCGACATCAATTGTGGAAGGAAATACAAGCGATAAACTTTGTATATCTCTTATTATTAGTTCTGTGACCTAGACGTTACGTAGGAATAGGCACAGATTGTCCCGAAGTCGTAAAATATCCTAAACGCAAAATGTCCCAAACGCAAAATACCCTAAACTTAAAACGACCTACACACATAATGTCCTAAACGCAAAATAAAATACCCTAAACGTATATTGTAGCGAGAATGACCTGTGAATATATTACTTCATAAGGTATGATTAGGATCCATAGTCTACGATTGGAATGGATACTCTCAAAATATAAATACCTACTCAAAATCCATACTAATATTATAAATGCTAAAGTGCGCCTGTCTTTAGCTCTTCATACTTACTTAGGTAAATAGCTGAGCCGATTTACATGAAATTTGGTATGGAGATATTACTTATGATATGACTCATAAGTTACGAGTAGGTATTACCGTGTATAAATAAAATAAATAAATAAATAAATATCACGGGACAATTCACACCAAGACATAAGCTCAAACTTTGGATAAAAGGCTAGAAAGCAAACTGCACGGACAAGAGCTTCCTCTTAAATATTGATTAAATGAAGGAAACATAGCAAAATGGGATTCCATTCTATTATGGATTGTCGCCAACATTCTTGACTGACCATTCGTGCACTTTGTTTAGTTGTGATATTCAGAATTCCTTAATCGGTAAGCATCTAAGGAAAGGAATCACTTTGTCAATAAAAGCACGTGAGTGGTTAAGTTTATATTAAGATGCTTATTAGTTACTGAACTTGTATCTAGGTAATACACAGAATAAGAAAACGTTTCGGACACGCCCAGGATAGGGTTCCGCAGCCATTACGAAAAAATCCTTGCATATCTTATTAATTTTACTATTAGTTATATTTAGTTACATTGTCCGTATTAAACAAGTAATATTTAATTCTCAGGCAAACTTAGCCGTTGAGTTTTCCTTGTTAATTTGACATATTTCCTTCCGTCCTGATTTTTTCAATATTTTTATACCAACAGTTTAGCTTTTAGAGGGGGGGGGGGGGGGGGCGGAGCGCTCGATTTAAACAAAAAAAATACACTAAAACTGAATATTTCGCAAACGAATCAATAGCGAAAAACTCTGAGCTAAGCTCTGAGCTTCTGAGCTAAGCCTCGGACGGACGGACGGACAGACAGACATGGCGAAACTATAAGAGTTCCATTTTTGCCATTTTGGCTCCGGAACCCTAAAAAGTGATCTTAACTGTGGACCTACTGAAAGTTAACGTCTTAAAGGCTCAAACTTATGATTTCTTTGCATGACCTAAAGTCGGGTAACCGTCGCACTTACATTTGCATAAAAATTATTATAAATATTAGCTTTAAACCATAACTGTTGTCATGTCCACAGTAAAGACGCAAACAAAATTCTGCCACCTACTTACAAAACGTGGAATGAAAAAGGAGGTGTTTAAAAAAACATACTTAGCTCCCTTATTGTAAGAAGTCATCCGGTTACTTACAATCTTAGGTCAAATCGTGATTTTCGCATTTATGACTCATACGCCGAATGTGTCATTTAATTTCTGACTAATTGAGTCCAATAGAGGTAAATTGATTTTTATCTTAGTCTATTAGAAATAAGGTCTAGGTACAAGAAATCACAAATACACTTAATTTAACATACATATTTATATATTTATCATACCTACAATCTAGGTATATTTATTTATTTACTTACAATAATAATGAAATATTAAATAAAATAAAAAAACATAAACACATGAAATTAACAGCTATAAAGAAGATAAAGATAACTTACCTAAGAAAAATTAACTAAATATGTACATGTTACTATAAAAATAGAAATTATAAAAAGAATACCCCGTCCAAAAGATCTGTCTGTGGCAGGGTTCCCATGATGCTGGCCGAATTACCCCTTTGGATCGCAAGTGCGATCCGCTGGGATAAATATGCGCCAGCTCTTGGGTCCCCAGAGGTGTCGACCAACCGGAAAGAAAGGGCCTTTATGAAGGACTTCATGTCGGCTGACCAAGGCCCTAAGGTCTCAACAGCAAGCGCAGCAAACTCGTAATCCTTTAATAAAGATGAGTATTTGCGGCGCTTGAGGAGTTGGGCCTGATCAGCCGCAGCGCCGGCTTGTGAGCTAGTTGCCTTGATGATACCTACATACATACTTTGCCCATCATTTAAATATCTCCCTTGAAAAGGCATTCTTTTTGCTCTAGCGTGGTGAGGTGACATCAAAGCTGGATTACTTTCCGTGTTTCGAAAGGCACTAAGTAATATTTCATTAGTTTTGGTAGGCTCTATGTTGAAGAAGACCTAGCGTAGATCATCCCGACGCACTCATAACGAACAATAAGAAAAGATAAAGAAGTCTAGCCAAAATAGAATTTTACTTGATAAAAATAAAACCAACCTAAAAGAGCAAATATACCTAGATATTTTTGGTGCAGTACCTACCTAGGTATACTTATTCCGATTCCCGGACGAGGCATTGTCGGTGGTTGACACAGTTTCCAACAGGCTATCCTAGATTGACGTCACGGCATAGAAGTGGAAATAATTTCTGCTAAGGTTGTAGTGATGGAACGCGTTTTATTTTCTGCATTTTTGGGAGAATTATATCCCCCAACTACTTACTTACGCGTTAGCGTTGGGGTAGTTTTAGTTATAATATAATCATTGCATGCTTTATCTTATTGTTAAAATAGTTAGTTAGTATTCACTTATTCCTAACCCGTGGATTTTGCATTTTCTCGGAGAAAATACACTTAATTTAACATACATATTTATATATTTATCATACCTACATACATACTTTGCCCATCATTTAAATATCTCCCTTGAAAAGGCATTTAAGCAGGCGTATCAATCAGGGATAGTTTAGTTTGCTATTCGTTAAAGAATTTTTAAAATCAGATGCAAAATTGAAATCACTTCTGTCCTGCGGGAATTTTGCATTTTCCCGGAGAAAAGTAGCCTATGTCAATCAAAGATAGTGTGAAAGAATTTTAAAAATCCGCCTCGAAGTTGATTTCACTTATTTCTATCCCGTGGGAATTTTCTATTTTTCCGGATCAAAGGTCATTTATATACATCATCATCAATTGGTCATTTATATGACTAATTTGAAATCTCTAAAATTATAGTTGCGGGGGTTGGGCCACTTTGAAGCGAAAATATAAATCCCGTTTATTCCCCAAGCAGCAAAAATTGGTTTTATAATTATCCTGGAACCACCGTTTTATCAGGACTATAACGGGATAGTAAGGTCTTATAACAACGGAAAAGGGCCCAATTTATAGGCATACTTTTTCTTCTAAGACACCCATAAGAGATTTGGTGGCTACCACTTAGACCACTAATATCCCTATAGTCGAACTACGCAGAACTAACTGCTCCCCGCGAAGTCAACTATTAGCGTCTTACAGAACCACACACGACTTTAACGTACTCCTTGCTTCTGTTACAAGCTCTTTCAAAAACAGTTGGGAATTATAAAGTAAACGTGGTCGTTGGAGCGCATATTGAAAAAAATATACAAATAAGTATTTGATATTTGATAAAAAGGAAAGTTATTTTTCCTTAATAATGTATTATCTACAGTATGGCATAATAATAAACGTGTTACTTGTGTTTGTGTGGCAAACGAGTATTTTCGATGAAGTATATTATGTTTTATATCTAAATTTTTACTCGCTTCTTGAAATTAGTGTATATAATAAGTTGCATTTGAAAATAATATTCATTTTAATAAAGCATACAATGAAAAGTTGCCATTTTTTACAATTAGCCTTCCTAAGTTCATTACAGAACTGTTATAGACGTTCTTGGTTTTAAAATGGTTTGCATTAGAACCAAACCATCGCCATACTGTTAGGAATTAGGGTTCCATAATTATTTTAAGGACCGAACGATTTTTTAAATGGGGGATTTTCGGCTACGATTTAAAAATAAAATAGCTCCTTAGTGATCGATAGATGGCATTTAAAAATGAAATGAATGAATGAAGTGGCCAAAGATGTATTAACGGTAGTGTTGTTATGAGGGTTTTTCGACAGGCGAAGCATCGCCAGACGGCGTTAGTATCGTGAGGTCTGTTTGACATTTGCGTCGCGCTCGTGACTGGTTAAATAACTAAATGAGCCAATCGCAAGCAAGACTGAACGTTAAATGGACCTCACGATACTAAAGCCATCCAGCGACACTTCGCCTATTGAAAAACCTTCAATAAGAAAATATGAAGTTTAAACATAAAATTGCACCGAAAATTACTTCAAAACGTGATAAATATTATTATGGTCATTAAGGAATTTTATTGATTCTTTTTCAAATAACTACCTATTTCATTGTAATAAAAAACTCGAACTCGATAATGTACTTAATTATTTATGAACGCCATCTGTTGCAGTCTTTTAGAACAATTTGTTTTTATTTAGAGCTGTGCACATATTTTGTATCAGGTTTACTATTTCACCATGTGTAGATGGTGTTGGGTATGGGTTGTATTTTTAATATTTTTAGGTTTATGTGCAGTGATCGGAACTATGGGTGCAAAACCCTAACAAAACTTGCCAAGCGGGCATGAAACAGTGCTTACAGACATGAAAATATTAATAAACTACTGAAAATCTGAGATTTCGATATAGAATTAAATTGAACACTAATCTGCCAATAATATTCTTATTTTTCTTGGTTGTAAATTCTCCTTAATGTCAGCTTTACAAGCTTTGCCAAAGTTCTGCACCCAGAGTTCCGATCACTGTTTATGTGTCATCCTTTGAATCTATCATGGTAGTGCTTACGGACATCGATGTTGTTGTTTTGTCCAGAACTATCAATATTAACATTTTGTGTACAATTTACAAATTTACTATTTTGTCCGGAACCCTCGCTAACTTCTACGATACCTTCTTTGCCTAAAATTTATAACCACGAGCCACGCGCGACACAAAAAAATAGCTGCGATGAGACTATAACAGTATTACTGCGACCATTAAAAGCAATTGTACACTTTTACTGGACTTCACGAAGACAATTTTGAATAGTAATTATATTACACGGAACCCTTATAATCGTGTTAAGATTATAACAGCGTTCGACATATCCACAATAGAACCAAGTATAATTACTCTTGGAATAAGCCGTTATAGAACTAATTTACTTATTATTGATCAACATTGTGAACTTATAAACCCTTATAAACTCAAGTAATAAGTGCAAATGGTTTCCAGTACATTTAGTTCTAATTGATACTCTTATAAGCATACTTTGCTTACAATGGACTTATAATTATTCTTGTAGGCAATTATAAGTATAGCTTACCAGAGCAAGTATACTCAAGCGTGTTTACACCTTCGCAGTACTTTTATAGGACATCTCAGCTTATACTGTGCTGTTAATTTGGGTCTATAAGCGGTAATAAATTAACTTATAAGGAAGGATGTCCTACAAGAATAAATAGACTCCGTGCATGCTATAATAAGCGGGGCAGCAAATTCTAGAACTAATAAGAGACCGCTATTAGTGCTGTAGGCCTATAAAGCGTGCACTATAGGATAATTTTGTTGCTTGGGTCCCTATCCCGTGGGAATTTCGAAAAATCCCTTCTTAGTGTACCTCTATGATACTCAAGGTAAGTGTGGCTTTAAGCTGCAGCGGTTTGGACTGTGCGTTGATATATCAGTCAGTCAGCCAGGACTTTGAATATTATATATAAAACTAGCTGACCCCACAAACGTTGTTTTACCATAAAACAACTAGGGGTATAAAACCTAGCCTACGACCTATTCTCAGAGCTACCGAATACAGTGAAAAAAGTTTCATAAACGAATTCGATAACAAACACCGTGCGTGACACGAGATTTGTATATATTAGAAGATATAGATAAGTATATACATAGATTTTAATAATAATAATAATAAAAAATCTTTATTGCCATAACTTAAAAACTAGACATTAATAAAAACTATTAAACATTTCAAATTAAAGTAGTGACAATGGGTCCCCAGTCTCAGCATGTGCTGGGCTTGATTGCTCGGCGCTGATTTTCAGACTGGTCCCTATCGCAACCCGTCGCTCGTCCCTATTTTGTTTAGATTGACATTTTTAAACTCGTAATAATACAAAATATGAAAAACGTAGTCTTGGTTTTGGTCGGCGTTTCTATGAAGTTTTAAAATGTCAAAAAGTAGTTATGTGATAGCCTAGGATCCGCGTATACAACGACCTTCACCGATCTGGTTAATAGATGAAAAATATTTTATATTAAATTAATTATGTTAATAAATATATTGCAAGTGGGTTGACTAAAAAATTTCAGTCCAGTTTAATTTTTTTTCACAGTTCAACGTTTCGGTTAATAGACAAATGCAATACCTACCAATGAAAAGTATGAAGCCTATAGATAGAATATGCAAACGTTAGGTTGACTACCTTTTCCGGTCATAACTGACAATAACACAGGCAGAGGTGTTTTCAGAAGAAGGGGTAGAATTACGTATTCTAATCATGTAACACGAAATAATTGTAAATTCAAGTTAATATACATTAATAATAAGTGGAAAAAATGTACGAATTACTTCATAATAGAGTACCTATATGTCGTTGACTAAATGAGTCGAACAGTGCAATTCGATCTTCACTCAGCTTAGTTCGCAGCGATGTTGAGTGCTTCACCCTAATAATCATGTCTATAGATATCATTTTACTTATTTTTAATCCCGTAACTTTATTTCTCCTATCCACTAGCTCAAATGTGGGTGCGGAATAGGTTTAATAGTTTTCATAGCGTTTATCGATCGGCGCAGATAAGTAGCTGACAGGCCGTGTCCTGGGATGAGGGGCTCCGGCAGCCGCGCCCTGCGAGCGCCCGGCACAGCCCGCATAGCTACGGACTGCTACAATCTACTGAGGGTAACACCCTCCGCTACGTATTAGATTGTCTAATTGTATGGAACAAACCATTTAAGGCTATCGACTACCGACAGAAAAAAAGAGCAGCGCCTCCAACATTTAAATATTTACGGATTTTTGTTTCGGAAGAATTTTACCTTGACCAAAATTTATGTCGATTCCTTTAATCAAGTTCATTTACCAACGTTACCAATGGAGGTTCTCAATTTTTTTGTGTTTTTATGTTTGTTATTTATTCCGTCATATATAAACCATTTTGAAAATAAAAAAATGTTGGAACCCCTTTTCTTGTGAATCCTCAGAATCTCATGATGGGATCGTAAAGAAATCAAGGGAACTCTTCGAGTATCGTAGACTCATCTGCAGTGATTCCAGTTTATATATGTATTTTGTGGTAACTCGTACAATTGTCTTTGCTTAGACTAAAGGCGGCTATCGAACTAATCAATAACAAGTAGTTCGACGGGTTGCGATTCGATTACTTTAACGATTTATGCTCGTCGCAATACATGAGGTGAAGTGGAACTGATGGTGGAGCACCAGGAGGAGTCATCAACAGGTAACAAGTAATAGATGACGAGCAGTAGAGATATTAAGCTATTGTAATTTAGATTAGTTAGGAACTCTAAAAAACGAAAGGAATAATAAATAAAAAGACCTGTTCGTAAAAAATATTTAACTTAATCTTAATCTATATATGTATACTCGTACTCGTACATAATGTTTATCCGTTGTCTAGTACCCATAGTACAAGCTTTGCTTAGAATGGGTCTAGGTCAATTGATGTCAATCGTCTCATGTTTATTTATTTATTTATTTATATTTTGATATAATTACGTATTTCTGTGGTGTGGTTTTTCTCTAATATATACCTCCTTTCGGCCCCATAGGACCGTCAGTTCTACGAACGATGTGCCCTGCCCACTGCCACTTATGTTCTAGTGATTCTTCCAGCTATGTCCGTGACTTTAGGTTCTCGAGTGGCGTCCGCGGACCGGAAGACGCAGTGTAGGTAGGCCTCCAACAAGATGGAGCGACGATCTGATTAAGGTGGCGGGAGCACTGCCGTTCTGTTTGGCGAGCCTTGGGGAGGCCTATGTTCAGCAGTGGTCGTCTTTCGGCTGAAATAATGATATACCTCCTACCATAGTATTTTATGCGTTTTTGGGAATTATTTTTTCGCGTACAAAATGTACGCATCACAAAGTTTAGTTGTAATTTTTATATTTGTTGGGAACCACATGTACCCTACCTATATGAATCCAACTCACACCTAGTTGACTCATTTTGTATACCTCCTTCCTAGTTGAATCTCCACACTAAAAACGAAGAAAAGAGACACAAGCAATACGCCCACCGAATTGCATACAAATGAAGTTTCAGAATGAGTTGCACCCAGTACTTAACTATAAATAACTATACCTAGTTTATAAGAAAACAAGAAAATTCAAACCAACTCTCAAGGGTTTGACGGCTCGTTTGATATTGGTTAAATCGTTGACTTGGTGTAACTCACACTAAATGCACTCATCTGCTCAAAGTAAGTATTTGATCCTTATCAATTATCACATCAGTTCCATTTCATTTAATCTACTTCTACTCGTATACTTACCTAAATATTCAAGATAGTCGGTAAGTACTTCACCACGATAACTTGTAAAAGTTCTCAACCACGATCGCCCTATTTTTCGCTAGTGAATTTTCAATATATTTTTAACCTTTTTTATTTGGTACTTGTCTACGCAGGAAGCTACCACAAAAACTAAAATACCACAAACAGCATACTGACCATGGACCGAGCGATCGAAATAAAAGGAATAAAAGGAGGACAAAAATAACAAAATGTACCCGGTCAACCCCCTCCGGTCGGGAACAAAAAGTACAAAAGTGGTCAGCCTCCCGCCGTCCCCAAGAATGCGTTATACCTACCTACGTCCCCTTCCTCTGAGGGACGAACTGACTTCGTTTCGTGGGAGAATTTTCATGATCATTAAGGCTTGATTCTCATCATAGTCGGAAGTATTTTACTCTAATTACTCCAGCTTAGCAGAGCATACGTATACAAGGTTTTGTTTAGTACAGGATCCTTAGTATACTTAGATGTTGACTTGCCGCGATGAAGTAACAGATTGAAATTTATTTTTATGATGTAAAATATGATAGCAAAAGTAACGCCGATGAGTTGCCTTTAAACAAATCTGTTCAAGGTCTTGTTTATTTAAAAAACTATTTTTTTTCCGTAACTCGATTTGTAACAAAATAAATAGTAATTGAAAATATGCAGCCTACTTATAGGTACCTATATAATTCATTTGGTGGATCGATGGAGATAGATATCACTATAGAAAAAGTAGGCAACCTTATGCTTGCATATTCTGTAGGCTTTATACTACATCCAATTACCGACTGGTCTCAGTAATTTGACTATAACCGGTGTTTTGGTTTTAAAATAGTTTAAGGCTGGTTAGCAGGGGTAAGTATCAGACTGGAACGTAGTATGAATGAATGGTCTCCCCACGGCGGTGGTGCTGTCGCACGTAACGTCGTGACAGAGACAGTGCGATTGACCAAGAACAGCGGCAATAACTCACTAGAACTGCCATATTCCACGCAGATTTTGGTGTGCTACTTATAGGATAGGGTTTTTTTGTACCGACACTCATTCATCTTCGCAGGACCGGCAGTTTGCTGATTTGGGACAGTTTTTAAAATTTATCCTTGTCCTTGTCTTATTTTATTTTATCATGTTCTCACGAATAGGTAAATGTTTTCTTTCTTTCCATTTTTCTTTCTATTCGTTAAATACCTACTTATTGTATTTTTGCTAACTCCGTACGAACTGGTGATGATTGTAGGTAGGTATCTATTTTGTATTACAATAGTAAACTTTGAAGTTAAAAAACGTTAAAACTATATTATTACAATTGTATTCGTATACGGCCATATAAGTACCTAAGGACTATTATTTCTTCAAAAAAACTCACTCCTCCTTCTCCTTTTTAAAAGAATTGGCAAAACACGATAGCTACCGCTCTTTTATTTATGTTTCAAATTACCTTCTAATTAGGTACATAAAAATGGGCAACAATCACAGGCATCAATTATAAGAAATGGTGACCACTTGATGGAAATAATTTAATCTCAGTTTAATCTAACACTCAGCTCAATAACGTCAAAATAAATACGGCTTTCAAGCTAAAACCAGAGGCCGTATGTCTAACGCTTCTGTTGCTTGCCTTCGATTTCACCGTCTCTTTCTGTCACCTCTTTTACCGTTTGACAGAAAGATTGCGAAGGCAAGCGTCAGAGACGACAATAAGCCTGCGGGTTTAACAATTAAATCTAGATTTTTTTTCAGCATGTGGCCGTTAAATATATAATGAGCATTTGATAAAGGTTATGTATGTTTCAAAACAATCTGTAGATTGATTGCATGATGACTTTGTTTATTTAATATGTCGAAGTTAGCATATAATATACTAGCTTTTGCCCGCGACTCCGTCCGCGTGGAATTAGTAATTTGGGCAGCTTATTTTTTTAATCCAATTCGCTTTTTCATCAATTATGGCTCTCCTTAGTTCCTCGATAAAAAAAAATTACCCGCCCCCCCGCAGCCCCACCGCACCCTCCAATCCGCTCCCCCCGCACAGCAACCCCGCACCCCCGCACCCCCCCACACCCCAAGAACCCGCACCCTCCACCCCCCCGCACCGCTCCGCACCCCCACACCCCCCCCACACAGCACCCCCCGCACACCCGCGTTCGTCCCAAGTCAAGCGTACCTAAAGTTTTACTTCAAAAACCCCCGCACCTCCACCCCCTCCCCCGCACCCTCACCCCCGTGTGTAGCGTGATGATATATAGCCTATAAGCCTTCCTCGATAAATGGGCTACCTAACACAAAGAATTTTTCAAATCGGAGCAGTAGTTCCTGAGATTAGCGTGTTCAAACAAACAAACAAATAAGCAAACAAACAAACAAACAAACTCTTCAGCTTTATAATATTAGTATAGATAATGTTCAGGGAAAATTATATTATATGAAAATTTCTATGTATTTTGACACGCTCTATGAAATACACTATTTTGTTACGTGAGAATTTTTTATACAATCAAACAGCCCACTGATGGACTCATTAAAAAGTTTTGATTTAAGCAGGTGTCACATCCAGCAAGCAACGATTGCGGACTTAGAACTGAACCGTGAGCACTTGTCGCGACACCATGCGCGTTCACCGTCAACTAGAATTACACCATCGAACCACGCACGGCAATGTCGCCTTTACGAGCTTGCTCTGCCAGTGAAAGGATAGCATAGTCGGCTGCACGCGTGACTAATGCAGATATTTGACCCCACGATAAGTGGCGAGGGGCGCCTGCGTTCATTAATAGGATCCACGAGGGGGAGTGCCCGCTCTGTTTTAATGTTAAATAGCGATAACCACAGACTGTTTAGTATCGTAAAGTATCGCGGGAATTCGGAAACCAACGTTTCAAATAAAAACCGGCCAAGTTAAACTGTCAGAACATTTTATCCGTTTTTGCAACAAGAATGAATGCTGATATTTATGAATTAAAATAAAGTTGTAAGACTGTATTTAGTGTTTTTTACTCGATGCAATTCATTAATTGTGATGTTAAAAATTCAGCACTTTTAACGTTTTACGTTTTGTTAGCTGTCAAATAAATATCATGTAAGCTGCCTTCAAATGTCAAAACTCTTTCTTCACATGTGGATAAAAAGCGATTTTCTCAATAGATGTCAAACAAACAAAAAGGGCTTTCCGAGCTAGTGAGGTGAAAACAAACTTATCGATCGGTTTAATTATAAAATGCATATTTCAAAATACCGTGGTGATGGACGCCGATTTTGATAGGTACCCCCGTTGGCCCTGTTAATAGGCGCAGTTACCTTAATTAACTATTATCAAACAACACTTTTCTATTACAAAGAACATCCGAGTTAAGCTGCGGACAGACGGGCATGGAAAAATACAAAATTTCCTTTTTTAGGGTTCCGTACCTCAAAAGGAAAAAACGGAACCCTTATAGGATCACTTTGTTGTCCGTCCGTCCGTCCGTCCGTCTGTCTGTCAAGACTCTTTTTATCAGGAACGCGTGCAGGTATCAAGCTGAAATTTATATCAAACACTCAAGTCTACTGTCCCTTGAAGCTGTGAAAAAATCAAACTTCTAAGCCAACGCAATCAAAAGATACAGCCGTTTATGACGCAAATTTCCGCATATTTTCGAAACTCGCAAGGGAATCAAAACCTACAGGGTACCTCCCGTGAACTCAGAATCTTGAAATTTGGTACGAAGCAAGGCCTTATAGCACAGATAAAGGAAAAATTGCGAAAAACATATTTTTTTTGTCTGTCTGTCTATATCAGTAACCAATCTATTTAAGTATTTATGCCGCAAATTTTTGACACTCGCAAGGGAATCAAAACCTACAGGGTACTTCCCGTGAACTCAGAATCTTGGAATTTGGTACGAAGCAACGTCTTATAGCACAGATATAGGAAAAATTGCGAAAAGCATAAATTTTTTTGTCTGTCTGTCTATAGTAACCAATCTATTTATGCTGCAAATTTTCGACACTCGCAAGGGAATCAAAACCTACAGGGTACTTCCCGTGAACTCAGAATCTTGAAATGTGGTACGAAGCAAGGTCTTATAGCACAGTTAAAGGAAAAATTGCGAAATGTATAAATTTTTTTGTCTGTCTGTCTATATCAGCAACCAATTTACAATGATCCCACGCTGCGCACATTTTGCTTAGGAGCAGGGATCTGCTAAGACTGGATGTTCATAGATACTTATAAATTTGTACGGAACCCTCGGTGCGCGAGTCCGACTCGCTCTTGGCCGGTTTTTTTTTTGTATTTATAAGTACGCACGGAACCTTAAAAATGGACAGGTAGGATAAGGTTCTTTACTAAAAAATCGCTCAGCAATTGCAGTTGCAAAGCTTTGGAATACAACTATTGCACCCTCATGTCGCTGATGCTGAGTTGACGCTGTTGTATTCTCACGTCTTTCATTGCCCCAACAAAGTTTAACTCGGAGTGGGGAGCAGTACTTAAACATTTCGCTGCTCCCGATCTTACTGGGCCGTAGCAGCCTACCTTTAGCGCGAGTAACAGTGGCAAGGGCTGAATGTAAACTAAGCAGAAGTTAATTTACGTTCCATCAAAGAAGAAATAATTGCTAAAACAACAAATAATCTTTTTTCAAAATTAGAAGGAACTGTAATAAATCTATTTATGTGCTGACAAGTGTCCTTTCCACCTATTTTGCTAATAACGAGCGCAGGCAGTGAGAGATGATACTGATAAAAATAATGTTAATTAAATAGCTTCGGGGCTAGCTGTCAATTGCACATTCTATTTATAACAACAAGCGTTTGCTAACAATCACAATCGCAAACAATAAAAAATTGTGACGTCCCCTTACACAGCATTCCTTACAGTTGGTAGGAATGGTAGGTAAGGTAGTCTAGTTTTTTGACCTATGCCCTCTCTAGCAGATGGTATTAGGTTCAACGCACATCTGAATTCTTCCGAATTTATGTTCGAAATTACATTTGAAATTTAACACGAGTTTCTTGGTGATGGAAAATCATCGTGAGGAAACCTTTATACAACTGAAGCAATGCGAAGCATTGCCTGTAAAACAAGAAAGTAAGTTAAACATAACATCAGTTTTTAAAAGGATGCTCATAATTTATGTTTTCATTAACCGTAGGTTTATTTATTGTTGTGATATCATAGAGTTCGTTGGTTCAATCAGTAATCACACAAAAAGTTTCATGAAAACGCGCCACTTACTTACCAATTCTTTGAAAACATGCCGTGTTTTCACTGTGACTCTCTGAGTTGAGTATGATCCACGTCCTTACCGTTCATTCATACTGATTTTAGACAACCGATTTCGTGGAACGCCATGCGGGTAACACCCCATGCTTTCATTGCCCATATAGGTATCTAGACTGTTAAACTATGTATTAATGAATAGTTACTTTGCAATGCCAAAGAACTTTCAATCAAACAAGCAACTTGATTTACCTATTTAATTTATCAACGAAAATTTCATTTTTCAACTGTTAGGTATTAATCGTATCAGACTAACGCATAGGTACGTTTGAAAGCCATTATGAACACAATGTGAACCCTTTCTGGTTTCTACAACTCTGACGATGTACAGACTAATACAGAATAAATTAAAAAGCTTAATAGCAAATAGCTTCCTGTCGTGACGGCTTAGTTAACTTTATTCTGTAGCAGGTAAGTATAAATCAGTTTAATATGGGAGGTCGGAAGGGTGTCCTTCCATGGGAGACTGGTCGCGGAGCCCACTACGCTCCATCACACTCCACTTGTGCTATTTTGAGGGAAACACCCTGAGTTTTATTCGCTTCGTGATTTAATTAAGGATGTATGAGTGCTTCCAGTTAATAAAGGGCGCAGGATTTTGTTTGCAATGAAAAGTTCTCATCGTTTGAAACTTTTGAATGTTTTATTTAGGGTTCAACGGAAAGTTAGCGCATTCACGTAACCATAACATTGTTTTAAAATGTTTGTTAAATGAACTAAAGTAAATATTTTCTGATCATCACTGGGAAATGGACATATCTATCAATCGAATTCTTACTTCATTTTCTGATGTAACTAGGTAGGTACACAATTTTTCGGTACAAGTTTCTTCCGTTGAATAATGACCTCTATTTTGAATTTGAAAGCATTTCAAAACAAAGAAATAAATACGAATGGAGTGTTTGCCCTCTGTGGGTTGCCCTCGGCGCGGGCGCACAAAGGGCTGTGATTACAAGGGCCACAGCGGGGCGCGGCGGGCGCGGTGCAGGTCAACGACCCCTCGCCGGGGTGGCCGCCCCCTGCGTCCGCGCACGCTTGGTGGCTTGGGCGACCGTCTGTAACGTCCCTACATACCCTCTCGTTCGAAAAAAGTGCTAAAGTGCTCTGCCCTGTGAATGCATCGCGCTTTCTACCTCTACTCTCTACCTGTCAATTAATAAATCATAGCTCACATGCAATATCAAATTATAATAGTTTGTTAGTATTTGTTGAAAACAAGATTCCTATGCATGATCAAAGGCCCATTATCACATCTTAACTATCGATTAAAATATCTAAGGGAATGCCCTTCCTTGTGCACTGATTGACAGACATCGATGGCAGCGACCCCCACCTGTTGCATGCCCCCTACTCCGGAAGTCGGGAATTTGCATTACAATCAAATTTAGAACCCTCGTCGCGCGTAGCTGACTTCCGGCCTGCCCTGAGTGAACTGAGTTCATGAAGCAACATAGCACAATAAAATAAGTATAAAATATAGTTTAAGTTTCCCTAAAGTTTATGTTGACGATTCACAAATTATGTGAACAATAGTTCTTCTGCAGCTACTTTCTATATAATAAAGTAACTCCTACCCCCTTTTGTTTAATAAACTTTATGTGTAAATACCTACATACAGTCAGCAGCTCATGTGGATGAGCGATTTTGGAGCTCAAAATTATCACCACGCCTTTTATTACCTTGACAGTACGCCAGCAAAGATCGGTTTGAGATTCACTTTACCTGTTGTTGTTATTGTTGTTGTTCAGTCCTAGTAATATAGCCAACAGTTTGTAGCTGGTGATAATTATTTATGCAAACTATTTTCTAAATATTTAAGAGTGGACCACAAGAAACTCAGTTATTTGCAACCAGATATCTATTAGGCAATTTACCTATAAAAACCATTGAACATATTCATTTCAATAACTAAGTATAAACTACTTGCCTTTTTTGAAAACTCCTAAAATTATAATTTTCAAATAGGCTTAGTCTTAAGTTATAAATTTATTGTTTTATTTTTTGTATTTTTGACTTTAAATAAATAGTAACTGTAAATAGGTACCTACTTTATCTACTGTTTTCATTGATTATTATATTGAACATTCTAAATTTTGTTAAATTTATTATTCCTTAACAATAAACTCCATTGAAATATTTTACAACGATTTTCAAATATGTAATAATAATAGTTTACTTAATTAGTTTACCAGTAAATACCTAACTGTAACTGTGCTATTTTAGAAAACATTTTATACTTACATATTTATTTGTAACAGCTACGAACCATAATGATCGTGGACATAAGACATAAGTACACGCTTAGTAGCTTTTTAAGGTTAGTAGGTATATAAACAGAAACAACGGAACCCTAAAGCTGCGTACGGACGGGTACGCGTACCCGGGCTCGCATAGGGTACGCGTAATGTGCGCGCAGTCCGTACGCAGCTTTATAGTCATGCCCGTCTGCCCGCGGCTTAACTCAGAAACTTAAAAGCCTGTAAGTAACATAATTATTGGAAACTTAAGGTTGCTAAGGTACTTACTAGAAAACTGTAATTTAGTATACATGTTAATCACGCCGACAAAGTGTTAAAAGAAAAAACTACAAAAATAAATGTTTTTAGGATATATATACCCCCTAGTGGGAATATAATCACAAATATTGCCGGTGTGTGAATTTTAAGTGCACTCTACCAAACGTGTGCCCCTTATTTCGCGTAACAGATTTGGTAAAGCATAATTGTGCATAACATTGAACTGGCATAATAATAAAGAAGCATAACACTTATTTAGCATAATAATGAATCCACATAATTGAAAAATGCATAAGGTTATTATCTATAACTTTATTTGTCATAAAATTAATTCGCATAATTTTATTTAAAGCGAATAAATTAGACGGGTCAGTGCAAAACTGACTCGTTTAGGTTCAAAAGGCTAAAGCGGGAGCTACGCTATGCTTCGCTCCCACCTTAGCCTTCGATGTTAGGTTTTTTAGGATTCCGTACACAAAGGGTAAAAACGGGACCCTATTACTGAGGCTCCGCTGTCCGTCCGTCTGTCCGTCTGTCACCACGCCGTATCTCGGGAACCGTGATAGCTAGAGAGTTGAAATTTTCACAGATGATGTAGTTCGGTTGCCGCTATAATAAAAAATACTAAAAACCAGAATAAAATAAATATTTAAGGGGGCTCCCATACAAAAAACGTGATTTTTTTTGCTCGTTTTTGCTGGATATTGATAACGGCAACAGGTAGACGCTTGAAATATTCACAGAATATTTAGTTATATATTCACTTTCAAAATAAATAATTAAATTAAAATAAAACAAATATTTAAGCGGGCTCCCATACAAAAAACGCCGCCGCCGCCGCCGCCGTTTTCTTAGATAATGGTACGGAACCCTTCGTGCGCGAGCCCGACTCGCACTTGGCCGGTTTTTACATTTTGAGCACTAAGTATTCACTTTATCATGTAAATCGTCTACCGTAGCAAGTACCAGACAAGCCCATGAAAATCAATTGGGTCCTGCTTTTTTTGCGGGAGAATAACATTACCTTAGAAGAAGGTAACAAGTAACACATATGGATTGACGGCGACGTACGTAGATGATCCTTGTTTGAAGTTTCCACTGTAGTATTTTATACTTAAACTAGCTTTTATCCGCGACTTCGTCCGCGTACTATTATTAGTACTATAATTTTATAATTTATAAACATCTCGCGATCTCCCCGTGGGATAGTCCATAAATCCCTTTTTACTGCACCTCTATGATGCTA
The DNA here is from genome assembly GCA_947563465.1 of Archips xylosteana. NCBI lineage: Eukaryota > Metazoa > Arthropoda > Insecta > Lepidoptera > Tortricidae > Archips > Archips xylosteana. The sequence goes on from OX387343.1 coordinate 17,863,262, forward strand.
AAGTAATGGTGACGGAAAAAAGGTCCCATTGAATTGAATACATACAATATAAATCTTATTTTTTCCTTATCTCGTAGGATTTTCCGATAATCTTAAAATTATAGTTTTTTAGTGTTATAATTATAATCGCCTACTTGCATGCCGAATTTGAAGTCTGTAATAATTATAAGTAGTTACGGAGACAGGGCCACTTTGAAGCGAAAATATAGATCCCATTTATTGCGTGCATTTAACTCGTGGGAATTTTGAAAAATCCCTTTTAATGTACCTCTATGACACTCAAGGTATATCTGTGCCATATTTCAAGTATTTAGTACTTAGTTTGGGTGGTATATATGTACATAAGTATAGATAGTACATAGAAAAAAATCCAACATAAAATGAGCTGACAACAATATAGTAAACTATACTAAATAGGGTTATGAACTAATTATAAAGAAATAAAAAAAAAATTATATATACTAGAACAATTAACCTGAAACTAAAAACCTTAAAAAAATATAATATAGAAAATATATTATCTTCGGAACCTTGCCTAAAGGGACTCCTTTTAATAATGTATTTTAGTTATTTACTATATTATATTTTTTTAAGGTTTTTAGTTTTAGGTTAATTGTTCTAGTATATATATTTTTTTTTTTTTATTTCAGTATAGATTATTTTTTTGTTTACATTGACATTTTTAAATTCGTAATATCTTTTGAATGGAATCTCCGTTTTCAATAATTCGAAAAGAAATGTACAGGCATTGAAATATTCTTACATACAAAAGAATTATTTGGAAAAGGATCAATACGAAAGTATGATTAACATGATCTGATTTTAGTCGGCATTTCTATTAACTTTTAAAACGTAAACGTAAGTAGTATTGCAAAAATCTTTGTAGATATTAACATGTCCTTTAATATTGTAGACATTTCTTTATTCTATCTATCATCAATAGTTTCCGCAGCGCATGCGATGAAAGACATTTTTTATGGCTATTTTTTTTACATCTTGGGCATTATTGAAGTTTCAGGTTTTTAACACGGGTAAATTTTTTCTATCAAAAAATATAAGTATTTCATAGGTGAAAGAATTTTTGAAATCGGTTCAGTAGATTTTGAGTTTACTCTTTAAAAAAATACAAACACACAAACATACAAATCTTTTCTCTTTATGATATTAGTGTAGATGTAGACCCATAACCTTAAGATAATTGGGTATATCTATCAAGTAATATTATGTCTATTCAACTCTTCCGGGTAGAGAAGGATATTAATTAAAACAAACATGATTTCCTTTCGGCATGTTTGTCACTTAGCGTTGGTGTAAGCACGGTCGCACGAATAAAGCTATTGGCCCGACCTATTCGGAGAGCGAGTTTGCTAACGCAGCTCGCTGTGCGATATTTGTACAGCCGTGTCATAATATTTAGATAAATGCTCGCCGGCTCTTGGTGTGTTTCATTGCGACGCGAGTGGCCAATGGTGCCTACTTCGTACAAGTAGGTATCATCAGTGACAGCAGCATTTCCTCAGGTAGCTTTGGAAATGTACCTTGTCCAATTATAAAGTAAAGAAGATTCCAAGCGAAGGATTACAAGTACCTTGCTAAATTAACAAACAACCTAAAAATTGCTCTACATTGAAACAATTATTGGTATCTACATAATTATTTTTAAATCGCAATATATATTAGGTACTTTATTGATTTAAATAATCGAATACTGTGCATAAACATCAAAAAAAAAACCAGTGAACTGAGAACCTCCTCCTTCTTTGAAGCCTTCAAGGTCAATTACTTCTGCAATCGAATTCGGAAAAATTATGGATAAAATGCCGTCTAAAAGTCCGATATTTAGTAGAGTCAGTCAGTACAGTACAATGTAGGATAATATCCTATTCATCAAGCTAAATATGAAACTATGAGAATACACAGCGACAGTCATAATTTCCTCGGCGGTCACATGACGAGAGCAGGCAAACAGCATCAATTTTCCCGCGTGGCGCGGAGCCGGCAGGGCGGGGGGCGACGGGGCGGCGGGCGGCGGGGCGCAGGGTCGCGCGAGGGACGCGGCGCTCGGCTGAGGGCGCGCGCGCACCCGCCGGGGCCTCTCGATCTCTGTCGCCCGCGCAGCCGCCAATTCGCCCGTAATAAATAACGCTCTGTCGACGAGGGCAACTCGGGGGGAAATTTCGTTGCCTCCGCCGGTTGACGCCAAATAACATCAAGCTACTTAAAATCTGTAATGCATCGACAAACTTGCTTATATACCTTAACTGACTTTCTGATGTTGTGTTCCAAGTCCATGATAAGATCACTTCTTATACATAAGTACTTGATATTTCTATAACCCTAAAATAAATTCATGAGATAAATAAAGAAGTAAGTGTCTTGTTACAATAATTTGAATTATCGGGGAAACCCTTCAAAATGTACCTGTTTAGAAATTCATACAATAATATATTACACAAAAAGTTTTATTAAGTTAGGCGGAAAGCCTCCTCAGGCCTTGCTCTATAGGCTTTGGCCTACCTAATTAGTCTGCCCAATAAATTAGGTCCTAATTATGAAGTAGGTGAGATTTGTTTAACATACCCTACATACGAGCCCAACTAATGTGTACTGACGATGCTAACAGAGTTATGAAATCACCAAAACAATTTCGAAAGGATTTTCGCATTTGTTTTACGATACCCGCTATATATTTATCTCATTTAATGAGATAGAGTTGTTCACTTAGGCGATATAGTAGAGCCTTCTTAAACAAGAAAAAATCTATAAGATATCTATAACTTTACGTGATAATTCCGTCAATGTTATTATATTTTGGAATTGTATAGAAAACAAAACAAGTACCTAAGAACACAAATATCCCATAACTTTAAAGTCTTATAGGAGAATTTTGCTTTTGCCATAGATAGTAACTAAATATATTTTCCATACCCAAGTAATAGAGGAATGGCCCAACATCACTAATTAAACCGGAATTTTTTCCCGATCCTAATCGATTAAAATTAACAGCCGTCCAAGAGTGCCCTTCCTCTCGTTTCTGGTTACCATTTTCTAGTTTTACGATAACGAATAACGCTACAACACCCGGTGAGAAGTAGGAAAAAATAACGGTGCAAAGAGTAATGAGTGCGCCTCTCTGATGCACACGTGGGACGCGTTTGCGCAAGGCGCCCAAACCACGGTGCCACGGCCAAGATCGATGGGCCGCGGACTGCGGAGAAGAGAAAGGTAACATTCATGCAAGTCACGCGATAGGACCAAACGCTGAGATTTTGATAACTTTTCTATGCCACATTACGCAGAAGACGTCGGATTTTATTTTAGTTACAAAGACGAAGAGAGGGACTTGGCTGCTTGCTATTCACACCTCAACTACTTATGTTGATAGTGACAAGCGACATTTAGAAGCACTTAACTAAAGAATCTACTTAATAATGGTTTGTCAAGTTACCTTTGGAAAAGAAACGGACCTTAGGATCATCACCATCAGCGTCTATATGTCACAGCCAATTGGTTCCCAAAGCTGCTGGTGTGATTACTGAAATTTGGTGCACACTGAAAGCTTTTCCGTGAAAAAATATGAAATTCCTCTACTTTTATACAGAACCCTCGGTGCCCAACTCTGACTCACACTTGTGTGATTTTTTTGTATTGACCACTTTTATTGTCATAGTTATTTACCTACCCACGAATAAAAATGTTTTAATAAAGGATGTAACTAATTACCGTGTACAAAAAATATGAAAGTGACGTAAAATGGCAAACAATTATGAACACGTTATATCTAATATATTGAATCAGATGTTACTTTGCGGTGGTCCATATCAATGAACTGAAACAATTACTTTGCTCACCGCGACCTTAAAAAGGAACTAAAGAAATATTATTAAGGAATATCTTAAGGTCGCGGGTAGGGTGAGCAAAGTAATTGTTTCAGTTCACTTATATCTAACTTTAATTTTATTACGAAACTTTTATCATCAGCAGCTGATTGTTGGAATTTAATTACTGTTAGCAATTTTTTATTCAATTTCACAGAAAATTGGTTGAATAAGGATTATGGTGGCATCCACTAGCGCGCCGGCAGCTACACGTGGTCGACATAAAAAGGCTCTTGGTGTTGCGCAACGCGCTGCTCGCTGCGCCCGCGCGTGTCGTAGCGTTACTTTCATACGGTCACTACCCTTTACGGAGGGGCTTAGTTAGTTTAATATACGGACAAACTGGTCACTTTTGTGATGCGATTCAAAAGCGGGGTTCCGTGTGCTCTTCATCTCCCAAATATAATAAAACCAAACTTAATGTATCCATTTGTTTTGTTAATATGTAAAGACTAGCTCAGTGTGTGATAGTCGGACTAGCGATGTAGAGTCGCACAATGTTTGATATAAAAACAAAATTACATTATCATTTCGTTACGCTATATGATTCTTCGTGTATTTATTTATTAGCACGCGGTAATTTGTTGGATAATGTCATAGTAGTGCTCAAAGGGCCTAGCTGTTCGTCTTATTGATTTTATATTTGAAATATGATTGTAATTGAAAATTATGATCGTGTCAAGTTTATAGAATCGTGCTAATTTCAATAGATCGTAGAAGTGTCGAATATATGTAAGTATATAAAAAATGCCGTCTATGTAATTTTACTTTAATTTAAGTTATAAATTACGTACGAGTACTAAGGTTATAGTTGAACTAGTGTTAGGTGTTAATAGTAAATTATTACTTAATGTCATCATTAGAAAGCAAAATAGTAAATTTATTTTCTATTCTATAAATATAATTAACTGTACAAATTTTAAACTCTGGGCCTCTACATTTGTCTCTGAATAGTACTTTTAAGTATATGGGACGAGCCTTTTGACTCTGACGCCGCGTGAACGAAACTGCGTCAACATTTCCAAAGTAGGTACCTACTCGGTCAAAAACGTGACGCATCAGATGCATCACGACGTAAGCGTCGCATCAGTACGCCTAGTATAAGTTTAACTTCACCAAAATACTTCTCGATAGCGTTTTCATAAAAAAATCAATTACTAGGGAAACATGGATAGCGCCTCCGCGCGCACGCGTCCATGTTTCCATAGAATTGAAATTTTCACGTAAACGCGATCGAGAAGTATTTTGGTGAAGTAAAACTTATACTAAGCGTACAGCTTTATTTCACGTAGAGGGAGTCCTTAAAGTGTAATGTGCTAATAATGCAGATGTGTGTAAGGTCGAAAACTCGAAATGTATGCATGTATGTAAACTCTTTATTGTACAAAAATAAGGAAAAAAGAAATACATTATTGACAACCGTTGAAATGCATGTACAAAGGCGAACTTATCCCTTTAAGGGATCTCTACCAGTCAACCTTTGAGTGGATGAAAGGAGCATTTAGTAAGGGGCCGACAAAGAGTAAGTAAAAATAAGACAGTCGGACAAAGCAAAGGCTACAATACAACTTTTAGTAAATACGATACATAAACTCATAATATAAAGAAACCTAATAAACATATACTACCATATACAACATATATATGCAAAATACATACAATAAATAAGCAGTGTTCTCAATATATTAAAGAGATGGTGTGAGCCGCATCTTCTTCAAAGCTTCCCTGAACGACACCACGGAGGGAGATTGCCTAATGGAAATAACTGAGTCAGGGATTTTACAAACATCTTCAATCGATATGAAGGTATATTATTTTCTGGTTCCATCGTCCTAGCGCGGGGGTGTTTGGCAGCGCGCCTTTTTCTTGAGGCCCCTGGCAAAAATTACTTTTGGAATTTCTTATTTTTTTTTAAATTTTTTACTGAATCGTAGTCGTGATTATGAATATAATATTCTAAGTATAATATTTTACGAAACTTAATATGTAGCTAAATGGTTAGGTGTCAAAAAGTAAGTAAATTTTGGGATTACTGCAAAAATCATTAGGGGTGACAATAAACACATATAAAGTGAAGGTCACGATTATCATACAATGGCCACGAACCGATGGACGCTACGTAGAAGTCTGCCGTGACGCGGCGATTGAGCATGTAGTTATGTAATTAAGCAAGCACATCAATACATAGGTAGTTAGTATCAATGCTTTAAAGTGTTATCCTTCATCATCAGTGTCTATTAGAGAACATTCCGGATCTTACAAATTATAAAATTGTTTTATGTTTTTATTTTACAGCTACACACCCTGTAGATACTTTTTAACGTAAGTCTACGAAGTTCCAGATAAAACTACTCAAATAAAACAGGTTAAAACTAATGTCACAGCTTAGTTTACTTTATCGTAAACTCATTCGGACGTAAAGACGGAAATTTGGTACCAAAATCCAAATGAAAAAAAAAACACCTACACGCGTGTCGCGGTGGGTCGTTGACCTCCCTTGGAACCACCCTGATTTCAAATTGTGCCTCTCTGTCTAGCGCGAAGGCGATTAGTACGACTGTACCGTTCACGCCGTCGCTCATTCTCACGTGCGCGCGCGCATCTTCATGTACCGTGCCGACTCTATTAAAAAAGTTCTATTCTTCTCTATTTCAATTAAGACTATTTTTTAATTGCAGAAACATAGACCAAAAATTTGTAAAGTCATTTTAAAGCCGATTAAAAGTTACTCCAATGTTTCATTGATACATTAAAGACTTAATAGGAGTTTTTTATTAAGTAAATTGTAAAAGGACAAACATAGAAATCAATCAATCGATTACCCAGTCACCTTTTTATAACGCTTTCTATAACGAACGGTTATGGCCTAAATAACAAAAATAATGGACATGTAACTTCAACGCAACTTAAATTGTAGAGAAGAATACCTAAGTATCTGAAAGACTCCGACATCATAACAACATAAGTACCTAACACTCCTAGCACAGATTTTAGGGGCACCGGAACAGAAATATGTAAGTTTTACTTAATAGAGGTATGCTAGCATGCATTATGTTTGATCACAGCTTCTTGCCATTGTCAGGCGTGTTCTGAGAGAATAGCTTGTGATATAAAGCGCTTTCCACGTACAAAGGTACGCGAAGTTCTCACCGCATCGACCCCTTTACTGTAAGCGTCTCTTCCACGTTACCGTGGAAAAGTAGGAGAAAAAAACCGGCCAAGAACGTGTCAGACACGCCCAAGATAGGGTTCAGTAGCCATTACGAAAATATCAAGTAATATTTTTCTAAGGATTTCGTATGTGTACGGAATCTTCCAAGTTTAGGTATGTTTTATACCTTAGGTTACTATTTACTCTTAAACTACAAATAATTCCCAAGCAATCTTAACCGCTATAATTTTCCTTGTAAATTTAATATATTCACTACTATTCTGAATTTTTTCAAATTTTTCCATCCAATAGTTTAGATTTTAGAGGGGGGGGACGGTCGATTTTAATGAAAATTTTCACTTTAAAGTTGAATATTTCGCAAACAAATCACTGAATAGAAAAATCATGTTAGCAACCCCCTAATAGTTTTAAAAGACCTATACAACGATACCCCGCACTAAAGGGTTAGTCGAGAAAAAAAAATCACTCCCACTTTACGTCTATGGGAGGTACCCTAAAAAAAATAATTTTTATTTTTTTATTTTACCACTTTGTTCGCGTATTTGATATGTATATTCATGCCAAACTACAGCTTTTTAGTACTAACAGTCCCTGAGCTTAGCCGCGGACAGACAGACAGACAGACAGACAGACGGACAGACATGGCGAAACTATAAGGGTTCCTAGTTGACTACAGAACCCTAAAAAAAGGAATACACTTTTTTCTGTGCCCGTTTTATGCTAACTTCATTCTTAGAACTTATTTGACTGGCTCTATACTTACTTTATATGTTACTGATTCAAAGATGCCAAATAAAGTAATGTAAGAATGCTTTATCTTCTCTAATATATAAAAATCTCGTGTCACTTTGTTTGTTATCGAAGTCCTCCGAAACGGCTTGACCTATTTTTAGCAAAAAAAATCTCTATTTTGGCAGGTCGTAGGCTATTTTTAACCCCCGACACAAAAAGGGGTGTTATAAGTTTGACCGCTATGTGTGTTTGTCTGTCTGTCTGTCTGTGTCTGTCTGTGTGTCTGTTTGTGGCATCATAACTCTTAAACGGGTGAACCGATTTGGATGCGATTTTTTTAACAGAAAGCAGGTTTCTTGGCAATGGTTCTTAGATATGTTTCATCAAAATCGGTTTAGCCGTTTCAAAGTTATCAGCTCTTTTGTTAGCTGCGGAAGGGATCATAGACGCATAATGGGATTTACTTAACGTTTAAACATACGAGTGACATGATTGCGTTGGGGGTTTAGAAATTTTCAATTTATAGTTATGGTGGTTTCATTCATTTCATAATTTGTACTAATCTATACCTCTATTCTTCGCGGACGGAGTCGCAGGCAACAGCTAGTAAATTATAACATTAAAGTAAACTATTAAAACTTTTCAAACAATATTTAGTATTAATGAAAATCAGAATACCTATATATACTATACAACAATTACTTAGTTATATAGGCATTTAGATTTCTTATAACTACCTACATACGAGCAAAATCATTTTTCGAAGGAAATTTTCAAGCAAGTATTTTGAACTAACAATTTAGCGAACATGGAAGTAAAGAGTTTAGAATTACGGCCGTCGACGTCGTGATAAGAAATATAAATAGCTAGTGCACTCATGTCATGGAACTGGATAATCACAGTCCCAAAATAATATAATCGGTACAATTAAAATAATGTTTTACATTTAATTCTTCAGTGCTTTTATTGGATATGCTATTATTTTTGCACACTTCCGTAGTCAACTAGTTAGGGTTCCGTAGTCAACTAGGAACCCTTATAGTTTCACCATGTCTGTCCGTCTGTCTATCTGTCTGTCTGTCCGTCAGCGGCTAAGCTCAGAAACTGTTAGTACTAGAAAACTGTAATTTGGCATGAATATAATATACATCCAGTCACGCCGACAAAGTGGCTAAATAAAAAAATAGATATAGATATTCACTCCGAAAGTTCAAAATAATGTACCCCCCTCTAAGTTTTGAACCGCACGTCTAAAAAATATGAAAAAAGTCACGTAAGTTAAACTTAATAAAAACTTTCTAGGAAAATTATTTTCAACTTAATCAGTTGAGCAGTTTTTAATTTTTTGTAATAAAATATTTCTAAACTAAGATTGTAATTTAACTGCCACTGCAATCATTTTTTTTCTTTAAGTAGGTACCTATAAGATCACGCAAACAGTATCTTCTTTCAAATAAAAAAAAATAATTGTAATCGGTTCATATAATAATGAATTACATCTGAAAAACCATCAACATACATACTAGTTCTAGTAGACTGCAGATTAGATTAGTTACCCAATTTACCGGTAGATGGCGCTGTACCGCTGACGTTGAAATTCTAGGTAACATCGCGCCGCGCAGTTAACCCTAGCGCGCGGTGGAAGTTGGAACCTGAACAACCACATTCAGTTTTGTTTACATGCTGATTTGAGATACGAGTTTTTCAAAGAAGTGACGGTATGTTTAATACCTTAGGCTACTATTTACTCTTAAACTACAAATAATTCCCAAGCAATCTTAGCCGCTATAATTTTCCTTGTAAATTTAATATAATTACTACCATTTTGAATTTTTTCAAATTTTTCCACCCAACAGTTTAGATTTTAGAGGGGGGGGACGGTCGATTTTAATGAAATTTTTCACTTTAAAGTTGAATATTTCGCAAACAAATCACTGAATACAAAAATCATGTAAGCAACTCCCCAATGGTTTTAAAAGACCTATCCAACGATACCCCACACTATAGGGTTGGTCGAGAAAAAAAAATCACCCCCACTTTACGTCTATGGGAGGTACCCTAAAAAAATTTTTTTTAGTTTTTTTTTTAACCACTTTGTCGGCGTGACTAATATATATATTCATGCCAAATTACAGTTTTCTAGTACTAACAGTCTCTGAGCTTAGCCGCGGACAGACAGACAGACAGACAGACGGACAGACATGGCGAAACTATAAGGGTTCCTAGTTGACTACGGAACCCTAAAAAAGACAAGTCAAAGTGTCCTTTGTGGCCTTACGTAACATTTTGGATGTTTGTATCTTCCATTTGGCATGACTGTTATAAAGATTGAGCAGCCTTGTAATAAGTTATTTATTACTTGCGAGCTTAGTCGTTTTTAACCCCCGACACAAATAGAGGGGTGTTATAAAGTGTTTGACCGCTATCGGTGTGTGTGTGTGTGTGTGTGTGTGTGTGTGTGTGTGTGTGTGTGTGTGTGTGTGTGTGTGTGTGTGTGTGTGTGTGTGTGTGTGTGTGTGTGTGTGTGTGTGTGTGTGTGTGTGTCTCTGTCTGTCCATGTGTCTATCTGTGGCATCATAACTCTTAAACGGGTGAACCGATTTGGATGCGGTTTTTTTTGTTTGAAAGCAGGTTTTTTGGCAATGGTTCTTAGACATGTTTCATCAAAATTGGTCCAGCCGTTTCAAAGTTATCAGCTCTTTTGTATGCTGCTGAAGGCATCTTAGACTTAATTACGTTGGGGGTTTTAAATTTTTAATAATTTACAAATAAAGGTGGGAATGGGCAGGAATTGTGAGGGTGTTTAGTTAGTTATTAACTTTACGTAAACTTGTAGGTAAGTTGCAACGATACGTCGTGACACTCGTGCCTGTAATAAATGCTATGCTAACCAACATACTCTACCATGAAGACGTAATCACGTCAAACTTAGCCGCTTCAATAAACTATAGACCAGCCTGTTCAATATAAATTGTTATGTAGTCTGATGACTGTACTAGTCTTATAAATGAGGTAGGTAGGCGTCGCCGCTCAAGGTCTCACGCCTTGATGGTGGTGGCAAAGATAATCTCTATTATGCTTATGCTTATGTATTTATTTCGCATTAACTTTACAGTACACACATATATGAGGTGACAGTCTGTTGTTATGCGTTGTTTCAGAGTCCTTAAACTGATGAATATTAATGTTTCAACATTAAAATTACTACCAAAGGAAAACACATCCTACCTTCCTACTAAGACATATAGGTAATAAAAATCTAGAAACTTCCTTACCAAACTTTTGTCTTGGTATCTTCTGCACTTCTAATGAGCTTACGGTAACGATATATCATATATCTCTCACCGATTGCATGACGGTTTTGTTTCGTTCGCAGTACCTAAAGTAAAGTAAAGTTTTCACTTAAACATACTCGTACATAGATAATGCTTATGATAAGTTACGATGTGAACAACAAATGTCCTTGGGATGATTTTGTAGTAATGTTAGTTGATTAGAAAGGGTATCATCGGCTGAAATATTGTACTAGTAGGATCCTCGACGATTGTGGTCATTTAATACGAACTTGATTGCAGCAAGCAAGTGGGAACAGTCCTCTGAAGCGCTGACCTTGCCGCGTGGGAGCCGCGCTAGAAATCGGCCCCGTGCGCTTACGCAATCTCAACCACTCGGGCGCGCGCCTCCGCGTCCGCGCCCGCGCCTCGCCGCGCCGCCATATTGCATGCTTTGCCCTACTGCGCTGGCTACCATCATTATTTTATTCCTACCTAATTTAAACTCCCTTATAGACTACTTATCTAATGAGACCTTATTTAGACCCGTGTGTTTAATTTAATTTCCGGGGCCTAGGTAATTCTAGAAGGATACGAGTAGGTACTAGGTACAACAGAACTTGCAAGGGTTGAAATTTTCGTAATTAGATCTTAAATGATTTATATGATTACCTTTATTCGTGCCGATGTAAATTCACCAAGATGAACCGATTGGTAAAAGGTACGCTGGAGGTTCAAACTCCTAGTCAAAAAATAAAACATTGTACCCTTCGACTCGACACGATCTAATATATTGGTGCCCTGCCTACCCAACCTAGCTCGTATAATTCTAAGATAGTTTTTTCGAGATGTGTGCCGGATATCATTTGGGGTTAATCGATTCACCGCCAAAAGTTGAGCTTTCGTGAGACGAGATTAGTGATGGGTCTCGAGTAACGGGATCTCGCCGCTGCTGCTGGGCTATTCTTGCCACTACTGCAGCGGCGGCGCAGGCGCGGCAGGTGTCCTGCTTGCGCTGCGCAGCCAACGCGCGCGCACCTAACTCAAACCATCATTATAATGACACAGACAATGACGTTGGGTAATTTGAAAAGTTTCCAAACTAATTTGGTAAAAATAACCGGTTGCTAATGGAAAAGCATTTACGAGAGTCCTTAATAACAATTAACTTATTAAGAAAATACTTTAGCCAGAAGTCATAAAGTATTCATTTGTATAACTGTTGACCAATTAATTTACGTTGTTAGCGACATGCATCGGTATGAAATGAAATTAGATTACCTATGTAATGCGTCAGACATTAGGACAAACCTGTTGATTCATTATTGAGGATGTTGCAAACAACGAGGAATATTAATAGCAATAAATGAACCCTTACGTAGGTACCTACCTATCTACCTACTAATTCTCGGAATTCAAAATTTTGCCTGTATGTATTAAAAAAGACGGCACGAAAACAAAATTGTCTAAATAATTTTATATAAAGATATAACGATGATTCTTATGAACTGAAGATTGAATTAAGTACCTATTTGCCAACAATCCAAGCAAGTAAGTACTTACCTACCTATCTTTCCAAGCGCAGAAGGAACAAGAAATAGAAGTAAGTATTACATTTTCTTAAAAAACAAATAAACTGTAATGTAATTAGGTTTTAAAATGTATAAATGAAAGCATGAAGAGCTTATAGTGAAGGCCTCGACCAATGGCCGGCCGCGGCGCCGGCGCAGCCTCGCCTGCGGACATTTCTTTCTCATTATTGCAGTGTGTTATTGCCGGCGTGAGATGTCTAACAGTATACACGGCGAAAATTGAGCGTCCGAATCGAGTCAATGAACCGAAAACTGACCGTTAGCCGCACCGATTCTAACAGGACGGGCCCTTCTACTTCCTACTATTTTTGTCCTCAATATCTTTTATGGGTATCTTTTTAACCGAGAAAATATTTCGAGATGAAGGTGAGAAGCTGTTGCGCTTAGAAGATGCGCTTCTTTTACTTAGTACAGTTATTTTAAATGTCGAAAGATTGATGTATCAGGATCGTTTACGTAGCAGGTAAGAGTTATGTTAGTAGGTATTTGAGTCGAAATTGGGTTTAATAAAAAAATACGTCCCAAAGCAAACAAGTATTTCAGGTGAATGTAACCCACGATTTGTTATAAAAAAAAATACATTTTTCAAACGGTGCGTTTTTAATTTTCTGATACTAAAAATAAAATAAAATTAAAACTTGTAATGAATCTTATTACTAGGAAACACAATAAGAATTATAGTCTATATATATATATATACTATATATATATATATATATATATATATATATATATACATATATATATATATATATATTTAGACGACCAGATGGCCTAGTGGTTAGAGAACCTGACTACGAAGCTTGAGGTCCCGGGTTCGATTCCCGTGTCGGGGCAGATATTTGTATCAAAAATACGAATGTTTGTTCTCGGGTCTTGGGTGTTTAATATGTATTTAAGTATGTATCTATCTATATAAGTATGTTTATCCGTTGCCTAGTACCCATAACACAAGCTATGCTTAGCTTACTTTGGGACTAGGTCAATTGGTGTGAATTGTCCCGTGATATTTATTTATTTATTTATTTTATAGGGAATTCCCACGGGACGTTGTCAGAATTTTCGAAATTTCCACGGGATATGATATGGCAAGCAAATACTAATTATGATGTCGATCGAAGACGATAAAGATGGGTTTTTGGAAGTTTACAAATAATAAAGTAAAATAAAGTTTAAAATTAAAAAAAATGTTTAACCTACCCACCAATAAATGTATGAGGTTTTTTTTAGGGTTCCGTAGCCAAATGGCAAAAAACAGAACCCTTATGGATTCGTCATGTCTGTCTGTCGGTCTGTCTGTCACAGCCTCTTTTTTCCGAAACTATAAGAACTATGGTGTTGAAACTTGGTAAGTAGATGTATTCTGTTAACCGCATTAAGATTATCACACAAAAATAGAAAAAAAAAAACAATAAATTCCCCAATAAACAAACAATGGTTCCCCATACTAAGAACTGAAACTCAAAATTTTTTTTTTCATCAAGCCCGTTTTTGTGGGGTACCTATCTTTGGATAGGTCTTCAAAAATGACATTGATTTCTAATATAATTTTTTTCTAAACTGAATAGTTTGCGCGAGAGACACTTCCAAAGTGGTAAATTGTGTGTCCCCCCGTAACTTGTAAAATAAGAGAATAATAAAACTAAAAAAAATATATGATGTACATTACCATGTAAACTTCCATCGTAAACCGCAATTTTTTATAGATAATTGTACGGAACCCTTCGTGCTCGAGTCCGACTTGCACTTGGCCGGTTTTTCATTTTTTCGATCTGGTGTGTGAGTCCGACTCGTATTTGCTCTTGTTTTTTTTTAATTTGTTGTATTATATGAAAGAAAGGAAGAAGCGTTAATACAAATTTTATTTTGGCCATACGAGTATCGATGTCGGTGGCAAACACTAGTTATACTTAATTAGTATAGTATATTATACAACTGTTCCGCCACCTGCACGCCTCTTCACCCATCCCAGCGTTGAAAGCGTAGGTAACCCTTAATAAATACTCTATAAGAGGTTTTCTTCCTTTCCCGGATAACGGAATCAGCTAAGTCAAAATGAAAAAAAAATCTTGTCTGTCCGTAATTACCCGTAGCTCTTGGGGTAAACACGGATGGAAACTAAGTTAATTACGGACATCATGTGGTAACGAAAAATCAACAAGGCTTGTTTGAGAAAAAGAGTATTAAAATTTGGACTCCTGTGACGGTTCAACACAGTTAATTGAGCTAGGGGTTATTGCGGACGTCTGTATTTACACCGCATGGCTTGTCTGCAATTATTTACCCAAACTAGTTTTTAAAGAATAAACAGGATTTTTTTTAGGTTAGCAAAACGTGTCATTGAAATAAACATTTGCAATTCATACTCCATTAGCAAGGTAACCCACAGAAAATATCACTATTTACCATTACTTACTATACTGGGTGGAACCAAACGATGATCCTTTACTTAAACAGGTGATAGTGTTGCTTAAACTGAACAACTCTCTCCAAGGAACATATAAGTCAAAAAACGAAAAAAAATTTCATACTCCCATACAAAATATATTGGTTAGCTGACCGACTTACTAGGAAAAGGTGAAAAAAAAATCGTTTTTCGACCTATGTTCCTTGGAGAACGTTGTTCAGTTTAAGCAACACTATCACCTGTTTTCGGGAACCCCGTCCTCATCCACTCTATAGACCTGTCACTCAAATACTAATTTAAACCCACCCAAAATTAGATGAAAATGAACGAAAAAAATTGGTTCTTCTTAACTTGTTAACCATAAGCAGTCATCCATAGTGAATGTTTGCGCGTCACAAAAGATGGCGGAAAGAATCACGTGTTTGCTTCAAGAAGGCGTGGGAGGAAAGGATTGAATAGATATTGGTTTGTCCGTATTTACACCGCGTCCGCAATTCCCCCATCGTCCCCTAAATCGATTTGCGTAGAACCAACGTAGAATTCTTAACGTTTTTACAATGTATAAATAATTCCACTTCGAGTATAACAAGCAGGAGAAAGATTTGACATATTTTCTACGGCATGTAGACCCGTTTAATAAAGATAAATAGTTAAGTAATTTAAGGTAACTAGTGGTGGTACTAGTTAGGTAAGGTGGTTTAATAAATGGATACGGATAATCGCGGTCCCATAGAAAAGGTGTTCAATGTAATTAACCGTGAATCAATTAAAACTGGTAGAAGAATGATTTATCTTTGCTTTGTATGAGCTAGGCAAACCAAAAGCCGGCTTAAAGAGTTACATATGGGTTTTTACTTTTTCGGCGAAAAACAGGTGGACGCATTTTGATGACAATTGGAATGATAGTAATCTTACTCTTGTTGCACATAGATTATACCTTAAGTAGGTATATTCCAAAAATTAAAACATAGTGAATGTGTAATTCTAAGTGAACGAAGCAGCAATCAGAAGCTGAGTTTGGAAAAACATCGGATGATTTGTGGTATTCCAATCCAATAAAAATATGAAGGATACTTTTTGCTCGGCACTTGTACCACTGGCGTAGTATATTATAGATGTAACAGTTACTGGCGACCGTTCGCTTCGGGCCGTTACTGCAAAATTTGCTTATTCATCGAACACTTGAAATATCTAAAGAGTAGCTAGCAGTTAGATAGTATGCACCTATAAGTATACTTACTTATATCCAATCATAATCGCATAATGACAGTGTTTGCACGCAGGATGAGAATCCCTGTTAATGTGAATTATTATTATTATCATTAGCCTTTCATAGTGTCCCACTGCTGGGCTAAGGCTTATCCTCTTGACGTCCACATCTCCGGTCTGGCGAAATGTCATTTGAGTAGGTATACATCCAGCATCCTGGTCTGCCTCGTTATCGCTGGCGGCTCTCTGGCACCCACCATAAGTAACTGTGTGAGCCCACCTTTGTGGATGCATGCGACAGACGTATCCAGCCCAGTCCCACTTTAGCTAAGCAGCCTTTTTCCCAACGTCGGCAATAGGTGTTTTTGAAAGCAGCGTGGTGTTCCTGATTCTATCTACCCTTTTCACACCTAGCATACCTACCGTGCTTATAGCACTATTTGGTAAATCTCAAGCTTGGACATTTTATTTGCGGTCAGAGGCCAGTTTGCACGGGTATGTATTACAATACCGATGTATGAAAGACCAAGATGTATTTTAAAACATCGAATGGGTCAAAAGACCGACACGATTTTTTTCTGAAACCGTATTTTTTTCAGAATTTATTAAAACGGCATCATACAGAACCCATTAGGTCAGGTTAGATTTGTTTTATAACAATCTTAAAAAGTTAACGTTTTCAGAAAAAAATAGTGTCGGTCTTTTGACCCATTCGATGTTTTAATACATTCGGTCTTTCGTACTTCGGTATTGTAATACATACCCTTTTGCACACCGTAGAGCAGCATACAAATGTCGACTTCTTTTCGCTTAAGTGTTGATGGAAGGTTTCCCTTACTCTTTCATGGACCAGTAGCTCTTCCAGGTGTTTTAGACTTGTCTTTCGACTTCCTTATATTCTCGTTACTAAAAGAGACTAACTGGCCTAAATAGATGTACTCGTCAACATATTGTATTACCTGCCCATCTAGAATCGCACTACGTTTCATGGAATAGGCCAAAAGTTGGGTTTTTGGCCTATTCATCACTAGTCCAATCTTAAGGGTTGCCGTACTAAGTTCTTACAGCATTAAGATAAGATAAGATCACTGTTCACTGTTCTTGTTGTTTGAGAAAAAAGAACAGAGTCGTCAGAAAACCGGAGATTGATTAATCTTCTATTTCCATGCCAATAACCATGCCTCTGTATTCCCATAAAGCTGCCAAGCATTTAAAGAGATCATTGAAGATACTGGTGAACCGTTTGAGAAACAGCGGGTTGCCCTGTTTAACGCCCTTTTCTGTAGGAAAGGACTGACCTGAAATTTGAAACATAGCTATGCTGTGCTCTTGCTATACATAGATGGATTGAAATAGACTGAAGTATATGGGCACTATATATTGGTTACGTAGGGTTGTGACAATTGCAGAGTGTGTTAATCTGTCGAATGCACTCAAGTAATCTACGGACGCAGGATACAGAGGACAATTATTGAACTCATTGGCTTTGTCGAAAATTTAGATATGACGTTATACAACATGGTCCTTAGCATTAAAGCCGCAGTCAGTAATGAAATCCTAAGCTGCCAATACGTAAAAAAAATACGTCAACTACAAAATGGTCAAGTTATTAGATCTATAAATAAATCGCTACCTACGTATATGCACACACGCATTATAAAATATTTGTAGTAAGTAAAAAGCACCTAGTCTAGTCCCAATGATGTACAGACTAAATATTAAGTCGCCCCTGTATAAGAACAGCACTCGCAAAGTGAAAAATAACATTACCGTTCGTTCAATTAATTCGAGCCAGCTCTTGTGAATCGACCTATACTTATTGACACGCAGGGGAAAATAATATCTAGTTACTATTGAACCTACATACTATTACGATCTGAGATGATTTCAAAATATGTAGTACGTACCTAAAAGCTATAATGAGTGAAATTTAATGTAAAACTACTAACATCATTAAATTGTCCTTTGGCATGCTCAGGTCTAGAAAGAACAAAACAAGGACTGAGGCTATATACCTCATGGAAGACAATAAGAACTCGTTATCACAAATTATCTGCAGGAAAGCATGAAATGAAAATAGTTATGATTAAGAAACTGAGTCGTATTGTTTCAAAACATCTCATCGCCACTCAGGTTTCACATTCATATGAAGCGCTAATGCAGGTGCATTTTTCAGCGGTTTTCAGTCGACATGGGTATAATACAGGTTATGTTTATTTCAGAGCATGTTCGCTATTAGAGGGAAAGTGTGTTGGCATGGCAAGCTTTTATATGCATCAACCGCGGTGCGAAAACTGGGTCAGCCCGCTGTAAGGACTTCAGCCAACAGAAGCACGATGACCTAGGCTAGGTCAGGTCACTGAGCACTGAATAATACTCGCTCCAGGCCGGTCGATACATCGGGCCACAAATACGAACCGCTATACGTTACATGTATTGTTTTTCATTGAGTTACCTAATGGATAAAATGATACGATTTACTGAGACATTCTGAAGATTGCTCTAATAAAGTATAAAAGTCTAAGTTCTATGTACAAGATTATTGAGTGCTATATAGCTAGATATAGATGTACCTAGTTCTTCATATTTTAATATTTCAGTATAACAAAATATATGTCACGTAGGTAAATAGCGTGTTACGGCGTGAGAGAATCTATGAGAGCCCGTGATTCAATGGTGCATTTTTGTGTTTCCAATTATATAAATTTAATTCTATAATCATCATCATCATCATTTCAGCCGAAAGACGTCCACTGCTGAACATAGGCCTCCCCCAAGGCTCGTCAATGCAAATCCAATGCGTTCCCGCTACCTTAACCAGGTCGTCGCTCCATCTTGTTGGAGGCCTACCTACACTGCGTCTTCCGGTCCGCGGACGCCACTCGAGAACCTTTCGGCCCCATCGGCCGTCAGTTCTACGGGCGATGTGCCCTGCCCACTGCCACTTAAGTCTAGCGATTCTTCGAGCTATGTCCGTGACTTTAGTTCTTGCGCGGATTTCATCATTCAATTGCATTGGATTTTTTTTTGCGGATTTCGCGGAATTCTATAATAATTTCATAAAAATATTATGCAAGTACATAAGTATAACGACTTTTTAAATTCCAACTGATTTAAACCACGTCACGTCATTGATTGTGTTTGTTTACGCAGCATAGTAAGTAGTAAATAGTAGTAGAAATTTAACTTTGACTAGAAAGATAAATAGACGTAGGTAATTAATGCGAGTAAAAAATATTTAATCGTTTATTAATTAGGTACTCATTAGGTAGGTACTGACAATTTTGCGTAGGTACCAATATTTCAAAATACAACTAGTTTCATCGTGCTGCTGATATAACGTGTAATTTTTTAGTTAGATTAGGTTTATGGTAATATTCAAGAACCATTTACAAGAAATAAACCCAATAATATTCCAATTTCCAAATTTAAAGTAATTTTCTACTAAAAATAAATAGTAATAATAAAGGTTGATCGGTGAAAACTGAATAAGGTGAGAGGAGTCCGGTGGTTCGGTGAGTAGAAGATTTTAGAACTTCTCGTAATACCTAAACAAAAAGTTTGTTTTTGTGTTAAACATGTGTAATGTCTGCAATATGCAAGAACATGTCCTTAGAGGCATTTCATGATGTTTTTCCTTCTCTGCTCAACAGCACAAGTCTGCAAGCTCTCTCTCTCTCTCTCTCTCTTAGACCCCTGTAGCCATAATCTTTCAGTTTTGGGTAGACCCTCCCTGCTTACTCAATGTTGATTTTTGTAAAGTGTGAGTCCCCTTACAGGTCTCCATCGATCTCTGGGGGTCGATGTAGAGTCCTGGGTGTCATTGTGGTTGACGGTTCTTTATAGGTTAACAGAAAACAAGTAGGTACCTGTCTAATTAGTAGTTAGTTTAATAGTCTACAATTTAAAAAAGTCATTTAAATTGATTCGAAATATTTCGGCAGGTGTTAGCCCTACGATACCTAGTTTTTCCAGGTTTTTTACTTTCAAGTGTTAAATTAATATTAAAACAAAAACTTTAACAAATTAGTATCGAAAAGGTTCTGCAACAATTAGTTTGACTAAACATAGGATTTTTTAATTGTGGTTAAATATTGTTTCTGTACGTCGATAGGATGTTTAAGTAACAACTCGATTCCCACCGGGTTGCCTTATTTTTTTACTTGATGTCAAAGACGATGAAAAGGTATGGCAAAGCTTGTATAGACTAACTGCAAGGTGTGGCATCCGAAAATATTCCTAATACACACCTCCCTCACTCTTTGTTAGAGTGGTACCTCACTTTGTTAGAGTGCCCAGTAGTGGGACGTGTATATGTGGCTGGGTAGTGACGCTCCTGCGGCGGAGAACAGACGGACTCTGAATCCGACTCGCCGACAGAACATAACGCAACACGGCATACCGACGCGGTGATACAATTACGATACTCACTGACTCATCGAAACAATACACCTTATTTTATTTTATGCTGAAAAGAACAAGACAATTAGGTAATTAGCTTGCTTTGACAGATTTGTTGCAGCTAGCGGATGTAATTGGGAAAATGCCTGATACCCATTTTTTGTTGTACAAATTAATTATATTTGATTTATTATTTCAAAGTTAATTTGGTCGGTCCAAAGCTGCATTTTTATCAGACTATCATTTAGCATTGATGCGGCTATCTTTATTTGTCGGCCGTTTTTGTACGTTTATATTTAAATTAGCTATCCACAAAGAGATAAACAAAATTTATTCTCTCCTGTGGTCTAAAGTGATAAAGACATTAAATTATTTTTTTATTCTGAACAGGGCAGGTAGGTACATATGCGGTAAATCCTGAAAGAAGCTTGGAGGTGATTTTAGAAACAATATATTATTATCTGTAAAAATACCGTTCATAAATGGTGGAAAAATAGTGCTGACTTTGAAATACGAGAATCTGAAGTGGACCTAGCTTAAAATTTAGTTAAAGATCGAGTTCGAGTAATTTGATTTTCAAAAATCTGTACAAATGCACCTTTATTAATTCGTCACGTTTCAAAACAATCACATTAGTGTCGATAACTTCGATAAAGTACCATACCTAGCAGCTATCTATACCTATCTATCTATAGGTACCTTTAAACGAGCAATTCTTGTATAGATATTATATACATAATATACATATATGTATATATATATTCAAAATCTCAGAAACGGCTCCAACGATTTCGATGAAATTTGTTCTGTGGGGGTTTTCGGGGATGAAAAATTGATCTAGCTTGGTCTTACCTATCTCTGAGAAAACGCTTGGTACCGAGTTTCAGCCCAGGTACTAATATTTACGAGTTCACAAGTTTTTCGTATCAGTCCCAACCTAAAATTTACCCTATATTATGAATTTATGATTTATTTTGCTCTACTTCATTTATAGTGAGTAGATATTTATCTTTACCTAGAAGTCACAAATAAAAAAAGGTTAAGAAGTTTGACTTTAAAAGTAATAATTTAACGAACCTCCTTCTTTTTGAAGTCCATTACTTAGATATTTATTATTATTATTAAATGCGCTTTTGACTATATGAACTATTTTTGGAAATGGACTATCTTATTGGCTTTTTTCATATTTCAAGTAAGCAAGAAATATAATAAGTCAAATTTTAATTAGCTGTGGGTCCCAATTCCCGGTCCCTTGCGGTCTGTGGCGCGCGTCATCCCAGGACGTCGTTGCTACCTTGCGTGTTTTCCACGATTCTACTTTTGAAACTTTCTAACCCTGTGCCGGAGTGAAGCGGCAGGGAGGGGCGCGCGCGGGTGCCAGAGAGAGGGTACCGACCTCATTGCCCATTGCCACTCCTCCCGCCGAGGCGGCAGGCCATTTTATCAAAAATACTTTCGTGTTCCGTAAACGCGCGCGGGTTTCTGTTTTTATTCCCCGAAGTTTATTTTATTTCTCTAAAGTTATTATATTTTTATAAAGTGGACAATTTACTTATCGTATATAAACAAACAATAAATAAATATTGAATCGTAACGTAACAACCCTTTGAACATTTTAAAACAATAAGTGATGACATTTTGGTTTAATAAAAGTCTGTGCGCCCCGAGATTTGTTTTCCGTACTAACTCGGGTGTGCTCGGTTGCGAAAAGTGGCTGCCCTCGGCAATCTCCGGCGGCGATCGTCACGAGGAGGGAGTTCAACCCCGCCCGTGAGAAACAGAGACAGAGAGCAGTGCTGACATGGCGACGACACGAATGGATTGATGTTTTTCCTCGGAAAATTCATCCCTCGATCGCCATTATCATGTAACTACAGGTAGGTTTTGAATGATAAAAAATGTCAAGGTAAACTTGTGTAATTTCTTCAAATTCTGCGGTAGGTGGTAGGTAGGTATTGCCGTGGGTAAACCTTCAAACTGGGCAAAAACTGTAAGGATCCGAGGCATTTTCCTTGAGCGAGAGGAAATCAATAAATTTCAACAAATCAATATTTTAGCGTGCACCCTGCGCCGAATATATCCTCTGCCGCCATTTCAATGATGACGGCGTATTTTTTGTGAGATATTCGAGTCGCGGAGCG
This sequence comes from Archips xylosteana, assembly GCA_947563465.1. NCBI lineage: Eukaryota > Metazoa > Arthropoda > Insecta > Lepidoptera > Tortricidae > Archips > Archips xylosteana. The sequence goes on from OX387343.1 coordinate 17,886,066, forward strand.
AGTGCGAGTCGGTGTCTGTGCGCGCCGCGCGGCCGCGGGGTTGCGCCGTCAGTCGTCGGGCGAGCGGGGTGCGACGCAAACGCGGACTCGGACTATGGCGGAAGGGCTGATCCTCATTCCCATAAAAGGGTCGAGTTGATTGTGGTGCGGATACGTTTGGTATGTCATCTAATATTAGTGCAGTGATATTGTATTTACTTTAACGGCTCTTATCTCGGCGTAGCGTTTGAATCAATGTGAATATCATAGGTAATAATGCCATTGTGATGACGTAATGTAACGCGCTCGGCTGGGTGCGTAGTAATAATTCGAGCGCCCGTTTATACCGCGATAACGTTTGTGGTCAGCAAGCACCTGTGTATGTGTAGCAAGTAATCGTGTTTCTGCAATTATAATAAAAATGTTTGTATTCTAATCAGAATCTTATTGGATTCAGCGCAACTTGACATAAAATGATGTTGCCTCGGTTTGTGGATGCTTGATTTGTTTTAATGTTATTATCATCATTTTCTTTGACTTCCGCCTAGTAATGTCAACGTTTTTTTGTAGCTGGTAACTCGGTAGTTAGGCACCGGAGCCACGATTGTTTTCTCACTGCATTTCGCGCGGCGTCGGCAACGCTCGGTGCGTTCGCGCCGCTCGAGTGACACTCGCGGGCGGGTCCTCGCCTCTTGCCACTAGAAGCGCCCTCATTTCATTGTTTCAACTGTAATGTCAATAGATCTTTTATTTGTTATTATTATTTTTCCCTTAATGGCGGCCTTAAGGCTTGGGCCAATGTCAGTTACGATCTTTTATTTGTTTTGAACCAAAAATACTATTTGATGAACTGTCATTAATTATGATAGGTACATAGACATGAACATAAATGCAAAGTCGATCTGATCATGTCTAGACATAGGTACCTAGGACAAAAAAACTGTAATATGCACTTAAACTTTGCTAGATCAGGGTAGGCTGGTAGGCAAGTCCTATCTAAGGTTGGCCTGTTCAAGGACTTGCTATTATTTAAGGCGGTATTCGACTGTAGCTGTACGTATCTACATAGTACCTTCCTATTATTACCGGAGTAGGTACTCGGAAAACTTTTTAAAATGCTTTGCGCTTTTTTGAAATATTGCAAATATATTGACACGAAAAACCAACATTATGTGTTTACTTCGTGGTATAGAGGATGTCCCTGAAGTCGACGTCAAGCCGGAACCAGATGATAGGCCAACTTTTATTAGCTATCAGAAAAATATTAAAAAACTCTTAAGTTATGTACCTACCTCGACTTATTTAAAAAATTCTAGGCATTTAAAAAAAACTATAAAATCTTTATCCTGTGACAGTTTTTTCGCTCATGTTGCTACAAATCTTAACTTTTTTATTTATTTATTTTTGCTATGTAATCCTGAATAATGCTTCTATGATTTTTTGCTTAAAATTTAGACATATCTGTGGAAGAAAATTATACTATTTGCCCAACCAAGTACTGAAAATTAATCTTTCATGTTTCATAACTGACTGTACTGAAAGAAAAACTGTACGACGAGAGTTTGGCAAGTAACTCTAAAAACTGGCGCATTTAATGAGGATTCCATATTTGTATAACACTTGCTAGATTATTTCTTAAATTGTGGGCAATACTTTTTTTTGTAATAAAACCCAGTTTTTAACGGATTTTTCTTACTTACATTTAAATGATTCTATTCTACCCGAGGCTTTCCCGAAGGCCGTTACTTTAAGATTATAATTTGAATAAGATAGAAAAAACCATTTTACGAAGTGTGAGCCAAACATACCATGCTATCTTCAAGTTGGTAGTTCAAGAGCACCAAGGATCAAAACGATGGCAACTCACTCTTTTTAACACGCTTTACTTAGGACTTATTTCGATAAGGAAAGAAAGTTTTTCTTTCACCACATGTTTGGTGAGTGATGCACATTTATAAAAACTCGATGATTCGGATGACTGATGATGATGTTTGGGTACCTCTCATAGTAAAGTCTAGCTAGAAGACAGAGTCGCAATTACCTCGTTGTACCTATGGCTGCGACGCGACAAAGCATTAAGAAAAATTTAAGAAAATTAGAACATAACAGGTTCGTTTATCGAACTATTAATTGGTACCTGTAATGATTCGATTTACCGTAATGATTGGATATCAATGTGGGAGGTCTATGTCCATTAGTGGACGTCCTACGGCTGAGATGATGATGATAATGAATTGGTAAGTACCTACATGGGAGTTTCTACTTTATTAAAAAGAGAAATAAAACAATGTTCTAAATGTGGGTACAACTTTGATTGTAAGAAAATAAATCTGTAGGTAATAAAGCGTGTTAAAAAGAGTGATTTACCATTACTTAGGTCCTTGGTGCCCTTGAACTGGTTCTATTCTATTCTATTCTATTCTATCTTAATCAAATCATCATTAATCATTAGAATCTCAGAGTAGGTAACGGCCTTCGGGAAAGCCTTGGGCAGAATAGAACATTCAAATGTAAGTAAGAAAAAACTGTTCAAAACTGGATTTTATTACATAAAAAATATTGCTCACAATTTAAAAAATAATCTAGCAAGTGTTATACAATTTTGATATCCTTATTAAATGTGCCAGTTTTTAGAGTTACCTACTTGCCAAACTCGCGTCGTACAATTTTTTTTTAGTACAGTCAGTTAAAATTACATGTAAGATTAATTTTCAGTACTTCGTTGGGCAAAAAGTGGCATTTTCTTCCAATCAAAAGCAGTTGGCTCTAAATTTTAAACAACAATTCATAGAAGCGTTATTCAGAATTACATAACACAAATAAAAAAAACTAAAGATTTGTAGCAACAGGAGCGAAAATACTGTCACAGGGTGATGATTTTCTTGATTTTTTATGAATGCTTTTGTCTTTTAAATACAATACAATACAATACAAATATTCTTTATTGATCACCAAAAACAGTACAGTAACATTACAAAAATAAAAATTCAGGTAGACAATAGGCGATCTTATCGCTAAAAAGCGATCTCTTCCAGACAACCTACTCAGAAATTAATAAATATCAACAGACTAATGTAGGTGGCAGAAATAACAGACAAGAGAAACTTAGTATTAATAGACAATAAACAATAAAATCAATACAAATATAATATAAATACATACGTAAGTTACATTTTCTTTTATATATTTCTAATGACCAATTTAAGTTGGCATATCATCTGGTTCCGGCTTGAAGTCGACTTCTGGGACACCCTGTAAAATAGGTACCCTAAAGGCAACCCTATGTTCCTTTGTAAATAAGAAGAAAAGTAGATTAGTTTCCGTTTTTCCTTCAGTAGGTAGGTATAAGACCTGACAGAGTCTAAAGGACATTACAGCTGAGTGTTATTTGTATGTTTTAGTTATGGTTGTTCAGTTTCTTCTATTCGAACCGTGTCTCCACTACATTCAATGACCGACTGGTCTAAATAAATTGATATCGAAATAAAAGTCTCAATCCTAGATATTTATTCCTTAATAACTCGCCAAATCGCACCAATGATATTAAATTACTAGTAATTTGTTGACGATTAGAACATAACTATTAATACATGACATCAATGATGTTACAGGTAAACCACAAACTGTGGAACGTCTTAAAACGGACAGATCAGAATGTCAATACCTATCTACTTACCTATCTATTTCTTGCCATATACCGAGGTACTCAACCAAGAAAACTCTACCACCATCCTACGGTTTATTTATTTAAACTCAACCAAGAAAACTTTACCATCCTACGGTTCCATGTGATATTAACTTCATAAACGTTTATGAATAGGCCTTGGTCTATTTGTTTCAGAAATCAATACGACAACAGCCTTCTTGATTTTATTTAGTAGGATTTATTGTCAAAGTCAGCAAAGATTTTTATTGGTTTAAGAACATTGTGTCTTTATTCACAACGTGGCAATTATTTCTTTGCTATTCATAGTTAAATTGTTAGATCCGAGCGTGTACAGAGTCCAATACAGACATTAAGCATTGTTAAAATAATTTATCAAACCTTAGTGCCTACTTGTAGGGCTGCACTCTAATTTTTGAACATCATCTGTATAGTACGGATCCTAACCAATTTAGTATGACATTTTCGGTCGATCAGTCTTTGACTTTTGAGAAAAATTTACTTTTAATGTAACATTAAAATTACGACAATAATTCTAAATGCTCGTGGGTATCACAATGTATCATACTAGTTTCTCATAACAGCATGTTTAAAAAAATTACTCAACTGCATTACAAATTTATTTAGAAAGTAAAAAAATCTTTAAACAAGAATTACTCAATCAAAGCAATAAAATTATTTGAATACACTTACCTAGTTAATATTATGGTTAATTAAATAAGTACGCATTTTAACATGTAACTCAATAGTGTAATGGATAATGATGTGCCTACCTACCTATCACTTGAGTGTAGCGCACAATTGTACCTACAAATCACTGACAGTACATTATCTACCAATGCTAAACCAATGCTATTAGTTTTTGCACGCATCATTGTTCGCTCAGAAACGGGAAGATACCTACGTGTTTCATTGGCGTTTTTATAAATTAATGGCAAATTTACAGTAGTACCGAACCCTTCTTGTGCGAGTCCAACTTGAACTTGGCCGACTTCCCAGTACCACTTGGCCGATTGGATAAATCGTTCTTATGTCCTCTTATGTATGGAATGAATTTTCACAACTGGTACTTATGTCTAAAAGAAATTACCAATGGTTTTTTGTTTTTACATTTTTTTATGAAAAGTTAATTATAAGAAACTAATTTAATTATTTCATTTAGTTCACTTCAAAATTAAAATAAGTTAAATTCACCATCATAATCATCATTTCAGCCGTAGGTCGACCACTGCTGGACATAGGCCTCCCTTATTGATACACAATCATTACGGTTGGAAGCGGCTGAGATTCTAAATAATTCTACTCCACACAGAATAAAGTACAACTTTACTTATATTTCACAACATATATTTCAATGTCAAAATAAATGAAGGTCATTGCTTATTTGATACTTAATAAATGCATTAAAATTAAAAACTACAGAAAATTTTTTGATTTACTATAAGTACATTACTAAAAAATAGTCAACCCCAATTAAAAGTCGAAAATGTAATTAGTATTTTTTTACAAAAATAGATCACGTTTCATCATTGTTCATCAAAGAAAACCCTACGCAGACATTCCCATATAACTTTGTTTCGCTTATGAAAAACAGGAAGGTACATACAAACGAGTATATATTTATTTAATATACATTATCTAATATATAAATATCTCGTGTCACGGTGTTTGTTATCGAACTCCTCCGAAACGGCATGACCGATTTTTTTAGAAACTTTTTGTCTGTATTTGGTAGGCCTGAGAATAGTAGGTCGTAAGCTATTTTTTATAGCCGTAGGTAGATATATGGCAAAACAACGTTTGCATGGTCAGCTAGTCTAATTAAAAAATCTCGTGTCACGGTGTTTGTTATCGAACTCCTCCGAAACGTCTCGACCGATTCTTATGAAACCTTTTTTCTCTGTATTCCGTAGGTCTGAGAATAGGTCGTAGGCTATTTATTGTATACCAACCTCTATTCTTCGCAGACGGAGTCGCGAAATTGTATGACCATATAATCTTAATAAAAAGTTGGTGTTGTGAAAAAAAGCTTTTTGCTAACAATACATACAATACACGTAGGTACCTACCAATTTTCAAATCAATAGTATGTACCATTAGACTAGCAAGCAAGATCGAGATTTGTTTACTTAGTTACAAAGTGTACCCAGCTAATAAAATAAAAGGGTAAAATAAGTAAAACAACTACAAAAACAAGAATTAAGTGGTCAGTATGTACATTAAGTTGCACAAAAAAGTTAACTTATGTCACGTTTTCAACCGCACCACGAGGGAAGGAGAGGAGGAGGAGGGGGGGTACTTATATCTCTGTAGTTTACTGTACCTTACGCACTCATTATTCTGTGACGGATGGACACTGCAGTTTTGTTTCGCGCACAAACTATTAGTATTACCGGTACTGTTCGCGACCAAAAATAGGTACCTACATATATATCTAATTACTCATTACTGCCTAATTCCACTGACTCAACAAAACCGTCTGAACCGAGGAAGGATACAGTCACATTTTAGACCACGGTATCAAAAGTCAAATAGATCGGAACGGATTAATTCTTTATACGTATATTTTATTGAACAGAGCTGCTAATTCTGATGGATAATTTTACAGATTTTAAGCAGATATTTTAACTGCAAGCAAAAATAATAAGTACAATAATAATCATTGTGATGCTTTGCGTATAACGTTTACTTTTCAGCGCTTCTAAGCAAATTAAGAAAAAAGTGGCCAAGTGCGAGTTTGACTCACGCACGAAATGTACCGTACCGTTATCTACATATAAAAACGGCAAAAAAAATCATGTCTGTTGTATGGGAGCCCCCCTTAAATATTTGTTTTATTTTAATTTAACTATGTATTTTTAAAGTGAATAACTGAATATAAAACTAAATATTCTGTGAATATTTCAAGCGTCTACTCTACCTGTTGCCGTTATCAATATCGAACAAGAACGAGCAAAAAAATCTTGTTGGTTGTATGGGAGCCCACTTAGATATTTATTTTATTGTTTTTTAGTATTTTTTGTTATAGCGGCAACCTAAATTCATCATCTGTGAAAATTTCAACTGTCTAGCTATCACGGTTCATGAGATACAGCCTGGTGACAGACGGACAGACAAGCAGACGGACGGACGGACAGCGAAGTCTCTGTAATAGAGTCCCGTTTTTACCCTTTGGGTATGGAGCCCTAAAAAACCATGACAAAGTGCATTAACAAAAAATATGATGCCTTAACTTACGAGTATTTAGTTATTTAAAGTCTTAATAATTATCGTGCCGTAATCAACACTCGAAGTGCTTAAATAATACTTAACAGATAGCTGTCAACATAATAACTAAATATATAGCCGTGGTGGCCTAGTGGTTTGGCTTATGGCCTCTCAAACAGAGGATCGTGAGTTCAAATCCCGGCTAGCACCTCTTGAGTTTTTCAGAATTTAAGTGCGAAATTACATTTGAAATTTGCCAGAGCTTTACGGTGAATGAAAACATCGTGAGGAAACCTGCATACAACCTGCGAAGAAATTCAATGGTGTGTGTGCAAGTTCCCAATCCGCGCTGGGCCCGCGTGGGACCTACGGCCCGACCCTTTGATGCCCGACCCTTCTCTTTCTGAGAGGAGGCCTGTGCCTGAGTGGGACGTATATACACTGGGATGGGATGATAACTGAGCAACTATCAGTAACGGTAGCGCTTTAAAAACTCGATTCCTACCTGGTTGCCTAATTTTTTTTTACATGACATTAGTGATGCAAGTATGGCTAGGCATGTTTACTTTAGCTGCGAGAAGCTGCATCCGAAGACATGCCTAACTCCCGCTTCTCTCTTAGGCTATCTAAAGAAAAATCCCACTCCATGCTGGTAGTCATCAAAATAATTACTTAAAAACGAATCGAGTACCTATTATAATTTTACAACAACTGATGTTGCAGTATTAAATTAGATGTCCTCCTACTCATCACTTCATACGTCCCACTCAGGGCTTGGGTCGTAGTTCCCACGCGGGCCAAGTGCGGATTGGGAACTTCACAGACATAATTGAATTTCTTCGCAGGTACATACTGAATTGCACACGATGTTTTCCTGCACCGTAAAGCTCATGGTACGTTTCAAATGTAATTTCGCTCAAATCTGTCCTCTTCCTCTAATTATTTTTTATTGGTCCAGTTTTCGAGAAGAAAACAGTGGACTACGAAATGCTGTCTTGATCAATTTTACGCGCCTATTAACGGTCTGAGCTGCAGCTGTCCCGCTCTCGCTGTACTGACACGGAGGGGTTTGGGCGAGACAGCGACATTTCATTAAAATACCTATTTCTCAAAAGTCTCTCAGCCATCGTATCCTCTTAAGAGGCCATGCATGGGTCAAACCACTTTTTTATACTACCTATCACAGATTTTTAATTTATCCTCGTAATAAAAAAACTAATACTAAGTATTTAAGTAAATATAAATTTCAATACACGAGGTAATAATAATAATAAACAACCGTCTGTTTTTAAACCGGAATCCTAGATTAATTTTCCATTAATCTAATACCTATATAAAAATCTCGTGTCACGGCGTTTGTTATCGAACTCCTCCGAAACGGCATGACCTATTTTTATCAATTTTTTTCTCTTTATTTTGGTAGGTCTGAGAATAGGTCGTACCTATACTATTTTTTATATTCCTAATATGGCAAAACAACGTTTGCTGGGTCAGCTAGTATTAGTATATTTTGTGCTAGCTATGAAGTATATATAAATAGTTCATCAATAAAATTAAGTTGACCAATAAATGACATCACAGGTCGGTTATTACCGTACAAAATTTTTGTGGGATGTTCTAAATAGCCTTTTTATTATTTTCTAATTAATAACACATTAAGTAAGATTTGGTTAATATTTTAACTTATTATTTACTACCTGTTCCTTACGACTTTGTCGGTCAAGAATTCGTTAGTTTAACGTCCGAAAATATAGTGTCCTGGTTAGTTACATCGATAGGTATTGTGTTTTTCCTTAAGTAGTGAGGTTACCTGACCCTGATACCTCTGGCACCCCAAGAACTGAATATTAAGTAGGATTGTGTGACTAATTATCCGAAAAACGTTTTATTTTAAAAGTATAAGCGTCAATTTTGAATATTTTAGTATTATTAATACCCTATTTTCTTATGAATTTATAGACAAAAACATTTAGGGCCGGCGCTCACTGACGGCATGGCACGGCAGGTTACATACGAACTTTACCGCAGCATCCCTCGGCACGTCGCGGCATCGTGGTATCGAAATAAAGTAACATGAATTCTAAACTCATTGAAATAAGAAATAAGATTCAAAATAACTTAATTAGTAATAAAATCCTTTGCCAGGACACGCCGTGCCGTGCCGGCAGTTAGCTCCGGCTCAGCAGTTATAATAAAAACTGGCTCCTTAACTACCTAAGTAACTTAAGAGGGTTTATACCTGCTGAGCTGGCAACGTTGCATTTTTGTTAGTTTTTGTCGATTATTCCATAAAAATTGAATGAAAATTAAAAATGTTTTGAATACAAATTGTTCTAATATATAAGTTAATGTGTCTACTGCAATAATAATTCGTGATAGACTTTTATTTTCTTTAAAAACGAACAAATTATTACCTAACGGTTTTAAAAGAAAATAAAAGTCTTACCACGAATTATTATTGCAGTAGACACATTAACTTATATATTAGAACAATTTGTATTCAAAACATTTTTAATTTTCATTCAATTTTTATGGAATAATCGAGAAAAACTAACAAAAATGCAACGTTGCCAGCTCAGCAGGTATAAACCCTCTTAAATGTGTTTGGTAATTTGGCAGTTTATAATCAAATTGTTAGCTGACATAGTCACATTAGGGGTATGTACTCAAGCCTCGTTAAAATATTAGATAAAAAATAAATCGAATTGTTAGTATCAAAAGTTGCGACGGTCCAATAATCAAAGTTATAAAATTGAACTAATAGTACAGTCCAAACCGTTTATAGCGACACCAATTATAACGACATATTGGATGTAACGACCAAGAAAAAAACCCAACCCACCAACCGTGTTTAACGACCAAATAATGCTGTCCCTTGAATGTTGTTATAAACGGTTTTGACTGTAGTACTATTTTAAAGTGATATTTTCACCCGACTGTCGAAGGAGGTTTATTGATGAAAGTGCTTCGGGACACGTTTAAACTGATAATAAAGAAAGTATGTAATTAGGTAGAGAAAAAAATTAGGTATTTATGCAATGATAACGGGTTTGTAAATTTATTTATTGAGCAGTTCGATTACTAAATGGCTTATCCAAAGCCAGCTTAAGTAATTATAAAAAAACAACGTAAATTTGGTTGAACACATTATACGGGGTCCGAAATAATCCTTAATAAAAATTAACTTGCCATTCGTTGCTGCCCCTTCACTTATGCCATGCCATAACTATAAGTGAGTCATGAATACTAAAACTAAAAATAAAAAAGATACGCACTCTACAGTTAATCTCGCTTATCAATTTTGTGCGTGTGATACCTGCACAATGCATATGCCATATTGCCTTAGCTGGAAACTCATTATATCTGCACTTCTTTCTAATATTGAGATACTTACACCGAGCAAATACTTCATCATCATCATTCCAACCTATATACGTCCCACTGCAGGGCACAGGACTCCTCTCAGAATGAGAGGGCTTGGTCCGTAGTTCCCACGCGGGCCCAGTGCGGATAGTGAAAATGTTATTGAATTTGTTTTAGGTATTCTAGCAAATAAAGATTTACTTATTTACCTACTTACACCAAACCTCGCGGCGATCGCTGCACTCTGGTCTGGTTGGCCGTCCCAACATAAAAAAATACGCTACTGACGCTTTAGTAGGACAAGCCGATATTGTTTTCGATAAGTATACATAAGTATATTGGTAGTCAATATTCAGTTATCGCGGGCATAGTGAATAATTAACACTCGCTTGTTTTTAATAAAAAAAAGATAATATGTACATAATTCTAATAACTAAAATTGTTTTGTTCGTGTTAAAGTAAAAACCATTGAGAAGGGATTAGTGCTAGTGCCTACCTTGTTAGTTGGCGAGTTTTAGAATTGGATGGCTATCTATACGTACTACCTATTTAATTAACTGTTACCCGCGACTCCATCTGTGAAAACCGTTAGATCTGGTAGTTGAATTTAGATTAAAAATACATTACATTTTATGAAAAAAACTGCAAAATTTCGTATCTCTGGACTTAGTAGTTGAGTATTCGAGATTTTACTTGCATACATCCCGATACCATGGGATTGTCGGAATAAAGAGTAGCTTATACGTTATTCCAGAGCTGCATCTATCTACATACCAAATTTCATTCAAATCCGTCCCGCTTTTATAGCGTGAAAAAGAATAAATATAATTTCGAACATAACTTCTCGAGCCTGAGTTTGATTGAGCCCAAGATCATCTGCTTGAGATGAAAGACCTACAGGCTATCACGCCTTTCTATCTAACTTAATGAAGATGTTTATCCTATATCTTTCAGTCCTAACCTAACAACAGCAGAACCTATACTAATTAACCTTTACTTTATTCCAGGTTCTCCTGCGCTCGTCACAAAATCTGCGACACAGAAACTAGCTAAAATGGCTCTTGAAAATTAAAAAATACTGTTGTTGTTACTTTGTTGATTTGTTCATGGAACAAGAGAAAAACTTACGTCATTGTCGAATGTTGGTATATTGGATAAGAAGTCTTAACGGGTAAATACTAATCCTGTTGAAAAAGGAAATATACACTCAAAATGGCTTCACAACGATTCTGTTTGCGCTGGAACAACCACCAGTCAAACATGTTGTCTGTATTTGACCAACTACTTCATGCAGAGACTTTTACTGATGTGACATTGGCAGTGGACGGTCAGTTATTAAAAGCACACAAAATGGTTTTATCAGCTTGCAGTCCATACTTTCAGGCTCTATTTGTAAACCATCAGGAAAAACATCCCATTGTGATTTTGAAAGACGTTCCATATTCCGACATGAAAAGTTTATTAGACTTCATGTACCGAGGAGAAGTGAGTGTTGATCAAGAACGATTGACAGCGTTCTTAAAAGTGGCTGAAAGCTTAAGAATAAAAGGTCTCACTGAAGTAAATGAGGAAAAGTGCGATATTCCAGCACTAACCAATTCTCTTATTCAACAACAGCAACAGACATCAGCATCCGCCCACACACCCCCTCCGCAACTCCACAGAATACATCCCTACATGCAACAAAAAAGACCAGCTTCCGGAATGCCAACTGGTGGAGCGCCGCCGAACCTTTTGATGCCCTTGCTTGGAAATGCTCTAATGCAACCTAAAAGAAAAAGAGGTAGGCCAAGGAAACTGAGTGGAAGCTCAAGCGATGCGTTGACCACAGCTGCTAGCCCCCCGGGTGAATTCGTTCCGGAGTCTGCTTCTCACGCCTCTTCTAATCGGCCCGGCGATCAGTTAATTAGGGGTTCTCCAGAAATGTTGGAAGTCAAAATGTCCATGGATGGCTTCAGTGCCGAAGACGGTGCTACTTCCGGCGGCGAGGAGGCAGGGGAAGCCCTGCTGATCGACGAGGGCGATGACATGCACTCCACAGATGCCCAGATGATCGGAAAAGACTCAGAATCTGCAGGTACGTCTTTATCTTTTACCAGATTAATATATTGGTTATGTCCTCCTAGTTGGTTTTTCGACATCTGTTGTATAGCTTAAACTTGACTTTCAATATTAAAAATAAATCACCAACCCGATTCATATAAAATTGTACCTCGTTTATTTATGAAAACGTTTTGCGGATATTTTATACATACTTGCATTTCTTTGTAAATACATAATAATCTTCCTTTCTGTTGACCTAACACTGTTAAATAACAGTTAAATTATGTTGAAAAAAGGGAAAAGCTAATGGGATATAAGCTTTGATGTTAGGGAACTGTTTAAGTGAAAAGTGAAGTGACTTCTGATAACTTATTTACATACTATTTAAAGTTTATCCAAAAGGGGTAAGTCATTATGTATTAAATTATTTTTGACGTATTCAAGTAACAAGCTTATTTCTTCTATCAAACAACAGTTTAACTATTGCTTGCTTTTCTGCTTTTGGGGAGAGCTATTAGAGGAATGGCCAGGGGCAAATTCGGTGTGGTAATGGTTTGGGTAATATTTATCTTTCTCCTAAAACTTCTTTTATTACATATCATTTACATAAAGTTGACGATAATTAAAAGGGAAAACAAACAAGGCTTATTCCCAATAGCTTTCCTTCATTAAAAGCAATTGGAAATATTTTAAGTAAAGTACTTAATAAAATAATAAACTAAGTTCAAATAAATACTGCTGTGCTTAAATATTTCCAATCAATTTCTAAGTTCAAATTATTTAAATTAAATAAGCAAGAGAATCCCAAAATGAGAGCTAAAATTGTAACATTCCAGATCCCGAAAAAGCGTCAAAAGGGGAATTACACCACAACAATAATTCTACAAACGGACCAATTCTCTCTATCGAAAATGGATCCATTAAACAGGAGCCAGCGACTGATACTACCGACGGCTTAAATGAACCAACTGAATACAAATATAACCCCGACAGAAGCCGTGATAATTCTAATTCGCAGGACGGCCCTATTAAAGATGCAGACGAAAAAAACCGACTGGGCCGAAACTTAAAGCCAAAGAATAGTAAAAAATTGCTACCCCAAATGTCAAAAATTAGAGCTCGAAACTTGTTCAATCAGTTATCTGGTCTTTCTAATTTGAACCCCGCTCTTAACAGTTTCGAGAAATTCGCGCCGGAAACTGTGCTCATGCCCGCTCTTGCCACGCAGCTGTTTGCCGCCGAGCTCGACCACAACAGTCTCAATAACCTGACCAACAATGAAGTGTCCGAGCTGGCACAAACTAACTGGGAGCATCGCATATTTCCCTCTCCTATAAGGAAAAATAACATGAATAATTTGGGGAATTATCATGAGGAAACCAACGAATCTGTACGAGACTATTGTATCAAAGAGGGAGAAAATGTTTTTCGATGCAAAATTTGTTCGAGAGTTTATACTCATATAAGTAACTTTTGTCGACACTATGTAACCTCTCATAAGAAGGACGTGAAGGTCTTTCCGTGTCCTATTTGTTTTAAAGAATTCACTCGAAAGGATAATATGATCGCACACCTTAAAATAATTCACAAAAACCAATCGAATGCTAATGAGCAGATGGCTAAGCAGGAGTCTTAAATGGGGGTAAAGGAGAATGTGATCGAATATACTTACATAATTTCTCCATTATTTAACGATGATTTAAAAAGATCTGATTGAAGCTTGATTAAGATCACACTTGTTGCCTCAATACGCGATGTTATATACAGCGATATTTTTTTAAATAGCGGCATTGAATTTGTGTTCGAGCTCTAGTTTCAAATTATATACTTTAACTTAGTTTGTTGATGTGAGACGGTGGAAGAGAAGTTGTTAATATTTATTTATTTTGTTCGAATTCATATCTCGGAGAACTATCTTCCAAGAGATTAATGAATTTTCTATTTAATTTACTTGTTATTTCGCACTTATGTACTTGTTACTTAATTTTATTACTTACAAAATTTCAGGGTACAAAAATAATTACTCAAGGTGATCGTTAAATCAAATGGTAGTTTTAGATGACCGTATGTATGGGCTGATCATTATTTGCAATTCTCATTGAACTGAATTAGTGTAGGTTTCTTAGTTACTTATAGATCGTTTATTGATGCCGCGGCCGCTGATTAAAGAAAGGCGGGCATAGGAAGGCGCGGCCGGAGTAGTGTATTTATTGTGCGGACACGCGACTCGTCCAGCAGAGGCTAGCCGGCGCCGGAGCGGCTCCGGCTCCCGGCCTGGCAGGCGCCGCGAGGAGGGACGCCTCTTCTCTAGCTGAACTAGGAATGCGAACGTTACTAGTGGTTTCAATTGCATTTTCATTTGACTTGCCTTATTAGTGATTTTAGTTGTAAATATCGATTTGACTTCTTCGAAGTAAAACTCAACACAGGCTATGATTTTTATTTTCTAGAACTTGTTAAGGTTATTTTAAAATAGTTTATTCAATGTTGAAAGCTTTGGTTGTAAATGTAATTGTTATTCAATACAAATACATTATTAGAAACTAAATATTTATGAAATTAATGAGAAAAAGATAAAATAGATTTTTAAAATCTCAGTAACAGCGAAAGTTTAGTTTTAGAAATACTTAATACTGTTAAGGATTCAGTTCCTGAATATTTATTTAGCTAATGGAAGCATAGAAATGGCCCCAAGTCTTGTAGCAGTTCTCTCCAGGCCACTCAAGAGATCGTATTCAAATAAATATATTGTTACGGAGAAACTATGTACCTATTTATATGGATATATATATATATATATATAACGTAAAAATTAGGTTCACCTACTTAATATGCCTATTATCTTTCAAAGACAATATTATGACGAAAAAGAAAATTTGTGTGAATTATGTAGATCCGAGATCAAACCTTCACAATTATGAAAACATTTTGTTTTTATATGTTAACACTTAATTGTAAATATAATCATTACAACAGAAGTTGTAAAAAGTGATCTTAGCAAGGTGCTTTGAAAGAAGTATATAAATGACAGGAATCATGAGATGATTTGTAAATTCTATTTTAGTAGAAATCAAATGCCTTAAATATATAATAAGTAACAATACTTAAAATATAAAAATAAAATTAGAGGCAAATGTAGTCTTCCATGTATCGATAGCAGCACTTTATCTTGACTCGGGCAGTAAGTAAATTTCACTTGTTTGTGACTAAATTCAAATACTTGGTACATGTTTAGCTGCCGCAACATCCTGTCTATTAATAGTTTTTTAGCGCGACACGAAAACAGCTAAACAATACTAAGTTTATTTGGAAAATAACAATAAAATTATAAATCTAACAGCAGCCTTACTTATGGTAGATAAGTAATTGTGACCTTGCGTACCGCACCTATGACGCAAGAAATGTGATCAAGTCGCTACGCCGCTTTTCCCATACAAATGTAGTTCCGAAATAACGTTTATACACGTATATTGCTTAGACATGGCAGGTACAGTTTCCAGAACTACATTTGTGTGAAACATGAAGCTGCAACAATTAAGTTAATTGATTTTATTGAAGATTTGAAGCCTAGTGCTACGAGAGTGGTGCATATCGGATGTTCTTCACTTTTTTATACAACTAAAGCTTACCTACATGTTTGCTCAGCGATTAATGTTACTTTACGTTGGTTGCGTATAATTAAGTAATGGTTGACACAGGTGACATTCTGCAGCTTCTTGTCAGCTTAATTTACTTATATAAAATACGTACAGATTATTTTTGTCAACTCACACATAACGTCCTCATTATTTTAACATATTTTTCATCCTTGACGGATTTTGCTCAATGAAAAATAAAACAGGACACATACTGTTAAATGGGAAAAATTGAAAAGTGGCTTTTTCCCTTGCTTTCAAGCAAATACTTCTTCTTGGTATCGCCAATCCTGAACGTGATACTTAGGAGATTTCTAATTTTATGAATAAAAGTGAGTTGCAATCAATTCAGGACTTTCCCGCCTTTACCTAGTTCTTAACTCAAACTTGTTACTTTTGTTTTTAACCATTTTCCGTATTACTTTGTTTTGTGTGATTTGTTAACTGCCTAATCTAAAACTGCACGCCAAGCGAATGTTTACTTATTATTATTTTTAAATGCTCAAAACAGCCAAAATTGAATATCTTATTGGAAACAACTTTATGTCGGTCGGTATATTTAAGTCATTGCCGATGACAATGACTCATTGTCATCGGGTTATTCCTCGATGTTTAAAATAAAATATCATTCGATATAAATATATTTATACACCATAAATATATTTATAGCATTTACTTAGTCAGAAAATAACGTTTCTACTAGTTTTCCGTTGTTCATAATATTATATCATATCATATTTTTTATTTCACTGCCTATCTTTTTCCTTGTTTTAATCTTGCGAGTCATTTCATAAGACGGCAAGAGACAATTTTATCATTTGTTGTTACGTTGTATATTAAATATGTTGGGATTGGGCAATAACAATAACTGCTTGCCAAGCATTTTGTCACTTTTGTCACCAGAAAACTATTTTTTTTGCCCTCACACTACTTAATACGATTTTGACAAGTTCTTGTGGCTATTGTACTTGATTGAATATCCGATATGCATAGAGTGATATAAACGCTAATGTCTGCCACAGCATAATAGCGATTGTCTAAAGTGAGGCTGTCTAAGCATTGATATTTAAGTATATATACATATTCATTGTTCTTAACCCCACAAACCAAGTTCTAGTAACATAAAGTAGGTCCAGGAAACGCTTGCCTATTAGTGTGCCTTTACTTGTATATTAAATCATAAGTTAAATATTTATTGACTACTAGACTATTAAGAAATTTCAAAGAATGTTATGTAAAATTATTTATTTTAATTATTCAGAGTTTACAATATACTTTAAGAAGCTTCCTTAGGAATTTAGACACCTTTTAGACCCATGTAGAAAAAGACTAACGTCGTTGTACTTATCTGAATAAGGAATATATCATCTCATGTTTCCGACTTAATTTGGATAATGAAAAACGTAAAAGATTTTGAAATGAATTACCTAAATTTTATGGATCGAGACGAAAAGTCTTGGTTGAATCAATATTAAGACTGTAAGAATTCTTAAAAACGAATTTATTGTACCTACCTTTCATAAGCTTTATATACAATTTAAATGGGACATTCTATGAAAGGTACACCTAAAGGGAAATTTATTATATGATAAGGTGAGGCGATTATTGAACGTTTAAAAATCTCTTACTTATATAGTCAGCCAGTGCCTAAGCATACCTTATTCGAAATTTATATGCATTCTCTATTTTATCGTTTTATCCTTAATTCATTAAGATCTTTTTATTTTATACATAGATTTATATTTTCTAAATCAACTCGATGTTATTTATTACATGTTATATCATCAATTGGTGCTAAATTATACTTAAGAAATGTTACATTTGATGTGACATTTGAAGCAAAATTCCCTATTTACGTTTCGTCAACATTAAAAATAGAGTGTTACTTTTAGTCTCTATTTGTATGACTTTATGGTCAAAAGTTAATTATCTGAATTTGATGTTGACTGTACATAAGTATTAAGTATATATTTTGTTTGTTGACGTTGTTATTTGAAAATAATATCGCATATATTATCTGTTCTATTGTAACCATTGCCAAGTTACGTTTATAAAATGCAAAGAGAAATTTAATTAATGAACGGGATTAAAAAACAAACTACTCAATTCAGTCATAATACTGTGTATGAATAATTAAAGAATCACACTTCTATTTATTACATACTTAACGAAAAGGTTAAAAGAGACATAGGTAAGGTAAACCGCAGTTCTACTGTTACATATATTAGAATGACACTTATTCAATATTTACTATTGACTATCATCACCTCCTAAAAGCAATAAATAGAATTTTACGTACCTACATTTAATGTTTATGTCACTTACAGGATTTATTAAGAAAGTTTATTGATATTTAATACATAATGTTTGAATTATTGCAGATTATTGATGATGTTACATCAAAACACGATACAGCTTAAAACAGTATCCTTTTGATAGGCGAATTGAGAAACAGATTCAAATCATTTGAAATGTATCGTTCTATCTTTGTAATATAAGCATAATAGTGGCAAGTCGTCCAACATCATACCAAAAGTAGGTCTGTTACTATACTCTTGTGCGTACATCAGTTCGGTTTAGTTCTGTGCGTCAATATTCAGTGCGTTGTGCTTAATGATATTGCTGTCAACTATTCAGAAAAAAATATCCAATAAACATAATAAACAAAACTGCAAATATTACGTAGATATAGCGGTACTTATGCCAAAAAAATTTAAAGGCAACTTGAAATTGGAAACCGAAACGGCGCATCGCACTAACTAAATGCTTCGTTAAATGCTGAACTCTCAACTACTTATTTTTTGTCATTAAGCCACCTAGTGTTAACTTATACGAAGCATGTTTTAATTTAAGTACTGCCAGATTAAATATAATATTGAGAAGTAGGTCGTATCTACTCTACGCTAAACCGTTACGTTAGATCTGTTTCTCAATTCATAGAAGTACTAGATCTCATCGCAATATTTCTTCGTTTGTTTGTCACACGTACTAGTATTAAACAGCTGGTTTTAAATAATAACAAAGATAAAACGGTTTTTTTTTGTTAAAATTTTAAACTTGTGGACTTGAGGGCATTAAAAATAAGTTGCATTATTATGAAGCTCTCAATTAAAAAACATCAGAGTGTACTTATTGGTTGGACTTACCTACTAATAAATAAGTATTATCTGTATGTATGACGTTCAATAAAACCGTTCCTCAGCTTCGCATCATACTCGCCGTACGGAGAAATGTCGCGATGGGAACTTAGGCTGTAAGGGACACAATTACATAAGTACGGCGTAAGTACTTACTTTCCGAAAACATAAATTAATTATATAATATTCGTGATGTAAAACAACTTGACACAAATACATTATTGTAATAACTAAACATAGTCTTTAGCCAAAAGGTACAACTTAATCAGTTTCTTTTATTAATTTGCACTTAGACAAAATAGCCAATGCAAAGAGTAATGTTTAGATACATTTTAGAATGGAAGTTACATGATATAGCATTATTTGTTAATGGAGGAATAAATTCTTAAGGTGTTAATTACTATTTTTAGAATCTTTAAAGAAAGTAATAAAAGTTACATCAAAATTAGACGATCCTTTCAATTAATTTTATTATTTCGTTTTGTTTAATTTGTTGTTTGTTAATTTATTCCACCTAGGTACTTAATTTTCTTACAGCGTTGAGAAAGTCTTAAATTGTAACTTATTCTCGCGTGATTAGGGGTATAATATTTATTTGGAGTGCCGTTTCTTTCTTAATTACTATGAAAATATTGTACGTACATAAAATTATGAGGTTGGTAGTTTAAATTATGCATTAGTGGGCCACGGTGAGTCTGTGGCAGTCTCTTCATGTTGAACTTTAACATATCGCCGTGTCTCGAGTGTATCCCATTCACGTTCGAACTTCAAAATAGCAAGCACGCGCGGCGTTTGTCTTCTTCGTCGGTCTTTGCTCCCCTTTTATTCTGGATCAATCAGAAAAGGATGTACCGAGCGAAAAAGTGATTGTTTGCCGACCGTGCTAGCGTTTTGTCGCAGGCGACCGCAGCCGCCCCACAGACGTCGCGGGGGCGGGCTCGCAGCGCGATACGCGAGAGAGCGCTTTGCAACGTGGAACAGAAATACTCAGCTCTGTCACTCGTTGTTTGCCTTGCCAACACGACACGGGATACTAAAGTGTCCACTTAAATTATTATATTATGTAGTAGCAAAGTAACAACACGGGTTATTAGTAAAGAATAGATTAAAAGTTAAGTTATTTATATTATAATTAGACGTAAATAGTGTTGTTAACATTTGAGTGAATTTTCTTAACTTAGAAAGCTTTGTCAGTCACGAGAGTCTTGAAGAGAGGGCTGTTCAGGTATGTTATCATATGTGGTACTACTCTCAACTTTCGTAGATGGTGGTGTGGTGAGGACCCTAGCGCTAGATTACCCACGTTATACTCGCTTTCTATGTTGCTCAAACCGACAAACACTATGCGACAAAGTATTTTGGTTCAGTACAAATTATTGTTTTCTATTTTTTGTTGATTCTGTAGAAAATGTATTGCAACTTATCCATGAGGCTAAAAGATTACTCAAACATATAGTCAAGGGCAGCTTTTTTCTGTTTTCTAGAACCTGTAAGCTAACACCAATGGTACAATTTATATTATTTTACATCTTTGAGCCCACCTTATGTGATCTTAAGAGCTAAGTTTACTGAAGCGTTATTTTTATATGATGTACTTGCCGAAATAGTTCCAAATGCAAACACTTGAGTCCTATTATCATAGATAATTCTGTTCTTTTTTGTTATATCATTTTTAATTTATTATTTTAGATTATGGTAATCTTAAATAACTAGTGTAAGCAGTTTGAATTTTACTTAGTTCATTTCTTTACAATTTGCTTGACGTAATCAGACATTTTATTTTGGGTCACTTAATGTATGTTAACCATCATTAGTAGGACTGATGTTTTCTCATTTTTGGTTTAATTATACTTTGAACTCATCGTTTTAATTTAATTCAAAATTAAGTAGTAGACTTATTCCGTGTTACCACAAAAACTTAAGAAGACAAACGTTGAGCATCTGTTTAACACCTGTCAATTTATAGAAAACTGTCATTTTTGTCATTTCAAGTTTTCTGTGGTAAGGCTAATTATGATTTATTGCCTGTCATATTCCATGGACGAGTTTTTTTTAAATAAACAGTAAAACGCTTAGTATTTCTCTGTCTAAGTGTATTATAAACAAAACGGTGCTAAAATAGAATTTATGCAAATTAAACTTGTCCGTGTAGTAAGCCACTGTTTTTTCATGGTTTTCCTTTTGTTGAAAAATCGTGTTGTAATTAATTTCATCATTCAATTTGAACAAATAAAGGTTTATATATTTTCTTAATTTGTTTTCTTTTTTGTTATTTTCATAGCTTCGCTAGACATTTAGATCCATATAGATGCACTCGCTTACTTTGTGTCTAGAAGGTACCAGTTAATTTTCAATATTTTATGTTAAACTAATTTTTCATTCGTATCTGATATTACTGAAGTAAATTTGGTTTTCAGGGCGCGCCACTCCGGATTCAGAAAACAAGGAGTCAAGATATGGGCATTCTCCTGGCAACGAGGGGCACAGCAAGATCCGCGTGAACCCAGCCACGCAGGGCGCGTCCACGTCGGCCGAGTACCACTGCGACTCGCTCAACAACAACACGCCCGGCCCCGGCGCGCCGCAGCGGCCCGCCGTGCGCCGCCGCATCCGCCGCAGAGCCAACTCCGCCTCCAACGACCCCGCCGAGCAGCTCACGGAGATGTCTGTCCGAGGACTTAACCTCTTCCGATACGCCTCGGTCAACGAAGGAGTCTACCAATGCACCGAATGTGCTAAAGAGAACATACAAAAAACTTTTAAAAACAAGTATTCATTCCAGAGGCACGCTTTTCTATACCATGAGGGCCAGCAGAGAAAAGTCTTTCCGTGCCCCGTCTGTTGCAAAGAATTTTCCAGGCCCGATAAAATGAAAAACCATATGAAGACCACCCACGACTGCTACGTGCCAAAAGACTGCGTCTATCCGCCGAACGCGTTCTTCATGCTGCCGGGTATGGAGGGCCCGCTGCCGCCCGGCATCAAGCTGGAGGCGGCGCCGGCGCAGGCCGCGCCCGACCCGGCGCACGCCTGACCGCCTGGCGTCCACCTTCATCTCGGATAAGTATTATACTTTTAACTATCAATTCCACTTACGATACATGTACAGTGCGGACCGATAGCCATTCGTTCTCTTTAGGGTTTCCTGCAATTCGTTTGCAGTATATTTCTTATTATCAGAGTTCAATAGAAATAGGTATTCATTCTATTTTTTGAGTAAAATTTTTATGTACACTTTTACCGATTGCATATATTATATATGTTTTTCCAATCATACTGTTATGCATTTAATATCTAATGTTCGTTACATAAAGGTTATGCTTGTTAAAAATTACGGTTGTGCAAATTATTAGACAATAAATAAATGTTGAGGCCAGTTACGCAATAATTGCAGACAGCAAGTTATTATATCTTTATAGTATGAGTAAGTAGCATTAAAGGGTGCTGTTCAAGTCTGATTCCTGCCTTCGATTTACGCACTGCTGTAAACCTGACAATAGCAATGTTGTAATGTTTTATCCGTGTTGTTGCCCCGAAATATAGAGTACGCGTAGGTATGATACCGTAAGACATAACCAAAGACTGTAATTAACATATTAAACATGTTTCCGCAATAGACATTTAATCACGTTTTACTTGTCGAGCATATTTTATAGTGTGGAGTCAAAAGAATTAGTGTCATGGCTAGAGCGCGCGAGGCGCATCGCGCGCCGGCGCTCGCGCACGGGCGGCTCCTGCTGCCGCGGAGAGCGGTTAATGTACGACAGACTATTTCTTGACCCCCAACGTATACATAATAATAATGTACGACCTTAAGGCACGAATTATCAGGTCGTACATTAACCGCACCCCCGTCTTGGTTCCTGATAACGGACCACACTTGCATATATTTATGTAACTATAAAGAGAGATTTAATGTCGTTATAAAGTAATACGCAGAGGGAATAACATATAAAAATCAAGTGCCTGCTTCAGCGTTTTCCTCGTTGTGCTGAATTTTATCCACACAGCTTAGCCACGAAATGAAAGACGATTTTAACACGCTCGTGTCTAAATGTAAGTGCCTTGAAATTTAGGATTATGTCGTTAACAAAAGATATCAATTTTATTGGTAATTGTTTATGATTGTGAAATTTTCGTAACTATTTTTAATAACTATTATCATGTCTCTTTAAATTTTATGTATTAAAGACTTATTTTATAGATTAATATTATGTAAATGTTTAAAATATAATAGTGAGCCTATATTGTTAATACATAGCTGTAATTGTGAATCTTTGCAAGAGAAGTATATTTTCAGATTTATCGATAAATACCGGCCTAATTAGTAAGGTAGGTATGTACGCAAATAATTTGATCGTGCCATAGCACAAATGAATGTTGTATATTGCGGATGTTTCCGATCCCCGTAACCCCGCTGTTAGAGTAGAGCGCGCGCGGCCCGAGCCCGGCGGACGACAATCAACAGTTCTTCCATTAATAAGGGAAATCTAATGTTAAACTTTAATCATAATTTTACGACTAATCTCCAATTTAACTATAAGTAACTTGTTTGGGAATAATTATTATTTGAGCAATTATATATTAAGGCACCAGACCTTTAAAATGATTAATATGTATATACTTACAAATATTGGCTACAAATTGAGTTTTTGTATTTTAATAATTAGCGCACAAGTTTAACATACATAGTTTAGTATACGTTAAGTTTATCATAGATTTTGATAGGCCACGTTCTTGTATATAATTAACGGTATATTTACTTGCAGTAGTTTATTGTGCACCACGAGGTATTAGTGACGAGCACGAGCAGCGGCGCCGCTCTGTGGCTCGCTCTCAGATAGCGTATTTATCTGGACACGCAATTTCATAGTTTCTTTTCTTATTTTTATTTCATCTTATATTTACCACAGCAAATTATACATTCTGAAACGTAATTATCTCAAAAATTAAACTGTGGTGGAGTGTTATTTTCTTTTCTTCTTTTTGTAGTATTTTATTTTGTGATATTAGTGCTAACTAAGTTGGCTTTTCTGTTCATTGTTGAGTTATTATAATTCTTACTTTTTGTCTTAATCCATGCTGCAAGGCAGCACAGTTAAAAAAAACCGTTATTAGACATTGATAGTGCCTAAGTATTACAGTATCATTTGAGAAATCTTATTAAGTAACGCTTATAGCAAACTTTTAAGTAGGTAGGTAGTGGTAAATTAATAAAGGCACGGATAGAAAATCTATCCTCTTTTCGTCCTTCGTGTGCCTAGCCTAAAATACCTACTTATACGGCTGTGTCCATTTTTGTTTGACTTGGCGGGGGCACTGCCGTACTCCTAGATAGGTCACAGATAATATTATCATCAGTTGAAACTACCTTACCAACGTATCAAAATTTATATTTGAGCTAGGCATAAAAAAAGCAAATATTTCTATTTTAAAAAGTCTTGCTTCTCCCCCAGTCTTAAGTATCTATCGTTTTTCAGCAGTCATTAAAGGTTGTCCGTTCAAGTTATTTTTTACTATTTAAGTAAGTGCAATTTAAATATATCAAAGTGTTGTTTTTTTTTTCTATATTCTATTGATTTTAGTTTACTAATCATGCTGATCAGAATTTTAACTAAATATTTCTACTGTACGATTTGTTCAGAATAAAAGTATTATAACATTTATAACTATGTGACTTCCAATTGTGTAAATAAATAGACGTGCTGATAATAAATCGGATTTATCGCAAGGAGTGCCTTGTACAGAAACTGCGTGGCAACCGCCCCACGAGGCCTCCTTTGCGATGAGTTCAACGTTCACGACGGTGGTGGCTGAAAGCGAAGTGTCTGAGTCACCCCATCTTCTATAAATAGTGTCTTAAACCTTAATCGCTAGAAAAAAATGAGTTGGTTTTAATGTTAATTAAGCGAAATTACTAATTTCGGCCATATGGTTATTTAAGAGGTCATTCAGTTTTCCATAGCATTTTTTATGCGCCACTGATAATTCGATTAGAGCTCGCCATTCTACAGCACAAGTACAGTACATCCTGACTTGCGGTACCGCCGCACCCGTTCAAATGCTAGTAATACTCTATGTTGACATTAATGAAGCCGCGTAGACCGTGCGGTAATGAGTACCTATTGAAGACAAACAACACTGATACTGTTGTGTGAGTGCCTTGGCCACCAACTGTGTCTACTTTCAATGGCGTGGCGTGAGGTTTTATTACAAAATTCAAACTATTAATTTTTTCTGACCACTACGTTACGTGAAAACTAATTCAAGTTCTTTTATATTTTAATGGTACCGCGGTCTATCCGGTATTAATTTTATATATAGGTGTACTTTGTAATCGTTTGAGACATCAAAGCTTTAACGATTAATTGATGTTATTGATACAAATTTATATTTTATTGTAACAGGAAGTCTTAAATAGATTTTATATTGTAAAGAAGAAACGATCTTACCATCGCATTAAATAATGTGAAAACATGTAACATTACATTACAAATAATCCAAATAAAATATAAACAAAAAAATTTTTTTTTTATTTCTACAATTCGTAGTAAAGCATTTATTTTGGACGTTAGCGAGATTTAAGTTCGCAGTTCCAATTTCAGATTACGAGTTCACGTATGACGAAGAAGGAGACAGCAACGGCATGCCGGTAATAACATTAGAGGTTATGTCGGACTCATCAAACGCCGACATGGGTCCCGATGGGAGCTCCAGTGACGTGTCGTCACACAACACGACAGGATCGGATGGTCACGATGCTTCAAGCGCTCAATTTATACCCAATAAATGTCATAATAATGGAGTTCATGACTCTGAAAACTCCGAGGATAGCAAAGACCAGGAACCTGCTAATGAAAGTACAAAAGGGAAGAATGATCTCTTAGAATACATGACGAGGGGGGACGGGAGTGTCGTGTGCAAGCTGTGCGGAGAGATACTCCAGAGTCGAACGCATTGGTACAGACACAAGTACAAAAGACATGTCATACAGCCGCTGAATCCAGCCCCACTCTTTCAATGCGAACAATGTCTTGTCTTCTTTAAGAGCAGAAAAGGTACAAGTTACAACACTTTTTAATGTATTCTTTCACTGTGTTTCAAATAATTACGTAGGTGCATGCATATAAAATAACTTTCTGGAGATCAATGACGGTGGAAAGAAAATTTCAATCACATTTGATTTTTGGACATCTGTGAGCAGGGCGAGTATAAAACCCTAAACAAGCGAAATATGTACATTATTTTTATATTTAAAGTAGGTACTTATTTATAAAATCAAGTGTGACACATAAGCAAAGCTTGAATTTAAGAGGGTACGATGGCTGAGAGACTTTTGAGAAATAGGTATTTTAATGAAATGTCGCTGTCTCGCCCGAACCCCTCCGTGTCAGTACAGCGAGAGCGGGACAACTGCAGCTCAGACCGTTAATAGGCGCGTAAAATTGATCAAAACAGCATTTCGTAATCCCTTGTTTTCTTCTCGAAAACTGGACCAATAAATTTTTTTTTTTCAAATATAATTAGAGGATAGATTTATCTATGCCCCTATGTTTTCCTTTTTTTGTTTATATGAGGGATTCTTTTCTGATAAGTGTCTGAAAATGACGTTGAAATTGGGCAATTTTTTCAGTCTTTCAAAGCTCATATTTCTTATGTTAATTGAAATATGGAAAAAAACGAAACATAGGGGCATAGCTGTGCTAGATACAGATTACACAGTCAAAAAAAAGTTGGCTCTAAAGCCATTATCCAGGGAAGAAACAGGCGACTACGTTTGTATGGAGAAATGGTGCGCATCGTATCCTCTTAAGGGTTTCTCTACCGTTTTTAAGGATTTTCAGCGATTCTCCCCAAAAAATAAACTCGTTTTGCAGCTGCCGCCGTGGCGCGTGTAATCCTAGAGGAAGGGCTACAAATTATTCCGAAACATGTCTAGCTAAAATCGATTATAGATGTGAGTTATCCGTATATTTCACTCTGCGATAAGTATTATTTCTAGTCTGCCTCTGCCTCTGCCTTTACTGGCCGGCCACACAATACATAAGTTAGTGTTGGTTAGGCTATTAGCAGCGTAAGTTCCCTTTACGCAATGAACGATACAGATTCAAGGTTTTACCTTTTTCTAGGGTACATTGGGCATCTAGCTAGCAGACACAGTGAAGTTTTAACAGAACCAAGCCCTGTTATATCGCGAACTGAAGCTGAATCCGACCCTGACACGCTGTCACTGCTAGCGCTCGCAGAAGTGAAGCAGGAAGCCGACCCTGAGCAGACGCTGCCTAAGTCAAGCGTACAGAATCATCAAACGTCTGCTCCCAAACATACGATGTCCAAAACAACGGAGTCTAAAAAGTCTAGTAAAGGAGGCAAGGGTAATTTAATATCTTATATTTAGTATCTTCATTTCCCAAATCTTTATTTTGAAATATGTACCTAGAGGTAACAAGAAACACCCTTTTAAAAAATTTCATCCACATATATGTATGTTCTTTAGAGTTTCCCACTTAAATAGGTTATGTGACGTAGATAAAGACCGACAGGACGAAACTTTGAAGTTTCCGTTTTTGATATTTTGGCTACGGAACTCTAAAAATCATTGCTCGTCGTGTATTAGAAACGTTGGCAGATCTCCATGTTCGATTTTCATCAAAGATGCAATTGAATTACCTGTATTATGGGTTATTAAAGGACTGAATAACGGAATTTTCTATATCTAATTCTGTACATTTTGAGTGCCGTATTGCACTTTCGGTAGCCTGGCGCCTAACATTGCTTCGACATTAATTACCTAATTCGAACCTTAAAATATTCCAGATCACCGAAATAGGGAAGACTGGGAGGAGAGACGTTATCAAGAGGAAAAGTTAGTAGCAGACATCATAGACCGCGTGAAAAGGGAATGCGAAGCTCAAGGCTCGGGTGGCGGCGCCAGGCGCGGCTACACGCGGCGCACCACGGTAATGCACACGTAGCGCCGCGTCTCCACCGGACCTCACGTCACCTGTCCACCCGCCTGCGACTCTACCGACGTCATTTTAAATTAGTCGCTTGGTTATTCTATAGGTATACATGTGCCAAGTAAATACCATAGTAAAACCACGCGCTGGAGTACGCGATAAGCTGACGACGACTAAACGAACGATTGCTAAAATTATTAGCTCCAAATTTTTTTAGGTTTCACCGACCTATATAGTTAATTTTTATTAAATCTGTATCACTTTTGACTTCAGTCAATCATAATCAGTAATCACAGACGGAGAGTAACCATGGCAAGCAAATACAATACAAATATGAAGAAATAAAAAATAATTAACTAAAAACGGGCCGTCGAATGTCGAATGTGGCAACCAACATACTAAGTACCTAACTCGTCTGGATAAATAATTAAATAATAATTTGGCAGTCGGGTAATGAGTATTGAATCGATAACTTATTGTGTTGGTGGAGCACCGTCGCCACTTCGAGTTACAGTCGCACGATCTAGGAACGATTTATTAATTTATAATAAGTACCTAAGCATCGTAAACAGCAGCCGTGTGTCGAGGTCTTTGATTTTTGTACTTTCTCTGTATATTTACAGTTGATGTCACATAGGAAAATACCATTTGAAAATGGTGTTAAATTGTGCTAAATTACGATTAATACGAGTTAAGTAGTCAAAAC
This sequence comes from Archips xylosteana, assembly GCA_947563465.1. NCBI lineage: Eukaryota > Metazoa > Arthropoda > Insecta > Lepidoptera > Tortricidae > Archips > Archips xylosteana. The sequence goes on from OX387343.1 coordinate 17,914,760, forward strand.
TCTACTCAACATTAATTTTCACATGCGCTGTACTTTTTTGGCACTACACACATTTTTACCACTTTCGAATGGCATTTTCGAGTGGTATTATTATTTAAAAATTCGATCACCTGCGCCGTGACAATTTTTGGAGTATCTAGGTAAATGACAATGCTTAAAGTTCCTCTCTTACGTGAAACACTACCTAATGCAAAAAGGCCTAATTTTCTATAAATAATTATTGTTTTAATAAAATGTTCAACTAAACGCGACGTGGGTTACAATCAACAGAGTAACTGAGCCTTTATTCGACACCGTCCAAGTCATATCTTAGCAACCGGCGTGAAGCGATGCGATGTAAGATGACTAGATATGACCATACCTGACGAAATCTAATCTTTAGCTTAATCTGATCGTCCTGTCATCCTGTAGGTATTGTAATGTAATGATCGTGAATGAATTAATAGTCCTGATAACCGTTCCAGCTACGGTTAACCCAGTTTTCAATGACCCTTATGATAATGCTAATTTACTAGTTCATTACGACTATTGAAATGTAAGTGCCAAAATCTAGTCCAAAATGTAAATAGTTTAGTACCTATTTGTAAATATCTGCATGAATAGAAACTGTTGTTTTCTGAACGTAGGCACATCAGGTCCATGGAGTGCAAATGGTTGTTTAATAATAATTTATGTCCGATATAACGTTACTTATTACACTTTCTTTGTTATTATTATGATAGTGTCAAACTTAACACGTTGACGGACAGCACGACAGGTCTTGGAAAAATTAATACGACGACGAAACGCCTCTCAACGATAAAATCACAACGTTTTCTTTTATACTGTCACAACGTAAAAACTTAAAAAAAAACCGGCCAAGAGCGTGTCGGACACGCCCAAGATAGGGTTCCGTAGCAGGTACGAAAAAATCTTTGCATACTTTATTAATGTGGTTGTTTTGGTCCCAACTCCCACCGCGCGCAGAATTTCAACGTCAGCGGTACAGCGCCATCTATCGGCGAATTGGGTAACTACCTAATCTAATCTGCAGTCTACTAGCTTAGTATTGTATGTTGATGGTTTTTCAGATGTAATTCTTTGTTATATGAACCGATTTCAATTTTATTTTTTTTATTTGATAGAAGGTACTATTATTAGCGTGATCTTATAGGCACTTAAAGAAAAAAAAATGCTTGCAATGGCGGTTAAAGTACAATCTTAATTTAGAAATATTTTTTTACAAAAACTTAATAATTGCTTTATCTGATTAAGTTGAAAATAATTTTCCTAGAAAGTTTTTATTGAGTTTAACTTACGTGATTTTTTTCATATTTTTTAGACTTGCTGTTCAAAAGTTAGAGGGGGGACACATTATTTTGAACTTTCGGAGTGAATATCTCCGAAAATATTCACTTTATCAAAAAATGGTTTTAGTAAACCCCTATTTATTTTTAAATACCTATCCAATGATACCCCACACTATAGGGTTGGTAGAGAAAAAGAAAATCGCCCCCACTTTACGTCTATGGGAGGTACACTAAAAAAAATTTTTTTGTTTTTTTTATATAATCACTTTGTTGGCGCTACTGATATATATATCCATGCCAAATTACAGCTTTCTACTACTAACAGTCTCTGAGCTTAGCCGCGGACGGACAGACAGACAGACAGACGGACAGACATGGCGAAACTATAAGGTTCCTAGTTGACTACGGAACCCTAAAAAAGAGACCGCACAGTGCTTCTCGGACCATGCGCAGTGTAAGGTTCTGTAAATAGGTATTCAATGTTAGGTTGTGATCAACAACTCGTTAACTTTAGAGATATAAGTAAGTAGTAAAGCCTACTAAGCGAATATACATCGTCTACTATTACGATTTTACAAGATTTTATTTTTAACTTTCAATATACCTTGTTATATATGTACCTATATGTATATATTTTCTACTTTTTTGTTTTATATCTATATTTTTATGACATGGAGCTGATCTGATAATTGACGTGGAAGGTGCTCATATGAACTCTGCAGCTCTGTAATACGACGACACTACCAAATCTAGTTTGGGCTCGTTTGGTTCGTCTTGACGAGTACCTACTTACCTTGGTCCTAGATCAGCCATACTCAACCTTTTTTCTGTATGGTCAACAACATTAAAAGTCAAGATAGTTGAGAGTTTCGGAGGAGCTTGGTGGGCCGCATACAGGCCGCGGGCCGCAGGTTGAGTATAGCTTAGATATAAGTAGATAACCAGGTAGGGTAGTAACCAGGGGCAAAAAGTACAGTCAGAAAAAAACTTGTAATAAATTGACAATTGATTTTTAAAAAAAAAGCATTGTAAAGATACTTTTTTAACGACCGCTTTAGCCTAGTTGGTAGTGGCCGTGCCTACGAAGCAAGAGGTCCTGGGTTCAAATCCCGGTAAGGGCATTTATTTGTGTGATGAGCACGAATATTTGTTCCTGAGTTATGGATGTTTTCTATGTATTTAAGTATTTATTTATCTATATAAGTATGTCTATCGTCGTCTAGTACCCATAGTACAAGCTTTGCTTAGTTGTTTGGGACTAGGTCGATTTGTGTGAGATTTGTCCCCTAATATATTTTTTTTTAAATATTTTGCGAACAGATCTCTAATTCGAAAAGTGTTCTTAGTAAAATTCAATGATATCCTACACTTCGGGTTTAGATGTGAAAAAAAATCATCCCCATTTTACGTGCAGGGAAGGTAGGTAGGTACATATACGAATATATTTTTTCAATAGGTATTTTATTTTACCACATTGTCTGCGTAGTTTATATACCCATGCAAAATAACAACCTCATAGCAATAACAGTCTATAAACTAAGCCACGGAAGAACAGACAGACAAATTTATGGCGTAACTATACTTAAGGTTTCCTTGTAGGACTAAGGACTAAAAAGTCGCACACACATAGATAAGTTTTGACAAATTATTCACACTACGCCTGTATGCGTTGCCGTTACTACCTACTAACGTTGTACTTAAGTACGCATATAAACGTACTTCGCATCTTATACGTTTTTATTTAACTGTGTGACACGACGCCTAATAGGCAATGTATGAAATTTTGTGGTGTAAAATCTCGAACACAACATAACGTAAGTACTGTCCATCAATGTGTTAAATTTTTTTATTTTCAATGTTTGTAAATATGTAAGTACCTACCTATATACATAGGTGTAGTCATATATGTATACGTAGTACGAAAGTGTATAAAAAAATATTATAAATTAAGAAGTATAATACATTGATAAAACATTTCTTTACCTATCGGTAGGTTTATGAGGCTTAGAAATTTTAGAGTTTGAGGATTTAATGGTGGTGTCGTAGAACACGAATCGAACGGCTTGCAGTGCAGTGTAAGAGAGGCGTCTCTACCTATGGTGCAAGGTGTGCGTTGCACAGGGGCGCAGTGGTGTTAGGGGCGCCGGCCGCGACACTTTCAATGAACCTTCGCCTGTGTTATAATGTGTGTTATGACGCCACGCGTTATAAGTGGTAGTAATGATATCACACGGGCGCTACATGGGCTAGAGACGCCTCTGAATGCAAGTCCCGTCTACGCGCAAGCAGCCTACTCTTGCAGCCCACGCTAAGTCAAACTTAAGTGCTGCAACTGAAAGGTAACCACGCCAAATTAGATAGGCTACATTATTTATTTACTGTATGGTATTGTATTCCAACTGATTCCTAATTACTTTATATATCAATAGTTTAACCTTTTCAACGCTCTGTCAAATACAACAGCTCTCACTCATACGCCATGACTTCGGAATGTCAAACGCGAAGTTGAACCCTTCAAAAATGCATGTAGGTAGATATCGCTCTGCACGCCATGACTGATATATAAGTCGCTGGCGTAGAACCTGCGGTGCTGATATATGTGTCGTTGGCGTCGAAAAGGTTAAAAGAACTCGCTTCAAACAAAAAAAAACAATGAAAGTCTAGATATTTCCCTATCCCGTGGGAATTTCAAAAGTCCTTCCTTAGTGTGCTCTACAATACTCAAGATACATGTATACCAAATTTCAAATCTCTAGCACCAGTAGTTGAGGCTGTGCGTTGTCTGTCAGTCAGTCAGTCAGTCAGTCACGGTACTTTTTTATAGGTATAGATACTGATGTACCTAATTTTTCATTTAGGAAAATTTCGGAAACTTCTCATAATTTTGTATGGGGATTGAAACTTTCAGTTTCTTAAAATTAAATTTCCTATATATATATATTTCTTGTGAAAATTTCCAGAAATTTCCGAGAATTTTTCCAACTTTTTTGAAACTTTCCGCAACTTGCACATCTGTAGGTAAAGATACGTTGCCGTTGTAATAAATGACTGCGCAGAGTAATTAGATACATTAACGGTATAATATTAGTACCTACCTATACTGCTTCCGCTCCAGTGGTTCGCGTCTTCCATTATACAAATTGTTAAGTTTTACGTAGTTCGGTTCGGATTCAAGTCCGACTGATTTATAGCTTTTTTACTTTGCATTGTCATTGTATTTGATATACTTACTCATTGTTGAGTTGAAATTAAAATTAAGCAAACTCGGTACCATTAGGTACATACAAGTAGGTAAAGTACATTAAAACTCAATTTATTTGCTTTGTGAAGATATTAGGTATTTTTACTCGTACCTACTAGATTCAAAATCAAATCATTTAAGTATAATAATAGTAAGATTTTATACCCTACAGAGCCGGCCGGCGTGAACTAGTTAACCACCCAGCTCCTTAAATAGGTCCTATACCTTATAACTAAGGGTTCTGTTTTTGCCATTCTGGCTACGGAACCCTAAAAACCGGCCATGATCGTGTTGGGCACGCCTAGGATAGGGTTTCGCAGCCGTTACGAAAAAATCCCTGCATATATTATTAATTTTAATATTACATAATTATATTATCCGTATTAAACAAGTACCTAATACTTATTTTTTAGGTCAAGCTGCTATTTACTCTATTAAAATAAAATAAATAAATAAATATTAGGGGAAAATCTTACACAAATCGACCTAGTCCCAAACTAAGCAAAGCTTGTACTATGGGTACTAGACGACGATAAACATACTTATATAGATAAATACATACTTAAATACATAGAAAACATCCATAACTCAGGAACAAATATTCGTGCTCATCACACAAATAAATGCCCTTACCGGGATTCGAACCCAGGACCTCTTGCTTCGTAGGCAGGGTCACTACCAACTAGGCTAAAGCGGTCGTTAAAACGAATGGACGAAAGAGACGTAAAATAACAAAAACATGATACCATTTTATGTATTAGGTTAGGTACCTACTTACCTCGTGCTCAACACTGTATCTAACTATGTTTCTGAGTACTTATTCTATTCATATAATTCTAATCCTTAAAACAAGGTAGACTTTAAGATTATCTTTTAGCGTTTCGCCTTCGATCAACAATACAGTTGTATTGTTGATCGAAGCGTTTCGCCATAAATTTTTAACTCCGATTCTGTCCTAATAGGTTATATTTCATGTAAATAACAACTTATATTGATAATTAAATTACCCAGTTATTTTTAAGAATGAGAAGTGAGACTGTACTATAATTATAATAAAAAGTTACTTAATATCTCCATCGTATACTTAAGTACTTATTAAAATTCATCAATGTGAAATTTTTCTTATTTGTTAAGAACAATCTAAAAAACATTTTTATATGTCGTCATAGTAATTAAGGCACGAAGTAATTCAGAATAACAGTTTTAGAAGAGGCTTAAATGGATATAACTTCGCATTACGGCCGGCGCTCACTGACGGCATGGCACGGCATGGCATTTTATTACTATCAAGTTATTTTGAATCTTATTTTTATGACTTTAGAATTCATGTTACTTTATTTCGATACCATGATGTCGCGACGTGCCGAGGGATGACGCAACGCATAACCAATAAAGTAACATGAATTCTAAACTCATTGAAATAAGATTCAAAATAACTTGATAGTAATAAAATTCCATGCCCTGCCATGCCGTCAGTGAGCGCCAGCCCTTAAATGGGTACCTAATACCTTCATTGGTGAGCCGCATATTCCTAGTGAGTGGAGAAATGTGTCAAAAATATAGATAGGAGCTTATTTTGTTTAAAATGTTTTAAATGATATAATGTGTACTAAAATAGTTATGAATTGATATTTAGGTACTAAACTATTTGTAAAAAATATTATGTGTAAGTAACATTGGTTATACCTACCGACTAATTATTATAACTGAGCGGGTACATGATGTGTCAAATTTATTAAAAATACCTTTAAATAGTGCGATCGCGCTAAGTGAACCTTGCAATCGTAGCTACATCAATGTTCGTTTGGTGTATCGTCTATATCTATTTATTCATGACGGCGCGCCAAGTTAGCGTGGTCGTACTATACCTACCTATACGAAAGCTGTGATTAATGTGGCTAAAATAAATTACGTGAAACATAATGATAACAAAGCTTTTTAATTTACTGACCTGTCAATGTAGTGTGTCTAAATTAAATTATAAATTGCAGTACCTAGGTACGGTCGGCCTCAGAAGTCGCTGAACAATTTAGTACTTTGTCACTTTCATTCACATGACATATTTCAAAGTTCACAGTATAACTGGTTATTGCGACAAAGTACTAAAAAGTGTTCAGCTACTTCTGAGGCCGACTGTATCTGAGTGATAAAGCTTCGCTCGGCACCTATCGAATTTCTTTAATGTCATACGGTGTAGACTGTTAGCGTCTTTTACTTGGAGCCTACTCTAATCATACTGGTCTCTCAATTATCAATTACAAGTCATACGCCTAGACGCCTACACACGTGACTAAACAAACTGACATTGGCCCAAGCCTTAAAGCCGCTATTAAGGGAAATAATAATAATAATAACACACGTGACTAAAAAACATTATTATCTTCAAGCTTTGCCGCCCTAAAGTCCCGAGCCTGCCTACTTGATTCATTGGGACATCCGCCCCTGGAGAGAACATTAAAATATTTATCTCTTCAAATGCTCTGAAAAATAAATATTTCATACTTATCTAAGATTTGGTCAATCATGGTCGCTTTTCAGGGCAATTCACTAAAAAAATCAAATGATAAAATTGATTCCTCATTTTAACATCATGCGTGATTTGATTATATTCGTTAGTTTTGTTTTAATCTCTGTTTTGGCCATTTCTCTGCTACATAAATACTATATACTCGTACCTTTATGCCACTAATCATACCATACCATTTAGTGCTTACATAATAATATAATCTGACGAGATGGCTGTATATTATATTTATACCTTTAACAGTTCATTGTCTCCTTATAAAAACGGCTGTCTCTAGACTTCTTCAGCCGACGCAGCAGCCGGCGCGATGCAGCTCTATAAGCGGTCAGTTTTATATTAATATCGTTATCATAATCATTTAATTTAACTCTTGTTTAAGTATGTCATGCCTTAATAGCTCAGTGTCCAGTTTTCAAAAGAATTAATAAATCAATAAGCATGTGGTAGCTGTATGGACTAAATTTCTTTGTCTTTCTGTGGTTAGATGAATTTAAAATTCACACAATGGCTGTATGGATGTTACTTCTATTTCTTCGCCCCTGGAGGAATTGAGAAAAAAAAAAACATAAAACAAAATGGCAACCAGTGTTGTCATATCTACAAACTATTTGGTACATCTACCAATTTTTTCTTCGGTCTACCTATCTACCACCGGCGGCCTCAAATCTACCTATTTTTGAAAACCTTTCCGTTGTAATCAATTTCTTTGTTGTGTGAATGTTGAGAGGCTGTTTTCGGGCATAAATAGTACCTATGAAAACTTGCCAAACTTTAGAGAAACTGCTGCACACACAAAAATTTATTTTTACAAGTGGCGTTCCTAACTCTGATCTTTTGAAATCGGTTTACAAAAAAACATAAAAGCACCATCATTAAAGGATTTAATTTTATTAACCATTTTTATTTATAAAAAGGTACAGATTTTACTAAAATGGCAGTACTAAAGTCTGACCAGTAATATATGACCATGCGCCATGTTGCGGATTTAATTGGAACTAATTTCTGGGTCTCACATTGAAGCCACTTGCCCTATGGACGCCGAATTTGGATTCTGATTTTGATTACGGTGAATAAAAGTAAGTACCTAAGTCAAAATAGTGAGTTGCTAATCCTCATTGCTCAGACTATACTAAAATGTTTACACAAATGAAAATAGTGGCGCCCTCTTGACAATGCTCATATATTTCTGGTCAGGCTTTACCTATATTCATTTTCAATTCTACCTATTTCTACTTTTGTATTCTATTCTTACGAATTTTTCAAAATTGTTTATGTGACAACACTGATATCAACTAATAAAAAAAATGATTAATTATTTGACATTTCGTTTCATGATCACGAGTTGAAGTGATTATCAATCAGGAAAAAGGGCGGGAACGACAAATTATAAAGGCGCTTTTTTCAATATAATTTTAATTTATTTGGTTTTAGCCCTTTTTTACGCCATTGTTTCCTAATTTTTCATTGCAATTGAGTTTAAAATTACATTCTATAAGTGTGTTCCGTAATAATGGACGATGACGCCGGGGGTGAGGGCTTTAGCTCCGCCCCTGCGTCCGCTCCCATAATAAAGGGAAAAAGAAGATTGACCTCATCTGAATATGACGAAAGCCGCAAAATAAGAATGACTTTTATCAAAAATAAGCGCGGTCTTTTTAAAGACCACCATGCTCTCTATGAAGACCTTACAAAAAAAGAATACCCAGTGCTTATTCAATCAAGCCTCTCACAACCAAATAACAGAGTCCCAATGGACCTGTTAAGAATAAACAAAGCATTAAAAGATGTTCAAGGGGTCCAGTATGTCAAAGCTGCTGGGAACTTTTTTGCTAAAGTTTACTTTGGCTGTGCTCGGGATGCCAACGCTTTCTTACTAGATGAAAGCTTTATGGAGTTAAACAATTGGACATCAAAAATACCTTATGACAGTATTGAGAGTCAAGGAATTATTCGAGCTCCTGTGGAATTGGATGAAGAATCTCTTTTAGTGAATTTAAAAGCTTCATGCACAATACTCGGAGTCAAAAGATTTTTCAAAAAACAAGAAAATGGAAGTGACAAACCACTGCAAACTGTTCTGGTTACATTTTTGGCGTCTACCCATCCAGATCATGTCACATACGAGCATATTTGGATGCCTGTTTCTGAATATATTAGACCTGTGTTACAGTGCTTTAAATGCTACAAATTTGGACACGGTAGTGGTGCCTGCAAAGCCACTCAAGTTTGCTCTACTTGTTCCGGAAGTCATTTTTACAAGGAGTGCGGCACTCCCAACATCTTCAAGTGCTCCAACTGCAGCGGGCCACATTCTGCAGTTTCTTACTCCTGCTCAGTAAAGGCGGCCAAGGTCGCTGAAGTAAAGAATAAGATTATCGGCAAGCAAACATCATACGCAGCCATGCTAAAGAATCCCGCTATTAAGAACCCCAAGATCTCTTCTAACATACCTATGTCTGCCAAGACACCTCAAGGTAGGGCCTTAATATCAGACATTATCAATTCAGAAATTGTCATCAGTACCATTACAAAAACTTTAATAGAATTGTTAAAGAAAAAGGATACAAAATCCCCTTCTGGACCTATATCCACTCAATTAATTAAAGAAATGCTAGTAACAAATTTTACATTGTAAACTATGGATAGTTCTACTCAATCTTATATGCATGATTCTGTTGGTCAGTTTAATATCATTCATTGGAACTCTAGAAGTATATTCCCTAAATTAGATCAACTTAAAGATTTCCTCAGTAAACTTGACAAGTGTGTTGATATGATTTTATTCAATGAAACCTGGTTAACTTCATGTAAAATCATCAAACTGCCTGGATTTACTGTTATAAGAAGAGATTCCGACCACCCACATGGTGGGGTTGCAATTGCATTACGCTCCAAGTATAAATTTAAAATAATAGACACAATTTCTCAATATCATTTTCAAAATATTTTAATTACAGTTTACATTAATAGTTTTTCTTTTGACATCTTATGTGTTTACATTCCTCCACCACCAAATGGTAAGTTCACTATTAATTTATTGAAAGATTCATGTTCCAAATTTGTTTCAAATAATTATTTAATAATTGGTGACTTCAATGCACATCATGCTTCCTGGAGTTCGAGATTCAATGATGGAAGAGGTAAAGCCCTTCATGATTATGTGGAAAGTTCCGAGTTAGTTTGCTTAAATGATGACACAATCACAACCTTTGCTCCATTTGGTCAACAAGGTAATGTATTGGATCTAGTATTCGCATCCCGTGCTATTAGCTCTAGTTGCACAGTTTCTGTCCTCGATGATTTGCTCAGTAGTAACCATTTCCCACTGCTCATTGAAGTATTTAACGATGCTTTTCTTCCTTCATTCGGCCTGACCACCTCTTTAATAAATAAAGGTGATACACTGGATAATGCCTCTCTAGCTAGCGTAAACTTAAAAAAGATTGACTGGTCAAAATTTAATAAGTTATGTGAAGTTGAGTTTTCAAGTTTTGGCTTTGCTGATAACCCTCTTGAAAATTATAATAAGTTTTTGAGTATTTTACATGACATATTAATGACTTTTGCCAAAAAGTGTTACTCGCACAAAAAACGGAATTGTTCCAAATCTGTTCCTTGGTGGAATGCTGATTGTGATCGCGTAGTTTTACAAGCCAAAGTTGCTTTATTATCGTACAAGCATTATCCAAATATGGAAAACTATATTATTTTTAAAAAACTAGACGCTTTGAAAAAAAGAACTTTATATGAAATAAAACGTTCAAGCTGGATGAATCTCTGTTCATCATTCAATCGAATGACTTCGAGTAAAATTATTTGGGATCACATTCGTAGATTTAAACACGCCAAACTTAATAATATGTCTTCATCTTCAAGTTTTCTTCAGAATCCCGCTAATGCATCTTTGTTTTTAGATTCAATAGCTGGTTCTGATAATCAAATTTCCGAACCTAAGTTGCAAGATTTTTTTAACAGCCGTGGAAAACCGGAGGCTCAATGGATGGTAGACCCATTTTCTATGGGCGAATTTGCGACTGCGTTAGAAAATAAAAAGGAAACCTCCCCTGGTCCTGATTTTATCTCTTATAAAGTAATCAAAAATCTTCCCCAATATGCCAAGGAAGTTTTATGTCAAATATTTAATGATCTTTGGCAAAACAACTGTATTCCTCTGATTTGGAAAACTCAATATGTAGTACCGATTTTAAAGCTTTACAAGGATCCCAACTGTATAAATTCCCACAGACCCATTTCTTTAACTTCTTGTTTTTCGAAAATTTTCGAAACTATGTTAAAAAATAGGTTAGAGTGGTTTACTGAAAATAACAACTTAATACCAAGTACTCAAAACGGATTTCGAAAAGGTAAAAGTACAATAGATAACTTAAGCTGTTTGATTGGCGATATTAAAAATAACTTCCATAATAATCAATTTACATTAGCGGTATTTCTGGACATTAAAGGGGCTTTTGATAATATAGATCATTCCTACCTTATTGAAAGTCTGCATTCTTTAGGCTTTCCAGGTCATGTTCTGTTCTGGCTGTTCAATTTTCTGAACAAGCGCTCTTTGTTTTTGAAAATTAAATCTAGTTTATTTGGTCCTAAAATTTCTACTAAAGGTACTCCTCAAGGTTGCGTTTTATCACCTCTTATATTCATACTTAGTTTAGTATGTTTCATTAAGAAAATTCCAAATTCTGTTAAACATTTATTTTTTGCTGATGATCTTGTTCTCTATGTAAACTGTAATGATATCAAAAGTGGTGAATCGGTTATGAATAGTTGTTTGCGTAATATTTACGATTTACTTACAAATTCCCTAAAACTTGAGGTTAATATTTCCAAAAGTTCTGCAATTTTATTTTCCCAAAATGGATTGCATTACCCTAAAGTTTTTTACAATTCTGACATTATTCCTGCTCAATCTTTCGTAAAATATGTTGGTCTTTCTCTAGATTTTGATCTTTCGTGGAAAACTCATATTGATGTTATTTGTAAAAGAGCTGAATTAGGTTTGAATATATTAAAATCGCTAACTGGAGTAAAATGGGGAGCTGATCCCAAAGTTTTAAAAACGATTTACATTGCAACAATCCGAAGCCATTTCGATTATGGCTGTATGTTCTTTTCGGACGCGAATTTTTCTATTCTTAGGAAATTAGATATTGTGCAAAATAGAGCATTACGAATAATTACAGGTGCTATGATGTCGTCTCCAATTAATTCCTTGGAAGTTGAAGCTGGTATTGTTCCACTATTCATACGAAGAAGTTTTATTATAGATAATTATTGCCTTAAGCTTATTAGCCGTGATAATCTAGTAACTTTCAGGTATTTGAAGCATGCAAATATTCCAAACTATAATTTAATTCCGCTTCCTAATTCTTCATCCATATCCAGTGCCTTAACGTACTTGAATTTCGAATTCCAGGATGTGGTGTTTTGGTCTACACTATTGCCTTGTTTCGAATATAACTTTCATGACATGTTGAGAGATGTGGCTGTTGATCTAATTAAGTTTAAATCTAAATATGATTTTCTGGAGTTCCTTGAAGATAAGACTGATTTTGTTAAAGTGTATACAGATGGCTCTAAAACTAAAGATAGAACTAGTTTTGCATTTTTTGATTCGTCCATGAACATAGGGACAGTTTATAAATGTAGCAATTTTTTCTCTGTTTTTTCGGCTGAAGTACTAGGTATTATATATGCTTTAGAGCATATTCGAGTCAATTACTCTGCAGGGGACAAAATTTTAATTCTATCTGATTCAATGAGCGCCTTGCAAGCCCTTAAAAATAAATGTATTAGTGCATCTGTAAATTATTTAATTTATAAGTTACGAAGTTGTTTGAGTTTTTTGTACCATAGAAATATTTTTATTGAATTTTGCTGGGTGCCAAGTCACTCTGGTATTATGGGCAACGAACTTGTCGATAAATTAGCCAAATCTACAAAAGACATAAACATTTCCGATTTTAAAGTTCCGTATTCTGATTTAGTTTATTCAATTAAACAAAATATGATAAAACGTTGGACTTATTCCTTGTCTAAGTCCAGAGATACAAAAGGTAAATGGTTAGCTGAAATAGTCCCAGTACCTAGTACTAAATCTTGGTTTGAACATTTTAGAAATTTCCCGGGAAGATCCTTTATATCGATTATTTGTAGATTACGTATAGGCCACGGCCATTTTCCTGCGCATCTTTTTAGATTAAAGTTAAGTGAATCAGCTACTTGTACATATTGTAACTCTGGCATGTGTGATCTAGATCATATTTTTTTTAATTGTCCTGAATTCAATCTACAAAGATTATTGTTTATTGCTCTATGTAAAGATACAGGCTTAAAAACTATCCCTAATTCCATTCAAGGTATTTTGAAACTTCCACAACTATACTCAATAGTGTATAATTTTGTACTTCATACTATAGGACGACTATGAATGAATAATTCATGAGTCGTTTGTACATACATTGGGGGCTTGATGGGAACGAAATCTCTGTCGCGTCCCTTGTTTAGCGAAAGTTGGTCATATAAACTATATGGGTAATTTTCGTAGCACGGGGGAGTCGATTGGGTTTCGTTTTAGTTAGGTCCCCCGTTTGTGTACAAGTTTTTTAAGCTAATGCTAAGCTTTTTTTTTTTTTTTTAGTTTTAAACAACCCATGTTGAAAACTTGTTAATTTGTTTTTTTTTCCACTTGTTTCTTTTGTCTTAGATAATTTAAGAACTTTTGTACTGTAAATTTGGTTTAAGCTGATGGCCGTGTTGCCAATGCTTTGAATAAATAAAAAAAAAAAAAAAAAAAAACGAGTTGAAGTTGAGTTTAGATCAAACTACTACTGTTTGTTACTATTCTATTGGTTTAGATTCAAAAAAGATTCACTTTGCTAGCATCTAAAGTTTTGATTTAATTAAAAGTTAGAGCTTCTAAAGTGTCCCTTGTGCAATTTTAAACTATGCCACAAACTTTCCAAGTGTTACGTTGTTTTCAATGTTTAGTTTTTCAAGTAAGTTTATCTTTTGAAATATATGTTATTGAATAAAATTGTCATTCAATTAACTAAGCAAGCAACACACAATAACCACCCTGAAATTTTCATATTCTTAAGAACCTTTTACTTGACTAACTTAGGTACTGACCAAAAACAAAACTTTTAAGGTTACGCCGTTAAAGTACCACCCAGGCACCCCGGCACCTGAATGTAATGATTTATTTTGTGCTTTTCTCATATGTACGTTTTTTCTTGCATTTGCAATGGAATTTCGCATATGTAATGATTACTTAGGCTTTTATTTGTTTAGGTACATCCAACAAAGAAGGCCAACAATTGGAAGTGTAAAATGTGTGGTGAAAAACAATCAATCAAAAGGTTTTATGGACTAGGTACAGGTAAAGAGTGCCGATTACATGTTCAGAAGCTCAATGGAATCCAAGGAGAGATTCACAATTCAAAATTAAAAAGTGAGGATTTGGATGAAAGTAGTGGTAACTCCCAAGATGAAACTGTTCCAGACAGCAATGATCAAAATGAATCTGTTCCAAAAACAATCAATAAAAAAAGCAAATGGGCAGATTATGTAGACAAAGTTGAAGAAAATGAGCAGCAAATCCTTGACAAAAACATGCATCTAAATGAAACTGAAGTAGTATTGGAGTTGCCAAAAAAACAACCAAGGAAATCCCAACATGTTATCAATATGCCTGCTCCATTATCAAGTGAAAACAAATGTGTGCCATCAATGAGAGTCCCCAATAATTATACAAAAGATAAAAGTCTAGAATGTAAAGAATTTAACAAATCCATTATAAATTTAGTCCACTCTGATCTCATAGACCCACCTACTGAGCCAGAAATCTGTAATAAAATAGATGTATTACCAACTCTCACCAACTCTAAATGGGCCCAGTACATAGAAGAAACAGAAATCCCAAATAGTGAAAATTCAGCTATTTATGACCAAACTGACATAAATGATGCTTCAGATATTTTTGCATTGTGTGATGATGATAATCTTGATACCATCCTTGACTTTTAAGGCTTTAGATTTGTAAGTTTTTAAAATACCAAACCAATTTATTCTTGTGATGATAACATGCATACTTAGTAGGTACAGAAAGCTAATAAAGTTTTGCATCAAAATGTTTTGGAATTCATGTTTTATTTATTTTTTCCCTGATTATATTTTAATGTCTGTATATGTATATACCCGGGCGACCAAGCTCCACTCGGCCTAAAGCTCGGTACCAAGCGTTTTCCCAGAGATAAGATCGGGCTAGATCAATTTTTCATCCCTGAAAATCCCCATATACCAAATTTCGTTTCCAAGATTCTGATTATATACATATAAGTATACAAGAATTGCTCGCTTAAAGATATTAGATTAGATAGATAGATTACCATACTTGTTTCCACATGGCATTAAGGCCGTGTTCAAACCAAACATATAGTCAGCCGCCGAATGTGAGCAGGCTCACTGAGCCCCAGTGTTTAATATGAAAAAACGTAATAGCGTATTGTTGGTTAGGTGTGAACGAAAAATTGAATATGTATGGAAATACAATAAACTGCGTAACGCTCGCTCACTTTCGGCGGCCGACAGTCAGTTTGGTCTGAACACGGCCTAAAAATAACAAAAGTATTTTAAAATGTTTTATTATTAAAACCAATACACATTTCATCACAATGGCAACAGTTTATTATCACTTAATTTTCCTACTAGATAATAGCATACTCCCTACCATACAGAATGACCGACTAAATTATTTTACATTCATAGGTGACAGCATGTCCTGCTTTAGATTGCTTAAGCAGGCATGCTAGCAGCTCTGTATATTTAAGTATGTCTACAATGTAACAGCAATTATGACATATAATCTTAAAGGTTCTACACGTTTTTAGAAAATGGTAATAAGAATCCAATTAAAGCTTAACAATGGAGAGATCAGAAAACATACTTCTTATAATTATAACCTACACTGATAATACCACACACTCCTGTCTCTCCACCAATACTAAATGCGGTACCTATAATAAATAAAGACCTTATGGGGTCATTTCATGTTAGAGTTCTTTTACATTTGAATATTTTTTATAGACTGACGCATGTTAACTATAAATAACGAGACGATGGCGTTGAATGTAGACGTCTACTGAACTAAAAAAATAATGTATATATTTTTATATACATATATTTAACTAATTTGTATTTGCCATCTTCAGGAATATTCGTAACTGGAAATAACATTAAGGCCTGCTTATTATGTTAACTGTTTGTAACAGTATCTGGTTCTACAAAAGATAATAGTTGGACTAGTAAGATAACATGTGTCGGCGGCGATGCAGAGCCCTCGCGCGGGCGTACCGGCGCCCGTAGCCACTCCATCGCCACGCTCTGACAAAATAAATAAAAATTTTATAAATTAATATAACACACTTTATGCTCAGCGTGTGATATCATTAGGGCATCTGTAAAGAAGAAAGAAAAAAAGAAAACCGGCCAAGTGCGAGTCGGACTCGCGCACGAAGGGTTCCGTACAATTATCTATAAAAATCACGTTTGTTGTATGGGAGCCCCTCTTAAATATTTTTTTTATTTTAATTTAATGATTTATTTTTAAAGTCAATATATAAATAAATATTCTGTGAATATTTCAAGCGTCTACCTGTTGCCGTTATCAAAATCGAGCAAAAACGAGCAAAAAAATCACGTTTGTTGTATGGGAGCCCCCTTAAATATTTATTTTATTCCATTTTTTAGTATTTGTTGTTATAGCGGCAACCGAAATACATCTGTGAAAATTTCAACTCCTAGCTATCACGGTTCCCGAGATACAGCCTGGTGACAGACGGACAGACCGACAGACAGACGGACGGAGCCTCAGTAATAGGGTTCCCGTTTTTACCCTTTGGGTACGGAACCCTAAAAAAACTATTAATAACAATTTATTGTAGTAAATTTAGCGCCCTGCATTAATAATCCTATTAATCCTTGCCAACAATACGGGTAGCGCTCTTACCGCATTGGTCCATTGCATGCTCGAAATAATTAAACTTAATTGGTGAACTGATAATATCGTCACTTCCATGGCAAAGTCTCGAATCTGCATAAAATATTTTTAGATTAAGTATATTTTTTGTTACTAATTAGATAGACTTCAAAATTCCTTTTGATAAAATTGCAAAATTCGCGACTTTGCTATGGAAGTGACGATATTGTGGCCTTAAATTATTCGCAGTTCCTTCGTCAGTAGATACCTACCTATTTAATGGAACTATTGCGATTTTTTTGCACTAGTTCTGTTACAAAATAAAGCACTGCAACTTCTTTTTCGCTTTTATTCCGTTACAAGAAGTGAAGAAACTATTATTGTACCTAATTAAACAAAAGCGAAAAAGATGCCATAGTCGTTCCTTCATCCATCACTTGCACTGAACAAGATTTAGTGCGAATAAAATCGCGCCACTTCCAGGTCCTGACGAAGAAACTACTGCGAATAATCCGTGGCTTATAGCTTGCACTCACCTGTTATTGTAACGGAAATCAGGTATAAATAAATAAATAGCACAGGATAATTCACACTAATTGACCTAGTCCCAAAGAAAGTAAAGCTTGTGTTATGTGTAGGTACCTACTACCTAGGGAGCGAATAAACATACTTATATAAATAAGTAGATAGATACACACTTTAATATACAGGGAGGTCCAAACACTGACGTCCAAAAAAAAAAATTAGATGCCTCACATCCGGGGCTATCGGAATATACCCCACGTATGTTGGCCGATTTTTTGTAGTTTTCGAGTAATTAATTTTCAAAGATTTTTTCAAGAATTTTCGGGCTGAGCAGTTTAACATCATGTAACTTTTTTTTTGGTTACGTTTTTTCTGTTTTTTTTTTTTGACGTTATCCTCACAAACTGTACTTTCACACATAAAATAATCAGCTTCCCAACCTTGATGCAAGTTACAATAAAATTGACCGAAAGTGAAAGTTTTATCTTTGAGAAAATCGAAGTTTGATTTTGTAAAAAAAACCTAAAAATCTCAGAATTCAAAGACCAGAAGTAATTTTAATAACTTCGCCAGTCTCTAAACTTTGAGAATAATACAAAAAAAGGGACACTTAATAGGGCATAATTTGCTGGATTCGACTTTCAAACGTACTAAGGTAGAATGTGTAATAAAGAGTCTGTTGTTAGTAAAGTAACATAAAAACTGTTTTTTATTTGGCCGAACCTAATTTGGTACTGGCCATCAATAAAGCCATGTAATACTTTTAATGAACAAATAAATTTGTTCTTCTTCTGTCTGTCTGTCTGTCTGTTCGTGTCGGCCGCCGGATTTGAATCCCATTGACTTCTTTGTCTGGGGATATTACAAAACTGGTCGTTTAGGTTCATTTCGTCCACATTCCCATTTTGTCAGCAATCCCATTTCGTCCACAATCAATTCCCAATTCGTCCACTTCCTATTTTGTCAACATTCCCATTTCGTCCATATTCCCATTTCGTTAACAATCCCACTTCGTCCACATTCCCACTTCGTCAACATTCCCATTCCGTCCATATTCCCATTTCGTCCACATTCTCATTTCGTAACAAAATAGTAACGAAATTGGTAGTGTATCTGAATAGTATTGACCTGCACCGTGCTTAGCAAGTATTTTTCTTAACATGAATACCTAAATCACAAAAACTAAAATCTTCCCTGAGAAGTAAGCTAAGTGATAGCGAAAACCGCATTAAAATCGGCTAGGAATGTTGACGAAGTGGGATTGTGGACGAAATGGGAATATGGACGGAATGGGAATGTTGACGAAGTGGGAATGTGGACGAAATGAACTTAAACGACCAGTTCTTTGTAATATCCCCAGACAAAGAAGTCAATGGGATTCAAATCCGGCGGCCGACACGAACAGACAGACAGACAGAAGAAGAACAAATTTATTTGTTCATTAAAAGTATTACATGGCTTTATTGATGGCCAGTACCAAATTAGGTTTGGCCAAATAAAAAACAGTTTTTATGTTACTTTACTAATAACATACTCTTTATTACATACACATTCTACCTTAGTACGTTTGAAAGTCGAATGCAGCAAATTATGCCGTATTAAGTGTCCCTTTTTTTGTATTATTCTGAAAGTTTAGAGACTGGCGAAGTTTTTAAAATTACTTCTGGTCTTTGGATTCTCAGATTTTTAGGTTTTTTTTTTACAAAATCAAACTTCGATTTGCTCAAAGGTAAAAGTTTCACTTTCAGTCAATTTTATTGTATCTTGCATCAAGGATGGGAAGCTGATTATTTTATGTGTGAAAGTACAGTTTGTGAGGATAATGTCACAAAAAAAAACACTCAAAAAAACGTAACCAAAAAAAGTTACATGATGTTAAACTGCTCAGCCCGAAAATTCTTGAAAAAATCTTTAAATATTAATTACTCGAAACTACAAAAAATCGGCCAACATACATGGGGTATATTCGAATAGCCCCGGATGTGAGGCATCTAAATTTTTTTTTTGGACGTCAGTGTTTGGACCACCCTGTATATTAAACTAAACACCCAAAACTCTAGAACAAACATTCGTATTTTTTATACAAATTCTGTCCCGACACAGGCATCGAACCCGGGACCTCAAGTTTCCTAGTCAGGTACTCTAACCACTTACTCATTACACACTGTAGTACAATAGTATTCATACCATAGGTATTATAATGTATTAATCTTAAATTAAAAGTGAGTAACACGCATATATTGCTTTAAGGTCTATGATAATAAATGAAAGGCTTCTGTTAATAATTTTAGCTTTATAAACAGTATAGAATTTATTAAATACCTCTCGTTATATGGAACTGATTCTCCTCTAAACATTTGACTATCATCAAAACGCCTCCTGTCTTCAGTGAGACCTAAAACAAAGCAGGTAAATTTATATTTCTCATTTCATGGCACACCATTTTGTCCTCAATATGCAATTCGAAAAACCGACTTGTGATTATGAACGGAAGCCCACTTGTGATATTGGTGACTGCTTGGCTCGAAGCCTCCTTAATATCTTTATATAGTTTTTAATTCATGTTTCGAATTTGCTCTGTTTTGCTGGCAGAGCAATTGCTCCTTCAGTCAGTTGCTCTGTCAGATCAGTATGTAATTTTAACATTATCATTATTCTTTATACAAATTTATAAGGATTTCATTTAGAAAATCATTCTGAAAGCTGTTTAAATTCATCGTCAACCTTTTCGTTTTTAATGTAACTCGGTAACCACCATTATTAATTTTTCATGAATTTAATCCCATATACAGTTAAATTATATTGCTGAACATTAAAAAAAAAGTATAAGAAGACTCACCCTGAGGATTTGAGTAGGAATGTCGTCGACACGAATACCCACGACAATTTAGTAAATGTTGCAGTTGATTATGGAAGTATTCTCTCTCCATTGCAGTCAAAAATTTTACTCTGTTTTGTGTTTCAAAGGGATCTGAAAAACAATGCGTGACATTATCACGGAGCGCAATGTAAACCACCAGATTAAATAGACCTACGACAATAATATAAACAGTACATACAACTATGATATTGTACCTACTAAAGTAGTATAATATCTTGAATATAAAATTATTAAGAATAATTGTAATCCATACATACTAATATTATAAATGCAAAGGTGTGACTGTCTATTACCTCTTCACGTTTAAACCGATTTAGATGAAATTTGGCATGGAGATCCAGACCCTGGGGAGGACGTAGGTTAGTTTTATCCCGAAAAATCGCATAGTTCCCGCGGGATAGCGACAAACGAATTCTTCGCAGACGAAGTCGTAGGCTACAGCTAATTTACTATAATTCAAACCTATAGCGTAACTAAAAGGTATTTAACTTACCGATTCGTAAGTTGTAGTAAGTTATAAGTCCAGTAACAAACTCGCAGTAAAGCAAATTGTGTGTGGCGTTAATAGTTCTGACACAATTGTAGGTATTGTTTGAAGCGCTCATACAGAAGCAGAATGGTCCCGCAGTCCAGAGCGGCGCCGTTCGCCAGTGATAGTTGTCGTGTCGGAAACAGTTCATTCGCTCAGACTCACACAGTCTTTCCAACTCCGCCTGAAAAAATACGTCACAATCGGTCGTAATTAACCCCAGAATTTTCCAATAAAATATTAGTGCTTGCTTACCTTTTTCTTTGCCTTTCGTAATTTCTTCCGAAGTCTCTGTTCCTTAAGTTTTCTACGTTCTTCTCTAGCTCTATGTGCTGCCTCTACATAGCTATGCCCAAGGCCTCTCATTCTTCTGTGTATGCCAAAACATAGAAATTTAGTCATGATCCATAATACTACAAATATGGCTCCAAAGCACTTTGTTGGAGTACTATTAAATCAAAATTATCTATCACATTCAGAGGTACATTTCATTGACAAAACGGCCCTAGGCGCCAAACGGTTTTTTTGCACGGTAATTTTTCTGATAACAATCGCTGGTAGGCCACATCGCAATTTGTGCATCGACATGACGGCCTTTGACAGCTAATGTTAGCGTTATTGCAAGAAAATCTTTCTGACAACTATCTGAGGTAAGACCATGGACCTGGTAAGACAGTGATGTTTAAGATTGACACAAGTGGTGGAAGCTGATCAAACGTTGTCGGGCGGCAGCGTAAGTATAATGTCTTGGTCCAATGTGTTTGACATAAGGCGCCTGGAGACTGTTTTGTCCGTAGTGAATTACATAAATGCGGGTACAGTAGGGAAGGATTACTCACTTGTTTTCCTCGCAGTAACAAACATGTTTATCTTCATTTTCTATAAACAAAGGGTGTAGGCGTCTCTGAAAATCGTCCCTTGGTTTATTAAATATGCTTGCACTACCCGTATCGGTCGAGACCCCCTTATTCGGGTTTCTCTGTTCATATTCTGATGCGTCTAGTCTCGCCGGACCTAAGTTCGCCACTGGCGAGACTGTGCTTATTATTTCTGTTGCCGGTAAAATGGATGTCGTTTCTGTTTTTCCTATTATAGGTAATTCTGAAGATAAGAACTTGTCAATTGCTGAACTAATATTGTGGATAGTCTGTGAAAAATCGACAGGTGAATGTTCTGTTGAGTAATCTACTTGCGCTACATATTTGGGAGTAGCAAATTCGAACTCCTGAATATGTTCCGTGCTAGTCGTAACATCGGTGGTTGTTATTATACCGTGTGATCCAATTTCTTCCAACGGTAAATCAGTCCTATCATATGTGTTTCGATCTATTATTATAGTAGTAACTTGAGGCTTTGGTAATATAGTATCTAAAATTAGTGAATCTTTTGTAGCATACTCATCTTCTGTGATATTCATTTGGTTAGTCGAAAGCACTTCAGGAATTGTGTCGTTCCTTAATTGTGTGTCAAATATGTCATCTTTGGTATTAGCATTTATCGTAGGAATGACATATTCATTAGATTGGCGAAACTTTTTATCCAGACTAGTTCCGTTTCTGTGTTTTGATTTAAGTCTATGCAATCTACCTTTTCTAAAGTATTCTTTTGAACTGTTCTGAGTTGGAACCTCACTTGTGTTGTGTAACTGATTATTAATCAATGTTGGTTGTATGGGTATTGTTTCCACAACGTTTGGATTTGTAGCAGGTTTAGTGGTTTTCAAATGTCTTTTGATTTCCTTTAAATCTTCAAGTTTAGTTTTTAACTGTCTTATCTGATCTTCCAAACTTAAACGGTTAGTATGCCATGCTTTCAAATCCTTATATATTACTTGAGAACAATTTACTGTACCGTCTCTTTCTATTTTACATTCTAACGAAGTGTCGTTGCCATTGGCTATAGCTTCATTACGTTGTTTATATCTATTGCTCCAACCCTGAGCCTTGCGCTTTATTCTTGTTTTAACTATCTTATCTTTGGTTCGTTCATAAGCCTCTAGGAAGGCTTCAGTTTCCTGTATAAGTTTATCAATTTTGTCTTTTAAATTTCGGTTTTCCAATTCATTAATAGGTTCATTTTTGGAACTCAAATGACCTATGCTGGGATTTTCTTTAAGAATACTATCCACTGTGTTAGGTTCAAAAACGTCATTATCAATTGATCTACGGCTTCTAGTGTTATTATCTTTAGGAGCTTCAGCGGGCCGTCTAGCTATGGTGCCGTCCGTCTCTAATCGGGTGTAAACCAGGCCGCTCGGTGTAAAACAAGCACACTTCTTGGTACTCATCTTCGGTGGCGTCACATTTATTTCGGCCTGTAAAGAAAGAATAAGTACAGTTATGGGAGTGTTCAGAAGAATAAAATGAAGTTGTTGATTTTTGAAACTATATGACAGCATCTTACCTCATATTTACATTTGTGCCTTCGCCACCTTCCATTGACAAATACGCACCTCCATTTGCGAGTGGGGGTGCATGGTCCACGGACCTCCGCGTTGGAGCAATCATCTGCGAGTCGGGCTGCTTTTCCTGCCGCTAAGCTCATATCAGCACTTTCTATAAAATTCAATAATATTTGGCTCAAATGTAATGTTTCATCATTATCATCCTAGCCTATATATACGCCCCACCGCGGGGCACAGGCCTCCTCTAATAATGAGAGGGCTCGGGCCGTAGTTCCCACGCGGGCCCAGTGCGGACTGGGAACTTCACACACACCACTGAATTTCATTGCAGGTGTATACAGGTTTCTTCACGATGTTCACCGTAAAGCTCATGGTAAATTTCAAATTTAATTTCGCACATTAATTACGAAAAACTCAGATGTGCGAGCCGGGATTTGAACCCACGACTCTCTGCTTGAGAGGCGATAGGTCAAACAACTAGGCCACCCCACCACGGCTTTTTCAAACCACTAGGCCAGCAGCCAGCGCGGCAAATGTAATGTTTACTTTATACATATCATAAATAAAATTATTTGTAAGGCATTGCTGGACTAATAAACTTAGCGTAAATTTGCTAGATTTTAGTTTCACTTACGGTCTAATTGTTTCTTTTCCAAAAGTGTTAAGAAATCTGTTCGAGTGTTTAAACTAGCCTCCTCTGATTCGAGCACTTTTTCAAAGCTTTCATCCAAAATATGATTGTGACTCTCATTTGATATAACTGCTTCAGATGATTTCTTCTCTTCAAAGTGGTCGGAATCCAAGTCCTGCAAAATTAATTCTTGTTTCACGATTCGAAGTATGTGTAGTGTTGTTGTAAATTTTTAAAATGAGATGTGTACTGTACTGACTTCGTCGTCCTCCTCGTCGTCTGTGGGCTCAAGGAAGTCGTCGTCAGTCTCGTCAAAGTCACCGCTCTCAGCCGACTGCGGTGCCTCGGTGCTGCTGCCGCCGTTCATCTCACGACTGTATTTCTGCGCGCGACGAGCTTCCGTCAAATGAGATGGCATCTCACGGCGGCCAGAACTAAAGAGAATAATTTGACTACTGACTCAAAGAGTTAGGTATGTTTTCTTTCGTAGTTAGGTACAAGTGTGTTTACTCAAAGCATCTGATTTGTCCACATGAAAGAGTTGATTGTAGTCTGTGGTGCTATGTTCAGTTTTAGCAATAGGTTCTTACCTAAACACTTCGCCTAATTCACTTTTCAAAAAACCGGCCAAGAGCGTGTCGGACACGCCCAAGATAGGGTTCCGTAGCAGGTACGAAAAAATCTTTGCAAACTTTATTAATGTGGTTGTTTTGGTCCCAACTCCCACCGCACGCAGAATTTCAACGTCGGCGGTACAGCGCCATCTGTCGGCGAATTGGGTAACTAGTCTACTAGAACTAGTATGTATGTTGATTTCAAACATTGTGAGCACCTAACGATGCGGAAGTTGTACATCGAAGCAGTAGTCTTGAAACTCCACAGGAAATTGATCTTTGACCCCTTATTGCCTAACCGAAGAAGAGTCAATGTGGTTGCACCTGTACCCAACAGTAAATCAATGTATGCGAAAAGACAATTTGCTGCGCAATCTGCTCACCTATATAATAGAATTTGTAAAGAAATTAATATACATCCGTTGAACCTACATGATTGTAAAAATAAACTTGCTGTATGGTTAACTAAACTTGACTATGAGGAAACTGAGACACTCCTAAGATGGGGGTTTTAATGGCTTTAAAGTTTTGAATATATAAAAAAGTCACAAATTTGTACATTAGTTATAAGTTTACTCTTAAGATTTAGTATTGTTTAACATCAGAATGAAACCACATATTTGTTTTGGAAGAGTGAGGTCTTCTGTCACAGGCATTATGTATGCCTACTAGAAGGTCTCAACAATTTGTTTGTACACCATTTTGTTGTTTAACAGAAATAAAATTATTATTAATTATTATTATTATTATTAACTCCCACCGCGCGCTAGGGTTAACAGCGCGATGTTACCTAGAATATCAACGTCGGCGGTACAGCGCCATCTATCGGCGAATTGGGTAACTCATCTAATCTGCAGTCTACTAGAACTAGTATGTATGTTGATGGTTTTTCAGATGTAATTATTTATTATATGAACCGATATCAATATTATTTTTTTTGAAAAATGATACTGTTAGGCTGCGTATCCACCGGAGCTATGCGAGGATGCGTTGCGAGGGATGTGTTTGTCATGAACCAATAGAAACACTTCATTTAAAAGGTCCTAAGTGAATGAAGTGTTTCTATTGGTTCATGACAAACACATCCCTCGCAACGCATCCTCGCACATCTCTGGTTGAAATGTAGCCTTAACGTGATCTTATAGTACTCAAAGAAAAGAAAATTCTTGCTGTGGCGGTTAAATTACAATCTTTGTTTAGATTTTTTTTTACAAAAACTTAAAAACTGCTCAACTGATTAAGTTGAAAATAATTTTCCTAGAAAATTTTTATTAAGTTTAACTTACGTGATTGTTTCATATTTTTTAAAAGTGCGGTTCAAAAGTTAGAGGGGGGGACACATTATTTTGAACTTTCGGAGTGAATATCTCCGAAAATATCTGGGGGCTTCACTTTATCAAAAAATGGTTGTAGCGAACCCCTATTTATTTTCAAATATCTATCCAATGATATCCCACACTATAGGGTTAGGTCGAGAAAAAAAAATCACCCCTACTATACGTGTATGGGAGGGGAGCTACCCTAAAAAAATTGTTTTTAGTTTTTTTATTTAACCACTTTGTCGGTGTGACTGATATATATATTCATGCCAAATTACAGCTTTCTAGTACTAACAGTCTCTGAGCTTAGCCGCGGACGGACAGACAGACAGACAGACAGACAGACAGACGGACAGACATGGCGAAACTATAAGGGTTTCTAGTTGACTACGGAACCCTAAAAACAGCTGCAATTCGAACGCTGATTAGTGATTTGCTACTTATTGTTTTTTTATTGAGCAAAACCGTCGTTTACTTCATTAGGCAATGAAGAAAAAACTAGCCAGCCATGATGTGAAGGTAAGTAAAGCAACGTACCTCTCGACGAGGAAGGTGTCGGGCCAGTGCGCGGCGGCTTGGCGGCGCCGGCGCGGCTGCAGCAGCGGCAGCAGCGAGCGCCCGTCCATGTGCGCCGGCGGCACCACGCCGCCCATGTCCAGGAACGTCGGCGCCAAGTCGATATTCAGTACTATGTCGTCCACACTGTCGACATTTATGTGAATTATGTCTATGGGCAGATAACATGTCAAGTGCTATTTATCAACTTTTTAGTGACACCCGTTGCTATGGTTATGTCCCTTGGACAACCTAGAATTTTCTATGAAACAGTATGAAGTGTCACTTGGACAACTGGGGACAGAGTAAACAACATTAAAAAGTTGATTCACCCAATTGCGTTTGATTCATCATCGTCATAATTTCAGCCAAAAGACGTCCACTGCTGAACATAGGCCTCCCCCAAGGATCGCCGAACAGATCAGTCCTGTGCCACCTGCATCCAACGCGTTCCCGCAACCTTAATCAGGTCGTCGCTGCTTCTTGTTGGAGGCCTACCTACACTGCGTCTGCCGTCTGCGTCTTCCGGTCCGTGTGTTTGATTATCATTCACTTAGGTAACTACCTAAATGGTGCTGTGATTACTTTATAGTACCTATGTAGCTAATCAAACGCAAATGATATACAGCACTTGACAATGTTTTTCCTATAGTGGTCAATCACTGGTGCATGGGCAATAACTGGGTAGCTTACCCTACCTCATATGCGTTAACGTTAACCTACTACTTTATCATGATGAAGTCAGAGCATTCGCCAATATGTGCGTCAATAGGTATAGCTTGTCTAGTTTGAAATGACGCGCCCCACCACCGCGTTTGCGCACGGGATTTGGAGCTCAATTTGAGCTACAATAGAGTCTATTGTAGCTTGAATTGAGTTCCTGTGCGTGAGGGCGGTGTTGGGGCGCGTCATTTTAAACTAGATAAGCTCTATCAGAGATTTAGAATATACTTAGTGATAGATCGGCAATGCGAGACAAAGAGCGATGTAAGACGCGTACATGTATATGTCAGGGCCCAATTGCATAACAAAGTACAACTTATATTACTAGCGGAACTCCCTTTCTAGTTAATATAACTGAAGTGAGAGTTCCGCTTGTATTATTAGTTGTAATTTGTTATGGAATTGGGCCCTGGTCGAGATAGAAAGACAAGACCATTTTTGGGCCTATTCAATAAGGACCTAGTGACTATAGTGTAGTGACGTTGTTAAAAGATAGGAATGAAGCTTATTTTTCTTAACTCTGTTGTTCTGACAGCTGTGATTTTTTTTTGTCTTGTCCATGTTGGTTAATAGCCGATCTAATCTAACGGTAGTTACATAGGTATATATGATCAAAATACACTCCATTGATGGCTATTGCGTACATAGGTATCTGGGGGGCAACGCAGTGCTCCCGCCAAGTCGAGAAAAACAAAGGCACGGCCGTACCATTCTTTTCTCGAATCATTCAGGCTATTTTTAACTTAGGTAAGTAAGTAGGTACAATTAGATGCTTCTTTGCTCATTTACATTCTGGCCTCTGATCTAAAGTTGCTAAAGATTTTATGTAGGTAGGTATTTAATGGACATGTTTGGGTGCATAAGTCAAATGCGATGTAACTTACACCGTGCCAGGTTCTACGCCAGGTCCTCGCACCAAGAACGGCACTCGGATGTCGAACTCGAAGGGGAAGCTCTTGCCTTTCACCAACCCGAATTGCCCCAGATGATAGCCGTGGTCAGATGTGTACACCAGGTATGTGTTGTCTAATTCACCTAATGTCTTCAATTCCTGATACACTCTCTCGACAGCCTGAAAAATAGAACAATGTTATCGTCACGAAAAATTTCTGCGAAAGATTTTACAAAATAAATTACAGGAGCGGCGTCCGAGGTTACTACTGACTGTCTTGATAAGGGGTGCGCCAAAGTTGAACTAATTTTTCAATGTCGATTATCGGAAGTCCGAAAATGTTGTTCCTAAAAATTTACATCATAATAATCACTACTCATAACTACTCTGTTCCTAACGTTCTGAATTCCTAATCATTCAACTTCATAATGTCCGTTGCAATAAACATCTATCATACTACTA
Organism: Archips xylosteana; assembly: GCA_947563465.1. Taxonomy (NCBI): domain Eukaryota; kingdom Metazoa; phylum Arthropoda; class Insecta; order Lepidoptera; family Tortricidae; genus Archips; species Archips xylosteana. Next base: position 17,943,346 of record OX387343.1, read on the forward strand.
TTTGTTTTCCTATATTTTCTCAACATAACCATCTTTTACACTATTATTCATTATCATATCTTTTTTATGTAGATTTGTTTTTATTCATAAAATTGAACATTATTATACATTAAACTTCATAATGTCCGTTGCAATAAACCGAGTTGCTTTCGCCCTGATAGGTCTTGCTCGCTCGCTCGCTGACTCCAATGATAGCGATTGAAGCCAGCGAGCGAGCGAAGCGAGCGAGCAAGACCTTGCGGAGTGGAAGAGACTTGGTATGGTTAGGTTCAAAGGCTAATGCGGGAGCGTAGCGCAGCGCAGCTCCCGCATTAGCCTTTGGTGTTAGTTATTTTTTTTATGACCACCCGGATAATCTAATTTGTTTGATAAATTTCAACAGTGAAGTTATTACTTAAAATTTTCGGAAAACTGAGTGTTATGGACTAAGTTAATAGTAAAATAAATTGTAGGAACGAAAACTTTAGGAAACAAAATTTTAGGAACAGTGATAATTAGGAGTACAAATCAATAGGAAAATCAATTTTCGGAAAACTGAGTGTTATAGACTACGTTAATAGTAAAATAAATTGTAGGAACGAAAACTTTAGGAAACAAAATTTTAGGAACAGTGATCATTAGGAGTACAAATCGTTAGGAAAATCAATTTCGGGTGATGAAATTTAGCGAACCCAATATGGACCCCTTGATAAGATACGGCCTTACCATGTCGACACTCTGCAGAGTTTGCAGGCGTTTGGTCATGAGCAGGTCAGTGAACTGGCGATGAATGGGCTTCATCTTCTCGGTCACGCGCAGAATCCATTGCTTGTCCGGGTTCGGGGCCATGTCGTAAGTGGGCGTGCTGGAAGTTAACGCAATAACTGTTAAGGCCGCACTCAGAGATGTCCATTAACATGAAATCGTAAACATGAAGACAATTTAACTCGTAAAATTTAAGTTCCTCTGTCATCCATTTTCTTCCCCATTCCTGCTGAAACTATTTCGATGCGATCTACTTACTTAGTTTTTGTCGTACTCTCGCGATGACTTTCCACTAAAAATAAATTACTTGACGGATAACAATAACAAACCTACTAATCAGTGAATGCCTACAATTATATAAATGCCAAAATACATAAACAAATAGATATAGATGTGCTGTGGTTCGCTTCATCTTTATTTATGCTAAGGAATGAAATTCGCTCCCACCGTCTGCATTCCCAGATAGGGATTTTCAAGGCTAGAATAAATAGGCTATTAGGTACTGAACTAGTGAGATAACAGCTTTGGACTCATCTGGACTTTTCATCAGGAAATATTTAAGGGTCAATCAGGCCGTAAGTTTTATGTAAAAAAAACACTTAAGTAATATCCGGCCGGATGATCCGAGTAGACATTCAAAAGAAAAAAAAACTATTTTATTCATAACATGAAAATAAATTTGGGAAAAGATTAAAATATAAAAAACTGGTCAAGAGCGTGTCGGACACGCCCAAGATAGGGTTCCGTAGCAGGTACGAAAACATCTTTGCATACTTTATTAATGTGGTTGTTTTGGTCCCAACTCCCACCGCGCGCAGAATTTCAACGTTGGCGGTACAGCGCCATCTGTCGGCGAATTGGGTAACTAATCTACTAGAACTAGTATGTATGTTGATGGTTTTTCAGATGTAATTCTTTATTATATGAACCGATTTCAATTTTATTTTTTTTATTTGTAAGAAGATACTGTTAGCGTGATCTTATAGGTACTTAAGGAAAAAAAATGAATGCAATGACGGTTAAATTTGTAAATATCTGCATGAATAGAAACTGTTGTTTTCTGAACGTAGGCACATCAGGTCCATGGAGTGCAAATGGTTGTTTAATAATAATTTATGTCCGATATAACGTTACTTATTACACTTTCTTTGATATTATTATGATAGTGTCAAACTTAACACGTTGACGGACAGCACGACAGGTCTTGGAAAAATTAATACGACGACGAAACGCCTCTCAACGATAAAATCACAACGTTTTCTTTTATACTGTCACAACGTAAAAACTTAAAAAAAAACCGGCCAAGAGCGTGTCGGACACGCCCAAGATAGGGTTCCGTAGCAGGTACGAAAAAATCTTTGCATACTTTATTAATGTGGTTGTTTTGGTCCCAACTCCCACCGCGCGCAGAATTTCAACGTCAGCGGTACAGCGCCATCTATCGGCGAATTGGGTAACTACCTAATCTAATCTGCAGTCTACTAGCTTAGTATTGTATGTTGATGGTTTTTCAGATGTAATTCTTTGTTATATGAACCGATTTCAATTTTATTTTTTTTATTTGATAGAAGGTACTATTATAAGCGTGATCTTATAGGCACTTAAAGAAAAAAAAAATGCTTGCAATGGCGGTTAAAGTACAATCTTAATTTAGAAATATTTTTTTACAAAAACTTAAAAACTGCTCAACTGATTAAGTTGAAAATAATTTTCCTAGAAAGTTTTTATTAAGTTTAACTTACGTGATTTTTTTTCATATTTTTTAGACTTGCTGTTCAAAAGTTAGAGGGGGGGACACATTATTTTGATCTTTCGGAGTGAATATCTCCGAAAATATTCACTTTATCAAAAAATAATTTTAGCACCCTGTTTATTTTCAAATACCTATCCAATGATACCCCACACTATAGGGTTAGTCGAGAAAAAAAATCACCCCCACTTTACGTCTATGGGAGGTACCTTAAAAATTTTTTTTTTAGTTTTGTTTATATAATCACTTTGTCGGCGTGACTGATATATATATATTCATGCCAAATTACAGCTTTCTAGTACTAACAGTCTCTGAACATAGCCGCGGACGGACAGACAGACAGACAGACGGACAGACATGGCGAAACTATAAGGGTTCCTAGTTGACTACGGAACCCTAAAAATGCGCTTATCACGAATATATTTGACTACCTTGATTCGAACTTAGGTTCCCTAGCTAGGTAGTTTCTTAGTCAGGGTCATACAGTCATACATAATCACTTAGGCGATCTGCAGGCTTATTGTCTAACGCTTCTGACGATAGCCTTCGCAATCACTATTTCTTTCTGTCAAACGGTATAAAATGATGACAGAAAGAGATGGTGAAAGCGAAGGCAAGCATCAAAAGCGTAAAGCGTGTCACACACAGCGCAGATGCGGTAAGATTTTATCTGCGTATAAAAACTTATCCGTCTGCAGGTATCACACACAGTGCAGATGCGAGGCGACACAATCACTCTAAAATTTCGGAACACGCATACGCAGATAAAATCTTACCGCATCTGCGCTGTGTGTGACACGCTTTAGACAATACGGTCTCTGGTCATCACAAGTCAGTGCCGGGCGTAGTATATATAAATTGTAACTTTATGAATGACTCCCCTCTTTCTACGAATTTGAGCTTTCCGATTATATTTTTAACAATATGTTCGTTACTGACTAGCAAAAGAAATAAGAGTTAGCATCAAAGAATAAGTGAACTATTACTTTATTTTCCATTAAATTTAGTGCTCAATCGTGAAAGCATCACAAGTTATAAAAACTCGCCTAATCATGGTGTCAATGCTTATCTTCGAGAAATGCCGTTGGTTTTTGATGTCTATTAAAAAGCAGATTGAGTAGGCGATCAATAAGATGAGTGTCCGGGGGGAGATTTCTCCCTTACCGTGTCGCAGCGTTAAATACAAGAAAATTATCCTTTACCCATGTAAACACTTAGTTACACCTGATGATCAAATTGTCTCGTTAATTTATTTGATCGTACCGTCTAGTAAAAGTGTGGACTGGAACTACGACCCCGTGAATGTGATAATTGCGCTCGTTTCTAATATCAAAATTGGAAAATAAAATACCTACTAGATTCCCGCTTGACCAAAATTCTTTAATACCGAATTACCAAAATAGCATATTTTCTTTCTATGTCTTCCTTCTTCGATCTAACTAGCTACCCACCCCGGCTTCGCACGGGTATACTACGAATTAAAAAAAAACCTTTCATACAAACCTTTTCCTCAATAGTTACCGACTAACATAAAAAACATTTAAACAAAAATTAAACCGCCGAAAAAACTGAAAAGTTAAAAATAATAAACCAACTAAGTTCTTAAACTAATGTAAGTATACCTAAGTAATTTTGAGCCGGTGCCGAACAACCACGTTTCACGTGTGTCCGTTCGGGTGCCTTTCCCGGCGAAGGATTTATTGTTTGGCTCCGCCTCAAAATTACTTAGTTATACTTACATTAGTTTAAGAACTTAGTTATTAAGGTTAAATAAAAAAGGTTTATTATTTATTGCTTTTCAGTTTCTTTCGGTGGTTTAATTTTTTGTTAAAAAGTTTTTATTTTATGCTTTTTAATTTTGTCGTATTACTGACAGGTCTGAAGCTCATTCATAGTGAGGTTTTTGTAGTAGGTACACAACTCAGCATTAAAATCTGTGAGTGAACAATAAATCACCCGTATTTTCCCACCCCTAGGTTAGGATTTTTTTTCAAATTTATATGAGACCAATTTCAAGGTATACCCTATCCAATAAAAAAAGAAATATCAAAATCGGACTACTCTGTAAAAAGTTATGCGTGATCATACATTACAATCAGTGAGTGAACTAAATCAATAAGAAAAAACATAATCATCCTCTGTTTTCCTACCCTTAGGGTTGGAATTTTTTTATTTATATGGGACCAACTTCGGGATAAACCCTTTCCAATATAAAAAGAATTATCAAAATGGGCCTACTCTGTAAGAAGTTGTGCGTGGTCATACGCGTTGACTCGAGTACCTCCTCCGTTTTTTTCGTCGGTTGAAAATTAGGTGATAGATAGGTGCAGCCGTTCTAATGCTATAGATAGCCATGTGGGGTAACTGTACGCTGTGGGTAAGTGTACGCAATCCCATTCATTTCGGACTGAAATGCGTGGGTTTGCGTACACTTACCCACTGCGTACAGTTACCCCACATGACTCTCCGCGTTCATACTTTTTCTGTAATTGATTTACATTTAAGTAGATATATTATAGATTTCCAAAGCACCGTCTCACACAACCAAACACCAAGCCTGTAAAACACGTCTACTGATTTACTATTGGAAAATCCAGAACACGTTAAACACGCTGAAATAACCTCCATTTTGTAATCAGTTAAAGAATACAACCAGAGCTTTCACTGCAAGTTTTTGACAAATCGGAATAAGTCGCCGTAGGTGTCAATTAAGACGGGTAAATTGGCAGCGCCTCTACATATTTATAACAACGCGACACGTGGGGTTTTTTAATCCCCGACACAACAAGATGAGTGTTATAAGTTTGATCTCTATGTGTGTTAGTGTATGTAGTGTGTGTGTATGTGGTGTGTGTGTGTGTGTGTGTGTGTGTGTGTATGTCCCTGTGTCTCTCTGTGGCATCATAGCTCTTAAACGGGTGAACCGATTTGGATGCGGTTTTGTTTATTTGAAAGCAGGTTTCTTGGCGAAGGTTCTCAGACATGTTTCATCAAAATTCGTAAAGCTGATTCAAAGTTATCAGCTTTTTTGTTAGCAGCGGAGGGATCTTAGACGAATAATGGGCATTTGCTTTATTTTCTAACATAAGTATGTGTGACCTAATTACGTTGAAGCATTATAAATTTTTTAATTTATTACTGATTTACTTAAAATCCTTTTTCCTACACGACGTAGAGAATCTGGTATCTTGGGAATATTTCATTTGATGATCTGGTATGTGGGCAGTTTGGTAGTTTGCAATAGTGGTTTTAAGAGGACATGCAGATAGATAACTTCATTCTTGGTGCCAATTTGGTATTATAAATTGTTATAATTATATAAATATACTAGCTGTTGCCCGCGACTCCGCCTGCGAAAAATAAGGATATTAAAAATAGCCTACGACCTAGGTATTCTCAGACCTACGAAATATAGACAAAAAAATCATAAAAATCGGTCAAGCCCTTACGGAGGAGTTTGAGAACAAACACCGTGACACGAGATTTTTATATATAAGAAGATTAGAAAGGTACAGGTAATGTTCACTTAAGTAAGATAAGAATAGATCATTTTAACATGTTGTATTAAATTCAGTAAAAATCCGGTAGCTGTCGCCATAGTGTTGGATATTCATTGTAATTAAGTGTCTATTAGGTTTTATGCTAAGGATGCTGTTACTTACTGAAACTATTTACATTACTTGGAATACCTATATTTTCTAACCACCAACCCAGTCTCTTATGTATTGCCGCTAACCAGCAGTGCAGTGCTTAATAAGTTCTATGTAAGTATTAGGTACGGCACAGAAGACAGCTGGAAAAATTCAATAATTTGTCCTGTTAAACAAGATTAGATTAGATTTTATCTCAATCAGGTCCCAGCACAATAAACCTTATGGTTTGCCGGCGGGGATCTTCTTGTTCGCTAATCTTATACCTTTAAGTATATTGTTCTATACGGAACCCTAAGCGGTCGCCTGACTGAACTCATCGATTTTAATGTTAATCGTAAAATAAAAGACGAATGATGATATCGTGCAGGAAGGTCAGCTCTTCTGGTAAGTCAGGTTTGCGTCGGGCGGGTTTACAACTTGCAAGTTACAAGTCGCCGTGCTGGCGGCAGACCAGAGACCACACATCTCGGCTGCATTCTACATGAGTTCGCCGCGGCGGCGCCGGCGCCACCCCATCGCAATACTACGAATAAACAAAAGATTTCGCCGACCTTTTATTTAATCATAAATAATGGCATATCATTCGATATTTACCGGTGACATCTTAATTAACATAACCGAAAGTACCTATAGCTTTGTATCAGAAGTTGTTTCGAAATGGAAACCCCACATCGCAATATCAATAACATACCTACCAAAATAAATAACAGCAATAAATGTTTCGAACTTTTTACTTGTAAACGTAATTTTCTAGGTAATCAAAATTACAATTACTAAATGGTTAATTGCTAAATCACGCTGGCTATGGGGTTTGCTATTCTCTGTAGCTTACTGTACGAGTAAAAATAAGCCGTAAGAGTAAAAATCCAACATGATGTCACCAGTGCGACGGCTACCTATATATATTCAGGAAAAAAACCTTAAGCGAATTAGGCACTAACTAATTCAACGCAGACGTAGTCACGTCCATAAGCTTCTTTTCATAGATCAGACATCATGCCCAGTCACAATCATCCTTATGTTTTGATAAGGCTAGGTAAGTAGCTATTGACGCGACGTTTAACATGTTTTTAAAAATCCACGGTGTTTAGTTATTAAAATAGATAGCAGTACTAGCTTATTGTATTCAATTATTCAATTGTTACTTAAAATAGTAAAACAAAACACTAGCATCAATTGTAGAATAAATCGCTACTCGAATTAAGTTTGTCTAACTCAGACGCGTCACTATTGGAAATCTATCTACCTATACCGGTTAACGCAGATTGTACGGTGAAGCGGGACTGGATCGTTTATTTGCAGACCGCCGGCAAGAAGCTTTCATGTGGTCCCATAATTTATGCGGCATCCTGCAACTCGGGTGGTACCTGCCTGCCATGGTTCCGGCCCAATCCATTCGCTCATGTACCTACCTATACATAGTACTACACCCGCTCCATGTCGCAGTGAAAGTAAATACCTATAGTTCAAAAATAAAAAGGTCAAGCGACCTTTATTTGTAATTGGGTTAATGTTATGGACTTCATTTCTTTTTGCTTTTATTATATTAGTATAAGACCCTAAACAATATGGTAACCAATGAAGACAATACCTATTCAGATTTTTATATCTTACACTAACAAGCAAAAAAACGGTAATTTTTTTATAAAATTTTGTACGGAAATTGAGTGTACAAGTTTGCTCGTGAATTATTCCTGTTCTTTGGCTGAAATAAACCATATCGAGTTAAAAAAACTTATTAAGAGTTTCAAATAACAATGCACATACTTAACATTTAACAGGTAAGTATACTTTAAGTTCCTTAAAAGCCCATCATGCTCTGCCCATCATGTTAGACGATTTGCTGCGAACCTTCGATACTTTAAATTGAAGTAGCAGCAAAAGCAGAAGAAGCTTATTAATCTGTCAGTATTTAATAGTGTCCGACCGAAACACGGTTTTTAGCCGAAACCGAAACCGAAACCGAATATTCGGTTTTTTTCTGATTTCGGCCGAAACCGAAACCGAAATTTTTGAAGACATATCATATCAAACAAAATATTCCAAATTACTGTACAAATCGTAAGGAAAAGGTTATTGCAAGGATTTCTTATATGAGAACAGTTACTTTTTTTGTTAAACAAAATAAAAAACGTTTATTTTTAATGAAAAATGACTTGGCATAGGTATTATATTATTCAAAACAAACAACCTATTCTTATCACGTCTATACTAAATTCACAATCCTAATATCAAACGTATTGTTCATTAATCACAGCATAAAATGCAGTAACAGATTCTAATAAAAAGTAAATAATGATTTAATAAATAAACAACATTCACCATATTTTGTCGCGCGCCATGTGGTTCACAAACAAACGTCACAAGCTGCATGCATACTAAAGGTAACGCCACCAGAGTTGAGGCCACGCACACAACCACATCTTATGTAATGACAGCGGGATTTTGACGATGTGTTGTCGTTAAACGTCAACACAACGTCAAAATCCCGCTGTCATTACATGAGATGTGGTTGTGTGCGTGACCTCAACTCTGGTGGCGTTACCTATACTATCGCTGGTCCCAGCTGGGCCGGCCGCCGATGCATTACCTATACCTAAAGGTAACGCCACCAGAGTTGAGGCCACGCACACAACCACATCTCATGTAATGACAGCGGGATTTTGACGTTGTGTTGACGTTTAACGACAACACAACGTCAAAATCCCGCTGTCATTACATGAGATGTGGTTGTGTGCGTGGCCTCAACTCTGGTGGCGTTACCTTTACCCGGCCGAGCGTGGCCAGATTAAGCCGAGCGCTCCCGATGCGAGAGCCGCGAGAGGCCGCGAAGTAATTTCGAAGTAAACTTCGGCCGAAATCACTTTTTTGGCCGAAATTGGCCGAAACCAAAACCGAAACCGAAACTTCGGTCGGACACTAGTATTTAATATTTATTTATTAAAGTATTTTTAAAAATCGAAAATGTTTTACGGATGACCCGGACGGGATTCGACACGGGACGGATCCCGCATCCATCTCCTGTCTATACGCGCCAAGCGTGTTCATTTATTTATTTAAAGATAACAAAGTTCTCATTATTATTAAAAATATACACAAGACCCTATGAATAGTGCTAGTAAATCTAGGTATTTTCAATTCCATACCTATGATGTGATGATATACCATGATGACCAATCTACGGAAAGCAGTTAAACACTTTGTTCACCTAACGTATCTACGTGATGAAATTAGGTTCACAATTTACTGTGACAATGTAAAATGAAATTTGCATGAAGCTAAGTCTGGGGGCGGGAGCAGATTGCAGAAACAATAAACTGTGCACTTTACATAACAGTCCGGGAGCGCAACATACAAATGCATACATCCCAGTGTCATACTTACGTATCTGTTTAAGTGGCCTACTGCCACCTAATTTAACGCCCCCTAAAAAGTCAAATATATTTTTCCATTATCAAGATGTCGGAGTGATTCATGGGTCGTTTTTCAAAACTAGACCTAAGTAGTTATGGACTTAATGAAAACAAAATCATGATCGCTTCCTTTGTGTAACGAAAGTTAGTCAGACAAACTATGAGTAACTTTCGTAACACAAAGGAATGAATTAAGTTTTATTATAATGAAATCCCTTAATTGTATACAATGTTTTGAAAACGCTTATCCGGTGTACAGATTAAATGATGTCATTTTTCTATCGTCGGTCTGAAATCTGTTCGAAAAGCAATATTCGTGTGTGCACGCGTGTTCACGTAAAACCCAAATAAATTAGATCTCGCGCACATAATATTATGTTTGGAAATAACTTCGATCCGCATTGGCGATCCATAGTTAGTTAGCGATCAAATAATGCATCTACATACTATGTTAAAAAATTTAATTGTGTAAAATACTTTAGATGTATGTAATTAAATAACATAACATACCTGCTTTAAAAAAAATAGCTTGTTGCGCTTATTGCCGGATTCTTATCACCAGGGTTTTTCCGAATCAAAGTGCCTAAATTTAATTCAAATAATTTAACTTTGACTTTGATATACTGATTTTTTTCCATTACAATGAGGTTGGTAAATGAAACTTAACGAAATATTTTCAATAACTTATAGTTTTCTCAATTTCAACGATTTGACAGTTTGTGTTGCCTGGTGAAATAGACTCTACATTTCTTTCTATTTTACTTAATTTTCCCCTCTTTCCTCTGGTACTCTAAGTAATGTGATGATGCTCAAATAACTTGGAAAAACGAAACTCGTCTCTCATACTAACAGTGTGCATCTGGGACCTGAAACTGTCGAACGTCATCCAATCCAAAGCATTCCGTCTAAATGTAAATAAGCATTGGAACTCAGCAAAACCCGAGCACAATCACAATCAGATAACCGGCGCGGTGGAACTACTCAACCCGAACATATTTTACTTATAACATATTCAATTTGTTATGATCTTTCCTTCAATTGAGTTATTACCTGGGTACCCTTGCGTGCTCTAGGTGCTCTTATTGCTTATGAACTCATTGTAAATAGTTTGAAATCGCTTTTAGGGCCGAAATATTCTACGAAAGGCTACTCGGGTTAGTAAAACAAGTCCGGATCGTCACAGCATTTGCTAATTAGATGTAACTTTAAGAATTTATAAGTACTTTATTGAATAGGATTTCGCTTTTTTTTACCTGTTGAAAGCTTATATTGTATGATGTACTTACCTAAACCCTCAAAAACTCGGTCAACTCCTTAAATATTTAAAGAGAGGCAAGATGGCTGGGCGCTCGCGAAAATGCGGCGCAATTACCTAGTGTTTTTGTTGAAAATATTTAAGACCCAAGCACAAAATTTCTAACGCTTTTAAACCCACTAAAAGAAGGTAACTGACCTTTGGAAAAGCAAACTGAGATTAATTATGTTACATCCAAATTACCTTCTGCTTGGAGGGTATCGATTGGCGGAATGACCTTTCAAGTTTTCACGTTTTTCAAAGGACGCGAACGAGGTGCTTAAGCTCGAAGCGAAGTAAAAGATAATTATTATCGTTCCCTTTCTCCGTTGTTACGCAAAAAAACTTGGCATTGTAAATGTAATTTTATTTATTTTAGCGAAATGGACTGATTCCATTAGTTCCTTTATCAACAAAATAAACATGGACCGTTCTGAAGACGAATAAGTATTTTAACTGTGATGTCGCAAAGGCCCATTCTAAAGTCACTTTTAGTTTAGGTATGTCAGATAAGATTAAAGTACTTACATATATCAATCTTATTATTTAATTTTATTTGAAAGACCTAATATGCAGGTTGAAGATAATCTCTGTTGGCTCACCGTGTCAAGGTGCTAATACCATTAGGTACAAATCAGCGTTCCCGGTCAACCTCTCCTAAGAACTCAATTGCTTGCAAAGGACGTCAATAATCATCGGGACTTTTAATATGGTCGATAACGGCACAACGCGTTTCTGTTCGCATATGCAAGCAATCGAGTTATTCACAGGGGTTTTATTGCTCTCGTGTTATTGGATTAGCACGCTGAACACGGTAAGCCAATAGACGCGGGTTCTAACCCGACAACCGCAGCCGAAATACTATGTGACATTTAAAATTATTTTGTTCGACGTTCCGTTACTAAAATTATTAAATTAATATATATAAAAAAATACATACTTACAGTCGAACATATAACCTCCTCCTTTTTTTGAAGTCGGTTAAAACTGTGTGATCACATCAGTTGCAGGGACTGTACTGTCTATGGGGACCACCATTTGAAGTTTAATGAATCAGCAGCAGTCACTTACTGGTGGGTGGTGACGTTGAAGAAGAGATGCGAGTACTGCGGCGCCGAGTCCTCGGGCCCATGCGGCGCCGGGAACGACATCACCAGCAGCACTGGTTTACGCGCGAACCGACGCTTGGACGCTCGCAGGAACGCTATCGAGTCATTCGCTATCAAGTCCGGGTAATAATCCTGGAAAATGATACATGATCATCTGACGACGAAACAAATCTGAGTAGAGATCACAATGCAGACAGTAAGGTCCTTCATAAACAAGGATACGCGAGGCGTACCTGTGTACGAACCTCTTGATTTTGTACATTCGCTTAGAGACTAAAACCGTCGGGTATCAATGATTTGCGTAGCCTTGTTTACGAAGAGCTTTACTTTGTTACCATGACGCTCCCCGCTTAAGGAAAAAAACAGTTTCTAAGTATTTCAGGTCTGAAAAAGACTACAGACTCAATAAATCTTTATTCAGACTTCTAATGATTGAATAAATGTTTTTTAGGTGTAAAAATTTAAAAGAATTCAAACGGGGTTAAAACTTTGAATGATTATCTAGGTATGTTTCTACGGAGAACTGTCCCGTCGGCGTGTGCACAATTAACTCCACATAAAGTGCAAATATACGCGAGACTAATACATTCATAAATATCACATTGGTAGGTAGACAGGTAAATGCCGTGCTTTTGTAAAATTAACTTATTAATGATGTTTAAAGGGTAGCGTTGCTTTCAGTTCCAGTTCCACCTCAACTCTTTCCATTCTGCATATGGTAGAGCACTTAAAGCGAGTGCTAGTGAAAAATAAATAAGATCGTAATATTTATAAAGCACGTCGCTGGATACAGCTATGTTTAGACGGCACGTGAGGACAGTTACCGAGACACTAATTACATTATCGAACCAGCTATTTCCGTAGAAATCATTAGGTATATTATCGGATCATACTTGTAATAAATAAAGTAGTAAGTAAGTAGGTATCATATTTATTTTCAAGCTGGTAAAGAGTGAAGTGGCAAACCTTTTGATAATCGTCTCCATGTTTGATCCTCTTCCCGTTCATGTTGATGCTGTAGTTGTAGTACTTTGAGTTCATAATGAGTCCACCCCACTCGCGCCAGCCCGGCGGAATGTAGGATCCGTTGTACTTGTTCAGATATTTGCCGAAGTAGCCTGGGCAAGCAACATATTAAATAAATAAAAATACTTTATAATGTGTTTTACTTCGAAATTTACGAGGTTTTGATCGTTAAATACCTAAACTATAAAAAAAAAACGAAGTAAATACCTAGGCAGTTTAGTCCTACTAAGTACATAATGCACTGTGAAATAAATACGAATATTTGTACGTTGTTTGATTTTCTTTCAATGAGGTACGCGTAGGTGAACATATTTCACGCAGCTTTTTTTCATGATAACCCTGTACAATTTTGGATAGCTAATTCATGACAGTAAGTAAGTACCTACGTTTTGATTCCATTACTTTAAAGTAGCCGAGCCCAAATACCTTCTTATACATATCGTTTTACATGAAATACTAGAATTCCAATTATACGGCGGAAAGAAAACGATGGCGCTTCAAAATGAAAAGCTCTGCGAGGCAAGAAATCATTGTTCGTTGAGAGACAATGCTACTCAAATTTTAATTTCGAAAGGTTTCATGCAAATGCAGGGGAGAATCGGCCGAGGTTTTTCATTTACGGGTGGTGGTGGTGGTCTCGATGAATTGGATATTTGTTGAGTAAATTCATACAAGTTTATGGTATCTGTAAAAATATGTAAGTGTACCTAATTAAATATATTAAATAAAATATACCTACGATTACGAATTTTAAGTATAGTCGGGGTAAGAAAAGGTTCGTCACTTTTCGACCTTATCTCGTTGACATAGAGTCGAAAAGTGACGAACCTTTTCTTACCCCGACTATACATGCATTTTTAAAGTATACCTAAATATCATAATCAATCATAATTACTACCGTCCTAATTCAAAAGGACGGATCTCAAAAAAAACGATTTTCACTTTTTGACATCTTTGAATAGAGAAAATATCGATACCTCTTATGAATGACATAAAATTTTTGTTAAGAACATTTTCCAAAAAGTCACTAAGAAAATTTAGCGCATCTCAAAAATCATGCCATTTCCTAAGCCAGTTGGCAGTATGTGTGTTAAGCAATCGACTCCTTATCTCCACTTTCCTAATAAAATAAGCCAAGGACGCATTTTTCGGAGATGCATCTTAGTGGCTTAGTGAACGCATTAAATCAACGCGAAGTGTAAGTAGATAGATAAGACGGTAGTGCATTTAATTTCGCTAACTGTCATCATTAAATATCGTAAACAAGCGAATCATCACCGCCTTGTTGTGAAATTTTAAAAAAATGGACACTTACCCGGACCAAAAAGAAACACAAAACCCAAAGGTATTTTCAAGGAAAAGAAAAACAACCCGTAGTCTAGTCGAAATGTTCAAAATGGTGTTAATTCTTGATAAAGGTCCTAAAAATATGTGCGATAGCTCATTGGATTCGGAATGACGTCTAGAAAAATGTATTCGAAGGATTTTACTGCAGGATAAAAATTGCAAAAGTTATTAACAAATTAAGATGAAAAAAAAAAGGTATTTCGTTTTTTGGCAATATCTCAAAAACTATTAATATTTAAGAAATTTAAAAAAAAGATTCTTAAAGAGGAGAAAATTTCCAAAAAAAAAGTCTACCTCCCGGAACTCTACCTCCATTATTTATAATTTTAATTTAGCGCTGAAAATAGGGCCCCGCGCGGCCGATTCAGCATGGCCGCGCTGCCGCTCAACAGAGTCTATGACATAAAATAATTTTTTTATAGAATTACTTATCAATCGAAAAATTTAAAAAAATTATCGTGTCATCAGAACACTTCAAAGAAGAAAGTCCCGTTGGAAAAAATTTTTTTTGACGATTTTTCAAAAAGTTATACTATTGTTAATTAAGTAATTTTTCGTGGGCTTTAATTTTTACAAAAGACAGTATAAAAGTTTAAATAATTGGCCTATAAATTTTTGGCTTCTTGGAGCTCTTCTTATATATATACTTAACAAGACCACGTTATAAAAAAATCTTAAATTTTTATATTTTGTTTATTATAATTTTTTTAAGTTAACAAAAAATGAAAATCATCAAAAATGTTGTTAAAAATTTTTTTTCAATTTAATGTTGAGTTATGGCTATTTTTGCATTGCATAGAGGCATTGTCTCACGTCAAAAAACATTTTTTTGCGGCATTTGTTAATAATTTTTTTATAAACAAATAGATAAGTTTAATATTTTTAAAAAAATTTTTTTTACCATATTGTTGTCATGGAAAAATAATGATTTTTAAAATAAAAATTTTTTCTTAAAAAAATTTTTTAATTGTTTAAAACCGTTTTTTACATATTTTCATTGTTTAAATAATTAGTTAAGAAATTATTACCACTTTAAAAATCATAATTACCATTTCTCAATAGACTGACCGAAAAAAATTTTTTTTTATAAATAATTTAATTGTTTATTAACTTTACAATTGTTTATAAACAAATTCAGATGACCAAAGTATTTTTTTTCTAAAACTAAGAAAAATTACAAAAACAACCATGTATAACAAAGTGGTAAAATATTTTTTTTTTTGTATTTTTTACAATAATTTCTAAAAATCCACGATACCAAAGTTAGATCAGTCACACAATTTGTCAAGTAATAAATTACCATAACTCATAAACTATTAGAGATACGATAATCAACATTCAGGTCATTTTTATAGAGGATTAACTACTTGTTAAAATGAGCTCAAAACGAAGTGTGTAACTATTGTTAATTAACAATTACATGCTATTGTTTAAAAAAAATTAAGATTATCTTCAGATTAAAGCCAATATAAAAAATTATAATATGTAGAATGTAAAGTCGTGGCAAACTATAAATAATTTATGCAAAAAGAAAGTTATTTCATATCTAATAGAACACTAGTTTGAAAAATAATAATGAAAATATGTTTAAAGTTAAAACTATAAGAGATATTTATTGATTTAATGAAAAGATCATGAGGTAGATATTTTATCGATAAACAAAATTGTCTTGAAGGTCCATAAGCGTATTTACGTTATTTAACAAGTTATAAGTCATAAAAGAGGCAAAAATGTCAAAAAATCTTAAATTTTTTTAAACAATAGCATGTAATTGTTAATTAACAATAGTTACAAACTTCATTTTGAGCTCATTTTAACAAGTAGTTAATCCTCTATAAAAATGACCAAAATGTTGATTATCGTATCTCCAATAGTTTATGAGTTATGGTAATTTATTACTTGACAAATTGTGTGACCGATCTAACCTTGGTATCGTGGAGTTTTAGAAATTATTGTAAAAAATACAAAAAAAAATATTTTACCACTTTGTTATACATGGTTGTTATTGTAATTTTTTTTAGTTTTAGAAAATAAATACTATGGTCATCTGAATTTGTTTATAAACAATTGTAAAGTTAATAAACAATTAAATTATTTATAAAAAAAAAAATTTTTTCGGTCAGTCTATTGAGAAATGGTAATTATGATTTTTAAAGAGGTAATAATTTCTTAACTAATTATTTAAACAATGCAAATATGTAAAAAACGGTTTTAAACAATTAAAAAATTTTTTTAAGAAAATATTTTTATTTTAAAAATCATTATTTGTCCATGACAACAATATGGTAAAAAAAAATTTTTAAAAAATATTAAACTTGTCTATTTGTTTATAAAAAAAATATTAACAAATGCCGCAAAAAAATATTTTTCGACGTTAGACAATGCCTCTATGCAATGCAAAAATAGCCATAATTCAACATTAAATTGAAAAAAAAATTTTATCAACATTTTTAATGATTTTCATTTTTTGTTAACTTAAAAAAATTATAATAAACAAAATATACAAATTTAAGATTTTTTTATAACGTGGTCTTGTTAAGTATATATATAAGAAGAGCTCCAAGAAGCCAAAAATTTATAGGCCAATTATTTAAACTTTTATACTGTCATTTGTAAAAATTAAAACCCTCGAAAAATTACTTAATTAACAATAGTATAACTTTTTGAAAAATCAACAAAAAAATTTTTTTCCAACGGGACTTTCTTCTTTGAAGTGTTCTGATGACACGATAATTTTTTTAAATTTTTCGATTGATATTTAATTCTATAAAAAAATTATTTTATGTCATAGACTCTGTTGAGCGGCAGCGCGGCCATGCTGAATCGGCCGCGCGGGGCCCTATTTTCAGCGCTAAATTAAAATTATAAATAATGGAGGTAGTGTTCCGGGAGGTAGACTTTTTTTTGGAAATTTTCTCCTCTTTAAGAATCTTTTTTTTAAATTTCTTAAATATTAATATTTTTTGAGATATTGCCAAAAAACGAAATACCTTTTTTTTTCATCTTAATTTGTTAATAACTTTTGCAATTTTTATCCTGCAGTAAAATCCTTCGAATACATTTTTCTAGACGTCATTCCGAATCCAATGAGCTATCGCACATATTTTTAGGACCTTTATCAAGAATTAACACCATTTTGAACATTTCGACTAGACTACCGATAAAAGTGTTGGAATCCATAATATTGAAAAATAGAATTAAATTTTGGAAAGACTTACCTCTGAGTCTTAATAATTGACTTTGAGTGTGTGTTAGGGGCTAAGTAAATGGTTGAAATATTGTTACTGGTTTACATTTACACTAATATTATAAAGAGGAAAGATTTGTATTTTTGTATGTAACGAATAAACTTCAAAACTACTGGACCGATTTCAAAAATTCTTTTGCCGTTAGAAAGCTACTTATCACTGCGTGACATAATATATTTTTACCACGGGAAAATACCATTTCCTACGGGAAAATTAATTTAACGCAGGCGAAGCTGTGGACGGAAGGCTAGTAATTAATAAACATGATCAACATTATACTGGAGTTTTATTTATGCTTAAATGTCAAGAATTAATTCCTAAAATAACAAACTCAATTACAAATTACTACGCTAAGGGCCGGCGCCCACTGCCGGCACAGCACGGCATGGCATGGCAGGTTATGCTGCGGCATCCCGCGGCGTTCCGTGGCATCCCGTGGCATGCCGAGGCATGACGTGGCACAGCATGCCGTGGCATGACGTGGCATCCCGTGGCATGCCGTGGCATCCTGCTGAAAGCCCAGCTACTCTGGCATCAATCAGTTTTGCACCGCGCGGATTCGAAGTTGGTTGTGTCGTTATGGTTGACTGGGATTTAGTATAATAGCACTTCTAGCTGAAGATGAAGAGAGACAAATAAAAACCGCTAATTTGACGAAAAGACGATTCTGGGTGCATAACTTATGGAGAACAAGATCTACAAAAGGTGAATTCGGCAACTTGTTTAATGATTTGAGATACGACATGCGAAAATTCTATTATTATTACAGAATGGACTATGAAAAATTTGAAAAGTTAAATGATTTACTAAAATCGCACATAAAGAAAACCAAAACTAATTTTCGATCGCCTATACCTGTTACAGAGAGATTGTCTGTATGTGGTAAGTGCATATTACAACACAATGATTCACTTACCTACCGACGTGTATACATACAGCTTTCCAGCTAGCTTTTTCTAGCTATTATTTTACAATCTAAGTTATTGTATGTAGATAGCTGACCGAAAAGACCGCTGCACAAGTTTCAACCTTATATCAACTAACTTAGCAATCATAATTCCTCGACACAAAGTGACCGATACGTCTCGCGCGACGCCGCGGCATCCCGTGGCATGACACGGCATGCCGCAGCATTCCGCGGCGCGTCGCGTCATACCGCAGCATTCCGCGGCGCGTCGCGTCATACCGCAGCATCCCTCGGCACGTCGCGGCATCATAGTATCGAAATAAAGTAACATGAATTCTAAACTCATTGTAATAAGATTCAAAATAACTTGATTAGTAATAAAATCCTTTGCTATGCCATGCCGTGCCGTGCCGGCAGTGAGCGCCGGCCCTAAATGGCCGTAAGTCCGACATGCGTCCCATTCTCTTAGTATTTTACTTCAGAATGTTAAACCAAAAAGACGCATATCTAATTAAAATAATAATAATTAATAATTATTAAATTTTATTTAAATATTAGTTTCAATTTAAAATGTTTTTTCATATGTCAAAAAATTATACAATTTGATTAATTTTTTAGTAGTGCGGTGACCAAAAAACTAAAATCGCTCGTTTCTGAAAACCTATATTCCTATAAAACAGAGATCCATCCTTTTGAATTAGGACGGTAGTGCAGTAGAGCATTTAATCTTAGTATTTCAAGCCATTAATTATTCACTAAGCAAGTAGATACCTTCAATGATAGTTACTGTCATGATCTTCAAAGTGGCTGGTATGCTCTTCAAGAGTTATCTAATCTTGAGCCGGGCGAGTTCGTGTTAATGTTGGCGAAGACGGCTGCCACTCGCAGTGACGCCGTTAATGTACGGTACCTATAGGTGCCATGGGCCATGACTATGTCCTCACTTAAGTGCCATCTATGTAAATTCCAAATGCCTGACTTATTATCCTCTTACGTTGACACATTTTAAGTGACTAACTCATAGAATATTCGAGCAAGTTTTAAATTAGAAAAATCACTAGCTCATTGTTTGTAGTTCGTTAAGGTAACGTAAATATTAAGCCCATCATAGGGCAAAATCGTAAACGTAGTAGGTAGCACCAGCAATATTTGTACCTAGAGTTTCATTAGAACAGGGTTCGCTGACAGCGGTTGGCGTATAAGTATTGCGGACTGTGAGTACCTACCTACACATATTCGCAGTGTCACTTAGAGGTCATGCACTAAATATTTCTAGTAAAATTCTATTGAATGTCGGCGACTTCATCGCATTTTTCATGGCATTGTCATTTGATAGTTACTCCCATCTTTCACTCTAGGGCAGGTAGATACCTACCGTATAGCAAACAGACTATGAGAACTCACTATTTTACAGTAAGTACAAAATATTTGAGAACCTAAAGTTTATTTGTATTTACTTGATCAGAATAATAGGATGAAACAGTAAGTACATATTACTAAGTATACCTAAAGTAAGTATGTAGTAAGTGTGTAGTAGTAAGTAGTAAGTACCTAAGTATGTAAAAACACCTGATATTATAATAAAGGTACGTAGCTTAGGAATCACTGAACACAACTAAATCCGATTAACAAACTGAGGGCGTGACCCTTCCTTAAATCACAAGGTGTAGTCTAACTAGTTGACTTACTTTATCACGACATTGACTTTTAAACAGTAGATTATCAGCACGAAACTATTTAATTCTGATTCAATTGATACATGGCTTGCGTGTCTTTGTTCAACTTCTACGCCTTGTCTAAATCTGTTATATATAATATGAGTACGTATTATAAATAAAACTAAATTTAGTTTAGTAAGGAACTTTGGGAGCACTCTTTAAAGTGAACTGTGGCCAGTCGTTAAGTATGCAGTCGAAATAGATTGAATATACTTTTTATAATTATATTATAAGTACGTATTGAATTTGTAGATCTAATGACAACGCAAGAATTGGGCAAGTAAATAACATAGGTAAGGTACATATAAAAACTTATAATATATAATACTTTACAATCTATAAGGCTACTTTATATATGAATAGATTTTATGTACCTTTCACTACGTCAGTAAACATAATGCAAAGAATATCATTTTATTAGAACTATACCTATAATGTACAGTCGCGGAATGAAAAGGTTCGTCACTTTTCGACTCTATGTCAACGAGTTAAGGTCGAAAAGTGACGAACCTTTTCATTCCGCTACTATAGTTTGGAAACAAAATTAATTTAATAAAAATAATTTTCTAATGTACATAATTAAATAATTAAATCTAAATATAAATGAAAATTAATCGAATTACTAAGAGTATAGTATTCAAAAAGAATAAGAGTCAAAAATTATTTATAGTAGGTACCTAGACCTACACTAATTCCTTGATAAAAAATTAATTAACATCAAAACATAACAAAAAGAAAAGATAAAGAAATGACTTAAACTATATTTACTTCCATTTGTGTCACTTCGCAGCCTATATACGTCCCACTGCAGGGCATATAGGCCTCCTCTCAGAACGAGTGGGCATGGGCCGTAGTTCCCACGCGGGCTCAGTCCGGATCGGAAACTTTTGTGTTGTTGTACTATAATTATAATTATGTGAGTCAGTATAATGAAAACAAACTCGGCACTCTCGGTTCGCGTTTACGGTCACAGTTCTTCCTAACACTACTTTACTGCCCGCTTCGTTCGTCGTTATACTTAACGGAGACCTTCGTCAATGTAAAATAAGTATTTAACCTAATATTATAAGCTTAGAGGATCGTATGTAATTCCAATAGTATTTGAAATGTTATTATTGTTATCATCTTAGTTAATAGTACATTATTTTCGTGGTCCGGAAGTAGGCAATTGCTGGCTGAGTGTGAGTATTAAACGGACGAACTTGCGAGTCCGTTTAAGTAATACGAAGCCAGCAATTGCTATTCCAGCCGAGACTAATATAAAGCTTTTCTCAAAATGGTGAAGGAAAAAAACATAGAATAACCTTTTACTAACTTAAATAGGTACAAAGAATTGCAAATCACTTAAAATTAAATGCTATTTAACCCTTTCCCGAAAACTGCAGGTGTATTTTTCTACCGAAAACACCACAAGGGTAAGTAAGGTCGCGGATTTTGACCAATTCGGTCGTTTCAAATTTACCTAGCTTATTATAAATTACTGGTGACACCTAGAGGTTTGAAAACAATTTTAGTATAAGCGACAAAAACTGTCAAGGTCGCAATTGCAATAATTGATCTAAACTTCTTCAAAAAATTTATAAAAATATATTTGTGTCTAAAACGTAACGAAAGTCGTCTCATTTTTTCGACACCGAGTTATTAAAACCATTTTTTTCATAATATTTTACTTGTTATGATTTTATGTATGTTTTAAAACAAAATTATATGACATTACAACCATAGTTCAGCGGTTACAGAATTATTATAATGAAATAATTTATTGTTTTCTTTGTTTCTTTTATCATACATATATGAATTCCACGTTTACGTTACGAATACTTATGTGACGCTTTATAACGTTATTTCTAAAACCAATTTGGGTAGAAATTGGTTTTCGTATACCGGCAACTCATGTTTTAGTAGGGCAACACCAGTGAGTGACAGATATCTCGCTAGTCTGATGATAAATCGAAGTCGAAGTAGACGCTGCAAAAGTTTTGCCAAAAAAACTAAAAAAGTGCCTATGTGATTTTAAATGTATGTAGTATTTATTTTTAACCGGCTGTTTTTTACATGATAGAGTAGTGTTTTTTAGGTAGGTGACATGTATTATTGTATTTAAATTAACGATCTCTTCTTCTTGCGCTGCCCTTATCCTACAAAAATGCGGTTGGCACATGTTTTCTTCTTCCAATTTCCTCGTTCTTCCGTCAAACTTGAAGATCAGATATAAAAGATCAGAGAGATCAGATACTTAATTCCATCACCGTTCATCAGGTTGCTAAACTTATTAACTGTGCAATACCTATTGCGTTCAGTTCATGTGCGTAGTTGTTACGATTATACACTCATCGGGAAAATAATCCACTCACCCTATTTTTTTTATTACTGTAAAAATGTGTTTCAATTAACGCTTTTTTAATAGGTAAATAAAAAAATAGGGAAGGCGGATAATTTTGACACTGAATACGTTTATAATTATTTTCCAATAAAATGTAAAAAATCGAATAATACAAAAAATACATTTCATTTTACATCATAATGATAGAATTAATTTAAGTAATTGTAAAAGTACACTAGGTATTTTTTGTTAATAAAAACTTTATTTTTCTTTATTACTTGTCTTTTTAGTTTTAGTTTCGTTATCGAATAAAATTGTGTCAGTAAGATCTAAGTTTTATAGGAACTTACGTTACGTTTTATAGTGACGTAACGTATTTTTTATGTTACTTCTATGTCACAATTGGTCAAAATCCGCGGCCTTACCCACAAGCTGTTTCAAACACAATAAAGAAAGTCCGGAGTTCCAACAAAACAACTGATACCGGTCATTTGAGTTGGCTGTATACGAATATTGCCAACTTATTACCATGGCCGTTTTAACTTTTTTAAAAGTTTGAGACTCGACAATAATGGAATTTTCTCAACAATATCCGTAAAAGTTGACATTATTCTTTACATATCAGAACGTGCAGTGCGTAGTTTATGGTCAGTAAAAAAATTAAAAAGTTAAAAGCATTGCAGGCTCGATAAACTCGACAACAATGTCGCATACAAATTCCATTATTGTCGAGTCTCAAACTTTTTAAAAAGTTAAAACGGCCATGGTAATAAGTTGGCACTATTCGTATACAGCCAACTCAAATGACCGGTATCGGTTGTTTTGTTGGAACTCCAGACTTTTTAGGGTTCCGTAGTCAACTAGGAACCCTTATAGTTTCGCCATGTCTGTCCGTCTGTCTGTCCACGGCTAAGCTCAGAGACTGTTAGTACTAAAAAGCTGTAATTTGGCATGAATATACATATCAGTTATGCCAACAAAGTAGTAAAATAAAAAAATAAAAAATATTTTTTTAGGGTACCTCCCATAAACGTAAAGTGGGGGTGATTTTTTTTTCTCGACTAACCCTATAGTGCGTGGTATCGTTGGATAGGTCTTTTAAAACCATTAGGGGGTTGCTAACATAATTTTTCTATTCAGTGATCTGTTTGCGAAATATTGAACTTCAAAGTGAAAATTTTCATTAAAATCGACCGTCCCCCGCCCCCCCCTCTAAAATCAAAACTGTTGGGTGGAAAAATTTGAAAAAATTCAGAATCGTTGTAAATATATTAAATTTACAAGGAAAATTATAGCGGCTAAGATTGCTTGGGAAATATTTGTAGTTTAAGAGTATAAAACATATCTAACCTTGGAAGATTCCGTACACATACGAAATCCTTAGAAAAATATTACTTGATTTTTTCATAATGGCTACGGAACCCTATCTTGGGCGTGTCCGACACGCTCTTGGCCGGTTTTTTATTTTATTGTGTTTGAAACAGCTTTGGTGTGTCTGTTTAATACTCATACTCAGCCAGCAATTGCCTACTTCCAGGCCACGACAATAATGTACTATTGTATGCGAATTTGTCAAGTTTATCGGACCTGCAATGTTTATAACTTTTTAATTTTTTACTGACCATAACTATGAGTACCTGGGCGACCGAGCTCAGCTCGGGCAGTAACTCGGTACCAAGCGTTTTCCCAGAGATAAGGCCAAGCTAGATCAATTTTTCATCCCCGAAAACCCCCAAATACCAAATTTCATCGAAATCGTTGGAGCTGTTTCCGAGATCCTGATTATATATGTGCGTGGGAGGGGGTTCAGGAGGTCTCAAAGGGGGGATGAAAATTTCATTGATTTTGCCGTAGGATACACCGTTTTCAAGATATTTGACAAAAACACCGGAGGGGGTGAGGGAGGGGGTGAGTCACGTTAAACTATCGTCCGTAAACCGACTTTACAGACAACCGGCTTTTCCTGTTCTGTACCTCTACCATGAGTTACACTAGTTCACAGTAACCGTACTCGCTAGCGACGGCGTAAATGATTTGTATGGAGAATCGTGTACAGCGCCTCTAGCGGTCACTTACGGAAGTACAATTCTCCATACAAATCATTTACGCCGTCGCTAGCGAGTACGGTCACTGTAAACTAGTGTAACTCATGGTAGAGGTCCTGTGCTCCCAATAGGGAACGTGCACATAGACGGTGCTGCCAACTGGTGCCATAAGGGTGCCATCAATTTGAATGTTTTACCTTAATAAGTTTGTTTTACTGTCCGCATAGTGTCTCTTCTGTCGCATTAGTGCTGCCGCCTATAGTTACTGCACGTTCCCTATAATACTTTTTCTCACAAAAAAGTAACTTTTTCTCACAAAAAAAAAACTTGTCCTCACAAAAGAAGAAACTTGACGTTTTCTCATGAAAAATAAACTTAAAAACAAAACTAAAAATCTTGAAAAAAAAACGTGGAATCGAACCGAGGTCGGCTGGATCCGCGACCACCCGATTTCTAATGTGCCATTATGATCTGCTCGAAGTCGGCGAAATTTAGCTTTATATTCTAATGCAAACAAAAATAGCAGGAAAACACGAGTAAAAGCGATTTTCTGAAAATGAAACATAGCTAGATCAGTTTTTCATCCCCGAAAACCCCCACATACCAAATTTCATCGAAATCGTTGGAGCCGTTTCCGAAATCCTGATTATATATATACATATATATATACAAAAATTGCTCGTTTAAAGGTATTAGATAGATAGATAGATTAGATACATGTGTAACGTAAAAGGAATGGACTGCAATGAAAACGACGATGTAACTTAAATAATGGTAAAAAACTTTTAATAGCAAGCAACCAAACCATACAAATTCACTCACAGAACTTCAACCACACAACGACATAAAAAAGAATGACAAGCACTTTTTTTTAAAAAAGGTATAAAAAACAGTAAAAAGTATCAAAAATGCAAGGAGTTCGCTACACTATGCACTTCGCGTTCTGATATGTAAAGAATAATGTCAACTTTTACGGATATTTTTGAGAAAATATATTTAAATTCGTAACATCATATCAGCCAAAACTAGGCCACTACTGGACAAAGGCCTCCCCCAAAGAGTTCCCCACGACCGCTCCTGCGCAGCCCGCATCCAAGTGGTTTAAACGACCTTTACATCGTCGGTCCATCTTGTGGGCCTTGCCTTCCCACGATACATCTTTCGGTTCGCTATCGACAAACTAGAACCTTACTTACCCCATCGGGTGCATTGGATCGGTATATACATGTACCTAATACATATTATAAAACCGGCCAAGTGCGAGTCGGACTCGCGCACGAAGGTTTCCGCACCATTATCTATAAAAACGGTAAAAAAAATCACGTTTGTTGTATGGGAGCCCCCTTCAATATTTGTTTTATTTTAATTTAATAATTTATTTTTAAAGTGCTAACTAAATATTCTGTGAATATTTCAAGCATTGCCGTTATCAATATCGAGCAAAAATGAGCAAAAAATCACGTTTGCTGTATGGGAGCCCCCTTAAATATTTATTTTATTCTATTTTTTAGTATTTTTTGTTATAGCCTCTGTAATAGGGTCCAGTTTTTACCCTTTGGGTACGGAACCCTAATAAATTGATTATTTATTAAGCATAAATGTTATAGGTTATAGGTACCGTATATTATTATTTACTTCGTGTATTACAATACCTATCTAAACTTTATATTAAAATATAGTCATTGCTGTTATATCTAACGTTTATTATGTGCAGTGAACGTTAGATTAAATTGTATAATAAGTTGTACTTAATACCTTATCGGACGCACCCGCAGGAATCGGCTGACAGGCGAGCCACCTGTCCTACCCAAGGCAAGAAATGTACCTAAATAAATAAGTCAAGGAACGATTGACACCTATTGACCTAGCTAGTCCCAAACTAATCAAAGCTTGGACTATGGGTACTATCCAACGGATAAACATACTTAAAATATATATTAACCTCCAAGAGCCAAGACTGAAGTACAAACATTCGTATTTTTCATACAAATATCTGCCCTGACCTAGGATCGAACCCGGGACCTCAGCTCTACTTAGTCAATTTCTCTAAGCTCTAAGGTTCTATCCGGTAGTCAAATAAGAATGATAAAATCTTGTTCGCGTTGTGCAGCTGATTTGTTGTGTACTAGACTTGAGTTAGAAGCTAACACTTGTACGACTTGTACCCACATGCCGTTCAAATCTCGAAACGTTTTCTCGAATAGTCTCCTGCGCCTAATACACGATTGTGTTGTGTTGTGTACCTAATTGAGGTGTCAATACGCGACCGTCCTTGACGTTCAGGATGACCGCCCACGCACAGCAAAATCTCAGAATAAATCTTACTTAATGAGCGTATATGCACGTGGAGACGTATACGTACTTTTGTTTTGGTTATATGTAAATAGCTGTTGCCCGCGACTCCGTCCGCGAAAAAGGGGGGGGGGGGATAAAAAAATAGCCTACGACCTATTCTCAGACCTACCGAGTGTAGAGAAAAAGTTTCATAAAAATCGGCCAAGCCGTTTGGGAGGAGTTCGGTAACAAACACCGTGACACGAGATTTTTATATATTAGATTTATCCTTCTTCTGCGTTAATTGGTCACATTCCTATCTAATTAGATTACTTATGGCTGATTGAAGCAACGCCATGCTTTTCTAAGGGTGGAGTTCAAGACGTGTAATGCTGGTAAATAAATAAGCATACGTAATTCGAAAAATTCCTCTGTGCAACAGACAATTTATTGACCATACTATAGTTGGTTAACTTAATTTATTTGTTACAACGGAATTTCTTCATGGTTAACCCCCGGTGGTCGTGGCCCAACTTTTTAAATTCCACCCCCAAGCATTATACCACAATTACCTTATCTTCACGAAGGTATACCTACATATAATAACACTATTAAGTATTCTAAAATAATCCTAACTTAACTTGAACGAACACAAAAGCTAGCAGGTATTACCTAACTATCTTCCCATTTACGAGTAATAACATTGTAATAAAGGTGCTTATGAAAACCATTTCCACCCTAAGATGAGGTTTCCTATACGTCATTGATTTTGAACTTCTTCGTCATCCAAGAACCCTCCACCTACCAGATCTTAGATAGTAAGTATACCTAGACGTCCCTCAAAGAACGACGCACGAACCGTCGCTCCCTTTGTAAAGCATCATAGTTCGGATGTTCTAATCCAATAGAGGTCACTTTTCTCGAAGCATGGTCAGAGGTTGTCTATGGTTTTTATGCAATGATATATTATCCGACGATAAATTAATGTTTCACTTAACTACGGTAGTAAATGACTCGTACTCGTATACATCGACTTGTGTACTGAGTTGCGTAGCGTTAATTCCAATCACAAGTCCAGAATCATCCTGCATGTAGTAACCAACTGTTTTAAAGATCTAGTTACTAGAGCCCGCGATCTCGGACGGCGTTTCCGCCGGCTCTCCCCGATACGCGTGGGCGCGGCACGTGCCGTCTCTTCGTACAAAATGCACACTCGCGCGCTTTCGATTAGAGTTCGTCATGATAGAGAAGAAAATAAAACGGAGGCGCCACTTTCTTCGTAACTGTCACATGTTAGACGTAAAATAACTAATTAGTTACTCGTAAGTCTTTTTCTACCCTGCCAGTGTGGAAGTGAATGATGTGACATACCGTTTCAATGTCTGCAAAGCGAAATAATAATATGCTTCGTATGTACAATGCCGATCCCGATAATGGTTTGTAGTAATTATATTGATAATGCAGTCAGAAAACACTTTTTTCGGGCAATCAAAACAAAGTGCCTCCTGTGATAAGAAACCCGCGTAATTAAAGCAATAATGTCGAGTATAATAGTTATCAGTTAGATAAGTCTCAGGTTAACAAACGAGCGCGGCGTGGGCGGACCTGTGCAGGCTGGCTCCTACGTTTCATTCACAACTAACCCACTT
This sequence comes from Archips xylosteana, assembly GCA_947563465.1. NCBI lineage: Eukaryota > Metazoa > Arthropoda > Insecta > Lepidoptera > Tortricidae > Archips > Archips xylosteana. The sequence continues at coordinate 17,971,846 of OX387343.1, forward strand.
AACGTATCAATGAATATAAGTATATCAATGAATGCCCATGACATCAAACATCCATATTGCTCTCGTATTATGTAATGCTCTGATGTATATTATTTACTGGTAACATTTATTTACGTGTTTTAATCTACGTAAAATTGTATTACTTAGCTCATATTGATTAGACATAAGGTATCTTTGGCTACGCAGTCCAAAAGTATGTATGTGCGTGCCTTGGTGGGCTAGGAAATGCAGCAGCTCTATGTCGCACGATATTCCGATTTAGGTATATTGGCCATAAACTACGATATTCCAAATACACCATATATGCTAGGGCCGACAACGCACTGGTATCGCGTAAAGCGCTGCGAGTGTCTATGGACAGTAGTGTTCACTTAACATCAGGTGACCCACTAGTTCGTTTGTCTGGCTTCACTAACATAAAATTCCAAATTGCATTGGCTGAAATTTTCATCTATAGTCAACCGGAAGAACACGTTGCACGTTCTATTGCCTACCAGGAGTTAAGATTAAGTTATTTAAAGACGGTCAGAACATGTAATTTAGAAATCCTTAATGTAATTAAATTGTTCGGTATCCGGCCGTTAAGCCGGACGTCCACGCACGGCTGTATTTTAACAAGACAATTACCGCAATTGGCGCGACCAGAGACATAAAGAAATCCCCCGATGACAACAATAGCAATTATAAATAATGTTAAATTACAGTCAATTGGGACTCCGCTCGTGACTGCTCCGTAAGACCAACGTCAGTTTTTTCATAGCTTTTTAATGTAGATTTAAATTAAGCCTGGGGCCCGATTTTTTAAGTCACATCACTCGAAAATTGCATTTGAAAGTGAGTAGAGTTATAGTAGACAATTACAGCTTCCAGTCAATCTTGTCAACTAGTCAAAATTTTAATTGGAGCTGTATGTAGTATAATAGCAATGCATAAATTTATAACCCTTTCGAATGGCATTTTCGAGAGATGTTAATTAAAAAATCGGTCCCCTGACGTTTTTAAATTGTAAATTTTATCTAACCCAAGTAATCAATATAAACAAGCTTTTATTCGTATGTTTTTGTTCTTGCCAGGACACGACTTGTTAATTTATAATAATGATAAGAAGTTAATGGTCTCAGCGGGGGCTATAAATAAAATTTAAAGACATGTACATGCCATGTTGTGGGGTATATACTTCCTTGAGAGGCCGGCAACAGTTTAGTGACTCTCCTTGAGTCGTTGGTATTCATTCATGAACGGTGGTGATCATTTTCCATCAGATGACCTGCTAGCTCCTTCCTTTTCCCATTAATTCCTTCCTCATTAATCCCATCCATTTTAATTACAAATTATAATTTATAGTATATATTTTGATGATGATGATGATGAAGATCTTGCTTGATGGGAGTAAACAGCGCGTTTATTATCTGTTAGTTTTTCTTTTTTTTTCATTGTTGTTACATCAATTTAAAACAGAATTGTCAACGAGACTAATTAAATCAATCAAGAATCCACGGATGTCGACTTGGTATCTCCGTCGTGGCTGCTGCGTAGTACTTCAGCCGACCTATTCGCTCGCGCCCACGACCTTTTTAGGGAAGGGCCACTCACTAAGCCATTCGCCCCACGCAACTTCGCGCTGATTACGAAACATTTTGTGGAATCTGAATGTTTCTTGGGTAAAGGTAACTTACCATTTATAGTCTTTGTACACGAACTGTTTTTTGTAAAACTTAAGCGACTAGTTATGTGCGTTATTTTTTGATTCCGTTCAATTATACCCTCGCACACACATGCCCGAAATAATAATAGCAATTTAATGTCTATGACCTGGAATCGCGTATATTTGTTCCTACTATGTACTATGTAAGTAGTAATGTAGTCGCTTCGTACAGATTTAATCATTATGTTATTCAGGTGATTGAGCCGTAATGCAGGCGGAGAAATGTAGAAAGACAGACGGGTTTGGTTAGAATCGTGACGTGAAAGAGCCTTCTTATCTCCGGTACCTATAAGAGCTAGTTACAGCAAGTACCTTCGCGGTGCAGAGTCAGTTCACGGCTAACCGAGGCGACCTTACCGACGGTAAAATAAAGCACACAACGTACCTACCTCCTATAGTTAGCAAGTATGGCAGCCTTACGTCACTAAAAATGGTAGAATTATGTTATTGCTGTTCGCTCAGTGCTCGTTGCTGCGCGAGTTGTATGTATATCCCATTCCATACGTATTAGGTACTCTAACATATACTAAATATACCTACAAAAATGATGATTAAGGCGGCAGACTGATCAGTAGGTACCTCTTACTGCCTGCCGACTTGTAGCGAACGCATAAATAGTAACTTTACTATTAGAACTGAGCTTAACCCGTTACTGAAAAACAAAGCCGGTTGTTTAGTCTACCGTGATTTCCTGTAACAGGAACCATAAATAAATAAAGGTATTTTCCTCATCAGTAAATGAAGGGTCCACGGAAAGAACAAGTCTAGTCACCTAAGCAACTTATTGAGTTATAGCGGTTTGAAAGTTAAATAGGTATCACGAACAATTACTAAGGTAACCATTTCCTTAAAAGTGAAAAGAATTAATTATATTTTTCAGATATCCCTATTTAATCCAGTAGTAAGTACCTAAGTTATGGTACTTTGCAAGCTCTACATTTTAAAATTTAAATCTCTTTTTTCAAAAGGTATCTAGACAATTAGACATGTTCGTTCCGTGTACCTACTTATCCTTTAAATGTATCCAAGTGGTTCAATTTAATTCAAGTTAAAATTATAGGTAATGTTTGATTTTTTTGATTTTGAGTTTATGCCATTTTCTAACAAGAGTTAATCGCACCAGCAATAATGCACAGCGCGGCAAACGTGTCAAAACAAAAACAAAACACGCCTAATGGCTGACAAGCAACCAGGGCCCAATTGCATAACAAAGTACAACTAATATTACAAGCGGAACTCTCGCTTCAGTTATATTAACTAGAAAGGGATTCCGCTTGTAATATAAGTTGTACTTTGTTATGCAATTGGGCCCATATCTAAGTATTGGCCGTAAAATTTAACTCGAATGGCAATTTATTGCTTATTTTAGGACTTTGGAACTTTAAAATATTTTATTTAACACTGAGTGCGTATACTTAGTTGAACTACAAACTTACCTAGTACGTGCTCTTATTCTCAGAATCGGCAACTTAATAAGTACCTACCTACTTATTTACCTTACTTATAAGCTATGTGTACTTGTATTAACTTTTAAATCTTGATGAACGTCATGTCAGAGTAACGTTATTTAAAGCCGTCTTTTTTTTAGAATAGAAATTAATCTACCTACTTCAACTTTTTTTTTATTGAAACACGTTGTTAAATGTGTATTTTAACAAGCACAGTCGGTAATCGAGTGCAACCATTGGCAATATCTCGGACGTTGTAAATCGAACACGTTATCAAAAATGTCTGTTCATTATTAATGCCCCCATTTCTTGATAGAGATATATGGAATGCAACTTCTTCGAATCATTAAATTGGCTACGGTATGCAAATAACCAGATAACAAACAAAGTAATAAATAATTATATTACAGGAGACAGAATTTTGGTGTTATATAAAGACCAATCGATATCCGTAAAGTGTCATAGAGTAGGAATAAAAATGTGGTTGGTCATACGACACCGCGGTCGCAACGAGGTCGCCGCGCGAAGGTGCAAGTGGTTTGCCCGCCGCCGCGGGGTACTAGACAAAACGGCGCTTCGTCGCCCAGCGCGCCTACTAGACAATACTCGCACCTAGGTACCCAACTAATGCCAAGTGGAATTAATAGCACTAAACATTTAAAATTACACGAATTTGAATGAGATGTAATAATTTGACGAACCTAATTCTAGAACGAATTGCTGAAGATAATTTTGTTTTTTAACTCTCAATTCACGCGGGCATCAAGAAAAGTGCAAACATAGAACACGTTAAGGCATTCAAGCGCTTAGTATTATTTTAAAGTACGCTTCATCAAACCAGTATATTGATTGACATTAAGTAAACAGTTCGTGACCCGTAGTACAACAACGGCCAGACTGTGAGGCGGCTGCGCCCACGCATCTTTCAATCGAGTCGTCGTTCACCTACGCGCACCTAAATTCTTAATGACTGTCTATGTCGAAGCGAAAGATCATATGAAGCGCCATAAAGCAAGCCAAATTGTTCAATTTTATAGTAAATCAGTTATTATATAAATATTTTATATTTAGGCAATCTAATCAATCATCTACCTCCTACTTAAGCTTTTGCTTACTAGAAGGATATACATACTCATAATGTCGATCAAACGAGCATTGAACGTGTTAACGTACCCTTTGCCTTTCGTACAATAGAACCACCAAATTTGAAGATTGTGTAAAATGCAATCAACCGGAAACCTGACAGTAGACTACGAGTATTTGTGCATCACCTCGTTTTATAGTTCCGGTGGTTGTCTGACTTTCTCAGGGCAGCTACCGTAGTACAGTCAGCCAGGGTACTAGAAGAGTACGTAACCGCGACTATACTTATTACGTTTTAGCATGTTTTTGAAACATTTAATGGGGACTGATTTTTATCACTCGAATGTACTATTTAAAATTGGTAACAATATGTGTAGTGCTGCAGTTTATTTTTATTTTATTACGCGTCAAAAACTTATCTATCCCTGTAAATTTGTAACACCTTTATTTTATGTTTGGAGTAAATAGAAATAGATTTTCAGATGTAATATCAAAAATCACCCCCTTGGTCTACATTTTTGCCTTTAATGGTCTCGCGAGGAAGAATTTAAGTATGAGCTCTAATATTCACGAAGGTTTCGGGTGTGACGTGACGTGACACCTTTTAACTGTTGGTAGTCAAATTGTAATTTTCCGGTTGTCCTTGTTCTGCCTAACAACTGTTTGCCTATTTTCAGTTTGCCTAATTTAAGATAACCTAATATTACTTAACCTAATGTTTCATTTTACCTAATTTTCATTTTAGTGAGTCATTTTGCATACAACTTACTTTACATAATTTTGTTTCATCTAATTTTAAAAGACCTAATTTTCATTTTCTATAAACTTATTTCGTATAATGTTTGACTGACATAATTATATTTTGCCTAACGTACATGTCGCATAATTTCATTTTGTATAAACTTATTTCGTATAATGTTTATTATTAACGTAGTTCATAACACTCAGTTTTCCGTGAATTTTAGTAATAACTTCACTGTTGAAACTTTATAACTTATCAAACAAATTAGATTTTCCGGGTGGTCATAAAAAAAAAAACTAACACCAAAGGCTAATGTGGAAGCTGCGCTGCGCTACGCTCCCGCATTAGCCTTTGAACCTAACCATACCGAGTCGCTTCCGCTCCGACAGGTCTTGCTCGCTCGCTTCGCTCGCTCGCTGGCTTCAATCACAAAACAAGACTTATGCAAATGATGTTAGTTAAAACGTTATTCGGCTATAAGATGATTAGTTAAAATAAGAATCGATAAAGTGAGTTTTCGATAAAATAATATTAGACAAAAAAAGACATATGCAAATGATGTTAGTTAAAACGTTATTCGGCTATATGATGATTAGTTAAAATAAGAATCGACAAAGTGAGTTTTCGATAAAATAATATTCGACAAAACAAGAGTTATGCAAATGATCATTTAGTAAAAATGAAAATTAGACAAAAGAAAAATTACAATATATAATGAAATTATATAAATTGACTTTAGACAAACTATTCATTATAGTAAAAGTTGTTAGACAAAGTGAAATTAGGCAAAAAAAAGTTTAGACAAGTCAAGGGAATACCTAATTTTCCATGAAATATACACATGTTTTTAGCCTTTGATGTCCCTCATTATTAGAATAGAATTATAGAAGATGATGATCTTTTTCCTAGATTTATTTTTAATATATTTTAACACCTAGATTATAGGTCCTAGAACTTTTAACGTGTAGTGCTAAATAAAATGATATTTAAATGCCATAATTGCGTTTTCCGCCCTACGCCTGTTCTTACAGCATAAGATAACCTCCATTTTTCACGTTTGCGAGACAAAGCTCTAAGAAACCAACTATAAAACGCAAAGCGAGACCGTTCAGCCCACGTTTAGACCCACTTTCATCTTCGACCGGAAGAGTCCATCTGCACGCAGCGGCAGCACCGTGAAGTATGCGGCCATCCCGCTCCCGCACTCCCGCGGCGTAGGCCCTTCGCCCACCAGCCCGGAAGGGAAAGCTCGGGCGAATTTATGATAGCTCGTACCAAGTATAAATTTACAAGCCAAATAGACACTTAACAGCGTGGTGATAAATCGCCAACACGTGCTCCTTGACACGAAAAGCACTTATGTAAATGTCGTACTTAGAATGAACCCGCGATATGAACACTTAAAAAGTAACATTAAAAAATGTATTTATGAGTATACTTAGAACTTGTTTGAGGACAGGTTTTGCGATGAGCTGTAGACACTAAAAATGTTTTCGGCGTTTTGGCTTTGAAGAAGAAACTAAGCGAGTATTGCTTCGGCTTACAAACCGCTATGATATGACTATCATTGCTCAGACCTCCACGTGTGCCGCGGGTGATGACTGATAAAGCGTTTCCCGAGTTCAGGTTCGGTTTCTGTTAAAAGCTGATACTAGTGGTTGTCACATGCTTCAACACCGTAAAAAACATTTTTTTTTATATTTACTATGTGTTCTCTGTTTTTTGTTAACTAAGTATCTGAAATTTGATGAGCGTATACATACATATGTACTATAAAGAGGTCACTAACATTCACATATCTAATGAACACAATATAACTGTAGAATATATTTATTTACATACCTAAAAATCCAGGTACCTACTTGAACAAACTAAGAGCTAATTTTGGTATTCAAACTTACTTATTACCTACTTACTTATCTTGTGTAATCAACCAAATATACCTAGGTGCAGAAACGTGACAATGGATACATGGATACATATTTAATAAACGCAGATAATACTATGGTTCCACCGTTTATTCTTTAGGGCCAGTAGGTAACATTTCCATTGTATCCGTCTACCGATATCCTTACTCGTACCAATACGTGTTCGTGAGACAATGCTACGGCCAAATCTTCACGCAGAGTTTTACGTAGTTTCTAGCGCAATCACATTGAACCTTGCTTGTCCAGACTAGGGATGTCATGGAGCTTCGTATAGTTGGATCGTCGGAACTTCCAATTTATTTTACACCTACGATTTTGATTTTAACTCAAATAATATTGTATCGAAGATCGAAACGCAGCGAGGAACCACAACCAGAACAAATACCTACCCTATTACAAGAATTTTATTTGTGTCGGTGGGAATCCTTTACCATACGAATTTTTCGTTCCATAGTTATTTTATTTTATTTATTATTATATTAATAATAGTATAAAACAAAGTCGCTTCCAGTCTGTCTGTCCCTATGTATGATTAAGATTTTTAAAAATACGCAAAGGATTTTGATGCGGTCTTTTTTATTAGATAGAGTGATTCATGAGGAAGGTTTATACTATGTATAATAGGTACAGTACATGCATTTTTGCAACCGTGCGAAACCGGGGCGGGTCGCTAGTAGTTAGGTATTTATTTGTGGGTAATTTAATGTGTTAGATAAGTTTCGAGCATTCATTGAGCTTATGAATACTTACTTTAAATTTTAGTGAATTTAAATTACCAGTGTTTTTAGGGTTCCGTACCCAAAGGGTAAAAACGGGACCCTATTACTGAGGCTCCGCTGTCCGTCCGTCTGTCCGTCTGTCACCAGGCCGTATCTCATGAACCGTACGTAATAGCTAGACAGTTGAAATTTTCACAGATAATGTATTTCGGTTGCCGCTATAACAACTAATTACTAAAAAATAGAATAAAATAAATATTTAAGGGGGCTCCCATACAACAAACTTGATTATTTTGCTCGTTTTTGCTCGATATTGATAACGGCAGCAGGTAGACGCTTGAAATATTCACAGAATATTTATTTATATATCCTCTTTAAAAATAAATAATTAAATTAAAATAAAACAAATATTTATGGGGGCTCCCATACAACAGACGTGATTTTTTTGAGATACTGGTACGGAACCCTTCGTGCGCGAGTCTGACTCGCACTTGGCCGGTTTTTTTCTTTTAAACCACCTCCGACTTCGATAAATCAAAAATCTCACTTGAAACCTCTGGCTCCGACACTTCCGCTTTTATACTTAATTTTTTTAGCATTAGAAAGAAGGGAAGCGATCTTGACGTAATATATTATTAATGGAAAACGATTTTGAAAAATAAATCAACATTCATAATAAAACACATTAAACATTCATTTCTAACATTTGGTAGCATAGCTTACGGTTGTGGTACCAACTCTGAAGATGAGCTCTGGTTGAGTTCGAAAAGCGTCAGTGTAGTTTGGTGGTGGTAATAATGGTTGGGTTTGTGTGATTTCTGTGTTCGTACAGTGTGGACGTGGAGGAACTGCATGAACACGCATTTCTTACATAAACGTAACTGTCGTAAGGTCGCGGGTTAGCAAAGTAATTGTTTCTGTTCATTAATATGGACCTCCGCAAAGTAACGCCTGATTCAATAAATTATTTAAAAAATAACGAAATAATTAGAGAACCATATTAGCATATTATTACGTGAATACGTATATCAATTCTTTATCCGTAATAAATAACATTACTTTTTGAAAGAAGTATTTACATCACAGCAAATATGTAACAATTAGCAAAGACATAATAATAATATGGTAATTTACATTCTTTTGGTTTCATAAGCAATAGTTACTATTATTATTATTATTTTAAAAGATTGTTTACCCTCTTTCTAATGCTAAAAAAACGAAGTATAGTATGCGCACGATTGTTACATCCCCAGTCTAGCCGTGTCGCAACATCGCAAATCTTTGTCTTATCTTTGGCCGCAGAACGCCCCGGCGAGCGCGTCCCGGTTCCGTTCGGCAACCGGCCTAGCCGATCAGTCTCACCTCACCCCAAATTCCTGCAAGGACACTTCCATCTAGATTTATTCGTACGCGCGTGGCACGGCGGTGATTCGTCGCAATAACCGACGTCCGCCTGCCCACGTGCGCCCACGTCACGACCTAATACGAAATTTAGAACAAATCTTACAAGTTGCTGGACGCTGGTGCTTTAGAGACGATTGCAGATGACGCCGACGTCCTGGTATTGATTTACGGACGCTAGGGCTGCGGTAGATACTTACCTACTTTGGCACTACTAAGCAATAATATTGAATATGCTTGCTTAACAGTAAACTATTACTTTAAGAACTTTATCACAAGCTAAGCATTTTGTTACCAGTGTATTTAGGTAATTGATTATATGTATCTTGAGAGAATATACTTCCTATGGACCATTGGTACCAAGTCAAGATCTGATGATGGGATCCTAAGGAAATCGAGGGCAACCCTCTAAATTTTATAGGCGCACCTATGGCGACTTTGGCATTTTAAGCATTAAGGCAAGTATTTGCATTCAGAAAGTATCGTTTGGTAAACTGGACCCGATGAAGAAGACCGCAGATGGCCAACAGATCTCCTCAACAACGGTTCCAATCTTGCAAGTTTAAATTTGACCCACTTTCCGGTTTCCGATTGAGCTGAAATTTTGCGTGCATGTGTAAATCGGATGACAATGCAATATCATTATGACATGGAACTAATCTGATGATGGAGCTGGAAGGTAGCCATAGAAACTCTGTAATAAAACGTTACGACCGCATCGAGTTTGGGCTCGTTTGATTCGTCTTGACGATTACTTTGACCCCAGATGGTAACCGGGGTCTGACGATGGAGCTGGAAGGTGACCATAGGAACTCCGTAATAAAAAGACATAACCCATAACTCTGGTCTCGTTTGGTCCGATTTGACGAGTACTTTGGTAGGTAAACAAAGGAAAAAGTTCAGTCACGAAAAAAGCTTGTATCAAAAACAGAATTTTTAATATTATAAACTTATTTCGAACTTTCGAAGTGTAACTGACCGTTTTATACAAATACTTAAAATAAAAAACAAAAAAAATTTTTTTTATAAAAATTTAAAACCACGTTTTTAAAACACCCAAAATCTAAAAATCAAAGAAAAATTAAATAAAAAAGAAAACGACTACAAAAAGCATGAAAAATATATTTCTGGGTGAATCAACTTTTTTTACAAAAAATTTGACTCCTGGACAACCTAAGCATTTTTCATTTATCTCTCAATTGGTTTAAGTGTAACATTAAGTCACTTATGGATGGATAACATCTCATATCCTTCGTCCAGAATTGTATAATTATGTATATAAATGTATTTGTTTTTAGTCAGCAGGCTGTTTTTCGGCTCATATTTTCCCGTTTGTTTGTTCATACGTATAATTGTATTAATATCTGGTGGCAGCTTCATTGGTTAATGTGAATTGTAACTATGTTTAAGTTTAAGAATAATGTACCGTTTGTACCCAAATAAACATTAAATCATTTTTCTATGAAACAGTATGAAGATATCACTTGGACAACTGGAGACAGAGTAAACAACACAAAAAAATTGATTCACTCTTCTACTAATCTGTTTTTTTTTTTTATTAGGTAAGGTGTTAATATTAGCCTATCATCAACTGAAATAGGAAGCAGTGGTTGGAAACTAATTTATGAGAACTTTAAAGATTACCAATTCTTTTTATGAAATCTCATAGTTTTGGACTCCTTAGGCACATGGAAAATATCCTGAGGCATTAAAATAGTATGGGTCTCGGTGGTGCGCGTGCGCCAGCCACGTCGGGTTGTCCGGGCGGTACCTGGTACCGCCAGCATCAACAACAGCTAGGTACACATTTTTTATCAATTGTCGCCTTATGATATACAAATGTGACATAGTGAAAAAGTGTTTCGCTACGTTTCTACTAACGATTTGTAATTTTTACTGTAAGTGTATTGAGTCATGAGTCAGGGGTTCCGGGTGGCAGGCGGCGGCATTCCTCGGGTAGCATTGCATCACCGCGCAGCCCGACGGCGGATAAGCGTTCAACGCACCTCTTGCGATTAAACCGTGCTCACTCACATTCACAAGCCAAGCCTGGCCTGCTTCTGGGTAGGGTCGCCACAACTGGCTAAGGCCATCGACCAGGTGCTTCGTATATATTATGTTTAGTCAGCATTTCCGCTTTTGTCGTTTTCTAGGTAGTTTTTTGACGGTGATAGAATAGGTACCTGTTTATCCAAAAAAGGCTAACATTGGAAAACCTGAGTGTTGTGAACATTATAGTAAATTATTAAAAAAATAACATTTGTTTTCTTGGTACCCATTTTCCCAATAGGTATAAAGTCTATGTACCTACTTTGCAAAGTTTCTGGACGCCGAGAAGCTGGGTCGCCTTAGTCAGGGGTCGGCAACCTGCGGCTTGAGAGCCACATGCGGCTCTTTGGATGTAAAGCTGCGGCTCTTTAGTTCCATATGCAAATACTATTTTCACTTCTCATGCTCTTAAAATGTTACTTTAGTCTCTGCATATCGGGACTAAAGCTCTTTTTTGATCTCTTGGGATTAAAGTAAATTTTTTTTAATTGACTATTGAAACCCCTATACTGCCAATCACGGTGTTTGTGAATGGAGGATTATCGCCATTTTCAGTAACTGGGTATAGACAATTTTAAAGCCTTCCACAGACCGAAGCACGCTGCGGACGCACTATAGCGCCCTGCGCTTCGGTCTGTGGAAGCCTTTAGGGCGTGGAAATAAGCTCAAAATGACAACTGTATAAAAAATATTTAAAAAATAATAATTTCATGAAACACATTGAATAATTACGAATATTAATCTATTTAATTATAAAATATTAAAGATGAATTCATTTTATTTTGCATGTAAAGAAAGATTTCCTTTAGCTTAGGTGTTTTTTAATTTGTTTTTTTTTTAAAAACGCTGTCGGCAAAGCAGTTCCCTGCTCTGTCGATAAAATAGCAATCCACACTGTCGGCAAAGCAGTGCTGGAGTCTACGGTAGATAGAGCAGTTACGTTTGAAAGTTAATATGGCGTGACTTCAAAATAATGCGATGTCAGTTGCATTTAATAGTAAATAGAAAGTATAATTAGATATAATTTAACAAAGAATTGGCATATAGAAAATAAACTTAAAAATTCGTTTCTTTATTCACGGGTAAGTGTTTCAGTTAACAATATATTTTGTGTGTGAACTTAGATCAATTAGGTTAATTTATTTGCCGATTCTAATGAATGAACAATTATCATTCTTACATGCATAGTCCAATTAGTTTTAACATCTTAGTCTTTAAGTTAGAATCTGTTGGCTAATTCTGCAAGCATTTAAAGCGTCACTTTACAAAAAAATATAAAAGAAAAGAAAAGACAGCGGTATTTTTTTTTGCTATTTGAATTTTGAACAGATGTCCATTGCTCGTATTGAGCATACGTTGTAAAAAAGTAATTTTGTACGTCGTTTTTTTCCTCGCATTCAAAGTGAAAAGTAGAGTGTTTAACGCGGGACTAAACTACCATAATGACAACTCGAATTATAGCCTCCCTCGCTATCGCTCGGGTGGCTAAATATCTCGTGTCATTATGGCTTGTTTTAGTCCCTTGTTGAACAATCTACTATTATTTTAAAGAAAAAAAAAAACATTTAAATCGTTCTGAATCGATTAACGAAGATTAGGCACCATTTCTATCTCTCAGCCACTTGTACCTACTCGTTTTTAATTTTTTACTTAAATAATAAGTAATTATCTAATAATACCATATGTATATACAGGATGTAACATTTAGATCGGTCAGTATGGAAAAGTCTGAAACTATAAGAATGTTGAATTATAAAAAAATGGAGGTATTTCGAACACCTACTAAAATAAATGAAAGGATATGAAAACAATGCATTTTATTAATTTTAGACATCATGTTTCATAGTTAGAAATAGTGTTAGTTTTATTCTTCAAAACGTCCGGATTCGGTTCCCAAGCTGAGTAAAAGTTTTTTAAAAATGTATGACTGCAGTTTTTCTTGTTACTAAAATCAATGACATGGTTCCTAAGAACAGATCTTCGTATGTCTTATAGTTTCAGACTTTCCCATACTCACCGATCTAAATGTTACACCCTGTATATCTACTTATATCTTATTTTTTTGTGAAAAAATATTACTTATATGTCAATAATCAGATTAGTTTTTTTTTATCAAAAAACTTTATTTATGCAAGTACTATTTATTCAAATTTTCAAATTCAAATTCAAATAATTTATTTCGGACTTTGAGTCCATAGTATTAGTAGTGTTAGTATAGTAGATAAAAATTATTGTTGGCAAGAATTTTTTTTGTGGGTCTTTAAAAACTTTGAAGTTTTGTAAATTGTATTTTTTGACTCTTCCAACTCGAAAGGTTGCCGACCCCTGGCCTAGATATATTTGATTACAAATACTTAAAAGGTAAGTAAACATTTTAGTAGACGGCGATATTTTATGCAAAAAAAATTCAGCGTTAGACACTGGCCTAGCCATTACTGGAGCAAAACAAACAGACGTTCTTGAACAGGGACCTTCTGATTATTGCTCAAAGCACGTACATGATAAGCATAACAAGCCGAGCATAATAAGTAGCATAGCAAATAGTAACTTAAAATTGTAACGCGTCAGCGTCATACTGTGATGCATTCCTGTGGATGAGCATCTTTTGCAAGCGCCAGCTTTTATACATCATTATGAAACTATGTAGGTTAAATAATAACACTAAATGTTGTATTAAACATATACAAAATAGGTAAAAGAAACCTTCCATCAGATACTGTAATGGTACCAGTCTGCAAAGGTCCTTAGGTAGTCGAATATCCACGATAATGTTCTTATAGTTTATATGTAGTAGCTAGGTACATGCGAAACCTATATGCAACGTAAAGACATTATAACGCATGAGTTGCCAATTATCTGGCTTAACTCGACATAAACACGATCTATTAAACTCGATTATTTAAAAACCGGTCAAGTGCGAGTCAGATCGGAGTATAGACGTTCCATATTATAAATAAATAATTGCCTGAGCTACCTGTACAGTAGGTATGTTTTTTTTCATTCTGAGCTAAAATTTTGCAAATTAATTATACAAAAACACGTCTATTTCATTCTTCATCAGTTCCGTTCCGGGGATGCCAAAATCCTACCTATTTATATTTATAGGACTAGATTCAGGAATAACATTTGAATAAAGGTGTCTATATAATACTCAAGATACATTAGGAGTACATATAATTATGTACGTATATGTCTGGTTTCCCTTCCTATCTAGATATATCAGCTGTTTGTTTGCGAGTGGAATAATGCGCGCAGAACCAGAATAACTGGCAGCACAAAAGAAGGCATTCGCAAAAGCTGATCGACGTACCTGTCCGATAGCCCGCATTAGAGAGGTAGGTGGCGAAGGTCTTGGTCTCGTGCTTGGCCTGCCACGCCGGCGACGAGCAGTTGTCGTTGTTGGTATACACGTTGTGATTGTGCACGTACACGCCCGTTAACAGCGAGCTCCTGATGGACACATACATAATTTAGTATGTTAAGTTCAATTTGGCTATTTGTGTACGCTTTTGAAGTGTTCTGGTTTTATTCCAATAATATTCAATATTGTAAAAAAAATAGAGTTAATAATTACCTTGATGGGCAACACATTGGTGTAGTGGTGTAAGCGTGACGGAACTCAGCGCCCGCACTTCTAATCGCTTTCATGGTCCTCGGCATGAAATTGAGACTACCTAGCTCCACGTCCTGGTCGTCGGTGAGTATCATAATGATGTTGGGCTTGCGCTCTCTTTGCTGCGGAAATGGTATGTATCCGCCGGTTTGCCACTTATTCGTCACCTTTCCTTTCGGCCGTGTAGAGTTATCTTTAACTGGCATCTGATGATTCCTGTCCTGCATTTTATTCTGGTTCAGAGTTTTCTTTTTGTCAGCAAGATATTTCTCCGTATTGTTTTTATTCGACTGTTTATCTCCTTTACGTGGCTTTTTCTCCTTTTTAGAAAAGTCTGTGGTTCTATTCACTGCGCTTTCGCTTGACGAGTGAGCGTCAGGCCCTTTCCTTCTGTCCCTCCGAACCCCATACTCGCGGTCCCAGGCCCGGCGCCGGTCGCTACGAAACTTAGAACTGTTTCTGTGTCTCAGATTTCTCCTCTCGGGTAAGTCGGTGAGGGTTCCGTTGAATGTTGTTCGGTTACGATTGTTTTCTCTATTTCGTACCTCTCGCGCTCTTATCGCTTCCTCGTCTTCAAATGAATCTCTACTCGCTGATATGAAAATGAAGTTCCACGTAAGGAGAAGTGGAATGATTTTTAAATTCATAGTGTACTTATCCTAATTATAATTATCACAAATTTAAGCTTCTTTGTAGGTTATTCAGTTATGGTTTCGAGTCGTAAGTTATAAGTTCCGTACTGCTGACAGCGGCACCACCTGGCAGCCAAACTTCACAAATCGCTCAGCCATTTTTAACCGCCACCTAAAACAATAACACAAATATGAACAGTTGGGTAAGACTGTCTGCACATACATCTGCTGTTGAGCGTAGGTGCTACACACAACTGAAGACTTTATATTTGTGCCTATTTTAAGTAAGTCTTACTACAATAAGAATACCAAAATTGGAGTATAGATTAACATTTTGTAGGACCAAATTAAATAAAAGTAGCACTTCATACATGTTAAGGTACCTAAGTGACAATGATTAACAAAACAAGCGTACGAAGAGCAAAGCAACCATGAAAGACATTAGAATTTTAGATCAGCAATTATGCAATAGTTCTCGCGCAGCGCTTGCCCTAAATACTATTAAACAGAAGAAACTGAAAGATCTTAGAATCGACCATATTAAGCACAATAGAAATTGAATAAATATTATCGTTTTGGAAATTTTATCTAATGCCATTGTTATTGTGTGGTGGCTATTTGAAAATTACGTGTTCGCACAAAAATGAACTGAAGAACAGCACATTTTCGTTTTATAATTTACAGTGACTTCCAATGCTGCTTGAATCAAAAACAAAGTCATGAAGGACTAAAAGCAGCATAGTCAATCAAACAGTGACTTCGTTAATCGCTAATCCGTTACTAAAAAGTTAACTACGTTAGATATTAAAACCTGGCAATTGGAATAAAATACGGAAATTAACGTTATGCATTAACTCGTGATCTAAATATATTTTATATGTCGTTATATATACATAATATTAGTGATTTGCCCCCAAAGAAACTTGATATGGGTTTTCGAAGTTCAAGTAGAACGTAAAAAGTAAGTAAATAAACAAGGACGCATTTTAATAATAAATGCTTAAACCTCAAATTCAAATAAAAACTCCACAAACCTAGTTGTTAAAACGAGTTTTTCGCTGCGCGACAAATAATAGCTACTTAATTAATGAAGATTAACGAACTTAAGGAAGTTAAGGAAAGTTTTGAAATTAACTCAAAAGTTAATTTGTTACGCCCAGTTTTGAGTTTGCATTCAAAAATGAAGCCAGCTAGCAGCTATTTGTATTGCTGGTTCAGTGAATTCAAAACGAAATCATACTCATCTTAAACCCAGTTTAAATCTGCAAGAAACATTGTACAAGTGGCATTGCATTGCGAGGTCGTGAAGTGAACGAGTTTGAAGCGGTGAATCGAGCGCCGTAATGCAATGCAACTTTTCTTGTAGAACAAAATTGGGCTTTAGTAGTAATGACAATGACGTACTTGCTAAAACATCATCCCGCGACTACGCTGACGAAGGAAAACATCAACGCTGTGCATATCATGATCAAGGTAGAGAAACAAATGTCATACCCACCAGCTAGCTAAGTAGGTTCTCTTGGGATAAAACTCTTTTGAGTTAAGTCCAAACTAGAGCGATTGTTTACCCCCGAAAACCCCTAGACAGCAAATTAATAATCGATTTTTTTTAAATTCAGAGTCGGTTAACTCTTGCTCCAGTCTGCAGTTGTAAATAAAGAAGTCGGTATTCGGATTTATACGTATAGCCAACTTCAATAAAGCCGCTTTTTAGTGTAACTAATATAACATACAATAGCTGTCTCCTTCTTGTCATCTTTTATCAAAACATTGCTTTTCACGACTTTAATTGTTGAGGAGTCCTTCTGGTGCTTCACCATCGATCGTTTCCATGTCGCCTTATGAACTTAGACGGTCAGATATTGCTTGGCAACTACGTTAAAGTAATCGAATTACTAACTAACTAGGCTAACTGTGGTCTACCCCATCAGTTACACTTCACCAAATGATGATTTCTAAGAGCAATTTCCTAAATGATTGAGAGATTTATTACATACATGATGGAATTCTGAAGTAACAAACATAAAAAAACATACCACCGTATTGGTAACCTACTCCTTTTTAGGGTTCCGTAGCCAAAATGGCAAAAACGGAACCCTTATAGTTTCGCCATGTCTTGTCCATCTGTCCATGTGTCTGTCCGTCCGTCCGTCCACGGTTTACCTTAGAAGCTATTAGTGCTAGAAAGCTACATTTTGGCATGGATATACTTATGTAGCAATCACCCCGACAAAGTGGTTAAGGGGTTGTGAAGGTGATTTTTCGATACAGTGATTTGTTTTCGAAATATTCAACAAAGTGCTAATTTTTGTTAAAGTCGAGCGCCCCCCCCCCCCCCCTCTCTAAAAGCCAAACTGTTGGCTTAAAAATTTTGGAAAAATTCATGAATGGAGTAAATATACCACATTAACAAGGAAAACTAAGTTTGTTTGAGAATTATTAGTAGTTTAAGAGTAAAAAAACCCGGCCAAATACGAGTCGGACCGCGCACGAAGGGTTAAAGGGTTGTTGTTATAGCGGCAACCAAAATACATCACCTGTGAAAATTTCAACTATCTAGCTATCACGGTTCATTAGATACTACCTGGTGACAGACGGACGGACGGACAGACGGACGGACAGCGGAGCCTCAGTAATAGAGTCCCGTATTTACCCTTTGGGTACGGAACCCTAAAAAACAGCCTGACCTATAAAATATGTCTACCTACTTGGGAAATTCCGCACAAAATATTATTTGTTTAAAGGCCGATTTTTCAATCTCCAGATAAAAGTATCTGTCAGATAAATGTAAGCTCTGTCCTTTTTTTCCTAGGACTTGAGAAAAGAAAAGCAGTAGTTTTATCTGGCAGATACTTTTATCTGGGGATTGAAAAATCGACCCTAATACGGATAGTAAAATTAATAAGATATGCAAGCATTTTTTCTTAACGGCTATGGAACTCTATCCTAGGCGTGTCCGACATGCTCTTGGCCGGTTTTTCGAAGTTGGTTTAGTGGGTATGTACGGTAAAAAGGGAGTTTCTTTTGCCTCCGTATTGTATGTATGTAAGTTTTAAACTGGTTCGACCGGTTATTGATTATTTTATTGGGTTATAAAATATATTATTAAAAATATATATCAATCCAACCATACTTTTAAATAAATTAAATCATGGTCATGTATATGGTCATTTACCTATAACAAGGTACGTATTGGAAAACCAGTTTTATTTCACCGATCTCCGTTCTAGAGATTTAATATTCACGAATTCAAAAGGTACCTACATCCCTCGGCAGTCAATATGGGGCATTTAACGACCCTCAACCAGAGCATCATTCACTGGCGGCTTTTAACAGAATTGCTCGGGCCGGGGTAACGGCCAGTTTGGAAATAAATAGCGCATTACCGTCAAACGGGGTAAAATACCCCGTTACTGGCCCACAAACGTTTTTAGACGTCGCAGACACTCTTTGTTCGATGGAATGTCCTACCTACTTCTTTGGACAGAAAATTACAGATGCACTAACAGGATAAAAGCGTTCATAACTCGTTTTTCATTTCACTGTCTTCGTAAAATCGAAAATAGAATTGAGAATTCAATGTAAGTAGTTTAAACTTTTTTTATAAGTAGTATATAGGTACTTATTGTGCGGTTAAGGAAACAAAATCAGACAATGGTATTGTTTAGATATAATGGTTTTGTATTTCCACTAAAGGGATAAGCGCAGTTCAAAATAGTTCAAATAATAAAAACTACTTATTATTTTATTATAAGTCAGTTTTATTTCCGCGCGTTGCCTGCGCGGCGCGGGCGCGTGCTGTCGCGGCGCAAGCCTGCAATTGGCGCTGATCTTGATTTATGTTCGGCGCTGGACCGAGCCGAGAGTAATTGATAGGGGCAGAGAACCGATCGATGACGGTCATCACATGCTGCACAAAGTTCACTTTTTGAGGTACATAATTAATTGTACTTAATTAAGTAAAGATTAACTTTATCAGAGAATCGTTCGTTCTTAATTAAACCGCGATCAAAACTTTGAGTTGCTGCATTATTTAAAAAAAAAATTCTATTTTTAGGGTCCCGTAGTCAAAGTGAAGGATTGCATTATATGGAAGTGAGACATGGACCACGACTTTGAAGAGTTTGAGATGTGGCGCTGGACGAGGATGGAAAAGATTAGCTGAACAGAAAAGAAAATTACCGAAGGGGTTCTTGACATGGTCAAAGAGAAAAGAACGTTACTAGATACCATAAATTGCTGAAGGGGACATATGATAGGACACATGATACGACACGACAATTTCTTTTTAAACCTACTGGAAGGAAAAATAGAAGGAAGGCGAGGCAGAGGATGGCCAAGATTGACCTATTTTGACCAGGTGAAGAAGAATGTGAATGTCTTGTCGTAGCAGGCGCAGGAAGTCAAACAGCTGGCTGAAGGCCGTGCGAAGTGGCGGTTACTTCACCGACAAGACCATAACTTTTAAATTTAAAAAGAAGAAGTGGCAAAAGCGCAATGTTTCACAATGTCAATCTCCCCGTCCGTCTGACCGTCGCCGGCCGCGCCAATGACTTTCAACGATCGTGATCACGAGTAGACTGAAGTGAAGGATATTGCTGTTGTTTAGCCGCACGCATTTTCGCTTTGATTCTGGCTGGACACGCTTATCTTATCACACAATACGCGGAGATTGCAACTCGGCTTCTGAATCTGTTTAGTGTATGTACCTATTGACTACGAGTCAACCTTTGAGTGGATAAGAGGAGCATTTAGCAAGGGTCCGATAAAAATAAGTTTAAAAGTCAGAAATAGTTAAACATAAATTCATACAAAGAAACCTATTATAAAATACATAAATAATAATAATAAAATAATAAATATCACGGGACAATTCACACCAATTGACCTAGTCCCAAAGTAAGCTAGGCAAGCTTGTGTTATGGGTACTAGGCAACGGATAAATATACATATATTGATAGATACATTAATACATATATATGTAGGTACAAATCATATATGCATTACGTACAATAAATAAAATAAGCAGTGATCCCAATGTTTTATATTATAAAGATGGTGTGAGCCACGTCTTCTTGAAGCATTCCCTATAAACGACACAATGGAGGGAGATTGCATAATGAAGGTTGGTAATAGATTTCAAAGCCTAGCAGATTGCACTGTAGAGAATTTACAGTAAATTTTAGAAGAGGTAGAATGACAAGCCACAAAGATATTGGTACTCGCCTGCAAACGATGCTGGCTGCCGGCAGCCAAGTAGCTGAAACGCTCGGAAAGGCAAAAGGAGGCGGAAGAATTAGAAAGGGTGTTGAAAAGCAATGACAGAACCTGAATGCTCCTATGCTTCATGATGAACTACAAGTACCTCAACTGTACGCGATAGTGAGATACGTGGTCGTATTTACGGAGTCCAAAAATGTACCTGATACACACATTCTGAAGACAGTCAAAGGTAGTAGCAACCCCTAAGTAAGATCTATTATTTGTCAATGTTTACTAAGGTTTACACGCATATCTTCTTTAACGTATAGACGTATACGCATAGCTTGTAAATATTTTCTGTAAAAAAAACAGTATAATTTACCAATCTTTGAAACATATTTTCTTTACCATGAATTACCATTTATTTATTATTATTACCATGAATTATGAAGTTCGTGTGAAAATTGTCCCAGAGTCGTGATTTCGTTCCGTTTTGTAACGCAGCCATCGGTAATGAATGAGCCCCTTAATAAATTACAAGTTAATCACCCATTGGAAAGTTTATGATTCGCGCGCACTCGCGACTTCTTATGCAAATCTCCCTAATGATCTTTACCAAAGTTGTTCTTTATGGATTTACAGGCTAAAAACGTTCAAGCTGTAAACTAAAATAATTTTGGATAGGACTCGAGTTTAACCCCATTTCCGACCTTTTGAGTTGCTGATGAGGTGGATGGACTCATGCTTAGATATATCGAATCAATTCTGGTGAACTAAATAAAAGTCCCTCTGTAAGAAATGACAACGAAGGTACATACTTAACTGAGTTATAAAAACCATCTATACATATAAAATGCTTTGTCCTGACTGACTGACGGATCAAAGCACAGCCTAAACCGCTGATCGTAGAGACCTGAAACTTGGAGGGTGTGTTCTTTGTATGACGTAGGCATCCGATAAAAAGGATTTTCCGTAGTTCTACTCCTAAGGGGGTAAAAAAGGGGGCAAAGTTTGTATGGGACAACGTGATTCCTTGGTCCAATCTACTTCAAATTTTGCATAAACATTCTTTAACAAAATTAATGGAAGACGTACGTGTTTCGTATTTTATTGAAATTCATCCCTTGACGAGGTCAAAAAGGAGTAGAAAGTTATTTTGGGGGTGATTTGCTTCGAAGTTGATATCAATACTCCTTAGTGATTTTGATTTAAATTACATTTTATTTTGAGAGCGCGCGCACACAGAGAGCGGTCTGGAGTTCCGCGTTCTTTCAAATGTACTGAGTCCCTTACGATAACGCACACAGCAATCGTAAGCGACTCAGTACATTTGAAAGAACGCGGAACTCCAGACCGCTCTCTGTGTGCGCGCGCTCTGACACAATGTAAACGAAAGGAAACTTCAAATATTGCAAACCATTTGTCTACGTTTGTCAACCACTTCCTGATCTGATCTCTCTGATTATAACTAATTATATTATGTATAAGTATTTGCATTTCACCAAGCTTTTGCTTTTACAAGCGCAGCGTGGGACGTCCACCAACAAGATGGACGGACGTTTTGGTGAAGGCCGCAGATTCAGAGTGGATGCAAGTCGCTTCCAACCGTAATGATTGGGCGTCAATGAAGGAGGCCTATGTCCAGCATTGGACGTCCAACGGCTGATATGATGATGATGATGATGAAGCTTTTATGTGAGTTCAACCTTTTTCGAATAAAATCGAATTGAGTATTCAAACATCATTGTTGAACTCGCATAAAAGCTTGGTGCAATGTAAATACATATAAAATGCTTTGTCCTGAAGTTCTAAATGACTAACTGGCGGATTAACGCACAGCCTAAACCGCTGTATGTAGAGACCTGAAACTTGGAGGATGTGTTCTTTGTATTTAACGACCGCTTTAGCCTAGTTGGTAGTGACCCTGCCTACGAAGCAAGAGGTCCTGGGTTCAAATCCCGGTAAGGGCATTTATTTGTGTGATGAGCATGAATATTTGTTCCTGAGTTATGGATGTTTTCTATGTATTTAAGTATTTATTTATCTATATAAGTATGTTTATCGTCGTCTAGTACCCATAGTACAAGCTTTGCTTAGTTTGGGACTAGTTCGATTTGTGTAAGATTGTCCCCTAATATTTGTTTATTTATTTTTATTTTATGACGTAGGCAGCCGATAAGAAAGAATTTTCCGGAATTCCCCCGGGATAAGGAATATACGGGATGTATATATTTCATCAATCGAGAGTGACCCTATCCCCATAACGAAAATTACTAAACTGTTCAAATAGGGCATGCAAGTAGACTATTAGAATAGGTATAAAGCTAATTTCAATAATTTTGAAAATTCCCTCGGGATAAGGATAAATCAGGATTTATATACTCAAATCAACTGGATCCTATCTCCGTAACTACAAGTACTAAACTTTTCAAATTCAGTATAAACGTAAATGGTCATAGGTACATAACAGCAAAAAAACTTATTGCAGGATTTTTGGAAATTCCTGTGGGATAGATAATCTCTCAAACTTCCGAGCCGATTAAAAAAAAATCTTTTACCAGTAAAAAGTTACACTATCCTTTATTGACATAGGCTACTTTTTTTTCGGAAAAATGCAAAATTCCCAAGGGATAGAAAAAAAAATTCTACTTTGGACCTCATTTTAAAATGTCTTTCACTAATAGAAAAAATACACTGTCCAAGATTAACATAGGATGCTATTTTCCGGATAAATGTAAAATTCCCGAGGTATAGAAAATAGTAAGTTTAACATCGGGGCTGAGTTTAAAAAAAAATTACCAATAGAAAGCTACACTATCTTTTATTGGTATAGGCTAGGCTACCTACTATTTATTCGGTAAAATGCAAAATTCCCGTGGGATAGAAAGAAGTGAATATCACTTGAGGGCTGATTTGAAAATTTCTTTCACCAAATCACCAATAGGAAACTACACCAACCATTATTTACATAGACTACTTTTCTCCGTGAAAAAGCAAAATTCCCACGGGAGAAAAATAAGTGAATTCAACTACGGGGCTGATTTTAAAACTTCTTTTACCGGTAGAAAGCTACACCTTTAAGGTCGTAGGCTACTTTTTCTCGGGGAAAATGCACTATTCCCGCGGGATAAAAATAAGCGAAAATTTGCATAGAATAAGGACAAATTTGTTGAAATTCCCACGGGATAGAGAATAAACGGTATTTATAATATTCACTAACTGATACTGATGATAATGAAATGATAATAATGGTGGATGTTGCCGTTGCCGGATTTTTGTTTTATACAATGAAAGAGATGAAGAAGCTTTACCACAAATTGGAATTCTACGCGGACAGAGTCGCGGGCAAAAGCTAGTCTAAGGTAAAAATTGACGCATTTTTTTAAGCAAAATAAGATTTTTTTAATACTTAGGAATAAATATCGATATCGCTTACACAGTGTCGATTTACAAGCGCGAATATATTATAGCACTCGCAAAATCAACAATGCCAAAACTATTCTCAATTAAACAATCGCAAAGGTATGTACCTTGAGTTTTTCGCATACCTTGAGTTTTTGTCCCATATGCATCGGAGCGGATGTAACTGTAACTGTTTTTGCAATTATTGAGCAACTTTTTCATGTGTATGTATGGTTGCTTCATGCAATCGAAGGGTCTGCCACTGTAGCTTAACTTTTTTCTTAATTTAAACTGTGTTTCTTTGTTTGTTATAATTTTAGTTTTAGATCTGTTTCCCAGATCAGAGGAAAGAACTGGTTTTATTTAGTTTAATCGGGCTATGATTGGGTTGTTGTTGTTTTTGTTTGTTTAGTGTTCCGTGTTCCGCTAGGAAGAGGCAAAGGTCTCAGGAACATACAGTAAATTCTTTTAGGGCCACCACAAACCGAAGCGTTTTCGTTGCCGACGCGCGCGCGCCCCGCGCTTCGGTCTGTGGTAGCCTTGTTTGAATGTTTACTTTTTAGGGTTCCGTAGTCAGATAGTTTTTTGTTAGAATGATAAGTTTCTCTTTTTTTTATAATAATTATATAATTTGTGTGTTTTGTGTGGCCTTCCGTGATGTTGCTGTACTGTGGCCCGGCGGAAGACCAGTGCTGGTTTTTAACTAGCGACATGCTGAGCCGGATCCCTTTTTGTAGCAGCACTAATATGTACCTACATTCCTATGTCTATGTCTATGTTTGTACTCTTATTTTTGCCTATGTATGTGTTATTGTTGTTATAAAATAAATGTTTTTCTTTCTTTCTTTTCTTTCAAAGGTTCTCTGAAAATTAGCTATACATATACTAATATTGTATATAGGTACTGTCAGGGTACAAAATCCGTTGTCAGTTATTAAATTTATTCCTTTATGAGGTCATAGACTCTTGGTACTTTTTGAAAAATGGGAAACGTCAATGCGAAATTGTGGTCGTCTTACATAATCACTGAAACAGTTGGGTGTTGGCCATTTTGTTTCTATGAAGAAAATCCCTTTTGCAAACTAATTTTCATCTCAACATCATCTTCAAATGACTCGTAGATTTTTTAATAATTTTGTATGTAGGAGGTATTTAAAATGGATAAATATTTTATTTATTTTTTTATTTTATTTATTTGGGAAACAAACAGCAAATATAACACAGTTGAATATCATTACATTAACATATACATAAGCCAACACAGTTTCCACTTATATACAAAAAACATTTTTTGTTGCTCGAGCTTGACGAGTAATCAAACAATTCTCATGCAAATTAACATAGTAACAACCAAATTAAAATAAAATTTTAACAAAATAAAATTTGTACTTGTAATTATTTAATTAATCAAGTCTTTTTAAATTTTCACAATTTATAGGTAGCCTACCATGTATACACAAAAATTAAAATTAAAAATTATCTTTACATTACAAAGCAGCGAATATATTCAAATTCAAACACAATCTGTAGCTAGTTATTCACTTCTTAGTAAAGAAGTAAGTGCAGAAAAAAATTGATTCAAGTTCATGCAAAACATATCAACACCAGAAAATAAATCATTATGCTTTTTACATGCTCTCAAAAGAAGTCTATTTCTTACGTATGCAGTACGACTAAGGGGAACGGCAAATAGATAAGAAGAACGAGTTTGTCGTTTGGGGCATCTGAAGAATATCTTTGTCAGCAAATTTGGAGAATCAATATGGCCATTAATAATCTTGTACAAAAATGTCTGATCTTTGATATCACGACGCATTTCGAGAGACATGATACTCTTACCGTCATATGACTTATGACTTAATTTTTATCTATATAAGTACTTTTGCAGTACCGAGACAAAAATAGATATTGAATGCATTAGATTTGTAAGCAAAATATGTCCGATGAAAATACCTTTGCAAATATCAGTATAATTTTCCATTAAATAAAAAATAAAACCTCCTTCAAAAAACATCCAAAAAACTATGAAATAATAATTGAACCGAACCGACCACAATAAGCATGAAAATATCTTTCTTCTAATCTGTTTTAAGTCGGTGCCTCAGCTCGAGTCAGCAGGAGTGGACCTAGTAATCTAACTTACCTACATACCTACTATCTATAGGGCTTCTACACTCCTGCTGGCTCGTACTGAGGCACCGACTTAAAACAGATTAGAAGAAAGATATTTTCATGCTTATTGTGGTCGGTTCGGTTCAATTATTATTTCATAGTTTTTTGGATGTTTTTTGAAGGAGGTTTTATTTTTTATTTAAAATTTTTTATTTTTTGCTTTTTAGTTGTTTCTGTATAAAATAGACGCGTAGGATAAAATCATCAGTTTGACTTCGAAATAAGTTTATGTTGAAAATTTTATTTTTATTTCATAGTTTTTTAAAACTCGACAGGGTTATGTCGTTTTATTACCGAGTTCCATGATACTTTCTGAATGCAAATGCTCGACTTTTCACTGAAAATACTAAAATCGCTATACGTTTCTCTTGAATTTTTGAGGAGTTTCTTCAATTCCTCATGGATCCCATCATCAGAACTGGATTTTGGTAACAACGGGACCAACCTTGAAGCATGTGCTTTCAAACAACGAAAAAATTTTCCAAATCGGTTCATAAATGACGGAGTTCTGAGGTAACACACGTTAAAAAAAAAAAAAAAAAAAAAAAAAAAAGAACATACAACCGAATTGAGAACAACCTCCTTTTTTTGAAGTCGGTTAAAAAGGGAATATAAAGAAAGGCCTAATTGGGTGGTCGATTAAGTACCTACGTACGTCCTACTACCAAGGAGGTACTTACCTACAATTGATCCTCAATAACAGATAATCGATAAGTTTTCTTCAGAAAACTTGACTATATCTAATGGGTTACAGATGTGAGTTTGTATTTTGGTAAAAGAACCAGACACTATCTTCTTCTAATCTAATCTTCTTCTAATATATAAAAATCTCGTGTCACGGTGTTTGTTATCGAATTTCTCCGAAACGGCTTTACCGATTTTTATGAAACTTATGACTGTATTTGGTAGGTCTGAGACTAGGTCGCAGGCTATTTTTGATACCCCTATTCTTCGCAGACGGAGTCGCGGGCAACAGCTAGTACCTATTATTATATTAATTACTTTGTCCACGCTAAGTTTATCGCAAACTTAACGATACCCTTCCTAGCTCAGTGAGTATTGCGAAATCTTATGAAATAATTGCAAGAAATAAAGCGAGACGAGGACCGTTGCTGGAGGCTTTAATTAGGTTCGTCCTGGCGGAGCACGATCGCGCCGCCTGCTTGCACAATACTAATTTTCTGAGGCATACTCAAGCACGAACATAATTTTTCAACAAGTCCTTTAAATTCTTTGAGATTAAAAGGAGTTATAATCTACAATAACCTGCTTCATCAAGATCATCGCCAGCCTATACAGCATACATCCACTGCCGGGCACAACTCTCCTAACAATGAGAAGCCTTGGGCGATTGTTATTTTTTACAGGCCGTTGAATGAGAAAGTGGGGTTGACATTTAATACAAGGACATTTTGTACTTAGGGCACAGGGTTGATTTTTTAAATTCCACTATCATCTTAACATTGCTAAAAATCAAATTAAATATTTGATTAAGTAGTTCTCGGAAATAAATACATACAAGCTATTGAGTTCAGTCTTATAAGTGTTTTCCAAGTTGGAAAAACCAAAAAATTGTATTGGTTGATTGTACTACAGGAAAAATAGCATATTTTGGCGGCAAAATATGTACCTCAATGAAACTTTATTTACAACATTATCTTGGCACTATAAATGAAAATCTGCCGAATCGTACCAAATTTAGTGATCCTACTCCCTGGGTATGGGCAGGGGGAAAATTTTTAAAAAAATGCATTTTTTACAAACTAGGCAAGTGAGGTGTCATTTCTATGTATTTTTTTTTGCGCTGAATCGAATGAGAATAATATGATCAATATTTTGCAAGATATGAATGGTTTTTGTTGAACAATCATACAACAATCTAAACATCACTTACCGACAATAGTTTCTCAAGATATGGATGTGATGGACGATAATACTGATTGATCTCATTGTTCCTGAGAAGCCTATTATTGTTGCTTGAATACAAAACTCACCCTTATTGTTTTCTTTCTGATGTGGAAACTGTCACAAAAAATGGCAGTAAAGCACTTACTTCATCGACTTTACTACTTCGTTCATTATTCCGTCAAACGTGGCATGACCAGGGGAAAATAAATAGGGAACATTAGGTTCTAACCTATAAGAGCATTTAGGGAGTACCTATCTAACTACTTATTCCGGAGTGATCGGTCGAATGACTGGATGCCTAATGGAATAATGGAAAAGCGTTGTTAGTGTTAGGGCTTGCGCCGCGCCAACGCGCTGCTCGGGTTTCGGACTCAGTATTGACTGACATTCAAATAAGTATTATTTTTTCTCGCACATCACAGTCAGTCAGTAGTATGACTTTAAGCCTTTAGAGATTCCATTACATATTTAATTTCGAAATCCCCACAGTGATTTTATTTAGGTACAAAGATTTTCAATTATCAGCAGCACATTTAACGAGTACCTAAGTTAAAAGAGCGACGCTCCGGTGACGTTAATATTACACTATGTTTATTACTTTCAGACACCGAATCTGAAACTTTGCAAACTAATTCATAGCAAAGTTAAGCAATAAGGTATACCACTGGATAAATGTAAACACAAAGTGTGAAAAGTGCATTCAATCAATGTCTAATTCACCTTTAAACGACCAATTCTTGTATATTTATTATTTATTACGGGTATCTCGGTAATGGCTCTAACGAACTGAGCTTAAACCGATAAAAACTTTATTCAAACTTTCAACCCTTATTTCAATCCCTCGAGGGTTGTAGTGTAGTAATTGTAACTAAATATTTTATTATTTGAAATTTTAAACCTAACTGTCAAGTTCCGTATTCCTTGCTTCAAAATTTCCATATAACTATTCGCCCACCATTTATTTCCCTTTTTCTTAAGCCTTATTATAATGTTTGGCCAATCCACATCTCCCGGTCTGGCGCAATGTCAAGCCCCTTTCGTACGCGTTTAAACCGTCCCGTCATCTTCTCCACGGTCTGCCTCGTTCGTCACGTCACCGCCCGATCTCCCGCACCCACCAAGTAGCTGAGTGAGCCCACCTCTGTAGATGCATACCTAGTAATACCTACCTACGACAAAAATGTCCTGCCCAGACCCATTTTAGCTTAGCAGACTTTTTCCCAACGTCAACTGCGTATTTTTGAGCGCAGCGTGTTGTTCCAGATTCTATCTATCCTTTTCACACTAATATGCTGCGCTCTGTCGCGCTTTGGCAAACCTTAAGCTTGGACTTTGGTTTTCGTTCAGAGACCACGTTTGCCGTTTGCGCATTGTAGGTAAGGATGGGATTGATGTAACTCGCTTAGAAGGTAGAGAGTGAATATTCATAATTCGCTAAAATCAAGATTTTTACTTTAATACTTACTACTGCTGCCCAGTAACTTCAAAAGTAACGAAATCCTTGTTTATACTTTGTTTCTAATTTTTAACTTGATATCTTAAAGTCCTACGTTTATATTTTCAAAAATAACAGAGTTTCCTTCCAAATCATTCCTTTCTACTCATTTAGGACTAAGTAATTTAAATTTTCTTTTAATTCATAGAAACACATTTGTATTTTTTTTAACCTAATTTTCAATGTTTTGTATGCTTTTAAATTGCGAAAGCTTCATACAAACCTTCGACGCCCTTTAAATCCACTTAGAGGGTGAATGTCAATAATTCACTAAACTCAATATTTTCATAGTAATTATCGCACATATTAAGAGCATACTCTAATTTTCAGCCCTATAACATAAAAATTAACGAAATTTATTCACTTCCTTTTTCATCGCTTTAGGAGTTGCTTTTACAAATTTCTAAAACGCAAAATTCTTTACTTTTATTTATTAATATTCTAAGTCTACGTTTTTAATTTCACATAAAGTTACCGTACAAACGTGGCTAAAACCATTCTATGCCGTCCCTGGGGCTCTAAGCCTCTAACTATCTTCATGCCAAATCTCTTCTAAATCGGTTTAGCAGTTTAAGCGTAAATAGGTAACGTGGACAGACACACAGCTAACAGACAGACACGTCGACTTGAGAACCTCCTCCTTTTGTTTTCGTCGGTTGATTAAATAAGTAAAGTAAGTACGGATATTGGAAGTTCTTTTGACGCATATAAAAAAAATTAAGTTAGACTAATAAATTGAATCAAAAAGCTTACATAATTACAGTGTTAGAAATTATCAAGATAATGTTTATATAATTGTTTGAGCAGTCGTGTAATACACGACCTATCTAGTGTTCAACAAAGACTGAAGATGTGTTTTGTGTTTTAAAAATTAAAGAAACTGTTAAAGCTGAAGAACCATAACGACACTATACGCCCTAACTCCGAGACTAGGCATAAATGTCCCGGTTCACTTCACAAACCTTGAGAGGTTTCCTCTGAGCCGTTGACTCCCCTTCGCAAAATTATGACACAAATGATGTCGTCGTAGCGCCTCAAAACGCAATAATTAACACGCTTATTTATAATTTATTTTTATTAAATTCGAATAAGTATGTGAGTCGCCAAAAACTAGTAAACAGGAGCATGCACTCACACGTAATCAATTCAACGGAATTCGGTCCATAGTTATATTGGCTCGAGGTAGACCAAAACCAAAACAATATAGGGCCACGTGCAGTGAAGTGTTGCATACCTACTCAATTGCAGTAAATATTCCATATTGAGTTTTGATCGATTATAACTTATAACTTGCAATGCCTACATACGAGTACACAGCTGTAACAGTTTTCCTTTTTTTGTTAGACTGCAGCTATTTTTTTCACGAATACTAGAACAACGACACCTCATCATACTATGAGAAAAAAATATTCATCTGCCCCACTTTACATGCAGCCACTTTTACCTAAACAGATTACTTATTCCGTCATTAACATACCGGCTGATTTGAATCCGAAAAATAATAGGTAGGTATTGAAAAGATTCGGATTTAATTCGGACGTTGCAAGAACTGCGTGTCCGAGATTCGATCCATTGTCAAGATAATACCGGTGTCACTTCAGCAAATCACTACTTCCGCAACTCGAATCAGATCCGTTGTAGGTATAAGATTTTTATCAGCCTTTGTTTTATTCACTACCTATTGTCTACCAGTATAGAAATCGTTGCTTTCCAATGTTTTAATGTAAAAAAGTTTTTTCAGCTGCTTACTTAACACCTTATAGAATAAAGATGGGATTCCTCAAAATAGCCTGTTTGTATAAAAAAATAGTATTGAACTCGTTTGATCGGTGATCAAACAGTTTCTCTTATGGAGAAGCGGGGGTACGTTTTTGTCACGTTCAGGACACAGAATTCCGGTAGCACGTATCTGGGAAACCATAACCGTCATTACACTGCCTTAAGTAGTATGAGGTTTTAATAATTGTTTTTCATCACCTTATTTAATATTCCAAGCACATTCAGTGGGCGAAGACGAGAATTCGATGTTGCTATTTGATTTAGGAGCGAAGTGATATTTACTAAGTAACCTAGCGTAGCTTGTAAGTTAAATCCCACCAAAAACATAAATGTGAAAAACGTTAGCCAAGTTCAATACCAAACATATGCTGGGCTGTGGACTTCGCCGACAAAAGGATCCCACAAAAACATTTCATGTTAAATGTTGCCAAGACGAGACCATGTAGCTCGCACTGTCAAAAAGTAATCAGATCTCTTGTAGAGCCAAGTTTCTAACCCTACGTGCCCAGCTCTAAATCTATAAGCCCTAATTTTACACTAATTAATCTCGTAGGCGAGCGTTGGACTAAACTGGCGAGTCGGCCGCACGAACCTTTTGCAATTCGGCATAATATATGGGCTTGAACTTAAAAAACTATTTAATCTTTTAAACTCTTTCTGTGCAGCCGACCCTCCAGTTTAGTCCACGGTTTGCACACCTACGAGATTAATTAGTGTAAAATTAGGGCTTATAGATTTAGAGCTGGGCACGAAGGGTTAGAAACTTGGCTCTAAAAGAGATCTGATTACTTTTTGACCGCGCGAGCTACATGGTCTCATCTTGGCAACATTTAACATGAAATGTTTTTGTGGGATTTCATTTCTTTTTGGTAGGGGATGATTTACTAAAAATCCTGAAATACACATCTTATTATTTATAACAAGGATAACAAGGACCCTCTATATCAATTTTCAGACCTATAGCGTCAAAATTAGCGGAAGTCTCATACAAGCTTTCACCCCCTAATTTAAGGGGTTGGGGGGGTAAAAGTTTCAAGTTTTAAGATTTTTTCGTTGTTTGTATACTATTACTAGCTTACATACCAAATTTCAGCTTTCTAGAACTTCAGGAAGTACCTTAAGAATTTTGATGATCAGTGAGTGAGTGAATCAGTGACGAAATCGGGGGTTTTTAGACATTGATAAAATCTAAAGTATAATAGCTACGACATTCAAACTTTGTATGTTTCATGTTTGTACTAGTGTCATTCATTATGTCTTGAAATTTTCAACTATTTAACATCATCCAAAGCAAAGTTATAAGAGTTCAAAAAAAACGACGAAACATTTCGAGAAAAGGTAGGTAGTGCCCTTGCGCTCCGCTTGGCTCGTCTTGGCGGGAGCACTCCCGTGCCCCCAGATTGAGATCTAAATGGATGCCAAGTTCTGAAAATAATCCTGAAATCTATTTACAAGAAGAAATAACATCATAAGCAAACATTAAACTCTATTTGTTTTCTCTGCTACGACAGTGTCTGATATTTAAAAATATAAATTCTTAAATTGAACTGTCTAATAATTTACACGAAATAGATAATTTTATGTTAAATTGTAGCTAAAGATTCGACTTGGATAGTTTCTACTAGCAAATCAAATATACAAGATAAGTTGATTAGCCAAATATAAGATGACTTATTTGTGAAAAGTAATTAGATTACAGATCAGGAGTCAGATCAGACTACTTTCCACATATAAGTCAGTTTATATTTGGCTTATCAACTTATCTTGTGTATTTGATTTGCTAGTAAAAACTAGCCAAGTCGAATCTTTAGCTACAGTGGCTCCAAGTGGTTCATTCGTGCTTAGTCAGTTCCTTTTGCTTGAACTTGGCTTGACACGCTGCCGCATGTCTAGATAAAACTGCTACTTATTTCAACACCTAAATCCTAGAAAAACATCGTTCTTTTATCACAATGATATATTATCGCATTACAAGTCAGATATTTATCGAATAAACCCCTAGGTCTTGCAAATTCTCACGGATTATTTAATTTTATCGGTTATTATAATCGCTTCAAAACAGCATAAATTATAAGATACTTAATGACTTTATTTTAGATCCAACCACAATGCACAACTACAGCTTCTAAAGAAACTGGGGCCTTGGGTCAAGTACCATTAGGCATTGTGTAGTCTGCGCAGCCCAAAAGTTTTATTTTTCTTGTACCTAAGGCAAGATCCCACCATAAAATTCTGTATCTATCTGTTATATGATCAAAATGTGACTGAAAATTATTATTTTAAATAAAGCTTCACCCAAACTATGTTCCTACGTTTTTAACTTTATCTCAATAATTTGCATTGTTTAATTATCTAGTTTTATTACAGCTGAAGAATACTTAGTGCACAAATTACACTTGCAGGATTAAGAAAAAGAAAACGTAGAAAGCTCGTGAAACTACTTCTTGTTATTTTCATATTTGTGAATATGTTTTATACAGGATACATTTTGGACGTGTAATTGATAGGATTTATCTAACCTTCATATAAAAAGAAAAGTCCTGACTGATTGATTGACTGTTTTGCTTGCTCACTCACTGACTGACTGACTCATCGATGCCCAGCCCAAACCTTTCACCTAGATGGTTAAAATTATTTAAAGAGGTTGCTTTTATGACGTAAGCAAAGGATAATCCATCCATCCATCAACATCCATCCATCCGTCCGTCCGTCCGTCCATCCGTCCATCCATCCATCCATCCATCCATCCATCCATCCATCCATCCATCCATCCATCCATCCATCCATCCACGTCGACCACGTCGATCACGTCGACCTATTAAACGTCACGGTGCTGGGTCACATAAAACAATAGACGATCACTTTGCTGGCCAAGGCCAGCAATGTTGTATGAATTTCCATTATTGACCTCTCGTCTAGGCGCACCTGCAACGTGACAGTTCGTGGCGTATTATCAGGAACATAACGTCAATATTTCATTCTTTAGTATCAGCATGGCACCCGTGCGAAGCCGGGGCGGGTCGCTAGTTTATAATAGTTCAAAGATTGTCGGACGTTGAGATAGATATTTGGCATTTCTTGTCATTCCGTACCTTTGCCTTATAAATGTGATCTAATCATCTAGATAGGTTAGGTAGTAACGGGCTAATTTCCGCAACTCGACGACAATATGCGCCTATTTTTCGTAATCTAATCATCTATTAACTATAGATATAATGGATATTTACAACAAGGCACCGCAGTTTAACTGTTCGAAATATATAAAAAATATTAATAGTTTATTCTGAAAATTGAGTAAACTACTTTTACTGCAGGCAATTATAGGTAACGCCACCAGAGTTGAGGCCACGCACACAACCACATCTCATGTAATGAAATGATGTCGTTAAACGTCAACACAACGTCAAAATCCCGCTGTCATTACATGAGATGTGGTTATGTGCGTGGCCTCAACTCTGGTGGCGTTACCTATAACTAACGTTAGTTTTATTATTATCTCGTAAGGCTTGATAGTATAGCTGAAGAAGTACTAGGTACATGAGTTAAAATAAAATTATATCATAGTTAGACGATTCGCAGAGAGGTAGCTATTCATTAGGCATAATATGATATTGCTCAGACTTACCTATCTGTTTATCTTTACTCTTTCTCAAATCATTCCAGGAGGATTTATAGAAATTCATACAGGATATAAAATAAACGGGATTTACTTATAGGCATGTTTGATTCAGAGTGATCCTTTCTCCGTAACTATATTACTATACTCTTAAAATTTGGCATGCAATTACTCAGGACAGTAAAAAACTAATTTCATTAATTGCGGAAATTTCTACGAAGTAACTAAAAAACAGGATTTATATGTTCACTAACCAATTATTAAATATATGTATATAAATAAATAAATAAATATCACGGGACAATTCACACCAATTGACCTAGTCCAAAAGTAAGCTAGGCAAAGCTTGTGTTATGGGTACTAGGGAACGGATAAACATACTTATATAGATAGATACATATTTAAATACATATTAAACACCCACGACCCGAGAACAAACATTCGTATTTTTCATACAAATATCTGCCCCGACACGGAAATCGAACCTCAAGCTCAAGGACCTCAAGCTTCATAGTCAGGTTCTCTAACCACTAGGCCATCAGGTCGTCTAAAGGTACGTACCTACGTACAGGTAGGTACCTACCTACATAAGTACTAAGATTGCGACAGACTAGAGGTGACAACATTTATAAAAAGGGGTTAAAAAGATAAATATGGAAACAATAGTTGCAGCCAGATTCTGCTAGGCACTAGGCAATCTCAACATTGATCTATTCTTCTGACTAAGATGTTCCTGCGACGTAATTACAACGTACCTAACCAATATGAATATAGTTTAAAATACTAGTATTAGGTACCTAATTAAATATTTCTCAACGGACCATGGGAAGAAATGTCCCCACCCACTAATAGAAACGAAAATGTCTCACTTATATATAATATTCTTGCAACCTGATGATTATTTACTATGACGATGATCGTGATATATTCTCATTTTTTTATTATGCGAGGGAGGAAACGAGCAAGCGGGTCATCTGATGGAAAATGATCACCACCGCCCATAGATATCAGCAACTCAAAGAGAGTCACCAATCTGTTGCCGGCCTTTAAAGTAAGCATAAACCCTTTTCTTGAAAGCCCCGATGTCATAGTTGTCTGGAAAGACTGCTGCCGGAAGCTGGATCCACAGTTTCATCGTACGTGGCAGGAAGTGCCGAAGAAAGCGTACAATGGTAGACTGCCATTCGTCGAGATTTTGACGATGGAACATAGACTTTCGGCGGGAAGTGCGATGGTGGAATTTTGCAGCAGGCAGCAAATTAAACAATTCTTCAAAGTACTCGCCGTGGTAGATAGATCCTATAGAACACACAAAGAGAACCTACGTCCCTTCGCATGGACAAGGATTCCAAACGATCGGAAATCAATGACTGATCACTGACAAGTCGAGCTGCTCTACGTTGAATGCGGTCAAATGGAAGGAGAAGGTATTGGGGTGCCCCTGCCCAGAGATGAGAACAGTATTCCAAGTGCGGTCGTACCTGGGCCTTATACAGTTGATGAAGGTGCTTAGGTGTAAAGTACAGTCTCGATCTATTTAGCACCCCAAGCTTCTTAGAAGCTAATTTAGCCTTTTCCTCCAGATGACCACGAAATTGAACGTCACTCGAAATGTCAACGCCGAGGACCCCGATGCTAGGTTTGATGACCAGACGAGTGCCCTCAAAGCAAGGTGTCAAAATAAACGGGGACTTTTTAGCAATAAACACGCACTCTACTTGTGTCTTTGTGGGGTTGAAATTGGTTAAATTAGTTCTACCCCATTCTGAGACTTGCTCGAGAGACGTCTCAACTTCGGACACAAGTTTAGTCCGGCACTCATCTACGTAATCCCGAGAATTATTGCCCTGGCTAAAATATCGTGCATCTCCCGTACTCTCCGTTTTATTGCGTTTGTCAAGAGAATGTTCTTATGAAAGAAATAAAATAATGATACTGACACCCGTCAGTCCGCTCGGTAGACAAATAAAGTCCCGAAAATATTGTTGCTATTAATATTAGTATCTTAATACTACCTAACTATAGTAACGACATCAGTAGTACAATTTTTGAGGCGTTAAGTTAGGTAGGTATTTACCATACCAATTACGTACGTATTACGTATACTTTACTAATTATCACGGCACCGACACCAGAATAATTGGAGAGTATAAATTTTAGCCTTAAAAGTTTGATTCTGGTTGTATATCCGAATACATATAAATAGGTAAGTTTTTACTTTATCATTACTTAAACACAAAAACATGTATGTATGTCGAGTTAACTCGTTTTAAGACGAGAGTGATCCGTTTATTTTCACTACAAAAACATGTTGGTCGTAAGTACATGGATTCCACGATTATTTTTTTTAAAGATAATAATATTAAGATTATTATATTAAGATTATTATTATTATTTTGAATCATATAATATGAGTAAGGAAACGAAAGGTTTTTCGTCGCGTAGGTATCTTGTTATAAGATTGAGCATGAGCATGACAAGTTGACACGGCAAAGCTGAACGCAAATAGTAATGAACTGAAAACGAAAGCAAAACAAATAAACAAATCGAGTGTAAAGAAGATACTAGTAAATATAATCCAGTCTTAAATGGCCGGAACGCCGTTGGTGGCGCGGCTAACGATCTTGCGCCACGCGATTCTTTCATTATGCTCCATGGCCGGCGCCTGTCCGTGCTGCACGTGCTAAAACCATTCAATCTAGTCTCGTTAGGCGAGGACCGGCACCCAGCCGCGGATCGCCACCTGCCCCGATAAGGAACGCCATTAATTGTGATGATCAAGATAAATGCGGGTGGCAAGACTTTGTACGAGGTCCGTC
The DNA here is from genome assembly GCA_947563465.1 of Archips xylosteana. Lineage (NCBI taxonomy): Eukaryota > Metazoa > Arthropoda > Insecta > Lepidoptera > Tortricidae > Archips > Archips xylosteana. The sequence continues at coordinate 18,009,559 of OX387343.1, forward strand.
TAGATCGCTACCACCGACCTATTTGTTAACTCTTCAGCCGAGCAGCATTTTATGCGCTGATGTGCTCCGACGGAGGATAAGTCAAAATATGATACCTATCTGTCTAGGTGTTCATTTAAACATCTGTACACGACCGTTTTATCAATCGCGTAAGTTTTTGTTCAGATATTGTTGACCACCTCTTATTGTTGACAACTCTGGCAATGGCAACTGTATCTTCGATCAAATTGCACCCCAAATAGGTAAATCACCCACCACAAACGCCCAAATGCCTATCGGACCACGCACAACTACAAAGATCTGCATCACAAACCTAAGACATAATTTCATAGAAAAATCATGATGATTTTGCCCTTTCGTGTAAGAAAGAAATGGTTTTCGGCAAAATCTCAAATACCAGCTTTCAGAACAAGTTTCGTTAAAAGTTAGAAGTACCTAATTTTTTTTTACTTCTGGTTTAAATTACTTTTTTTTCAGCATAAATACCACAAATATTCAACCTAAAACTGTCCTAAACTAAAAAATAAACTGTCGCAGAAGGAGCATTGTTTGTTTAGTAATTCTATTGTGGAAATGTTTTTCCTCTTTACACTTAAATAATTTTGATGCCGAACTTTTAGCTTTTATTATTATTCAGTTTAAAGAAAAGTTATCTAACTAAAATACAATAGAATAGCGTAGCAGCTGTAACATAATATTAACGTAATTGTATCGAATGAGTTTCATAGTGAAGAGAGCTGGAAGCCATAGTTCGTGCGTGCACATGCTGAAGACAATACAGAATTTACGTTATCATCAATCGTATGAGTTTAAAAAACCGGCCAAGAGCGTGTCGGATACGCCCAAGATAGGGTTCCGTTGCAGGTACGAAAAAGTCTTTGCATACTTTATTAATGTGGTTGTTTTGGTCCCAACTCCCACCGCGCGCAGAATTTCAACGTCAGCGGTACAGCGCCATCTGTCGGCGAATTGGGTAACTACCTAATCTAATCTGCAGTCTACTAGCTTAGTATTGTATCCCACCAAAAACATAAATGTAAAAAATGTTAGCCAAGTTCAATTCTAAAAATATACTTGATTATGGACTTCACCGACAAAAGGATTGAGATCTAAATGGGTGCCAAGTTCTGCAGGTAATACTGAAATATATTTGTAAGAACAAATAACATCCTAAACAAGTATAACACTCTATTTCTTTGGTTTTTCTACTCCAACAGTGTTTTATATTTATAAATATAAATTCCTAAATTTAACTATCTAATAATTTACACAAAGTACATAACTTATGTTAAATTGAAGCTTAACATTTGACTTGGCTACTTTTCACATACAAATCATCTTATATTTGGCTAATCAACTTATCTTCTACATTCAATTTGCTGGTAAAAACTAGCCAAGTCAAATATTAAGCTTCAATTTAACATAAGTTATGTACTTTGTGTAAATTATTAGATAGTTAAATTTAGGAATTTATATTTATAAATAAATAAATATAAAACGCTGTTGGCGTAGAAAAACCAAAGAAATAGAGTGTTATACTTGTTTAGGATGTTATTAGTTCTTACAAATAGATTTCAGTATTACCTGCAGAACTTGGCACCCATTTAAATCTCAATCCTTTTGTCGGTGATGTCCATAATCAAGTATATTTTTAGAATTGAACTTGGCTAACATTTTTTACATTTATGTTTTTGGTGGGATATCACTACTTTTTTGTAAAGAAATTAATCACCGAAGTTAAGCAACGTCGGGCGCGGTCAGTACTTGGATGGGTGACCGCCTGGTTTCATTTTGTGCTTTTGAAGTAAAACTTATTTAGGCACGCTTGACTTACGTAACGTATTCTACTCCCGAAGTCAAGCGTGCCTAAAGAAGTTTTACTACAAAAAACCAGGCTGTCACCCATCCAAGTACTGACCGCGCCCGACGTTGCTTAACTTCGGTGATTGGACGAGAACCGTTGTTTTTGTCAAATATCTTGATAACGGTGCATCCTACGGCAAAATCGATGAAATTTTCATTTTCACCCCCCTTTGAAACCCGCGCACCCCCTCCCCCGCACCCTCCCCCCACACCTACGGCAAAATCATCCCTTTGCATCCTACGGCAAAATCAATTAAATTTTTATCCCCCTTTGAAACCCCCGCAACCTCCCCCCCCCGGTGTTCTCGTCAAATATCTTGAAAACGGTGCAACCTACGGCAAAATCAATGAAATTTTCATCCCCCTTTGAAACCCCCGCACCCCCCCCCCCCACCGTGTTTCAAATATCTGCTTGTAACAGTTCCAGCTCCAACGCTACAATTAAAAAAAAAATGAACACCACTGTCCATAGACACTCAGGGGTGAGGTATTGGGCCCCCGGCACTCTCACTGACTGTACGAAACGCAAGCAGGATTACTGCTGCTTCACGCCGGTGTTCTGTGAGAGGGTGGTACTGCCCCGGACGAGCCGGCCCATTCGTGATGCAGCGGCTAGCTACAACATGGCTCTACCACTACAACAACTATTGACTTAAATAGGTACTTACAAAGAATTGCAAATCACTTAAAATTAAATGTCATTTAACCCTTTCCCAGCACTGGAGGATGTGGCGACGAGATCAGGCGGCGGTGCGCCATTACCAGGTCGGCAGTAGAGCGGCTGGGAAACATTTGGAGGGACAGAAGAGTTACCAAGAAGACGAAGGTCAGATTGATGAAATGCCTGGTTTTTCCAATCTTTCTCTATGGTGCCGAAACTTGGTCTCTGAGACTGCAGGATCGCCGTAAAATCGACGCATTGGAGATGTGGTGCTGGAGACGTCTCCTAAAGATTCCGTGGATGGCATTTCGAACCAATGTTTCCATCCTCAAAGAGCTTCATATTAAAGACCGGCTTTCGTCGACTGTGCAATTACGGATACTGAAGTTCTTTGGTCACATCTCCAGGAATGTGAACTCAATGGAGAGGTTGGTGGTCCAGGGTCAGGTGGAAGGCAAGAGGGCACGGGGCCGTTCACCAACTCGCTGGACTGACCTGATTTTTCCTACGCTTACACACAATTACCGAGCTGGATTCCAAATTTCATCCTTCTAGGTCATCTGGAAGTAGGTTAGGTTTAGGTACTATAAGTGAGTCAGTCAGTGCTAAAATTTACGACTTTTTGACCTTCATATCTTTATAACCGTTTGAGCTAGCTTCATGAAATTTGGGCTTCTAGATGTCCTTATGGATATAATTAAATACACGTAGTTTTATGTGTTTACGTTAAGGAGGTTTTGAGTTATAGAAGGATCAAAAGTGGCACCAAGTGGTTCGTGTAATATTACACTCGGCGCTGGCTAGCCAGTTCCTTTGCTTGAACTTGGCTTGACACGCTACCGCGTGTCTAGATGTTGATGGTTTTCAGATGTAATTCTTTGTTATATGAACCGATTTCAATTTTATTTTTTTTATTTGAAAGAAGATACTATTAGTGTGATCTTATAGGCACGTAAAGAAAAAAAATGCTTGCAATGGCGGTTAAAGTACAATCTTAATTTAGAAATATTTTTTTACAAAAACTTAAAAACTGCTCAACTGATTAAGTTGAAAATAATTTTCCTAGAAAGTTTTTATTGAGTTTAATTTACGTGATTTTTTTCATATTTTTTAGACTTGCTGTTCAAAAGTTAGAGGGGGGGACACATTATTTTGAACTTTCGGAGTGAATATCTCCGAAAATATTCACTTTATCAAAAAATGGTTTTAGTAAACCCCTATTTATTTTTAAATACCTATCCAATGATACCCCACACTATAGGGTTGGTCGAGAGAAAAAAAATCACCCCCACTTTACGTCTAAGGGAGGTACCCTAAAAAAAATTTTTTTAGTTTTTTTTATATAATCACTTTGTCGGCGTTACTGATATATATATTCAAGCCAAATTACAGCTTTCTACTACTAACAGTCTCTGAGCTTAGCCGCGGACGGACAGACAGACAGACAGACGGACAGACATGGCGAAACTATAAGGGTTCCTAGTTGACTACGGAACCCTAAAAATGACCTACAAATCAAATAATTTAAACATTTAACACATGTTTCAGTGGAGCTCAGCAATTTATTGCCCGATTTTGAGTGCAGTGGCTTAATCTATTCTAGTTAAGGATCCGACAGCATATTTATGTTTTGGATAAAAAAGATTAATATAATTTCTTATTTAAGGTTCCAGTTGCCTTGTGCTGAGTATATTATACTAAGAATCTTTGCATTCACATAATTCTTAAAATGAATGGTAATTTGGTGAAACAATAAATAAATCTAAGGCCGGTTATATTTTTTCATACATATTTGATACCTATTCGTGTATACTGTAGGTATAGTCGGGGTAAGAAAAGGTTCGTCACTTTTCGACTCTATGTCAACGAGTTAAGGTCGAAAAGTGACAAACTTTTTCTTACTCCGACTATACCTATGATAAGATTTCATATGGTGGGATCTTGGACTAGTTGTACCTTACGTCGTTACTCTGCTGTACGAGTGACCGGAGATTCCCACGAGACCGCGTGCGCCGGCGCCGAAGCCATATGCGCAACCTAACCGCGTCACAATTTATTTTATAGCCAACTAAAATAAATAATTTTAATTGCGCAGTTGTCGCGGTCTACGGCAGACATAAACCCATAAGTAGTTTTTTCTCAGAGCGAACAATCATGCGCATGGTTAAACACGATGCAACATATGACACGATTGATGAGTTTTGCTGAGATTTTGCATGATGGGCGTCAAAACTGTACTCAAAAGAACTTCATCATCATCCCAGTCTATATGTATACGTTCCACTGCAGAGCGCAGGCTTCCTCTCAGAATAAAAGGGCTTGGACCATAGTTCCCACGCGGGCCCAATGCGGATTGGGAACTTCACACACACCATTGAATTTCAGTGTGTCCAGGTTTCCTCACGATGATTTCCTTTACCGTAAAGCTCATGGTAAATTTCAAATATAATTTCGCACATAAATTAATTTTTGGTTCAACTGCATCTCAATCTGCTTCTTTTTGATTGGGTATAAATAAAGTATAGCAATCTGGGCAACCGAGCTTCGCTCAGGCAAAAACTCGGGGTCACGCTTTTTCCCAGAGATAAGACCACATAGCAAATTATGTGGAAATCGGCAGAGCTAAAATTAAAAAATAAACTAAAATATTATGTTGTAAGCTTACACGATAGGTAACTTTAAACTTTACTTAATCAAAAAAGTCCGAAAACAAGTACTAAAATCGTGGCCTGCTTATTGGTTTCTAAATTAAACATTTTCTCGCAAAAAGATAATGACATTTAAAAGAATATTCAAAAATTACCTTTTCAAAAATTTGCCTTTCTTATTTTTGCACATCTCTGTCAGTATCTTTGCGCGGGAAGAATATTATATATTTCCCTTGAATAATTTTAAGAATCCGAATAACTTGGCCTTAACGTAATTCTTCATACTAAAAGCGGCTTAAGATTGATAACTGGGTGAAACAATTTTTTGTGTTGTTTACCAGAGTAACACAGTAGTACAGGGTACAGATACCCGGTTGTCCAAGTGACACTTCATACTGTTTCATAGAAAAATGCTTAAGTTGCCCTAGGTCCTAGGGATAAAATTTTTGTAACCATAGCAACGGGTGGCACAAAGTTGATTCACCCAACTACTAAAATTTTCATTGATATTGCATCTCCTTTAGAAGCAGGATATAGTATATCAAAGCTAAATATTCATCAGCTCTGTCTAACACATAAATCGGAGCTCCTTAATGTTCGAGGGACCCTGGCCCCTTTCGTCTTATTATAATCCAAGGAGAAATATTTGCTAATTACCATAAATTCATGGTCACTCCTGTCCTTTATACATACCCTTCGGAAATTCCACGGGCTTAATAATGTGCCTGTGGGACCTTATGAGACGCTCCTTAGGAGAGAGGTTACATATCTATCATAATATTATATAATCTGGGGCCTGTTGCATAACAAAGTACAACAAATATTACAAGCGGAACTCTCGCTTCAGTTATATTAACTAGAAAGCTAGTTCCGCTTGTAATATAAGTTGTACTTATACATATAAAAGCCACCCGTTAGTGACTGATCTATCAACGCACAGCTCAAACCACTGAACGAATTGTGCTGAAATCTGGCATGTAGATTATTCCGCACCTTTAGAATTAGAGCGACACAGTTCGAATTATTCTAGTTTCAAAAATAAACCTGATTTTCTTTTGACACTAAGTTTATTTCTGAAATGAGAATAATTTGGATTGTGCCAGTCTAATTCTAAGGGTGCGACTTATGACGTAAGCATCCGCTAAGAAGTAGTGATTTTTCGAATTTCCCACTGGGTAAGGAATAAATGGGATTTATTTTTTCGCTTCAAAATGGACCTATCTCCGTAACTATAATTATAAGAGACTTCAAATTTGGCCTGGCAGGTGATTATAACCGTAAAAAAAACAATTTTAGTATTTTCGGAAATCCCACGGGATAAGGAAAAAACGGGGTTTATATATTCAAAAACCAACCACCAACAACCACAACAACCAACAACCAACCAACACCAACCAATCAACCATTCCCTTAGAATGATAGAGATGCTGAAAAGGGATTTTTGGGATTCCCCGCGAGATAAAGATCGAGAATTGACCATAAATTTTATTTGTGCGCGGACGAAGTCGCGGGAAAAAGCTAGTAGACTATAAGTAAGTACAGCTGTAACATCCTTGAGTTCTACACATGTGGGCATTTTCACTTTAAATGGAGCTAAAAAAATTAAATGAGGTACCTACATAAGTAATTTTGGTGTTTTTAGGCTGGTCAACATCTACCTTTTTGCATAAAACTTTTGTATATGTATTCACCGAAAATTACGATCAAGGTGTCATTCGATTCGGAATATAATGTAGAAAGTTTAAGGAAAGGTCCCAAAAAGGGCCGATAAAAATTAAAAAAGTTATAAGCAATTTATTTAAAAAATAATAGGAATTTGTTGTTTTTTTATTATCTCAAAAACTGTCACAGATATTCAAAACTTGAAAAAAGATCTGAAAAGAGCAGGAAATTTCCAAAAAAAAAGTCCTACTTCATAGAACCGTATCTATAATATTTATAACTTTTACAGAGCCCTGAAAATAGAGGTAAAAGCGGATGGTCTGGCTTCCACGCGCGATTCGTCACTCGGACACGGTAACAAAAAAAATCATTTTAACATATTAGCTATGAATATTAAAGAATAAAAAAATTTGAGTACTTTTGGGATACATAAATAAACAATAATCCGCCGGCAAATAATTTTTATCCCCATTTTTTCATTAGTTATGCATTTGTTAACCAACAACTTTTTCTCAATTGAATGTTAACATAAAAATTCCGATTATTACGAGGGTTGCTACGAAAGTTTTTAGCTGTATCAAAACCATTCATTTTTTTTTTGTAATTAATATTTTTCAAAATATACCCCTCCAAGGTCTACACATCGCCTCATTCTCAAAAACTAATCCTCAAAATACTTAAAAAACGCGTTCTGCGGTAGGTCGAAGAAAAGCCGCTCAAATTCTTGTACTGCCTCGTCCGAATTCATGAAAGTCCGGCCACGCATCATTTTCTTTACAGTGGGGAATAAGAAAAAGTCACACGGGGCCAGGTCAGGGCTGTAGGGTCGATGCGACACCATCTGAACACCTGTGCTGTTCAAAAAGTCCATTGTTTTTGCTGCAGTGTGTGCTGGTGCATTATCTTGGTGGAAAAAAATTCCCCGAATGCCGCTCTTTGGGCGTTCCTCACCCAGTTTTTCGAACGCTTGGGGTAGACAAACTTCGGTGTACCACTGGCTAGTAACTGTTCTTTGATCTTCAAGTGGAATTACAGCCACTGGCCCACTGCGACGTAAGAAAACGGCAATCATTTTTTTGTTGACACTTCGGCCTCGAGCAATTTTTAAAGGCGATCCATCTTCTTCAAACACCCACTGCATAGATTGCTGCTTTGTCAGGGGGTCATAGCAGTATATCCAAGACTCATCAGTAGTAAGGATGTTAGAAATCTGCTGGGAATTGCCTCCGTCAAATTTGCTGAGCATAAACTGACACCAATCTACACGCTGGGTTTTTTGCTCTTCGGTCAGGAAATGTGGTATCCAACGCTACGCGACCTTCCTGACGCGAAGATGATCATGTAAAATGCTTAAAACTGCGGGTGATCCAATGCCTAGTTCATGTTCGATTTCCCGTTGTGTAATATTCCTTCGTTCCTTAATCCACCACTCGGCTCTGATCACGTTTTCTGGCGTTACTGCACTTGACGGCCGTCCTGGTCTCGGCTCATCTTTGACACACTCTCGACCCCGTTTAAACTCGCGGTACCAATATGAAACTGTGGCCAACGATGGAGCGGACGTCCCAAATGCAACGTTTAAATTTTTGTGAGATTCCTTGAATGTTAAGTTTATTTTATAGTCATAGAATATCATAGCACGAAATGCTTCTCGCGAGAGCTCTATTGTAAAAAACAAAACTGGACTGACATTGTCAACAAAAAAATTTAAAAAAGATAATGTTACTGGCCAGTATGCAATGTCACTATACAAAGAGGTTAATAGATAAATTATCTTTAATTTATCATGCAATTTAGTAATAAAATATTTATAGTTTTCATACAGCTAAAAACTTTCGTGGCAGCCTAGGTATTGAACTACAACCGTAGGATTTTTCCACTTCGTGGAGTTATTCTTAAGAGACACAAAAATAGATCCCCGTCGGAAAAAATCAAAAATTTTAATTTTCCATTTATTTATTAACAATCTAAAATGTAAAAAAAAATATAAACTGAATAAAGATGGGTAATATTTATTTTTATTTTTATTACTCAAATGTTTTGATTTGAAACGGTTAAAAGTTACTGAAAAATATTTTTTTTACTTTTATACCACCATTATTTAAATAATTGTTATAAACAAATGCATTATTTATAAAATAAAAAAAAATATTTTTTTTCCTAATCTATTTGTTGATTTAAATTATTATTAAAAAAAAAAATATTCATTTAAAAAAATATTTATAGCTAAAAAATGCATTTTTTAATTAACAATCGTTTTTTACCACTAAATATGAATATTAAGGAACCGTTTTTTCTCTAAAAATCATAAATTATATCGTTTTTAAGGATTTTGGAAGAAACTTTTTTTTTAATTTTTTAATTGTTTATTTAAAAATAATTTGTTATAAACTATTATTTTTTTTTTTAAATTCTTTATTTTACGATTTCTTTTCCATTTTTTTATATACTATACTATACTATACTATATACAGTGTTCACAATAAATAAATAAATAAATCCTTAACTTTTAGTATTTTTATGTTCGAAAACTTGTCCTTTTATCTCGCTCTTTTGCTTTTATAATTGATATAACTTTTAAATTATTGTAGATACGACAGTAATACTTCCAAGTTGTTGACCAGCCTATTTCTTCTCTCAGAATCAAGAGCGCTATTGATTTTGATGATAAAAAAGGGTCTCTAATTTTCCATACTATATTTTGTGTCCCATTTGAAACCAGCCATACAAACGATATGAAAAAAAAGTCACAGAACTGACTCAAAAATAAGGACTCTTTTAACAAAATATACATAAAAAATTATATCAATTGTTACACAACAAGCTACAGCACATCTAAAGCATTTGATGAGAAAACCAGCCAAGCGAGCGTCGAATGCACCAAGGGTTCTGTATCTACCACCACAGAAAGGACTTCCTTTTCTTATTACTAAATTAAATAAAAGCTTATAAAAAATAATCTCTCACTAGATCTCCGCATTTTATTGCAACCAAAAATGTAAGCTTATGGAACCGAACTTTATAAAAATTAAATATCGCGCTTGGGACGTTTATCTAATCTATCTATCTAATACCTTTAAACGAGCAATTCTTGTATATATGTATATATATATATAATCAGGATCTCGGAAACGGCTCCAACGATTTCGATGAAATTTGGTATGTGGGGGTTTTCGGGGATGAAAAACTGATCTAGCTATGTTTCATTTTCAGAAAATCGCTTTTACTCGTGTTTTCCGGCTATTTTTGTTTGCATTAGAATATAAAGCTAAATTTCGCCAACTTCGAGCAGATCATAATGGCACATTAGAAATCGGGTGGTCGCGGATCCAGCCGACCTCGGTTCGATACCACGTTTTTTTCAAGATTTTTAGTTTTTTTTTTAAGTTTATTTTTTATGAGAAAACGTCAAGTTTCTTCTTTTGTGAGAAAAAGTTACTTTTTTGTGAGAAAAAGTTATTTTTTTGCGAGAAAAAGATACTTTTTTGTTAGAAAAAGTATTATAGGGAACGTGCAGTAACTATAGGCGGCAGCACTAATGCGACAGAAGAGACACTATGCGGACAGTAAAACAAACTTATCAAGGTAAAACATTCAAATTGATGGCACCCTTATGGCACCAGTTGGCAGCACCGTCTATGTGCACGTTCCCTATTGGGAGCACAGAACAGGAAAAGCCGGTTGTCTGTAAAGTCGGTTTACGGACGATAGTTTAACGTGACTCACCCCTCCACCCCCTCCGGTGTTTTTGTCAAATATCTTGAAAACGGTGCATCCTACGGCAAAATCAATGAAATTTTCATCCCCCCTTTAATTCCCCCGCGCTCCCTCCCCCGCATCCCCTCCCCCCCCTCTCAACCCCCCCACCCCTCCGGTGTATATAATCAGGATCTCGGAAACGGTTCCAACGAGTTCGATGAAATTTGGTATTTGGGGGTTTTCGGGGATGAAAAATTGATCTAGCTTGGTCTTATCTCTGGGAAAACGCTTGGTACCGAGTTTCTGCCCGAGCAGAGCTCGGTCGCCCAGGTACTACTTTATTTTATTAGTAACTTGAACATCAATCGTTTATGGATACGACGTCAATTTAATAAAACTAGAGTCGGCAGCCGAAGACTGGTTGTTGCGAGTGGCGCCATCGGGCTGCGGACCAGTTTAGTTTATTCACTCTCAATTCACTATACATATACATAAATGCTTACATATATCATGGCATTGGTCAATGCCAATTTAAATTGAAATCTCGATTTATTTTACACTCACAACACCAAGTGATAAAATTTAGTCCCTTTGTAAATCAACACTGTATTTGAAATTGAGTTTTGAGCAGGCAAATACAAATTACAAATTCTCAAAATTTGTCCGCCACACAGGTAACATAAATAACTATGTGGTTTGTTACACGCCTACCCACTATCGGCCTTCCTTTGGGATTGGCGAATGGTGGCATTTTCCTCTCAGGGATGATGTCCAGGTCCTGTTTAGTAGAGTAGTTATCCACTAGTACAGTAAGCAAGTAAGCAGTCAGTGTAAGTGTTTAACTTTTTCGTTGATTTCGTCAATAAAGCGACCGTAAACATGTACTCGCTAATAATCGTAACTTCTCGTCTCGTCCTTCAGTTAAATAGATATTGTAGGAACCCATAATCGTAACTGTCTTCAATCAAGGTTTGTATGAATAGGTACTGTTGTTTCACTTCCATAACTTGACATCGCCACCTATTCAAGTATTGAAACGTTTTATTTGTTTTTAAGTACATAATACCTATGTAGTTATTAGTTAGTCATATTGTTTTGGACGACCGGATAGCCTAGTTGTTATAGAACCTGACTACGAAGCTTGAGGTCCCGGGTCCGATTCCCGGTCGGGGCAGACATTTGTGTGAATAATACGAATGTTTGTGCTCGAGTCTTGGGTGTTTAATATGTATTTAAGTATTTATATCCCTTATCCTATAATAAAGTTAACTCGTGACCATGGTTGCTGCAATGTGGCCGAAACGTCGAGGTAAATAAATAAATATTTATTGCGTGATAAGTCCCGTTTAGTAATTATGAGTGAAAATCGCGAAAGTTTAAAACAGTATATACAAAGTATGTTTATCCGTTGTCTAATACCCATAGTATAGGTAACGCCACCAGAGTAAAGGCCACGCACACAACCACATCTCATGTAATGACAGCGGGATTTAAACGTCAACACAACGTCAAAATCCCGCTGTCATTACATGAGATGTGGTTGTGTGCGTGGCCTCAACTCTGGTGGCGTTACCTGTACAAGCTTTGCTTAGTTTGGGACTAAGTCAATTGGTCTGAATTGTCCCGTGATATTTTGATTTATTTGAGTTATTAATAGCAATAAGACAAAACTTTCCCCAGTTGACGTACACCTCCCAGCAAAATAAATTCACTTTAAAAAATCTATAATTATCATACCTAATATGAAATACACAAAACATTCAAATAAACACCTAACTATTTTTTTCATTCAAGCCTTAAATTGAGCTTTTGGTGCTTTAACAAACAAAAGAAGCCTGAAATCCGAGCAAGTGCGGCCACGAACGTTGTGCAGCGGAGAGTAGATGCGAGTTAGCGTACACATAGAGGTACTTTAGGAGCGTTCACTACCAGCCAGTTGCTCGCTAACTGTGCTAACAATCCAGCTTCTTAAAAACGATTTTAGGAATTCAATACATTCAAAGCAGCTCACGTGAGAATCAAAAGTAATGAAGTCGCTTAAAAGTCCAGGTACATTGGTTAAATTATAAGCAACCCAAATGGAGTTGATCTATCACTATCAAAGCAGTTACTAACCTCACCAAATCGCTAAATATTAGGCGTAATTTATACACGATGATTTTTAATCGGTGATCAGGAGTTGAAAAATATAAATCCCTAGCCAAAATGGAATTTAATAGATGAGATGAATTTGAGACCTGTCTCACGTCAAAGCGGAGCGAAAGAGGTGGCCAAAAAATTAGAAGGATCTGAAAAAAAAGTACACTAATCACCTAGCTAGTGATGATGGTCACTTTAATTTTAATCGTCAATTTGATTTAACAACATAATAGCCGCTCCGTCTACTCGCCTCGCCTATCGGGCTGAATGGCTACAACGCAACTCTTAATAAGCGGAGAGCTCGCGCAAACTGCGGTCTTTGCTCCGAGATCACTTGCTCGTAATTTGCGACTACGAGTTACTTAACGAATTGATTACGAAATATATCTACGGGGATAAACTCCACTCGGTCTTTAATACCGCCGCAGTACTTACTCAAGTTGAATTTACAGGTGAACTAGCCGTTGCCCGCGACTTCGTCTGCAAAGAATGCGTTTATCGCGCGCCTGCGGAAATTATACAATTTTCCGGGATAGTAACAATCCTATCTCTCTCAGGGTCTCTAACTATCCCCATAAAGGTCGGTTGAGTACTTATTTTGAAGACTGAGTGAAACCGTAGCACATACTCACATTCCAACTTATAATATTAGTTAGTGTATATTCTTATGTGCCTCCAAAACACCTTAGGTTGGGTTAGGTAATTAAGTAATTACTAATTTGGTAGTTATTAATTGGGAGAAAATACTCATTTCATTTATTCGTGACTCAACCAACAAAAGTAAAAAGATGTATGTCCAACGCTTCAAAATACGAATAAGTTTTAGATCTCGCGCTCTTACGACCACTGCAATGTGGCTGAAACGTCGAGATAATTGATAAACGAAGTAAAATGAAACAGTATTATATTGCGTGATTAATTCCGATGGGCAATAGTACTCTCGACGGTTGCAATTAACGGACGGAATTAACGGATTAGTGTGTATTTGTACTTAGTATAAAGCTGCTTATACCAGCCAATTGACGCCATGACAAAAGTAGGATTCCTTATTGTTAGTTTGATCTTCCATCTTCGACTAATTTGTCAGTGCCAGTGTCAGTGTAAGGGTCAATAAAATAAACAACATTTTTGCTCTACATTTGATTTAAAAGTTTAGTTAAGTATCGTAGTAACTTGCATTTTTTTGATTTCCCTATGTAATGCTCGTAGTATCGAACTGCTGTTATGTTATTACATCTAACATCAACTTATAAAGCTAATAAATACTCGAAACACAAAAAATATTGGTCTCTGCCACCGCTTTTTCAGTAAGCACCGACTTATGGACAGATAGCCGAAATCGATGAATTAAGACATTCGATATCTACGTAGAATCAGTTTAGGTATCGCTATTCCACGGAAGCTATCCCATGTCCTTCCCGGGAATTAAACTATGTATATCTATACCTTTCATTTAAAAATCAGTTCTGCGATATATTATGTAACAAACACACAGAAAAACAGAGTTACTTTCACATTTATAATATTAAATTATATAAAAGTAGTGAAGTATGGATTAACAACCGACTATGCTTAACTACTTATACGAAATAATTATATACGGTCTTAAAACGTGACACATTCGAAACCCGTCGTAGGAGCAAATATCTTGTGCGACTTCGCACCCAATTCGGAAACACAATACATCTTTCGAATATACTATCCGAAAGTGGTGAAACATTGTACTAAATTCGAAATATGAGAAGTTTACAATTACAGCTATCATCAATCTTGTCAAGTCGGAAAAATAAATTTTTAGCAATACTTACATAAAACTAGTGTATTTTTACCCGACTGCAAGGACAGGGTTATTGAGAGATGTGTTTTCAAAAATCGGTCCCCTTTACTTGGATGACAAATTTTCTTATTTCTAGAAGAACATGATATAACCTTCCTAACAGTATTTAGAGGTTCTTTGAACTCTCGTAAGTATCAGCTAATTTGCGAATGTGATACAGGAATAATCGCAACCTCGCTACCGTTCTATTATTAGATCCGTACCGTAAGTCACGCACCGAGATTAGCAGTATTCACATTTATGGGTAGATATAAGAATAAGTACCTCTATAATATTTATATAAATTTTAGGAACTGAAGAGATCCTTATCGGTGACTTATGATTAGTGATTATTTTACACTTGTTATAATACTTACATAAAAATAGACATAGGCAGGGCAATGAGCATAAAAACTCCAAAATACATGGACTTATATTAGGTAAAATCGGAGGTGATCGATTAGAATCACACAATAATTACTAAACCTTACTACGTATGTAGTACGTAACCGATCTTACACTTGCGTTTGACTACCAGCCGACCTACCGCTGACGGTGTAACCATCACAGATTAGGTACTTTTTCGGGTGTCGACTAAGTATAGCTTGTCTAATTTAAAATTACGCGCCCCACCACCGCATTTGGCATACAGGATTTGAAATCCTGTATGTCAAATGCGGTGGTGGGGCGCGTCATTTTAAATTAGACAAGCTCTACCAAAGAGAACAGAATCACTAACGTGTCAACGATAGCGGTGCGGCATTAGGTACTCTTTAGTACGAAGTGACGGAGACAATGGTCTGAGAGGTCCAAAAAACATGATACCATTATAATATAGTCAGCGCGTTTCTTGTTATTACTCATTCTACATTGTTGTTAATGTAAGATACTTAACCATAGCGTAGATTTTGTTTAGGAGTGGATTAGATATGGCCAACTACAACAGCGAAAGTATCTACAAGAATTAAAAAGTTGACTAGTCTATCACTATCATGTCAAACATCAAACACGACATTGGCCTCAGATCAGTTCGCGGCAGGATCCTGGGGCCCCGGCCGCCATCATACGCCGCGACCTGGACGACGTCCAACTCGAAACATCATCACTCACGTATTTCCTTGCCTCGATCTTTGGAATATAGAAATTGATATTTCCTTGCAGCGGAGATGTTTATTATTCATTGAGGCGTGCCAAATGGAACTGAGTGAAAGAACCAAATGTGTTTAAAACAGTATAACGGAACCCTTGTAGTTTCGCCATGTCTGTCTGTTCGTCGTCTGTCCGTCAGTCCGCGGCTAGCTTAGAGACTGTTAGTGCTAGAAAGCTGTAATTTTTCAGACAAAGTGGTAAAAAAATGTAAACAAATTTTTTTTAGGGTAGGTCTCCCATAGTGGAGGTGTGCGCCGATGGCGGAGGCGCGTAATCGGCGTGATCGGCGTAAATAAAACAAAATTAATTATTAATAAAAATAACAGTTTACTTTCACTTGTAAAATTGTTACAATACTAACTATAGACATCTGGTGGCGTAACACGCCGTTGCAATGACCGGCGGCGGCGGCGTGCGCCACGCCGATCGGCGCACACGTCTTTCCCATAGTCGTATAGAAGGGTTGTTTTTTTCTCTTCTATCCTTAAGCCAAGTTTAGACCTGCAAGAAAAATCGTGCAAGTTGAATTACATTACGCGGCCGCGAAGCAAACTAGTTTGAAGTGGGCAATCGAACGCTGCAATGTAAAGCAACTTGCGCGATTTTTCTTGCTAGTCTAAACTGGGCTTTATAGTGTGGGGGTATCGTTGGATAGGTCTTTTAAAATCATTATGTATGTAGTTGTAAAAACGTTTTTTCGATAACTAAACCGTTTGCGAAGTATTCAACTTTGAAGTGCAAATTAACCCCCCCAAAAATTCATGATGAGAGTAAATATACCTATCAAATTAATAGGGTAAACTATTACGGCTAAGTTCGCTTGAGAATTATTGGTAGGTACCTATATGTATACGTAGTTTTATTTTTTCTAAACACATAGTTCTTGCATCTAAATTGAATCTGGCATGGGTAGGTACGGCATTGTTAATCCTTACTCAACCAGCCCCGGGTCAGATATGGTTGTAGAACTGTATATCTAATTTAATAACACCTTATATATCCGTAAATAGCAAGTACCAAAGTAAGCATTAGCACATGAATAAATAAATGGAACAGAATAAAAAGTTCAAACAACGCCGCGCACGCATTACACTACTACACGCACAACATATGTGTGCGTGACCTGTCACAGACAGGACGGGGGGGGCGTGCACCGGCGCCCGCTCGGAGACAAACCGGTTTGAACTAGCTCAGTGAGTAGACAAAGTTCAGGTGTGCCGCGACGACGCGACCGTTAAGCGTTTAGCTACATAGTTCGGGTGTTCGGTTGTTTTTAAAGATGCCAATGAAGAGGAAATTTGTAGATATACAGTTATTAGATACTTAAGTACTTGTTTGAATAAAATATTTTGATTTTTATTTTATTTTTTTTACCGAGTGACAACCCTATGATAATAGGTAAGAATTTCGAGCTCTGTTCGGAAGCTTTTCTTCTGTTCCGCTTATTTATTCATGTGGCATTAGTATACGTAAGTACTTGTTTATAATTCGACTAAGTGTGGTTCATCGTCATACGGATTTCTACGAAACTCGATGGTAAACGGATCCAAGATATCATTTTGTGCAACAAAGGTACTTCGCATTGTGTTGTAGTTCTGAAGTTTACATTTAACATTGGAACTCAAACGAGCAAGCGTAGCCATTGCTCGATTCCCCCAGCGAACGCGATTACTATTAGGTACGGGGCTTTTGTTGCGTCTGCGATGCAAATAAACACACTATAAACGCGTCTCAGTCAGCCACTCGTCTATACTTGGAGCGAAATGTTTTGGCTCATGAGTAATGTAATGTTCCACGAACCCAGGCTTTCGAAACCTTATACAAAAATAATTTTACTAACTTTTGCCCACAGCTTCGTCCTCGCAGAATTTAAATTTGTGGTAATGGTTCTTCATATCTTTAATTGAATAAAGCGTTTGCTTCAACGGACAGCGAAAGGTAATAGTGATATAGGTATTGGGTATGGCAACGAATAAATATACTTAAATTGATAGGTAATAAGTAAGTATGTATAAACTTGAATACATATTTAACACCCGAGACTCGAAACTTAACTTTCGTGTTTTCCATACATGATATCTGTGGACCGCTAATTATATATAAACTATACCTAGTTACCGTGAGGTCGGGTTACTTTGGCCCCGAAGGGTAACTTTAGTCACTGGGATTAATAAATCCTTCTTTCTTGACTGCATCGTCAGGGTTTGAACTGAGCGTTGATGAGTTAATCAGTGAGTCAGTTCATCAGTTAGGACTTGTTTTTCTATATATTATGTATCTATGAATTTAATTCCTAACCTAACTGCCAAGTCTTATATATTCCTTGTTGCAAAATTATGGAACTTCCGTAAAGCCCTTTTTTTCAAATTCACTTATGTCATTATTTTTGCTAATTTCAGTAGCCCATACAATAATTTCCAGTTCTTTAATTTCAAGGCTGCCAAAACCTTTGTTTACTGTCACCCCACATTTCGCTTACATAATCACTGAGACGCGGATCGAGGGATGATTTACAGGGTAAAACTATATATCTTATGTCCTTTTATTTAAAAGTAAAAGTACTTAAGTCCATACTTACTTACGTCCATACGTATAGATACTTAAGGACGTAACTAGGTACTTGGAATATGTTTTCCACTAAGTATTTTAAGTTTTCTCAAGTATCTTGGAATACCACCAGTTAGGTAGCGACAACTTCGCTAGTAACCAGAGCAACTCCGATTTTAAACTGTCACCAGTAGCACAGAATAAGTGCTAGTAGGTACAACCAGTCGTCCGGGTCTAAGTATGCCTCGTAGGAATAAAAAAATATAATTCCTCCAAGAAGTAGGTACCCTAAGCCAATATTTTGTAATATCAGTAACGAGCAGAAATTACAGGTCACTTTTCATACAAAGTTGTATGAAGAGTATACCACTATTGATGCCACTTATTCAAGTAGAATAAGTGCTGTAGAATCACTGGTAGGTAGCTATGGCTGGAACGCAGCGCAACTCACGAAATACGTTCTCCGTGACATACCACTTAACCCTTACGTACCTACACGGAACCAACCACACTTTCATAGGTCCGGTCAAATTCGGGTCAAACTATGCATAAAGTTGGGATAAATTCCAATTGAAATATGTGGGTAAAGATTATAAATTGCTCTCTGGTTAGTTATGGATCTTTATAGTTAAGGGACAGTAGTCAATTGTAAAATTATTTTACCTGAAAGATAAAAAGAAAGCCGGCCATTCATAATAGTTTAGACCTAACTGTAACAAAGCTGTAACCTAATAAAATCATTTAACTTTTTTTCAAACCACGTCATTGTTTTCTTTTTAAGGTACGTGTTATAAAAATCCTTTTGTGCTTCGCCGCAGTCAGATAAATAATTAGTACCTAACAATAGTCTTACAGTATGAAAAATTGTAGGTAGGTACTAGGGACAACGCATCAAAAAAATATTTGAATAATAAGTAAATTAAAAACCTGCCTGTTTGAGATGAGGAGATGAAAATATATATTTCAGCCCGCCAATTAAAGCACATGAACTCCATCATTTTTAATATTTAAGCAGTTTTATGTACACTCGCGCCATCGAAACTAATCTAATGATGTATCATTTATCAAAATTGGTTGAGCCGTTGAGTAGGTAACCACGATCGGACATAGGAACAGCCATCAATACATACCTATCTATCTATGTACGTAGTAAAGGTCAAACACATAACCCGAATAACAAATGAGTGACAGTGAATACCGTGGGACAAAAAATTTATACATATAACACGATCTAATTTGTCCTTGATCATTATTTTCACCATCACCAACATCATCATCATCTGGGCCTATACATGTCCCACTGCAGGGCACAGGTCTCCTCCGAAAATGAGAGGGCTTGGGCCGTAGTTCGCACGCGGGCCCAGTGCGCATTGGGAACTTCACACAAACCATTGAATTTCTTCACAGCTGTGTGCAAGTTTCCTCGCGACGCTGCCTTCACCGTTAAGCTCATGGTAAATTTCAAAATAAATGTAATTTCGCACGTAAATTTTAAAAAACTCCGGGGTGCGAGCCCGTGCTCTGAACCACGACCCTCCTGTTTGAGAAGCCATAGGTCAAACTACTAGGCTACCACGACTTCCATTATTTTAGTTGTATAAATAAATAAAAATTAAAATAATAAATAAATATCATGGGACAATTCACACCAATTGTCCTAGTCCCAAGCTTGTACTATGGGTACTAGACAACGGATAAACATACGTATATAGATAAATACATACTTAAATACATATTAAACACCCAAGACCCGAGAACAAACATTCGTATTTTTCAAACAAATATCTGCCCCGACATGGGAATCGAACCCGGGACCTCAAGCTTCGTAGTCAGGTTCTCTAACCACTAGGCCATCTGGTCGTCTAAATGTATGTAAATAATGTTTAATAGGCACTTTTTACTTTGTGCACATTGTGGTAGAGGTAACGCCACCAGAGTTGAGGCCACGCACACAACCACATCTCATGTAATGACAGCGGGATTTTGACGTTGTGTTGACGTTTAACGACAACACAACGTCAAAATCCCGCTTGACGTGTACATGAGATGTGGTTGTGTGCGTGGCCTCAACAATCCCGCTGTCATTACATGAGATGTGGTTGTGTGCGTGGCCTCAACAATCCCGCTGTCATTACATGAGATGTGGTTGTGTGCGTGGCCTCAACTCTGGTGGCGTTACCTATATGTTGAGTGTGGAGGGAGCAGGAGAGGTGCAGCGTTGTACGCCGGTGGACCGTGGCGGTGCTATTGTCATTCAATCGAGCCATTGTGAGAGCTCTTTGTAGGACCGCGGAGCCCTGCCTGCCTGCGACCCGGTCATTCGGCATGGGGAATAACTTACACACTTTTATGCTGTTGTAACTATTATTTAATGTGTCCCTTTATGCTGTAAATGATTACTAAATGAATGAACGCAAGGAGATGAGAACACAACACACATAAAAACACTAATGGGCGAGGATAAGAGGACCCATTGTAGTTGTAATAATTATTATAAATAAAAATAAGCTTTCACTCTAAGAGAAAGCTTATTTTTATTTATAATAATTACAACAGAAGGTATTTTATACAAATTTTTGTAGTAAGTACCAAATGTGAAAAAACTTTTAATACTCTCGAAGATCAAAAGCCTGTTGTATTTTCGCAGAAGCCTCAAAAGCTCAAAGCGTGTTGTTGTTTAGCCCTTTATAGATTTGGGTATATTATTATAGACGCACTTTAAAGGCTACTCTCTGTTTCATTCATAAGAGTGCTGAAATGGAAAAGCGTATGGAAAATACCCATGTAGGTACACAGTTTATAAACTGTCTTCTCGCGCACTCAACGCTTCCTTACACTTACTGTTTGGGTGAATTCTTAAAAGGAACTCATGGCGTCCCTTCACAATGGACAATCTCACCGGTGCGGTGCGATGCAGGTGCTACCCGCTCGTCTTCGTAAAGTATAGTATAAATCTTCCTAGGTGAATTTTTCGCTTCGAGCCATTACATTAAATTTGAACCTTAATACTATGACGATACCGTTTGTTTTGAAAGATAAGGGCTCGAAGCGAAAAATTCACCTGGGAAGATTTATACTATAAAAGCTAAACTGAGTCAGAGGTTTTACAATCGTGCCAAAGGACTGCATACAAACTTTGAATTGAAACGAGCACGAAAACAAAATGTAAGTACTCGTCTGTCAGTCGTTGCGTTACGGCGGTTCTACACATTGCTCTTCGTGTGAATAGAATAGATTGTATGCGGATCTTCACGATAGTGATTGACATTATAACAACAACCGCGACTAAGCACACGGCGTATTTTTAAAGCGCCGTCGACGCGCGTTTGTAGCGATACAAACGCGATACGCACGCGGGTTATTTAATGTTATTGTTCTAATGGAATGAAAAACGCGCTGGAAACGCGCGTCCTTAAAACGCGCGTCGACGGCGCGTTAAAAAAACGCCGTGTGCTTAGGCCCTAAACCCGAGAAACTAAGTACTTAATAACGACCGCTTTAACCTAGTTGGTAGTGACCCTGCCTACGAAGCAAGAGGTCCTGGGTTCAAATCCCGGTAAGGGCATTTATTTGTGTGATGAGCACGAATATTTGTTCCTGAGTTATTTATTTATTATTTATTTATTTATTTATTAAAAACTTACACAGTATGACAGTATGATACCAAAGCACTGAGTAAGACAGAAAAATAAAAACTGTACAAAATATGACAAGCAACAAAAAGTAAAAATAAATGGAATTGGAATGGAATGGTTATGGATGTTTTCTATGTATTTAAGTATTTATTTATCTATATAAGTATGTTTATCTTCGTCTAGTACCCATAGTACAAGCTTTGCTTAGTTCGGGACTAGGTTGATTTGTGTAAGATTGTCCCCTAATATTTTTATTTTTTTTATTTTTTTAATACTTACTGACCTATTCAGTACTACTACTGACCTAGTCACTGAGTATTAAACATTGATGTTGTTTACCTTGTATTGAACACGGTTTTTACGTACATAAAATCGTATACCTATTGTTTCAGAGAGATGAAAGAGTATGCCATTGTTAAAGCGCGGTTATGCACGTTGTTAAACCATTAGAAACCATTGGAAACGAACTATTTCGACTCCTAATAAGTCCTAAATTGTTGTCATTATGTATTACAAATGAAATGTCGGGGTTTTTCCAAGTATCAAAACTGAGGCCTCATAGTCAAGGATTTGCCACACTGGATGCGGTCTGCGGTCAGGTCAAATTGAACGCAGCCCGCATTATGTATGAACAACATTGTCGGTCTCTATATATTTTGTTTAGATATGCGATCTGACCGCATGGTCCACACGATCACAAAATATATAGAGACCGACAATGTTGTTCATACATAATGCGGGCTGCGTTCAATTTGATCTGACCACAGACCGCAGAACGCATCCAGTGTGGCAAATCCTTAACGCGAGAGGGCCCGCGATAGCATACGTCAACTCTTTCTAACCTCATCCTACACCGTGTGACATAAAGAAGTGGTGAAAACTATTGTGATTCCGAGTGCGTTGGACATTAGACAATAAGGCCTCCGGTCTACTTAGCGGTTTTGGCAAAATGTTTTGTTGATACATATTTGCAAGCTCCCAACCAGCATTTGCGAGGGCACAAGATTCGGGGGTTGAAGGTGGGAGATCGAATTCCTATGTGTGTGTGTTTTTCTTTTATTTCGATTATTCTTGCCCCGAATAATAAACCACAGTACCCAGTACCGTACTACACCTTAGACTATCTGGATAAACGAACTTCGAAACCTTTTCTTTGGTATTTCTAGCTTTGGAATACTTACGGGAATCACCTATTTTACTGAGTCTTGTAATGCTGGCAACGTACAAGCTAGATCCTTGTAGTTTAAACAAGTATTTTTGGTGAAAGTTCTAATAAGCAAGGTGAGTTGCGATTAAAAGTCCTTTCAGGCGCGACTGGTCCTACTCAGCACATCAAACCTATTATATCAGCCACTCGCTCATGTAGATTTTTTTACTGGAACTGATTTCAGTTTTGTACAGTGCTTTTATTTTACTACAATAGCTATAGGGCTATTCATTCGTTTTTTCTGTCATTGCATTTCTACCTATTCCCGTTGTGGGTTTTGACGCCCCATAGGTACTCCAATAATGCATGGGTATAAAACGACTGCTATCTTAAATCTATATCTATATATCTTCTATCTTCTATATATATAAAAATGAATTGCTGTTCGTTAGTCTCGCTAAAACTCGAGAATGGCTGAACCGATTTGGCTAATTTTAGTCTTGAAATATTCGTGAAAGTCCAGGGAAGGTTTAAACGGTGAGAACATATGGAAAAAGTGCGAGGAAAATACTAAAAACGACTATTTTATTTTCCCATACTAACTGTTCTTAGGGCCGGCGCCCACTGACGGCATGGCACGGCGTGGCATTTTATTACTATCAAGTTATTTTTAATCTTATTTCAATGAGTTTAGAATTCATGTTACTTTATTGGTTATGCGTTGCGTCATCCCTCGGCACGTCGCGGCATCGTGGTATCGAAATAAAGAAACATGAATTCTAAACTCATTGAAATAAGATTCAAAATAACTTGATAGTAATAAAATGCCACGCCGTGCCATGCCGTCAGTGGGCGCCGGCCCTTACCTGTCAAACATTTCATGTTCCTACCCTTGATACGGCACGGCAAACTTGGACACCCTCAAATTAATCTTAATTAAATAAGGGTTTTGAATCGACAACATAATATAGGTATCCACAATATGCGGATTATCGAGTATTTCAATTTTAAAAATGCAAAATAAAATGACACTTGGTCGTCAAATATTAACGAGTGCGTTCGGAAATTCATTTTTTTTATGACTAAAATCGTCTATTGTAAATTTATATAAACTTTTTATTAACATCATTTACAATAGTAACATAAAATCGCTGTCAATTGAAATTGCGAACAATGTAAATAAACCATTTAATGAAATATCCATATTCTAGCACTTGTTTATTGTTTTAATGGTTTAGGATAGTGTTGTGGTAAGTATTGATTAAATAACACACGGATTTAGCAGTATTTGATGAGGGAAATGACAAGACATTTTAAATACAAGGTTTGTTTACATTGTTTGCAATTTCAATTGACTGACAGTTTACGACACCTTTTCGCGGTGTAAAAGCCAGATGAACGTAACATCAAAAATTTCGAAAATCGTTTTTTTTGCATAAAACTGTTCTAAATGTGGTCCTGCATGAACTGCCAAAAGGACGTAATCGTACAGTTGATATTTCACTAGTTCCAAAAAAACGAAATGATATTAAAAGTAATTTCAATAGAACCAGCTAAACGTATTTTGAAATCCATTAAATTACTTGTAGTAACTTAATTTTGCTATTTTTTAGGGCCACAACAACGTATCAACCAAAACACTATTTTTTATGTATTAGAATGCTGCTGGATTCATAATTCTACACGAACCATAACAACGTATCCAATATTATTATTGTATAATAATAAACGTTAAAAACATTTTCAAAAAATTAAGGGCCAAAGTAACGTATGTAAACCAAATTTCAAAAAAATATTTATTGCTGGTACACTAGCAAATATAATTACAATATTTCTTAACTTTCTGAAAGCTGTATTGTGTGTGTACGTGTCAGTATTTTTTTTTTTTCTTTCGTGGCATAGTCACTTACCAAGAAGCTCGTAAAGTTGAAAGTGGTAAAATTTCGCAGTTTTTTGGCTCTCCTGCACAATTTGGATAAACGATGTTACGTTCATCTGGTTTTTACACCGCGTTTTGCTAGGTTTGTTAAAAAAAATTAAAACTAGGGATGGAGTATGATAATCGCATTTGAAAAAATATTCAATTGCGACAATGATGAAGTGGACAATGGAAGAACCTGAGATACGTTTATATTTGCATCTCTTTCTTCTCAGGAGGGTGACCACAATGTTAGCAATAAATAATTAATTTCGACTATTGCTATGATTCAGAAAAATGCTTAATAATTAATTCGTATCACTTCTGATTACATCTCCGATGTCACCATGTAGCTGTCGCCATGTAGGGGATACGAAGTTCACCGGGTCAGCTAGTAAATTATAATTTAAGTAGGTAAGTATAATGATTCTATTTTGCAACTAACTCACCCAAAAGCTACCTCAACAGGATTTTCAATTTCGCGCAAGTAATGTCTCACTCCGACCCCTCTCCCTTCTCTGATCACTCGGGGTATTTTCCAAACCCCCTCCCCCAGTTCGACCAACACGTGATTAATGGACAAACCTCTCGCGTGGGCCAACTGTACCTATACAACTACAATTCTAATACAAGTAACTCGGAGGTTCATGCATGACCGGTCGTTCCATTGGGGTACCTTGGTACCTAATTGTTTTCATCACACTAGAAGTATATGTATTATATTTATGCTGAATGAATAGGTACCTCAACAACTTAATTTTGATAGCTTATTCCGCATACAAGTATTTTTTAGAATCACAAAGATTTATTTTCACAAATATGTACATCGTTTTTTGGTTTTTATCTGTAAGTCACGGGCAATTTACTCAAGATATCTATAAAGAGCTAAGAATAAATTTTGATCTTATAAGTGTCTTTCATAAAGCGTTATTCGTGTAGGTATTTCGTGTATTTCTGTAAATAATACATATACGAAAAAAAATGGGAGGGGGCACTCCACAAATGCAATCGAAGGAGAAAACAATATTGTGAGCGTATGGGTGATTGGATATACACTATTATTTTTAGGGTTCCGTACCCAAAGGGTAAAAACGGGACCCTATTACTGAGGCTGCGCTGTCCGTCTGTCCGTCCGTCAGTCACCAGGCTGTATCTCAGAAACCGTGACAGCTAGACAGTTGAAATTTTCACAGATGATGTATTTCGGTTGCCGCTATAACAAAAAACAGGTAAGTACTAAAAAACAGAATAAAATAAATATTTAAGGGGCTCCCATACAAAAACGTGATTTTTTTCTTTTACATCCATTGTCTGTTTTAACGACCGCTTTAGCCTAGTTGGTAGTGACCCTGCCTACGAAGCAAGAGGTCCTGGGTTCAAATCCCGGTAAGGGCATTTATTTGTGTGATGAGCACGAATATTTGTTCCTGAGTTATGGATGTTTTCTATGTATTTAAGTATTTATTTATCTATGTAAGTATGTTTATCGTCGTCTAGTACCCATAGTACAAGCTTTGCTTAGTTTGGGACTAGGTCGATTTGTGTAAGATTGTCCCCTAATATTTATTTTATTTATTTTTATTTATTCTATGTACTCTTTTATGTCGTAAGTATGTACTCCAAAGTTTTAAATTAAAATGAATGAAAAGAAATGAAATAATTCAAAAACATAGGACCACCTACCACCTAACCTATATCTTTGTAAACTCAACATTGCAATATAGAGTAAAAGTCTTTAAATCTTTAATTCTTATGATTCCACAAAATACTTGTACAAATTCACAGAAACATATTTTAAAAGACAAAATAGTAATATCTAGTTAGTACAATTATAGGTTGTTACTATTTATTTACTTATTATCAGAAACATGTTGACAACATGTACTTATACTAGCTGTTGTCCGCTACTTCGTCTGCAAAGAATACGTTTATCACCCGCCCGCGGGAACTCTATACAATTTTTCGGCATAAAAACTGGTATTCCCTTGACTTGTCTAAACTTTTTTTGCCTAATTTCACTTTGTCTAACAACTTTTACTATAATGAATAGTTTGTCTAAATTCAATTTGTATAATTTCATTATACATATATAGTTTTTATTTTGTCGAATTTTAATTTTAACTAAATGATCATTTGCATAACTCTTGTTTTGTCGAATATTATTTTATCGAAAACTCACTTCGTCGATTCTTATTTTAACTAATTATCTTATAGCCGAATAAAGTTTTAACTAACATCATTTGCATAGTCAGCGAGCAAGACCTATCGGAGCAAAAGCGACGCGTTCAAAGGCTAATTGGTGTTAGCAATTTTTTTTATGACCACCCGGAAAATCTAATTTAGACGATAGGCGAAATACAATTATGTCAGTCAAACATTATACGAAATAAGTTTATACAAAATGAAAATTATGCAACATGTACGTTGGGCAAAATATAATTATGTCAGTCAAACATTATACGAAATAAGTTTATACAAAATGAAAATTAGGTCATTTAAAATTAGATGAAACAAAATTATGTAAAGAAAGTCATACGCGAAATGACTTTCACTACAATGAAAATTAGGTAAAATGAAACATTAGGTTAAGTAATATTAGTTTATATAAAATTAGGCAAACTGATAATAGGCAAACAGTTGTTAGGCAAAACAAGGTACAACCATAAAAACTATCCTGTGTCCTTCTCACAGTCACAAACTATTTCCATACCAAAACTTTATAACGATCGGTTGGGTACCTACTTATTTAAACATAACATCTTCTGTCTGGAAAGATCACTATTGATTGTGATCTATATCTGTATCAATAACATAAAAGCAAAAGAAAGCGAAAGCGTAACAAAAACAAACAAACATACATTCGCATTTATAATAAGTTTTGGTTAGGATTGAAATTGAATAATAATTATGTACCTATACAAGAGAGTACCTATATGATGCAAGGTCCGGATTTTCATCGCACGGTAAGATGAAAGAAAACTATGGAGTCGATATTTAAGTTAAAATTTAACTCTTATTCATACTTATACTCACTTATTTTCTTAGTCTCGTAATACTTTTATCCCTTTATTCAGGCAGACAGATCGAAAATGTCAATCGAAAGTTAATCTTACTTACTTAATGTAATTCAAATTAATTTGTGTAGTACGATGCGGGAAGTCTAGAATATACTGCCAACCAATATAAAACCTCTTTTATTCTAGAAAATATGAAAAACGTCGCCATATACTCATTTTACGATTGTAATTTTGAAATGGACAATACACGCGCCATACCTACCTTATCAAGATTTTGACGCCCATTCCTGTATCTCCATGCCCCATGGATATTACGAAATATAAGCTTTCTAAATGTTCATTTTTTTATTGTGCGGCAGTTCGTTTTTTTACTTAAAATATCATTTAATTGAATTCAAATTGTTTGTTTCATTTAAAATTTACTCTCGGTATTATTACATGAATGAGTATGAGTATGAATATGAGTTAAATTTTAACTTAAATATCGACTCCATAGTTTTCTTTCATCTTACCGTGCGTACCGTGCGATGAAAAATCCGAACCTTGAATTGATATTCCTTTATGTATTGTGGACGAATGTTTACGGCGTTACAGTTAGTGTAAATATGGTTTCCATCACACTTGCTCGTCAATGGTGTTATTCCATTTCTGTATACTAAATGACAATGGCCTAAATTGTTCTTAAGGGAGTTATGGATTTACGTACAGTTTTTCTTCCCAAGGGAGTTCCAACTTTAGTTTTAAAATTTGCAAACAAGTTAGTAGGTATGTCATTTCAGACTAAGGAGGTTTCAAGTCAGCCAACGTTTTATTTATAAGTATCTTTAAAACTTAGCTATAACCCAATTTTACAACACAAAACTTATCTACGCTTCAAAAAACTTCGTTATTTTTATATCAAATAGTTTTGCTATAATTTTGGTAAGTATTTTTTTAAACACGTTGGCAGAATCTGACCGTATGACCATTCGAATTCTAAATTAAACACAGTTTACATTATCTATGGTAGATGACTCGAAAAAAGTGACAATCTGTATTGGCAGTAGCCATTATTTTATTCAATTTAATTTGTTTAGAGACAAAATAATTTTATTACCTATTGGATTTTTTTCCTCGCAATGTGATGAAAATAATTGTGTGTATCACAGGCAGTAAGGGGATTACAAACTAGAGTCATTAAAAGCCCTGGCCTCCGCTTTCGGCGTCGGGCTTCTAATAGACTCTCGTTAGTAATCCCGTACTTACGGCCCTTGATGCACAATGTACTATAATGATAATGATCACTATTTACAATCATAATTATAGGTAGGCACCACCTATATCTATAAACTCCTCGCCTTCGTCACAACTCAATATTGATATACGAAGTAGGCATCTACCTAAGTATTGGTATTAGGGACCATTAGCAAAGTGAGTGACTTGACTACGTATATACTGACGATTAATAAATTTACCAAATACTTACTTAGGCATATTAACTGGGTAAGGAATTGAACATATCAGGTAAAAAATCCTGATTAACAATTCATTTGAACACAAACGTGAATAAGATTCAGTGCGATGAGAAAGAAGGTAGCCAGTTCAAGCCTCAATATCATCGCGAAACCTACATACGTTTAAATTTTGGTTATTAAAATTTTAAATATAATATAAGGTCAATTAATAAAATCACATTCGCTATGACGTATTTTTTAGATTTAGTACGCTGGGCGATACGAGGACATAACATAAACAACACGCAAAGCATAGTATCTACAATAGGTACTTACAATATTAGTCTATACGACCTCCAAGCCACCACGGCAAAATCAAATTGTTATTCAGAAATGCTGTATCAAACTTTCCTTTTATTGTTTACTCAAAGCGAACATCTGTGCTCTGAGTAAGTATTTACCTTACACCCTTAAAATATATGTAAGTTTTAAATGTCTACTCACCGTTATTTAAAAGGTGCAGCAGATTCGAAACCCGCTGGAGCTGCTTTTCACAAAACTTATTAATTAAATCTGCTCTCGACACAAGCAAACTAAACGAATATAAAATAGTAAAGCCAGAAATGGCAGTTATAACTTAAAATGTTAATCGTAGTCAATGGACATAAACCGAATAGTCAGTACAGAACGTAAAGTTTTTGACGTATGAACTGGTGCACGCTAGATGCGAACGCACCGCCAGACGTCAATCTCTGCCCGCGCCGACAGAGAACTGGCGGTCGTATCGTCTCTAGATGCTCGCCGTCGCCGCGATCCTCGCGAGCTTTCGGAGTTACGGCAGCCGTCCTGCTCGCGCAACCGGTAACATGCCGACTTGAAAAAACAAGAGAAGCCTCACATTTCGGAGAAATATGAACCAAACCAAACAGCACCTTAAACCTTATACAGGTACGCGGCAACTTCGCCTACTATGCGCATTGACATCCTTAAGGATAGCGAGGCGCGTTCTGGTCGTGGGCCGCGGCATACCTAACCTACTATGGCCACGGACTCTTCGGACTAGTTATCCCACCGCAGAGTTCGTCTCTCCCTCGTTTATTCAATCCACTGCATGCTAAGCCCTTTAATCGACGGTCTGTATTGGGATGGGTGAATATCGCTGTATGTTGAATAACTGGAGATTGTTGAATTGAAATGCGCAAAACGTTGTGGCTATGCTCAGAGCAGAGTCAGCTTTAGCACTGGCATGATAATGAGCCAATCAAACAACGGGTCCATTTTTAGCGGCCTGTCTGTAATCACTTGACTGGCCATCATTCATTTCAGAGTATTCAATTCAATTAGCCGTTGTTTTCTCGCTTTATCTCCGTTTAAAATACCTAAGGTCAATATTTACGATTACAAAGTCAAGAAACCACGGGTGGCTGACTGTTGACATAGGTCTCGCTATTGTGAAGCTAAACAAACGTGTATCTACGACGCGCTACCGTACGGGGTATGGGCCGCTTCCTGTTTCAATAATTCGAGTAAGGGAAGAGTATGCAAATGACCCACTCGCTAGTTATCAGTTAAGTTATTTAGTTATTCATTCAGCATAAATACATATATGTAGGTGAGGTGTAATCTTCCAGTGGTTTACTTTGCTTCGAAATTACCAATAAGAAAACAAACTGTTGCCCGAAGACGGTTAAATTTAACATACGAGTAGATGCAACCACAATTATTTCTTGTATCAGCCCAGACGAGACGCATAATATCCTTGAACTTTATTTATTTATATTATGACTGCTCAAAGAAAGAAGTGCGAATAAGGAAAATATAAATTAAGAAATTGTATTCCTGCCTAGTTTAATCCAAGCAACGATGGAAGTTCGATAGTAATTTAAACTTCTTCCAGTTCTTCTTGGGTTCTAATGAACTATTCGAATTGCTGCCTGCGGCTAAATTCCACTACCGCACTTCGAGGAACCGTTTGTCTTTCCATCCTCACCATCTTGATGATTGGCAGTCTAGTACCGTGCGTTTTGAGCGAAACTTCTTTCCTCGCACGACGAAGATCTAGAATCAGCTTACTGCGGCAGCATTCCCGGAGCGTTACAACTTAAGGATCTTTAAAAAACGAGCCTACCAATTTCTAAAAGGGTCGGCAACGCACCTGTGATTCCCCCCGTGTTGCGGGTGTCCATGGGCGACGGTGATCGCTCTCCATCAGGGGACCCGTCTGATCGTTTGCCCCCTCTTAGGTATATAAATAAAAAAAAAAAATTAAAAAAACTTATTTATCAACTTTAACTTTTACACTTCCCCTCAAAGAATGTAGTAATTGGCCTAGAAATGCAGCTCTAAACGCTCGTTGGCACCATATTAGCCTGCTTGCAGCTGAATCGAAGCATTAAGTTAGGAAGTAGTAATGGTCGAGAGGCGAAGGCAAAGCTGCAGAGTCGAGGAGCCAGCCAGAGGACCGCAAGTCGCAGCCGTCGCAACACGGCAAAGCACTCAACACCCCGAGGCTTAAAATAAACCCGGAGCATCCGCAAACCCTCTTTAAATCCCATTGGAGGAGCTTTTTAGGGTTCCGGAGCCAAAATGGCAAAAACGGAATCCTTATAGTATCGCCGTGTATGGCCGCGGCTTAGCTAAGAGGCTATTAGGGCTAGAAAGCTGTAATTTTGCATGGACATGTGTAGCAATTGTCCGGAAAAAGTGAAAGAATAAAACCTCCCATAGACGTAAAGTGGGGGTGACTTTTTTTTCTCGTCCAACCTTATAGTGTGGTGTGGGGTATTGTTTGATGGGTCTTTTAAAATTATTCCAAGGTTGTAAAGAAGATTTTTCTATATAGTGATTCGCGTTTGTGAAATAATCAACATTAAAGTGCAACTTTTTGTTAAAATCGAGCGTCCCCCCCCCCTTTAGACGCTAAACTTTTGGTATAGAAATTTTGAAAAAAATCAGGATGGGAGGAATTATGTCAAATTAACAAGGAAAACCATAACGGAGCGAAGTTTGCTTGAGAATTATTAGTAGTTTAAGAGTAAATAGCCTGACCTATAAAATATTGCTTGATTAATATGGACAGTAGGTAGGTACCTATTATTAATAGTAGGTAATATTAACAAGATATGCAAGGATTTTTTCGTAACGGCTGCGGAACCCTATCCTAGGCGTGCCCGACACGCTCTTGGCCGATTTTATTCATACATAGACTTTCACAGTCATCAAAGACATTTCTTATCGTAACATGCGAAAACTCCTACAAAGAAAACAAACTGAGTAATATTATTTTTTTATTCCACCTACAATCAACTGGGTAATAACTGAAGTAATAAATGTAAAAATTATAATCACTTAACTTTAATACTAATCGTCTAATAGCCCAGAAGCCAGGACTATAATAATATTAAAAGTATCATCATAACTCATAAGTCATACATAACATTCATAACCGCTTGCGTCAATGGTCGTACCACGTAACATGAAACATGAGACAAATGAATACCTAAGTTTTTTCTCCTCATCATAATAAAAAAAATGTGGCGTGGCTCTAGCAATATGGAATAGTGTCTTCCAAAGTTATACTCCCAACCAAAGATATGAAAGAGAAAGAGATGGCTTATTGCAATCATCATCATCATCATCCCAGCCTATATGTATAGGTATGTCCCACTCAACACAAGCCTACTCTCAGAATAAAAGGACTCGGGCCGTAGTTCCCACGCGGCCCCGTTGCGTACCTATTGAGAACTTCACACACCATTTAATTTCTTCTCAGGTGTGTGCAGGTTTCCTCACGATGTTTTCCTGCATCGTAAAGCTCATGGTAAATTTCAAATATAATTTCGCACATAAATTCCGCAAAACTCAGAGGTTTCGGATACGAACCCACGACCCTCGGCTTGAGAGGTCAAACCACTAGGCCACCACGGCTTCATAATAGCAATAAGATTATTTCTTGTTTAGTTAATTTTGAGTACCTATAATAAATCGTATCATATCATATTAGTTTGCCAAGTTTCATGCGGCGCATTCACCTTGGCAATGGTGGTCTTTTCGAACGAAAGCACTGGTAGTACAAAAAGTGACAGGCAAAAGAGCCCTTTGCGGCCGGCCAACATACAGATTTAATTTGATTTCATGAGTTGATTGAGAAAACAATTTGTGATAATAAAGCCAGCTAAATAAATACGGCCCGTATAAGAAATTCTGTTCGTTTGTATACATCGAAAATCCAAAGTTCTAATTTAAAGAAAAACCGGCCAAGTGCGAGTCGGACTCGCACACGCAGGGTTCCGTACCATTATACCAAAACGGCAAAAAAAAACACGTTTTGTATGGGAGCCCCCCTTAAATATTTGATTAATTTTAATTTAATTATTTATTTTTAAAGTGGATATGTAAATAAATATTCTTTGAATATTTCAAGCGCCTACCTGGCTACCAGCTGCCGTTATCAATATCGAGCAAAAACTTGCAAAAGAACACGTTTGTTGTATGGGAGCCCCCTTAAATATTTATTTTATTCTATTTTTTAGTATTTTTTGTTATAGCGGCAACCGAAATACATCATCAGTGAAAATTTCACTGCCTAGCTATCACGGTTCATGAGATACAGCCTGGTGACAGATGGACAGACGGACAGCGGAGCCTCAGTAATAGGGTCCCGTTTTTACCCTTTGGGTACGGAACCCTAAAAAAGTATTATTTGTGTCAACGCAGGTTGTGTCCCTAATATTATCCAAAAACGTCCATCAGTTTTAGCATTAAATTGTTACAAATGAACATAACTACACGCGCATTAAACTTTCGCGTTTGGTAGGCGTTTCTGCATAGTTGAAAGAATCCATACCTATATACTTTAGTACCTCCTTAATATTATAAATACGAAAGTAACTATGTCAATCTTTCTGTCTGTTACCTCTTCACCCCTAAGCCGATTAACCGATTTCATTCAATTTATTATGGACGACGACCCTGAAAAGGCCAAAAAATATTTTTTATCCCGGGAAAATGGATAGTTCCCGCGAGATAGCGATAAACAAATTCTTCCAAGACAAACTACAACAGCTAGTTACTTAGAACCCAGTAGGTACTCTGGGATTCTAACTATAGTCTATGTAGCAGTAGCAGTTCCAATTTAGAGTTCCTATCATCATCCCAGCCTATATACGTCCCAATGCAAGGCCCAGGCCTCCTCTCAGAATGAGAGTACCTATAACGAATACTAAAAGGAAAACTAAAATAACATTATTTTACATAGGAATACTGTGAATATGTGTAAATAAGTTATTTGCTTGCATATAATTTTGTACAGAGCCCTCAGTACGCGAGATTGACCCGTAGGTACTTGCCCAGTTTTTTATTTTATTTTAAAGATCAAATACCAGCATACGATTTCGTCACTTTATATCAATGTCATTGGAATATAATGATAGTATAAATGTAGCTGATTGAATACTGGCGCTCTGTTCTCGCCATCGACATTATAATATTTATAGATGCTACTTAATATAGCTTATGTGGTAGTTATACTTACCGTTTTTATTTTAAAACGGACTAAGAATAATGATGGCCGACCGGCTCATAGTTTCCGTACGCGACTAAACAAAAAGAAAGAGCAGTCGGCCCGCTGCGGACACCACCGGCCGAGCGGCACGCTGCACAAGCACCCGGCTCGCACCGCACTTACCATATTCATTTCAGTGGTTCCACAGTCATCATGCACGGTACTGGTTTCCTTCCCATCCACGGTTGGACGGTTTATTGTAAGTAGTGTACTATCTGCTCTATTAGAAATCGGCACCTGTGAATAAATAGTTTGTACATCAAGGGCCGTAAGCAAGGGATTACTAACGAGAGTCTATTAGAAGCTTGACGCCGAAGGCGGAGGGCTTTTAATGACTAGAGTTTGTAATCCTCTTACTGCCCGTGATACACCCAATGATTTTCATCCATTGCGAGGAAAAAATCCAAGAATACAATTGGCTAAGTAAAGTTTTTTTAAGAAGTGCTAATTATATTTTTTTTCGACAGTCGGCGTTCTGAAGATCGAGAAACTGCAGCTGTTTTATTTTTATCTCCTATTGTTTACTGAAAATATTTTTTTAAGTGTTCGAGTTGACATTTGTGAGATTTAATGGCTGACAAGCGGTTCGTGCTCAATACTTAGTAGAAACAGAAAAAAAACTAAGTCATCTGTCACTTTTGTCCATGTCAAACCGTTTGCGTTTCGTTTGCTTTGCGTTTTGGTGTGATTTTTGGACTATTTTTAACAACCTCCGCACAAAATCCGGATTTACAATTTTACCGCATTTCTCCACGACTTATGCACGATAATTGAATCACGATTGAATATTTTTGATCATTATTTTGGAACTGCTTTTTGGACAATGCAAAGTAAACGAAACGCAAACGGTTAGATTTCATTTGACATTGACAATTGACTTCGTTTTTTTTTCTATTTCTGCTAAGTACTGAGCACGAACCGCTTGTCAGCCATTAAATCTCACAAATGTCATCTCGAACACTTAAAAAAATATTTCCAGTAAACAATAGGAGATAAAAATAAAACAGCTGCAGTTTCTCGGTCTAGAAGAAGACTACTGTCGAAAAAAAATATATTTAGCACCTCTTCAAAAAACTTTACTTAGCCAATTATTTTGTCTCTAAACACTTAAATTGAATAAAATAATGGCTACCCTTTCTTCCTACCTGTTCGAGTCATCTACAATAGATAATGTAAACTGTGTTTAGTATAAAATTCGAATGGTCATACGGCCAGAAAACGGCCAACTTGTTAAAAAATACTTACTAACATTATTGCAAAACTATTTGATATAAATTTAAAATATAAAAATAACGAAATTCCATGAAGCGTAGATAATTTTTTTGTTGTAATATTGGATTATAGTTAAGTTTTAAAGATATAAATAAAACGTTGGCTGACTTGAAACGTCCTTAGTCTGAAATGACCTACTAACTTGTTTGCGTATTTTAAAACTAAAGTTAGAATTAGAACTCCCTTGGGAGGAAAAACTGTACTTAAATCCATAACTCCCTTAAGAAAAATTTAGGCCATTGTCATTTAGTAGGTAAACAGGCATGGAATAACACCATTGACGAGCAAGTGTGATGAAAATTAAATGATACATCAGCTGTATCCAATGG
Source organism: Archips xylosteana (assembly GCA_947563465.1). NCBI lineage: Eukaryota > Metazoa > Arthropoda > Insecta > Lepidoptera > Tortricidae > Archips > Archips xylosteana. The sequence goes on from OX387343.1 coordinate 18,046,057, forward strand.
AAACGGCACTAAGTATTTGACTTAGTGCCGCGCAGAGCAAGGTTTTTCGATGTCCCCTATCGACACTGGCCCAACTTCCCAAGGGATTATCTGGTGCTAACATGTTGCTAGCAATCTGGTCATGTTGCAAGAGATACTTAAGTTTTTTTTCAATATGTCAATATCCATCTCCTTCACCAGGTTGTTTAGATTACCACTAGCGCGCCTGAGAAAGCTGTTTTGCCTGTATCTAGTCGATGTGAATTTAAAAAATATAGGGGGATTGAATCTTCTAAGTTTAATTGGCTGATAAAGGACAATTTATGGAGCAAATCAGGACAGTCTGTACTGCCACTGATGATGCCAAGAATATGAGTAATGTCGGCTATATCACGGCGGCTGTGCAAAGGAATAAGATGGCGTTTTTTACATATTTCAATATAATCGGACGATTTAAAGGGACATTTAAGTTTGAAACATAGATATTTAATAAATTTCATCTGAACACGTTCAATACGGTCGGCATATATTTTATAACAGGGATTCCAAATCTGAGAAGCATATTCCCAACATATTCCAGTCTACTTCTGACATAAGTGCAATATAGTAGGTACTTTAAGTGTTTTAGCTTCAGACACGGGGCAGCTCTGGCCAAGTGACAAAAGAAAATACCCATCTACGTCTGTACGTGTACGTTGTGTGCAGATCGCTTAACAGGCTTTTTTAGATATTTTACCAACACAATTATTGAAACTGGTATTTCATAATTTAACGACAGTGACAATGTCAGGATGACTTAATAATTTCTTGTCAACGAGTCTAGTGATTGAAAATTTGCATTGTTTACATGATTTTTTAAAAATACTCCTATATTTTTGATTGCTGTTTTACTTTATAGACGAGTTGTATTCAATAAATTACGATGGGAGGTAAGGTTTCATGTGTATTTATAAATTATAATCAAAAAACTTAAAGTTTTGCAATAAGAAAAATAACACATCCCAACCCTGGTTATACCCATACGTAAAACTTCAAATCCGTTTTCACAATATTGCACTGCACATAAGGGCATGTTTGGAGGAACATTATTACCGCCTGCAAGGGCTAGATAAATGAAAGCCAGCTAAGTATATTAGTACTTACTAAAGAATAAAGTTGAAATATATTTTTTATGTCCCACTACTTAAATATGTATGGTGTACAACACCAATAAATTGTAAGCTCTAATTGCGCACAGAAACTGCAATGCTGACTAATATCAGCGACATGATCGACTTGGCGATCGGCACGCCCGAGGTAAGCATATATCTTTTATTGAAATAGGTACACGTAACATTATTGCTAGTAAAATTACAAGGAGATCGTTTGAAACCACGTGGCCTGTGGTCAGTTCGACGACCCATTGGGCTACTACGAAATTCGATTTTTTTTCGGACGGACTGTTACTGGTAGCCTGTGATCGCTTTAATAGCTTACCGGAGAGCTATAATAATGGCAAGCGGGCCGCTCAGCTAGGAATTTTTTTTTAGCAAATCAAAGGTTGCTCCTACTGAGCCTACCTCAAACTTTGGGCGCCAAGGGAGAATTATACAACTAACGGATATTTTATGTTACCATCGTTTCGGACTTTCGGAAAGACAACGTTCGTCCTGACTGAAAGGAAAGAAACTCAGTCAAGTTGAAGTCTGATGGGAGAGAAAGTTCGTATCATGATGTCCCTTTCATTCTTCAGTACGCTTAGTATAAGTTTTACTTCACCAAAATACTTCTCGATGGCGTTTACGTAAAAAAATCAATTACTAGGGAAACATGGACAGCGCCTCCGCGGCCGCGCGTCCATATTTCCATAGAATTGAAATTTTTACGTAAACGCGATCGAGAAGTATTTTGATGAAGTAAAACTTATACTAAGCATACAGTTTGACTGAACGGCACGAAGTACGTAAATCGAAATCGTAGTAGGGGTATACCTGTATCATTAATCAGGTAGGTTTCGTAAGAAAAGACAGGCTCTAATAAACAATAAAAATTGTTCCGTTTTTTAGGGTTCCTTATCCAACGGGACCCTATTACTGAGACTCCGCTGTTTGTCTGTCTATTAGTTCGTCCGTCTGTCACAGGGCTCTATTTCTTGAGCCATAATAGCTAAGCACTTGAAATTATCGTCGATTATGAATTACTGTGGCCCTGCATTAACAAATACTAAAAGTAAAATAAAGTTAAAAATAAAAGGGGGTCGTCATACAAGAAACGTGTTATTTTTTCAGCGTTTTTAATTCCGGCTAGCCAGCAGTTGCTAGGGAACGCGAGCGACCCTATACTGTTCAGATGTTTACCTACTTATTAAGTATAAGTTTGCGATTTTTGTCCTTACATTTTAGAGATTTTTAAGGTTCCGTAGCCAAATGGCAAAAACGGAACCCTTATGGATTCGTCATGTCTGTCTGTCCGTCCGTATGTCACAGCCACTTTTTTCCGAAACTATAAGAACTATGCTGTTGAAACTTTGTAAGTAGATGTATTCTGTGAACCGCATTAAGATTTTTACACAAAAATAGAAGAAAAAATAATAAATTTTGGAGGTTCCCCATACTTAGAACTGAAACTCAAAAATTTTTTTTTCATCAAACACATACATACGTGTGGGTTATCTATGGATAGGTCATCAAAAATGAAATTGAGGTTTCTAATATAATTTTTTTCTAAACTGAATAGTTTGCGCGAGAGACATTTCCTAAGTGGTAAAATGTGTGTCCCGCCCCGTAACTTCTAAAATAAGAGAATGATAAAACTAAAAAAACATATGATGTACATTCATGTAAACTTCCACCTAAAATTGGTTTGAACGAGATCTAGTAAGTAGTTTTTTTAATACGTCATTAATCGTAAACCGCAATTATTTATAGATAATGGTACGGAACCCTTCGTGCGCAAGTCCGACTCGCACTTGGCCGGTTATTTCTGTACTTTTTTTAAAACACTGCACGGAAGTACGCAAGTCTTCATGTATAGTCGGGGTAAAAAAAGGTTCGTCACTTTTCGATCTTAGCTCGTTGACATAGAGTCGAAAAGTGACGAACCTTTTCTTACCCCGACTATACAAGTCCGACTCTTCTCGACTTAACTGTTTTCTTTTCTTGGTTTAGGTGGGCACTGTGGACTTCTGTATGCTGCAGACGGTGCTGCACTGCCTGGCGCAGCAGATGGCAGTGCTGGACAAGAACGTGGAGCTGCGCAACACCGGCGGGCTGCTCGCGATGCCGCCGGGCAAGGAGCTCGTGCACTCCGTCGCCGTCAACGAGTACATCGTCGAAACCGACGATAAGGTGCGGCCACGGACTGGCGCAAACCACACAGAAGAGACGTGGGACGCGGGTGCGTTGCAGTCCGCGTCGTTTGTTCGCAGGCCGCATCTCCGCCCCGTCTCTGCTGTCTGCTTTGGATCGCGACGCTTCTGTACATTTAGTATGAAAACTGATTCAAGGGGCGCCGCGACTGGGACGCGCCCCAGTCCCATGTCTTTTCTGTGTGGCTTGCGCCTAATTGATGAGCAGACATCAGAACATAGGGGGCAAAATTTAATGACAGCTTATTCCTATGTCGATAAAATCAATAAAATTATCGATGCGTTCCCAAGTAAGCACTAGTGATAGCTACAACTTTTGTTTGTAAAGTGCAATTTCATGGAATGTATGAAAATGAAACGAATTAATATAACTCTCTCTTCTTCTTTATTGTAACGTTTTGATAGTGCGTTGGTACTCATTACCCAGCTATCATTTAAAATACGCTTTGTGTAAACTTTAAGTAAGTATATCATGCATCGTCTCCAAAATAATTCTTACAATAAAATACACACTTTTCACACTTGCAAACAAAGCTGGAGCTGATCACTAGTAAGTATATGGGAAAAGCATCGATAGTTGAGTTTATCAATAAACGAACTCCACTGTCGTTAAATTTTGCCCCCTAAATTCCGATGTTTGTTGATGATGATGACGCATTTGCAACAATTTGTATTTTAGCCTTGTAATGTAAATCAGGATATACTACGAGTAAAAGTGGCTAAACCGAGTAAATACCAACAGTGGCAAATGGCTCATCGATTAAAGTCCGTGACCGTACAAGAGAGCCAGCGCCGAACCTAGCCTTAGCGTAGCGCTCGATCAAGATAAAGCGAAGGTGTTTAATTAACAATTACTTAGTTTGAATGTGATTCCGCGACAATGCCAAACCTTACATAACAATGGATGGTTGCCTTTTCCTAGCTAATAAAAATGGTAAATACTGTAGGAGATTTAGAAAGCGGCATTCCCAAAAGATACTTTCATGTTTTATTAAAATATAAATTCATTTTTTTTAATTTCAGAAGGCAGACAAACCATTAAAAAAACACGAAAAAGGTATATACAATTTTTATCTTTACTTTACCTGACTAAATCATATACTTTCATATACATACATACAGATTACTTGAGGTTCGAAATAAATTAGTTAATTACCGACAAGGTGGAAATTTCTTTGTGGTACATTTTATTTTAATCTTGTTACTTATCTAGTTTTAGTCATACTTTCACCCTTTTTGACTTGATATACGTACCTACCTACTAGTATTAAGGGGTGAGTCCTCAAAAAACGCTTGAAAGATGTTTGCGGTTTGCAATAATGCCACGAAATTCACCGTATATTTAATACTACAAAAAATATTTTAGAAACGTAATAGATGTATCTACAGCTTCACCGCGCTACATTTGTAAAATAATAATTAATTTCCGAGAAATAAAATCCCAAATTCTTTCAAAAACATCGAAATCGTCATTATCTATTTACGATTTTTAGATAATAATGAAACAAATTCATGAAAATCTCTTTGGTTGAATCGTAACACAAAAGTATGAAAAATATTATCACCGTTTCATTTTAGGCTAAATAATAATCTCTATAATGATAATATGCATCTAAACATTATCTATTTTTTACGCAAAAATGTTTGCCGTTTTACATACTTTTTACTACGGAGCGAACATTTCCCGTAATTCGATTTTTAAATAGCGATCGCGGCCGAAAAATATTCAGTGCTGTCAAGGAATTCAACGAGAGAGCACGCTCCGTTTGTAGCCGCGCACGCACACACTCACACAAAATACTACTCCTGTGGCAGGGTAAGGGTGGATCCCGACTGTTCGATTTCAGCTGTCAAAGAAGACAGACTTTTACTAAGGTACCTAAGTAAGTTTTCTTAATAATTACAAGCTTTTATTTGTAATTATTGCAATCGTCGTATATAATTATGTGTGTTTTTAACACGTTTTTACAAGCTTTTATTTAAATTGCCCTGTTAGTTTAGGCCAAATCTTGCAAGCTTTATTTAACCCGCTTCTAGTGGTCGGATCGACTTGAAATTTGGTATGTGTAAAAAAACGAAAAATTAAAAATAAGTTTGTAACAGAATGTCTTGTGCCATCTTCTTTACTAATGCCCTTTTTGTCGATAGGAAAGTTCTTTCGTCTTTGTCAAACTCACATTGCACCTGATTGATTATAAGAATATTGTTAAATCTTATATCTTTATACTATTTATTTGATGTCTGTATCAAGACAATGACAACTTTTTAATTAAATGCGTGTTGTACTTTATAAACAATCGAATCGTCTCGCACGCAGGTTACTCGACTTCCAGCCTCCTGAACAAGCAGGATTCTGAAAGGGCTTTAGCACCGTAGACCACATACATGCGTTGCAGCAGGTTATACAGAAAACCGAGGAGTATAAACGCCCCCTTTGCCTGACATTTATAGACTATGAGAAAACCTTCGATTCGATCAAGACTTGGGCTGCACTGCAGTCCGCCAACGGTGACAAGTAGACTACTGGTACAGTACATTACATCGAAGTGTTGAAGTGTCTATATAATAGCGCCACAATGTCCGTCCGACTTCAGGACCAGATATCGAAGCTTATTCTATTGCAGCGGGGAGTCATACAAGGAGACGTTATTTTTCCAAAACTGTTCACCGGTGCACTGGAGCTGAAGGATGCTTTCAAGACTGGGAAGGGCGAGGCATCAGTGTAAATGGCGAAATACATCACTCACCTTCGACCTAAGTGCGATGCTTTCTAACCTCGGGACGATCTTCGAGCTAGTTGGACTTTAATTGAACATAGACAAGACGAAGGTCATGTCGAACGCCCATGTTGTACCATTTCCCGTCATAATTGAAGACTCTACGCTCGAAGTTGTTGACGACTATAACTACTTGGGATATAAGTACAATGCAATTAGTGGGTTTACCTTCGAGAAAGACAATCGACGTATTAGACTCGGCTGGGCAGCGTCAGGAAAGCTTTGCAATATCTTGTCAGCTAATATACCGCAATGTCTCAAGTCAAAAGTCTTTGACCAGTCTGTGTTGCCAGTGCTGACTTATAGCACTGAGACGTGGCCGCTAATGATGGGCCTCATAAGAAAGCTCAAAGTCACTCAGAGGGCGATGGAGAGGGCTATGCTCGGAGTTTCTCTGCAGGATCGCATTAGAAATTATAAAATCCGCGTAAGAACTAAAGTCACCGACATAGCTCGAAGAATCTTCAGACTCAAGTGGCAATGGGCAGGGCACATCACTCGTAGAACTGATGGCCCATGGGACAAAAAAAGTTTCTCAAGTGGCGTCCACGGACCGGAAGACGCAGTGGGGTAGGCCTCCAACAAGATGGAAGACGACCTGGTTATGGTTGCGGGATCGCGTTGGATGCGGATGGCACGGGACCAATCTGTTTAGCGAACCTTGGGGAGGCCTATGTTTAGCAGTGGACGTCTTTCGGCTGAAATGATGATGACTTGACAATAACTGCGCACTAGATCTCCTCTACGAGATTTGGAATTGGAATTGTAAATACACGGACAGGTCAACAATAATTTATTGAATCAGGCGTTACCTTTCGGAAGAACAAATGAAACAACTTCTTTGCTCACCCGCGACCTTATAATAATTGCGTTTTTGCAAAAAATACGTGTTCATGCAGTTCCTCCACCTCCACACTGTACGAACACACACAAATCAAACAAGTCAGATATGAAGTATCTTTTTTATTTATTTTTTCAACTAAAATAAATAAAAAAAAGATACTTCATATCTGACTTGTTTAAAGTTGCACAGTAGCGCCATCTCTTGGTCCTGGTGAGCGGGTAGCTCCGAAGGAGTGTTAAAGTCTCTCGGTAGAGGGCATAAACATAGATGAGTGCTGTATCACTGCATAACGTGATTATAACAGACTGAAATGTACGATGTATGGGAAAGATTCGTCGCTAACCTCTAGACCAGTGGTGGTGTAGGGGTAAAGCACGCAGCACGGAACGCTGAGGACCTGGGTTCGATTCCCAGCATTGGTCTTTTTTCTGGGGTTTTTTCTGTGCATCTATATTTCAGTTTGTATTTAGTTTGAAATACACACAAATCACATAAACCCAACTATCACCACCACTAAACTACACGAGCTCTAGTTGAGTTTCGAACTCAACTAGAGCTCATCTTCAGAGTAAGTATCGCAACCGTTTACTAAGCTGCATAAGCATATACATTTATTTTGCTTTTCTTGCATAAACATATCATAAGGTCGCGGGTCAGCAATGTAATTCTTTCAGTTCTTTTTAGGTTAACAATAATAGTAATTTTGAATAAAGACATTTTCGATGTTTATATTTTTTTGATGTTATTAAAGTGCTGATTATTAATAAAAATATCCTTTAATAATGTAAAATCGTTTTATTTGAAGTTACACCAAGTTTGAATATCGAAACTCATTAAAATAATGTTGATTACATTTGTACAAAATCGGAAGGCGACTCTTTAATGTTCCCTTGTAAGTACTTACACTGGGACTCCACCCTTAACTCACGGCTGTATAGCGTATCACGCAAAATGGTTCTGTGTAAGTGAAAACTGTCAATGTGCGTACGAAAAATAAATTCTCAAGGTCAGGGAACTCACTCTTAAGAGTAAAGATGAAAATCATGATCATGAGATGGGAACAGCTGTGGGTCGTTAACCCAACATACAAAATTGACTTTTTATCTATGTATTGAATACCTTTAAACGAGCAATTCTTATGTTTATTGCTAGAAAATTATTTTGATTTCGATGAAATTTACTATGAGGGGTTTTCTGGGGCTAACATTCGATCTAATTTGGTCTTACCTATGTCTTAGATCGCGTGTTTTTATGTTATGCCTGGCCAGGAACTTTATTTCAAAGCAACCAAAATTTTATTTGTAAAAATTAAACCGGTATGTATGTATATCCGGCATAGTATATAAAACTCATAATTTTTCCTTCCACAGCGACGGACAAGCCGGATACGCTGCTGATAGGTAAATAAAATATTTTCTATTTATTGGACTGTACTTATTAGTTATTACCTACAGTCAGCATCATATAGATAGTGACAGTCAATGTCTCCAAATATATCGCTACATCCGAAATGCCCATTAATACCGACTCATCCAAAGTGATCAAATTGTTCAGGTCATCCACCGTGTTCAAATTCACCGGAGCGCACAAAGCGCCAAATACTTGGTAGCTGTCAAGTCGCCGTTGGCACCGTAACACCCACAACACCATTGGTATCCTAGCATCCAAAGTATCCAAAAATATGGAACACATTACAAGTATGAACTTTATTTTCAATGTTATAGAGATCAAACATGGTTAATACGGGAAAATATAATATATTTTGTAGGTCTAATACCTTCTCGAAGTTTGAATTTTGACAATCACTGAGAAGAGTACCGAACTGTCAAGTCATTTTATCCCTTTCATGATCTGAATGACATATACTTGTTTTGTATTATTTACGTCGTCTGCATAAAGTGTAGTATTGCTTTGTCTGATTGACAGATAAGTTGGTTAGTATATTGACGGCAAAATCAAGTTATTTTTTATTTTAAGAATGATTTGTAACAACCTTTTTCATTTGAATTGGAAAGTACTAAAAACCCACTTTGAAAAAAGAACAGTTTTAGATTTTCCACCATAGCTGTGTGCACGGTAGTGCTGCCGGCAAGACGAGGCAGAAAATTACCGCTTTACTTAATAGGTAATTTGATTTTATGAATAGAAGAAGTTACTTCATCCCTGAAGTATTATCCACCATCAATGTGGTTTATTTAAGTACCAAGGCATCATCAAATACCTTGGACATTTTATTGAAAATTATTGCAATGCATTAGTTTAAAATATAATACCTAGTTGTGCACAAAGCAAAGTCACCTTTTAAATTATTCAGCCAAAAACATCAACCTATTTGCAGTGATATTCAAACTCATATTAAAAAAATACGGATAACTCGCGTCTAACAAACGAATAAGACTAAACTCTAGACTGTTGAATAAATTAATATGCTGTACTTATTGACTTCGCAAGATTTCATATCTATATTTTTTCTTAATAAAACTGTAGACCTTGGCTACATTTTTAACATCAAGCAGTTCTTTCTATACCTAATCAAATGACTTCTTTCCACAATTTTATATTTAACAATATTACCACAGATTACTTAATAGTTACTTCGTAACAGATACTGCATCCCGTACAAAATCTTGGTACTTACCGCGATTGTAGCCACAGATTATACTACTCCGTCTCCTTAAGAATGTGTGCGTGCCGACAGTGACAAGGGCTGGCAGTTTGGATTAAAATTTTTTTTTCTACATGTTGTTTTACCATTTTGTCGGGATAATTGCTATATATTATATCCATGCAAACTTTCTAGCACTAATATTCTTTAAGCTAAGCCACGGACGGACAAAGAGACAGACGGTCATGGCGAAACTATAAGGGTTCCGTTTTTGCCATTTTAGCTCTGGAATCCTAACAAAAAAGGATATTTATTGTAATGCGTAGAACTTTCGAACTTCGCATCGTGCCATCCCGCTCACGCTTATAGCTTTTTATAGAAGAGTAAGAGGGACAGCACGATACGAACTTCCAAATTGTTATATTAGCTATTAATTCTAGCATAGTCATATTAAAATTTGCCCCCTGTTTCACCATTCACTTATAAAAGTTCAGGCGGCATATTTTTTCCGTGGAACACGAATGAACGTGCGTCGGCGCGCGCTTGTGACAACCTACTGGAATTTCGATCGCAGGCGATCGTCCCCGCGGTAGGTAAATATCGCGCGTAAGTACATGGCATGCATGAGGCCTGGTGAAAACTGTCAATGTGCGTACGAAAAATAAATTCTCAAGGTCAGGGAACTCACTCTTAAGTTTTAATGAAGTCTATGAAAATATATGAAAAGTTATGCAGTTTATTGATCCTTCGGTACAATGTCAATTTTATCACAACAGTACATTTAAAAATAAAAAAATCCTTATTTATTACTTAATAAAACGTATTTTAAATTTGTCTTCTAGTCACGGCAAACAGTTACCTAAATAGTTAAATGTCGTATTTATTACGTTAATCAAGTGGTTGAATTATTAACGTTTCCTGGGGAGATATTTATTTTCTTTACTTTTTAAGTTGATTTATTGAATAACAATTCTAAAAAAGAAGGAAAACCAGTAAAACTAGGAACTAAGTGGTTACTGTACATATGTACTTAAGAAACTAGGTAGGTACTTCGTTTCCTTTGTCGTTTTTTCGTTTTTAACCTTACCTACTTCAATTTGATATGATATTAGGATGAAATTGCTGTCGTCAAACGGATATTATTTAAATTTATAAAAGAATTGGCGAGACTGATTAGCGCCTAAGCACACGGCGTTTTTTAAACGCGCCGTCGACGCGCGTTTTAGGAACACGCGTTTACAGCGCGTTTTTCATTCCATAGAACAGCCGTATAACCCGCGTGAGTATCGCGTTTGTATCGATCGATACAAACGCGCGTCGACGGCGCGTTTAAAAAACACCGTGTGCTTATATTAGGCTGTTAGATCCAATTAAAACAAGTCATTGGGTTTTTACTTGTATTTTAATTGATGACAAAATTTTATTATACCTACTAGACAATCAGAAATTCTTATTTTCTAATATTACGCAATCACCACATTCATTGAAATTGTTATCTTCTTAAGTTGTACACGAGTATACACATAGATAGCGATATGAAGAAACTAAATCTAAAAGTATTGTTGTCATTGAATTTTTTAATAATGATGAGCCATTAAAGATTATAACTGTACAGAAAGTCTTTGTCATCTGATTCTTACGTTTCAGAAACGCTTGTTAAGCTTGTGTCAACTTAATATTCGTTTGTTTTTATCCACACAGATAAAACGTACATTTTGATATAACAGGTTTGTAACTTTCAACAATAAGAGGATTTTAGATTGTGCATGAACTTTACTGTCATCAATCGTCTATTTATGTGCCTTATCCCGCACAAAAGAACACACAGAAGATTTACGCGAATAATTCAATCGTCTAGCTAGAGAAACCCCGCCGAGAGATCTGTCCAGTGAAAATTTCGTTCGGAAAGTGTTTCGTTTAGGAATCTGTTTTTGAGCGCTTTCCGTTTTAGCCAAGCATTTTCTATTATAAAGGAATACTACAAGTCGTTATTACAAATAATTGTTTCCAATATTGCTCTGTCCGACTTCATTGAACCGGATATTTGGAATTTATCTTTCTGCTATCGACCTTATCGCTGCTATTTCATTTGTGCATTCGAAGGATTTGCTGGAACATAATACTCATGCGCAAGGGTTTCATAAATCTTCTTTATCAATGTGTTCAGTGCTGACTATCTCTACGGGGGTATCGGTCTGTTTGTTTTCATCACAGATTTGAGGCTCCTCTTCAGCTTTAGGTTTCGGAGCTTTTGCAAATGCTGTAACAAATAAGAGTAGTTGTTTGCGTCGTATTAAGCTGCTAACGCCATCTAGTCTCAAAACATTAAAATTGTATCCTAGGGACCGGGAAATCATTCAATAAAAATTAGTCAAAAACCATTACTTTCACCTACGCACACTTTTCTTCCTGTTTCCCTATCCCTTTCCTTCATACGAAGTGTTTGTGCGCGCGACAAGGATAGAACAAGTGGCGCTGTGATCACTTCACCTCGACTCACCTGTGATTGGCTGAACGCTGGAAGACCGGGAGCAGAGACGCGCGAATATTTCCGGAATGGTGGCAGTTCCGTTTTCGCAAGTGTCATGTCGCTGCGACGCTCGCAACGCTCCGCCCGCTACTTCTTCTTAATTTAATTATTGTGACCTTATTTTTGATGTTAGAACTGATTAACACTATTAGCACAGATTACTTAATAGTTACTTCGTAACAGATACTGCATCCCGTACAAAATCTTGGTACTTACCGCGATTGTAGCCACAGATTATACTACTCCGTCTCCTTAAGAATGTGTGCGTGCCGACAGTGACAAGGGCTGGCAGTTTGGATTAAATTTTTTTTTTCTACATGTTGTTTTACCATTTTGTCGGGATAATTGCTATATATTATATCCATGCAAACTTTCTAGCACTAATATTCTTTAAGCTAAGCCACGGACGGACAAAGAGACAGACGGTCATGGCGAAACTATAAGGGTTCCGTTTTTGCCATTTTAGCTCTGGAATCCTAACAAAAAAGGATATTTATTGTAATGCGTAGAACACATTGCCATGCTCATAGTACCCTAGCGTTATACTAAATACGAAGGTTAACTTTCGAACTTCGCATCGTGCCATCCCGCTCACGCTTATAGCTTTTTATAGAAGAGTAAGAGGGACAGCACGATACGAACTTCCAAATTGTTATATTAGCTATTAATTCTAGCATAGTCATATTAAAATTTGCCCCCTGTTTCACCATTCACTTATAAAAGTTCAGGCGGCATATTTTTTCCGTGGAACACGAATGAACGTGCGTCGGCGCGCGCTTGTGACAACCTACTGGAATTTCGATCGCAGGCGATCGTCCCCGCGGTAGGTAAATATCGCGCGTAAGTACATGGCATGCATGAGGCCTGATATTACGTTGTGTTAATATCAAAACATTCTGCTTGAGCTCTATTACGTTTAACATAAAGTTCACAATTGTAGTGTGTTCCATATTTTTGGATACTTTGGATGCTAGGATACCAATGATGTTGTGGGTGTTACGGTGCCAACGGCGACTTGACAGCTACCAAGTATTTGGCGCTTTGTGCGCTCCGGTGAATTTGAACACGGTGGATGACCTGAACAATTTGATCACTTTGGATGAGTCGGTATTAATGGACATTTCGGATGTAGCGGTATATTTGGAGACATTGACTGTCACTATCTATATGATGCTGACTGTACCTACATCACCTACATACCGTAACTTCATAACAATAACATTTGTTTTTCTTTCAGTGGAACGCATTAAAAAAGAAGGAAGTGAGTGTAGTTTTCTATTTTATTAAACTAGGTAGCTTAATTATGTTATACTTTTGGCGTATTATATGAGCGTTTTGTTTGGTTAAAATTAACAACATAATATTTTATCATTCACCCAGAAAAAATCATTCATTTGATCAAATCCCTAAATGTTAGTGAAATGACAAAAACAGTCAAAAAGGCAACTCGTTTTTTTCATTTCACCAGATTTGCTTAGTGATTTGATAAAATTCCTGAAACGGGTCAGTGAGTTGACGAAACTAACTCGCAAAATCAACTCTTTTTATTATTTCACTAAACACGTTCAGATATTTGTTTGATCAAATCACCCGTAGAGACTTTATAATATTAGAAGAATCTTTGATCAATTATAACTGTAGATCCACAGTCGCGCGCCTGAAAATGTCCGAGCCAAATGAGCGCCACTTTGATAAAAGTGGCCTTCTTTTTTCTCAGTACGTTGCGTGAAATTGTCAAGTTTAGCTGTCAAGTGTCAACCGAAATTCGACTGTAATGAAGTAAAGACTAGGTTCAAATTTCTGTGTAGGTGATGATTTTAATTGTTATGCAAACAAATAAAAAAGTTCGGACACTTTTTGAAGGGGATTTTGTTCGGCAATGTGTATCTTCAGTTATAATTGATCAAAGAGAAGAATAGACATTAAAAGCGTTTGTAACTAGAAACGTTATTGATACCCAGTTTTAACGGCAGACAGGGCCGAGCCAGTGCCTGCGTCATCCGTGGAGGCGGCGCCGGCGTCGGCGACGTCAGCGGCGGGGGCGGGGGCGGGCGCGGGGGCAGGGGCGGGTGCACCCGGGGGCGGCCAGCAAGGCGCGCAGGGACAGCTCTCTGCGACCGGCCAACCCTCCTCCCGAACCTCCATGTCCCACCTACCCGCCGGGGAAAAAGTCTCCCTGGTGTCATGGAGCAAGTTTAATTTGCTCGAGAGTGTAGTTGAGGATCTCAAAAATCGCGTCTACGGGAGTATGCCTAAGAACGAGGATATATTAGAGGAAGTCAGGTTGGTTTACAGATGGCTAAGGAACTCTCTTTCACACACACACACACACACACACACACACACACACACGCACACGATGAAGTCTCAAGTAATACAATCTCAGTTTAATTTAAAAAAAATACGTTATTGACATCCTCCATCCACTGAATGCATGGTCATCCTACATATCTGTTGAAGTTAGGTTGTTTCGTCAAAGTGACATATCGCTTTGGCAGGGAATTTGACAGATCTCACGTCAAAGTTTGTTTAAAGGTTCGGCCATACCGCTGCTTAAAATACAGTAACGTTACGGAATCGCAGTGACGTGCCGAAAACGTAAGAATTTACCGCATGCTCCCCATAGTAAAGTTGTGACGTTTACGGTGCGTCACTGCGATTCCGTAACGTCACCGTTTTTTTAATCGGCGGTTTGGTCGTAACTTAAGACATTGACTTGGCAAAGAGGTTTTAGACTCATAGATCATAGACAACTATGTTTATGGTGACAATGATTTTAATCAAAAAGGTATTTTCCAAATTATCATTATTTAACAAAATAAACGTTTTGTTTCACGTAATTGCGACTTAAACGTGATCGCCACCTAATACCTACTGATCTAGAATAATTGGTTCCTGATCACCAATTAAAAATCATCGTGTAGGTAAGTATTCCCATTCGTATACCATACGTGCTAATACTTATGCAATTACAATATTAGAAAAAAATAAAACCGCCTTCAAAAAACACCCAAAAAGCAAAAGAAATTATGAAATAATAACTGAACCGACTACAAACAAAAAGCATGAAAATATCTTTCTACTAATCTCTTTGAAGTCGGTGCCTCAGCAGTCAGCACGAGCCAGCTGGCGTGGTTAACCCAATAGAATGATGCTTAGTAAGGTCTAGATGACTAGGTCCATTCCAGCTGGCTCGTGCTGATATTTTTAGGTTTTGGGTGTTTTTTGAAGGCTGTTTTTATTTTTATTTAAAAATTCTAATATTCTTGCTTTTTTTTTTATTTTTTTTTTTTATTTTTTTTTGTATTTGTATCAAAAGATGCATAGGATAAAATCATAAGTTTGACTTCGAATAAGTTTATGTTAAAAATTATATTTTTAATACAAGCTTTTTTTCTGACTGTACTTTTGCCCGTTGTTACCAAAGTACTCGTCAATACGAATTAAACGAGCCCAAACTCGATGCGGTTGTATCGTTTCATTACAGAGTTTCTATGGCCGCCTTCCAGCTCCATCATCAGATCAGCTTCATGTCATAATAATATGCATTATCTATCATCCAATTTACACATGTATGCAAAATTTCAGCTCATTCGGAAACTTGCAAGATTTGACCCGTCGAGGAGTTCCGTTGGTCATCTGTGGTCTTCTTCATCAGATCCAGTTTACCAAATGATACTTTCTGAATGAAAATACTTGACTTAAAGCTATAAATGCAGAAATCGCCATAAGTGTGCCTATAAAATTTGAGAGTTACTCTCGATTTCCCTAGGATTCCATCATCAGATCTTGACTTGGTGCCAATGGGACCGCCTCAGAAGTACACTCATTCAAACAAAAAAATAACTGAAAATCGGTCCACAATTGGCGGAGATATCGGTGAACTACATAAAAAAAAGTAAAAAAAAATTACATACAGTCGAACATAGAATCTCCTCCTTTTTTAAAGGCGGTTAATAAGGTTTTGATGAAATTTGCACATGGGATATCACCCAGCTGACGCGTCTTACAGAGAAATACGATTAAGTAACCTACTAAATATCTGTATAAACTACATATGTTTTGTAAGGAGAGATGTATATTATTATTAATAATTTATTATGCAGATCACAAACCAACCTGAAAGCCATAACCGACATGTGGACATCTTTGAACGTATCTTCCCGGCTAGAAGCCGCAGAGACTGGCCTAGCCAAGCTCAGCTCACTAGTGCAAGACCTTATCGGCGAGAGCACGAACCTGCAAGAAATGGCCAAACAACGCGATGCTAAGGCGTAAGAATTTAAAAAGCTGATTTCTGATGCTAAACCACTCTGAACATGTATCTATTTGGTTATTTTTTAATTGTAGGGCGCCCGATGCAACTGCGGCAGGAGCTGCTGCCGGGGGGGCTGCTGCCGGGGGAGCTGCTGCCGGGGGCCAAGCTGGAGCCGGTTCAGCTGCGGGTGGCCAAACTGCGGCCGGTTTACCTGCTGGAGCTTCGGAGGAGCTGGCTGTTGTCAAGGACAATATCAATCAGCTCCGTGCCGATCTCGACGACTTAGCCAACACATTCAACACAGCTATGCTGGACATGGGCGGCGCCTCCCAGTCGGACGGTGCCACACCACGTGCCCCAGGCGCTGCACAAGGTAAAATAGGGTTTTACCAAGGATGATATAGACTGCTATGATGTATTATTATGCAATATTTTTGAAAAATAATACATTTGTAGTAATATGAAACATCTGTAGTCTTATTGTTTTGCCTTCAAAGCCTCTGGCTATATTTCAGCGCCATCTAGATTTAATAATCGAACTACAAAAATCGCTGCCGATCCGTACTATTGCGACTGCCAATCCAGTCTATATCATCCTTGGTTTTACTTAGAAGTGGAAAACTTTCAACGAATCAAATACAGTAGCAGTAGAGCAGTAGAGCAGTAGTACGCAGTAGTTACATGACTGTATTAGACGCGGGTTTGGGAGATTAAGATACTAATTGGATGGACACACAATGAAACAACCTTTTGTCTTGCGGTAGTTAGCAAATGAATAACGTTTATTTTCAAACAGTTATATTTATATCGAACGCAGCCAACCACAGATAACACAACATGCCCTTTCTTTAATAAAAAAACAACAGACTGACAGTTGTGACATCTGACGTTTGACTTGACTGACTGACAGACAATGACATTTAATTATTAACAATAACATGCAAGATTTTTAAAATACATTAGACAATTAATTAGAATATAATATTAACAATACAATTATAATTATAAGACATTATTTGACTAGACTATTTACATCGATAATTCTATCTTATATAAATTATGTACAATAATTTTACAATTTGCAATTAAATGTTTACAAATCCAACCTGTTAGTTTTCTTTAGCAATCTGCCTCTAGAACTGTATCTTATTTCAGGAGTATTGCTACTAATTGCCATATCTAACATTTCTGGTAAGTTTTGAACATTATTGCTTGATTCTGACTGACTTTCTGACTGTGACATGACTATTTCATTTTCATTCAAGAATTCTGTATCTTGATTTCTTTCATTTATTTCCACAAACAATGGCGACAATATTGTATATTCATCATTACTTATTTCTGACAAAGGACTTACAATATTAGACATATTTGACATTTCATTTTCAATATTAATATGACTTGATACATTGTTATCATTTAATGGACTAATTACATTCGACTGACTTGACTCCATCGACATAAAACTTTCATTTATGGAGTTAGTTTTAGAGCTACTTTGACTATCATTTGTACCATTCATCAAATCGTTTTGAGCTTTAAGAATGTACTCTGGAATGTAATAATATTTCACATTATCATTCTCCTTTATTTTTTCACATTGACTTGGACTTTGACCTTTCGACCTGACATTGAAATCTGACTTATTTTTATTGTTTGTAAGTGTTTGGCTAGACTGATTAGAATGTGACTTCGACAATATTTGATCTTTGTTAATTTGACTATGACGACTTGACTGCAATGATATGCTTGACTTAAACAATTTTATATGCTGAGAATTTCTTCTATATGTTACACCATTTTCATCTTTCACTAGATATGATCTAGGAAATTTAGACTTTGACAAAATATAACCTTTAGACCATGTTAGATCTTTGGGGTTTTTCTTAAAATATACTTGATCATTAAGCTGAAAATCCTGAGATTCTATAGCATTTCTATCATAGTATGACTTTCTTTTTTCTATCATTTCAGACTTATTTTTGAAATGATTAGAAAATTTGACAATTTTAGGCTTTAATTGACTAGTCTTAATGGGTATTTTTGTTCTTAATCTTCTTGACATTAACAATTCTGATGGTGACTTTAAATTACCTCTAGGTGTTGACCTATATTGTAACAAACCTATATAAATATCTGTGCCTGACTTTTCACATTTTCTTAATATGTTTTTAATTATTTTTACAGATATTTCTGCAAGACCATTCGACCTTGACAAATAAGGACTAGACATAATGTGTTCAATATCCCAATCTTTCATAAAATTAAGAAATTCATGGGAATTGTACGGCGGACCCCCGTCACTCACCAACTGCACTGGAATTCCGTGACGGGCAAAAATAGACTTTAATTTTTTTATTATAGTTTGACTTCGACTATCAGTATTTAACTCAGCTATTTCGATATAATTAGAGTAATAATCAACAACTAGTAAATATTTTTTGTTATTGTACTCAAATAAATCTGTTGCAACTTTTTGCCATGGCAAAATTGGCTGTTCATGAGTTAATAAAGATTCTTTTGTTTTATTTGCACTGTATGTCATACAAGTCTCACATTGTCTAATTTTTATTTCTATGTCATGATAAATGTTTGGCCAAAATACAATACCACGGGCTAAATTTTTAGTTTTTTCCATGCCCATGTGACCCTCATGCAACTGCTGGAGTATTTCTGATCTCATTGACTTTGGAATAATTACCGATTGATTTTTGAATACTATTTCATCAATTACATGAATTTCATCTCTAATATTCCAATATGGTAAGGTTAATGGATCACATTGTTGTTTATTATTGGGCCAACCCATTTTATGATATTCTATTAGTTTTTGTAAAATTTCGTCCGACTTTGTATGAGATACAATTTGCTTTAATCTACCCTCACTTATTGATAAATTTGAAGTTAATAATTTGACTTGACAAATAATATTGTTTTCAAATTCATCCAAATCCAATTTTTCTACCTCAGTATTTAAGACAGGTGCTCTAGACAAAGTATCTGAGATATACATTTCAGATCCTTTTGTGTATGACACAATTAAGTCGTATGATTGTAACGTAATCATCATCCTTTGAAGCCGTGCTGGAACATCTGATAATGGCTTTTTAAATAACGTGATAAGAGGTTGATGATCAGTTTCGACATGTGTTGTTTTGCCATAGATGTATTGATGAAACTTTTTACACCCGAAAACAATTGCATACAATTCTTTTTCAATTTGAGCATAACTTTCTTGAGTTTTTGTTAAAGATTTGGACGAGTAAGCTATGGGGTTTTTTCCATGAAATATGACTGCCCCGACTGCTTTTTGACTCGCATCGACTGACATTCTAACTGGTTTATTTACATCATAATGTACTAAGACTGGTGACTGACAAATTAGTTCTTTTAAATTTATGAATTGCTTATCATAGTTGATTGTCCATTGCCAAATATTTTGTTTTTTAAGTAAATCTCGAAGTAGACTTGTTTCATGAGCTAGATTAGGAATATATGAACCCAGGTAGTTCACCATACCTAGAAATCGCTGGAGGTCTTTGACATTCTCCGGCTTTGGCATTTTCATTATAGCTTCTACTTTTGAACAATCTGCCGATATACCATTTTTGTTAAAGATATGCCCTACATAAGCTATTTCGGTCTTATTAAATTGACATTTTGACTTATTGAATTTTAAATTGACTTCTCTAGCCTTCCTTAAAACATTTTCTAACCTTTTGTTATGTTCTACTTCGTCTGAGCCATATACTAAAATATCATCGACAAATATTAAAACACCAGGCAATTCACCAAATAAATCCGTCATAACTCGATGAAAAATTTCACCACTTGAATTTATGCCATAAGGTAAACGAAGGAATTTATATCTACCAAATTGTGTATTGAATGTACAGAGGTCACTACTTTCTGCATCAAGTTTAATCATCCAATAGCCTGAATTAACATCTAATTTTGAAAATATAGCAGCACCAGCCATTTTTGAGCGTAAATCATCTAAAGTTGGATATGGAAAATGAGGTCTTTTAATAGCTTTATTGAGATTTCTTGGATCTAGACAAATTCGTAATGAACCATTGGGTTTTTCAACAGGGACTATAGCGTTAACCCAATTAGTTGGTTTAGTTACCTTTTGAATCACTTGCATTTTTACCATTCTGTCTAACTCTGACTTAAGTTTAGGGTGCAATGCATAAGGAATTCTACGAACCGGACAGACTTTAGGAGCAATAGTGGTGTCTACGTCTAAATGAGCTTCAAATGGCAAACATCCTAACCCTTCGAATGTATCTTTGTAGTTGTCAAGAATAAATTGTACTGACCTTTGATTCTCACTAGTGATTGGACTATTTGTTAATTTAAACATTCTTTTGACAATGCCACATTCCTCACAAGTCTTCCAACCTAGTATTGTTGCACATTTACAATTTACTACCATGAAATCAATGTTCAACTTTTGACCGTTATCGAAAATACATGTCAATGTAACACTACCCACATTTTCTATAAGTTGACCTGAAAATGAGAATATTTTGTTATTTGTTCTTTTTATAGGGATTTTAATGCTACAAACATTTTCTAAATGGTACAACGTATTCAAAGAAATTACATTTATGTCAGCTCCTGTGTCAATTTGACAGTTAACTATCTGTTCAAAAATTTTTACATTTATTTTCCAATTATTAGACGAATTACAATTATTATCATTTTGGCTATTATTTAATGAATTAATTACAAAATTATTAGAATAATTATTAGTCTCTTCCATGACAGTTTCATTTACATTTAAATTACTGGAATTAATAGAACTTACATTTTTAATGTTTTTATTTCGGTCGCTGAAGTAACAATATGCTGCAAAGTGGTTTGGTTTCTTACAGTTGGAGCATATTTTTCCTTGAGCTGGACATCTTATTCTGTGCTGTTGACCACATCTTTTAATTCTTTTTGAAGAAGTTTTTCTTTTATTTGACTGTCTTTAATGCCAATTATGAACATATCTTTGACTAGAGATTCTTTTAGTGTCTCGAATTTGCAACTTGAGGATAAATTATTTAAATAAGTCACATACTCATCTAGACTCTCATTTTGTTCTTGATAACGGGTAAAGAAATTATATCTTTCAACCGTTACATTTTTATGTTCGTTAAATTTTAAATCAAATTTTTGAATAATGGACGTTAACGTTTCCGTTTTTGAATCGACATTGAAAGAATTATATATTTGCAGACCTTCATCGCCTATTGCATTTAAGAATACAGCGATTTGCTTTGGCTCTGGTACTTTTTCCAAATCATTGGCTTCGAAATAAATAAGGAATTTTTGTCTCCACAACTTCCATTTTTCTGAATTAGGACAGTCTTTTGTTAAGCATAAAGGTTTTAAATTATTAGCTAGTATGACATTATGTACCTTTTCTCCCATTTTACTGTTGGTTTCTTGACTTCTTTAAAATTCTTCAGACTTCTTTGACTTTTTCCAGATTTCTTCGACTTTTTCAGACTTTTGGACTTTTTTAGACTTCGACTTTTTTTTCAGACTTATTTCTTCTTTTCCGACTTGTCTTCCACACTCTGACACCATGTATTAGACGCGGGTTTGGGAGATTAAGATACTAATTGGATGGACACACAATGAAACAACCTTTTGTCTTGCGGTAGTTAGCAAATGAATAACGTTTATTTTCAAACAGTTATATTTATATCGAACGCAGCCAACCACAGATAACACAACAATGACGATTTTTTTATGGATACCTACTGGACACACAAACAAATAAATCCATAGCTGGACAGTCAGATACAAGCATTCGTACGTCATCATGCATATGCCTGTCGATAACAGAGTTCGACCCTGGAATTTTTAGCTTTATCCAAGAGCACTAAAGACTACTAACATTTTTCTATCTTTAGGTAAAACGGACGGTGAAACACCTGACGCAACTCAGCTTCGTCAGACACAGGTGCCGGAGCGCCGCCCTACTACGGGTCGACGGCCTTCGAACTCGGCTGCTGCGGAAGTGATGGAGCGGCTGGCCAAACTGGAGAAACGTATACAGCAGTGCTGTGACAGCATCGGTAAAAAAGACGGCACCAATCAGGATCAGGTTATTACTTGAACTTTTACACATGTGTCTACCAGGGAGTGATAGAAAAGTTCGCGGCCGGAAATTGTAAAAAACTTTTTAACTTTATTCTGCCGGCTTTTTGAACGAATTTTCAATTGGCATCTAGGTACATTAAGAAACAATTTTTTTTCTATATTTCAAGTTACATGTCGACAGATATTTGAATAACCGGCCAAGTGCGAGTCGGACTCGCGCACGAAGGATTCCGTACAATTATCTATAAAAATCACGTTTGTTGTATGGAAGCCCCCCTTAAATATTTTTTTATTTTAATTTAATGATTTATTTTTAAAGTCAATATACTTATAATTAAATATTCTGTGAATATTTCAAGCGTCTACCTGTTGCCGTTATCAATATCGAGCAAAAACGAAAAAAAAAAATCACGTTTGTTGTATGAGAGCCCTCTTGAATATTTATTTTATTCCATTTTTTAGTATTTGTTGTTATAGCGGCAACCGAAATGCATCATCTGTGAAAATTAAAAATGGAGAAAATGGAGCAACGTGTTGTAATTAAATACCTTCATAAAAAAGGATTGACTCCAAAGCAGATTTATGCAGAAATTAAAGGTTCATCATATACGATGGTATGATTATTGAAATCGCACCTGCAAAAAGCCGAAAGACTGTTTGTGGATTTTAAAATAGCTGTAATCACTGATAAATGCATTTCAAGAACTCATGCATCACAATGTGCATTCATCTGCTTTTCTAAATATTATAAATGACTGTTTACACCACTCTAAGCATCTAGCCTAGCTGATTTCGTTGTTCGTGATAATATAAATAAGGCAGCAGGCGACTTTCCAAAGTATCAGCGGCGACATTGTTCAACAAATATAAACACTTAGTTACCTTCCTTATACTTACAGATTTTTCTAGGTAAAAATAGCACTATACTCCATTTAATTTAGAATTAAATGAAGTATAGATTTATCAGATATTCTGAGATCAAAACTTTGAATTACACTTGACGCAAAAATTACCGCCTTACTCTATGTTTTGACGTTTAGTGAAAAAAGTACGGTGGTCTGTGGTTGTCTGTTGTTTTTTTTTGCAAGTATTTGAGCAAAGGTAACTTAACCCTTCGTATGCCTTGTACCGGATCCGTACCCAATTTAAGGCTTTCTTTTTGTATTTTTTTTTAAATCTGTATCATTGGATTTATATGAAACCGTTGAGGCTAGAATGCACGACTTTTTTTTTTAAAAATTCCGGCATACGAAAGGTTAATTCATCCAAAAATCGAGTGACTAAAAAAAAACATGGATTTTAGAACGAAGCAAAGACATGGTATCGATTTTGATACCGGATGCATCTACGTATAAGGGCTAAACATGGGTCAATAATTGGGAAAACTATGAAAGTATTCTACTTAAAGGAAAATCGTCTTTTATTCGGGTTACAATTAATTCACGGTACCTAATGAAACTCTTACCAAATAACCGTAGGATAATTCTACACTGTTGTCAGGTTATTAAAATTACCGTTGGCCGCTCATAGACCAAGTTCCATACAAATTTGCCCATTCTCCTTTCAATCATAGTTACAGTTAATTTACATTTCTACCTTCCCTAATTTTTCAGATGAGTAACTTCCAAGATCAATTGGAAGCTCTGTCGAAGCAGATGGCAGATATCACCAGGGACCTGTCGGCTGGGAAGCTGTCACCGGATTTGGTAAAAGACTTGCAAGGTAACTCAACGCTATTTGCGCTTATTCTGGATTTTAATATACCGATACACACGCTACCTCAAACACCCCAGCGCGTCTATGTGAAGCTTCGTCTTCCTCATTGTTAGAGGAGGCCTGTGTCCAAAGGGAACTAGTATAAAGTACTATCATTGTTTATTTGTGACCTTTTACTAGCAACCATAATCTTTTTTGGCGCAGCGATAATAGGGTGGGACAGATGCACCTAGTGCATATTTGCATAAGGGTATGGGCATTTCAAATGCGGTGGTGGGGCGCGTCATTTTAAATTAGACAAGCTACCTACCCATCGAATTTTTATTTTGACTTGTGATACTAAATAATAAAGTTCCATGTTAATGGATATGAAAATATAACTCGTTTAGTACAATAATTTATTGACACTTGGGTGATGTCGTATTCCGATTGAGATCAGACTTTTACCGATAAAAATACAATTATATCTGTACCTACCTAATTATTTGACACCAATAACCAATAATTCCAACACACTCACTCACTCAGCTCTGATTAAAAAACATTTAAGTATATCCCGGAAAACGTGATAAATTAAAAATTAATCGTAAAATTTAAATTGATGTGGCTTTGAAATAAATAAATATTATTCAATTGAGTTGGCTACTAAATAAGTGATGGATGTGGTAGGTTGTACTAGCGTTTCAGCCGCTATCAGTATCCTGCGGACAATAACAACGTAACTGTACTGTATCTGCACTAGTTTCTTATACTTCTGATAGGATTTAGTAGGTACTAACAGGACAGTCGGTTATAGATAGTGTTCAGATCAATCACGATCGAAGGCATATCCCTCTACAGCAAATTATCGCCGTGTACCTACAACAAAAACTCTTGCTTACATGATATCAAAGTGTGCGTGTCTAACAGCCTACAGTACCGACTGCAACTAAATACGCGGTGTTGTTTGTTACACACAAAAAAGTAGACGTTTACACATATGTTGATGTTTAGAACTACATTCATTCACAAAATGTAGAGGGACGCGCCTTAAGCGGCGGTAGTGAAAAGATCTGTAGTACAGCTATTGAGGTCAGCCCTAATGTATAGGCCTGATGGAGCTGTTCAAGACTGTGCAGGACATGCAAGCGCAACTCAAGGAGGTGCACGACACGGCGCTGCAGCTCGCCGCCGAGAAAGAGGACCGGCAGGCTCATATGAATGTAAATTACTATTCAATTACTCTTCCCTACTCAAATGCATTTGGGCTATGAACACTGTTCTTACCTAGTGTTTTTTATGGACGATCAATGTATCCATCCCTATTGAACGATCTAGTTACAAAGGTTTAAGATCTGTAAATAATCATAATATAGAACTAAGAATTTATTTTATAAACAATTGTGACTATGCCAAACCAGAATGCATGATGCCTATTATAAGAGCTAGCATATGTTCTCAAGGGCGCGTTTCACCACTCTGGGTGGTTCCTTATAGAAACCACTATATCCTTATAGTTCTATGTTATGTGGCAAATATCTGTGATGTCATCTTTGTTTACTGTATGAATAAAATAAACAGAGACGGCATATCAGCTTTTTGTCGCATAAAATATCAGGGACTTATCAGAGAGTAGTGAAACAGATCCTAATTTTTTTTTAAATATTTTACTTGATAATAATACAAACTTAAAAAAAATATGAAAGAACAAAAGGGTCTCGCTTTCATGTCCGAGAGAATATCTAGTGTGCTGTAAGCACTTTATGACTCTGGATTGTCTTAGATGCAACACAAGTTTAGAATTTATGCGCGGACCCACTATATTTATGCGTGTTGTAATTACTACAGGACAATACAAAAAGCAGTAAAAAGGATACAGTTAGGTACACTCACCTTGGATATTAGGCCCGAAACGGCTTACGAACATCTTAATGTCCCATACACAATGCAAGCTGAATATGCCACGTAGTCTTCTTACTCGATCGATCTTGTTATTATGTCTATGTTCATATTTTAACGAGCTAGAACCATTTTTAGGCACTTCTCGAGCAAATCGAAATCCTCAAAACAATAAAATTGGATCGAGAGGATATGGTGGAGGCGATGGCCGACAAGGCAGACCTGCGTATGTTGGCCCGCAAAGTGTCCCACGATCAGTTCGAGATGGCGTGCGACGACTTGTCCAGAGGCTTGGAACACGCTATTGGGAAACTCAATGTCCAAGTAAGTGACTAAATAAATTTATAATTAACTAGCTTTTGCCCGCGGCTTCGCTCGCGTGTACCATGAGAATTCCAAAGAACCAAGATATCAAGCAAGCAAGCATACAGGCAAGCAAGCATGCAAGCAAGCATGCAAGCAACATGCAAGTTGCTTGCTTGCGTGACAATGGGACCATCTCAGGAGTATATTATATTCTTTCGAATAAAAAAAGAATTTTTTAAATCGGTCCACAATTGACCGAGAAATCGGTGAACATACCTACATAAAAAAACACATAATGTGAAATGCATAACCTCCTCCTTTTTTTGAAGTCGGTTAAAGAGCCCTTTGCGGCTTACTTACAGTATAAACTTATGAATTTTGAAATTTTAGCTTACAACCAGTAAAACTCAAAATCCCCTTTTTTCCCGTTCCCGTAAGATTTTCGGGAAATACTTTCTTAATACTCCCTTACACTCCCCAAGGAACCCACTTGCCAAATTTCAGCTTTCTACGACCAGTATAACGAAAAATCCCGTTATTTCCCGTTCCCGTGAGAATTTTGGAAAGTCCTCTCTCAATGCTCCTCTACACTCCCCAAGCAACCTCATGCCGAATTTCAGCTTTCTACGACCAGTAAAACGAAAAATCCCGTTTTTCCCGTTCCCGTGGGAATTTTGGATAGTCCTCTCTTAATGCTCTTTTACACTTCCCAAGCAACCTACATGCCGAATTTCAGCTGTCTACGACCAGTAAAACGAAAAATCCCGTTTTTCCCGTTCCCGTGGGAATTTTGGATAGTCCTCTCTAATGCTCTTCTACACTTCCCAAGCAACCTACATGCCGAATTTCAGCTTTCTACGACCAGGAAAACGAAAAATCCCGTTTTTGCCGTTCCTGTGGGAATTTTGGATAGTCCTCTCTTAACGCTCTTCTACACTTCCCAAGCAACCTACATGCCGAATTTCAGCTGTCTACGACCAGTAAAACAAAAAATCCCGTTTTTCCCGTTCCCGTCGGAATTTTGGATAGTCCTCTCTTAATGCTCTTTGTCTTCCCAAGAAACCTACATGCCGAATTTCAGCTGTCTACGACCAGTAAAACGAAAAATCCCGTTTTTCCCGTTCCCGTTTTAATTTTGGATAGTCCTCTCTTAATGCTCTTCTACACTTCCCAAGCAACCTACATGCCGAATTTCAGCTTTCTACGACCAGTAAAACAAAAAATCCCGTTTTTCCCGTTCCCGTCGGAATTTTGGATAGTCCTCTCTTAATGCTCTTCTACACTTCCCAAGCAACCTACATGCCGAATTTCAGCTGTCTACGACCAGTAAAACGAAAAATCCCGTTTTTCCCGTTCCCGTTTTAATTTTGGATAGTCCTCTCTTAATGCTCTTCTACACTTCCCAAGCAACCTATATGCCGATTTTCAGCTTTCTACGACCAGTAAAACGAAAAATCCCGTTTTTCCCG
This sequence comes from Archips xylosteana, assembly GCA_947563465.1. Lineage (NCBI taxonomy): Eukaryota > Metazoa > Arthropoda > Insecta > Lepidoptera > Tortricidae > Archips > Archips xylosteana. Next base: position 18,073,867 of record OX387343.1, read on the forward strand.
TTCCCGTTTTAATTTTGGATAGTCCTCTCTTAATGCTCTTCTACACTTCCCAAGCAACCTATATGCCGATTTTCAGCTTTCTACGACCAGTAAAACGATAAATCCCGTTTTTTCCTTATCCCGTGGGAATTTCCAAAAATCCTTAAAACTGTTTTTTACTATTATAATTATCTACTTCTGTGCCAAATTCGAAGAGTCTAGTAATTATAGTTCATAGGATTCCATCATCAACATCATCATCATTTCAGCCGAAAGACGTCCACTGCTGAACATAGGCCTCCCCCAAGGCTCGCCAAACAGATCGGCCCTGCGCCATCCGCATCCAATGCGTTCCCGCTACCTTCACCAGGTCGTCGCTCCATCTTGTTGGCGGCCTACCTACACTGCGTCTTCCGGTCCGCGGACGCCACTCGAGAACCTTTCGGCCCCATCGGCCGTCAGTTCTACGGGCGCTGTGCCCTGTCCACTGCCTCTTAAGTCTAGCGATTCTTCGAGCTATGCCCGTGACTTATATATAAATCTCGTAACTGAATATATAAATCTCGTTTTTTCCTTATCCCGTGGGAATTTTGCAAAATCCTGAAATTAATGTTTTAACTATTGTAATACCTACTTGTGTATCAAATTTAAAGAGTCTAGTTATTATAGTTACTGAGATACGGTCACTCGGAATCGAATATATAAATACCATTTTTTCCCGTTCCCGTGGGAATTCCCAAAAATCCTTCCTTAGTGGATGCCTACATTGTATAAGGTATCTATGTGCAAAATTTCAAGTCTCTAGGTCAAGTGGTTTGGGCTGTGCGTTGATATATCAACAGTCACTCAGTCAGTCAGTCAGTTTAGAATTTTATATATATAGATAGATTTCAACTCCATCGCACCCCATCCAGGGAGATGGTATTTTACGTCCGCCACGTCGGATTTTAAAACCGTTGTTGTTTTCGTAACCAGCGACCAGATAAACCATAGAAACAATACCCATGTAGATTTTCAGACTTTGTCACCCCATTTCCCACTTTTAGGGGTTAAATTCCCAAAAAACCTGAAACACGTGTTTAATCATTTATCGTTAGGAGTACTTCTGTGAAGTTTCGAATAAAATAGTCGAACGAAACTTGTTTCCCCATACAAACTTTGGACCCCCGTTTCACCCCCTTAGGGAGTGAATTTTGAAAAATCCTTTCTTAGTGCACCCCTAGACCTTATAAGGAAACTACGACGTGCCAAATTTGTAATCTCTAGGCCCAGCGGTTTGGGCTGTGCGTTGATATGTCAGTCAGTCAGTCAGACAGTTTCTTCTTTTATATATATAGATTAAAACCCTTTAAGTTAGAAAGCAACTGATTATTGACATTTAAAATATGACACTTTGGGCAGGAATCGCTCTGGCAACAGGCGTTGGATGATATCCAGCGAGAGATAGAAACCAAGCTGGATAAGATGGAACTCTCGCCTGTTAAAGAATTCTTCAACAACAAATTGCGCCAACTTCAAGAACACCTCAAGAAAATGGCTTCACTTCGTCGGGAAGCCGAGGCAGCTGGTACCAAAAGGAAATTGCTGAGGTGAGGTGACATGGTTTTCCTTTACGATATACATTTTCTTTCTTCTAGTGCTAGGTTCTTGATGAAAACTAAATGTGGTCGATGTTTCAGAGACGTTAACTGTATATCTTGTGATGCTCAAGCCGTGATGCCTATGGAAGCTTCGGGACATGCTTCCAGCAAACCTTTAGCTGCCAATCTTTCAATGAAGCCGTATCTTACCTACGAACTCGGTTTGTATTCCTATAAAATTCTGTTTATGTGTTTATATGTTTATCTTATGCGGGCTAAATTAGCTCTAGGCTAAGTAAACACCAATCTGCGCGTAGCGAGCATTTCATATGTGAGCCGCCACTGACGCTCTTAACGTGATTAACGTTATTTTTCTCACTATAAAATACCTAAATAGCTGTTGCCTGCGACTCCTTCTGCGGAGAAATCGTTTTTCACTATCCCGCGGGAACTACGTAATTTTCCGGGATAAAAACCCGGGACTCAAACTATCTCTATAGCTACTAAATTACATCTAAATCAGTTAAGCGCTTTAAACATGAAGAGGTAACAGACAAACTAACATACAGACACACTTGCGCATTTAAAATATTAGTGTGTACTTTTGTGAGATCTAACGTCCAACATTTGACATTTAATTTTGTCTGTTGAATTTTGTACTGATGAGACGTTATCGTTTGTCATACGCGACTATTAACGAAATGTTCGAATCGATTTTACAGTCGATTTTGGCACAATTATCACACATCTATGACATAACAGTCTCCTCAAACAAAAATGTGTTACTAATTGTGTATGGCATAGGGAAATGAATACTTGGAAAGTTGGATTTCCCATAAGATTTTCATTCAGTCACTTCCGCAAACAATCAATTCGATTTCAAAGTACATAACTTGTTTTAGGGACCATCGTATTTAATTTTATTGTCGTCTTAAACGTATCGTTTATTGTTACAAATCGATTTTTATCAACTTACGGAAATGTCATATAATCGAAACGACAGACTCGGGCTCATTACTATACAAAAGACGTGACATATAATGGAAAAGCACATTTTGGGAAAAATACATTTTAGGAAAACGGACATTTCAGTCCTGAGCCCACTTTCGGTCATAACACTGTTTTTTAGGGTTCCGTACCTCAAAAGGAAAAAACGGAACCCTTATAGGATCACTTTGTTGTCCGTCCGTCCGTGTGTCCGTCTGTCTGTCAAGACCCTTTTTCTCAGGAACGCGTGCGTGGAGGTATCAAGCTGAAATTTATATCAAATACTCAAGTCTACTGTCCCTTGGAGCTGTGAAAAAATCAAACATCTAAGCCAACGCAATCAAAAGATACAGCCGTTTATCACGCAAATTTCCGCATATTTTCGAAACTCGCAAGGGAATCAAAACCTACAGGGTACTTCCCGTGAACTCAGAATCTTGAAATTTGGTACGAAGCTAGGTCTTATAGCACAGATGAAGGAAAAATTGCGAAAAGCATAAATTTTTTTGTCTGTCTGTCTTTATCAGTAACCAACGCACATTTTCGACACTCGCAAGAGAATCAAAACCTACAGGGTACTTCCCGTGAACTCAGAATCTTGAAATTTGGTACAAAGCAAGGCCTTATAGCACAGATAAAGGAAAAATTGCGAAAAGCATAAATTTTTTTGTCTGTCTCTATCTGTAACCAATCTACAATGATCCCACACTGCGCACATTTTGCTTAGGAGCAGAGGTCTGCTAAGACTGGATGTTCATAGATACATATAAATTTGTATGGAACCCTCGGTGCGCGAGTCCGACTCGCACTTGACCGGTTTTTTAAAAGAAAAGACATAATAGGTAACTGTTTACATGATAAATATTATCGGAAAATATTCAATACTATCTAATATATAAAAATCTGTTTGTTATCGAACTCCTCCGAGAGGGCTTGACCGATTTGTATGAAACATTCTTGTCTATACTCGGTAGGTCTGATAATAGGTTGTAGGCTATTTTTTATCCCCCCCCCCCCCCCACCCATTCTTTGCAGACGGAGTCGCGGGCAACAGCTTGTCTTTATATATATAATTCCACTGTACGTGTGTTTGTCACTGAACTCCTCCTAAACGGCTGGACCGATTTGAATGATTTCTTTTGTATGCGTTTGGGTGGCGCCCTGGATGGTTTAGATTCACAAATCAGCCCGGCAGATGGTGCTGCAGTCGGTATCTAGGTTCATGCAGGACGTCTGTCGGGTCCGCTAGTAATCTAAAAAAATGTAAGATAAGTAAGTTTACGTTTAAGATAAGCGAGATATTGTATTTTATTTATAATTGCAATGGCATTTACGCTATATGGGCGTTGTGATGTATCAAAATTGTTGGATGTTAGATCTCACAAACCATAATACTTTGGTTGAGTTAGGTATAAACACTCCAAAATCGGAACATTTAATTTTGTGTAATTTTTTTTGCTTACAAAGGCTTACTTAAAAAGTACTTTCGAAATATTTAAATATTTATAATCGTACTTCAAAAAGAACTTTTAAAGATTTTCTAAATCACCTATCATTCCTCACTTTTAAAACTTTTACCACTTTCTTAGAACAGTATTTTAATGGATAAGTATATTTAGATATACTTACTTGAATAGTGGACCAAGTAAGTGCTATACCATTTTTTTGACAGTTTCTATAACAGAATAAGAACGATAAGGTTGATTGTCACTTTGACTTGTTAGTAAAAAAATAGACATTGAATTAAGATTAAGAGTAAGCGATGGTAAAGAAATTTCTTGGTTGATTATGACCAATAGAAACGTTTCTCTACAGTTGCTTCAAAAAACTACTTCCTCAATACTATTATACTTATTATATTACACAAGTGTAGGTAGTAGGTAGGCATACCCGTAAGTACGTAACTTGAACAACTTTCGAGTCTTCATCTACAGATGCCATACGTAAAGCACAAGCCACCAATATGCCGCAGCGTAACTTGAACGACTGGGAAACAATTGACAAACAGATGTCGCAGCCGAAACAACCACAGAAAGTCAGGTACACATATCACACAGGAAACCAAAGGAAGGCTCGCTTAAGTTGCTAGAAACTGTAATTTTGCTTTGACCCAGGGGCCTTCCTTTCGTTCCCTCAATTGTAACCAAGAGCCATATTGTCTAATAATGCGCTTGCAATCGCATCTCTTCCTATTGGACAGATAGAAATTGTGATTGCGATTGCAACCGACCATTCCATGTCGATATAGCACCCGTGATCCCAATTGAGCGATTTGTACTCGTGAGTAGGTAATCTGTCTTATAGGTCTGAGACGGACAAGCACATATGTAATCGCTACTGCGGCGGATCACACACGGTGACGACGCCGGCGCAGCGCGTGGCGCGCACCGGCCACTTCATAAAGCAATGGGGACCAGACGTCGTGCCCCTGTCGTCCGGATACGCCACTGGAGACGACGGCAGGGTCAGTGTCTGTTGCAGTAGCACCGAACTCTCGCAGTATGTGCAAGCCAGACAGGCAGCACGTTTCTTGTAATTTCAATTTACATTCGACCTGCACTTGCGTAAACTAAACATTATCATTTATCATGCATGACCAAGTCTCGCTCAACATTTCAAATAGAAATACACGTGGACCACGTTTACTTCGAACAAAAGCATGAACAGAACAGGTTAATTCGTGTGCACATATGGGAAATCAACTATAGATTGTATATATTAACACTTATTACCTATAATCAGAAGTAAAATTAATATTAGCTTTTCCTGTACAGATGTACAAAGTGAGCCCCGTTGAAGGGGCCAACGTTGGACCAGGTAAGTGCGCAAAGAGCAAATATGGAGGTAGCAATTTTGACTAGTTTATTTGCATTGGTATATGACTTCGACTTCGTAACTAATTTCAGGCGGGGCAGTGGACGCGGCCTGCACCAAGAAGCCGACTTCGGACGCTTCCAAACCCGTTTCGAAGCCTTTAATCATTAGTGCGGTAAGGCTTACCTCGATACAAACATTTTTCAGTAGGTAAAACTGCTAAATCCTACCACCCAAAATATTTTATTTAAGTAACTAATATCATATCATAAATATGAAGTCAAAACTAATTCAAAACGTTTTACAGGAATGCCGCTGCTTGGAATGAACATGACATGACGATTTTCTAGTAAAGTACATACGAGTATGTAAACCTTTTTTACACTCCCTCCAATGGTATGTTCCCATTATTTTGTTTTATTATTCAAATTTCATAGGACGTTCCGATTCATATTATTAAAAATAATTCACGTTAGCATTAAATATGTTACAGATATTGCCACTAACTGATCCGGTTGGTGGTGATTATTACAAGAAAACTACTTATTATTTTCATAAAATCACTGTATTTTCTGACAGTACTAATATTAAGTTGATTCATTACTAAATTAAAAGCGATACTTTCCAATATTTCCCGTGTTCTGATGTTATTGCTATTTAAGAATCATAACTAGATAAGAATCACTTATACTCATTTCTCTATATCTAAATTATTCTATCTAGGTTTAATGGAGAACAATGACTGGTCAATCTTAAATTTGACATAACCCATGAATTTCTACCGATTTTTTACATAATAATATTATTAAACCCCCATAATGTAAATAATTGTTTTTACAAGCTTTTATTTTACTGGCAATCTTTGCTTGTTCGTTTGGTGAATATACAATTTTTTTAATATTTGTTTTATAAAGTTCAAATCTTAAAACTCAAAACACTGCAATTGACATGCAATTTGGTATACGTGTGAAGATTGAACGACACTTCAAATACAGTCAGTAAAAAAACCTATGTTAAAAACGGAAATACTTATTTATGACACGCTGGCAATACAGTAATAAATAGGTCTCACAGATCTGTTGGATATAACCCAGCGGACCAGTTGCTCTAATATATGTGAATACAACCCATTTGTAAAGGGCGTTTGGTGTATCTTGAAGAATTCTTGAGGACCTCGTCCACTACGATACATCCTTCGGTGATTTCACAGCGAACATCAAAGATGTAGGTATTGTTACGCCTTATTCCATTGCACTTATGCAGATACAAGAAGAACATGTTTGACCACAGCACAATCTAACGCCAATTGGCATATAAAATGAGATCGTAAGGAGAAGAGGCCTAGCTCAATATTTTCTGTAATTAAAATAGCGTCAAATTAAGCGTCAAACATGTACTATCGAAGTAGATGTATTAATAACAGTGTACCGTGAATATAATACATGTACAGTTTCGCATATGGAACGCCGTTAGTCAAGCGCGGGCGATGTGTTTCTGTTTACCTAGTGAGTAACAACCTGTCCTGTGAAAGTAATAACATTTGGATTTCTGCTATCATAATCTGCTATGATTTCAGTTGTTATACATGATTATGTTTAACAAAAAATATTTATTTTTTTAACATAGTGAGATGAGATACTTCCAGGCAAAGCTTCAGGGGATCTACCCAACTGCAGGATTAGCGTGATATGGCTGCACCTGAACAAAATCTTCTAATTGTATGCGACAGATGGTACAAAATGAAGATCTTTTCGGTACTTGCCCCCCTTCTGCTTTTGCCTACTAAGTGTGGGGTTCATACTATTTGTAGAGATTTACCCCCTTTTAGGAAACCCTTACTTTTTATTCGTACTTTGCCCCTTTTTGGAGTTAGCCCCCTTTTTTGACTTATCAGCCTTTTATTATTATTTTTTTGTACAAAATCTGCCTCTTATTTTTACAGTAGCAACTTCCAACAATAAACTTTGTCCTTGTGCCGCCCCAATTTTGTACAAAAAAAAGAATAAAAGGCTGATAAGTCAAAAAGGGGGCAAGCTCCTAAAAGGGGCAAAGTACGAATAAAAAGTAAGGGTTTCCTAAAAGGGGGCAAATCTCTACAAATGGTATGAATCACATACTTAGCAGGCAAAAGCAGAAAGGGGGCAAGTAAATTTTGTATACTTACTTATGTATGTTGGATGACAATGCAAGCAGTCAACAAAAAGTACAGTCAGCTAAAAAGTTCGCTTTAAAAATTAAATTTTTACCAATACTTGTTTAAATTCAGCATTCTGAATGCGTCGAAAAAATCCCGGAACGAATATGCAGAATACTTCCGAATAGAAAAAAACCTAACTTCTGCGGTATTTACTATAGTACAGAATTAACGTATTCGGTTACCCTGATGCGGAAAACGAATTCGGTTTTCGTATGCGGAAACCGTACATGTACGACCTTTCTGGCGGTACAAATTAAATGATAACATAATTTATATAGTATACTACGACGCAGGTATACAATAAAATATGATCTTACATAGCAGGAGGCTAGTTATATCAATGCAGAAAGTGGAGTAAAACAGTTTATTTTTCACAAATTATTGTTGCATTAAACAACGAATTTTCTTATTTTCATTAAAAAACTATGCCGTTTAAAATTAATATTTACAAGAACATGTTTTATCACAATCAACTCCGCATCATTGCGAGTAGTGGACTTTAAACCGACACCCGCACCAGAGCCCATATTGTCTAACGCGTGAACGCTTGTGGTCGCATTTAAGTACTTTAACTTTCTTCTATCATCCTATACCGTATGACAGAAAAAAGTGGAGAAAACTATTATGATTCCGAGTGAGTTACACAAACAATAAGGCCTCTTGCGTCTTATTGTCAAACGCACAAGCGGTCGCGATCGTATTCACCATATGTTTCTACCTTCATACTTCCATAAGCGATTGTGATTCAAAGTTAGACAATATCGATACAGGACTGGTAAATGAAATCGCCCGCATCAAATACAGTCGATCACAAAAAGATGTAATATTATACTAAAGCACTAAGGTAAGGTGCATTGAAATAAGATGAAAAAGTGTAAGTATACTTATATTTGTAGTCGACTGTACCAGCCCCGATAGCTCGACGCCATAGCCAAGGAGAAAGGCACCTGCCAGCAAGCGGCTGACCATCTTAGGACCCCACAGTACGCTTATGCACTGTAATGAAAGGTGGACACCGTGGACAGACAGTAAAATGGACCTCTTAATAGTTACCGATTTAGAACTTTAACACGCATCAATCACAGAAAGGGCTGAGAGAAAATTAATTTCCTTAACGTCTTAAATTTTTTTCATCTAATGCCACCCTTCCTACGGCTCATCTCGTATGTGTCATGTCCTTATTTTTTTTCTATGTTTGAAATATCACTATGTATCGTCAATAAAATCAAAACTTTATATTCCTCACTACAAAATCAACATTTATATAATCCTAGAGAGAATTATAGAGATAATTTTAATTTATTTTTTCTTGACGACACAAATTGCTCGAGATCTTTAGTCAAAGACCAAGAAGGTACTTGGTCAGGATTAATTTCTGGTTAAAATTTAGGAATATTAACGCAAGTCAGGGCATTCTGGCAATATGATGTTTTAAATATCGAAAGATAATTAGCCTGGTCTCACACAGTAGGAATATCTGTAAAAAACGGTGCCGCGACTTACGATTGACCTACAGATAACGCACAGCTAAACCACGGAAGCTAGACTTGAAATTTGAAACTTGAAAATACCTTGAATAACATACACGTATAACCTATATGTACACCGTGCTTTATTGTTTTCCGTTAATTTCGCCAAATGGTTCAGTGCGTCAATAGTAACTATCCGGTAGTTAACAATTTTTTATAAACAAAAAAAAATTTTTTAATTTGTTATCTGTACGGGATAAATAAAAGATATATGGGTAATTTTAAAATTTTGTTCAAGTAAACTTTTCTCAGCCTAAAAAAAGTTATTTGCGTTTATACTGTCTATTTTAATTTGCATTCAGCTGTATGTGTCACAGATAATAATTATATTAGATAATAATTATTATTGATTATCGGAATAGAAAACACCTTATTTGTGATAATCGGATGAGTAGTCTAGACACTACGATGGAACACACTTAAATACAAACATAAATAGACTGCTTAAATCATTACACTTCCTTTTGGCCTTGCCGTAGTCGTGTAAGAAAATGATTAGTATTTATCAGCATTTATGTAATATCTGTAATTACGCTTGATAACAGAGTGGTAGCCCAGGTATACAAATAATAACAGTGTTCGGCGCAAAATTTGAAGATCACCCATATTAAATTCAGTCATTGTAATAAGTCAGTAGCAAAAATTAAATTTTTAAACCTAACATCGACAGCACAGCTTAGTTGTACAAAATGTACTCTACCGCACATTATTAAATTTAATTTTGACAATAGGACACTGGCGGGCGGCTCAGAGAAATTGGCTTCATTTGTCTTGTTGAATGTTAACGGAAATAAGAAAAACCCGATGTATGTGTTTAAGAACATGAAAAAGTAATATTTAAGCACGTGTTTTGTTATATCGGCTCAAACACATTTTCATAAAAAAAAAGCATCCTTCAATGTTTTATATTTGTCATTGGTTTTTTTAAGAAAATATGAATTTGAGTCGCTATAACAAAACACGTGCTCATTATTTTCTCATGTTCTCAAACATATAATGAAGCCAGTAGGGTTTAGTCACTTTTCAGTACTTTTGAGGACAGTATCTCCAAATGGGTTAAGTTTGGGCAGTTACGAAAGTTAATCATACAATATATATGGGTAACTTTCGTTACACTAAGGAATCAATTGTGTTTTGTTTTTATTAAAACTTCTCATGAACAAGCGAATCTTTGATGCAAGGTTTGAGTTGTACTCGCCGGCGTGGGCGTGCAGTTTATGCCAGCCGGCGGCTCACCGGCTGCGGCCTGGTTCTGGTTCAAAGGCTTCCCTTGAATGACTGCTATTTCTTTCTGTAGCTTTGGATTTAGAACCGGTTTAACTGAAAACCTACCGCTGACGCCCCGAGCACGGGCCCGGCCCCGGCCGCGGCCGCGCGCGCGCGCCCGCTCGCTGCCGGTGGACTTGCTGGACCTGTTCGACCGAGTGGAACCCACGGAGTTCACGCTTCCTGGGCCTCCTCGGTTTCTGTAGCCGCCTAGTTGATTAAACTTTATTCCCGTAGTACTACCAAGCAGTCTAGTAATACTATGGGAAGAAAATTCTACCCGTGGTAGGTACTCTCGTTATCTTAGAAAACGTAGTTAAATAACAAATTTTAACTTTTGATTATAATTTTTTATACATCATTTTATTTAGAATTAGAAACCACAATAACATTGTATTGCGTCTGGTCAACTATTTCTTACCTAGCAAATAGTACAGTACAATAGTCTGGGAGCCGCAAAATAAAATTGTTTTAATGTCACTTTATTTGCGTGTCGTCAATTGTTACTTTAGTACAAATTGTAAAGAGATTACAGTTCACGAGCCGCAATATAATGTTGTTGTGGTTTCTAATTCTAAATTAAATGAAGTATAGGGTTCCGTATCTCAAAAGGAAAAAAGGAACCCTTATAAGATCACTTCGTTCTCCGTCTGTCTGTTCCATCAATCTCAGTAGATCCATTATGGATCTAGTTAGATATTTTTTCCTTGGTAGATCTATTTTATTATTCACAGACACACGGAGAATGAACTGACCTTATAAGGGTTCCTTTTTCCTTTTGAGAATTTTAACAAATTATAATAGAATGTTAAAATTTGTTATATAACCACGTTTTCTAAGATGACGAGAGTGACTTCGAGAGAAGCCTAAAAATATTTTACTATTGTTAGTAGTACCACGGGCACGGGCAAAATTTTCTTCCCGTTGTACTACCGAGCAGTTAGTAGTAAGTACTAAGGGAAGAAAATTCTACCTGTGGTACTACTAGTAGTACCATTGGTAGAACCACGGTCAAAAAGGGCGCCGTTTCGCCAAGTTGTTAGCCACGCTGACAGGTAGCTGAGTTGACGAGTTAAACGTATTATTTCTAGAAAGCGAAGTTATTCCTAGAGCGACTTACTTTTTGAGCGTGATTTACTTCTAGAAAGTGAATTATTCCTCGACCGCGTAAAAGTTTGAGATCTAATAACATTATTTTGAAATAGCAAATTCTGTCGTTGCTCCTTCAGGGTTTGATCAGATCTAAGTCCCACCATACTATATCTATTGCGAGTGGTCAAGCCGCGACCGCGTTTCGAAATCCCTCTTTTGGCAAGCGCCAGAGGTTTGCCGACGTTGACGGCTAACCCTCTGCGAGTGGTGACGCCGAGTCGGCTGTGGATGTCTTCACGCTCGACAGTAAAATTAAAGACGATGGTCCCTAAAACAAGTTACATTGAAGTAGAATTGATTGTTTGCGGATAACGACCGCTTTAGCCTAGTTGGTAGAGACCCTGCCTACGAAGCAAGAGGTCCTGGGTTCGAATCCCGGTAAGGGCATTTATTTATGTGATGAGAACGAATATTTGTTCTTGAGTTATGGATGTTTTCTATGTATTTAAGTATGTATTTATCTATATAAGTATGTTTATCGTCGTCTAGTACCCATAGTACAAGCTTTGCTTAGTTTGGGACTAGGTTGATTTGTGTAAGATTGTCCCCTAATATTTATTTATTATTTATTTAACTAGGTACTGAATGAAAATCCTATGAGAAATTCAACTTTCCAAGTAACTATACATCGTAGCCTCATCACTACAAACTTTAAAAGGCAAATGTCAAATGTTGGACGTTAGATCTCACAAAGAATAGTATTTTCAAAATCTGGTATTATTTTGGGTGGTTTTAGGCACGAGCGATTGAGTGAGTGTACTACTATGCTGGTTAGAATTTTAGAGTATGGAGATTTTTGACAGGTTCTGATCCAGTGCAGAGTCGATAAGTGTATTATCCTCCTGAGGCCCACGAAAATATTGTTTCAATGAACTTTAAACTTTATATCACTTATGAGTGAGTTCGATGTTACATTGTCCTTTATATAGGAGTGACATAAAGTTTATAGTTCATTGAAACAAAATTTTCGTGGGCCTCAGGAGGCTATACTATAACCTTTATTAACGTAATCATCAGAGGTCAGAATTTTCACGGCAAAACAAAAGACTGTCACTATGTAGCTAATATTAGAAACGTGTCGTTAGTGTACTGACGTGGATTTCGAAGAAATTGCATCTGTCTAGGTATATATTTTTATGCAAACCTTACGATTTTTTTATACATTTGTTTTATTTGTGGACCATTTTTTACTTCTACTATTACACAACTATCGACATCGATAAAAAAATGTTTCTAATACTACAGTTACATTGCGACCGACTTTTGTTTTGCCGTGAAAATTCCGACCTCTGGTAATCATTGTTGACGACTCTAATACCGTAGACTCGGGATTATTATAATAATTACAACTGTAAATTAAAACAAAACTTAAATAAAACAAAAAAAAATGCTCATGAGGATCGTTTTCAAAAAAAATCTACATACTTACAAGGAAAGGTACCCATGGTTCCGACTTGATTTATTTTGATATAAGTTAAGAGAGTGGTCTAAAATAATAGACCCATATTTTTTTAGCTGCCCAAACTCAACCTATTTGGAGACATTGTATTGAAAAGTGGCGAAACCCTATAACTTCTATAGATTTTTTTTAAGCAAGTTGCAAATTATTACTGGTTAGATCATACATTAACATAAGATTCATATTATTGACTAACGCATTCGCTGCCGGCTGTCAGACTCGAGACTTGTGCCACAAATGCACATGTGCGTTCAATTGACTGCCAAACTATGACAGCGGCACTAGGCGAGTCACAAAGACGCATATATGCGTTCCCGGCAGTGAATGCGTTAAGAAAGCGTAAAATTGCGTACAATATAAACATTTTTGAGTATGTGAAAGAAAAGCAAAATTGTGGGTAATTCTGTGTTTTAAAATATATAACGAATTCATACTGAGGGAGGCCACCTTCCGTTTAAAACCCAGTGTGGCATGTGCTTTACCCGCTTTACTTATCGCGAATAACCAATTTATTTTGTGACTATTGAACTCTGTCATTATCTACCTTTTGAACGCCGCGCATCGTTTTTGTTAGAAACAAAATTGATTCTTATGCGGATGCGGGTAGGTTTAATTTTGTATTACCGTACTGTCGTCTATAGCCGACGCTGGTGTTCAAAAGGTTAAAACCATCTCCGAATATGAACTCAGAAAATAAAATATATAAAAAACTGTTTAGTGCAGTCTAGTACATATATCTGGCTACCGCAATACCGAGTGCCTTTTGAGTTTCAAAATTGGGGCGTACATGTGTGCAACCTTAGCCTGATTACGGCACCTCACAGACGAACGCTCATTTTCATATCCTTTGAATTTAATATAACAATCATTAGTAACTTTAAAATTACTGACTATTTGAGTCAGCCCGCTTAGTGGTTGCAATGTGCAGCAGTCGCAGCTTAAGGGTTAGCTAATATACAAAACGGTTATAGTTTTAACACGCAACTTAAAATTAATCATTAACTTAAGAATTAAGTAGGTATATCTAGTAGGTGACTTAAAGCAAAGATAATGCTGTGTACACGACCCTTCCGGCAGGCTGAGTACAAGTGTAGTGGACTTACTGTCCTTATGTACAAATGGAAAATCGACCACTTGAATTATGACCGAAAATGAATTATGACAGAACGTAATTGTGCTGAAAAATAATTATGATCAAATTTCTTTTCATAATTGAATAAAGCCTGAATTTAATTAATTTTAATAGAATCTGTTGTTTATTTTGGCCAATATAAATTTTGTCAATTTTACCATGGCTCATGATTCCATTTTCAACAATATTCTGCATGGACAATATTCGTTATTGATGTATTTCAAATATGCTTTTTTGTGATTTGACGTATAATTTGGAGTGGACGATTTTCCATTTGCACTTAAGGACATCAAATCGTGTAGTGTAGTGAAGGTTTAGCGGTGACGGCCGCGCGCGCCGAAGTAATTGCCGGCAGAGTCGCGGCTGTAGCGGCGCTCCTTGCGGTCGGGGCGGTCGCCGCGGTCGCCGCGATCGCGGCTGGCGCGACCTGCGCGCCGCTCGTGCTCGCGCGACCGCTCCTTGTCGCGAGATGTCTCCCGACCTCTGCTAACACGTTACACACTCATGTTTAAACAAAAATCAATGTAAAGATCCATTTAGATTATGCAAATTTCTTGTACAAGAATCGGCAACAATTGTATGCAATAATATGTATAGTATTTAAGAATTATACCAAAGAGATAGAGAAAAAAAAACAGTTATTTAACCCTTTAAACGCCAAGCCTCGACAAAACGTAAACCTGCTTTGAATCTTATGTCATTGTGTCAAGATCACTTTGACAATGTACTTTGTGACACCTATATGTGTCGTTGGCGTTGAAAAGGTTAATACATACAGCCAATACACCTATTCCAGAATTGAATTCAAATTGCTTTGCAAGAATATCACGTTAGGTTTAGACTGCGTAATTTTTTATTTCCTCAATTTTATAGAATGGAATATGCAGAAAAGTTGTATAATCTAAATGGGCCTTCACTGTTTTCATTCGCGCAGTTTTTAAACTTAAAGTAGCACAGGAAGCAAAAGTTACATACGAAAATGATAGTTACTAATCCACTATTTTTCATTTCCTGGAATTTTGTTCTTGGCATTAATTACCAGGCAACACAACACATTTCATATCAGTTCTGATAATGGCAGAGAAATACAAAACATAAATGTCATAATTTAAATACATAAGGAGTCTGGTCGTCGGTCTGGCGAAGGTTGCTTACGTGGTTTTAATTTTAATAATAAGACATAAATTAGGTTTTTTTTAAAACAAAAATTTTAAAAAATATTCCTTTTGACGATTCGATTTCTTTATAGTTATGATAAATTATGTATTTGATAGAAATAAACTTTTTTTTTTTACTGCCACTTGATAGGGAGATCTTAATTCTTTCGTTATTTTACGTAGAAATCTATTCAAGTCTAATATTTTTTTTTATACTTTTCCATTCGGCCTCTGACTTGAACGCTTGCTTTCCTTTGTTTGGTGATTTTCAAAGGAGAATAAATGTTTGTTATCCCTGAAACGTTTAATTCAGTCAGCAGTCATAATCTCAGGCAATCAAAACAAAACACAAACAAAACAAAATTCTCAGGGAATCAGGATTTATTATACATTATAACAATGCTTTACATATCTCGCTCAGCCAAAGGTAATAAACACAGGATGAAATCTAAATAGTGATACAAAATTAGTGTTTCTAACTCGGTTAATGCTGGACAATATAATGCACTAACCCCCTACCCCCTGTTTCACTACCCATTGATCAAATTTATTTGACGGATAAATGTGATGCCGTCTCTGTTTGTTCTGTTCGAATAGACGGAGACGGCATTACATTTATCCGTCAGTTAAAATTAATCAATGGGTGGTGGTGGTGGTTTACTCATTTGTTTTAATTAGTCTTATTTAAAAAAATGAAAAAAAAAAAATGAAAATATATTTATTGCTCATAGAAATACAAATCAGTAGGTTAGGGACCTCCTAGTAGGTATGCGAGATACCTGTGACAGGAGACCCGATCCTCTAGAACTGTGCAACAAATTACAATAAACTATATAATAGGTAAACACAAGAATGTTATAAATTTAAGTTCTTAAATATTTTCAACTCAAACTTCAGAATAAGTAATCAAATAAAAATAAAAATTAAAAATTAAAAACAAATTTTTTATTTAATTTGAGTCATGCAAACAAAGAGTTTGTGATTTCATTTGAACTAAAGTATCAACATCCTAAATTTTATCAGACTTATTTTAACATTGTTTGCATTGTTTCCCAGAATTAATTAAGTTAGAAACACTATTTTTGTATTACTATTTAGATTTCACCCTGTATTATGGGACAATTTAAACCAAGTGATATTTGCCATGGCTTATAAATTTTAACGTTAAGAAAAGGCTTTTAATGTTGAATCAACTTTTTTGTGTTGTTTACTCTGTCCAAGGTTGTCCAAGTGACACTTCATACTGTTTCATGGAAAAATGCTTAGGTTATCCAAGGGACAAAATTTTTGTAAGCATAGCAACAGGTGGCACGAATTTCACCCTTAAATACAAGAAAATTAGCAAAAAAAAAACGAGAAGCGCATTTTCTTGGCACAGCAAGATGGCTCTAAAATGACCAAAGTCTTAGTAGGTAGATTACGACCTAAAACAGTAGCCACTAAATGAAAGCGTCACTTTCTACGTAACTGTCACATTTTCGACGTAAAACGCAAGAACAAGGCAACAATTTCGGGTACCTCCCATTTGTTCTATGGAACTGTGACGTCATAGAACTGTTAACATTTTTCTTTCCCAGCAGTTCCATGGTAGAACTATTGAGACAAAAAATGTGCTATTTGTTCTATAGAACTAGCAGCACCTCAAGTTTCCCATCAGTCCTATGGAACTGTGACGTCATAGAACTGTTAACATATTTTTTTTCCCAACAGTTCCATGGTAGAACTATTGAGACAAAAAATGTGCTATTTGTTCTATGGAACTAGAAGCACCTCAAGTTTCCCATCAGTCCCATGGAACTATGACGTCATAGAACTGTTGCGATATTTTTTTTCCCAGTAGTTCCATAGTAGAACTGTTGAAACAAAAAATATTTTTTTAGTTCCATAGAATAGTTGCTCTTGACATAAATTTCAATTAAAAATAAAAACTGTAAACTCAAATGAACTTAATTTAATGTGATTAGAGAACAATTCACAACAATTAAATACAAAATATTATAAGAAGTATTGATACCATTGATGGAGTCGAAGTAGGTAGGTACTGGCCATATATAGATAATGACACTTGATGACTGAATATGCCAATTCCTGCATAGTGTAATTTATTTTCCGAAGTGCGAAGAAGGAACATTCTAAAATGGAAAGCGATTCGACTAATTATAAATTCGAAGATATATTGCTTTTAAAACGAGGTCGTGGTCAAGTACTGGAGCTTGATAGGTGTGACTATTATAAACAAACGACCTATGGTTCCGGAAATACTATTTGGCGTTGCAGTAAATACAAAACAAAAAAATGCGTTGGCAGTATAACGATTTCATTAGTGAGTATTGACAACATTTTTTTTGTCACTTACGTATTTTATGGGTCAACCCTTGGTCAACCAATGATTATTATTATAGTTACCTAGCAACCATAGTAAAAGCCTAGAGCTTAGTTT
This sequence comes from Archips xylosteana, assembly GCA_947563465.1. Lineage (NCBI taxonomy): Eukaryota > Metazoa > Arthropoda > Insecta > Lepidoptera > Tortricidae > Archips > Archips xylosteana. Next base: position 18,091,559 of record OX387343.1, read on the forward strand.
GGGACTAGGTCAATTTGTGTGAGATCGTCCCCTGATATTTATTTTGTATTTATTAATTGCAGTCCGAAAAAAAAATCATAAAAATCAAACAGCACTCAGCTGAAAACTGTAAGCTCACTGAAGATGAAAAGGTAGTTAAAGTAGCTTTCTCGGCTTGTATGGCAGAGGCAATCCGTGGCGAAGACACAATACCGGCAATATATAAAAAGACAGTAGCTTCGCTCAAAGACGATGGTATACCGTTTGTCAGTAAAATACCGAATTTTAATGGAATAAAGTCAACAATGTACCGGAAACGTAATCAGGAAGCACAAGTTGAGAGATTGTGTAGTGGAGATGCCTTAGAAGTAGAAGTACCCTCGCAGTTTTCAAATTTTTTGTTAACTGATTATAAAGATTCCGACAAACGCATTATTATGTTTTGCTCCGAAAAGGCAAAGCAACTTATAAGAGATAATTTGATTAAAAATTACTTCTGTGATGGAACTTTCGAAGTCTGTCCGAAGCCATTTGTACAACTATACACCATTCATGGAGATTTAGGAAGTACTGAAGATTCCACGAATATCATTCCCTTAATTTACAGTTTAGTAACTGATAAAACAAAGGAAACATATAAAAGCATTCTGGAGCTCATTAAATCGGAGTTCCCCGACTGGGAGCCTTCAATGTTTGTAACTGATTTTGAAATGGCTGCAATAGCAGCTATAAAAGACGTATTTCCGAGAGCAAAACACCATGGATGCTATTTCCACTTTACACGGGCATTGTGGAAAAAGCAAAAAAATTAAATTTAACCAAAGATGTTAGTTTAAAATTGATTGTTGGCTTGTGTTGCACTCTACCACTCTTACCCAGTGATAGAATTGAAGAAGGATGGGCGTATATCCAATCCGTAACTATAGTTGACGATAATCTGAGAACGTTTATAACGTACATGACCAACTTTTGGATGAAAAATGACATGCGTGCGACACAGTTGGAGCTGCTTTGGCTTATAACATAGAACTACGAATGCAGTGGAGTCATGGCATCACCAGTTTAGAGGAAGTTTAAAAAAAAAAACCCGCACAGTTGCTCCTGTTTTTGATAAAGTTCGAACAAGATGCAAAGTTTTATAATACTCAAGCGTCAAAAATTTTAAACTCGCAAAAATCCAAAAATAAACGCAGGATGAAAATAATAAATAGAGATCGCTTCATCGAAGATACGCAAAGGCAGTTAATAATTGGGGACATTTCAATAGAACTTTTTATGCACAAATTACTTTTTTGAATAAATAATTAATTCATTTATTTATTCACTCGGCCCCTTTCCACCAATAGTACTAAAATTTTTGGCAACTGACTTCAGTCTCTTCGCTTCTAGGTGTAAAAGTGCCCGCATGAGCCTGCAATTTACTGGGTAACTATTTTTTTTTTTTAACATTTCCAGACCATGTTCATGTACGATTATTCTGTCACTGAGCAAGCGTGGAAGAGGCAACAAAGACCAACAATTAATTTTCAACTAATATCTTTGGTGTTATATTTTGTTATCTTCCATAACGGTTGTATAAATTAGATATGGCATACATGTAATTTTCAATTGTTTTTCAATACTTAAAAATCCATACAAAAATCCGTGCTAATCACACAAATAAATTCCCTTACTGGGATTCAAACCCAGGACCATCGGCTTCATAGGCAGAGTCCCTACCATGTCCCTAACCACTAGGCCAGACCGAATAGTCAAAAATAAATAAAAGTAAAAATATTGTTTTAATCAAAATTATCGCTTTAATATGCCATATTTTGCTTGGGCATATGACTGACAAGCACAAAGTCCACCGTGTCCACATTTAATATAACATTGTCCTGTACAATATTTACAGAAAACGTTTTCTAGCTGTATGATTATGATTTCCATATTCGCGTGGCTTCATACAACATCTATATCTCTCTGTTAATATAATTTCTTCATCTTCTGTTAGTACTTCACACTCCGGCAACATTTCGAAGAATAAATCACAGAAGATAGGCAATGGCAAATTAAGTTGTTTTAATTTTATCCTTACAGCTTCAACCTATAAAATAATAATTAACCATTCATTATAATACACACAAGGTTCCAGAAAGATCATGTCTGAAACAAAACCTATTTATTGTTATTACATTAGGTGTATTGTACCAAGGATGATATAGACTGGATTGGCAGTCGCCATAGTACGGATCGGCCGCGGTTTTTGTAGTTCGATTATTAAATCTAGATGGCGCTGAAATATAGCCAGAGGCTTTGAAGGCGAAACAATAAGACTACAGATATTTTATAGCACTACAAATGTATTATTATGCAATTGAAAAATAATTCATTTGTCGTAATATGAAACATCTGTAGTCTTATTGTTTTGCCTTCAAAGCCTCTGACTATATTTCAGCTCCATCTAGATTTAATAATCGAACTACAAAAACCGCGGCCGATCCGTACTATGGCGACTTCCAATCCAGTCTATATCATCCTTGATTGTACTAAATAAATAAATAAAATAAATATCACGGGACAATTCACACCAATTGACCTAGTCCCAAAGTAAGCTTAGCAAAGCTTGTGTTATGGGTACTAGGCAACGGATAAACATACTTATATAGATAGATTCATACTTAAATACATATACTAATTATTACTAATTATTTTCGTTGCGACAGTGAGTCAGGGTGAACTAAGTAAATAAAAGAATTTTTAATTGTTTGTAAGCCAGAAGGATGGTATTAATTTTTTTTTGGTTTTAAATAAATGCCTTAAAACGTTATTGTGTTTTTATACTAAGTAGATATTTAAATCGATAAAGCGATGCTTATCGAGGTACAACGGCAACCCCTATTAAGTCATTGTATCCTCAATAACATTACAGACTACGCCGTCGTCTTAAATATGAGACCGCATGTGACGTCAGAATTTTAGTGGTGTGGTTCACTCGATATTTCAAAATAATGTTCAAATTAAAAAATAAATAAATGGTACAGATTTGCTGTCTAAAAATTTTCTCAGTTTACTTTATTTACGATAAAAGAGCCGTTATAGCCAAAAAAGTGTAGTAAAATAATAATAATCAATACTTCTTAAGAGGGTAACAAAGGAGTTTGTACGCAAAGCCGAAGTCGAAGTCGAAGTTTGTTATATACTAAAGATGTTTTAAAAATTCAATGTTTGCAGACTACATGCTGGTAAATGACCATTGGTCTCATAGACATTTTGAAATATGTCAGTTGTCACTAGCTTTTGTATTTTTTACTATGAAAAATTTTGTATTTTTTGCTATTTTGTTGCTACTATTAAATATTTTCTCTTATTTACTTGACATTAGCGAAATTACTACGGTGCACTATAAATAAAAAGAAGAAAAAGAAATAATGACTAATAATCAAACAATGTTCTTTTTAATAAATATACATATATCCAGTAATATAAAAGAGAGGTGGTGGCAAAAATACAAATAAATTTTTATTGCAACTTCCATGCCAGTGCTTGATTGAGATGACCACTTCTCCCTTGATTTTTGCCTCTAAAGGATCAATAAATATTTTGTATTTAATTGTTCTCTAATCACATTAAATTAAGTTCATTTGAGTTTACAGTTTTTATTTTTAATTGAAATTTATGTCAAGAGCAACTATTCTATGGAACTAAAAAAATATTTTTTGTTTCAACAGTTCTACTATGGAACTGCTGGGAAAAAAAATATCGCAACAGTTCTATGACGTCATAGTTCCATGGGACTAATGGGAAACTTGAGGTGCTTCTAGTTCTATAGAACAAATAGCACATTTTTTGTCTCAATAGTTCTACCATGGAACTGTTGGGAAAAAAAATATGTTAACAGTTCTATGACGTCACAGTTCCATAGGACTGATGGGAAACTTGAGGTGCTTCTAGTTCTATAGAACAAATAGCACATTTTTTGTCTCAATAGTTCTGCCATGGAACTGCTGGGAAAGAAAAATGTTAACAGTTCTATGACGTCACAGTTCCATAGAACAAATGGGAGGTACCCACAATTTCGTCTGTACATTTTTTTTACTATTTCGTCCATTGTTTACCGTTTTATGTCATGCTAAAAAGTTCATTAATAGTTGTTGAAAGTTAATTTTCCCTCACAATCGATTAAATATACGTATCTTACGACTGCATGACACATGACTGCTAGATCGTGGATTTCATCTCCGAACGAGAAATCATAAATTATTGTTTAGAAGTTTTACAACCTATTTTTGGATCACTGGACTTTCTTCAGTTTCTATAAAATTAATTCGCTAAATGCAATTTACAGGTTTACATGCATAAATAGTTGTAAACTTTCGCTAATCGCTAAAAAGGTGTCAAAGTTTCCCTCCTAGGAGTAATTAATTGTAATGTGTGGTGACAAACCTAGATTCCCCAGCGGAGCGGGAATCCCGTCTGCGGCGCGGCGCGGCGGCGCGCGCGTGCGGCGAGCGGGAGCGGCGCGACGGCGACCCCCCCGGAGACTCGCGCTCGCTGTTCAGGTTGAAGTCGTCGAACCTACGCGTTCACCATCAGTACAAAACCTTACACAACATATCGGATACTAAAACGAGATGGACATATTTGACGTGGAAACTGGCGAGACACGGTGAAAACACCTATACCTATAATACCAGTATAATACCTATATTTTATACTGTTTTAAACTTTCGTGATTTTCACTCATAATACTTAGGATAAGTCCCGCGTTAGTATAGTAATTATGTACCTATATTTTTGTATCAAGTTTACCGGGTCGATGTCCACGCAAAGACCGAGCGCCACGTCGTGATGTTACGTTTTTCAATTTTCTTACAAAATTCAGTTCTCATTAACAAACTACAAACTGAATTTAAACAAAACTTTGTAATTGTTATTCTTCTAAGTGTACGACTTATGTTAATTTATTTAAAGTACTTACTTATTTTTAGGCGCTTCCGCAGAGCTGTGACTAGTGCTGGAACTGGAAGAGGAGCTGGACGATGACGACGAACTTCGTGACCTTAAACGTGAAAATAACATTGAAATTACAATTGGCATTAGATTCTGTTATCATCATGTCCCATTTTATTGAAATATTTCTTTAACGCATTCTCTGCTCGGAACGCATACATGTGAGTTGTTATGACTTTCGCCTAGTGCCGTTATCATAGTTTGGCAGTCGTTTGAACGCACGTGTGCGTTTGTGGCGCCTGAAGAAGTATCGAGTCTGACTAAATAGTACATTGAGCCCTAATAGGGAGAAGGGCGGAAAATAAGGAATTACGAAGAAGACTGCTAGAAATCGAAGATTGGAGCTTTTGGAGTCGACCTTTGAAATTACCATACCGCCTGTGAATCATGCAATATTTTTATCACATTTTTCCTATACGCTTTGAAACGATAAAGGTTGAAGCACCAGTCATTAACTCCAATATATAAAAATCTCGTGTCATGGTGTTTGTTATCGAACTCCTCCGAAACGGCTTGAACGATTTTTATGAAACTCTTTTCACTGTATGCGGTAGGTATGAGAATAGGTCGTAGGCTATTTTTATGTAATTTTTGGGAATTCCAATGGGAATTTAGTAACATCCCGGAGTTTCAATTAAATTGCCAGAACTACTGTTTTACGCGTGCGAAGCCGCTCATAAAGGGCGGTCTACCATAATCTAAACTTTTGTGCTGGATGGCCTGTTGTCACATGTCACATTGAATTAGCACTGACTAATAATTTACTTATTAAAATTTAATAATAAACAAACCTTCTTTTGGCGGTCTTGCTATCAACAGGAGCCGCTTTGCCATTTTTGTTCCCTTGGTCAGAGCTTCCTTCTTTGTCGTCTTTATCTTGATTTTTGTCTGCTGTTTCTGAAAAGTTTACCTCATTACTTGTGAACTAATTGCAGCCTGTTCATTTTTACAGACATACCGCAGACCACTGAAGGTCCATGAAAGCCCCAGAAGTAGCCAATGTTTAGTTTTTTCTAATGAGAAAATTTATTCCGAGCAATAATAATCAAGAGGCGATTTAAAGTGAAACGATCGGCGGTGTATGGCGAGAGGCGAGAGATGAAAGTGGCACCTGGTTTGGAGGAGCGTGGGCGGTCGTCATCGTCGCTGCCCCACAGGTCGTACTTTGACAAGTCGGCGTCGTCGCCAGACTCCTCCTCGTCACCCTCCTCCGCCGCCTCCGCCGCTTCCCCTGCTCCGCTCTCTTCCTCTTGCCCGTCCGATGGTTGGCTCTGGAACAAATCATTATAACACTTTCAGATAAGCAGTCTACTCATGCAAAACCGGATTTCGAGAGGTAACTAATTAAACATAACGCTGGCGATGCAATAGATTAACTTTATGAGCCATCGTTAAAAAACATTAAAATGTCATAGGACTTGTGAAACATTAAAACTAAAAAAATTAAGTGAAATACAAACCTTTCTTTTTCTTTTCCGTTTTCTTCCGTCTGCAGTATGCTTTACGGTCTTGTCTGCTGGTTTTATTGTCAATTTGAGCCTATTCAACATAATTGGTTTTGGTAACGCGAAACTTTTGAAATTACCTATAACAGCCGTACTTTCGTTTGTTTCTGATAGGTCATTATCTACATTTGGCTGCAAGTTGATATTTAATTTTTTCGCAACATTTGGCGGAATTATAACTGGGCCAGGGTCAAAAATATCACTTAAAAAAGGCGTGTCACCAGTGTTTCCATGTAATCTTTTCAACTGCCTTTCTACACTCCCTTCTTTATCGGACTCCTTTTCCCAATCTTCGTCATTGGTCAAGTTGATAGTCTCCACTGGGTTTGCATTGTCTTCCACAGTGTTTGTTAGAATCTGACCATTTTGTTTGTTAGTATCATCGGACTTTTGTGTTATTTGTTGCAGATTTTGAAGTGCTAATAACAATGTGTCTGTATTAATACCAGCCAATATATTGGATAAATTAACGGCAGTTTGAGGAGTTTCATGTGAAGATAAATTGTCATTCACAGCATTTTGTACTGGTGTTATATTATTTGCCATGGGTGTGGTTGCAGACTGAGATTTGACAGAGTCAGGTGCAGTGACATTTTCTGGAATATTTTTTACCTGAGGTGTAAGAGTTATTGATTCAATAACCTTAATTATTTTTGATTTATTTGGCGTGCTATGAGCATCATTAAAAGTTTCATTTTGAAGTGATTCTGTGCGAGAACCTTGACTATCGGGGGTTTCGCTCTGCACCTTATTTCTGTCTCTACCAGAATGCGGTTGTATTACCTGGCTGAGAACACTTCTAGTGTCTTGATATTTGATTGGAGAGTTTGATGTTGTAGAACACTTTGTAACTAAATCAAACCCAGAATCTGCTATCTCATGACGCTTTCCCGAATTTACATCTTCGTTTTCCACTTCAAAACCAAACAAAACATTATTTGAACTCTTAAATTGCTGCTCACTGTTGACTGGGGAAACAATGTGGGTACTAGAATTTTGCACTCCTACTTCATCTGGATCATTGTAGAGAGCCTCATCATCCTCATCCCAGACCATTGTATAAGGTTTGCTTAAATTACTCTCTGAAGGGTTCCTTTCTGGACTGACACAATGTTCAACAAGATCAAAAATTTCCATTATACTTCTATTTTTTGTAGCTGCATCAGACTGTACCAAGTCAAAAATGCGAGAGGAATCTTCAGATGACACCACTGTAGTTTCACTAGCTTGGACCATAATTGTACTTTCATTTTGTAATGGCTTATCAAATGAGGTGTAATTGTTAGTAATAGCTATTTGCTCAAAGTCATCATTTGTAAAATCATCTCCATGTGGCTCAATACCTGATAAACAATCTGAACCACATCCCGGAATGATATTTGAGGACTCATTACCAGCAATTGAATTAAGCAGAGGAAAACTAGACACATTATTCAATATTACAGGAGCAATTTTTGCTGCGCCATGTTCATTTCTAGTTTTATCAAATAATGAATGACTATTTTTGCGAAATTTTGCACAATTTCCTTTAGCCCAGAATCCTTTTTTTTTGACATTATTCTTAAAATCTTGATAGTTTTTAATAGTTGAAGATCCAACTTTAGTAGGCACATACTCAGCCATGGAACCATCTGCATCTGTTAAGCCTATATTACCCTTTACATGCATATTTCGCACATTTGAAGTGTAGATATTTGCTGTAGCTAATGGTGATTGTTCTGATTTTTTTACAGTGCAGTACCCTTTAAATATTTGAAGGTCATTTAATTGACATTTTGATTTCTCATCTAAAGGTATTTGTTTTTTTGATAGTTTACGCTCTGGCTTCTTTCCTTCTCCATAAACTCTTGAAAGGAAATCAACATAATCACTATCATAAGAAATAGAATCTGATTCAGAATTTGATACAGTAGTTGATTGCTTATTTTGAACAGAATCATGGCTATCTGTTATAATTTTAGACTTTACAGTAGCTAAACCCCCCTTTTCTAAATCACTGTCGGGGTAGTTAGAATCCTGGGTGTCACGTGAGCTGGAACGAGGTCTAAAGCGTGGGGACATGCTCCTTGTCTGTGGAGCATGGTCCTCAGCATTACTAGCGGAACTACCAGATGCTTTTTGATTATTGAAAATTACTAGTGTTTCAGTACTTATGCTTCTTTTAAGCATTGTAGCTTGACCGCTATTTATTTTTGTCTTATTATTAATACATTCAGTATCACTGTCCGAAGATATGGGTATCTCATCTGGATTAGGTTGTGGATTAGAAGGACTGATTTTAGTTTTGTTAGAACATGGGGGACTAATGTGGGCGTCAATTAAACATCCTGTTGACAGTAGACGTTGCCTCCAAGCAAAAATTGTTTTAAAATCTGGTGCAGGTTTATCATATATTGATTCAAATTTTTCTGTACTTATTTTACAATTGTTATGCACAATGGCAAATGCTGCAACTTTCACGCGTTCTTCAATAGAATAAGTAACTTCATAATTGGCTGTAGGAGTGGCTGCTGTAAACTTATATACAACATCATCTTTTGATAGTTGTAAGCGGTTTTCCTCACCTTGATCATAAAATTTTGGAGTCTTATTTGAAACATGCCTTGCCCTTTTTGGTGGATTTCCTGTGGATTCAATAAGATCCTGGTCTGTGGAACTAGTAAATCTTTTTCGCAGAAAATTTCCATTGGTTTTATAAGATGGTAGCATATGATTTTGTCTGTGATAGTTTGTTTGATTTTGAAGTTGATGCCTTCTAAATGCCATTTTACTGAGTGGAGGTAGCTCTGATACAGAACTGTCACTAAGACTGCCCCTTATTTTATCGGAATTTTTGTTGCTGACAACATTTGGTGCAGGATCTTCCTTTGCATCCATATTAAGTTCCATCGGCAGCAATGTTGGTGGCAATTTTTTGACAAGAGGTCCTTCAGTGATGCCAACCTGAAGGCAGGAAAAATTATCTCCACTTTAGTATTTATGTGCATCAAATTATTGCACTTATATATAATTAAAAGTCTTCTCTGCTTCAAATTCCCAACATCCTCTGAATTTTCAACAAAGTATTTATGCAAAATGTCCTTAGGAAATGCTGAGTGATGAGTTGTAAGAAATACACTACCTATTAGAAGGTCTAAATTGTAAACTATAGGAGTCTGCAGGACAGCTGTTAGTTAGTGTCAGTTACTAATTTCCACTACACAATAAATTTTGAAACCAAAATAGAAAATTTTGTAACATTTACAGTAAACTTTATTATTTCTTATCTATACCATTTGAGTGAAATATTTTTAACTTGATGGAATTTTTCAATTACCAAAAAATGTGTAAAAAAAACATTGACTTTCTCTAGTTTTGATCCAGACAAAGTGTATTTGAATAGAATTTGGAAGTTGCCAAGTCTACATTTAATTTTAATATTTTCTTAATACATTAAAATGTATCAAATATATTTTCTCTGAATAATAACAAATTAATTGTACTAAAAATGAAGCAAATACCTCTTTTTCACCATAATTTTACCACAAAGAATCCACTTTTTGCACATGTTACAAAACTGCAGTTATACAGAAAATTATAAACAGCACATATTCTTGCAGACTTCCCATATTGTTTTTCAATATGAATTGCTATGTAATTGTGTTTCAATTGACAATTAATACAAAAATGGGCATGCTTGTTAAAAAAAATATAATAAGGGTATTCAGGGTTATGAAGCAAATACAGAGGGAGAATACACACCACATTCTGCGCATCAGGTTTGCGTTTTCGTTTCTTTCTTCCAAATTCATCATATTCGTCATCAGACGAGGGCTCTCGCCGGCGGTACTCCACCACCCCGCGCTCATTGTAGCCACCGCCGTAGCCAGTGCGCGCTTCCACCTGGTAAAATATTATGATAATTTTGTAAAAAAAACTCTAGCAATAAAAGTTCCGCCTTAATTAATTATTACGATATTTACTTCACCAAACTTCGGAGCATTGCAAACATTGCAGGTTGTGCGCCGGGCCCAATTTACGTTTGCACATTTATTGCATTGCCAGTCATCCGCATTGAACAAGCCGCGACTCTTCTCAGCTGCCGATTTACCTATTTCTGTGCCGAGTTTCTTTTTGAACATTTTTCCGCCATCGGGTCTATCTTTATTACAACGATAACATGATACTCGACGCGCAAAATTTATATTCCCGCAACTCTGATCACTACAAATCCAATCACTTGCGCCTTCGTTCATTTTGATACAAACGTTTGTAATATGCCTTCACCACACAATTATTGTCAATTACATATTACCCTGCACTTCTATTTACGAAAATAACAAAAATATTCGTTCATATTTGCAAGAAGTTGTAAATAGAAGTTAATTTGACGGATATCACTATCAAAGAAAACTAAGCACTCTTTCGTTCGTGAGGAAAGAAATCAAGCAAAGCAAGCTTCTTTTCATGCCAGCCATGACATGACGCAGGGCAGGCTGTAGTAGAGGTGTAGAGAATAGAAAGAATGTTCTTTCCATAGACACTTCTCTATATACAAGAATTATGTCTAGATAATTCTTGTCTATAGAATTTACACACTGCCAACCTTCTGCCAATAATAATACAAATGAAAACAAACACATACAATCTTAAAACCCTCTACAGACCGCAGCGGGGGCGTGCTGTGACGATGACGCGCGCGCTGCATAACACTGAAGCATATACGCTGTGCCGCGCTGCCGGTGTGTGTCACCATATATATGATTCAGTTATGTAACGCACTCTGTTGGGCACGCTCCGGCGGTGCTCCTGGTCTGTGGAGACCTTAAGGCCAACAGACTTGGCACAGATCTCAGCGCGGGGCGTACGTGTGATGGCGACGGAGCGTGCCCAGAGGGGCTACTACGAAATACGATTTTCGAAGTTCGTATCGTGCCATCCCTTACACTCTTATGTTTAGTACTATTAGCGTGAACGGAACGGCACGATACGAAGTTCGAAAAACGGATTTCGTAGTATAAGGCCAGCGCATTACATAAGGGTATGCGCGCACGAGCAACTTTGTCTCCGCGACTATTTTATCAAGTCTGTGTATTTGTACCCTGGGAGTCGCTGCGCTACGTGTAAGCACTTCCATACTAACCTATAAACTTGATAAAATAGTTGCGGGGACAAAGTTGCTCGTGCGCGCATACTCTTATAGGCTTGGTAAATGGCTAATGGCAACACTAAACCCAAGTCGTACGTCGTACATTGGTCGTACACAAAAAAATATATAGGCCACCACAAAACAAAGCGCGGGTCGCCGACGGAGCGCGCCCGCCCACCGCGCTGTATAACACTGTATCATAAATTTCCCAGAGATAAGACAAGCTAGATCAATTTTTCATCCCCGTAAACCCCACATACCAAATTTCATCGAAATCGTTGGAGCCGTTTCGGAGATTCTGATTATATATATATATATACAAGAATTGCTCGTTTAACCTTTTCGACGTCAACGACACATATATAAGTATCGCAGGTTCTACGCCAACGACACATATATCAGTCACGGCGGGCAGAGCGATATCTACCTACATGCGTTTCTGTAGAGTTCAACTTTGCGTTACTCGGCGTATGAGTGAGAGCTGTTGTATTTGACAGAGCGTTGAAAAGGTTAGGTATTAGATTATACCGTACATTTATGACCTTGAATGTACGTTGTCACTAAATAATAAAAATGGTGACTTTGGTGATAGTGACGTTTTAATATATTTTTTTGTGTAAATTAAGTTATTTGCTCAGAAGTAAGAAGATGACGTGACATTTTCTTAACATTGCTGGTTACAAGAATGCTGGAAGAATTAATAATTTTGTTGAATTAGCTGCCTTCACTATAGCAGTTTTATCACATCCACATTCGAATGCTACAGTGAAAGGGAAACGGCTTTTAGTGCAATGAATATTGTAAAAAATAAACTAAGAAATAAGTTGGCAATTAAACACACAATAACATACTTTTCATAAGAAATGTAATTAAAAAAATATAATTACAAAATGGTTACATTTTTGAGTTCTTCATGCGATCACGGCGACGAGGAAGAAATACCTCCTAACCTAAGGCATTCAATAACTTGATCAGTTTTGTGATAGGATTTCTTAAAATATTTTGATCTCGTTGTTCATACATAATAGTAAATTCTTTGAAATAAAAATATAATAAATAAATAATAATATTAGGGGACAATCTCACACAAATCGACCTAGTCCCAAACTAAGCAAAGCTTGTACTATGGGTACTAGACGACGATAGACATACTTATATAGATAAATAAATACTTAAATACACAGAAAACATCCATAACTCAGGAACAAATATTCGTGCTCATCATACAAATAAATGCCCTTACCGGGATTTGAACCCAGGACCTCTTGCTTCGTAGGCAGGGTCACTACCAACTAGGCTAAAGCGGTCGTTGATATATCGTCGTATCCTACGATAAGAGCCACTATCACCATAGGGGCTTTTAGTTTTTATTGTGAAATTGAATTCTACACCTCAAGATACATATTTATAACTTTATATAATAATTTTAATATTTTTTTATTAAATAGTAAAAAAATATTTTTAATAAGCCACAATTACGTATGTCTCACTTCTAACGCGGAGTAAAGCCACAAGTATGCTGCTGTCCTTATTCGCCGTGCAAAAAGGATCGACGCGGGCGCGAGGAGGGGGCGCAAGCGCCGTTTCTACTGTATTCGGCGGACAGCGGCGGAAGAGTGGCATGCATTCGTAATGGTTATTTAATTTGTAAGATCATCTTTGTTTTCGTTAATTGTTAATGAAAACAACAAAATGAATCGTCGAAGACATAGATTAGTGAAAATAGTTGCAAAAGACGACGCTGAACGAAAGAGGAAAACACCAAGTAAATTACGCTAAATTTATTTATAAAGTTTTTCCATTATTCAGATCCTATTTATTACTTCTTTTAGGTTTACTTTCTTAGTATATATTTTTAAATTCACTTATTTATATATTTACATAGTTTAATGAAGAAATTTAAAGAATTTAATGAAGTGGTTAGTATTGCCGAGAATAAAGCCCGAACGGCAACTGCGGCCTTTTTCCGCGGAATAGCTCAATTTTATTTGTATAGCGAATGTGTGGCCACAATTGCGGTAGTGTCCTTTTTCTATGTACGAATTATATTTTATTGAATTATTGCTTAAATATTCACTTTTTAAAGATATATTTGGTAGGCTTATTAACAATGCGGCTCCATGGAATGAACATAATTGTTTTTTGATAACAATAATTATTTTGAACGTCTGATTTTGCATGTCTCCTTTTTGGGTTCTTATGGCACTTGTGGCCTTTTTCGCCATATACAGGGTGGAATTTTGTAATGCCATCTCCAGGAAAAGTACTCTAAATACTGAAAATAGGAAAATTTACTCAAAGGAAACATTCCTTTATTTTTGAAAAGAAAGAAAACTGCATTCAAATATTTTTGAAAATTCGCTCACCTGACCCGGGAACCGAACCGGGTGCCCAATTTTAGCCGATTCGATTCCCGGGTGCGGCAAGCGGATATCCGAAAATATTTGAATGCAGTTTTCTTTCTTTTCAAAAATTAAGGAATGTTTCCTTTGAGTAAATTTTTTTATTTTCAATATTTTGAGTACTTTCTCTGGAGATCGCATTACAAAATTGGGTACATATTGAAAAAAATCATGTGATTTTGGTATTATTATATCTATTTACCTTCTAATTTGTTGTCAGTCTGACAATAATAGGCATGAATATTATAATTCCTGAAGAATTTCATGAATGACTTATTATTTATTACAATTACAAGCTTTTATCTACCTTCACCTGGGGCACTTCACGATTGCCGATTAAACTGAAATTTTGCATGCATGTGTAAATCGGATGACAATGCAATATTATTATGACATTATGCTGATCTGATGATGGAGCTGGAAGATTTAATCTCGACTTTTAGAATTTAATACCGTAGAATTTGGACTCGTTAGATTCGTCTTGACGAGTACTTTGATCCTAGATTGTAACCAGGGTGTGATGATGGAGCTGAAAGGTGGCAATAGGCACTCCATAATGAGACGAACCTAAGCATTTGTGGTAAATACTTAGTTATTTATTAGTTTAGTTAAATTAATACTATAATTAAAAGTAAATTAAACTAACTTAACTAAAAAATTGAAAGACGCAACTCCGTCGAGTTTAGGCTCGTTTAATTCATCTTGGTGGGTACGTTGGTCCTAAATAAACTCTAAAAAGTTAAAAATATATTAAAAAAAGAAAAAATATTTTTTAAAAACAAGCTTTTATTAGGTACCTACATGCTAATAAAAAGAACTAAAAAGTTGAAAACAATTTATGCCACATATCAAATCTTTGCGTTTTTATCACAGTCCCAATTATTTTTAATAAAAGCGTGTTACATTTTGTCAATAGAAATAAAAAAAGGTGTAACATGCTTTTACCAAAAAATAGAGCCTGTGATAAAAACGCAAAAATTTAATACGTGGCATAAATTATTTTCAACTTTGTAGTTCTTTATTATTTAAGTTGTACCTTATAATTTATTTATATCGTTACCTCATGAGGTAGGAGGTGTTGCTACTGCGGGTGATACAGACTTTGAGGATGAATTATGAAAGTTCTCCAATGAATACTGAAGACTGATTAAATAATATGTGCAATTCTATTTATTTATTAAGTTTATGCAAAATTAAGAAGTTTTTAGTTTCACTTGTTTCCATAAAAGAGACTTGTTTTGTGTTAGAAAATGACTGTGGGTACCTACGCTTTATAATTTAAAAAATCTTAAAAAATAAAAAAATATTGTTGTTATTTGCCACTTCTTTATGCATTACGAGAAATATACTTTTTGAAATTGAAAATATGTACTTTATTTTAGCCCTCTCATTCTGAGAGGAGGCCTGTGCCCTGCAGTGGGACGTTTATAAGCTAGGATGATGATGACTTTATTTTAAAAATAAAAAATTGTTGACACTCAAATATTTTAACAGCTACAATTTTGGTCCTAATGGTAGTTGTGGCCTCGTATTTTTCGACGATAAAAGGCACAATGTAGCTTATGGCCCCTTAAAACTCATTTAGTCCGACGAAAAAGGATTTAAAGGACAAAATCGATATATAATATACCATTTAAAACATAAATTTTATTTTAGCAGAACCCTAGAATACTAATACATATTATTTAATTACAAAATTATCAATTTGTTAGTTATCTTTTAAAAGAAACACAAAAACGCTTCTCCTGAAAAGTAAGCATTTTGTAATTGTGGCTCTTATCGTAGGATACGACGATATTACCTATTCATAATAAACCTACCATTTTTCTTTTTGTTTAGTCACAGATTACTTAATAGTTACTTCGTAACAGATACTGCATCCCGTACAAAATCTTGGTACTTACCGCGATTGTAGCCACAGATTATACTACTCCGTCTCCTTAAGAATGTGTGCGTGCCGACAGTGACAAGGGCTGGCAGTTTGGATTAAATTTTTTTTTTCTACATGTTGTTTTACCATTTTGTCGGGATAATTGCTATATATTATATCCATGCAAACTTTCTAGCACTAATATTCTTTAAGCTAAGCCACGGACGGACAAAGAGGCAGACGGTCAGGGCGAAACTATAAGGGTTCCGTTTTTGCCATTTTAGCTCTGGAATCCTAACAAAAAAGGATATTTATTGTAATGCGTAGAACACATTGCCATGCTCATAGTACCCTAGCGTTATACTAAATACGAAGGTTAACTTTCGAACTTCGCATCGTGCCATCCCGCTCACGCTTATAGCTTTTTATAGAAGAGTAAGAGGGACAGCACGATACGAACTTCCAAATTGTTATATTAGCTATTAATTCTAGCATAGTCATATTAAAATTTGCCCCCTGTTTCACCATTCACTTATAAAAGTTCAGGCGGCATATTTTTTCCGTGGAACACGAATGAACGTGCGTCGGCGCGCGCTTGTGACAACCTACTGGAATTTCGATCGCAGGCGATCGTCCCCGCGGTAGGTAAATATCGCGCGTAAGTACATGGCATGCATGAGGCCTGGTTTAGTGCTATCCAGTGAAATCAAATTTAACGACCGCTTTAGCCTACTTGGTAGTGACCCTGCCTACGAAGCAAGAGGTCCTGGGTTCGAATCCCGGTAAGGGCATTTATTTGTGTGATGAGCACGAATATTTGTTCCTGAGTCATGGATGTTTTCTATGTATTTAAGTATTTATTTATCTATATAAGTATGTTTATCGTCGTCTAGTACCCATAGTACAAGCTTTGCTTAGTTTGGGACTAGGTCGATTTGTGTAAGATTGTCCCCTAATATTTATTTATTTATTAAAATAAAAATAAAATAAATATATAAAAATCTCGTGTCACGGTGTTTGTTATCGAACTCCTCCGAAACGGCTCGACCGATTTTTATAAAACTTTTTCTCTACATTCGGTAGGTCTGAGAATAAGGTCGTAGGCTATTTTTTGTACACCCACCCCTATTCTTCGCAGACAGAGTAGCGGCCCTAGCTAATATGTATATAAAAAATCTCGCGTCACGGTGTTTGTTATCGAACTCTTCCGATATGGCTTGACCGATTTTTATGAAACTTTTTTTTTTATATTCGGTAAGTCTGAGAATAGGTCATAAGCTATTTTTTATACCTACCCCTATTCTTCGCGGACGGAGTCGCGGGCAACAGCTAGTTTTCGTTATAACAATTTGGTGATTTAGTTGTGGATTTAGTGAGTTTTGGGGTCGGACCCAGGTCGGACCCAGTGATTTAATTATTTTTAAGGTGGCAGCGCAGCACTGGTCTGGTGTGTGTCAGACCGCTGGCGGCCGGGCGCGCGTGTCACGCGCGCATATTGTGGAATCGGCCGCGCGTTTGCACCGCGCTTCAGTTTGTGGTGGCCTTAAGTCGAGTGTGTTGCAATATAATAAACGCGCGTTTTCTACCATGCCTGAATTAGCCATGATAAATTACGAAGCGTAATAGCGGAGCGGGCACAGGCACGCTCAAGGCTCGCGCGCATTTAGTGTATCTGTCAAAAATGTATACAGAGAGGTTATTGCAGTGAATAATAAAAAATGGTTCTTAAAAACAAGTCGCGCTTTTAAATAAATTACGTGCAATATCTGGATCCTAAAAGTATATGATTAGATTACGTATTTAAACTGCATCATCCTTATTGGTGTATGGCCTACTAGATTAGTTGAGTGGATCTCAAAACTACCCGTATCTTTCTGGTCCTGGATTTTTACAGAATGTTATCGCATGATGTATGAAGATGACAACATAACTTCTACTCCAAAGCGCTGTGTGCTCACTGAAGTCACCAATTCGACCAATGTGTCTCCCACGGCGAACTTGAAGTTGTTAACGAATGTCGCGCTGCTTTATCCGACGCCGCCGCCGAGCGCCGTACACCGCAAGGAAAAGTCTTTGCAGATATTGTGCGACAGGTAAATGCACCCTCCTGTTTTCTGAATATCTATTACGGGCAACTTCGATAGTGCCCTGCTGGAACTTTGCATTTTCTCGGGATATAACAAAGTTTTCAACAAGGCCGTGTTTATATTATTTCTTAATTAATTTCTTCATAATTATATTTTTATCTCCTTTTGAAGGAAACTTGCTTTTGTTAATTTCACATAGTAATCAATGTCATGCCATTTATGCAGTTGAAAAGAACTGTTTCGCTTGGGAACCAATGAATTTTATAAAAAACTAGCATTTGCCCGCGATTTTGTCCGCGCATAAATAAAAATTTGGTCAACTCCCAATCTCTCGCAGGACATTTGAAACATTCCTTTTTACTGCACCTCTGTGATCTCAAAGGAATGGTTACGGAGATAGGGCCCCATTGAATTGATATATAAATCCTGTTTATTCCTTATCCTGTGGGAATTTTGGGAAATCCTGAAACTGATTTTAGGTATTACTATTACTTACTTGCATGCTAAATTATATGATATGTCTCACGTTTATAACAATACTGACACTATACAAAATTAATTTAAAAAAAGAACCAGTTTTTCTTTTAACACAAAGTTTATACATATAGTGTCAGTATCGTAACTATAAATGTGAGATGTATTAAATGCATTACATTATATTAAAAATTAAAATCTACAGAAAATGTTTTAAAAAGCATTTATCTCAAAATGGTTTTCGATTTACGATACATTACATTACAAAAAACAGACCTCACCAATTACGCGCGACGCGGCTAGCGTGTGAACCAAGAGCCGATCGACAACCTACTGCAATACTCTTGCCCGGGAGGCGCGCCGGCTGCACATACATAAAATGTGGAGCAACACCCCCCTGCTATTATCTTGTATTGGAGTTTCGTTTGGGATTTATTTATTTGGAACTAACTATAACATAATAGGCTGTTTTTCTGTAAAATTATTACATTGCTTGGCAATCATAAAATTACTACAATAATAGTGGGAAAGAAAAGCCACATAAGGCTGTGTTCAGACCAAACCGACTGTCAGCCGCTGAAAGTGAGCGAGCTTTACGCAGTTTATTGTATTTCCATACATATTCACTTTTTCGTTCACACCCAACCGACAAAACGTTATTACGCTATGCGTAGTCGCCGACATAAAATAACGTTCACACTGGGGCTCACAGTGAGCCTGCTCACATTTGGCGGACGACTGTCAGTTTGGCTTGAATTGAACACAGCCTAAAAATTATGCTGACATACAGGGCTGTAAGGTAGAATAGTACGCCAAGCTTCTTTATGGGTAACTGAAAATTTTATTTTACAGATTCCTCAATCTGTTCCCTCTATATGGGCTTGGTACTGTGGAGATACAGCTGGACAGCACAGCAGCACGGCTTGGTGTAGAAAAACGCCGAATGTATGACATCATTAATATCCTTGAAGCCATGCAATGTGCAGTCCATAAACGAAAAAACACTTATCTTTGGCATGGAGGGTCAAGACTGAATTCCTTTCTAAAAATGCTTAAAAAACAAGGGGAGAACTTGAGACTGTCAGCAGCGCTACGTGGAAGAGCTCCAAAGCCACCTGCTCCTAAACATAAAACACTAGGAGTCTTGGCTCAAAGATTTCTGATGCTTTTCCTGGTAGAACCACCAGTAAGTCATTTCTTTAGTCTGAATATCACTTAACTACTCTTTTTGAAAATTACAGATACCTATGTTATGGAATTAATAATAAATAATATGCACATAAAAAAATAGATACAGTGGTGGTCATACAATTAAGAACGATTTGAAGTTTCCGATTTTTTTTTATCTAAATCATGTCATATGTCTAGTTGTGTTCCTTCTTAGAAGTAACAAGTTATGTTATAAAATAGCCACATGGATAGAGCAAACGGGATTAAGAATAATAGTGTATAATTGCTAACATTTTTTTTTACAAATTTTATTTGTTCTCTATACTAATAAATTCAAATAGTAATGAAGCTGGACAAATAATTAAGAACGATTTATTAAACTGCTCGAGAGTTGTTTTATATGAAACTTAGATTAAATAAATCATATTAATGTGAAGTTGGTATAGAAAAAAAAGCAATTTAATACATTTGAATTAAAATTAATAGTTAGTAGCATGTCCACGGCTTTTAATTACGGCTTTACACCGGCGAGGCATTGAATCTATCAATTTTTGACATTTCGCAAGAGAAATAGAGTTCCATTCTTCTAAGAAAACGTCGTACAGCTCTCTCAAATTGCCACACTGTCGATATGAAACCTTTTTCTTGACTTCGCACCAAAGATGCTCTATTGGGTTAAGATCTGGGCTGTTGGCTGGCCAATCTAAGACTGAAACTGATTGTGATGTGAGGAATTCCTTAACGGTGCGTGCAGTATGCTTTGGATCATTGTCGTGCTGGAATGTCCAAATAACCGGAAGCACGTCTTCGGCATATGGTAACATTGTTTCTTGCAGTATATTTTTGTATTGGAATTGATCCATGTTTCCTTCTATCAGCCTAACAGGTCCAACGCCATGTCCAGAAAAGCACCCCCAAATTTTCACATTTCCCCCGCCATGCTTTAATGTCACTTTTGTGTACTTTGGGTCGAATGCTTTATTCGGAGGGCGTCGTACATATCGTTTTCCATCAGAACATACCCTATTTATTTTTGTCTCGTCAGAAAAAAAACGTTTTTCCACTGTCTGACTGTCCAGTTTTCATACCTTCTTGCAAATGCAAGTCGGGCTTGCCTATGACATCGTTTCAACATAGGCACCTTCCTTGCTATCCTTCCGTTCAACTTATTTTCTACCAAACGCCTTCGAATAGTGCGTGCAGAGATTGCTGAAGGGTTGTTTTCGCCAAAATATTCTTTTCTCAACTCATTAGACCCTTTAAAAGGATTTTGTTTTGCCAAACGAACGATATTTCGATCATCTCGACGAGATGACTTTCTCTGTCTAGGTCCACGTGGAACGTTTGAAGTAGTTTGATACGTGGAAAAATGCTTTACGGCATGGAAAACCATTGTTTTTGAACATTGCAGATAGTCGGCTATCTTTTTATACGACCAATTCTTCTCGCGAAGTTTTATTATTACTTCTCTTGTAGATTTATCACAACTTTTATTTTTCCCCATTGTTTTTATACGAAGTAATCACTTTTAAGACTTTAACAGCACGAAATGGCGCCAAAATTATACGAATAATAATCTACAACCACAGAGCCACACAGTGTTCTCTATTTAAATTTGAAAAAATAATAAACTATTCAGCGTTCTTAATTACGTGACCAGCCAGTAAGTACTAATACTAGGTTCAGATCGAATGTATAAAGTTTCTCTATTAATTTTTTAACCAACTATGTTGCATAAATGAATGTACTGGTAGTACGGAAAAGTTTCGCAATACCGAGAGAAATAAAAAAAATACGGGCAATTAGTTATACTTGTTACTTTGAAAAAATCATCTCAATAAATAATCGTTCTTAATTATATGGCCACAACTGTATATATTGTCATAAATGTCTTGTCCATTCCTTCATTTTATGTGGGGGATCCGGTTGTATGCAGGCCAGTTTTTTTTTACACCTGTCCAGTGTGCATGTAACAAAAGATTATTTATTTAATTACATAATACATTCATAAAACTGTGTATGTTCCAAAAACTTGGGACCACTAGCCACATGAAAAAAAAAAAAGAGAAAACTGTCCTAGGTACAACAAACCAGATGTACCTTGGACCGTGTCTGTTGTACCTTGGAGAGAGCAGGTTCAAATCAAGCACTTTTGCTAGCTGTAATTTATTTATTTTCTGTTGAAATAATATTAGTAATAATCAGAGGGCGGAATTGCTCATGGCAAAAATCAAACGTCAATAGAGTTGGAATGTTGAATTTTAACAACTATTGAATAAACTGAAATTATATTTATCTAGCGTATCTTTATTTATTTACTAACAAAACTAAACCTCAAATCCATAAGCAAACAATAATAGACTTCATATGAACATTACGGAATAACATTTAATAAAAGAATAACTTTAAAAACTACTTAACTTAAAAATCAGTAATCTATGTCTGTGCTAATGACGTTTTCCTCGTCTTCTCTGTAATATTATTCGACCGCGATTAGAAAGGGATTGGAGTTGACAGTAATTCTATATGCTTACGTCAAAATATGTATGAAATGACAGTTCTGACAGTCACATTCTGATTGCGGTTTGATAATAATACATGAGTACCTGGGCGACCGAATCTGAAACTCGGTACCAAGCGTTTTCCCAGAGATAAGACCAAGCTAGATCAATTTTTCATCCCTGAAAACCCCCACATACCAAATATGTATTATTATGCAATATTTTTGAAAAATAATATATTTGTAGTAATATGTAACATCTGTAGTCTTATTGTTTTGCCTTCAATGCCTCTGGCTATATTTCAGCGCCATCTAGATTTAATAATCGAACTACAAAAACCGCGGCCGATCCGTACTATGGCGACTGCCAATCCAGTCTATATCATCCTTGCTATAAGTTGTGATTTATAACCTTTTATTTTTTAAAGACTCGATAATTTTTGACATGATTTTTTTATTTAAAGTACCTAAAATTGACCATCCTAAAGCATATACTTTTATACAATTGTCATTCTTAGGTCGGAAGATGGCGTTTTTTCAAAAAAAACTAAAAAGTCGAATAGGTAACTAGAAAACCACTGAATTTAGACCCCTGGTTGACTAGACTAAAAACATTGTAAATATGCTCTAGAATAACTTGTTTCAACGAATAGGTCGACTTACAAGTCACCCTGTATTTTATTACTTAGGAGCTTTACATGCGATGGCCATGGTTCACTTTTGTCTTACAATACAATAACTCTTTATTGTACACCACAAATAATACAATACAGAAAAACAAGTAAGTTTTACTGTGCTACAAAAACTTTTAACCCTGCTATTTGCCTAGCCTCGATACAGAAGGGTGGATTAACATAAAACATACTTTGCATCTTTATATTTACATGCATAAATTACTTATTATCCGTCTTATCTATTCTTCTGTAAAGATTTATTTGAGCTAGTAAGTTGCCTTATAATATTATTTCTTTTTTTCAGAATACGCTTATTAACCTGGAGATGGCTGTGAGAGTACTGATAGACTCATCTAATAAGAACAAAAGTACTCTTTCTCCAGAAATGCTAGATCGCCAGCACAAATCAAAAGTGAGGAGGCTGTATGATATTGCAAATGTATTCATTTCCATTGGTCTCATTGAAAAAGTATGTGGTAATTCGATTTTGAAGAAACCTGTATTTAAGTATGTTGGGCCATTCAAAATGAAGAAGATTGAAAAGGTGATGATAAATACATCATCTCCAATCACTCCTAAAGTACTCAGTAATGACCAGCGTTTGACTCCTTGCCATGTATTCTCTGGTAGATCAAAACGTAAGTTAGAGTTCTCTACTACTCCCAGCATCAATAAAGAAATCCAACTTGGTGTTACCACCCCACCTCACACTCCATCCCACAAGTGGGATGAGATCTTATTGGTTGCTGATATGGAACTAACTAGAATCAACAATGGAATTATTTTGTAACAACATGTATGTTGGCCAAGATATTTTTTGAACAAAATTATCCGTCCATGGAAATGGTTTAGGTGACACGAAGGGTTACTATGACTTGCTGCGGGATTATTCCATTGTTATTGTACTGTCATTTTTAGTGGATATAGACCATAATAAGGGATACTCGTTCTAACAAAGAAAATTTCAGAATGTATGTCCAATTGATCTCAAATCTCGATAACAGTTCAAGATCAGGATGTATATTTTATGTTAATTTGATGAAATTTTATTTAAAAAAAAACCTTATAGACTTTAGAATATAAATTTGTTTTACAGCGTTCGAAATTGATTCAGTGGTTCGCGAATCGTAAGTAGGCATACTGTCAATAGTTTCGCGGCGGACGTTGCCCTGTATAAAAAAAATATACAATCAACATTTTCCTGTTGTTTTCTAACGAGAGCCTCTGTTTTGTGTCCCTCGGGCGTCAACATCCCGTTAATTAATACCTATTGTCTGCTACTTTGCTTGAATTAAATTCGTTTATCGGTATCCCGTAGGACCTTGCATTCTCTCAGTAAAGTAAAAGTACCTTCACAAGTACTTTAAAAACAAGTACTTATCCTATTTTGTGCCTCAAAATGGACACTGTTTTACTATAAAATTTCACTAAGATCTGTTCAGCCAGGTTTGCGTGTAGAGGTAACAGAGTAGAGCGACAGAATTACTTTCACATTTACACAAATGCATATTATATTATGTATTGTATCCCGTAAATCTCAGGATGAAGTCCATGGACTGAAACCAATTGTAATTCTGCAACCACACACCACACCATGCGTAGTGGTGGTCATCAGGATTTTTATTTCATGGACATATTCTTAATCGATTTTCGGAACACTCGGAACATCTACGGCGGTTGAAACGCTTCTGAGCCCCGCCTGAGTATGGATTACTAATAACTTTTATTGTAAGAAATATGATCATTATAGGGTGACCTAAAGATAGACGCAGATATTGTACTGAACAGAGTGGTTAGAGGGGTCATTTAGATACATTTAAGCCAACTTTTTTTTAGTCCAAAAAGTTATGATGTTCGAGATATTCATGAATTTGAGATTTTTTCTATAAAACTTAATTTTTTTACCATTTGGATCATAATAGAGTGCCACGTAGCAACTAAATATTTAGATCTTATATGTATTTAATCATTGAAATGAACCTTTAACGTGGAGAGTAGATAAAATAACAACCACGTAAAGATTGAAAGAAGTTTATTTTTCAAACTAGGTATATAAATTAAAAAAAAATCAGTTATGAATTTTCTAGCTGTGTATGATTTATGTATTTTTTTTTCTTTTTCGTTATTGAGAGAGAATGCTGCGGTAGTAAAACTGAACAGTGACACAAATTTTATCTTAGCTGTAATGAGTTGACATTTGGGGAACATAATAAACCGCTTCCTGAATTGGACAGCCAAAATGTGGGTACCTAATAAAATAATAATAATAAAACTTGCTCATAAATATGTCCCACAGCTCTTATATCGTCGAATTGGAAGTGTTTTCATATCTCAACTACCTTAGCAAAACAAATTACACATAGTTAATTCACATTCTTGGGAAGCCTTTTTATGACTTTTTTCCTAAAGTCATCCATACTTCGAGAAGATCAGCCGCAAATCTGAAATCGTTTGAAAAAATTAAACTTGATCTGGACTTAAGTGGCTATTATTTTTTTACGGGGCGTGTATAGATCTAGTGGTGGTTTTATAAAATGGAGTTTTAAATCTCTCGTTACTGTACCATATGCGCACCAATCTTCAGGTCAAGCTACATTTTTATTTGATAAACTTAGAATCAAGTGAGCATAATTAATATTGACTGTGCTCATTCTTAGCACCCCTTCTCGTATCAAATCGTGGTAAACTTGGTATCTTTTGGTTGTTAGTAGTGTGCTATTTATTACGACTAATTGATAAATCTAGTGTTGGGCATCATAATATATAAATTTGTAGTTCCGTATAAGCAAACTAAAAGTTTGTATCGTCTTTCTTTATTGTATACTACAGTAAGGGTGTGTTTAGACCAAAATAATATGAAATTAGAGCAGGAACACGAGCATGTTGTAATGAACGGGTTGAGGTATCAAGTTGAAATTAATATGAATATGAAATACTAAGGGCTATGGTATCTTACAAGTGGTAAAACAAATGAAGTATTATTTAGTCGTTGCTATCAAAAAGGAAGTAAGACTCACTAGTGTCGTGTGGAAGATATCTAAAAATCACTAATTTCCATTTCTAAGGAGAATAAGATGTAATGCAAAGCGAAAAATAATCATATTTGAAAGTTTAATTGTACTTTTTTAGTTGTTCGAAATGCTCAGAATATAAGCAACATTTCTGGATTTCCTTTTGCCCTATAATGCATAGCTTATATAGCTAGCTTGCTTATTTGTTTATCCTCTTCATACACTCTTTTGGTGCTAATGAGAACAAGTGGTCATACACATTTTTTTTGTTCGCGTCTCTCCTGTGACATGGGAAAAGTTAAGGGCCAATATTTATTAGTAAAATTTATATCAGTGTGTAAGGTGAGTGCCTGGCCAACTTACGGCCCATTTAAATAAGTCTTATGTTTACTGACTCCGAGTCGCTAATTTTATGTCCACAGGAAAGACAACCTTTGTTTCTTACGCTGTATATGACCCAGAACTGTCGCTCAAGTAGGTAGGTTCAATAAAGAAAACGCTCGTGTTTCTACTCAGGCTCTATGTAATTTTACTATAAACGAACCTGAATAAGTAGTCCATGCATAGAGTGCTCATTTGTCTGTTTGGTCTAAATGTACCTCAAAGTGAATCTTTAGATTATTTTTAGTAAGTATAAATGCATTTTTGTGTTGACCTTGAACTACTTAACTCGTCTTCCAGGAAGTACTTCAAATTGTTGAAGTATTTGATATCCTCTCAAACATTAATCAAACATGAACAACAGTTATTATGTTCCTTTGTTAAAATTTTATTATTGTTGCTCAGAAAAGAGTTTTATTGATATCAGAGACTAGTGGTGCAATTAGATTATTGTTGACTTATATAAAAGCATAATGTATTAAGTAAATAACTTTATAAAGACGTATAAAAATCATTTTAAATGAGTTGTAAAATTACGGTAAAAGTCAATTTAGGTAGGCATTTATAAATTTTTACCTGTATATGCTTATGCATTGCCTTAGAGGGAAAATATTTTTTAATATTTTTTTTAAATATATAGATGTTAAATACAATCGATTGTTAACAATATTTACAATGCGTGCTTATTGTAGTTAAATTATAATGGAATATGTAATAATATTATTTTATTAATAAATCTTGAATACTTAGCTCAAAAACTTTCAGAATGAACAGACTAAAGCTTATAAATAAATCTGTAAATATTTTACCATTGACACGCCTTGCCCTGACTGTTGTAATTGGATTGATTGGATTGGATACGTCATGCCCCGTGGTGAAGCCGCAATCCAGTCAGATCCAGAAATTGATTTGAGTGATTAGTGTTTACGGAACTCCTCGCTTCACCGTAGTTCCGAGCTTTTCTCGTCAGATCAATAAGGTCGATAAATTCCGCATATTTTTTTTTACTAATGGTTTGAAAGTAGAACCGAAAAGTGACTTAATTAATAAAAACCTACTTCAGACCTTCGACTTAATCATGAGCAAAAAGGTTAAAAATGTTAATGGAACACAACTCTCCGAATACTTTGAAGCTAGTGGTTAGATCTATGTTGCTGACCACACTGGCAGTGGCGTAGCTAGAGGGGGGGGGGGGGGGGGGCCCGGGTGTCACCCATGCTAGCTACGCCACTGCACACTGGACAGAAAGCGAGGTAGAATATTGTGCCAAGGCAACCTTTTGGACTTACCACATTCTTCCCCTCATCTTTAGGTTTGTTTA
Organism: Archips xylosteana; assembly: GCA_947563465.1. NCBI lineage: Eukaryota > Metazoa > Arthropoda > Insecta > Lepidoptera > Tortricidae > Archips > Archips xylosteana. The sequence goes on from OX387343.1 coordinate 18,119,053, forward strand.
TACTTATTAGCAGTTTTGAACTTCTTTGTTTTTTTTTGTGTACCCTCATTCATAGTGAAAAGCAGTATGTACAATGCCCGTTATGACTTTTGAGCGGTTAGCGGAAGTCAGAGATAGGTGCGCTTGCGGCTCGCGGGGTATATGACTCGAGAGCTTCCCGCCAGAGACGATAGTTATTTTTGACTCGCGCGTAGTGATTTGCAGCGCTCAACAATGATGCTTGGTAATGCACCTAACACGGGTGTATCTTGGCAATATAACCCTCGTTAAATATATTACTGTTGATTTATGAAGGCAAGTAATTGTTCATAGAACTTACTCATAGGTGCCGTGATAATTATAACAAGTGTCTTCGTTACATTGTCATTAATTGCCGCAGTTTAAAATTAATGCATTTAAAGTTTCTAATATTTTTAAGGCGTTTAAAGCTACTTTTCATGCTCTATTTGTTGTTAAGCTATATCTGTAATATTAAAAGTAACTTGAAATTTATTCATACTTGTTTAATTACTCCTCCTTTTCAACGACGGGGTGACAATGTGCTCAAAAATATGTAAACGCACGCTAATGCGTTTAACAATGTAACCGTCGCCATATATTTTTGATCACCTTGACCGCTCCGATAATATTGATGATAAGTGGATCGTTTTCAAAAAAATAGTACATAGTTAACGGCTTAATCAAAACAAAAATCACGATCGCTATTTTTGTGTAACGAAAGTTAGTCATACAAAGTATATGGGTAACTCCGTTACACAAAAATAATTAATTAAATTTTGTTTTTAATTAATCGCTTAATTGTGTACAAATTTTTTGAAAACTACTCAAGTACCAATACAATATATGAGGGTACTGTATCCTACGGATATCTAAAAACCATTATTTAGAGAAGTAAATATCTATCAAATCTCAAAAAAACTAGTAACTGTACGCCTACTTCCTAGCAGAGCTCAGCTCAGTAAAGCTAAATGTTAGTCCTATTATTAATTAAATAAAAAGCGTTAAACGGACTGCGGAAATTTAGGTTCAGTCTGCGTAATCTATTTTGGTGATTCTAATTTGTATTTTTTCTAAATTGGTATTTTGCCTGTGTCGTACACATTTACTGTGTCGTACACATTTACTCGGCTTGCGGGTTTTTGTATTTTTTCTAAATTGGTATTTTGCCTGTGTCGTACACATTTACTGTGTCGTACACATTTACTCGGCGTGCGGGTTTTCAGCGATAGAACCCAACTCTTAAATTTAACGCTCAAAGTTCGTGAAATTCGATGTGTCAAAGCTCATATTTTGTAGGTTGTCGAGTAATTATCTTATTACACCATTTACACCCATGACCTAAACGCGACAATTTATTGCTACAAATACCCTTACCATGTGGGTACCTGACGCCACAACACAACAGCCGGCAAGTAAACAAATCAGCCATAACCGAACATTTGCTGCAGTCAGGACAAAACCATTGAATTGAACTTGCTAATCCTAAGACATCGGTTACTCGTTAATTCTGGCGTCAGTTCAGTCCATCATTTTGGTCAGAATGACGAGAAAATTATTGTGTAACCCTGTCGGATGGATGAAAATTAAATATTATGTTAAACAATATCCGTCAATCCGTTGTGAATGACAGAAAAGTAGAATGATGGACTGAACTGACTCCAGAATGAACATATAACCGATGACTAAAAGTGCGTGAAGCGATTGAAATCAAAAAGTAAGTATATGAATTGAAGTGGAATTTAACTTCACTTGATAACATTTTTAAATGGAACGAAAAAACAATAACTTTTTATTATTTAATACGATATCTTAATAATACAATTATGTTACAAGCCAATGTACAGTTAAGTTATTAAGAAATAGATGATAAATAAATACGATTTCTTGTATAAGATTGATGGCATAGTTTTTGTGTCAAGTGGTCTCGCGGTGCGGGGCGTACGCGAGCAGGCGTCACACCTGCTCTATGGTAGGGAAGGCGGCGTCGTCGGGCGGCGGCAGCGCCTCCGCGTCGAACAGGCTCGCGTGTAGCGCCACCACCGTCACCGTCACACCTGGAACATCAAACATACCATCGATCTGATCCATCACATAGGTAGGTACAGTCAAGGACCACCATGAGTCATGATGAGCCACCATGGAACCTTTTCAAAGGAAAAGTCATTACGATTTTCCTTGTTAATTAATGCGATGTCATTAATACGTTTACTGTGAAATGGTTCCATGGTGGCTCATCAATTAAAGTCGTTGACCGTACATACAATTTGACAGCTTTCGTTGTTAATCTATTTATCTATATAAATAAAAATCAATCACCGAAATGTTTGTACGCGCATAACTTCCGATCGACTGCACCAAATCGGATAATTCTTTTTTGTTGCTTTTGTTACTGTCAAGAGAAGGCTTTTATGAAATAAATTTTAGAAAAAATAGAACGGGGGCGAAGCCGCGGGCATCAGCTAGTGATTAATAATGATAAGGCGGCAAAGTTGAAATTTCAAAAGAACACATCCAAATCTACCAAATTACCCATTTTCGAAACATTTATTTGTTCCCTTTTAGATAAGTAAAAAAAAAAAATTTTCCTGGCCATCATACAGGTCCAGAGCATTTTGTGAAAGCAAATCAAATGAGTCCAAACTCTACGGGGCTATGTCGTTTCGTTACAGAGATCTTCTGGCCACCTGCCGGCTTCATCATCAGATGAGTTCAGTGGTACCATAATCTTGCATTGTCACCAAACTTACATAAGTTAGTATGCAAATATCAGCTCAATCGGAGGGCAGGAAGTGGATGAAAAATGGCAATGGGCTGCAGGCTGGGATGATGATGACATCAAAATCTATCAATTACCCATTTTCAAAACTTCCGGAAAACTTTCCTGGTAAACCCCTTAATTACAACCAAATGACTAAATTATAATACCGAAAGCCGAAAATTGCTTGCAGTTGTGCCCTAGTCTAGCAGGCAATATGCAATTTAAGAAAGAACTTAATATAGACCGTTTAAATGAGTCCTCGCGCGCGCGGTACAGGGGCTGGGGGGTATGATGACAAAGGGGCCGAGAGGTGCGGGCAGCAGGCACTCGCAAGCGCAATAATCTTAACCCTTTCCAATTTAATGCTCGCGATTTTACTATCGCCATTAATTATAATTACATAATAATTAACTTACTTCGACTTATCGACTTGTGAAAGACGTTTGTGCGTGTTTAGTTTTGCCAGTGTAATAGGTATTTAAAGGCGAATCTTGGTTAATAAGTAAGACGGTTTGTAGAAGTGTACGTACCTAAAACCCAGAAAACTACAGCGCCCGCCCCAGCGAACCAGCACACAGCCGTACATCCCGCGGCCGCCACGGCGTACTGTTGCGTTTTCGTCAGCTCCCAGCTACCAATCTATAACAACATTTTGTGCATTATTTGGTGCATCGTCCCAAATCCTGTGTTAGAGATGTGAAGTGGGTGCCAAGACCAAGATGAAGTGGGAGCGGGCTTGTCATGTCTACCGCATGCCTTCGGAAAGATGAATCCAAAACGTTTACCAACAGGCAAGAAGTAAACCCGAACGTAAAATGCCAGACTGAATGGATTTCCTTTGGATTGGCTCTCGTCCCACCTTCAGTAGGGAAAGTTGGAGAAAGAAGCAGAGAATTTTTCCCAGTAATTAGACACTACACCATGGTTAGCTGTAACCGATTTCTAGTCATATGACTTAAACTTAATAAATAACAAAAAATAAGTATCTAAACGATAAAAAAGAAAAAGAAGAATAGGAGGACACGTTATTTAGACCCAATATAACAAAAGATACATTTTGTGAGGCTTTAGCAGGTGAAATAACTTGCGCTACGGAAAAGGGATTGAAGGAAAACAAACAACGTTTACTGGTATATAATATACATTCTGAATGAATGAAATAACTTACTTTTGGCTGAAAAAAAAAAGAACTAATCAAATGTTATGTAATTTAATGTGTATCCATAATTTATAATATTTCCATAAAAAAAAAATAGATGAAACTCCTATAGGTAGATATAAATTGGTAATTTTGAAAAGGTCTGATAATAATGCAATAATGAAGTACCATCAACATTAAAGCAATTTATTCTTAACAAAAAGGTTTAACCCTTTGTAATTATTGAAAATACGACTAGCTTTAAAAATATCGTTTGTCAGCTATGCATTCGATAGCTGCTTATGATTCTGTGGTAGTATGCTCCAATAAATGGGGCCTTATAAAGGGTTAACCTTGTCGCAATGTACGGATCTCTCGTGATAGTGATATAAACAATTAAATTTTTAAAAGGAAAAAAAAACAATTAGAGTTCATTGATCTGGACCTCCACACAGTAACCTAAATCAATCAGTTATTTTGATAGTGATATAACGAAGCGGGAAACAGCTACGAGCCGAGTAGTTTACTATGTAGTGAATCGTAGTATATAAGATAGATTGCCAATTACGTACTTTCCATGTGTTTGGACCCGAAGTTAATTTTCTGTAGCCAAAGAAACTTGCAACCATAGCTATTAACAGCAATGGAGAAGTGACGCTGAAAAAAACATTAATTTTAAAACATGTTATTTATAAACACTAAGCAAAATAAATGTATGAAAGTGGAAACTAAAAAGAAATCAAAATGGTTAAGTGGACTTTTACAGATAACAAACTCAGGTACAGGAAACTTTTACAGATTTTAGATGATATATCAAAAATCATGTTTTAATACACTCACAGACAATATACAAATAGTCCCAGAAAGACCATAACATAGTTGGCCTGAAAATATTCCACATTTCGATAAAATCGGCGCGTCAACCTCGGCAGTGAAGCAGGAGGCTGCAAACAAAATGATAAAGTTGTACTACAAACTATAGCTACAAGCCACCACCACACAGGTAGTCTGCAGCAGCATAGCTTACCTTAAAGTTGTCAGTTGCAACAAACTGAGTCCACGGCCTCCGAGAGGCTAAAAACCCCATCAACAGTGCCTGCCCACCACCACCACGGAAATGCTGCATTAACCTTGAAGCATATTACATATCATTAACCCTTTCACCGCCGCGCCTCGACAAAACGTAAACCTGCTTTGAATCTTATGTCATTGTGTCAAGGTCACTTTGACACTGTACTTTGTGACCTATATATGTGTTGATGGCGTTGAAAAGGTTAATACCCAATCACTAATTAACAATATAAACTTAAAATTTGCTGGGTAAGCTACAAAAAATGCAACAAGCCTAGTTAGCTGTAATAAATGTGATAGTTAGGAATCAGACATTTGGTAACAATTTAGAAAAGAGTGAAGTAGAGATGTTCTTAGTTACTTTTATGATTGTTGGATTGAACAAATTAATTTATATTTAAATACAAACATCACATATAGCAGCTATTATTCTATAAATATCTTAATTTTGTTTATTCACATTGCTACTAAATAACACCACTGAACTCTATTTTCAAATTGCAACCAAATATTCAATCTCTAATCATCATATGTAATGTACTATGTGAAAAACACTGCAAATCAACAGAAAAATACAACCAAGCTCTACTATGTTATACTAAAATTCCATGAATCTACTACAAGATCACCATTTGGATCAATCTAATATCACAGTTCCTAAATCAAATTATGCAATCAACAATACATTACAAAGAAAAAATCATCACTTCAAGCATGAATTCTCGAAAATTCTAAAGCATACACATCATGCATATGTATTAGCTGACCTAAAACTTATTAAAGGTTTAATTAGACCATTAAAAACAAAAATATAGGTTTATTCAATTTTGATGTCCAAAAGTGAAATTTAATTCTGATTACTGGTATGAAGAATAACCTAAAAACAAATATTACAATATCAAAACTGATTACATATCCCAGGACAAAAGCTCCCACAGCTGGGTCTGTAAATATTGATTGATTTAATGTGGTCTTCATACAAATCTTGTGCCATTGAGGAGTACAAAACATTCCAAAAACCAAATTGCTAAAAAAAATTAGCAAAATAGTTACTTGTTATCTAGGGTGAAAGCAAAAGATATGCATATTAAATTAGTTATTACCAAGGATGATATAGACTGGATTGGCAGTCGCCATAGTACGGATCGGCCGCGGTTTTTGTAGTTTGATTATTAAATCTAGATAGATTGTTTGATTAATAAATAAAATAATAAATAAAATAAATCTAGATAGCGCTGAAATATAGCCAGAGGCTTTGAAGGCAAAACAATAAGACTACAGATATTTCATATCACTGCAAATGCATTATTATGCAAAAATAATACATTTGCAGTGCGATGCTCGCTGACCTCGGAAGAGTCTCCGAGAGAGTTGGTCTTAAATTGAACATGGACAAGACGAAGGTCATGTCGAACGCCCATGTTGTACCAACTCCCGTCGTAATCGGAGATACTTTGCTCGAAGTTGTTAACGACTATATCTATCTGGGACATACAATCCAATTGGGTAGGTTCAACTTCGAGAAAGAGGTCAATCGACGAATTAGACTCGGATGGGTAGCATTCGGGAAGCTCCGCAATATCTTGTCATCCGATATACCGCAGTGTCTTTGACCAGTGTGTGTTGCCAGTGTTGACTTATGGCACTGAGACGTGGCCGCTAACGATGGGTCTTATAAGGAAGCTCAAGGTCACTCAGAGGGCGATGGAGAGGGCTATGCTTGGAGTTTCTCTGTGGGATCGCATTAGAAATGATGAAATCCGCGCAAGAACTAAAGTCACGGACATAGCTCGAAGAATCGCTAGACTTAAGTGGCAGTGGGCAGGGCACATCGCCTGTAGAACTGACGGCCGATGGGGCCGAAAGGTTCTCGAGTGGCGTCCGCGGACTGGAAGACGCAGTGTAGGTAGGCCTCCAACAAGATGGAGCGACGACCTGGTGAAGGTAGCAGGAACGCATTGGATGCGGATGGTGCAGGGCCAATCTGTTTGGCGAGCCTTGGGGGAGGCCTATGTTCAGCAGTGGACGTCTTTCGGCTGAAATGATGATGATGATGAATATGAAACATCTGTAGTTTTATTGTTTTGCCTTCAAAGCCTCTGGCTATATTTCAGCGCCATCTAGATTTAATAATCAAACTACAAAAACCGCGGCCGATCCGTACTATGGTGACTGCCAATCTATATGTCTATGTATATGTCTATATCATCCTTGTTATTACATAAAATTTTACTTCATGGTATTTTTTAAGTTCTTGTCTTCTGATGTTTCTGAGGGTGGCAGTGAATGTTAAAAGATTTATGCAAAAATGTTTTTTTTTTAATATCTTTGCATTAATTTCCTTATATTATAATGGAGTGTAGACAAATCAAAATTCGTTAATAATTTTGATTACCAATTATAATATAAACAGTGTAACCAATAGTGGGTGTAGCAATGAAAACTGATGATAAAAAGACTGAAAATGCAACAATGGTGTAGGCAATGGTTTCTAAATTTATGGCATTAAAATTGCTTTCATCATAATGCATTCTATAGGTGACGTAAACAATAAAATTCTAACAAGCTCAATCAACTTAGTGCCACACAGTGAAAAATCATTTTATAATTAAACTTACAATTCCATATCATTCACATACTTTTGAAATCCCTTTTTTTCCGCTGTAGCATTTATTTCTCCGGAAAGATCGATATTCACGTTCTCCGACATAATTCAAATTTAATTAATAAATAAATTCTTGCTTTACGACGAATTTCCAACTCATAAAAACAAACCAGGACCACCTTAATTTAACCTGTAATTTAACATTTTCATTCGTTGAATAAAAATAGATACTGATTAGATGTTTATTTCCAAAGTAATCCTTTTACATGTACTAAAATGTAAACAAAAGCATTTATAAAGCACCACAAAAATAATAACTTTGTCTTGTTGGCTCTGCCCAAGCTCTGCCCAATCCAGTCAGTCAGTTGACTTGCTGGTTGCTGGCTGACAGTGACATGACTGACATGTTTTTTTTTTTTTTTTTCCTGTTTCGTCCGTTCGGACAGGCTAAGGTCTGGGACCATATCGCCTCGTCATTAGTTGTTGAGAGTTGTGTTCATCGTTATTTTAACGTTTATTTTACTTAAACGTCACAAAACTTCTTTAGTATGGAGACTGACATGTATAGACAAAAAGGTCTCATAAAAATCGGTCAAGCCGTCTCGGAGGAGTTCGGTAATAAACAACGTGACACGAGATTTTTATATATTAGATAATAGTTATTTAATTTATGTAATTATATTTTTTATTACCTATGATACCTACTCTGACTTTCCTTTTTCCAAATTGCGTTCCCCAACTATCCTTCTTCGCGTCCAATTTCCCTAACTTAATAAATGGCTAAGGGCAACACTAAGCCCAATTCCAACACCAACACATGGCTTAAAGGTCTCTGAAACCAGGCCATTAAAATCCAAAAAAAAAAAAAAAAACACCAACACACAAAAAAAAGATCACAAACGCTTCGATGGATAGAATAGATTAATTTCTCACTCAGTATAACTTAACTTATTCGATATAAGGTGTACAATAAAATAAGCTAGATAATTGAGCTGAAGAAAAGTGATTAAAAGTCTAGTAAGTGAAAAAATATTTCAACATGAATTTAAAATGCACTCTATTTCTTACATCTGCAATGATTATTGAATTACTTGCTAACTCTGAACTGTCTACAATTATATATGATAACTTAGATTCTATGCACCGAGCAAGCCAAAATAACGACACAGGTAACATAAACCGATAGATTTTTGTTATTTATTAACTTGACGTTATTCATAATACGTATTTGTTAGTTAACTCTACTACTAATTACTATTTTCAGAGATTCACTATATGGAAAATGTTTTGTGTCGTAGCTGTGGAAGTGATATTTCGACGAACGATTTCATAATATCGAAATTGAGTCCAGCTTCTCTTAATTCTTTCAATGATACTTTATTTAGTAAAGAATCTGTTCTAGTACAAGTGGTGTCAAATGATTACATTTTCCAATTTCCAGTGATTGTCTTTGAACAATCATCTTGCGTAGGTATTGGGGAGGTATGTTATCATCAGTAATCAGGTATCTTATCATATCCAATAATATTACCATACTTCAGCCTATTCACTATTCCTTCTCTTTGGAATATTCTTTACAGTGCTCATTATCTATGCCTTACTCAAATAACTGTGTGGAAATAATATAATATACATAAATATGGTCTTTAATTTTAACTTAAGTTTTGTCTGTGATGTGTATATTTCAGTGGGAAGCTGATGATTCATGGTTCCCAGGCTACCAATGGAAACTGTGTGTTTGCCCAGATTGTGGAGCTTTTCTTGGATGGATATTTAAACCCATCAACCCTAGCATCCAAAATTCAGCTGATGAAATTTTCAGTCTTATTTTGACAAGTCTAATTGGCGAATCTTGTAACTATATTTTGTTCATCATTTCTTTCTTGTGGGGAGCTTTTATTGTTTTTGTCCAATCAATCATTATTTCATGAACATAGTTAATAGGAGAGTGTTATAAAATAATTGTCTGTCTTTCAATAAACTTGGGTTCTCAACTGTAGTGGATCTTCAGTGTTGTGTATGTACTTAGAAGATAAGGAGGTTGAATGCCAAAAAAGTTGTGGAGGACAAAGGAGTAATTCTGTTGGAGATGATTTTCAACATTGATTTTTGAATAACAATGTCTGGTCCTTTGGCGCTAACATAAAAATTATGAACTAAAATTAACCCTTTATAAGGCCCCATTTATTGGAGCATATTACCACAGAATCAAAATGCGCAGAATAGTGCAACCTAACACCAACTGAAACCAAACGTGAATACCAATGACATTAACACCTTATTATTTTACCTTATGGCTTCAAATACAAGAACAACACGGACTCATGCTATCTGGCTCTTAATATAAGTACATGTGAGGTTTTTCTAACGTGAGGCACGCGGCGGACACGACGTAAATACGCGTTCTTGAATCTACATAAGCACGACGACGTCTGTACACGCGTACGCCTACATACATCGCGTGCGCACTCTTCTGGATTCCGGCGGGGTCCGGCAATCTGCGCCTTGAGGGGTGGGGTAACTCGAATCGGTGCGGGGCGGAGCGTGTCCATTCTGTACGTTAGTACTATTATATATTCTGTGCGTGAGGCATCAAATTTATTGTATAAAATAGCACAATGAAATATCAATGGAATCTTTACCAAATTTACTCAATCTTTGTTATAACAGCATAAACAAGCTTGGTTGCTAACCACTAGAAAACCATAGATGAAAGGGAAACAACCAATAGTGGACAGTCACGTGATGCACGCACGCGTGGTGTGCTATGATTGGCTGAAATTTTTTCGCTCCACATCAAAATAAGTTTTCTGCGCAGGTACATCGGCGTAACTTATAAACGTGGTACTACTGTACATACCTGACAAAGGATATTTTTAAAGCTAGTCGTATTTACAATACTTATAATGGTAATTGTGACGTATAGTGTAATCAATAAGGTTGAAATTCCAACTCAATGCATGTGGTTGCTAAATCGCCTCTGCCTTATAAAGGGTTAAAAACAAAACTATTTTCTTAATTCTAAGTTCTAAAGGAAAATAATTATTAAATTATTTGTTTTAATAATATGAGTACATAATATAGTAACTTTTATATAATTATTAGACTATTTGTGTTTTTGTCTTATGATCTGAGAAATGGAGCAGTTATTGTTCACTAAAACTTTCTGTTAGCTCTTACTACATAAAATCTAACCCTTGTGAGACTAATTCTTTCTAAAAGATTAACCTAATAAGTTGAAATGTTGCACTCACAATAATAGAATCACCCTGAAACAATCAGTTTTGTAATGCTTTTGTCTATGTGAACTTTCATTGTGATCATTAAGGCTGTAGTTGGCTTTCTTTGTTCATTTTCATCTGATGTCTTTTTTCAAGTGCCTCATATGATGTAGATTATTGTATATAGTTATTTACCTCAGTTTAGTAGTGTCAAAATGTATACAACAAACTACAGTCAAAATAACGACATTCAAGGGACAGCAATATTTGGTTGTTAAACACGGTTGGTCATTGTAACCAGTGTTTATTTGGTATATAAGATTGTGTTAGGTTTTTTCTTGGTTGTTACGTCCAATTATGTCGGTGTAATTGGTGTCACTATAAACGGTTTTGACTGTAACTATGGGTTTAACATTTGGTAGCATAGCGTACGGCTGTGGTGCCACTCTGAAGATGAGCTCTGGTTGAGTTCGAAACGCGTCAGTGTAGGTTGATGGTGGTGATGGTTGGGTTTGTGTGATTTGTGTGTGTTTGTACAGAGTGGAGGTGGAGGAGCTGCATGAACACGCATTTCTTACATAAACTTAACTATCATAAGGTTGCGGGTGAGCAAAGTAATTGTTTCAGTTCATCCTTTGCATAGAGAGCTGGAGAGATATCAGGCCAGAACAACGTAGGGACATTGTGCTTTCTGAAAAACGGCTGAATCACTTATATAAGCATTAATTAATGTAAATATCTCGGTTGATAGTACCCTTTGTTACGAAAATAGAGGTTTTTTCGCCACATTCGCAGATAGCCTGCCACACAAGGAAATTACATTCAATTTTCCAACGCTAACAGTCGTTTCCGAGTCTGGAAGAGTTTCGGCTTTGCTTGCTGTGTAATATTGCGGGCCCGGTAGTGTAGGAAAATCCGCTTTATTGTATGTTTCATCATCAATTATCAAATGTGGCTTTTTTGAACAGAGGAAATCGTATAATTTTCGAGCTCTGCTTTTTAATACAGATCGCTATTTTTCAGTTAATTTAGCGGTTTCTACTTTCTTGCGTGTTTGTATACCAGCACGTTTCTTAGCTCGTTGCACCACAGATGCATTCGTTCTGATTTTTTTCGCGATATCTCTGACTGACATGCTTCGACTTCGTCGAATGCAACCGATGATGTTTTGATCAAGCCTTTGGGCACTTGGACCACAAGGTCTCCCGCTTCGAGGCTTCTTTTATAGAGATAAGGAACTAAAATAGTGTTTAATAATAAATCCGCAGAGCTTCGAGGTAGTTTTGAAGTCCCTTGTGGTCAAACATGTCGTACGTTGCGGATTTTCAAGCCATTTGGAAACAACCATTACTCGACGTTCACTTCTGTTCCTCGTATCAGCTTCTTAGGATTTAAAATCCGGGTAATTTATATAGGAATCGCTAAGTTAATAATAAGAGTTCTTAGATTGTCAACAAAAAAGTAGCCATCGAATTTGGAATCCAATTGATAGCCATTTGAAATTTACAGTTTTTTTTCGTTACAAGCCTTAGACTAGCTGTTTCCCGCGACTCAGTCTGCAAAGAATTAAAAGTAGCCTACGACCTAGTCTCAAACCTGCCAAATATAGAGACAAAAGTTTCATAATTATTGGTCAAGCCGTTTCGGAGGAGTTCTATAACAAACAACGTGACATGATATTTTTATATATTAGACTAGCTTTTGCCCGCGACTCCGTCCGCGTGGAATTAGTAATTTGGGCAGCTTATTTTTTTATTCCAATTTGCATTTTCATCAATTATGGCTCTCCTTAGTTCCTCGATATAAAAAAATTACCCGCCCCTGCCCCCGCACCCCTCCAACCCCCCCGCGTTCACATTCACCACCGTACTCCCAAGTCAAGCGTGCCTATAGAAGTTTTACTTCAAAAACCCCCGATTTTGGAACATTCTTCCGCTCCGCTCCGCTCCTATTGGTGCGTGATGATATATAGCCTATAGCCTTGAAACTGCCTATCGTAACTACCAAACCAATAATCAAAATTATTTGCAGTTACAGATTCACTGGCGCAGCATCCTGCGAAGTTATAAATAAAATATGACGTCTTCTGAAGCTGACCAAATTTTTTTGGCTAGTTGTGAAGAATTGCTTAAAGATAGATACACTGAGAATGATGAAGAGTTTATGAAAGTTTTTAATGCAGAGCCAAGCATGCCTCCCATTGTCGAATCCTGGTGGGTTCCGAACAACAGCGGGCGGCGGAACGACCGGCGCTCCCGTCCCTACAACCGCTACGGCCACGGCCACGACAACCGCTCACGGGGATACGACAACCGAAATTACGGCCATCACAGTAACCGACCAAGATATTAGATCTCTTTATCAGTGTTTCAACTAATCATATGTGGTATACTGAATTATATTGTGATAAATAAAAACTCCAGTTTTTCTCAAAATAATATACTCTCAATTATTATGGCTTTGATTTACATTTTAACAACTTATAAATAACATAATCACCACGAAAATTATGCAGCTACAGCAATCTTATAGTGAAACTCAAACTGAATAAATAAATATATTTTAATTTGTCACAGCTACTCAACAAGTCTAGTTTATTTATAAATTTGTAACAATAATAACTTATGCAGACAACCTTAAAACAATGTGCTCCATGCGGGACGTGTGGCGCTGAGGTGACGCGCGCTTCGGGAAATATCAATCATTATTGTAAATTAACTGATATTATTGCTTCTGCAAGGATCAAGTATTTTATGCACATTGCTTCAAAATATCCTTTCTCTATATATTTTCTACCATTACATAATCACATTAATATTATTTCGCGTGGCTTCTCGCAAAATATATAACTCCAATAATCTCAAATAGGAATAGTCTGTATATTACATGACATGACAAGCATGAAGTCCGTGCAAGCGAACTCGGTCGGAGGTGTGGCGGTGTGGCGGCGCCCGCTCGCACCGACTGCAGCATGCGACACGACCAGATAGATCCGCGTAAGATCTTGCTAACTGACACGATTACTAAGCACAATGACGATTATATTCATCAAGCTCTCTAAGATAACTAGTTTTTTTCCACTAATTTAATATTAAATATCTGCTACTCATTTCTGTGCTGAATATGGTTTACACTCTGATATAATAACAAAATTCACTTCTACCCTAAGTCAAAATAATATGATACGGAACATGCTTGTAAACCGTTCCTTCAATTAACAAAAAAGTAGCTTTTCAAAGTAGTGTTATAAAAATGCAACCATATAAATGAAATCACAGGACAATGTAATATGCTCACTAAAAAAAAAACAATTATTATGACTCCAGTTAATGAGATAAGACGACAATTAACAATTCAAAAATCCTCAACGATAAATTGAAATAGAAAAGGTGTGGCTGTTACAAATGCATCGACGTACAGATTCAGACTAGGCCGGCGTCCACTTGGCGAGATCACCAAGCTTCTGCACTCTGTCGCGGGTCGGCCCTCCCAACTCCGTAACGCGACTCCAGCAATCGAGACACCTAAACAAGACGGCGGTTCCTTACATATAATCTGCTACATAACATTATACATTGATTTTTACCGTAACAAATATGTTTTATTTTTTCCTTAATAACAATGCACAATAGTAATTGTATGAATTGACACGTAATCAGTATTGGGCTGGTCAAGGTGCGGCTGGCGGCGGCGCGGCGCTCGCGTTCACGCCGCAATGCGAACTATTCGACGTCTACCCTAGAGCTCACGCTAACAGCTCTCTCCGTCTCTACAAACCTTCAACTTAGATACGAGTGACAATTGACTAGGATTAATGCACTTGCTCTACTCGCGAGCGGTCGCCTGCGCGCGGCAACACACAGCGGCGACGGCGCCCTATCCGAACACGCCACTAAATTCGAAGAGGATCAAAACATTGGTCAGGTTTCAGTACATTTGACTAGAAATGCGCTTAGAAGTTTCGATATATTGTCTTCGTTGCGGCCTATCGATGTCGATCTACGCCGATCGAGTCACGACGTGAATACAAAATCGTTTTCAGACTCAACGGTACTATAGTCGAAAAGATTGACTTGTAAAAGTGTCAAATCTTTGTAGCAAATTTCATAAGATAGTCTAAAGCTTATGTTGTCGTGTAGTGTTAAGGTGGAGCGGCGTGACGGCGGTACAGGCGGCACAGGCGACGGGGCGAGGGGGGCGGGCGGCCGCTCAGATGAAGGTCCAGCACTCCATGATCTTGACGATGAAGTCCTCGCGCGTCGAGAGCGGCTCGTTCCCGTACGTGGTGCAGCGCTGCGTGCGGCCCAGGTACAGGTCGCCGTCCAGCCACAGCCCGAACTTGCCGCTGCGGGAGAAACGTTCACTAATACAATATCTACATATAGGAATACGGTAACTACTTCACACCATTGCCCAATTATTCCAAGAGGAACACTTTACTTTAGATCTAAAAACCAGATCGTCGGGAATAGTGCAATACCGCGTAACTAGCACTGGTAAATAGTGCGTATCTACACAAAACCCATAGTACAGAACAACGTAACTAGCACTAGTAAAGACACAACACCCAACTTTACAGGAGAAGATTAAAACGTTTCTAATCAGGATTTTACGTTCGTTGGTGGGAAATCTTAATTTGGATACATTTGTTAGATACGCGGTATCAACCAATGCCAGTTACGCGGATTTTCCCTATGGGTGTTGTGCAGATACGCAGTATTTACCAGTGCTAGTTACCCCGACGAGATTCATCTTCAATTAAGTGTAAAGTTTCAACTTTTTGTTGCTTTAAAATACCTATATAGGTAGTTAATTTGGCAAATATAATTATGTGATGTCACAGTTCGCATTGCATTCTCATACAATATCCACGGAGATTCGTGTTTTGACAGCTCAAAAAGTATGTCAATTCATTGATTGGTGTCAGATCAGATACCCCATACTATTCATACCCCGTACGATGGCACCCGAACTGTCAATCAATGATTGTATTAAATGTGTGACGTTTTCATATCCATTAACCTTTTCAACGCCAACGACACATATATAGGTCATAAAGTACAGTGTCAAAGTGACCTTGACACAATGACATAAGATTCAAAGCAGGTTTACGTTTTGTCGAGGCGCGGCGGTAAAAGGGTTAATATGGAACTTTATTGTTTACTGTCAAATGTCAAAGTGAAAAATGTAAGATGGCTACACGGCTGTAAGATGGGTACTGAAGCTAATTGAGAGAGCACGATAAATACGAACTTTTCCGATAAAGTACGAAGGAAAATCATTTTGCACTATACTTCATTTAATTTAGAATTAGAAACCACAACAACATTATATTGCGGCTCGTGAACTGTAATCTCTACAATTTGTACTAGAGTAACACTTGAAAACACGCAAATAAAGTAACATTAAAACAATTTTATTTTGCTGCTCCCAAACTACTATACTGTACTATTTGCTAGGTAAGAAATAGTTGACCAGACGCAATATAATGTTATTGTGGTTTATAATTCTAAATAAAATGAAGTGTTCATCTGTACGTTCACCAGTGGACAGGCTATGGTTGATAATCAGCAGCAGCCGCAGTTGGCAGCGTATATTTTATATCGTTTCAATTAATACGTTGGGGTTTTCAACCTTTCCAAGACGAATTTATTTGGAATTATCTACTGGATTCTAAGAATGGTTTAACTTAAATATACGAGTACAAGTTGTTTGGTAAATAGTGGATATATTTGACCTGCGGACGATCTAAAAAAGAATTGAGGCTTAGTAAAACCCGCAACTCAAAATTTACCCACTACATATTTATCTAACATCCTGTTAAATGGTACACCTGACTAACGTAGGCTTCGTTTATATTAAAGTTAAAGAAAATAGCTATTATAACATAACCAAGTACTCACTCGCCAGCACCAATGGAGATGTTATCGTTGCTGCCACGAATAAAATACATGTTATCGCCTGTCCAGCCCCAGTACTTGAATTTTGTTTTCACCGGTGTCGTTAGATCTGTAAATTTAAATATCAGGATTTTAGCAATTAGCGAACTCTGTAGGGCGGCTAGGATGTACGTGTAACGTATACTACGTTACGGTGTAAGCAACTGCTCAGTCTATTGTCAGTCTTCTATGTAGTAAAGTGTCAAGTAACATGTCTATTAGAACACCAGAACTGATTCTTTGTCCGAGGAAGCTACCTCCTCTAAGGTTCGATTGTGATGTCGACTCTTTGCAATTTCCTTAAAAAGCTTCAGAACGCTAGGATCACAAATACATTTTAAATGTTGGTCATTTCGATGCAAACAATTTGATAGTGAGTGAGCCTTGTCGGGAAGGTACCATATGTTCTACAACTGTTATATTTGGTACGATTGTGGACTCTACTTCACGACTTGATAGTTCTATAGGACATTCCCGCCATATTGATTAAGTGACCTTGTTTGTCTTCGGTGGAGTCGTGGTCGGCAGGCGCGGGCGGCTCCTCGCGCTGGAAGGAGAACAGCAGCGACTCGCCGGTGCCGTAGAAATGCTCTGAGGGGTGCAGCGCACACGAAGTTAGCGCGCCGAACACCTGCAACGTGCGACACACTGTTTATAACACGTAACATGAACGTGTTCCTTAGAATAACGCAACATAATTAAATAAAACAAATACCTATTTTGTTCTCCCGCGAAGCAGTGAGGTCAAGTCATGCGAAATGGCCAAGTTTGCATTGATAAAAAAAAATGGTAAAGCATTGGCCTCACAACTTCGTGGAGGAACAAAATAGGTAGGTATTCCATTTGTTTTAACATGTACCTCCGCCAAGTAACGCCTGAATCTATAAAATAATTAAATATTTTTTAATCTCTTTTCAATCTAATTATTCTGAGAGGAGGCCTGTGCCTTGCAATGGGACGTATATGGGCTGGGCTGATGTTGAATGGAATATTGGAAATATGCAATTTTTTTCCTGCTGCTTTTCAGTGTCGAGTGTTCGAGCGTTCCCGTCTAAAGGTTGTCCAAATTAAATCGACGGAAAAAATCTACTCCACCACAGTTCTAGTAAATACAATCGGTAAATTTACACAATACAGTTGTATTAGATACAATACTTGTGCGGTGGAGACATTATTATGGTTTATACTCAAAAATATTATAGGACCTCCGCTTTTTGTATGTCTGTCCGTCTGTTACAGGGCTGTATCTTTAGAATAGGCAAAATTTTTTTTTGTTGTTTGTGTTTTGTTGCTCTTTTACACAAAACTCGGGCATAACACATAAGATAACTACTTTTTATTCTGATATTCCCACTATTTCCCACGGGATAATGGACTTCTAGAGACATGAAATTTCGCACGGATGATCTTCATGCAACGTAAATGAAGACCACGACGAAGCCATTAGAAATTCCTATGGAAATTAAGTAAAATCCCGGAATTATTCAACTGCCAGAGCTAATTATGACGGTCATGGGTAATGCCAGTATTAAATGAAAATAGAACTAATTACTCACGTTGTTGTGTGTGTCCTGTATGACGAGAAGCACGGGGCTGTCGACGCGCTGCATCTTGCGGTACATGGACGCGAGCGAGAAGCCGTGCTGGCTGGTGCTGAACGCCAGGGACCACATGTAGCCCTGCGCACGCGCCGGTAGCACGCTGCACAACTTCTCTCTGTAACACAAACACATCATATAGTCTCAGAAGGTCCTACCTAACCTAGGACTCTTCAAGGCTAGATTAAATACGCTGCTACTGGACCAGGGAGATACACCTTTAGCCCGATCTGGACTTTTCATCAGGTGATATATACTTAAAGGTCACTCACGGGTCAGTTCAGATGTAAAAAAAACCTCAAGGCCAGCGTAAACTACCAAGGTCTATACTTTGTTTTTTTAGGGTTCCGTACCCAAAGGGTAAAAACGGGACCCTATTACTGAGACTTCGCTGTCCGTCCGTCTGTCACCAGGCTGTATCTCATGAACCGCGAATAGCTAGACAGTTGAAATTTTCACAGATGATGTATTTCGGTTGCCGCTATAACAACAACTGCTAAAAAACAGAATAAAATAAATATTAAGGGGGCTCCCATACGACAAACGCGATTTTTTTTGCTCGATATTGATAACGGCAACAGGTAGACGCTTGAAATATTCACAGAATATCTAATACTAGCTTTTGCCCTTGACTCCGTCCGCGTGGAATTAGTAATTTGGGCAGGTTATTTTTTATGCAATTTGCTTTTTCATCAATTATGACTCTCCTTAGTTCCTCGATATAAAAAAAATTACCCGTACCCTCCAACCCGCTCCCCCGCACACCCAGCACACCCGCGTTCGTCCCAAGTCAAGCGTGCCTATAGAAGTTTTACTTCTAAAACCCCCGCACCTCCCCCCTCACCCCCCATCCCCACCCCCCCGGTGTCTTTGTCAAATATCTTGAGAAAACGGTGCATCCTACGGCAAAATCAATGAAATTTTCATCCCCCCTTAAAACTCCCGCACCCTCACCCCCAAACCCCGGTGTTTTTGTCAAATATCTTTGAAACGGTGCATCCTACGGCAATATCAATGAAATTTTCATCCCCCATAAGAAGCCCTCGCACCCCCTCCCCCGCACCCCAGCGCCTATAGCCTTCCTCGATAAATGGGCTATCTAACACTGAAAGAATTTTTCAAATCGGAGCTACTGCTCGGAGGAACTACTGTTCCTGAGATTAGCGCCTATAGATAGAAGTTTTAGGTACTTCAAAAACCCCCGATTTTGAAACATTCTTCCGCTCTGCTCCTATTAGTGTTAGCGTGATGATATATAGCCTATAGCCTTCCTCGATAAATGGGCTATCTAACACTGAAAGGATTTTTCAAATCGGAGCAGCAGTTCCTGAGATTAGCGCGTTCAAACAAACAAACAAACTCTTCAGCTTTATAATATTAGTATAGATATAAAATTCTCGTGTCGCGGTGTTTGTTACCAAACTCCTCCGAAATGGCTCGACCGATTCTCATGAAATTTTGTGTGCATATCGGGTAGGTCTGAGAATCGGTCAACATCTATTTTTCATACCTACCCCTATTCTTCGCGGACGGAGTCGCGGGCAACAGCTAGTTTAGTTATATATTCACTATAAAAATAAATAATTAAAATAAAACAACTATTTTCCCATACAACAAACGTGATTTTTTTGCCGTTTTTATATAATGGTAAGGAACCCTTCGTGCGCGAGTCCGACTCGCACTTGGCCGGTTTTTAGCATTAGAAAAAGGGTGAACAATCTTGATGTTAATATTTATTTGGGCAAAAAACGGCACAATATAATGAGTGAACTTAAAGAAAAACTTAAGTTATACACAGGCTATACCACAGTTAATAAAATGTGTTCGATTAAAATAAGTTTTTGTTAAAAATTTAATTTCAAGAGCAAGCATTTTAGCTGACTGTACTTTTTTAACTGTACTTGCATTGTCATCCAACTTACAGAAGTATTAATACCAAATTTCAAGTGAATCCGACCACTGGGAGTGGGTCAAATTCGGCTTCCAAGATTTGACCCGTACATAGCTTACATGCATTGTATGTATGTATGTATGTAAATAAAAGCTTGTAAAAACAAACTACCTACTGCTAAAATATTTTTTTTTTTATCATGAAAATTAAATGATCCATGCCTGCCAGTACTTTTCATTCCCTTACTAATTAATTAACACCCCTCATATAATCAATATTAAAAAAATATCTATAGAAGCCAGAGTCACTTTTCAGTACTTTAGAGGACAATTTTTCCAAATAGGTTGAGTTTTATTCTGTCTTATACTTTATGGTTGTGTTTTTGCTTCCTTAGGCTTAATTAATATAAGAGCTCTAATAGTTAACAGATCCCAAAATTGCACTTTATTAGTATAAACATGTTAACTTATAACGTCATCTTTTTAAATGTGCTGCATTGCAGTTAGCTGGAGTAGTCAAATAACCAAATTAAGTAAATTTATATGGCAAGGTTTTGATATAGTAAGTAGATATAATGAGACTGATAGTAAAGTTACTCCACTTACGTTAAAATGTATATGAAATAATAGATCCTTTAATCCTAACCACAATGCGGTACAACAATGAAAGGTAAAGTGTTACAAGATATCTATAGGTACCTGTGTTCCATGGTGAATATCTCAGAGGTGCCGAGCAGGTCGGGCGGCGAGAACTCCATATCGACGGAGGAGCCCGTCGAGTAAAGCGCGCGGCGTAACTCATCGCTCATCGACAGCACCTATTTGCAAAAAACCTTATACTTAGTGGCCAGGAGGAGCTAGTGCCTAGTCCTATAAGTAATATACATAATAATATTATCGCGCAAGGCTGGCTCAATTACATTGAGTTGACATTTTGTGACCTCAGGCTCAGCACAAAATTGTGGCGGACATGAAGGCAAAGCAAAGTGGCTAGCTAAGATAGCGACGTGTCAAGTGTCGAGAATGCAGAGCAACCGACAAACAAACTGTATGCTTAGTATAAGTTTTACTTCACTAAATACTTCTCGATCGCGTTTACGTTAATATTTCAATTATTATGGAAATTTTCCATTACTATGGAAATTTTAACGTAAACGCGATCGAGAAGTATTTGGTGAAGTAAAGCTTATACTAAGCATACTGTTGTGTAGTGTCTTGCTTTACCGTTATCAACATTTCTTTGGTTTTAATGGTAGGTACTTTTTACATAGAGCCATCCCTCTATTATCGTAATTCTTTAAGCTTAAGACG
This sequence comes from Archips xylosteana, assembly GCA_947563465.1. NCBI lineage: Eukaryota > Metazoa > Arthropoda > Insecta > Lepidoptera > Tortricidae > Archips > Archips xylosteana. The sequence goes on from OX387343.1 coordinate 18,140,584, forward strand.
AACATTTCCAAAAATGGTTTGAGAATACAACGTAAATATTTTTATGTAGCACACGTTTTTTGAACTATACATGTAACATTATGTACACACCTATTTCCAGCGTTGTTTTGAACTTTTAAGTACTGATTAGAAAAATTCTGTTTCCTAAGGTTTCCTGTCGCATAAATCATGCATGATTCATGAATGAAGTATTCCATGGTTTGATACGTTCATGAATGTAATTCAATTCGGATATTACTTTTTTATACTTAGTGATGGACACATGACAGTGAAAGTGCAATCTGGTAAGGGGACAGGGAACCTGTTAACAAAGTTGAATAAGTTTCTGAATTGACGCGGTGACCTGTTGGCTTCACCAATATACAGTTCATTTGGTTACTTGGTTTTGTATAGGCCTAACATAGTACCTACCACTGTTAAATTCTATACCTACCTGTCTGATATTTGATCGAAATGTGACTTTAATAAAAGGTTAGACATGGGGTTTAAATATTGCATTGGTTTGCGTTTAGTCTCACATTAAATAGTTCAAAATAGATGAAAGAGTAACTAGGTTGATTTTTAATCGGTGATCAGATCAAGAACCTATTTTTTTAGCTCAGTTTTCGGTGGCGACCAAGTTTAAGTCAGAGTTACAATAGTTATTTGTGCAACAAGAGAGCAAAGTTGGTTTTTACTGCGAGTGTTGATTTTGAATCACGAGTCAGCGAAGGATTCTATAGTTGAATCACGAGCGTGAGCGAGTGATTCTAAGTTAGAATCCTGAGTGCGCGAGTGATTCAAATACACGAGATGCAAAAAACTTTGGTCTCGTGTGACACATACAACTTTTCACCTCAGCAGCGAGAACATAATAAATTGTTAGAGGTATATAAACGTCGTCTTTTTGTCTTTGTTGTGGTTTTCAACATTGAGTAAATACTCCATAATTGTACCTATATAACAATACAGTATCCGAAAAAGTGTTTGCACCCTTTGCTAGTCTCCATTGCTTAAAAATATCATAAGCTTTTAAATATTTTTCGCGAGACTCTTCAAGTAAGAAACTAAAATCTGCATTTTGTATTACTGCCTTAATTTGTCTGGTGTTCAATTTGTTGACTTCGTCACACTGGACTCACTCATATCATATTCAAAAATTTATTAAATAAGTACTTATTACTATTCGTATAATTTCCAAATTGCCATTATCGTGTATCAAACTCTAGATATCGAACTCAGCAGCTAGCGAAACAGAAGAAGAAAAGAATTAAAATTTGAATTCCCGCTATTTTTTAAAGATGCGTTCCGATACTGCACCCGATATTTATCACGATGTTCAAGATTGTTAAAATTATTAATAATTGTATAGATACATGTTAAACATTGTATTTTTCTACAACATTTTTACTATTTGATTACTTATATAAAAATATAATCCAATTATTAATAAAGTACCATAATTAAATTTAAAACCTTAACAGACGAATTACAATTTTAAGGTTAAGTACGTATTATGAGTATCCGAACGTTCAATCGTTCTTTTATTTTTTAGGCCTACTAGGTATAGAATTTGAAATCGAACTTAGAATCGATTTGATCTTATATCTCGCTCTTTTCGTATCGAAATGAAAGTGACAGATAAAACTGAAGTTGAAATCTTTCGAATTCAGCACATGGGAAGGATGAATGATGGCATTGTCCTCGACATTTAAAAAAAATATTTAAAAAGCTACTTTGTCTCACGCAGTGAGCAAAATCGGATTTTGCTCACTGTTTTTTAGTAGCAAAACCTGCCTGTTTGAGGTGCTGAGGTGAAAACAAAATTTCTATATTTTTAAATAATGATTATTTGTAAAATCGCTTTTTAATTAAAATCCTTGTCCCTACACATGGTTTTGTCTATGAGCTTAAAACCTCTTTGACAAGTCAGTTTCATGAAAAAAATTTGACGCGAGACCTGTCATATTCCCCGCCACTTGACGAACTACTTAAGTCCGACTAATTTAGGGCATTCGGTGTATGGAGGAAGATTTAAAATTTAACGTCTTTTATTTAATTAAACAAGAGCCTTAATTGCTTGAGCTATTAAATTCCATTTTGGCTAGAGATTAACATTTTTTAACTCCTGATCAAGTGATCACCGATTAAAAATCACCGTGTATATTTCCAAACATTACTTTACGTCAAACATAATACGTATACATAATATGGTATACGTATAAAACAGCGCCTTTATTTGATTGGCACTCTTTTTAACCCCCGACACAAAAAGAAGGGTGTTATAAGTTTGACCACTATGTGTGTGTGTCTGTCTACATAACTATGAAACGGGTAAACCGATTCGGATGCGGTTCTTTTATTTGAAAGCCGGTTTCTTGGTGATGGTTCTTAGACATGTTTAATTAAAATTGGTTAAGCCGTTTCATAGTTATCAGGTCTTTTGTAAGCTGCGGAAGGGATTTTAGACGCAGAATGGTCATTTACTTTATTTTCAAAATATGTGTGACCAAATTGCGTCGGGGGTAAAAAATAATTTATACTTATTGTATTCGTATCTTTGAAAAGTAAATGAAGGGTCATAGAAAAGAGACTGATCTAAATAACTATAAAACAAAAAGATTATTCACTTCTTATGTGCCGTATTCTGGTAAACTGTAGCGACTGGATAGCCATCAAGTCGTCAATTAGAGAAACCGCCAGTTCTACATCGCGCTATAAAAGTTTCTCAACTCGGCAGCATAAATACTACTTCCAACTCTCTTCCTTCGGACTTCGGTCCCCAGGCACACCATCTGCCTGGAGAGAGATCTCTCTATTGCAACTACCCTTAAAAAACCAAGAGCTGGGACAGTCTTTAAATTAGCAATCTATTCAGTTAGATCAGTCTATATTTCTAAACAAATGATTGTAATAAAAAATAATTGTGTTAAAAGTATTTGAGTTAAGATTTATTTAGGCAACCCTGCGGCGTTGTATGACCCCATCTAGTATGTTATTTAATTCACATTTTGATCTAATAACAGAATTAGACCGTTTCAAAACAATAAGTCTAAACTACTTACAGCATCATGCAAATTACTTATTAGTAATTAATATTACAAGTGAGTACATTATTATTAAATTTTAAAGTGCGTACCTACGTCAAGCAATTCAATAAAACGGTATCAAGAAGCTCTTTCCAAAGGTAGTAACAACATTGCCCTTAGGGGCAGAGATGACAATGGCAGTGATATTGTACAGACAAGGTGCACTACGGTGCTAGCGAGATGACAATGAGTGTCGACCACTACAGTTCACATCCAACATGGAGATCACAGCGGGCTAACAGGACAGAGCGTGCTCTCATGCGCGTCGCGCACTACATTACGTAGTGTCTACGTACCTACTTACTAAACCATTTCAATATTTTACAAAATATAAGTCAAGTTATTGTTAGAAACAGGTAAATTGGATGGAAAAGCATTTCTTATAGGTTTTAAACAAATTTATAAAAGTATAAGATTTAGCTAAAAAATAATAATTCCTAATTGTTGTTGTTGAACAGATAGAATCTACTTAGTTTTTAGTCTAGGTACCAACCACAGTAAATACCTACAATACAGAGGCTTAGTTAGGCGTGGGCCAAGCGGACTCTCGCTCACGGCCTCGCGGTCTGAGGAGTCTCACGCCTCGAATGGATCTCGTTTTTTTGCTCAATCAAAAATCCGTACTACTTTGATGTGCGGTGTGCCAGCATAGGGCCTCGCAAAATATATCTTGCCCACCCAAAATTTAGGTCCTGCATCGCCACTGGGTAGATCTTGGGAACGATAGAAAAGGGCCTCGCTGATGCGACTTCGCCCACGTCTATATTAGTCCACGCTACGCCACTGCTACAATATTACGGTTATGATTTACAGTTTAAGATTTTGTACATTTGCTTAAAATAGCGGAATAACGCCATGAGTTCTTGAAAAAAAAACAATAGGTAAAACATATTAAACATACAGCCATACCATTATATTATTAGGAAATAAGTTCGCTACCCTAGTTGGTACACTAAAGTGCGATGTTTTAAAATATAGTATTTGCCTATTTGCATATTTTTTAGTACTTATTATCCTACTATCACAGAATATATAATAAAACTAACGTACAGAATGGACACGCTCCACCCCGCACCGATTCGAGTTACCCCACCCTTCAAGGCGCAGATTGCCGGACCCCGCCGGAATCCAGAAGAGTGCGCGCGCGATGTATGTAGGCGTACGCGTGTACAGACGTCGTCGTGCTTATGTAGATTCAAGAACGCGTATTTACGTCGTGTCCGCCGCGTGCTACTGTAGTATGTTGAATGGTACTGAGGTTAACTAACATAATTTCCCAAAATGTTTTAGGAAGACGGCACCAATCATGGACATGTTAAGCACAATAGTACCCAGTAATGGACAACAAAGATTGAATGCCTTATAGCTCACCATTCATGGACTTTACTAGTTATGACAACTTCGGTGTGTCAAAATGTGTGTGTAAGTTACAATTTTTTTTACTACCTACTTATTGGACTTATTTTGATTGAGTGTGGCAGATGTTTGGCCGCTAGGATTAGTCAGGCTGCTTACAGGAAGCATTTAAATAATTCCCTAAATACTATATATAAAGATCAGATTTGTAAAATTACATCATTTTTCTAAGAGCTTTTTAAAATACGTCTGGCAAAAGTTGCCGCCGGTGGGAGAGATCTGGCAGTGTTGAATACTAATTTCTAACAATTTTCACTAAAATATACATAAACATCAGCCATCAGAAATTAAAAAAGTGAGTAGTCTTTTCACATACCTTTAGCACATGGTATCTGTAGATTGGCCAAATGGCCATCAGCCCAAGGTAGCAGGTATGATGTATGTATAGGTACGTTTAAAGTACATACCAGCACTATTTTATTTATTTCATATATTTTACTCATGAGTGAATAAGTAACATCTGACAGCTCTGGGATCTTGCTCTATTAAGCTCAGTATCATTAAGACTACTTGAAATTGGCAATTTTTTTGAGAAATGCTAACATAGAGGATATTTTATACCCGGAGAATAACGGTAAAGAAATTCTTCGCAGACTAAGTCGCTTGCAACAGCTAGCTTAGTATATTTGAACTGATAAACTAATAAAATTTCAATTCTGTGATACGTATACAACAAATAAATATTCGCTGTGATACCTATGACACAAAATGTTATCTTTATCTCACCTGGCATAATGAGTGGATTGTGCCCCTGCGCATGCTGCGTTTCGCGGTCGTTTTGATGGAGCCTAAAGTTCCTCTCCTGCTTATGGAATGCATCGTGCCTCTTCTGCGCACAGTCATGTTGAACATTAACATCTCTGCTTTTCGCAATTTTTCCATAAGTCGACGTGCTATTCTACGCACTAGACGAAACATTTTGTTTTGGCTTCACCTTTTGAAACTGCACTCTAGACCTTTTGAGACTTTGCTAATAAGATACCTATATATATTTTAGTAATGATAGGAAAGATGTTTTTACTCAATGAATATAGGCACCAGAGTAAGGATGGTGGAAAAAGCACAAGTGGGCGACAATTGGTGGTGTGTTTGTACGGTCACGTCATATTTAGTAATGATAGGAAAGATGTTTTTACTCAATGAATATAGGCACCAGAGTACGGATGGTGGAAAAAGCACAAGTGGACGACAATTGGTGGTGTGTTTGTACGGTCACGTCATATTTAGCAGCTGCTAACTTATGGTTGGATTCCTACGAGAGCCATTGTTACAATGAATGGAAGGCCTTTTTATTATTCTTCAAGTACGCAACGAATCCAAACCTAGACTAAAGCACGTTGACTTTACAACCAAAATGTAAACTCGTATTTATCTTGGGGCAATCAATGTGCCACTTTTATCTAAATGCATGCTTGTGTACAACAATCGATGGATTATGTAGAGCTTAATCAAATAATCAGTAATTTATGATTTGAATTAGTGTATTGTGTTACCGACAATGTGTTTCATTTAGGCATTGTATGAATAAAATTTTAATTGGTATTGGATATTTAATTAGATTAAGTATTGTTTTAATAAATATGTATCAGGGCCATGTTTGCAATATCTGAAACTTTATTTTTTTAAGTATAGTGCATTAAATGTAAAAAAAACCATTTGTGATAGATAAAAGAAAGAAAGGGAAAAGGGTTGATTTATTTTATGTACATCGACGTGGCAAAGATCAGGCAATGGAAGTCATAAGTTATAAATATATAAATAAATAAATACCTATTACGTACGGGACACTTGACGGTGTCAAGTTGACGCCAATTCATGGATTTAAAATACCTAACCTGGACTGAGTACTAACTTTTATTAGTCAATCAAAAGTGACCCATATTACCAAGCCATACAGTTTAATAATGGCAACTAGAGACAGCGGTCCGAGAGATAACAACAAACTAGAGAAACTAGAGAATTACTCAATCCAGGTTAGGTATTAAGTCAATGCGCCAAATGACCTAGTCCCAAAGTAAGCAACGCTGGCGTTATGGGTAATTACTAGGAAACGGATAAACATACTTGAATAGATAGGTACTATCTCAGACTCGAAAAAAATATTCGTGTTTTTCATCTATCTATATCTACCTCTATACATATAATAAATCTGTAACAAGTCGGTGTCTGTACATTGAAGATATTTGAGAAAAACTGTCACTAGGGCTATTTACTAGCGCAATAGAACCCAAAACAATGTTTTTTAGAATTATTGTCTGTTTGTCTGTGCGTTTGTGCGCGCTAATCTCAGAAACGGCTTAACCTAGAAGGATGCGGTTTCTTGGATTAACATATAGTGTTGTTTCATTTGAATGGGTTCACAAATAAGAAAGATACGTCTATTTTAAGAATTTATAGAACAGTTTTTAGAAGTAGTGACTTGGGAGTAGATACGGTGGTGAATGTGAACGCGGGTGTGCGGGGGGGGGGGGTTCGGTGGGGGGTCGGTGAGGGGGGGGATTGCGGGGGGGGATTTTTTTTTATATCGAGGAACTAAGGAGAGCCATAATTGATGAAAAAGCAAATTGGATAAAAAAAATAAGCTGCCCAAATTACTAATTCCACGCGGACGGAGTCGCGGGCAAAAGCTAGTACATAATAAATCTACCCCGACCGGGGATCGAATCCAAGACCTGAAGCTTCGTAGTCAGGTTCTCTAACCGCGGTCGTCTAAATCTAAGTTATATGCCTCAATTTTAGCTAACAGACAATAACCATTATCTGATCTTCGCCGCGTCGCTGTATTGAACTAAGGTGGGGTTATTTATTATCAGGGCCACATCAGGCCGTTAAACTAATACGTAAACTATTCATTCGGATCACAATGAATAGAGTTATCAAAGAAGATAAAATACTGATAAGGACAGGACGACGATGACGTTTTAATTTGTAACTGTATTGTGACACCGCCGTGGACTCGTTTCGGTGGTCCCTAACTAGACCTTCCAACGTCTCAGGTCTCGATGCGCGGTTAAACGCTTCTAAATAGAGCTCAGCTATTGTGTTTATTTTTTTTAAATCACCATTCCAATCTTGTTAAAATCTGAGTAATAGAAAAGTTACCAAACTTATATAGGTACCTAATATTTTTCTCAAATGGTTGAAAATAAAAATTTCAATGGTAATTTTGTAGCAATAGTCAAGTACATTGATTTTCACCATATAAGAGTGGTATTTTCGAGGGTTTGATTTCAAAAATCGTTTCCTCAGCTATCTGCTGATGTCGCTAATTGTTTGGGGGATGAATGAAGCATTATTTAATCTAAATAAATAAATATAAATAATAAATACATATTGTATATGTACTATAAGTTGATTATGTATAACTATAAATTAAAAATTTTAAAAACCCCCACCGCAATTATGTCACACGTATGTTTGAACATAAAGTAAATGCTCATTATGTGTCTAAGATCCCTTCCGCAGCTAACAAAAGAGCTGATAACTTTGAAACGGCTGAACCGATTTTAATAAAACATATCTAAGAACCATCGCCAAGAAACCAGCTTTACAATAAAAAAACCGCATCCAAATCGGTTCACACGTTTACGAGCTATGATGCCACAGACAGACACACACACACACACACACACACACATACATAGCGGTCAAACTTATAACACCCCTCTTTTTGTATCGGGGGTTAAAAATGTTAAACGTGATCAGTGATCACAAATATCTGACCCATTTAATATTATATTATTGATGGTAATTGTACCCAACCGCAGGTAGGTATTGTTTAGTTAGTCAAGACAGTTTTTTTTTTATAGAGTGGGGATTTACTAGGTTTCTAACAGCAAAAAAATTAAATAGGTATAGTTCAGGTTTCTTATAGCGCTTAATTGACAGAAAAAGTCGATCTCGTAAGTTTTGTTTTTACTGGTTTACCTACTTATTTTTACTGTTAGATACTTAAATTATAAATGTCATTATATTTTTAAAACTGAAGTTGACGATTTAGCCACAGAAGGTAAAACTGTATGTTATTGTTAAATATGAACTAAATCGCAACAAGTAGATACCCTAACTGATCTAAGTATCGTGTTAATCGAATATCTATTCCGCAGTTTTGAGAGGCCATATTATATAAAAAGGATATGCTTAATATAGAAACAGTATTCTTTATTGCGCCTACTTAATAAATAATGACGCTTAGTAAGCTATGAATGAGTTAAGTTAACCTATTCATCAAACTGTGAGTGAACTCATAGATTGTTTTTTCCATACAACTGAACAGGAAACAGAACATGTTTAACACTGTCTTGTCTTGTTAGGTACTACTTACGCTTTAAAAACTTTTAATTGTAAATAAAACGATATATCCATATAAAGCATTTTATGACGCAAGATACGATATCATTTTTTTAATTTACCCCGATGATTGCAGAAAGTTTTAAAATATACATGGTGATGTCGTATTCGTGGCCATATTTTTTGCATGCAGGCAGCACCGGTATCGTAACGCGCGGCCTCACCTTATCGCCGTCGAAAGTTGAAGACCTTTCTGTGGAAGTAGGCCCGAGGCGCACCATCTCTATACATTTCATAGTTTGCATTTATGTTAGTTCTCAGGCACTGCACGATAGCGAACTGCACTGTAATGTGTCGCACGTCGCTATGATGCACCAGAAAAACACGACGGCCACATTGGCCAAAGCTAATTTAGAATCACCCACGCGATTACAAGGTTTCGTAACTAAACACTGAACGACGGCTTGGTGAGCGTCGGCTTATAAACAAAGTTCGTTATAATTGACGGTCGGCCGGTTTAACGAGCGCGTAGTTATCACGGAAACAATCGCCAATGATGTGTGCAGCTGACGGTCAGCGGAATTAATGGCTGACGTCCAAATGTTTTGAATAACATGCAGCGACTAAAGCGGCGGGCGGGCACGGCAGAGTGCCGCTGCTGGGAGACTGCGCGCGCGCGGCGGCGCGGCGGCGGCTCGCGACCACCGTCTACCCATACGTGGAAAACGAATTCATTCTGCCTGCTGGCCAATTATTATTTGATCTTTTTATCCAATACACCAGATCATAATGATATGGGGGTTTCCAGTGGGTATCTACATATTTAAATTACTTGCATCTTAAAATTCATTACATACAAAATGTTTCGGTATTTAAATCCTTGGAGTTATTTAATTTTTGTTCACCTTACTTACGTCAAAAAATGCGCTTGACTCTAGAATTCTAATTTAATTAAAAGTAATCTTAGTACCTTTGTACTTATTCTGATCGTTCGTTACCAGCACGTCAAATTGTAAAGTGATGACTGATGTGATGAATGAGTTGACAAATTGATCGCAGTTAGTGAAATGCATGCATGGTAAAAAATGATTGGAAAGGCGCGAATCACTGACGACATTGAATGGAATGCGAGCGAGTCGTGGCGCTCGAGGCTCGACGACGCACAGTGACTGCGACGGTGTCGACGCGCCGCGTATCCGGATTAACGGAACTCCGCGCTCGGCGACGTGCGGTGAAGCCAGCCGCCGGGAAAGGTTTGCGTCAACCCATTTGCCAGCGTTCGCTAACACTGCTAGGTTTAAGGTTATTTTATGAATATTCATTCTAAAGACGTGTATAAAGGTTAATACATAAAATAATATTTAATAATACAGCGAAACAAATAACAACTCAAAATACAATTGGATGTCATCCGAGTCCATTGTAGCCTTTTACTAACCTTGTCGAGAATTATTGAAATATTGTAAATAAGTAAACCTTGGCACGATTATAGATATCTATTTGCTTTATGATCTCTACTTTAACCTGTGAACTGTGCAGTGCATGAACACTGATCAAACCACCAACGGTGGTTGTATATAACAAATCCTCAATAGCCACTCAGTCTCAGCAATTTACAAAATAGAGTGTCTGCCGGTTAGGTTAGTTAGAAGACAGATATATATGACGTATGACATGCAAGATGGTAGAAAGGTAGAAGTAGTAGGTAGTACCTAGTGACTTAAGATACCTACCTGATTAATATTTAAACCTTTAAAAAAATACATACTTTGTACGTGTGCATTACAAAAATAATTCGCACCAATTGATAATGATGGTTATATAGTGCTAGATAATCTCTTATAGATCCAATAAACGTTGTCATTAGGCGAACAAATACTAAAAAAAAAATTAAAATCTCCAAAAATACTACGAGAATAACTAAAATCTGTATATTTAATAAAAAAGTACCTACTAAAGGCGCTACCACGAAAATGAATGATATTTCTATTTATTACAACCACCATACTTATAAATCATTTATACACAACTTTCCCAGACTAAAAGTAAGTACAATAAGAAAAAGGAAACAAAAAGTATACAAAATAACGATAATTAGGTATAACTAAAACGTATTATGAAAGGTGGTCCACCTTAGGAAAGGTTCTAAAGATACTGGCAGCGTTTCCTTTTTGAATAGCTATTAAGCTAATTCTTTGTCCGGGGAAGCTGCCAGCTCTTCGGTCTCCTGTGATGAAATAAGTAAATCAAAATCTTTAACACGAAACTACCGTGAGACTCACTCATAGCGAAAATAAACGGATCACCCACGTCTTAAAACGAGTTTAACTCGAGATGTTTCGGGCTAATCCGTAGCCCTTCCTCTCGAAGTCGCACGTCACGGCGGCTGCCAAACGCGCACTGCGTGCTACTGCCCTGGTCGCACGGCTACTCGACGCAACTGACAGCGACACACAACTACCCCCGTTTTCATCATCACTTTTATTGTCATTGTCAAATGTAGGGTAGCACACAACACTAAACATCACTTTGTAAAGGTTCGCTCACACTCACCGTTGACGCAGTACGAACATTCAACACTGTTTTCCAACTCGGGGGTCTGACCAACCACTATCCCGGTTGAAATTTGGATGACGACCAATCTCAATGGCTTCACGCACCTTCCGCGGAAAGAAAAACTTTTCTCTCGCAAGTACGGAAGCCTTATCAAAACGAATGTAGTGCGTCGAGGCAGAGTCCATTAAGTGTTCGGTCACCGCAGACCCCTTGTCTTGCTTTTTCATAGTGCGTATGTGCTCAGATAACCTTGTGGAAACATTACGTCCAGTCTCTCCTTTATAATTCTTGACACAGGAACATGGAACCTTATATACTCGGGGCCACTAAAGGGCTCCCTAACCTTCGGTGAACGCACCAACTGCCTGAGCTGCATATGAGGCCGGTAAATCGACTTGATGCTGTATCTTCGGCGTAACTAAGTGCCCGATTTTATCCGTTACCCCCTTTATAAACGAAGAAGGGCTACGGATTAACCCGAAACATGACGAGTTAAACTCGTTTTAAGACGTGAGTGATCCGTTTATTTCACTATAAATCAGAATCTGTTTAAAAACTAGGTTTTTAGCCCTTTATGGAGACTCTGTAGTGTGGAGTTTACTACTACTACTAGGAGTTTAGCCTATTTACTAAGAAGGGATCCAACGGAAATCAAAAACACTCTTCAATCAAGAGTAATTATCATCTATTTCAAATAATAACAAATTATTTACTTAAGTAGTAATTTTATGCTTTATAAGTGAGTGAAATTAGACTTGCAAAATTCGACCTAGACCAACTAACAAACAGACCTTGCAAGTTAAAGAAAATCTTGTAATACAATAGCGATCAAAAGCGTTTTGATATACATATAAAATTCTTTCAGTATGTTGATGAATACATCTTATGACCTTTTACTTGTTACGTTTCCACTTATTGTTAGATTACTAAACCTATGTTTAGAACTTAGAATAAAAACTGACGATTATACACGCTTCAGTTGGGTCAAAAGTATCTTGACACTTATAAAAAACGATGAGTAAAACATCCCCAAACCATTGCATTACCGCCAGCATGCTTGACTGCGGGTATCTGGTATCGCACATCGTGTCTTTTATTATGGGGACGAGGCATATACTTGATAACGTCGGATGATGATGTCATTAAATTAAACTTGCTCCCGTCACTCCATAAAACGTTTGACCAATCGGCACTTGTCCACGACTTATGTTATGATTATGACGAATCGCGAATGGTAATCGGGATGCCTTTTTCTTTGGCTTTGCTCTGTTAGACGTCGTTTATTAGTAGAAACATAAACATTTACGCTATAGTTTTTTTTTAGTTGATCTTTAATTGTTACTGCACTTTTCCACGGATTTTCTACGGCAAGCTTTTTTTTTTTTATTGTAATAAATTAGTTCCAGAAGTAGATTAGTTGCAGAAGCCGTTTTTCGTTGATGTCCGCTTCTAGGTTGATTTGTGACGGTGTTTCGAGCCTTGAACTGTTCATTCCAAACACTTATCACTTGCCGTGATACACCAAAAGATCGCGAACCCTCAGTTTGCAACTCACCCTTCTTAAGTACAGCCCCGCAACGGCATGCTTGAAATCATTAGAATATTCTTTACGGTTTGCCATGTCAAGAGAAGTCTCCAGCAGTAATTACTTACAAAATCTTCTGCAGGCCCGGTCCTTAATAGAGACAGCGTCAAAATATTTTTGAACCCATGGGATAACCCATATCTTTTAATTTAATAACACAATTTAAGCTCCCACGCAAAGAACGTCATACACTCATCGCTAGATAAGTAAGTAAGCCGAAGATTACAATTAGGATTTTTAGGCGTCACAGTGTTTTACCTGTCTTTGTAGCCCAGGCTTACCGTTTGACACTCAACAAATAAATTTAGTATGACGCTACACAAAAACCAAGAGGGTGGAAATGAGAGGAGAAATAGTACATTGTGCATCGAGGGCCGTTAGTAGGGGATTACTAACGAGTGTCTATTAAAAGCCCTTACTGTCCGTGATACACACAATGATTTTCATCACATTGCGAGGAAAAAAATCCACAAATAAAATTATTTTGTCTCTAAACACTTAAATTGAATAAAATAATGGCTACCCCCAATACAGATTGCTACTTTTTTCCAGTCATCTACCATAGATAATGTAAACTGTGTTTAGTTTAGAATTCGAATGGTCATACGGCCAGATTCTGCAAAATTATTAAAAAAATATTTATTAAAATTATTGCAAAACTATTTGATATAAATTTAAAATACATATAAAAATAACGAAGTTTCATGAAGCGTAGATAAGTTTTGTGTTGAAAAAATTGGGTTATAGCTAAGTTTTAAAGATATAAATAAAACGTTGGCTGTCTTGAAACCCCCTTAGTCTGATACGAAAATAGTAGTATTAGTCTGATCGAGTTTTAAAACTAAACTTAGAACTCCCTTGGGAGGAAAAACTGTAAGTAAATCCATAACTCCCTTAAGGACAAATTAGGCCATTGTCATTTAGTATACAGGCATGGAATAACACCATTAACGAGCAAGTGTGAAGAAAAATTCATAATAATTTAGTGGTTAACGAGTCTGACAACACAGGTATAGTATTACAAATAGTAAGTATATCAAACGCTGTTATGCAAAAAGTCTGATCAAAATTCATACAAAACTGACGTGCCTACATGTATTGTTTTAACTTTCGCAAATTTTAGTCATAATACTACTACTTATCACTCCCGGGACTTATTTGAAAAAGTGTTTAAATTATCTCAACGTTTCACCCACGTGTATACTGATTCGGTAGGACCTCAGGTTAGGTACAACCTCTTTTAAACTAAATTTACTTATTATTACAATAATAACTGTACCTAGTTCACAACAGCAGAGCAGCGCGTGACAAAGTGGTATTACCTTTTTCGCGCACCAGTGGTTCCCGACACTGCGGCACCAGAATGCACTTGGCTTGCGTTTGAACCCGCCTAGCGCATAAATCATACGTTGTGTTATGTCGGAGCAATGAGTTCGCGGCAGGCTCTCAATTAGCAACGATTAACATCTTGACTGGACAGAATAATAACAATGATAAACCCGTTAAACTTCAATTGAAACATTACATTGGGTATTAACGCGAAATGCAAATTGGTATCATCAACATTCATCACTTAGGTGGTTGACAGAAGCAGTCCGGATATAGATCAGCACGACTAGCATGGCTCTCTGAGGTGGCTGACAGAAGCAGTCCGGATATAGACCAGCACGACTAGCATGGCTCTCTGAGACTCGATTTGGTGCTTTTGGACTTATTTGGGTTCCGGAATAAAAATGGCAAAAAAATAACCCTTATTTATAGTATCGCCATATCTGTCTGTCTGCCCGTACGTCCGTCCATACGCGGCTTAGCTGAAGAAAAGCTCGTTCCCACTATGTCGTGTGTCGGTCCGTATTTTAATCGGGCGTTCCAGTGGCAGAACATTTTATATGATAGCTAATTTTGTGTCGGATCCAACAAAAAATATCGTGTGTTTTGTCAGCCCTCGTCCGGAAATCGTGTAAAGAAGCCTCGAAATGACTGCTGTCGTGGCTGACAGCCGACTAGTGTGAACAGAGGAGCCGACACCCGAAGAAAATCGGAATCCGACACACGACATAGTGGGAAGGACCTCTAAGAAACCTTAGAGAAAGCTGTAATTTTTGGATATATTTATGTAGCAATTATCCCAACAAAATGGTAAAATAAAATGTAGATTTTTTTATGGTAATTCCCATAGACGTAAAGTGGGGGTGATTTTTTCCTCGTCTTGCCTTATAGTGTGCTATATCGTTGGATAGGTCTTTTAAAATGGGGTTGTGAAGACGATTTCTCGATAAAGTGATACGTTTGCGAAAAATCCAGCTTTAAGGCTGCGTATCCACCGGAGCTGTGCGAGGATGCGTTGCGAGGGATGTGTTTGTCATGAACCAGTAGAAACACTTCATTTACTTATCTGTTACGGACAGCCATCCCGCGACTAAGTTAATTAATATACTTAGTCGTAATTAACTTTTATTTAGATTTAAGTATTTAAGTTTTTAAAATAAATCGAAATTTTCCGACGATTTTTGCGTCCCTAGCCCATGTATAATAATAAAGAGAAAAATCCCGATATACATGGGCTAGGGAACTTCGAGCCCTATCAATAGCGATTAAAATAATTAAAATATGTACATTAATTATCGAACCGACCGAGACCGAGATAACCGACCGAGCGATATCGAAAATTCCCGGCGCGTCGAGCATAAACGCGTCGGGAATTATAGCTAATAGGGCGAGGGCAGCCTCCTTGATTTAGACTATAAAAGGAGGCGCCTTCGCCCGATAGTCAGTTATAGTATTAATCTTCCCAGGTGAATTTTTCGCTTCGAGCCCTTTATCTTTCAAAACAAACGGTATCGTCATAGTATTAAGGTTCAAATTTAATGTAATGGCTCGATGCGAAAAATTCACCTGGGAAGATTTATACTATAGCAGTCAGCAGCCTCCTGGAACAGTCAGAAACCGAACCGAACCCGACTACAAGCCGACTACCAGCATCCGACCCAGCGACGACACCGACACCGAGCATTCGCCAGCGAACATACGACCCCAGCACCGAGTTCGGACTGAACATTCGCCCACGAACCCACGACCCCTGCTATGTATCCCGGACTCCGATTCCGATACTACGCATTACGACCCGGCTTTGCTTATCTGACTCCGATCCCGCTTACCCCGACGACATTGGCTGCGCTATACTGACACGGTTAACTCGATTTAAGATAAGAACTAGAAATCGATTCGAATACAGTCCACTTTACCGAACCGTGCGTTTCACTTTTCTCCCACCGACGTTCGACCACATTATCCTTGTAAATGAAGTGTTTCTATTGGTCCATAACAAACACATCCCTCGCAACGCATCCTCGCAAATCTCTCGTGGAAACGCAGCCTAAAGCGGCAATTTTTGTTGAAGACGAGCGTCCCTCCCCCTTCCCTTTAAAACCTAAACCGTTGGTAAGAAAGTTTTGAAAATCATTATAATGGGAGCAAATACCTCAACTGGAAAACTATTACGGCTAAGTTTGGTTGAGAATTATTAGCCTACTTTGGAAATCTCGTACAAATTCCTTATAAAATTACTTGTTTAATACGGATTGTATAAATAACAGTAAAATTATGGGAATATAAAATATAGACAAAGTTGACGTTCAAATAACAATAGGTACAACAGTTAGTAGTGTGCGGCGCTTGGTGAAGGCGATTACGGCACGCAAAATAGTTATGCAAGGAATTTTTCGTAACAGCTACGGAACCCTATCCAGGGCATGTCCGACTCGCTCTTGGCCGATTTTTTAACTTGCCATAGCAGGAGGTATAAAAAATCCTTACTAACCTACAGCTTGTTATGCTAAAGGTACCAGCTGTCTTGACTGGATTGTCTTATCAGTCACATATAGAATAGTAGCCAGAAGGGTATATATAGTATAAAATCTTCCCAGGTAAATTTTTCGCTTCGAGCCATTACATTAAATTTAAACCATAATACTATGGCGATACCGTTTGTTTTGAAAGATAAGGGCTCGAAGCGAAAAATTCACCTGGGAAGATTTATACTATAACTTAGGTATAGCCCCGGGCAACTATTTGTTATGTGAGGTCTGTCACTGAGAGCGCTCTTGTTTATATTAAGTAATATCAGTAACTCTTTAAAAGACATTCAAATTGACCTGAGCTCCGATTGTAAGTGACAGCGAAATCGATTAATACAATCACATTATCAATTAAATATGTTTTCAATCAACTAGAGCATTTTAGTCGGATAATTATTAAATAATCATGTGTTAACCTACATACTACTGACGAACGGAAATTTGTTTCCAGGTTTGGAAATAAGTTCCAATGAAATTCCACAACATGGCTGCGTCTCACATAATAATAATAGTTAGGGTTAATTATTTTGCGTTCTATCTGCACTATGATCTTATTACTCTTTAAACATACGTAACTACGTATTACATATTTTATTGAAATACAGACCCTCATTAATCATTAATCTCGTTACAGAAAATCTCAAATGGTATATTTAAAAGGCTTTTATAAACCGGCCAAGTGCGAGTCGGACTCGCGCACGAAGGGTACCATTATCTATTAAAACGGCAAAAAAATCACGTTTGTTGTATGGGAGCCCCCCTTAAGTATTGGTTTTATTTTAATTTAATTATTTATTTTTGAGTAAATATATAACTAAATATTCTGTGAATATTTCATGCGTCCACCTGTTACCGTTATCAATATCGAGCCTGATTATGAGTGCCTGGGTAACGAACCGACATATTCAATTAGTGTGTAATTATATTCTATACCAGGGTAAGGGATATATGTATTTCTCCCACATAGTATTTCACAAAAAAATGCATAAAGGTTTCGGAAAGTATAAGGTTGCATAACCTTACAACATTTAAAATCTAAAAATATCAAAAAATTTATCCCGACTTCTCTGCTTTTAATTCTTACTATTATCTGCTTTTAAGTGCTAACTGAAAAAGTATTTGATGATGATGACTATTCGCGACTGGCTACTTCTTAGACTCAGCTATCACTTTAAATTTGTCTGTATATCTATCTACCTATCTTTCTATTTTCAGCCACTGAGTAAATTACATGACTGCATAAAAAGTTTAGTTTTAGGAACTAAGCAACAACATAAATCGTGACCTCGAGGAAAAAAACGATACAACGGAATAAACCTAACATGGGCAAGGTTGTCAAGGTTACATAATATTAGTCGAATATAAACTTAAAACTAGTAGTACATATTCATAAACAGAACCAGTTGACCCTTCACGCAGCGCAAGTTATTTATCTATCATAGCACGAGGAGACGACTGCAACGTACCCATGCGACGGAAATATCACTTCAAAACTGGTACAAAGGTACATAATATATGTACCATTAAAATATAGAGCGTTGTCAAATTAAGCAGTATGCTACTGGAGTTGGTTATTACTGCCGCACACAAAAGAGTTTGATGCTCAATTATGTCAAGACTGAATACAAAATGAACATTACCAGGCAGAGGGCACTTATTTATATCCCCACCAGAAATCCGCTATGAATTGGAAATAGACGTAATATGTGATGAAGATGAGTAATAAATTTCTGACTGTACATTATTTCGTCATCAATGCGTCATCAGTTAAAAAGTCTTAAAATTATTTTTGCCAAAGATTTGGACTCTTTGGATTTGGCTCTAAAACTTGCATCGTAGATGTAGGCAAAGCAACCGCCAGACTGAAAAGGGACTGAGCTGGCCATGTCTGCCGCATGCACCCAGAGAGGTGGGCGCGGGTTACCACTCAATGGGTGCCCCAGGAAGGTTATCGGCGCCGCGGCAGGCCAAGGCGAAGATGGCGGGATAACCTAGACACGTCCTCGAGGGACTGGTCAAACACAAGTGCAGACAGGCCGAGTTGGAGGTCCAGGGGAAAGGAAAAAATTTGGACTCTAATGATATAAACAGGAAACTGTTCAGCATGTAAATGGCGGTTAATATGTATAATATATGTATGTCTAATGTATGTGTGTATACCTACTATGTATTGTTACAAGGAATAATCTGGGTAATTCCACCGTAACTTACGTTATTTAGGTACCTACATTTGAAGCGAAGTTGCGAATTTCAATTTAATATAATAATGATACTAGCTGTTGTCCGCGGTTCCGTCTACGAAGATTAGGTTTATAAAAAATAGCCTACGACCTATTCTCAGACCTACCGAGTACAGAGAAAAAGTTTCATAAAAATCGGTCAAGCCGTTTCGGAGGAGTTCGATAACAAACACCGTGACACGAGATTTTTATATATTAGATATGTATACAGAGAAATTCGTATCGACTTAGGTATAACTAACATAACTTGCCTAGTTTTACTTATTTATTACTATTACCATAAAACAATTATTATAAAAAATATATTTATTATGTAATTTTATATTTTTTATGGATGTTGGCGCCTTAATGTACCTATTGGTCTTAGAGAAAGATTTTACTTTTGCATTAGATCATAAATAGTTATTTATGATACAAGTGCGGAAAATAGGCTATTCCCAACGAATGGCGGAGATCTAAACAAACGAGCGAAGCGAGTTTGGTTTAGCCGACATGAGTTGGGAATTTCCTACTTTCGACACGTATATCATACAACATTTTACAATGCATATGCTCGGAAAGTGCCTCTTGACGCGAGTCAACATATCTATAGAAAGTTAGTCATCCCAGCACACTTTCGCAAGTGTGAAAAAAAATTGTATGGATTTTACTTTCCACACGCGTGCGGAAAAGTAACTTTTTAAATTGCCAATTCTCAAAAAGTTGTGTCCAATCTAGTGTTTAAAAAATAAGACTAGAGAGTTGTGTCTTCATAATTCAGCTTTGCACAAATAAGAAAATGTTTGATGCAACCAAATGAATATTTACTGATAAAATAATAAAACAGATTGTTTTAATATTAAAACACACAAATTTTAATTTCGTCAAAAGTTTTGAAATAAAAAATTTAGTACTAAAATAATTCCTTGAGTCCATTTCGGACCGTACGATATCTGCGCTTTCAGTTCGCGCGCATGGCGTAACACGAACCAATCATGTTTACCCGTTCGCGCCTGTCAACCAATGAGCTTTCAGTGTGCGCGCATGGCGTAACACGAACCAATCACGGTTACCCGTTCGCGCCTGTCAACCAATGAGTTTTCAGTGCGCGCGCATGGCGTAACACGAACCAATCATGGTTCGTTCCGTTCGCGCCTGTCATGAAAACCCGCCACAATAATGTTCATGAATTCAGTCCGGAGAATTAATTTAAGTTTACTAAATTAAAATGGAGAGTTCAAGTGATGAATTTACATAGGACTTAACGCCGCCTGACGTCCTAGACCAAGCACAAAATTAAATGTGATAGCCTCCTGCTGACTAAACCGATGCTGAAATATGTAAAACATCTACGAGACTTTCCCTCAATGAAAGGTAAATAAGAACGCAACATCTTTTTCCGAAAATGTTTATGAGCGCGCGCAGACAGAGAGCGGTCTGGAGTTCCGAGTTCAGAGTTCAGCGTTCTTTCGAATGTACTGAGTCTCTTACGATAACGCACACAGCAGGCGACTGGAACTCTCAAGCGATGAAAACACAGAACTCTGAACGCGGAACTCGGTACTCCAGACTGCTCTCTGTATGCGCGCGCTCTTAGCCCCAATTTTTTTCCTCGCTTAATGCATTGTAATAGTTATTTGTTATACAAGGGGGGAAAGTTGTATTTTACCTGCGAGTGTCCATTTGAAACACAAGCTATCGAAAGGATTCTATGATTGACCACGAGCGAAGCGAGTGGTTCAAAAATAGAATCCTTTCGATTGCGAGTGTTTCAACACACGAGACGTAAAATAACTTTTCACCCGTGTATAACACAAAACTTTTCACTTCAATACAGCGAGGAAAATAAGAAAAAGGGTTTGTACTATCAATTATTATTTATTTATTCACTCAAAATAATTAATTGAAAAGTTTTGACTTAAGTTTCTTTTTTATTATTTCGGATGCGTTTTGTTCGCACATCGACTTACTTGGACTGTCAGAACATTTTATCCGTTTTTGCAACAAGAATGAAGGTTAATGTTGAATGCTGATATTTATGAATTAAAATAAAGTTGTAAGACTGTATTTAGTGTTTTTTACTCGATGCAATTCATTAATTGTGATGTTAAAAATTCAGCACTTTTAACGTTTTACGTTTTGTTAGCTGTCAAATAAATATCACGTAAGCTGCCTTCAAATGTCAAAACTCTTTCTTCACATGTGGATAAAAAGCGATTTTCTCAATAGATGTCAAACAAACAAAAAGGGCTTTCCGAGCTAGTGAGGTGAAAAATATATTTTATGCAGCCTACGTTCAACATAGATACGAAAGTTTTACGAGCATGAGGAGTGATAAAGTCATTTGAACAGTAAAGGATACTAGCACTTTCTAGAAGAATTGCGACGCGCTCGATGTACGAGGACAATAGAAGTTAAAACAAATTATATAATTATTTAGACAAGTGAACAATACCATTTCAAGAACTTTTCATTTTTTTAACACCTGAAAATTACTACAGGAATCGAAAGAGTTTCGCCTCCTGAACACGGAAAAATATTTATTATAATTTATTTCTCCATATTTAAAAAAATACAACAAGTTTAAAAAAACATATATGTACCTACTTACCATTACTGCCACAGAATAGATATGTTTCCTTTACCCTTTTCACTAGAAAAAAGAGCTGTCATAAAATTTCTCGTTTCAGCGGCTCTATTCGTTTAAAATTATGACAGCTCTTTTTTCTAGTGAAAAGGGTAAAGGAAACATATCTATTCTGTGGCAGTATTGGTAAGTACATATATGTTTTTAAATTTGTTTTATTTTTTAAATATGGAGAAATAAATTATAATAAATATTCTTCCGTGTTCAGGAGGCGAAACTCTTTCGATTCCTGTAGTAATTTTCAGGTGTTAAAAAAATGAAAGGTTGTCAATTCTGGAACGTTCACATACATACATAACTTTTTGTAATTGCATACTATGTATGTATATTGTTTTATGATTGTGATTAATTCGCCGTTCAATCGCGAGTGCGTGCAGTGGCAAACACAATGAGGCGCAGCTCAGAAGGCCAGCCCATAATATATACGAGTAGGTAGGATTACGCACACTCTACACAAACGAATATTCTTTAGGGGAGAATATTCATTTTATGCCAATCACCGCACGGCAACACTGTTTCAAAAGGTTAAGTTGCCGTTTCGATTTCAGTTTGATTAAAATAGTAATTGGCGGGCTCAAATTTTAGGTTGCATTTATTTATTAATTATTAACAACGCTATTTATGGAATACCGAAATACCGAGTGTAGAGAAAAAAGTTTCATAAAAATCGGCCAAGCCGTTTCGGAGGAGTTCGGTAACAAACACCGTGACACGAGATTTTTATATATTAGATATGTATACAGAGAAATTCGTATCGACTTAGGTATAACTAAGTACTACTTCATCACATCACCTGTGAATGTTTAAGAATTTTCTAGACGGCCGGATAGCCTAGTTGTTAGAGAACCTGACTACGAAGCTTGACGTCCCGGGTTCGATTCCCGGTCAGGGCAGATTTTTGTGTGAAAAATACGAATGTTTGTGCTCGAGTCTTGGATGTTTAATATGTATTTAAGTATGTATTTATCTATATAAGTATGTTTATCCGTTGTCTAGTACCCATAGTACAAGCATTGCTTAGTTTAGGACTAGGTCAATTGGTGTGAATTGTCCCGTGATATTTTTTTTTTTATATATTCCCCTTATATTTTTTGCTTTAGCGCTCCATGGGTCAAATGTCATTTGCACTGCACAACACAAGTCAAGATCATTATTATTTATAAGTCAATGTCACCCTTAGTGACATTTGCGTGAACTAGATAGATAAAATCAGCACAGTTTGTGGTCAAGCACTAGTAGGGATGAGAGATAGGCAAATTAAATAACAAGCTCATATACAAAA
This sequence comes from Archips xylosteana, assembly GCA_947563465.1. Lineage (NCBI taxonomy): Eukaryota > Metazoa > Arthropoda > Insecta > Lepidoptera > Tortricidae > Archips > Archips xylosteana. The sequence goes on from OX387343.1 coordinate 18,163,504, forward strand.
TAAAAAAATCCTCAAAATATATATGATTTTATATGAAATATTATTATTTATTACTTTAAACTTCGATTTTTTTTCGGTGTGGAGGAAATTGTAAATATAAAATATATATCTAAAGTATGCGGACGAAGAGCTCAAAAAGATCCACACAAGTTCTTGATTAGCCCCGAACAATAAAATAGTGCTTTCGTTAAGTTATTAGGCTTGATGCTAAAATTAATATAAATTGTCAGATTTTCCATCTTAGACGTTGTCTTGTCTTAGACGTATAATGACAATTTCTAAATAATTTTAATTATTACCTACAAATAAAATGGTTAATGAAACCATTAAGTTTTTATAATGATTGTAATACTGATGATTTTAAACTAACTACTTAGTTATAACTATTTTAACAATCTTAAATACCTCGTGAAAAAAGTTTTTTTTTTTACCGAAGTAGTTTTTTTGGAAATAAGATTTAGGGAGACGGTCTATATTATGGGAGACGATGAAGCGGTTTGATATTAAACACGTGAATATTTGCTGGGATTAAGCATTTTGACAGTTTACAATTTTTGTTTCATGCTTGAATCAATATCATACATAACGGTCAAAATGCTTGACTCAGTTAAAAATCTACGTGACTGATGTTAAAGCTGCTGGACCGTGTCCGAACTCCTTTAAAATTATGATGCATTAAGAAGAGAAATGTAAATGATACTGTATTTCATTGTCAAAATTAATGAAAAACAAAATCATGATACCTACATGGTACGTCAAAGATAACTTTTTCTTTTAAAATTTTGTTACAGAATTTGCTATTAGGGTAGTTTTCAAAAAATGTTTACATAGTTAACGGCTTAATCAAAACAAAAATCACGATCGCTATTGTTGTGTAACGAAAGTTAGTCAAAGTATAGTATAAATCTTCCCAGGTGAATTTTTCGCTTCGAGGCCTTATCTTTCAAAACAAACGGTATCGTCATAACATTAAGGTTCAAATTTAATGTAATGTCTCGAAGCGAAAAATTCACCTGGGAAGATTTATACTATATATGGGTAACTCCGTTACACAAAAATAATTAATTAAATTTTGTTTTTAATTAATCCCTTAATTGTGTACAAATTTTTTGAAAACGACTCAATCTTAGTTATAGAAAAAATTTAAGCACATCGAGAATTTGGTTTACGCTGATAATGTACAATATGCAAAATTTTGTAATTGTTTTATTATTAAAACACAAAATTTTGCGTATTGAACATAAACTTAAAAGGCTTTTTGCTCGGGTACAGACGGGACAATCGGACCCAAAGTCCGACTCGCTGGACCGGTTTTTTTTAAAGAACAATATAGTTACACCAAATCGGTGGTGAGTGGAGACTATAACAACAGCGCTTCAGGACGATTACAATTACACACTATCATTCATTATAGTTTAAAATATAACGACTACAAGTGACAACGGATACATGTGACACTACACTAAAACCTATAATCAACTTTTCTTGATTCATGAAATTACATTGCTAGATTGTTTGTGCAGTTATAAACAATAATTAGTTTTGAAAGCAGAACACATTTCATTTTTAAGATTCTAAATAGAGAACAATGGGAGAACATTCACACTAACATTAAGCTTGCTACTGTAACAGTCACACGATTTTGTTTAGCAGTCGTCTGGAGACATTAGATCTAGGGTACTGAGTGCATTTTATACTAAATCATTCACTATGATAGGGTGCGTTACACTTACGCTACACGTGCGGGCAGAATGAGACTCGGATAGTGCCACTGTCAAATTTTTATTTCACCGCTTTACACTATCAATGCAACACACCCTACAGAACAGTCGCCTTAAGATTTAACCGAAAAAACCGACGTGGTCAAAAATATTTGAAAACAATGTAACTTCCAACTGGTGGTGTTTATACATATATTTTTGAGTGCGGAAGTTGTCCGTTCCGATATTCCGAGGTTATCCAACGGTTCTTAAATCAAAAAGTTAAATCTAATGAAGGTTGCTTTTGGGCAAGGGAAAGGCAGAATGCTCAATGGGCCGTTGATAGTGCGGGATACGGATTGCAGCATTTGGCGGTGGCACTCCGAGTCGCAGCCGCTCGCGGGTACCTCGGGCTGCGGCTCCTCGCCGAGCGAGTCGCCCAGCGCCTCCGCCTGGCTCTTCATTATCGAATATATTTTCACGTACGGCGCCTTCAGCAGCTACGCGCAACCCCACATATATCACAATTAATAAACAATCATCACCATAAGCCGACGCTATTGCATACACGCACAATTGTATTGGAAAGATTATCTTCTTTACGATATATTATTTAAAACTGCAAGCGTGTTTTAATATTGTCGGATTATCGAGAACCTAAATAGTAACACGATGTGTTATATGCCCGTGTGTATGCTCATGTTGTTTTGTTTTTAGTCTTAAGTTTAAGTTGTGGTTCAGTAAGTAGCTCTCACACGTTTACAAAGTATAACTATCAAAGTACGTATACGTATTTACCTACAACTTATTTTAATTTTACTTTTATAGTCGAGTTGAGACGGCATGTAAACTAATGTTTATTAGTATGTTTGAACCAGTTAATTGATATTTGCCAATAAGCGACATAATGTAAATTGGTGATCCGCACACCGCTGCAATATTTGGCTCCTTGCGCATAAGGGTGGTAGGTAGGTTTAATAGTCTTGTTTACCTCGCTTACGCGTGCTAAGTATCCAAGCGACGCGATTCGTGCGCACCTTACCGGCACAATGCAAATAAATCAAACATACATACTCATAATGAAATTATAAAAAAAGTTGCATTTAATTTATAAATTATCAATCATGTTCAATGTGTACTGATGTGGAATGTGGGAGAAAGATGCAATGTCGAAGACAAAAAAAGTGTATTATGATGCATTGTTAGTCACAAATCGAAGGTGTTTGTAAAATATTTTAGTATATATGTAGTAAGTTAATAAAATCTGTAAAGAAATAAAAGCTCGAAGGACTCACCTCCCAGGACTCCCGCGTGAGGTCGGAGACGTCGCCGGAGCTGCCGCTGCGCTCGCCCTGCGGACAAGCCACAAGCTCAGCGCTCGGCGCATCACCACACACACTACCTAATTAGCGCCGCGCCGCGGGACGCGAGATGCGCAAGTAAATATGTCAACGCGCAACTTATCTTCATGACTGATTAAGTATGCGATACTAGCCTATGTGTTAAATTAAACGTTAGTTTAACGTAGACTGTCTAGAATTACTAATTTATTGTTTTAGAACAATATTTTACTTGCTTATGTTTACTGTTGTTATTTTTAACTCAAGACTTTGAGTATTTTTTTAATGTTAATTGTAAGGTATAAGTCTAAAATTTTATCTTGCTCTCTTTACAATAGAGTAAAAAGTAATAATTGGTTTTCTTGAAATATGATGCGCTTTTAAATAAGGTAAGCAATATACATGTCTCAATTGGCGAGGCCTAAAAAAGGGTTAAAACGTGTAAATACTTGTGAAGTAGTAAAGTAGTAAAATAAAATTAAGAAACAAAGTAAGCCTCGGTACGGCGTAGTAGTTTCGCGTAACGAATGTGCTAACACGGCGCGCCTTATGCGGCGTGGAAAATTAATGAGTGGGTGCATAGTAAAGAAGCCACCGACCTCTCAGTTTGTGTTCTAAAGGTAAAAATATTAAGGTCTTTTGAATTAGAACATAAATATTTAGGCCGACCGCACAATGCCACACATATGGATTTCACGTTCGGTTCCCTGATGTGCTTAGGTACCAATTCCATACCTACTGTAACACGGCTCATGCACCGCGCCCTGTCCTGATATCTGTAATGGATTCAGAAAACGGCCTCTTAGCCTTTTCGACACCAACGACGGATATATGCGTCACAAAGTACAACGCCAAAGTTATCACTTGTCATCACGCAATGACATAACGTTCAATAATGTAGCTTCACGATTCGGCTAGACTTGGGGTTGAAAAGGTTAATCCCAGGTAAGGAAGGAATCGTAAATAGTTTGTAGAGTTATGTCACTGACCTTGTGCGGTTTCTGGTCGTCATCATCCCACTCGGTGTCGCTGTCAATAAGCTCGAAGCCGTGCGCGGCGACGTCGCCGAGCGGCCCGTACCGGTCCGGCACCCAGTGCGTCAGGAACTTGAACAGGTCGTCCACCCTGAACACGCAAGCACAACAATACTTTAACCACGACTGACCAACTGACAGACAACGGAGGCTATACTACTGAAGCCGACTCTGGCTTAAAATCTGGAGCTCTAGTGAAAAAGGGTTAATTCTGCAGAAGTTGAGCAGATGATTTTGACTTAACCCCCTTTACACATAAAATAGTAAATAGCTGTTTGATTTCTGCAGACTTAACCCTTTTTTCACTAGGGTCCCAGAAATTTGGTATGGTGCTCTGCAGTGCTTACAGAGAACGAATCAAATTACAGTCTTAGAAATATGAAAAGTTGTCAATTGCTTCACAGATGTATGCAGGTTTCCTCACGACATTTTCCTTCGCCGAAAAATTCATGGTAAATTTCTAATGTAAATTCGCACACAAATTGGGATGCACCAAAAAAATAACCTATAGTTTTTAAATTTTTTTTGGAAAGAATAGGATATTTTAAGATGCAATTTTCATCGATTTTGAATTTGGTTGAGTATTTAATATTTTATAATTTTTTTTAGAAATACGTTGGATTACGTCACAGTGAGAGAGCCACGTTCCATTGCCTAGAAAAATTCAAGTCGTACATAACATAATCTGTGACTACTGATTTGTCTTGTCACTTGTCAATAATACAAGCACGGCTTAGGGTCCTAAATGAACCATGACAAATAGTTTTATTTATTTCTCTTCTTTTAGCTTCGATTATTCCTTCGATTATTAATGGTGTGATAGTAAATAGATATTTTTTATTAAAATCTGATATTTAAATTCTTTTATATTTACTTGTAACGTAGTAATTTAATAATTAAATTTGTAAAAATACATTGGAAATACTCGTATACATTTCGGACTTTACGATAAATGACAACTGTTTAAAGCCAGGTGCGCATCATGTGATTAAAGTTCTGTCTTTGTCACTCTTTGCTATTATAAGCAGGACAACAACATTTCAAACTGTCAATTTGCTTTATAGTGTAGACCTGCTTTATATCTGCCTTTGTGACTATTCACTGCAGGGGTCAAATGAAGGTCATTACTTAAATAATCTTTATTTAATTCAGTTAATCATATTTTTGGAATCTGATTTCTGAAGACGCTCCACAAAGCCTATTTCTCCAAACGGTTTTCGATTTATTATACGTTGTCGAAAATTGGGACATCCCAATTATGAAAAACTCAGAAATGTGGGCTTACCCACTACCCACGACCTCTTTCTTTGCTTAAGATGTCAAAGGTCAAACCACTAAGCCACCATGGCTTTTAACAAGCTTTTTTTTAACTTGCAATGGTCGTATGTAATATAATATACTTAACCCACTTCTAGTGATCGAATTAATTTGAAATATGGTACGGATGTGTACATAATTTGGTAATCAATGAAAGTACTGTCAACAAAAAATATAGTCTACGTCATAAATATATAATGTACGTTATCAAGGCTTCAAAAATATATTTACAACTCTTATGTCATTAACCATGCGATGGGTGTCTAGATATGTATGCCTTCGAGTGCACAGTTAGCCAAAAATTAGCATTAAAATATATATTTTTAAACAATAGTACATTGTTGTAGAGGCTGGAAAGTAAGCAATAGATGGACGAGTTTTCGAGGCCCTCGAAAGTACGAGTCCGTCTATTGCACTTTTGGCCGAGACTAAACATTGTGCTTTCCACGACTAATGCGAGGAAATCATCATCATCATCATCATCATCATAATCATCCATCCCGTCCATCCCGTCCATCCGTCCATCCGTCCATTCCGTCCATCCGTCCATCTTTCCATCCGTCCATCCCTTCCATCCCGTCCATCCCGTCCATTCTGTCCATCCCGTCCATCCAGTCCATCCCGTCCATCCATCCATCCCGTCCATCCGTCCATCCGTCCATCCCGTCCATCCGTCCATCTTTCCATCCGTCCATCCCGTTCATCCGCCCATCTCGTCCATCCCGTCCATTCCGTCCATCCAGTACATCCCGTCCATCCGTCCATCCGTCCATCCATCCATCTTTCCATCCGTCCATCCCGTCCATTCCGTCCATCCCGTCCAATTCGTCCATCCGTCCATCCCGTCCATCCCGTCCATCCCGTCTATCCCGTCCATTCCGTCCATCCGTCCATCTCGTCCATCCCGTCCATCCCATCCATCCCGTCCATCCCGTCTATCCGTCCATCCGTCCATCCCGTCCATTCCGTCCATCCCGTCCATCCAGTCCTTCCGTCCGTCCGTCCGTCCGTTCGTCCGTCCATCCATCCATCCATCCATCACATGCAGCAGACGATTACTTTTGATTGGTCCAATAGTGTCGTTTCAGCACGCCAGGAATGAAATTCAGAAATTATCTTTCAAAAAGTCGTATCGTATTATGAAATACATATACTGATACGTCCTGTTTTCGATTAGTGTAACATTGTTGTCGTGCTTGCGCGCCATAAATGAGTCAGCTGTTAAATGTACATATATAGGCAGTTTTGAGTACTGGATTTAGGTTATCTATGGCCACATTTTCGAGCAGTGTCGTGAATAAAATATTACCGGTTGGTTCTGTGCAATATTTTACCGACAAAGTTTACCTATTTCTGGGCACGCCGAACCAATACTCGGGCTTCATGCGCTTGCGGCCGTAGGACATGAGCGGCGTGGTGCGCGGCAGCGGGCGGCCGGCCGGCTTGCCCATGCGCAGCCGCAGGTACAGCGGCGGGTCGTCGCTGGGCCGCGCCGGCCGCGGGATCAGCTCTGCAAGTTGCACAGCGTTATGCTACATTTACGAGTACACGCTTGCCAAGCTTCGACAATCTTTCACAAGCACCAGCGTGTGACCAGAGGCCAAGTTATCTAACTCGCGAGCGCTTGCTATCGCATTCACCATATATTTCTGTCACCATCTCATACCACTTGACAGAAAGAAATAGTGAAATCGATAGCAAACGCCCGCGCGTCAGACAATAACGTTTAGGTTCACCTCGCCCATATCCCCATTTTGTCACCATTAATATTTTGCCTTTCGGAACGTTCTGTCCGTTTCCCAAAACACCCGTTCCCGTCACCGTCTTTTCCCAAATAATCCATTTCTCGAAATAAGTGTTTCCCAAAATGTGCTTCTCCTAAAACACACGTTTGACTTGATATCCGTATCCCAAAAAGACCTAATCCCGAAATGACCGTTTCTGTCACTAACTTTTCCTAAATAATCCGTTTCCCAAAATGTGCTTCTCCCAAAAGATACGTTTGTCTTGATATCCGTTTCCCAAAACACCCGTTCCCAAACCATAATGTGGCTCAGGCCTGAAATGTCCCTGTCACCACCTTCTTTTGGAAATACGGGTGTCATGAGAGACGGATCTTTTGGCATACGGATGCCACAGAACCGGGTGTTACTGATGCGATGAGAAACGGGTCTTTTGGGAATACGGGTGTCATGACATGAGAGACGGATCTTTTGTACGGATGCTATGAGAACCGGGTGTTTTGACATTCTGATGCGATGATAAACGGGTCTTTTGGCCTACGCACATTTTAAGAAACTTTTATTTTGGAACGGATGTTTTGGGAACGGGTGTTTTAGGAAGCGGACAGAACGTTCCGAAAGGATATTTTGTCCACATTCCCACCTCGTCTACAATCCCATCTCGTCTACATTCCTATTAACCTGTCCACATTTCCAACTCGTCCACATTCCCATAAAATATCGTCTCTACTCCCATTTCATTTACGTTCCTAACTAGTCTACATTCCCATATATTCCTTATTCCCATCTCGTCTACATTCAAAAATCGTCCACAGGGGGTTTGGCTTGGCTTGCGTGAGCTTGCAAGAGCTTGTCGCCGATCCGGGCCAGTGTCGGTTTCTAAATACGGATCAAAGGAAGCTGCGGCAAGCGCTTGCGACGTATTTACTCTTGTGCTTAGTGTCGTTAAACACAAGAGCCGAAGAAACTTCGAGGTCCGCGTCTGCCATATTTGCCTGTCCGGAATACAATAACGCACTTGCAAATGTTTGCAAAGTCTCGGCAAGCGTATAAATGTACCATTAAATATGTTGGTCGAGCTAATAAAACAAAATAAGGTCTATGTATGCATGTTTACTTTTACTCAAATTTATATTTAAATGAATGAGGTGTCAATCGATTCGTTATTACGGTCCGGGTAACAAAGTCCCATAAAAAGTTTCGTTCCGTTCCATTTTTAAGCTGTATTCTCGGCGGACATATCCGTCGTCTGGGTGAAAAAGTTTGAGCATCTTATATTTAAATAGTACAGGGTAGGGGGGTAGTTGCTTAGTACAGTTACTCACTGTCAAAGGATGCGAAGAGGTCCGGCATGTCGTCGACGGAGACCATACTGCGGTAGTCGAGTCGCGGCGGCGCCGGCCCGCTCGCTGACTTGGTGTGTGTGCGCCCGAACCCGCCCAGCGAACTGCGTCTGCGTACACACTCTAAACTAATCTCTACCGCCACATACTTTCTGACCACACCAAACAACGACACTGTTAACAAATTGTATGTCGATCGCTCGAGTCCTCTTGTTCCTTGCAGATAATCATTTAACAATTGACAAAAGATACTAGTCTAATTTAAAATATTTTTAGGTTTTCGTTTTATATGTAGTCATCTACGAGGAAGAAGGTGAACGAGGCAGGTTGTAGGTTCCCTGCGTTGTGGTTAATCATATAAAATCTCCAATTAGTTTTAAGGTTTTAGTGCACTATACAAATGAACAGCTACGTCGTAATAGGGTAAATAAATATCACGGGACAATTCACACCAATTGACCTAGTCCCAAAGTAAGCTTAGCAAAGCTTGTGTTATGGGTACCAGGCAACGGATAAACATACTTATATAGATAGATACATACTTAAATACATATTAAACACCCAAGACCCGAGAACAAACATTCGTATTTTTCATACAAATATCTGCCCCGACACTGGAATCGAACCCGGGAACTCAAGCTTCATAGTCAGGGTCTCTAACCACTAGGCCATCTGGTCGTCTAAATGACGCCATAATTCCAATACCTACGTGACTCTAGTAAAAAAAACTCATTTTAGCCCTGAAAACAGATTATTTTTGAATTAACTGCAAAATTAGATTTTTAGCTGCCATAAAACCAATACATATATCGTTAGTCGATTAAATTGGCAAATCAGTGACATCATAACTGGCTATTGCCATACAAAATGGGAGGATCGTTTTTCGACAGCCTCTTAAAAAGTACATCAGTTGTTTGAGGGTTTCTTCATCCCAATTAACTAAATCCAGAAATATATCTTGAATTAATAACACTTCAGTTATGTTATGATAAATAATTCTTTGTTTATGTGAGGAAAAGAAAAATCCCCACTTAAATTTATTACTAAAAAAAGGTAGATTTGTATTTCACCGTCTCCGATCGATGCAAACGTACCTACTCTTTATTCACATCGAATGCAAAGGAATTCAATCAATAAACAACATCAAACCAAAGGAAGCACATTGTTGGACTGACAAAGAACATTTCTATGTGGTCCATTGTTACCAGATGACGCCTGTTTCGTTGTTCACAGCTGAGGATGTTTAAGCTAACATGCCTTATTGTATTTCATCACACAATAAACACAGACAAAGAAAGAAGTGCCATTATAATTAAAGTGCTCATGAGTCATAATATAATGATAATGCCGTATGATGGTGAGAAGTTCAATAAATACACGATAAAACTTAAAAATTGCTTACAACTGCCCTTATGATAATTTGATGATTTACTAAAGTGCGCCATGAACATTTATTACTTAATTTAAATATTATGCTATACATGTGATTCTTCTATCTTCCTAACATAAATACAACATGCCATTCAGCACAATAAAACCTCATTCTGGATAACTAAGCGAAAACTCATGTCAAAATAACAGAAAAACAGATTATTTATAAGTTACCGCAATAGAAAACCAGCTAACACACGACAATAGAAGTACAGAGACAGTCGGTGAAATTGCTTTCTAATAGAGAAATGTGAAAACATTAAAAAAAGGACCACATTGACCGCAGCGACATAATATTCCGATTGGAGCTTGAATGTTTTGGTTTATGTTCATCAGTCAAGACTCACTGAGAACACTTTAAAATCAGCCGAGAGGCAACTGAGCGTCGGCTGACTTCCTTGGATTCCGTAGCATAGCGTCGATATATTGAAATATTTTTAATTCAGCTTTGCAACAAAAAGAACATGTCTGATAAATTTTACTACTCATATGACAAGATATAGGTAGGGTACGTACATGTATTATTACATGAATGAATATTATCCATCATTTTTCTTAAATTACGAGTTATGGTTTCAAGTTTTACGATGAGCTTTTTTGTCAAATGGTAGATTAAAATCTTTCAAATATTAGCTACGGAACCCTAAAAGGATATATCGATAAAAAGCAGGAGGGAGACAAAAAGTAGGTAGTATAGCACGAGCCAGAAGGATAAGGTTGGTCCAGTTCTATATTCAAGGCAAGACATTCACACAGGGAGCTGGCACATGGAGAGTTTGGAGCGAGCGAGAGCGCACGTACCCCGGGCCGGCGAGCGCGTCCTGCGGCGCCTCCTCGGAGGGGGTTTTACTCAGGAACAAACCAGTACCGAACTCCACTAGGTTCATTGGCGAGCTTTACCAACCAATCAACACAGCGGGGTCGTCAAATCCAGTTAGCATCCACGGTAGCAAAACAAAAATGTATCATTGCAATCATTATTCTATTTTCTGTTCTAGCATATTAAGTACCTTTTCGTGTATATGTTACAGTGTTTCCGTTACTCATGAATACGCGTCAGTGAAATGAACTACTTTTCAAGCGATCGGCAGATAATTACTATAGATGTATCGAAATACTATAGATGTATCGAAATTAAATAATTCGGAGCGTGTTCAGTTGGGACTTGAAGATGGTATAGGTGGATATTCGAAGATCAGAAATGATGCTACAGTGACTAAGTCGGTTCGTGGGGAACTGATTGATGCGTGGCCTGCACGTCATCAACGACAAATCAACGTCAACAAGCTGGTGCTCTGTAGCGAGATAGGAGTAGAATACTATTTTGAAGTCCATACTCCATATTCCATTAGGTATAGTACGGAATGGTAGGCCAACCATGCATATCATGGGAAATATGATAAGCAAGGCTGGTAGTTGTTTGCGTAGTAGTTGTGCCCACCCGGGAGGTTAAGGGTGGCGGTGTGAAGGTGTACCTGTTGAAGACTTTGGAGAAGACGCTGGTGTTGTGCGAGTCGGGCGCGGGCGGCGCGTCGGCCGCGTGCGCGGGCGCGCCCTCGCCCGTCAGCCCCTCCACCCACGACAGCGGGTACGACAGCCGCTTTAGCATCTGGTGACAAGCAAATATGCTCGCTTTCATAAAACGCCCTTCACAGAAAAGCCATGCTCGCGTAAAATCGGCCAATTAAGCGCTTTACCATTTTGAATGACAGTTCCTGCATCAGAAGAAAAACAATAAGGCGCGGCTGATTGTCACACTGATTTAAAAGTGAAAATAGCCTATCGTCGATGAAACTGCAATACCGCGTAACTAACTTGAGGCAATTTTTACAGGAGAGCATTAAAATTGAACATCTTTGTGTTTATTGATGCCAGACTTACCCAAACATAAATTTGACACATTTTGTTAGTTACGCGGCATTAGCCATAGTTGGTTACGCGGTATTGCACTTTCATCGATGCTATGAAGTTTTAAGCCATACGACTGACATTGAATCTTACAATAAATTATTTCTGTCTGTAGATATGTTTAATACGACGAGACAAAAGTTCAAAAGCAAAATTTATGAAACCTTAATGTAACAGTGTATAGTGTAAGTCTACTTATTCATATTACCCATGTGTTTTAGTGGGAGCTAGTTAGGGAGTAAGTGCATGTAATTTTGTATCTAATTTATAAGTACGTGTTGTATACATTTGCTTCTGTTTGCTCTCCTTGTAAAAATAAATAAAATAAATAAATAAATAAATACAGTGGTAAAGGAATCTCTTGGTCGACTGTTAAAAAACTGCCAAAACCATTAACTGCAAATTAAGAGGCTAGATACGATTTTATATATTTTGCTTTAGGCACTAACCTAGATCGGGATTATCTTTTCAAACAGTGCTATGAAATAGCGATTTATAAAAACGAATAATACCATCATCGTACTGGTGTTTTATATTTATTTTCCTTTAAATCTTTTTCGGTTGTGTCTATGCCAGATTAATGAGTCATTCGAGTACTTTTTTTTTTTATTAGCCTGTTTTGGTGTCCCACTGCTGGGCAAAGGCCTCTCCTCTCTTGCTCCATTCTTGCCTATTCAACGCGAGCTCCTGCCATCCCACGTGATAAACATCTAGGTCGTCCCTCCATCTCCGCTTTGGTCTGCCTCTATTACGATATCCATCGCTAGGGATAAATAATAGGATATTCGAGTACTTAAACGTAATTAAATATTTCATGGTAAAATCGTTGATCAACGAATACTTTACTTTATATCAATACTAGCTGTTGCCCGTGACTCCGTCCGCGAAGAATGGGGGTAGGTATAAAAATAGCCTACGACCTATTCTCAGACCTACTGAATACGGACAAAAAAGTTTCACAAAAATCGGTCAAGCCGTTTCGGAGGAGTTCGATAACAAACACCGTGACACGAGATTTTTATATATTAGATTATGTATGCATTTTACGTCAGATCAATTCCCTAAAATAGCATCAACTGTATTTCTCTGTGAATCAAGGAAGGTAGGTTATTTGATTTGATGGTAATGAATTAAAGTTTGGTGGGACCGGGATTTTATCTGCCTCCATGTCAGACAGACGGCGATTTAGAACATGGTTTTACTCAAAAAAACTGAACAGGTCTTAGAAGTTTCATATGAACTGTTATGATTATGTGTTAAACATTTAATTTTGTTCAACTTTGCCTTACTTTTCAACCGACGAAAACAAAAGGAGGAGGTTCTCAATTCGACGTGTATATATTTTTTTTATGTATGATCACGCATAACTTTTTACAGAGTAGTCCGATTTTGATGATTCTTTTTTTATTGGAAAGCGTATACCCCGAGGGTGGTCCCATTTAAATTTGGAAACAATATTCCTACCCTAAGGGTAGAAAAACAGGGGATGATTGATTGTTCAGTTACTGATTGTACTATATGACCACGCATAACTTATTACAGAGTAGTCGGATTTTGATGCTTCTTTTTTTATTGGAAAGCGTATACCCCAAGGGTGGTCCCATTTAAATTTGGAAATAATATTCCTACCCTAAGGGTAGGAAAACAGGGGATGATTGACTAACTTTTTACAGAGTAGTCTGATTTTCATAATTCTTTTTTATTGGATAGATAGGCTATACCTTGAAGTTGGTATTATAAATTTGGAAAAAAAATTACCCCAAGGATGGAAAAAAAAAATAAAATAAAAACTTTTTAACAAAAAATTAAACCGCCGAAAAAACTGAAATGCAAAAAATAATACCTTTTTTGTTTGACCTTAATCTTGGTACCAGTTTGAAGTCGGTGCCTCAGCACGAGCCAGGAGGAGTGATAGAAGCCAATCAGGTAGACGATTATAGGTCCACTCCTCCTGGCTCGTGCTGAGGCACCGACTTCAAACTGGTACCTAGATTAAGGTCAAAAAAAAGGTATTATTTTATCCTTTTCAATTTTTTCGCCAGTTTAATTTTTTGTTAAAAAGTTTTTATTGTGGTTATATGGGATATTTTCACCGATCGTCTGTCTCCGTGGTAACAAAGGTTTTGTATTCAAATCAATTATTTGCAGTCGATGTTTTCTAAGAATTTTTGCGAAACACATCGGTATAACAATCAGCCCCTTTTATTACGTAGCGATAGCGATAAAGCAAGACTAACAAGAAGCTATAAAACGGTTCCGTGCATACAATGAGAAAAATAAAGAAATATAACTTATTAACGATACTACGTGATATCCGCTTGTGAAAAACTTTCGCAACTATATAATTTAAGCAATCCAATAAGAGAATTCGGGTATTTATTTTATTTGGTCATTATTTGCATCGAGCAAAGCAATATTCCTTTGTCTGTCTGGCTTATCAAAAATTTCCCGGTAATCTTATGATCTATAGGAGAACAAAGAAATGTGATACCACCGACAGCTAACCTATATTTTTAGCCGATTAGGAGAAAAGATAAGAGGTGAGTTATGACATGATATGATGAAACGTGAAATTGCGCTATATTGTCTGTAATGCGCAGAAATTTAAATAACAAAGCCTTATTATTGTGAAAAGAGATCAGTTCTTGGTAGCGGAACGTATAGGCTGGAGATGATATAATAAAATAAATAAAAATCGAGGATGAAATCACTCCAATTTACTTAAGTAGTCCCAAATTAAACGAGCCTCATACTAGCCAAGGGGTATATAACCACCCATGATAGAACTGGTAGTGCTACGCAATATGGCCCAGGGAAAAAATGAATATAAAAAGTAGCAAATAATTACATCGATTATTCATGGCTGAAGTACAAGCATTCGTAGCATGATGCGTTCAATCAAATTTCGTCTTTGTATAACTGTTCGTTCGTTCGTTCGTTGTTTGTTCTTTTCTTATCCGTTAATTTCGTGTGTGTTTATCCATACTAATATTATTATAAAAGCAAAAGTGTGTCCGTCTGTTACCTCTCGCGCTTAAATTGCTGAATCGATTTAGATGAAATCTGGTATGAAGATAGTTTTAGACCTTAGGCAAGATATAGGATAGTTTTTATCCCGGAAGATCGCATAGTTCCCCTAGGAAAAAGATTAACGAATTCTTCACAGACGGAGTCGCGGGCAACTGCTAGTGTACAATAAAGAGTTTTACATGCATACATACAAATGAATGCGTTCCCCTAACGGGATACACCACCAACAACTACAAAGCTATTGTTGTCAAGTTTTTTTTTTTTTTTTTTTTTTTTTTTTACAAAAAACTGACCCGTGATTGACCACTATCTCACCTGATGGAAAGTGTAGATGAAGCCAAAGGTGTACCTCACTGGTTCAGTAACAGCCTATTCACTCTAGCCTTGAAGAGACCCAGGTTGTATTTATCAGGAAATACAGACGACGGGAGCGAATTCCATTCTTTAGCAGTTCGCATTAGGAAGGAAGACGCGAACCGCTTCGTACGGGCTACTGGAATACTAACCACATAAGGATGAAGACGCTCCCCCCGCCTGGATGTCCGTTGGTGAAATGGAGATGGAGGAATTAAATCATGTAATTCCTGCGCACACTAACTCACACACAAGTAACTCTTGAATACATGTCATAATGCATTATGTGTTGTGTTCGCGTCTCTCCTGTTGCCATGGCAAAAGTTACAGGTCTATAGCCAATATTCTTAGTCAAGTCGACATCGGCGTGTGAGACGCCTGGACAACTTTCGCCTCATTTAAATAAATCTTAAGTTTGCTGACTCACTAATTTTATGTCCACAGGAGAGACAACTTTTGTTTCGTAGTGCGAGAACGCGCTATGCAGTTCCCGAGCCATTCTTCTTCAGAGTATTGCGGGGGAAAAGAGACTGACAGATGGTTTGCCTTCATTTCATATTCAACTTTAACGACCTACAAATAAAGCCAATTTTAGAATACTGTTACCCACGTTTGCAGATTTTGTAATAGCTACTTTATTTGTATGGTGTTAAAGTTGGAAATGAAGTGAAGGCAAGCTATCTGTCAGTGATAAACTAAAAGTAAACGTATTGTACCTTGTTTTTCTTGTCAGGTTTATTGGCGTCCTCCTTGTGCGTGTTTCCGTCGAGGGAGAAGGAGACGGCGGCGGGCTTGCGCGGCGCGCGGTCGGCCTCGCCCAGCGGCGGCGCGGACAGCGGCGGCTCCGCGCGCGGCAGGTACACCGGCGGCACCCAGTCCGCCGACAGCACTATGTCTGCGTCGCTGTAAACCTGCAACCCGCCCACAGTCGACTATAACTACTGACTAATACTAACGCGTCCACTTTACCACTGAAAACACAACAGGGCCATACACAGCGTAAAAAACTCCACAACGCTTGACACTTGACAGCTAAACTTGACAATTTCACGCACGTTTGCTCAACGTACTGAGAAAAAAGAAGGCCACTTTTATCAAAGTGGCGCTCATTTGACTCGGACATTTTCGGGCGCGCGACTGTGGATCTACAGTTATAATTGGGGATGTCTATTTTTTTGCAATGTGTAGTAAATCGAAAACCATTTCGAGATAAATGCTTTCTAACCCGTTTTCTGTAGTTATTTAATTTTAATATTATGTTATGACTTTATTACATACCAAATAAGAAATGACCTTCAATTGACATTGGTGTAAATTGCGTGACTGGTCCAAGTCGTACTTTATTCTGTGCGGTTAGAATTCTTCAAAATTTTACGCGTGGATTATACTACGGAGTTTGATTTGGACCTGCTATCTGACATCTAGCACTTTGACAGCGCCAGTAAAGTGACAGAAGTGAAAGTGTACCACTACGCAAAAAATAATTAAAGGGGTTGCCTTATCGTACGCATTTAGATACATTTAGAAATTTGGCAGTGTGGGAGCTCTCAATTACAATCTGACGTCATCAACCAAAATAGTTTCAGTAATTAATTTTGAAAAAAGTAGTGAACTAAATGACAAAATATTGAAATTAGTTTCTTATAATTGACTTTTCTATACAAAAAAAATATAAAAACCAGTGGTATTTTTTTTAGACATTGCCAATTGATCAAAATCTCTTGTGGACATAACATTAGTGACTCCGAGTCAGCAAACTTAAGATTTATTTAAATGGGCCGAAAGTTGATCAGGCGTCCCACACGCTGATGTAGACTAGACTAAAAAATATTGGCTATAAACCCCTTAACTTTTACCTTGTCCACACGAGACACGCAAACAAAAAATGTGTATGACCCAACACTATGCAGTTGAAGTATCCATTCCTTTTGACATTAGACATTCAATTTCAACTATAATATTTGGTTGGGTACATTCCGATACAGCATTACCAAAATAAGCAGATAATCTATTCTAGGATTTCAGAGATGATACAGAAATATGTTTCCTTTGTCAGCGGCCTCCACCCTAGACTCAAATCTTTCAGCAGATACTATAAGGAGCGTTAGTTGTGCTTTAGAAATGCTCTATTATCCAGATGCGGATTGATCACTAAACAGAAGAGAGTTCACAAAGCGACCGCATCGTATTTTGAACAAATTTAATTCAGGGAATACCAAACGTAATTATACAGCATCTTTGTGTAAGTACGATCGATACTCATAACACCACCAAGTTCAGAAATAGACGACGAGAAATTTGGACATGACAAAAGACACGAATACATATTTCAGCCATAGAAAAAGAGAGAAACCGGGTCACAAACAAGTTTCCCTTTCCACCAGCTTTCCTAAGAAAGGTCTCACCTCGTCGTGCGAGTCATACGGGCTCATATCATCATCGTGGTGCAAAAAACACCCAAGGAAGTTAGCTTCGTACTTGATATCACACATGGTGTGGTCTTCCGGGAATTCGTATATCGTGTCTATTTCGTGAGCATAGTCATCGTGATATGAATCGTGATATTCCTAAAACATTGTGCGTGTTAATGGTGATACAGGTAGCAGCAACAATAATGAAACTGATGGTAACTGACTTGTTAAATGTAGTAAATTATTTAAAATTACGCTTTTTGTTATAATTTGATGCATCATAATGTTATCACATGTAAAACAAGGGTTATATGATGCATAATGATTATGGAGGCAAAATACATGTGATTCTAGGTTAGCTGAGGCCTTCTGGCCTAACACGTGCATCATCACAATCGTATTAAGGTGCCTTTACACCAGAGATGTGCTATGCTAAGTTGCTATATATGCGTTTGATATGATTGATCCACATAGCATAGCTAGAAACGGGTTCAACTAAGCGTTTTTTATTTCGAAAGATGCGTGCTCTAGATGCGTCCCGTGGATACATGCTCTGGATCTATCTCGAATAGCTACATAGCTTAGCATTAGTAGAAACGATCAAATAGTATCGTAGCATAGCTTTCACATCCTCGCAGCACAGCTGCATAGCACTGGTGGAAAAATACCACTAACAATACAAGTGGTGAATACAATTTGCCTGTGTGCGTTAGACAATAGTCTACCTTACCTTTTTAGACTTAGCAGGTGTCACATTCAGTAGCGGGTCGCGGATGTCGATCCCGGAGTCGTGGTAGGAAAGTTTGACCAGATGCTGGGCGTCCACGGGCGCGGCGGGCGCGGCGGGGGCGGCGGGGGGCGCGGGCGCGGCGGGGGGCGCGGGCGCGGCGGGGGGCGCCTCTGCCGGCTCGGCCTCCTCCTTGCTCTCCCTGTCGCCGTGTTCAGTCGACGACACCTGAAACACGTCATCGTTCTGCTTTCAGTTCAAAACAGTTCTTTGTTAAAACCGCCAAAACTGCTGTACAACTTGCTGGGTGCATACAACTTGCTCATAAATATGTTACTCTGCTATTATGTCATCGAATTAAGGTATGATGAGAGGATTGAATCGGTGCATATTTTTGCACTTGACCGTACATGCCAGTTCTTGCAAAATAACTAGAGTTGACAGCAAAATCAACTGATCATTAGTGTCGCTTTAACGCCCCGTCGTATGGTGCGTAATGGTGTTAAAAGTGACGAGGCTAGGCTAATATATAAAATGGATTATTAAAATTGATCGGTACCTCGCTTCCTTGGTCGATAGACATTCTGTCTTTGCTCGGTATAGCCCAGTGGTGATCCAAAAGCGACTTCCGCCTTTCGTCAGTAGATTGTTGCTAAAAAGAGCACAAAGAAATGTTTTTAATAAACTACTGTACATGTTCTTAAATTGAAATATTTTAAATTAGCAAAACACTGTTAAAATAAAAAAATTACAGAAAGATTTAGTACAATCCCCATAAATTATTAGACATGAGCCATTTCACGTTCAGATGAAAATGGATCTAGAGAATAGGCGAGTTATAGTTCCTACGATCGATGGCATGCCGCCGTCCACTCTAAATTCCACCAAAACACGCGTCAAGGGGGACCGTCGTCAAATCTATTACCGAGTGCAGCGTAAACATACAGTCACTAGGTAGCATTGTAAGATGAGCCAATTATTTTCTGTTAAGTTAATGTTAGAGGCCTATACCTGCAGAGCCGTGGGCGTGACGAGCTCCCGCTCGAAGGCCTTAGGGAAGGCTGCGCCGCCGCGGTCTTCGGGGTCGCCAGAGCCCGGTCGGTCGTCGCCGGCTGCCTCACCCTCGCAATTCGCCGCTTGCAGCTCGGGAAACGTCTCGTCCTGACATACGACACACCACTATTTAAAGTATTTCATAATATCAATACAAATACACACATACGGCCTAAACAATCAGAGGCTATCTCTAAGGCTAGGCGCGCACGGGTGTCTAACGTCACCGTGACAGTACATCTCTCTTTTTCTCATTACGAACGTGCAAAAGAGACTGACATACTGTCACGGTGGCAAAAAGTCTGTCTTTTGAAAATACAGTAGTTAGGTACATTTAAGTGCGTGCTTTCAAGTTTTAAAGAACTTTAGATTAATTACGAATCAAGTGGTACTCTCTTTAAAAAATTATCAATGGCTTTGATTATATCACTTGGAAATAAGCTGCCTTTGTGCTATACCATACAGGTTTATTAAGTTTATCAAAGCACTCATTGTGTGCCGGGATTTAAAAATATTTCTTGCTATCGGCAGACATAAAATGACCTTCTCAATAGGTCAGGGCCATCTTACACGTGCACTGACGTACATTCCTCGGGAAATGGTGCAGCATGTGTGTGAAAATCGATGCACTAACATGACCAGATACGGAATTTTGTTTATTCTACGTCATGCATGAGTGTTTATATTATAAATCTTACCTTGACTAAAAGCGAGTCCTTTCCAGGCGAATGTTCGGCTTTATTCATATAGTATATTTCAGCCGTTTCGGCCCTGGAATGATAAAAAAAAACTTTGTTTTTATGTGAACTTATAACTATCTATCTGTAGTAATACTAATATAGAGGAAAGCTTTCTTTATTTATGTCTTTAAATTTAGCCTGTAAATAACCTCTAAACCTACTGTACGAATCTTAAAAAAAAATTCACTAATAGAAAGCAAAAAATCCGTTATTTAGTATCCAGGGAAAGTGTAAAGCCCCCGCGGAGCGCAGACGAAGTTGCGAACAACAACTACTTCGCGGAAAAGATAGAACAAGTATTAGCCGAATTATTCAGAGCTTTGGTAAGTAGACAGGATTACGGCTACCTGGTAATCCCTGTTTGTTTTTTATTCAGTTTGGTGTAAATTAAGTTTAATTTGTATAATATGAAATAAACATTATTCTCATGATGCAACATCTCGAACGCCAGAGGACGGCCAGCGAAAAGACAGGCTATAGAGATGGCTGATTCATATCCGTATGCTATGCAATGTAAAATGTAAAAGAGAAGTTCTTGTCCAGCAATGGGTAATGACTACGAGTAATGATCAATGATTCTTGAACACTATCATATTCATAACATCATCCAGTCCATTTTAAGACCATACAATAACTATTGGGTACCAGGCTTCCCATCAAAATCAGAGGCTTGCGCTTGTAGTTCTCATGAGGGATCCAATGAGGAAAAGGAATTTCACAGGCATCACTAAATTTATTCGCTGATATCTGTAATTTTTCTCACGATATTGTGATCTCAAGGAACAAGTAGGTACTTTAATGTGGCGTTTAGGTTTGTGTCAACTTACTTTTGTGTGTTTTGATCAGGCCCATGCGTACGCATGTGCGCGATGTCATAGAATATGGCCGCGTTGACGACGTACTCCATGGGCGCGATGACGCCATAGGACTCGGGCCCGTGCTCCATGACAAGAGTGTCAGACACGTTGGGGTCGAACATGACGGCGTTGGGCGTCACCAGCAGCACGCCTGACACCACGCCCTGCAAACCATGGAAAGTCAGCCCGATCCACAGGCCACGACACAACCTTACGTCTCGTACACGACACCCGCTTGCTGGGCTCAACTCGATATAAAAGCCCGAACGTACAGGATTTAAATACAGTAAAGAGCAGTTTGCACATTCATAAAATGATGGTCACAAAAACATCAATTCGCCATATTGTCTAACCGAAAATTGTTTTGTTTGTACCAGTACGTTTGCTCAACGAAATGCAAGATTTATATAAAAACGAAAAAAAATCTAGTGCGCTTGACGGAATTTTCTAACCTATTTCGGATTTAGAATTCTGCAATGCGTTATCGACGAAATGCAGTTGCACTAAAAATAAGTGGAAATAAATACGATTCATCTCTAATGGGACCCAAACCAGTTTTGAATCGGTCAGTTCAGGGCCACAATTTCACACAGATTAAATAATGGAAATTTTCCTGTAGCAAAACACGTTTCATGTGTAAGCATAAAGATATACAAATTCCAATGTGATAATTAAGTCGCTTGGCATGAATACACAGAAAACATGAAAACCAAAATAACAAGGCATTTTTGTTTAACACTATTATCTCACTGTTTCCAATCGAAATAAATCATTAAAAATATATTCGCAATGCTGTAATAAATAATAAAATTAACATAAATTAAACAACTAAGATATACCACAGTTTTAGACATTAAACTCGCAAGTGTACGTGAATAGATTTTAAAAGATTGATTTCACAATAAAAAGCTTTAAGGAAGCAACATTTTTGAAACGTTCTTTCAACATTACAATACAAATTTACGTTAGTAAAAGACAGATACTCAAATAGCATATTATTTAGTCACATTTATTTTTAATAACGTCTGTCAGAATCAGAATCTAGTATTAAGCTGTAAGTATTGGTTAGTATTCAGGCAGCGAGGTCTCGTTGAGCTTGCCTCGCGCCGCCCGGCGACTCAATCGGATCACACTGGAGCGGGATTACCCGAGTTATGTAATAAACATTTTAATTTTTTTTAGCGGCAATAGCATTATTATTGGTTTTGCAATATTCGTCCGTGCGTAGTAAAATTTAAACGTTTTACAAATATACGATGATATACTAATCGAAAAATATTGCAAAAAGTTGTAGCAAATAGAATAAAAGTTAGAGCAATTGTAGGTTAATGCTGAACAAATAGTTATAAATAAAATGTATCACCTGTCCGTCGGTGATGTGACGCACGTTGATCTTGAGAAAGCGCTGCGGCGCGCTGCTGCAGGCCGGCGCTTCCGGCGACACGGGCCGAAGGCTCTCCAGGATTTCTACAACGCACCAAATATAACATTCAATTGTAATTCGCACAAAAAACTTTTCTGAAGTTTACTATATGAGATTAGGAGTTTTTGTCAGCTGTCAAATATGAATGTCATGTAAAAATTCTGATATCTTTTTAAATAAGTAGTTCCGGGATTCGCGCTGTCATCCTACGCTTACCATCAAGACTTACCATATTTAAATTTTCTAGACATTAATAAACACTACTTGTTTTAAATACAATGAATATTTTCAGTAGCAGGCAAAGGAAAGACGAGAATGAGTTTTTTGACGAACTTTCCACGAGACACAAGTAACACAAAGTCGTGATTATATTCGTCTTGATTCTTAAATAATGATAGGCAAATTGGCCAGCATATGAAAGCTAGTTATTGTTATACTCGTATAAGCTTAATTTTCTAAAATGGAAGCAAATATCAAAAACCCGGGAGAAACAAGTTACAAGCCTTCAAATATGTGATCTTACAAGTCATTATTTTTGTTTTTTGAGTGTGTTGCGTTCTATTGGTGATCAGGCTGGGTTCCATACATATCTGCCCATCATTTTTTTTGATATTTTTAAATTAAATATTAATTTACGACTTTCGAACAATTAAAATTAAAGATTTTATTCTATTAATTAACTAATTATTTATGTATGACCTTATAAGAAATATTTTAATAGACAGGCAGCATAATGTATTGAACTCCTCGTATAGATTTAGTTTAGGCATACCTACAGGTCAAGTTAGGTACAATGTTTAATAATATGTATACGTATTCTAGGCACATTATTAAAAAGATTAAAGCTGTACAGTCGGCCAAGAAATTCCTTACCACCTTTGAGTAAAGTAACGTTCTTCCATTCATTACGTACTCGAACAATGGATGTGATTCTACCACAGATACACTTACTTACACATACTAATTACACGCCAACAAAAAAAAAGAGACGGTGCGCAAGCAAAACGATATATCGCTGTTTCATCTCTATGTATATTTTCTGTCACGCATGTAACTTTCTGCAAAATGGCGATAAGTTGAAACGTATTTAGTAAAAACGTGTATTTATTTAACAAATTAAAAGTAATTACAAGTGATTTGATTTTTCTTTTTGAAGTAAAAATACACAATAAATTTTTAAGGTGCATGCGCACCAAAGTTTGTCGCCTATTTTTCGATTTTTTTACTTCAATCAAAGTTTACCCTAAGGTTCAATGACAGTTGCATGGCTAAAACATAAAGACTGATATCATTCACAAAACAAAGTGAAAATCAGCGATATTGTTTTTCTTTCTGATGTAGAAACTGTCATAAAAAATGATAAAGCACTTACTTGATGTCTAGGATCCGGGGGATCTACCTTTGTGTTTTTTTTAATTGGGGGCCATTTTTTAATTCCCATCTTTCAGAAAACATTTGAGTGCATACAAACCAGAGTACAGGCAGCACGATGCGACAGACACAAGGAATGTGAGGAATCTTGTATTTTTTAATAAATCGGTTCTCATCCGACCGGTCTTTCCTTGGAGCGTTAGAATCACCCCATCGTATTTCGGTTTTAAATAAATAAATATATAAATAAAATTAACTATAAAGTTGACTTACTCTGTACAGTGCCTCGTGATGGTAAATTTGAAAGTACGTGGATAGATGATATATATCTACCAAAGGTAAACAAACCGTCCCACGTGGTGCAGTGGACCAATTATAAAGTGGATCGTTCAAAATCAAAATCAAATCAAATCATTTATTGTCAGAAAGTGAGTAATTATATTGATGTTATTTATTATGGTTATTACTCGTTACGGTGGTTATGGTTATTATTCGTTATTTATGGTTGTGACTCGTTACGTTTTATTTTAATTATTACTAAGCAGTAATTATAACGTGGTATAGCTGAGCATTACCAGACTTCACAATATACAGAAACAAATAACTGATGATGACGATGACCTTGGTCGATGTTGTCTTTAAACGATTAAAGTTGGTTTGCTGATTTAATTACATGGAAATATTTATGTTTAACTGTGTATTTAATTGGCTATAGGGCTTTTTTTTACTTAGTAATTGATTTCAATCAATCTAAAAAAGCCACACGGAGTAATTTCTCGCAAAAATTATACACAATATTTGTTATCGATATCACGCACCGCAGTTGGATGTTGTCACAGATGTTAAATAAAAGTGAAGTTTGTCGTACCTTTTTCTTGTGCTGGCTCACTCGGTGGGCCCTGTGTTGACTCAGATGTGTTGTCGCCACTCTCTGACGGGCCATCAGAGTCTTTATCACCACCTGGGAAATAATAAATCATAACTACTATTGTATACTGTAACGTATTTAACAGAAACGTCTATTATACTCGTTTTTGTACACTTAGCTTTGTCAACAACAACACATTTAACTGAATGATTACAAGGATTGCTTGCATTGTAAAACTTTAACATACCATTATACCAACGCTTCAGGAATTCAACACTGAACATATTGAAGAAGTTCTAAACAAGTTTCATTATACGGTGACACTTATCATGCATGGTAACTCAACGAATTAGATAAGTACATAATGGTGGTTAGCGTGGAAGCGCTGGCGCCGCTGATAGCTGTGCACAATTGGTTTCAGTACGGAGTAATTATAGACGTCGACCGAAACTGAAGTATCTATAGAATAGGAACTCGTAGCGCGTGGTCTCCGCTCACTAGCGCGGCCGCAACTGCAGGGCCGCGGCGACGGTGGAAACTCTTGTTTACTGTGCAAATAGGAGAAATATTTGTTTCATGTCTACGTCGCACATGAATGAATAACACCAAGGCTGAATGTTATTGTTATGTTTTACGCCGGCCGGACCATACTGAATCACGTCTCTAATCAATATTAGTGATATGACTTAGATATCAGCATTCAAAAGCGTCGTGTCAGACATCGCTAGTTCGTTTTATTATCATTAGAGTTTACTTGTGTGATATTTATGGATTGTAAACGTTGCGCTTGTGTTCATGCTGATCTGACCTAAGAGAGCATACAAGTAGTACCTGTAGGGATTATCAGGCTACATTCGGGTGAACTCTGCACAAAATTTATCGATGTCACGGAGTGCGAGCGTACTGAATGCTATCAGTTTATGTTAAATTAAAAACAGGAAAACCAGCACTTTTTGTTATAGTCTTGACTAATTATGTAAGAGTTTCATTATCAGCTTAGTTGCTCATGGCAAGGTATAAATTGAACGCTATTGCGTCTGGGTAAACGTTGACAACAATGAAGGCTAAGTTTCGCAAAGCCTGTAAAAATTCGCATAGCGAGTTGCACACGGTGCAGTTTTTACAACTGATTTTACTACCAAAGCCTGCTCTTGAATATATCAGCCTAGAAATAAATGGACGTATTGTTTTAAATATGTTTCCTCGTTCCATTTGTGTTCTATATTTATTATTATGCCACAACTAGAAAAAAAATTACTTAAGTATTTATTGTATTTTGAAATCTCGTCAATATTCTTTAATTTAATACTTTACTCTTTATAATTCTACATGGCAGTTTTTAAATATTTTTAATCGACTTCAAAAAAAAGGAGGAGGTTCTATGTTCAACTATGTGTAATATTTTGAGTTGACATTTTGGGCCTTGGTGCATGATGTTGGAATATTATAGATCAAGTATCAAACATCTAAACACGTATTACAGATGAGCCAGATAGTGGTATGTAAGTAAGTACAGGTCGATTCACAAGAGTTGGCACGAATGGATCGAATGAGTGAATGAAAGTATCTATGTGTTACCTATTTGAATTGAATTCACTTCACACAAATATGAAAATGTCAAGCATCAGTCATTTTCCTACAAAAATGTCAAAGTGTGTAATGCGCTATAATAGTAATATTTTCTTGTTAGTACATTTCATTGTCATCCGCCACATCTATTTCACGAAACCTTGTTGTAGGCCGGTGTACAGTCAAGTGCAAAAATAAGTATCTATTCGAACCACTCAAAAAAATGTTACTACGACCTTATTGCGTCGGAATAAGAGTCTGTGGTACTTATTTTTGAAACTTTGAATAAGTTCATATTTTTACATTTGACTGTACCAGTACTAATAATTTAATTTGAAGAGGTCATGACCTGGTTGTTGTGTTGCTGGTTGGTAGGTGCTGGTTCAGACTAATTTTAGTAGTCAAAATTTCTAAGATGTTTGATATTAAAGCTCAGCTCTCATCTATATAGTTTTCCAACTTAAACCGAAGTATCCCGCCAAGCTTACAATGCAAGCAGACTCGTCAATTCCTCCAAACCAGATATAAAACTTAAACCCTTTTGTTAAGTATGCTAAGGATTATTTACGGGCGGTTGGGGTAATGCAAGTGCACCAAGTAAATGTTAGCAAGCAAATGTACATTCTGAGTTACTGTACTGATGCATTGCACAGTAGAAGTGGTGAATCACCTTTGTTCTTGTCAGGCACGAGCAATCTCTGTCCGGGGAAAATGAACTGCGTGGCGAGTCTGTTGAGCTTGGTCAACTCCGACGGGGTGGTGTCGAACCGCGCCGCCAGTGATGTCAGCGTGTCACGGTCCCGGACCTATAATAAATATTGTTTATGTATTGAACAGTCATCAACTCATCGCCCAATGCAACTACCATACTTCTTAATCCAAATTTCAAGTTAATTTTAATTTAATTACCAACTGTAAAATATAATCGGTAGATGTGAAAATCAAGATATTATGCAGTTTTCGTCTAATATTTAGAAGAAAGACCGGCCTAGTGTATGCAAGTCGGACTCGCGCACGAAGGGTTCCGTACCATTATCTATAAAAAATTGCGGTTTACGATTTATGACGTATTAAAAAAATACTTACTAGATTAGTCATTTTCAAAAAAGTGTACACGGTTAAGGGATTTAATAAACACAAAACTTAATTGATTCCTTTGTGTGACGAAAGTTACCCATATATTTTGTATGACTAACTTTCGTAACACAAAGGAAGCGATCGTGATTTTGTTATGATTAAGCCCTTAACTGTGTACAATTTTTTTGTGTACAATTTTCAGATCTCGTTCAAACCAATTTTCGGTGGAAGTTTACATGGTAATGTACATCATATATTTTTTTTAGTTTTATCATTCTCTTATTTTAGAAGTTACAGGAGGGGGGGACACACATTTTACCAAATTGGAAGTGTCTCTTGCGCAAACTATTCAGTTTAGAAGAAAATGACATTAGAAACCTCAATATCATTTTTGAAGACCTATCCATAGATCCCCACACGTATGGGTTCGATGAAAAAAAAATTGAGTTTCAGTTCTAAGTATGGGGAACCCCCAAAATTTATTGTTTTTTTTTCTATTTTTGTGTGAAAATCTTAATGCGGTTCACAGAATACATCTACTTACCAAGTTTCAACAGCAAAGTTCTTATAGTTTCGGAAAAAAGTGGCTGTGATATACGGATGGACAGACAGACAGACACACATGACGAATCCATAAGGGTTCCGTTTTTTGCCATTTGGCTACGGAACCCTAAAAATGGAGCCTACCAATCTACTTTAAACTTTCCTTGTTTATATATATGTTATGGACCAAGTGATTAATGCGGGCATTATTAATAATGTCTAGCTGTATCCGGGCAAAGAGATTAATTACTATCTAAACTTAATTATTTATCATATTGCCCGGTCATTATTATAATGCTACGTGACAAATGGGCAATTTGGTAATAAAGCTAAGTTTGACGCGGTGCGAGCGAGCGAAGCGAGCGAGCAAGGCGGTACGGGGCGGAAGCGACTCGGAATGGTGTTCAAAGGCTAATGCGGGAGCGTAGCGGAGCGAAGTTTTTTTTATGACCACCCGGAAAATACAATTAATTAATAAATATACAATCCAAATAATGAGTCTGATTATTTAAATTGTTTAACATTTACTTTATTTCAAGTTAAATGACTGCAATAATAAAAAAATAGTAATTAAATATGTTTGTATTACTCTGCCCAAAAGGTGATGGCCATTATGTATGGACATTATGCCCAGTCAATTTGATTATTTGAATAATTATTGTCAAATTGCCCTCTCATATTGGGCATTTTTCATAGTGCCCGGTCATTATGAAAAATGCCCGATTTATCATTTGGTCCATAACATATACATATAATAGTTTTAAGAAATTAAATTAGGGTTATAATTTTGGGTCTATCGAGGTCTAAACTCTAAAAACAGAGTCATAAAAACAGGAAAAATTAAGACTCTGTAATAGTAGATTGTTCAACAAGGGACTAAAACAAGCCATAATGACACGAGATATTTAGCCACCCGAGCGATAGCGAGGGAGGCTATAATTCGAGTTGTCATTATGGTAGTTTAGTCCCGCGTTAAACACTACTTTTCACTTTGAATGCGAGGAAAAAAACGACGTACAAAATTACTTTTTTACAACGTATGCTCAATACGAGCAATGGACATCTGTTCAAAATTCAAATAGCAAAAAAAATACCGCTGTCTTTTCTTTTCTTTTATATTTTTTTGTAAAGTGACGCTTTAAACGCTTGCATAATTAGCCAACAGATTCTAACTTAAAGACTATGTTAAAACTAATTGGACTATGCATGTAAGAATGATAATTGTTCATTCATTAGAATCGGCAAATAAATTAACCTAATTGATCTAAGTTCACACACAAAATATATTGTTAACTGAAACACTTACCCGTGAATAAAGAAACGACTTTTTAAGTTTATTTTCTATATGCCAATTCTTTGTTAAATTATATCTAATTATACTTTCTATTTACTATTAAATGCAACTGACATCGCATTATTTTGAAGTCACGCCATATTAACATTCAAACTGCTCTATCTACGTACACTCCAGCACTGCTTTGCCGACAGCGTTTTTAAAAAAAAAACAAATTACAAACACCTAAGCTAAAGGAAATCTTTCTTTACGTGCAAAATAAAATGAATTCATCTTTAATATTTTATAATTAAATAGATTAATATTCGTAATTATTCAATGTGTTTCATAAAATTATTATTTTTTAAATATTTTTTATACAGTTGTCATTTTGTGGTTATTTCCACGCCCTAAAGGCTTCCACAGACCGAAGCGCAGGGCGCTACAGTGCGTCCGCAGCGCGCTTCGGTCTGTGGAAAGCTTTAAAATTGTCTATACCCAGTTACTGAAAATGGCGATAATCCTCCATTCACAAACACCGTGATTGGCAGTTTTGGGGTTTCCATAGTCAATTAAAAAAATTTTACTTTAATCCCTTGAGATCAAAAAAGAGCTTTAGTCCCGATATGCAGAGACTAAAGTAACATTTTAAGAGCATGAGAAGTGAAAAGTTCTTTTTCTTTCAGTTGTAAAAATCCGTGCACTATAAAATAATTAATAAAAATGAGCGATAAATGAAAAAATCTGCATGCAGCTTTTTCTGGGCAAATTAATTTGTTTTAAATAAAAGTACCTACTGTAAAATAAAAGTATTAGGCAACATGCTCAAAAAATAAATGTCGATTTATAATGTACAAGTCAAAAGTTGACAATACTAACATTAATATAAACTTACCGTGTAGGTAATGGTCTTAATAGGAGGCGGAGGTGGTAGCCGCTTAGCCTGATCGTCCTCATCTGAAACAGTCACATCTTCAAGTTGCATGGTACCTGATTGTTGATTTTTAATTAAAGTAGCTGCGGGTTAAGGTAGTGAATATAATTCGTAAACAGTGCCGCGGGGGGAGGAGCGTCAATGTGCGGTGCACAAACGGGTCACCCATATCGATCCTCGCATTCCTAACTATGCCTCAGGTGTCGACCACGGGTTATTGTAGAATTGTATATGTACGAACATACGTGGATTGTACTATATTTTACTGCACATTTATTCGGATTTTTTATTTGAGATTACGATAAATGAAACCAATAATAAGGAATAATATTTTCTTCCTATCCACTAACCAATCAAGGATTAAAATAAGTAAGATAAGTTGACTGCAGCTGTAACCAAAAATTAATTAAGCAGCCACCAATTTATCCTACTTTTCAAACATCATTTATGAAACATTTCAAACAAACTGACCGATTATGTAAACATTTAAAACGTACAAATATTAATAGAATCGTTGGGAACGAGCAGTAATTGTAATACTACATTTATAAAATGAGGTCATTATTTAGAAGCCTGACCGAGCTTAATTATAATTTACGACCGACTACGATTGCCACGAGCGACGCGATAGGCGTTAATAAAACCTAGTTCAGCTCGCTGCTTACCGTCTCGTAGGTACTAACTACACACTGGTACGAGTTTTGTGCGTGGTTTAGTAACGTCGTGTGACGGTCATTTGAGGTGAAAATAAACAAACTCACGAATAGAGAACTTCGTTTTTTGAAGATGGTTAAAAATGGATCTGACTATACCTTGACAAGCTAGTGCGCGGCGCTCGGCGGAACCCTGTCGCAGGGAGCCTCTGCTGTCCTTAACAAGATTGTTTTTAATAAGTGCGGCAAATACTCACTGCGACAGGGTTCCGCGGAGGGTCGCGCACGATCTTGTCGGACTATAACTTAAGTATTTATATTATTATGGTAATTATTTTACTGTATTAGGTTTCTAATACTTATCTGAGAGGCATATAAACTAGTTTTATATCCCAAAATATGTTTCAAAGTAAATTCGAATTGGAAACTAACTAGGTACAGTCTCCAGCAGAAGTGGATAAACGAGTGTGGCGTTCAAAATGATCTACACACACACGACTCTGCTGCTAAGGTAATAAGAGACTATTGTGGTCATTTTGACTTTCGTAACCGCTGATTTAAGTACTTCTTGCTAACACAGTGATATATGATTGTTTTAGCACAATGAAAAAAAAAATGAGAGCTCTCAATCTTAATGCGACCTACCTGAGAGACACTACATAGGTATCTACATATATCCAAATTAGGTATAGGCGATGGAATTAGGCCTGATTACGTGGATCGGTTTCTGCGCCGTCTGGTATTATTACCTAATCCTCCTAATGTTATATTTGCAAAAGTTCGTGTTAATTAATTGTATGTACGGTCGAGTTCACCAATATATGCATCGCCAACCTGTCCTAAATATCTATACATAGACCTTATGTTACCGTAATAAGGTCTATGTATACATAGATATTTATGAAATGTTGGCTGTACAGATATTGGTGAACTCGACTGTACGTGTGTTTTTAAAGGTTTCACACTAAATCGGCTGGACGGATTTAAATTAAATTTGGTACCTATACAGGGTTATTTTTAATTCACTGACATCCGAATTCCTATCACTCAAACAAATGTTTTTTGTTTTACGACTTTTTAAAATGAAGCACTTTTTTTCCCATACAAATACACAGAGTATCGTAAAAATAAGAGGAAATCTCAAATTTTCAAAACGTTATTACACCAAAAATATTAAGTTATGACAAAAGCCGTAAAATAAAAAACATTTGTTTAAGTGGTAGGAGTTTAGGGTTAAAAGGATGCTAGTGAATTACAAATAACCCTGTATAGGCAGCTGCATATAGGGAATAATACATATTGAGCTACATTTTATTCCGACATTTTCACTGGATCGGGATGAGCCCAACACGTAATTAAACGTTATAACTTTTAGCAATTTCCAAGGGTCTCGGAATTTTCATTTTAATTCCACTGACTGATCTCATATAATTCACGCGACGCAAAGGTTAATTAATAATACATCAAAAACAGCGGTCACAGGAGATACAAGGAGTTCGTGCTTATTGTATTTACCCCGCATTTATAATGGTAGTCAATTTGGGTACACTTTTAACACATTATGTAAATATTAACATTTTTGGTTTATTAGCACTATACATATGTGATACCGGGAATGTAAATAGCCACATTTATGAGCGTAATCAAATGTTATAATTATAACACACTCGACTCAATATCTGAGATCATGCTGAAAATTATAATTTGACATAAGTTTATTTACTACAGCAGCAGCAACATTGATTACATCTTAAATATTAATAGCCGGATACAGTTTTATGACAAAAATGTTTTTTTTTAAAACACGCCGCAGTGGCAGAAAGATTTATTCTAAGCACGATAACGTGCTTCGTCGATGGGGTAAAATAAATGGATTCAATTTGTCTTACTTTAATTTATCTCATGGAAATAATTACTAAAAACGGACCCAAGAAATATAATAAAGATCACTATCTATTATATCTACACTCACCTCTATGCACAGCATTGAACCTGCCCTCCACTTTCGAGCGGAGCGAGTCCAGCTCGAACGCGGCTGCGAACCCGTGGTCCACTGACCGGCTTTTGGACCTGCAAACGTACAAATTACACTTCTTAAACTCGTACCATTTTATACAGTTACGCAGGTTATGAGCGAGCCATTTTTATTACTTATGCTCTTTTATGGACATTTTGATAAGTTCTAAAGTCGACTTTATAACATATTCAACAAAGGAAAACAATTCAGAGTAAAATATAAATATTATTTGTTCTGAGGGACTTTCACTTAAACGTCTTCAAGCGAAATTATACTAAATATTCACGTTCTTTGTATGTATGAATAACGAATTTGTATCAAAATGTTGCTTTTAATGTTAATTCAACGTTTATTAAACGAATGACCTAACTGAAATAATTGTCAACTCCCTTACACATAATGAATGTAATGACCTTTAAATGGCGTGTGGGATACGGAATTAATCATCCATCGTATCATGTGAACATAAACAAGGCTATCAATATCTGTAGTGTGGCTATTAAATAAATAAAAATAACTATTGATTAACAAAACCTTAGAATGCTACCCACGAATATAACAATTAATACTACTACTATTATTTGAAGTGACGTAATTATAATACCTAATAAACTAAAACAAAATACAAACTCTCATTATACAATATGTATAACATTAGGTTCCTTTCAAATAAATAAATATGAATCGGGGTAGCAATCTCTGCAGCAGGTGCTGACAGCGAATTAACTTGTACTGAAATGAAAGTAAAATGAATAAAAGCAAAGCTTGCAAGTACATACATGTGTAAAAAGAGTCATACCTTTTGAAGGACTGGTCGATACTCTCAGCGCTCCGCGACAGCTGCTGCGACGCTCGCCTAGACCTGCATGCAATAGAGACCACGGGCTACACACAGGCACTGCATGCAATACAACATCTACTAATTAATATCTATTCAGAAACAACTGTCTAATTCAAACATTAGCAACACATATCTCTTCAAAATAAAAGTAATAGTAAGTAAAAACAATTGCAACGTGATTACGAGTGTTTTCATACAGTAAACAAAGTTATCTAAACGTACGACTGCCATTGGATATATTCTAGTGGGTACCTAATATTTGAATAGTACGATCATTATGAAAACACCCGATTAAATCTGGAAGAGAAATGGATGTGCGTGTTCAGTGTCAACAAACAGTTTAACTAAAATTATAAATGAGGCCGCACATTCCCATTTTCCCATCGAAACCAAAGCTGATTGGGAGTTTAGAAATCGAGACTTTAATGAGGCATTCGTGCATTTAAATTAAATATATTTGAATTAAAAAAGAGGCAGTAGAATGCATTTATTTATATTTAATCATACACAACCGTACCTGAAAAACCAAGCCCTTATGCGAATATGACCACGGATATGTAACGTAAATTAATAAATTATGAATAAGCAAGTAAAATAAAATAATATATTTACTTTGATTCAGGTGTAGAGTTTGTAAAGTTAGGGCTTGTTGAGTTAGGCCATGTATAGTTAGAAGCTTGGCTCTACATGAGATCTGATAACTTTTTAACTGTGCGAGGTACCTACTATGGTCTCGTCTTGCCAAAATTTTACATGAAAATGTTTTTGGTGGGATAACCAATTCATAATAGGTATTAATTAATTTGTATGTAAATCGAAACATTGTATAATATTAAACTGGTGTATACTATTTATTGTTCCTTTATTCCAGGAAGATTTGTTCGATTAAATTGATGGCTAACGTAACATAATGTATTAATGACTTGATAATGACAATAAGTGATGAAATACAACATTACTTCCGAGATCGTCAGCCCTACAGTTTTCATACCAGACAGCCAGAGACGATCAAGAATAGAGAGATCAAGAAATAATGGACACTCCGGCAACTACATATTCGCAAAGCAGCAGCGTGGGTGACACCATGGCCGCACCCTTGGCACTAGACGACCGTCAGCACAGTTATTATTTATAACATTTACAATTATTTTTTTAGGGAAATATAAGTATCTACTTGTGTCTAACCGTTGTCTGAATAGGTACGCTAAACAAATTGAAGAAGACGGATGTCATCGGATCAATAAATTCTACTGTCACTTTAGAAATAAATAAAATACTTGTTCAAAGTAAAAACATTTGTATATGAATTATTTGCTAAAACTATTTCAATTAATACTTTTACATTCAAATCATTCTAATTTTAAGAGTCTTGTAAACTTTTATCTGGTGTTAAAGATATTGTTAAAATAGCTTTAAGTAAGTAATAATTTCGTAGTTTTCACATTTAACCTAAACGATAGGAATATAGCATCAATACCTATAGTAGATTGTTGTTAAGTAGAGTGAACTATTGCCAATGTGACTTCAGGAAAATAAATGGCGCTGTTCTTTGTGAATTACAGGAACTTTTCAATTAATTTTTCAAATAATGTTTGTCATTAAAACTCCATTTTATCCTTTGCTCGTAGTCGAAATTAAAAGCAGACCGGTTAACCTTAGGAAAAGCACCTTTATCACACGAGATATTTATCTTAGCACCCAAGCATTGCGAGGATTTTTTTCCTGAACTGGTCACATTCTTGTTTTATTACAAGAAGAAATTAAAATGGTGAAAATTCAGAACGCACCTAAGGAAAAAATGTTAACCTACTGTCAACATTACCCACTCTAGTAAAATTAAGTTTAACTTTATGTAGGCATATATACTTATGTAATGTAAAAAGTTTTGAACTCCTGACTGACTCACTCATCAGTCATCAACATAAAGCCCTAATCCTTTGATCTAGAAAGCTAGTTTAACTTAGATGTTCTTTTTATTATGGAGATAAGAAATATGCACGCGGACTAATGGATAATAAATTATGAATAAACAAAAACCAATTTATAAGTGTTCAATTTATTTTCTTCTATCTACTATTTTTTCACTGAGGTGAAAAATGGCATGAATTGTTCAGCAGTAAAGTTGTTTAGCATCTCGTGCCTTGAGACTCTCGGCTACAATCAGGATTCTTCTTTTTCGCTTGCTTGGATTTCAAAATAAGTAGGTACTCGCGCTTTGTTTTGTGTGCTGAATTCGATTTGGTACACCTTCCGAGTATGAGAGGTGAAAAACAAATAACACCTGTCTGTCATTGCCGACCATTCAGATAAGAAAATCTGTGTTAAATGCAGTGGTCTTATATCAATACATGTCATTTAACTGATGCGTAATAAGGAAGTTTTTCAAAATTAAACTTTTTCTAATGAAAAATCCATCTTAATTATGCCATTTACATACCTACTTAAACATGATGTCGTAGGACATGGGTAATAATCACATTTTCTAGAACACCACGTTTCTCTATTAGATCTATTTCTTCTAATAAAATTAGAATTGACCCACCATCATTGACCCGTCAGAAATTGGAATAGCTAACGATGACTATTACCAAGATGCTACACAAGAAGGTACAGTAGTAGTGTTAACCGCATTACATTGGTAATAAGATAGCATCAGATAAAGTGACACGGGCAATCATAGTACTAAAATTGTGTATGCACTACACGCACTAACTCATAGATAAGCCTTTGTCAAATTAAATTTGTTCATTTCTACTATTCGCCTTTTTCTATTTTTAGAGTTTTGTACCTTAAAAAGTAAAACGGATCCCTGAGGAGTCTCTCTGTACTTCAGTCACATCCAAAATGCTCCGAAATTAATGGACCGATTAAGTTAAACTTTGCTACACATAAGCATGTATGATAAATATATGAAATTTGACTATTTCCGTCAGCTGCTCATCGAAATAACTGAACCTAAATATTAGAAAAATGAAATCTACATAATTAATACTGTGTACATTCAGACGTTACTTTTCGGAGGAAAATAGGTTTCTAGTTGTAGTGGGAAAAAGTTACAGTGATGGCAAAAACTGCTCGAGAGGGTTTATGTAAAT
The DNA here is from genome assembly GCA_947563465.1 of Archips xylosteana. Lineage (NCBI taxonomy): Eukaryota > Metazoa > Arthropoda > Insecta > Lepidoptera > Tortricidae > Archips > Archips xylosteana. Next base: position 18,200,155 of record OX387343.1, read on the forward strand.
GTACCTGTGTGTCTTGGTTACGGAGCACATAAAGCTATTGAGCTAGTGCAGTAAAAGAAAAAAAGCGGCGTGCAAGCTTCCATTTTCTCACAATTATTGTCAACGGGAAGTTTAACAATGCAAAATAAAACGGTTAACTCATGTTTAATTGTAGTAATTATTGGTTTCGATTGAGTAGCTTAAGTAGTATTTGTGAGAAGGATTAAGTCCTACCTACTAGTGACGTAAACTCACTGTTATTGTGCAATGTACAGTCGCCATCATAAATATCGGATCTGTCTAGCTAGACTACGACCTACGACTGCGTGTTCAGATATTTTTGACCAGCTGGTCAAAAATATCTGAACACGCAGTCGTAGGTATATAGATATAATAGTTGTAAGTGTGGAAATAAATAAATATTTAAGAGCACCTTGACGTATCCGATGTTTATGATGGCAACGGCGAAATTAGAATAAATTTAAATAATATGGAACCCCCTAACATGACCTAACATCAGGCGGTAAAATGTGCACACTAGAAATAAGTGATCGCTAACGAATGTTTTCATTAGCCCAAAAATTTCACATTCTGGTTACATCCATGTGTCAAGATGTCAACTCCCCTAACGTCAACTCAAAGAGGTTAATAAAAGTTTTATCGAAGGCTAGAAAACAGATTAACCCAGCTTTTATTGTTAAAATTGTAAAATACACCGTGCGGGCACGTTTAAAGTATTGTAAACATCGTAAGGAACGTTGTGTTGAAGGCGTTATTGGTCGAAGCTGACCTTAATGACTAAGATGTCCTTCCACCATACGGCACTCCATTTACTATTATAACAGATAGTACAATAAATCCACGTGACCTATGTAACATGCCTAATTAGACTATATCGGTTATGCTATGAAATAAAGAAGTTGTGCTTTACTATTTAAATAGACATCTTATTCGCCCAACATTACTCGCAAGGAAAGGTACCCAACTTTCCGGCTCCGATTTGATTTATTTTGATATTATGTTAGAGAGTAGTCTAAAGTAACGGGCATATATTGTTTTTAGCTGCCCAAACTCAATCTATTTGGACGAATTGTCTCCAAAGTACATACTGAAAAGTGACTAAACCCTCTACAAGAATTCCAAGAAATTGTCCAGTTATTACTGATTTGATTATATGTTTGAGAACATGAAAAAATAATGAGCACGTGCTTTGTTATATTGCTTCAAACTCATATTTTCCTAAAAAAAAAAAACACCCTTCAAAGTTTTATATTTCTCATTCGGTGCTAGTAGTAAGTATTTTGGTAGAGGGTTGTACTAATAGCATTATTTTGAGCATGAGACTTAAATATTTAGTTACTACTGGATATACGAGTATCTATTACCTATTTTGTTTATAAACAGTGATGCGTGCTCTACTCGACGGTACGAGGTGAGGTGCGCTTATGCATGAACGAAAGTGTTAGTAAAGTTGTAAAATGGGTCTATCAATTTGATAGGGATTACAATATATCTTAAAAACTGTCATTAGTAGATAGATAGTTATATTAGATAACATTGTTAGGAAAAACATTGTCATAGTCTAATTGTCAGGGAAAAAATCGTTGTCAACGCACTAGCAACCGATCTCAATAATAAAACCGTAGATAGTTTATTTTACCAGTTATATTACGACGCATTTTCAATAGGTTATTTTCATTGTTCGTACATTAACAGTGGATTGATTAATTATGACTGTGAATGTGTGGTTTATTACCTACAGTAACAAATACCGGTTGTTGTTTCTTAAAAACCCTACATGGGTGCAACAAGATCCATGGAGCGTGACTCTATTTTGCCACGAGATCCCAGACCATGATGTTTTGTTTGTTAATTGCGCAGCGTCACAATTAGTACAGTGTAGTCTGTAAACGAGCACAATTGGCGCAATGGGGAGGAAGTGGACATACATCCTCAAATACTCGCCCTACATAGGATGCACCAGAGTAGGTAAACATCAATATAGTCTGCAGTTGGGATGTTTGGTTCAGACAAAAAATACACTCAAGGTAATGTCACGATTATGATAAGAATCACTATACATTTAAACACCTTATTTTCTTGTCAATCCTACCACCTTATCACTATTCTCAGTCTTCGTCAGTTCATGTGAATTTGTAAATTGTCAGTTAGAATCAAGTAAATTTACTCCGGATGTATTTTGTCATATTTATCTGATATTGCCTAAAGAAAAAAAAACAGATGTCAGTTGAAGATGTCTTATTCAGGCGGAAACCAATAAGTTAGTAATTGGTAGGCATGTCGGAGTGATATGATAAAAATCCAAGATATGACAAAATCTCTCAAGGAAATGATCATTTTATTTCATCTTTATACTAAAGCAATTCAGGAATATATTACACAGATCTGATGATTAAATAATTATCAGATCTGTGTAATGAAACTTAAACGCAGGGATGTCTTTAATCATCTATTTAATCTTTTGCCTCAAAAAGCTAAGCGATTTGATCACACCTATAATGGCCGCACGTAAGTAGAACTCAAACTCATGTTTACCTCTAGCTCGACCTACACAAATGTGAGCAAGAAGTAAGTAAGATTTTGGGTTCTACTTACGTGCCGGCTACTGTAAGCGAGATGTTAAGGTGAATGTTTGTGTGTGTGTGTGTGTCTTAAAGATCTTAAAGATTTAACCAAAGATTTTAGCGTTTGCAGTGAATTGATGACGTCCTTCGACGACCTTCCAACAGAGCAGTAGGAAATGCACACAGAGACATATTTTAGATATTTTTCGTTTTTTTTTTTGTTATTTTCGTGAGTTTTTGAAGTCTGTTCAACGTCGGTTCAATGGGTCAACGTCAATTGCTCGTTATCTTTTACAAAATATTGCTTTTCCCGATACAGGGACGTTAAATGTCGAGGAGGCTTCTTGGTGCTTTACTAGGTTCGTTTGTACATATACCAAGTACTAAAAGGAATTAGTTTCTGAAATTGTACTAAAATGAACTATTCTCATCTCCTTTCTGTTCCCAGTCTCGAGAGCTAGCAATCGCAATCGCAGTATGTCGAATAGCTCCGACTGACCGACCAAGCCAAGCGTCAACTGAATCAAACTGAACTGTGTTGGCTTAGTGAACGATTCTTTGAATGTGCTAGTTTAAGTGAAAGTGAGATAGCAAAATCAATGATACGGATATTGCGACGGGAGCATACCATGTACGAGGGGCGTCTGAAAAGTTCTAAGCCTAAGATAGAAAAAAACAATTTACACAAATTAACTTATTTTTATTTTTCAATATAATCTCCTCCTAATTTAATGCATTTTTCACATCTTTTATCAGTGCTTTTAGGCCATTAAAAAAATTCAAATCTTCAAATTATTGAACAGAAAATAATCGCTTGGGGCTAGATCTGGGCTGTAGGGTGGATGGTCAATTTCGTAGAAACCAACTTCCTTCAGAGCACGCCTCGCAACATGAGCGGTGTGAACGGGTGCGTTATCTTGCAAAAACAAAATGCCTTTCCTTAGTTTGCCCCTCCTTTTCTCAACTTTGACTTGTCGCACCTGTTTTAGTAGATCCGCATAATAAAGTGCATTTATTGTGGAGCCTTTTTCTAAATAATCGATTAAAAGAATGCCATCACAGTCCCAAAACACCGTAGCCATTAACTTAAGAGGCCGACTTTTGCACTTTGAATTTCTTCGGCCGCCTTTCACCCTTTTCAATCCACTGCATCGATTCAGACTTACACTCCGGATCATACTGTCTGATCCATGTTTCATCTACAGTCACTATTCGGGAACAAACTTCATCTAAATTATCTTCGCACAATTCTAAAAACGCTCGAGAAGTTTCAACACGACGCTCTTTATCGAAGGCTGTCAGCATTTTCGGTACCCAACGAGCACACTGACTTTATTCATGGGCAAATGTTCGTGTAAAGTTTCTCCGACTCTTTCTTTACTAATACCTAAGGTCTCAGCTATTTTCCAAATCTTAATTCTTCTATCTTCTAATACCAACTTTTTGACTTTTGCTATGTTTTCTCCGGTCACTACCGATATTGGCCGCCCTGAGCGGCGGTCGTCTTCGATCGATTCCAGTCCGAGTTTAAATAAGCGACTCCACTTTTTGACTGTGACATAAGAAGGTCCAGAAGCACCGTAAATAATAGCCATTTCCTCAAAAATACACTGCGGTGATTTTTCACTTTTTGTCAGGAACTTAATTAGGTACAGCACGGTGCTCAATTTTCGTAATATTCGTTGGTAATTCACACATGATGTACTTTTCCGTTGAATATCTCGAAACCGAATAATATAAACATGACGTTTTTTTTTAAATAATTTGTTTTTAAATGGCCTTTCTATCGGCCAGTATCATAAACGCTTATACAACCTCGAAATACCTTAGGCTTAGAACTTTTCAGACGCCCTCGTATATGTATATACTCTTTTTCATACTAGTGTAGGTACTAAAAGGATTAAAAGGCCGAACTAGTACATTTCATTGTACTTACAAGTTGGAAGGAAACCGTTTAGTAAACGAGCACACACAACTTCGTGCTCACCGGACGCTTTGTGAAGAGCATACATTTCTTAGCAGCTATTTGAAACGCAACTCGTGAAATACTGTAATGTAATTGAGTAGTTTCGGTGGACACTGTGGTCTTCTTCATTACTTCACTAAATAGCAAATGCATGAGTTACTGCAAAATAAATATACCCGAAAACATTATAGGTCTGCCTATAATATTTGAAGAATTCCCTCGATTTCTTCAGGATTCTATCATGAAATCCTCACGTGATCACAATGGGACCTAATTGGAAGTATCCCCTTTCGAACAGGAAAAATATATTTTCAAATCAGTTTATAAATGACGAAGTTCAAGGGTAACCAACAAAAGAATACCACCGAATTAAGAAACTCCGTCTTATGAAGTAGGTTAAAAAAACAAGAAAAAACATTATTTTAATCAGAGTACAAAGTTATGAGAATTAAATCACATGTTAATTATTATTTTGTTTTAGAATTGCTAAAAATCAGACATTTTGTATTCCCTCTGTTATTTTGGGCGCGGTTAAAATACGCCATGTATTTGTCCACCCTGAATAAATGATAACAATGCACGACCTCAAACCTTCGTGTAATGCATAGTTGTCGCTCATTCAGGATCGACAAATATGAGGTCGTGTTTTAACCGCACCCGCTATTTTAGACTGCCCTGTATCAATATTACGAATACAGATACAAGTATCTAGCTAGAAAACAAAAGTATCCAATAATTGTAAGTGCAGTTAAGAAAACATGTTTCAGCATCACCATGTGTACTACTCTGCGCACGCTATAGGGATATACAAACATAACTTTTATGTGGTCTTTGTCGATCAACGCGTATAAATTTGCAATAAAATAAATACGAATGTGTGACACACATACATCTCGTAACCAGTGCATGAATGCAACCGTCCTTGTGTGGGACAACATTGTCAACGACAAAGTTCTGCGTTCACTACACTGTTACACATGTAGGCCAGCCTCTTTCCGTAGTGCATTTGAACGCGGACTAACAGAAGTTGCGTTGAGTCGGCATATCCGTCGATTCAATGAATTGCATAAATAAAATTCACCAACATTTGCAAACTTTTTACACACATACATTTTATTGACCCTTTCAACGATTTGCAAACGCTCATAAAAATAACGATTTGGGGCCTGTTGCATAACAAAGTACAACTTATACTACAAGCAGTTCCGCTTGTAATATTAGTTGTACTTTGTAATGCAACAGGCCCTACGTTAAATTTTACCGATGATCTAGGTACTTCAATAAATGAAGGAGAGAATTAGCCAAGTTCTAAGCGTAATAATAAAGGTGAATTGAGGTTGTAAAGTTAACCCATCATCGGTTACAATAGAGACGCTGCCGGCGATAAAGCACTTGGGCTTCGCATCTACTAGAGCAGTGCGAGGTAACTAAAAGCGATGTGAATAGGTAGCTCTCATGAGTCATAGTCGTGATAATGCACTAACTAGTTTAACAACCGATAGAAAAACCTCTAACAAAACTTGATTTACCTTAGTGAACAGATACAGGCCAGTAAGTGAAAACCTGTACTACATTACATACAAATTAATAAGTAGAAAAAATATATTCTCGTGAGTTCTCGAGTACTTTATAAAGAACAAATCAATAGTAATGATAACTACAGAAAGTGCTTTATGAATTACAAAATGTTCAAATATAATATAGTATAAAATGTAGTTCATTAACGCATAGTTTCCAAGATATTCATACTTTTATATAAAAAACCCGAGTTGTAAAATCTGAAGTTTACCACATTCTAAGCATGTGACGTGCATAGTTAGACACACTTCAAAAGCACTATTTGCTGGATTTCTTGCCAGTTCCTATTAAAAAGTTTCTTATCCAAATAAAAAAGTTTTTTTAAATATCGTGAATATTTATTTGTATAATGAGGATGTAACTTGAAGCTTGAGCGTAGTTATCTAGTACCTAGGTACTCCTACTCCTAGCCGTATAATTTTATCTTTATTCTTTTAGTTATTACAAATTAGTACTCCTCACTTATTTATTAGACTACACTTTAGTTTTGTTCTGTAGCTAGGTACTCTATCGCGAGAGTGCAAACTTTTCCAACCTACGCTAATCACTGGCCGATAGTCTAAAATTAATGTAACTTATATATCAACGTTCAAAATGATTACCGATTGTCACGTAAAATCAAATCATATTGCAAATAACGTGTTTAATTACTAATTCAATAAATATTCGCTATGCCGTGTTATATTGCGTCCGAGTAAATAAATATCCATTTTTTTATGGATTTTGTAACGGCAACTCAAATAGAGCAGTTGCTGAGTACAGGACCTGATTTCCCACTCGTCGCGTACCGCACCAGAAATTCTTCGAAGTCCCCGGATTTCTTAACGCATTTACTGCCACCTGACTTCCACAGGTGCCACCGACGCACATGTGCGTTCAAAATGTATGAATAATTATGACAGCGGCACTGAACGAAGTTCCGAAAACGCATATATGCGTCGGTGGCAGTGAATGCGTTAACAAAATATTATGGCGTGACGAATGGTCGTTTACGAGAGAAGGAGTATTTAATTCCCATATTCAACATATGTACCTACTCGAGGAAAGAATTGTTGGCGAGAATTAAAACAGCCTCTGAAGAAATTTAAAAAAGTTTTGTCAACTTGGACAATGAAATCCGTTTACGAATAAATCTTTGTGTTCAAAACAATGGTTCATATTTAGAATATTTAATATAATAATAAAAATGCGTAATCGTAATGTATTGGGTTTCTTTTCTCTTACTCGATTGTTTATTTTGTGTAATAGTACATTACTGCAGCGGCCGCGAAATAGGGGATTGCCGGCAGAGTAGTTATCCCGAAACATGTAGAGTTAAACTCGTTTTAAGACGTGATTGATCCGTTTATTTTCACTATGAGTGAGTCTCACGGTAGTTTCATGTTTAAAGGTATGTAGGTAAGTTAGATTACTGCCTTGCTTGCTGGCTCGAGCTAAGGCACTGTCTTCAAACAGATTAGTAGAAAGATATTTTTATGCTTATTGTAGTCGGTTCAATTTTTATTTCATAGTTTTTTGGGAGTTTTTTGAAGGCGGTTTTATTTTTTATTTAATAAAGCAACTAAAATCAAATTTTGCAGTTAATCAAAAATTCATTTTAGCCCTGAAAGCTAAAAGAAAGTGTTTTTTTTTACTGGAGTCGTGTCTTCGAATTATTTTTTAATGGCGTCTTTATCCCTATTGGGAAACTCAATATTTTTTCTTAATTTTATTCTATTAATAATGAACTGAAACAATTATTTTGCTCAACCGCGCATGCGCGTGTTGCGTGTTTGTGTGGTCGCGGGTGAGCAAAGGAATAGTCCAAGAGCTGCTGACGAATTTAGGGAAGGTGTTTCAGGCACGTTGAAAAAATAAAATAAAATGTCGAGTCTGGCAGAGCGCTTGCGGTTAGTTCGCTACTGCGCAGTATATTATGGCATTTGCAAAAAATTAAGCTCCAAAAATATGTTTTAGACAACTTGGAATTTTATTAAAATCTCATTTTAGGATAGTAATCTAGAAATATTAATCCCAGACTATTTTGTTGGTTATAAAGTATGACCAGACTCTTCCAAAAATATATTTTTACTAGCTGCTGCCCGCGACTCCTTCTGCAAAGAATTCGTTTATCGCTATCCCGCGGGAACTATGCAATTTTCCGGGATAAAAAGTATCCTATATGTTAATCCAGGTTATAAACTATCTGTGTGCCAAATTTCATCAGAATCCGTCAAACCGTTTTAGCGTGAAAGAGTAACATCCATCCATCCATATTTACTTACAAACTTTCGCGTTTATAATATTAGTAGGATTATACGCCAAAAATATACTATCTTATTACGAGGTAACAGTATTACGAGGGTACTCAGCGCCTACGTTTAAGCTGCTGATACTGCTGGTGTTTTTAATTTCTAATTTCATTTAAAGTACGTGAAGTGTCTGGAATTTGTGTTCATGAAAACTGTATAAGTAATCTAACTAATAAATTATATTAATTTTTTTTTTTTATGGAGACATTGTGTTATTGGAGAGAAACTGTAAAACAGAAACCCTGTTGTGCGCCGAAGATTGTGCAGTTACCCGCTTTTACGCTTATAACTTTTCGCCTTATAGATCATTAATGATCTATAGATCCTCTCAAGGCAACCGCTAAATTCGAGTGCGTATGCAGCGTGCTATGTAGCTCTGTGCGCGCGGGTCGGGTTGGAACGCAGTGAACCTAAGTTCGAATCCTTGCAATCTGACATAAAGAAAAATAGGTTTTTTTATTATTATTATTTTTTTATTTTTTTTTTTTTCTTATCACTACCAACTAGTTTTTCATAATTTATACAATGGTTAATTGTGCAGCTTGCAAGAGTCAAGTGTTAGTTACACAGAAAAGAATAAAATGTACTAATAGCAATTGTCTGCATACTTACCACAACGATTGTGTGAATTTTTCCAATGACTCGCCTTCGGTGCGTTCTAAATGGATATGTCCTGAATGTATTGCATCTAGGCCTAGAAGTGGTAATAATAGCAATACCCCTGTGAGGGGCCAGAGGGCCATGGAAAATAAAACATCACCACCTTTTTCTAAGGAACCACGCTCACCACTGGATGGAGTGCCTGAGTCATCTGTTCGGGATTCTGCTGTTTGTTCGCTCGTCGATGTTGGGCATTTGATTAAAGTGGAGATCAGTAAGATGAGAAACGAGTTGGAGGCTTCATTCAAGAAGTTTATTCGTGACGAACTAACCCCATTGCGTTCAGAGTTAGAGTCATCAATCAGGAAATTTATCAGTGACGAGTTGAGCCCTCTTAGATCTCAAGTACAAGAAATTAAAGATTCTATGGAATTCATCGACTCGAAGTATGATGATTTTGCAAAGCGTTTGGTTGCGATGGAGGACAAGGTCACCGGTATAGCTACTTCTAGAGCTGAAGTGAAGGATTTGAAAAAGGTTATTAACCAACTGGAAAATAGTTTTAATTCTAAGGAGCAATGGGGCAGGCGCTCAAATATCGAAATCTTAGGCATTCCTGAGAAGAAGAATGAGAATTTGTTGGAGATTTTCAAAGAGATTAACACACTTGCTAAGACACCCATTGATTGTAATACCGATATTGACTTCATTAACCGCATTGCTCCCAGAAACAATGAAGACAAACGTCCCAAGGCCATTGTGGTGCGGTTTTTGGCTCGTTACAAAAAAGACGACTGCTTGAGCTCCTTAAAAAAATTAAGGGACTTCAAAGCCTGTGATATTGGTTTCCACGGTAGTAACTCAAATATATATTTTAATGACCATCTTACGAGCAGTAATAAGGCTCTTCTGAAGCAGGCAAGAACACTGGCAAAGGAAAAGGCCTATAGGTATACATCTTGGGTAAAGAACTGCAGTATTTTCGTGCGCAAAACTGATACTAGTCCAGTTATTAACATCGCCTCAATGGAAGATTTAAAAAGGATCAAATAAGGACCATTTTAATGTATTTGCTCTGCTTATGTGTTTGTTTTTATTATTGTACAGTTACTTTTTATTTTTATTTTAGTCATATAATAGTTTTAATTTGCTTTATTTTAGGGGAAATGATATATTGTTATTATGCTATTACCACCTTGAAAGTTAATCATGGGGAGTCTGTTATTTACATATGTTTTATAATAATTAATCAAATGTGTATAATTTGGCGCGATAATGGTTAGCCAATTATCTTTTTACTATCAGAATGTGCGCGGGCTTCGTACCAAGACAAATTTATTTTATAATAATTTAATTAATACTGACTATGACCTTGTATGTTTGACTGAGACGTGGCTTTTGCCGGGGATACTGGACAGTGAGTTGTTTGATTCCAGGTACAGCGTGTATAGATGTGACCGTAATTACTCTGCTCGTGGGGATACCATGGGCGGTGGAGTTCTTATTGCTGTAAAAACTGGGCTAACTGTAACAGATGTTGCCTGCTTGCCGTCGGTTAATGCTACAGCTGACTTATTGGCACTCTCACTTATCGTTCGGAGCGGCTCACAACAGACTCGTTGTCGAGTGTTCTGCTGCTACTTTCCACCTTGTCCGATGATGTTGGATGCCGAGCTCGAATTTTTTGAATCAACATCTAGAATAATTATGGACAAACCTTGTGATAAAATTGTAATCATTGGTGATTTTAACGTCAGTCATGCAAATTGGTCCGCTTCTCCTTGTACATCTTACGCTGAGCTTACAGAAACTATTGAAAATTCTCTGGTTAACTCCTTGCAGGCTTTCTTGTCATTTAATAGTTTGCGACAATATAATCTTATCTGTAATCGTAACGGTAGGTTTCTGGATATAGTTATGGCCAATTTGGAATGCTGTGTTTCTAAGGCGTTGGTTGCTTTGGTTAGCGAGGATGTTCATCATCCGTCACTTGTTATAGAAATTAAAGATATTTCTGTGAATCTACTGCGCCCCCCTCCGCGATATGTTCGTTTGTTCCGAGCTGCGGACTACGATGCAATTAATTCTGCTCTCGGTGAAGTGGATTGGAACAATGTTTTCGATTATAGTGACATAGATCTGTCAGTACAACGTTTTTATGATACGCTCAATAAATTTATTGATGACCATGTTCCCTCAAAAATTATTTATGATAATGGTAGGTACCCCCCTTGGTTTTCTAAAGCCTTAATAAAAATTATATCTGAGAAGCTGAAGTTTCATCGGAAATGGAAGACATACGGCCACTTGGGCGATTATGACAGGTTTGTTTTGCTTCGTTCTAGGCAGAAACTGGTGCAGGAGACATGCTACAGGGATTATGTGAAATTTGCTGAATCAAAAATTAAGAATAACAGTAGTTATTTCTGGCGATTCGTCAAGTCAAAAAGGAATGTTAGCGCTATGCCGGATTCAATGTTTCTTGAGGATGTAACGGCTTCTCACGGTGTCAGCATCTGTGATCTTTTCAACAAGTACTTTCATTCGGTATTTCAATCTCACTCTAGCATTGGGTCTGGCTCGCAGTCGAGTGTTTCGGTCTCGGATGAGGTTGAGCAATCTTTAATAAATCTTAAATCAGTTGATATAACAGCAACTTTAGTATGTGGCTATTTAAGATCACTGGATGTTAAGAAGAGTGCTGGGCCTGATGGGATTCCACCTATTTTGCTGAGACAGTGTCGTGCTGGTTTGGCTGTGCCAGTTTCTGTTCTTTTTGGGATTTCTTTGAGAACGGGAGTAATGCCGAAAGTGTGGAAGCGTTCCTTTGTTACACCGATTTTTAAGAATGGTGATAGGCACGATGTAAGAAACTATAGGCCTATTTCGAAGCTCAGTTGTCTACCTAAACTTTTTGAGAAGATTGTTTATGATGCTATCTTCCCGGTTTTGAGACCCGTGCTAGTACCAGTGCAGCATGGTTTCATTGATCGGAGATCCACAGAGTCTAATTTGTGTGAGTTCGTTGACCAAGTGTTGAAAGCAATGGACGAGGGCTATCAGGTAGATGTTATTTATACCGATTATTCCAAGGCATTCGATACGGTTTCCCATCTTATACTCGTCCGGAAGTTGGAAAATTTCGGAGTTCATGGAGATCTTCTGAGATGGATAATATCTTATTTGAGAGATCGTTGCCAGGCTGTTGCTATCAAGGGTTATTGTTCCTCTTTTGTCCCAGTACCGTCTGGTGTGCCACAGGGATCTCACCTGGGACCATTATTTTTTGATTTATTTATAAATGACGTCATGTCCTGTTTTGCTTCAGCTAAGTGCCTGCTCTATGCTGATGACAAGAAAATTTTTAAAGTAATTAGGACAGTGGAAGACTGCAGGGCTTTACAGGATGATATTGATCGGTTGAGCATTTATTGTCGAAACAACTGTTTGAAAATTAATGTTGCCAAGTGTCACGTTATCACCTTCACACGGAAGAGGGATACTAATGTTTATGATTATTACATGAATGGCGAGTTATTGGAAAGAAAATATGTTGTGAAAGATTTAGGAGTCTACCTTGACAGTAAATTGATTTTCCGGGATCATGTGGAAAACATAGTCTCTCGGGCTTATCGGATTTTAGGCTTTATTTTGAGAGTCAGTAGGGAATTTGAAAATGTTTGTACAATCAACATTCTCTTTAAGTCTTTGGTTAGGCCCATTTTGGAGTACGCGTCCACTGTCTGGAATCCCCGATACAATATTTACATAGATTTGCTGGAAAGGATTCAAAATAAACTTTTGAAGCATTTAAACTACAGAGCTACCCGTTCTAGGCAAAAATTTGATGACACAAATATAGTTTCCCTTGAAGACCGACGCACATTGAGAGACCAATTATTTTTGTTTAAATTGATTAGTGGATTTATTGACTCCCCTTACCTTCTTGGTAAAATTGATTTTAGAGTTCCTCGGCTTAATAGTCGTCGTACTAATTGCTTATTTCGTGTCCCCTTTGCCCGAACCAATTATGTAGGTAATTCTTTTATTGGTAGAGCATGCCATAGTTACAATTCATCCTTTTTTGAAATTGATTTGTTTAACACCTCCTTGTTTAAATTTAAGGCTTCCCTCTTAGATTTAATTAATCGTTAGGTTTTTTTTTTTTTTTGGTGGCTTAACTTAGTTTGTCCTCTTTAAGTATTTTTTTATCCTCTTTCATGAACATGAATTTTATTAGATTGTCGTGTGTATGTTGTGTTAGATAAGTCTAAAAACACCAATTCACCCAACTTGTATTTATGTGTTAACTAATGGTGGCATCTTTATTGGTTAATGTTAGATGTATGCATATTAGATATAAGTATAATTGTACCGTTTGTGCCCAAATAAACATTAAAACATTAAAACATTAAAACATCTTATACTGTTTGCCAGTTAAGATTTCAATAGCGATCATCGACTTGACTTTAATCCCAATATCGTAATTTTCTAGCGACAAATCAATTATCCATACAAAACTGTCGCAAAAATGACATCGCTTGTGTATCATGGGACAGGATAGGATGGAGCCATGGGCTCACTAGGTGCGTGCAAGTGTCATAATTAAAAATTGCTTAGTAGTTAAAGATGCTCAATATAATTTTTAGTGTATTCATTTAATGTGATTTAGTATGATTTATATTTTGTCATTTACAAATATGCATAACAATAGTTCTGTTCATTTATTAATAAAATGTTATTTTTACAGTCAAAAAAGAATCTTCAATGCGTTTAAGTTTTTTTTTATTTCTACATGAAGACAAAGTCATTTCAAACAATAAAAACATCAACTGAACACTTAGGCCGCCGGCAGTCACCGCTAGCCGCTCAACTACCCGCGGCCGTCGATACCACGGCCTTACGTTTTATGACTCTACGAGTAAGGGGTGCAGCACGCTCGGTCCGCCATTTTAATAATAACAATCTGTATACTAATAATTTGTGTAGTTTTCACACAAAACTAACATGGATAGCGTCATCACCTAAATATAAACGACAACATTGACTTACTGTATAAACTTTCGTGATTCTCACTCATAGTTTCTAAACTAAACGGGACTTATCACGCAATAAATATTTATTTATTTACCTCGACGTTTCGGCCACATTGCAGCAACCGTGGACACGAGTTAACTGAAGTGATGGGGTGCCGTTAAAAAATCTTGATCAAGTGCGGGTAGTTCGAAAGACTCGTGCGGCTAAACGAACTTGACACCCTACACTTCAGTTAACTCGCGACCACGGTTGCTGCAATGTGGCCGAAACGTCGAGGTAAACAAATAAATATTTATTGCGTGATAAGTCCCGTTTAGTTTAGTAATTATAACATTGACTTATATAAAAACCTAAAGCGTATAAATATAAATCAGCTTTGTATGAAAGCCAAATTTAAATTTATGATCAACTTCTAAAACTCAGCCTTTGTCATTGCTGGAGTATTTTTTATTAATCAAATAAAATACCTAATAATTCGAGAACATATACAAAGCCTTGCCGACTCAATATTATTTTAAAGATGGCTTAGTTTTGATTGCTTAAGACGGCCAGTTTGACTTCTATTTACCGTTTTACTTTTGTATGTTCTAATTTTTAAAGTTAAACAATGAATACATTAAAAAATCTAATAAATAGTTTTTCAAATACTTCACTTCCTCTTTTGCTATTCTAGCGACAAAAGAAAGAGTACTAATAAAATCTCAACTCTATTAATTATGGTGCAAATATAGGTTTGCGATTCCTGCTCGGCCTTGCGTCTCAAGGTTGCCGGTACCACTGTATTGCATTGGTAACAAGAAATGCTTACTTTAGGGAACATAAGCAACTGTCGTTATTGATAATTACATTTTCGTGGTGAGGGGTGGTCAATGATCTCTATTGAAATCTTAAATGGCAAACAGTATAGACATTCTAAAACTTTTATAGTATGCTTTTAATTAATATTGTAAATACTTGTAAAACGCCAGACGTATCCGTCGGTTATTAATAATTCCCTGACACAAATGAAAATTTTAGAAGGAGCACGACTAAAAGTCTTATGCGTATAGATAGACTTGAGAGATATAGTTAATCTAGACATCCCGGTAGCAGCAGCTAGCAGCGGCTGCTAGGGCCCTGGCTCCTTGGGCTGTGACTAGTTGCTGAAAGACCACGTCACTCAGGTTTACCGCGTAGCTCAAGCTCTGTATGAACATTACAAAATGACAACTTAAGTTCAGAGTTAAGTATTTAAGATAGTTAACAACTATTTTCAAATCGGCGACGACCGTGTTGCGTACTTGGCTTCGAGCCAGTTCTAGCCATTTCATTTTCAGAACACAAATCTAAATATGTCTGTCACTTTCAATATAAGGAATTATAAATAGGTACCTCAATACGACGAATTTGAAGCGATTAAATTTTTGAATAACCTGTATCTAACGCACGAAAATATTCATCAATTTAATTCAAGTCTTGTAAGTTTAAATCTGGGAAAGTATACTCGTATGTATGGTTACACATACGTATTATTGACACCAAACGAAAAATTAATGTCGGCCGCGTTGGCAATCCTCCGAGATTTCCAGCTACGCGGGAGATTACTGAAATGCAAAATTTACAAACACAAGTCTCCCATAATACTCGCACGTGGGTGTCACAGAATCGTAATAAAATCAACAGACAACAAAGCTCAGACGACGTCTCCTTCAATCTTTGTTTAGCCAATTGCACCAGTAACAAAAATAAAATATATTATAAAAAACCGGCCAAGTGCGAGTCGAACTCGCGCACCGAGGGTTACATACAAATTTATATGTATCTATGAACATCCAGTCTTAGCAGACCCCTGCTCCTAAGCAAAATGTGCGCAGTGTGGGATCATTGTAGATTGGTTACTGATATAGACAGACAGACAAAAAAAATTATGCTTTTCGCAATTTTTCCTTTATCTGTGCTATAAGGCCTTGCTTTGTACCAAATTTCAAGATTATGAGTTCACGGGAAGTACCCTGTAGGTTTTGATTCTCTTGCGAGTGTCGAAAATGTGCGTTGGTTACTGATATAGACAGAAAGACAAAAAAAATTTATGCTTTTCGCAATTTTTCCTTTATCTGTGCTATAAGACCTAGCTTCGTACCAAATTTCAAGATTCTGAGTTCACGGGAAGTACCCTGTAGGTTTTGATTCCCTTGCGAATTTCGAAAATATGCGGAAATTTGCGTCATAAACGGCTGTATCTTTTGATTGCGTTGGCTTAGATGTTTGATTTTTTCTCAGCTCCAAGGGACAGTAGACTTGAGTATTTGATATAAATTTCAGCTTGGTACCTCCACGTGTTCCTGAGAAAAAGGGTCTTGACAGACAGACGGACGACGGACACACGGACGGACGGACAACAAAGTGATCCTATAAGGGTTCCGTTTTTTCCTTTTGAGGTACGGAACCCTAAAAACCGGCCAAGAGTCGGACTCGCGCACGAAGGGTTCCGTACCATTATCTATAAAAAATTGCCTATTTTATTGGCTATTTTTTACTAATAAATTTCTTAATAAATTTTTTTACAGTCAAGTCCCTACCCCCACTATAATACAAGCTAAACCTTTGGCTTCAAATTTGTGGAAAAAAAGCCAAATCAAAATCTAATATATAAAAATCTCGTGTCACGGTGTTTGTTATTGAACTCCTCCGAAACGGCTCGACCGATTTTTATGAATTTTTTTATTCTATATTCGGTAGGCCTGAGAATAGGTCGTGGCTACTTTCTTCGCGGACGGAATCGCGTGCAACAACTGGTCTACTATATAAAAATCTCGTGTCACGGTGTTTGTTATCGAACTCCTCCGAAAAGGCCTGACCGATTTTTATGAAACTTTTTTTTCTGTACTCGGTAGGTCTGTGAATAGGTCGTAGGCTTTTCTTCGCAGACGGAGTCGCGGGCTACAGCTAGTAGTAGTATATAAAACGAATTAAAAAGGAAAACTATCACAGCTTATTAGGCTTTACAAATTAACAAGCCCGGTTTTTTAAATAAGTTAGTTTACCTTACGAGTACAGAGAGAAGCAGTAAGTAAAAAACTTTATATAGTAGGTAGAGCAGGTACGGTACTTGCTAATAATGGTTTCATCATACTTAATCATAATGGTGACCTCCGTTTCTTTCATGATTCCTCAAAAATGTTCATTCACCTTTAATTTCAAATAGGTATGCAACCGTAAAAACAATTCAAAAGATCAGCCAAATTTGGTCAGTTTTTTATAGAAAAAGAGGTCAAATGTAATTTAAATGAAATATCTTATAATATCTTTCAATCAAGGCCAAAAACACTAGTTATCTATGAGTTGTCGATAGTATTTCCAGCACTGTATTTGTATTAAAGTACTGATGTTATCAAATTTCAAATAGCAAGTAGGTACTATAAACTACTAGCTGTTGCCCGCGACTCCGCCCGCGAAGAATGGGGGGGGGGGATAAAAAATAGCCTACGACCTATTCTCAGACCTACCGAGTGTAGAAAAAAAGTTTCATAAAAATCGGCTAAGCCGTTTCGGAGGAGTTCGGTAACAAACACCGTGACACGAGATTTTTATATAATAGATAATACTTATTCCAGAAAAAATATTATAGTACATTATTGCCAAGGTCTGGAAGCAGGCAATATCCATGTCATTTGAAGAGGTGTATTTTTAACCCCCGACACAAAAAGAGGGGTGTTATAATTTAACCGCTATGTGTGTCTGTCTGTCTGTCTGTGGCATCATAGCTCTTACACGGGTGCACCGATTTGGATGCGGTTTGTTTTAGTAGAAAGCAGGTTTCTTGGCGATGGTTCTTAGATATGTTTCATCAAAATCGATCCAGCCGTTTCAAAGTTATCAGCTCTTTTGTTTGCATCTTAGACGCATAACGGGCATTGACTTTATGTTAGATAATTGCGTTGGGGGTTTTTAAAATTTTTAATTTATAGTTATAAAAGCTTTTTATTAACTTGCAATGTATGTAAGTAATAAAGTATATTTTTCATACTAAATACAAACTGAAATATAGGTACACAGAAAAAACCCCAGAAAAAAGACCAATGCTGGGAATCGAACCCAGGTCCTCAGCATTCCGTGCTGCGTGCTAAACCCCTACACCACCACTGGTCTAGAGAAAAGCATTGGTCTTTTTTCTGGGGTTTTTTCTGTGCATCTATATTTCAGCTTGAATTTAGTATGAAAAATATGGTTTCACGGGATGACCGTAAAAGTAATAAAAAATGAAGTTGAAAAAATAAATACAAAAAGATACTTCATACCAAACTTGTAGTAATAAAGTATGTATGTATGTACGGGTCAAATCTTGGAAGTTGAATTTAACCCATTTCCAGTGGTTCTTATTTCTAGTAACCTTAAAGCTTATTTTTAATTTAGTGTATACAGGGTGATCAATCCAAATGGGTCAGTATGGAGAAATCAGAAACTATGAGACAGCGAAATCTGTTCATAGGAACCATGGCTTCGATTTTAGATTTAACAAAAATGGCATTGAAACTTTTTTTTTTAACTGTCGTACATAACAGGGAATCGAACCTGATCAAAATTCAGTACCTAAATATTCACATTTCACATGTCGTTTTGTTATTAGTTAATCCCTAGAATAGGTATAACGACCAACTTTTGCTATGAATTCTTGTGTAAAACATTAGACAGAAATTCCCACAATTTAAATAGTTTGCAAAATATCGTCATTACCATTATCTTACTTAGATGTTAATCTACTACAAATTGCGTTTATTTGAAATTAGAAACATTCGTTCAGAGGGTGTGCCAATTTATTTCAAATTTAAAAATGGTGTTTTCATGGGCTGAATATGCCCCCACAAAAATACGGAACGCAATAGTGCATTACCCAAGATAATTAATCTTTACATCCAGGAAAATGGCTAACATTTTGATCATCAGCTGGGTCCCCACTGAGCGAACTGCCTCGCGAGGCACAATTTTGTGCAACACAAGGTTCAAAAACGCACCGAAAATGGCTGCCTCGCGAGGCAGTTCGCTCAGTGGAGACCCAGCTAATTACTTAAATAAAGTTATTTTGTAATTTTTAAGTTTATTTTACAATTATTTAAACAAAATTCCATTAAAAAATGTGTTTCTTGGGACTTGTAATTCCTAACTTCAACAATAACAACAAATAAATTATTACAGAAATTTTGACCAGGTTCGATTCCCGGTTATGTATAAAAGAGTTAAAAAAAATGTTAGAATGTAATTTTTGTTAAATCTAAAATCGAAGCCATGGATCATATGAACACATTTCGCTATCTCTAATAGTTTCTGATTTCTCCATACTGACCCATTTGGATTGATTAGCCTGTAAAAGAAAGCCCTTCATACT
Source organism: Archips xylosteana (assembly GCA_947563465.1). Lineage (NCBI taxonomy): Eukaryota > Metazoa > Arthropoda > Insecta > Lepidoptera > Tortricidae > Archips > Archips xylosteana. The sequence continues at coordinate 18,219,553 of OX387343.1, forward strand.
CTTCTGATAATTGTGAGTTACCTACATCACCCACAGTGCAAGGTAAAATATTCTTCGCACAAAACTGGGTAAAATGTACTTAGAAATATTCGTTCTTTTTTATACCAGTTTTATTGCTACTTTTTATTTACTTGCTTCGACATAGAAGGTTTGGTAGGTAGTAGTACTAAAAAGCCGTTAGTTAGGAACTAGATAGCCTTACAGTGCTCCTATTCAATAAGGCCTTCTTTTCACTTTTGAGATACTGAACCCTAAAAAAAGTCTCTAACTCTACACAATCAAAAGATACACCTTTTGAAAGCATAATTATTTTCAAACAATAACGTACTGATGTGTACGTACGTACGTACTGATATATCAAATATCAATGCTTGTAGGGTACTTACTTCCCATTGAAATTAAAGTTATGAAATTTAGCAAGGAGTTAGGTTTCACAACGTAAAGGGTTGGGCAGATTAAGTAGGTATCCTACCTATAGTTTTAGATATACCAAAGGAGTAAAGGACGCAATGGGTGCCGCGTGTAACTCTTTCTATGGAAGAATGCATCAATTTATAAAAGCTAATGGAAAGCGATTCAAGCTAATGAATTATATTTTTAAATATAGAGTAGGTATGTTTGAAATAAAAATATGTATAATTTTGAAATTTGAGGTTTCGTTTCAATTTTATGGCTATTTTAAACTAGGACAGTTAATCTGCCCAACCCTGTTATAAAGGAAACAAATCGACTAATATCTAACGAGATTTTAGAAGGTCATTAACCCTTGTAGTAAAATATCTTACTGTAATTAAGCTTAATTTAAATTATAATTTTTGGCTACATTATCACGTAATGATATATGTTTAAATGTTTGAAATAAATAAATAACAAAATAAACCTAGAAGGTTAAGGTTAACACGGATTTCACAGCTCAAGGAAAAATCCAAATGTCACTGAACACTTTTTTAGGGTTCCGTACCCAAAGGATAAAAACGTGACCCTATTACTGAGGCTTCGCTGTCCGTCCGTCTGTCTGTCTGTCCGTCAAACAAGGCTGTATCTCATGAACTGTGATAGATAAGACAGTTGAAATTTTCACAGATGATGTATTTCTGTTGCCGTTATAACAACAAATACTAAAAAACAGAATAAACTAAATATTTAAGGGGGCTCCCATACAACAAACGTGATTTTCTTTGCTCGTTTTTGCTCGATATTGATAACGGCAACAGGTGTAGACGCTTGAAATATTCACAGAATATTTAGCTATGTATTCACTTTAAAAATAAATAATTAAATTAAAATAAAACAAATATTTGAGGGGGGCTCCCATACAACAAGTTTGTTTTTTTTTTGCCGTTTTTATAGATAATGGTACGGAACCTTAGTGCACAAGTCCGACTCGCACTTGGCCGGTTTTTAGAAGATATACTATAAATCAAATCAAATTTTTGTGGTTTCTTTTAAATTCGTATTAATCGTATAGCCGTGGTGGCCTAGTGGTTTGACCTATGGCCTCTCAAGCAGAGGGTCGTGGGTTCAAATCCCGGCTCGCACCTCTGAATTTTTCGGAATTTATATGCGAAATTACATTTGTAATTTACTATGAGCTTTACGGTGAAGGAAAACATCGTGAGGAAACCTGTATACACCAGAGAAGAAATCCAATGGTGTATGTGAAGTTCCCAATCCGCACTGGGCCTGCGTGGGAACTACGGCCCAAGCCCTCTCATTCTGAGAGGAGGCCTGAGCCCTGCAGTGGGACGTATACCTATATAGGCTGGGATGATGACGATATAATTCTGGGCGTAACACAATTCTCTCTTGGCCGGTTTTTATTTACTTTTGCAAGATATATCATATTAATCTCAACATACGTACGAGTACATACGAACAATGCAATGACGCTATAAGGGTTAAGCTTTGTCCATTCGAGTTTAAAAATGAACACTTTTTTTTAATGAGGTAATTTTGGGGTTTTCTTTTTCAAAATCACGAGTACAATTCATTTTCATAAAGGAAAGTTTAGTGTCCTTAGTTTTTGGGTCAGTTTGGTGACGTTTGTTTTCATACAGTTTATGGGTCGTCACAAAACTGACATAAAAAAATTGTATAGAAAATAAGGGTCACTATTTTTTTTTAACCATCAAAATTAATAACACTCTTGATGCTGAGTAAAAGAAATCCTTAATTTCCTCCTTTTAAAAAGTAAGGGGTGTACACTTTTTTATTGAAAACGGTACGAAACGGTAAAAGTCAAGACTTTTAGGTATATTAAACAGTTGGTACCTACTGGGTGCAGGAATTTAGATATTATGAGAAAAATAATTGAGCTATTCTATTGCCGCGGTAGCAAGAAGGCCCCCTAACGGACACTGTGATAAAATAACAAATTTTAAAAAAGAAAATTAAAATATAATAAGCATTATCACTATCTACTCTAAGTATAATAATTTATTATTATTCGTAGTATCTAGTCCATGTGTAGGCTGGCATTGGCCCAAAATGAAGACAAATCGCTATGTTTGATTTTATTTGGACATGACAAACATCATATGCATGATAGCCCTTCATGCTTGTGCTCATGACAACGTCATGCCAAAACATTTATGTTAAGGGGGTAATCTAAGTTTTACGTCAGATATGTGTAGTAGATAACTTGTTTGTTACTCCATGCCCATGGAGTAAACGTAAGTCGATCAATGTTCAAATTGAAAAGTACGAGCCAAAAGGTTTGGTCTAGTTCGAAAGAAGATAACACCGTTGGATAAGGTGAACGCACGATTGCGGAATCATAGCGAGATGGAGGCCAGTGAACGTGTGGTGAAACGATGGGCCCTAGCGTGCCCGCGCCGTCATACGAGTACATGGAATGCCCAGAGGCGCACTGCCTGCATCATGTCTATCATCGTCAAGGCTCAAATACACCGGTGCAACATCATGACATAATGCTCTTGGCTCAGAAAAGCAATACGGCAATAGCTTGTATGTCACAACACAAAATAATAGCGTAACCACAATTTAATACCCTTGCCATTGCAATAAAATAAAGTCGTCTGAAATGCAACTCTGCGACATTATTATCAGACACTTTTTATGTTTCTATTTATGACCGTAAAATGTATTTTAAGGGTTTAATTTGGAAAGAAAAAACTAAACTGTTCTGGTACCTACTGACCTACCTAAAATAAAAACATGGGTTGAAATGGAGATTAACAGATTTAATAAAGTTTTTGACTACTATATGTATAAGTAAATCAAAATTGGTAAGCACTTACGTAAAGTGGACTTAGAAACTTACGGCATGAAAGTAGGGGGATTTTAATGTTTTTGCTATTCCATGAAGATTCATCAGTTCATCACATCATCAGTTTTTGCGTAGAGGAAATCGTGGGCAAACGCGTTCATTTCATCCAGGGCCCATTAATATTTCCATGCTGTATATGTTGCGTCTTTTGAATGCTCCTTGCAAAGTTTTTACGTTGACATAATGAGAGAATGTACTCGCAGTTATAAAAGGTGATGAAAAGCGTTGCCGCTGTTGTTACTGAACCCTAAAAACAATGAAGTAAACAGATGTTACGGAAGACTTCATTGAGTTGTTTCAAAGATACGAACAAAATTCGGAGTGAAATAAAACTTGTATTTATAAGCTCCCAGTACACCTTCAAAATAAGGGAAAAATATATGATAACCACGATAGGTAAAGTGAACATAAATATTTGTTTAAAATTTCAAGAACGAAAACATTATACCTACTCATACCAAGATAACATTAATGCCCACGTAAATCTAGATAGCGTCTGTTACTAATTTATCAAGATGACTAAAATCATAAATTTGTCACGTAGGTACATAATAAAGTACACATACTCGGGCAAACATATCTTCTACCTACAGACAAGAACAAAAACTTACGTAAGCTTGCACGCCAGCTATTATTAATTAGCAAAGACTTATAAGTTATAACTTATAACAATGACTTAAGAATTTACCTACCTTCAAATTATATGGGAAATACAATAGTGCATTGTGCATCAAGGGCCGTAAGCAGGGGATTACTAACGAGCGTCTATTAGAAGCCCGACGCCGAAGGCGGAGGGCATTTATTGACTCGAGTTTGTAATCCCTTACTGCCCGTGACACACACAATGATTTTCATCACATTGCGAGGAATAAAAATCAAAAAATAAAATTATTTAGTCTCTAAACAATTACATTAAATAAAATAATGGCTATGCCAATACAGATTGTCATCTACCATAGATAATGTTTGTAAACTGTGTTTAATTTAGAATTCAAATGGTCATACAGCCAGATTCTGCCAACATATTAAAAAAATATTGCAACTAAAATAATTAAAATTATTGCAAAATTATTTGATATAAATTTAAAATATAAAAATAACGAAGTTTCATGAAGCGTAGATAAGTTTTGTGTTGTAAAATTGCGTTATAGCTAAGTTTTAAAGATATAAATAAACCGTTTGCTGACTTGAAACCTCCTCAGTCTGAAATGACATACCTACTAACTTATTTGCAAATTTTATTTTAAAGTTAGAACTCCCTTGGGAGGAAAAACTGTACGTAAATCCATAACTCCCTTTAGAACATTTTAGGCTATTGTCATTTAGTTATACAGACATGGCACACCTTTGACGAGCAAGTGTGATGAAAAATAAATTAACCCCTGTATCTGATACGCCTAAGAGTTAATATTTATAAACAAAATATTAAATTATGCACAACCTTAGTTAGGTACTTATATTATCAAAAGAAATACTGAAGGTTTTTTTCTAACTATGCGTTTAAGAACACAATGCGACCACTACAGGCAAAAAGACATATTTTATATTTTCTTTTCTTTACATTGGTTGTAACGGTTGGGCGGATAAATTGGACACACGAAAAATAATATAAAGGAACTTATGGAGGACATTTTCTCATCTAGTAAGGGCCACAACCCAACTGGAAATATTCTGAAATACATTTTATAAATGTCTATGTATCGTTTCCTACCAACAAGTAGACAGACAGGGTCATTTAAGAAAAGCGCAACACTTTCAGTACGAGTAAAGACTGCATGTAACTAACCCGTTTTACGAGTTGACCAAGTGATGACCGACAAGGCCAATACGGCGCCAGTTCCTTCCGTTTGCATAGGATTTTCTCATTTCATTACACTATTTCTGGCATTAACATGTTTAATCGGTTTAGAAAATGCAGTAACACGTAAATCCTTGGTGATTTGATTATAGTTATTAATTTGCCCTGTTGATTACCGTCGAATGCGATTTTCTGAATGTCTCAGTTTTATGTTATTATTTACGAAACCAACCACTGAATAGAAAATGCTAGCTCTAGCTAAACAGTATACCTAACCCTAAAAAAAAGCTATAGCGACCATTGCAAATAGCAGATAAGTAATAGAACATTACTATCGAGGCTCAGAAATTAGGGAATCGCCTGACAAGGAACGCATGCCGAGCATGGCGAGGCTGGTACAAATACGAGTCAGGCATTCATATTTTTGTCGAGGAATAATGCATTTCTCAAATAATGTGAGCAAATAAATAATACCTACATGTAAAGAAAACTTTTTTATTACGTACGAGCTATTTTTTTGACAGCTTGCATTGCCATTCAGACTACGCCAATAACTGGCCACCCATTATACTAAATAATGGCCACTCATTATATTATTGGCGATTTACCCTATATCCGTACCAATTTTTAAATCAATCCAATCAGCAATGTGGACAAAATTCGACTTGCAAGATTTGGCCCGAAAGAACAATAAGTAATTGCAAGTATATAAAAGCTTGTAAAATTCATTTGCAAAAGAATAAGTACTTAACTTAATACAAAATATGTTTAAAAAAAATAGATTGATATGATCACGCACAATTAATAGATTTTATCGCCTTATAAATATTTTTAAACTAAAATTTGAAAAAGAAATACGCACCCGGTGCGTTAAACTGGGAGGTTGGCTTCTTCTCTGTATGGAATTATTCTATCATGGTCATCATCATCATCATCATTTCAGCCGAAAGACGTCCACTGCTGAACATAGGCCTCCCCCAAGGCTCGCCAAACAGATCGGCCCTGCGCCATCCGCATCCAATGCGTTCCAGCTACCTATCATGGTCGTCTCAATTTTATTACGAAAGTCTAAGTATGTATCATCTATAGAATTACGTTTATCCGTTGCCTAGTTCCCACCCATAACACAAGCTTTGCTTACTTTGGGACTAGGTCAATTGGTGTGAATTGTCCCGTGATATACAGAGTGATCAATCCAAATGGGTCAGTATGGAGAAATCAGAAACTATGAGAGATAGTGAAATGTGTTCTTAGGAACCATGGCTTCGATTTTAGATTTAACAAAAATGGCATTCAAACATTTTTTTAACCGGGATGATTTAACCGGGAATCGAATCTGGTCAAAATTTCTGTAATAATTTATTTGTTGTTATTGTTGAAGTTAGGAATTACAAGTCCCAAGAAACACATTTTTTAATGGAATTTTGTTTAACTTTATTTAAGTAATTAGCTGTGTCTTCACTGAGCGAACTGCCTCGCGAGGCAGCCATTTTCGGTGCGATTTTGAACCTTGTGTTGCACAAAATTATGCCTCATGCGCTAGCCTTCGCTCAGTGGGGACCCAGCTGATAATCAAAATGTTAGCCATTTTCCTGGATGCATTTCTCTTGGGTAATGCACTATCGTGTTCCGTATTTTTGTGGGGGCATATTCAGCCCAAGAAAACATTCCATTTTTAAATTTGAAATAAATTGGCACACCCTCTGAACGAATGTGTTCTAATTTCAAATAAACGCAATTTGTAGTGGATTACTATCTAAGTAAGATAATGGTAAGGTAGCCTATTCAGATAATTTATTCATATTAATGAACTAATGACGATATTTTGCAAACTGTTTAAATTGTGGGAATTTCTGTCTAATGTTTTTCACAACAATTCATAGCAAAAGTTGGTCGTTATATTCTAGGGCTCAACTAATAACAAAACGACATGTGAATATTTAGGGTACAGAATTTTGATCAGGTTCGATTCCCTGTTATGAACAGTGATCAGAATTTTGGGAGCTAAACTTTAACAACACTTGCCAAGCGAGCATGAAACAGTGCTTACAGACATGAAAATATTAATAAACTACAGAAAATCTGAGATTTCGATATAGAGTTAAATTGAACACTAATATGCCAATAATATTTTCATTTTTCTTGGTTGTAAATTCTCCTTAATGTCAGCTTTACAAGTTTAGCTCCCAAAATTCCGATCACTGGTTATGAACAACAGTTAAAAAAACCGGCCAAGTGCAAGTCGGACTCGCGCACCGAGGATTCCGTACAAATTTATATGTATCTATGAACATCCAGTCTTAGCAGGCCCCTGCTCATAAGCAAAATGTGTGCAGTGTGGGATCATTGTAGATTGGTTACTGATATAGACAGATAGAGAAAAAAAATTATGCTTTTCGCAATTTTTCCTTTATCTGTGCTATAAGACCTTGCTTCGTACCAAATTTCAAGATTCTGAGTTCACGGGAAGTACCCAGTAGGTTTTGATTCCCTTGCGAGAGTCGAAAATTTGCGGCATAAATAGATTGGTTACTGATATAGTGATATAGACAGACAGACAAAAAAATTTATGCTTTTCGCAATTTTTCCTTTATTTGTGCTATAAGACCTTGCTTCGTACCAAATTTAAAGATTCTGAGTTCACGGGAAGTACCCTGTAGGTTTCGATTCCCTTGCGAGTGTCGAAAATTTGCGGCATAAATAGATTGGTTACTGATATAGACAGACAGACAAAAAAATTTATCCTTTTCGCAATTTTTCCTTTATCAGACCTTGCTTCGTACCAAATTTCAAGATTCTGAGTTCACGGGAAGTACCCTGTAGGTTTTGATTCCCTTGCGAGTTTCGAAAATATGCGGATATTGGCTGTATCTTTTGATTGCGTTGGCTTAGAAGTTTAATTTTTTCACAGCTCCAAGGGACAGTAGACCTGAGTATTTGATATAAATTTCAGCTTGATACCTCCACGCGTTTCTGAGAAAAAGGGTCTTGACAGACAGCCTGACGGACGGACGGACAAAAAAGGGATCCTATAAGGGTTCCGTTTTTTCCTTTTGAGGTACGGAACCCTAAAAATGTGTGAATGCCATCTAAAAAGAATCTAAAATCGAAGCCATGGTTCCTAAGAACAGATTTCGCTATCTCTCATAGTTTCTGATTTCTCCATACTGACCCATTTGGATTGATCACGCTGTATGCACCCTGTATGTAATTTACAATTTTTACATCCAATTGTTTGAAGTTTTAAAAACTTAGCAAAGCAAGAAGAAATGTAATTCTGTACAATTTATTTTACTTCTAGTCAGTTTTATTTTGTTTTTTATTTTATTTCGAAGAGCGAAAATAAGGCAGTTCCGATGTTTTATTTTCAAATAGGGTGCAATCCGGACTTTTAGTTCCACTAGTGGGTCCAGCAGGATTTTCAAGTAATCGTGGACCACAGCATGATAAGAGCATGTCCACTAAAATCCACCGATGTTATGGATAGAAACCACTCGACTTCATAGCAACAATGGATCTCAGTGGACATACCGCATTTATATGTATCTCCACTTCTGTTGTAATAGGTTCAGGTTGTTTTTTGTCAGTTATAATCTTTAAGTCATAGAGGCTTAAGTCAAATATGGCCAGTGGAGCCACTAGTTCAAAATGATACTGCCTAAAACTAATCCTGCTGGACCCACTAGTGGAACCTAGCAGTGGAACTAACTTTCCGGAAGGACCGAGCATGTTCGAGAAAAGAAATAAATAAGGTCAAGGAATTCAAGTTTCATGGTACAGTTGTATGGTACGTACAATGTATTATTTGGCGGATTTATTCTCGTTCTGATTTACGATCAGTCGTCACACTGGCATGTGAAGCCATCGACTATTGTTCATAATTTAACACAGTAATTAATATCTCGTCGTAATAATTTATGCCATTAATAAATTCGATTAGCATTACCCGACCAAATTACGGTCATTGGCAAGTGGCTTAACAATCCCGTGTTGAGACTGTACTTTAAGTGCACGTAAGTAATCAAAAACAAAATAGCAATGCGAACATGTAAAAACGATAAACAAAAAGAAGGTAGTATTAAAATCATGATTAAGACTCGAGTACAATATTAATCTTCGCAATCAGAGACATCAATTAGCAGGAAACAGTTGGAAACTAAAGTTTGCCCATTTTAATTTTGAACTTCGAAAATTATCGTATGGAAGTTGCTTTTGTTTGTAAGATTTAGATTATTGACGTTTCTGAGCACGGCGGTCTATCAAAATGATACATATGCTGAGCGTAAAAGTAAATGGTAAAAAAATGCAAATTGCACGTTAGAAGAACACTAAGTTACAAGTGACCCACTAAACGCTTGCACGCCGTCGATAGAGACAGTATACTTAACGTACATCAATCAATTGTATGTCAAGGTTATAATCTGTCCCTGTCCATGACGTACCAATGTTTTGTGGTTTATCTATAGCAACACCAACCTGTTTTTAATGTTGTCAGGGACAAAGACATTCCACCATGAAGGCCTTTTTTGCCTAATGTAAACTGCGGAGTCACTTTCTTCGTCTGTATCATTACCACCCCCAGATTTTCGTCTCTTCTTGCGCTCTAATTGTAAGCGGGCCGCCCAGGAGCGACGTCGACCTTTATCACTAGGGCCGAATCCTTCTGCTCCAACCGAAACCGACAATGAGGCGCGTCGGGGAGCTTCCGGTGGCGGCGCATCGAAATCGGTCAGTTGCCTATATCGTTCTGCGAAAGCTGCATCAGATGCTCGACGTCCACCAGCCGCGGATCTGGGCGAGCCGGCAAGAACCATGTCGGAGAACGCCTCCTCCTCGTCAGTGTCGGGCGTCAGCGGTTCGTCGCTGAAGCGGCGTGGAGTCTCATCGATGGACTCCTGCAGGCTGGCGAGCGGCAGGCTGGGGCGGTGCGAGCGCAGCCCGCGGGGCGCGCGACCCGGCCGGCCCTGCAGCCTCGCTAGGGCCAGCGGCACCGGCGGCTCAGTCAGCGTTGGTTCACTTCCACTCATCGCGCTTGCTATGTTTGCACTTGTTGCGGTTCGAAATGCACACAGTCATTTAAGCTGCATAACTCATAGTCATCCCACCATTTTCGAAGTCTCAATTGAAATATTTTAAGAAATACTTGTATGAACTCTTGAGATTTATAAGTCTTGTACCTGTTTTTTTTAATAGGAATTGCTTTTTAATTTTTAGTGATCCCGGCATCCGTACGGAAAGTGCAGCATTTTTTTTAATAAAGTATAAGAAAGTTAACTAAATACGTCGAGTGAAGTGATTTCCTATTAAGCTTAAGAAAAATAAATACAAAGGTCTTGGCTCTGAATACAACTTTGTTCCATTCGGAGTTGAGACCTTTGGTCCGTGGGGCTCCAGCGCAAAAAGTCTTTACAAAGATATTTGTAAACGGCTTTGTGACACTACAGGAGACCAAAGAGCTGGCAGCTACCTCGCACAACGTAATCAGCATTGCTATACAGCGAGGTAATGCTGCCAGTGTCTTTGGGTCCATGCCGCGGGGGGAACCTTTTGTTAATTTTATTTAGTTTTAGTTTAAGTTAGTTTTATTTTATTTATAGTTATAGTATCAATTTATTATTGTTGTTGTCTTTTAATATCATGTGTTTTATATTATGTACAATAAATTTGAGTTATCTATTTCCTATTAGATGATCTATTTAAATCATTGTGTTAAAATAAAAGTAAAACAGAAAGAAAAACCATTCGAGTGCGGTTTCGACTTGAAAGGAAACAAAATAAGTTTGTACTTCATAAAAGGTATTTCTGTGGCAAACGAAGTTACTTTTTGCGAATTGCGAGTTAGTTTTACTTGTGTTGTATGGCCATCACAATTCTACGTCATGAGGGAATATACGTTACATATTATTTAACTAATATTACCATGTTTTTTTGTATAAAATAAAAACACAATATGGTAAAACTTTAAAATTGTTGCATCTTTTGATCGCATGAATTCAGAACCTTCATATTCTTATGGTTTTGAGTGTCTACGTCTTTCTTTATTTGAATATTATCTACCTCCACGCGTAATCAAGAATCTTGAACGACAACGACAGACAGACGGACCAAGAAGCGATCTTATACGGGATACATCGAAACGGTCGTAAACAAAAGTATGTAAATATTAGATTAAAATATCGCTTTAACTCGGTACCACTATATTTTATTGTCCTAAACATGCTGAAATTAATTTATACAAATGGTAAAAAACAGTAAATTTTAAGCAGACCAGATTACTTAGTAAAAAGTAAAAAATAAGAGCATTGCTGCCGGAACAAACGCTGCTAAAGCCCAACAAGCATTCCGCGGCTTTGTTCGGAGCGGGGCTGACAAATTAGCTCACTTCACCGGCAATGCGTTAACTAGTTAGCGCTAATGGTCCACAATGAATGACAATATTAAACCATAACGGGACCTATACATTTTCTATGTCACATGGCATTGCACGGTTTTAATTTATCAGTCTAGTTAAACAATATATAGGTAATAATGGTGTCAAGCGAGAATGGAATGTGACATTTTTATGTTTGTCATGTATCAAAGAACAATACCTGCTTATAATTCAAAGCGCACATAATTAAGGAATAAATAATTAGTACGTTCTGCTAATAAATATACTACTGACTTAACAAAGTCTATAATTAAGTAAAGCTTCAAGTAAGGGTGTTGATTGACACTATTAGCAAACGCCGATGTATTGATGTATACATAGTAATTAAAAAATAATCTGAATTTATCATCTTGTTTTGTAATCAAGTTTCCAAATGACTAGGCCAACGGTCGTCAACCTATTGGCAGGTAAAGGCCACATAGCGTTAAAATGAGGTAGAAGCGGGGCACACTTTTTCACAATTTTGATTGAGGTATCTAGATTCATAAGAACAAAACAGTCGCGGGCTGTGTATTGTCGACCGCTGGACTTAGCCCTCCAGCTGTTCGTAAATATCGCTTTAAATTAATATTTGCAAAGTTCCACGGTGCAGCGAATAACGTGGCGGTGGCGCTATGCCTTAAGCACTGGTGTAGCTTTCGTAATTGCATAGTATGCGGCCAACGGTGCACGCGCAACTCTACTATTATGCGGGGAAAGTTGCCACCTTCTTGCATAAATAGATTTCGTTTGTGCTTGTCAATTTATCTTATGGTTTGAATTTAAAAATATATCGTCCACAAGGCTGTATAAGGTGTTGTACATTCTAGTAGAAGATACATTTTTAAATACACCTCTGATATCGGGAAAATTATTTAATCATACCGTCGATTGTTATTGCATATTTTTTTTTGCCTCATTTTTTTGTTCAAATGGTAGGTAATTAATGTTTTCATTTTCATACATAATAAATTAATACTGTGTGCGTGAAGCTAAAGTTAGTGTATACTGTCGTTTTTTAGGGTTCCGTACCCAAAGGGTAAAATCGGAACCCTATTACAGAGACTTCGCTGTCCGTCCGTCTGTCACCAGGCTGTATATCACGAACCGTGATAGCTAGACAGTTAAAATTTTCACAGATGATGTATTTCGGTTGCCGCTATAACAACAAATACTAAAAAACAGAATAAAATAAATATTTAAGGGGCTCCCATACAACAAACGTGGTTTTTTTGCTCGTTTTTGCTCGATATTGATAACGGCAACAGGTAGACACTTGAAATATTCACAGAATATTTTATTATATCTTAACTTTAAAAATAAATCATTAAATTAAAATAAAAATAAAAAATATTTAAGGGGGCTCCCATACAACAAACGTGATTTCTATAGATAATTGTACGGAATCCTTCGTGCGCGAGTCCGACTCTCACTTGGCCGGTTTTTTTACGTGCGTGGTCACGTGATCTAGAAATGATTTTACAAATAGTAGATACAATTGACATTTCGTATGCGTACGCTGATTCGCCCTTTGCGTCCTCCGTTTGCGCCTCCGTTTGGATTAACACCAAAGTCAGAAATTAAAACAATAACATACTTGAGGCCTTTGCCTCTTTTTAATTAAAGTGCCTAAACACCGGCCAATTGTTAAATATATATATATAAGTATTATTTAGGTATGAAAAAGAAAAACTTTTCTATAAATTATATATAACAGATCAAAAAGGTTTTACCAAGTACATAGTTTCTAATTAATAAGTATTTCAATTTTCAAAGATAAAGAAAAAAAAAATACATATGTCATTTTAGGGTTCCGTACCCAAAGGGTAAAAACGGGACCCTATTACAGAGACTTCGCTGTCCATCCGTCTGTCACCAGGCTGTATATCACGAACCGTGATAGCTAGACAGTTAAAATTTTCACAGATGATGTATTTCGGTTGCCGCCGCTATAACAACAAATACTAAAAAACAGAATAAAATAAATAGGTATTTAAGGGGCTCCCATACAACAAACGTGATTTTTTAGGTTCCGTACCCAAAGGGTAAAAACGGGACCCTATTACTGAGACTTCGCTGTCCGTCCGTCTGTACGTCCGTCCGTCTGTCCGTCCGTCCGTCTGTCCGTCCGTCCGTCCGTCCGTCCGTCCATCTGTCATCAGGCTGTACGAGGGTTGCTACGAAAGTTTTTAGCTGTATCAAAACCATTCAGTTTTTTTTCTAAATTACTTTAATATTTTTCAAAATATACCCCTCCAAGGTCTACACATCGCCTCATTCTCAAAAACCAATCCTCAAAACACTTAAAAAACGCGTTCTGCGGTAGGTCGAAGAAAAGCCGCTCAAATTCTTGTACTGCCTCGTCCGAATTCATGAAAGTCCGGCCACGCATCATTTTCTTTACAGTGGGGAATAAGAAAAAGTCACACAGGGCCAGGTCAGGGCTGTAGGGTGGATGCGACACCATCTGAACTCCTGTGCTGTTCAAAAAGTCCATTGTTTTTGCTGGAGTGTGTGCAGGTGCATTATCTTGGTGGAAAAAAATTCCCCGAATGCCGCTCTTTGGGCGTTCCTCGCCCAGTTTTTCGAACGCTTGGGGTAGACAAACTTCGGTGTACCACTGGCTAGTAACTGTTCTTTGATCTTCAAGTGGAATTACAGCCACTGGGCCACTGTGACGAAAGAAAACGGCGATCATTTTTTTGTTGACACTTCGGCCTCGAGCAATTTTCAAAGGCGGCCCGGCCCGTCTTCTTCAAACACCCACTGCATAGATTGCTGCTTTGTCAGGGGGTCATAGCAGTATATCCAAGACTCGTCAGTAGTAAGGATGTTAGAAACCTGCTGGGAATTGCCTCCGTAAATTTGCTGAGCATAAACTGACACCAATCTACACGCTGGGTTTTTTGCTCTTCGGTCAGCAAATGTGGTATCCAACGCGACGCGACCTTCCTGACACGAAGATGATCATGTAAAATGCTTAAAACTGCGGGTGATCCAATGCCTAGTTCTTGTTCGATTTCCCGAAGTGTAATATTCCTTCGTTCCTTAATCAACCACTCGGCTCTGATCACGTTTTCTGGCGTTACTGCACTTGACAGCCGACCTGGTCTCGGCTTATCTTTGATGCACTCTCGACCCCGTTTAAACTCGCGGTACCAATTCGAAACTGTGGCTAACGATGGAGCGGACGTCCTAAATGCAAAGTTTAAATTTTTGTGAGATTCCTTGAATGTTAAGTTTCTTTTATAGTCATAGAATATCATAGCACGAAATGCTTCTCGCGAGAGCTCCATTGCAAAAAACAAAACTGAACTGACATTGTCAAAAAAAAAAATTAAAAAAGTAAATGTTACTGGCCAGTATGCAATGTCACTCTACAAAGAGGTTAATAGATAAATTATCTTTAATTTATCATGCAATTTAGGAATAAAATATTTATAGTTTCCATACAGCTAAAAACTTTCGTGGCAGCCTAGGTATCTCACGAACCGTGATAGCTAGACAGTTGAAATTTTCACAGATGATGTATTTCGGTTGCCGCTATAACAACAAATACTAAAAAACAGAATAAAATAAATATTTAAGGGGCTCCCATACAACAAACGTGGTTTTTTTGCTCGTTTTTGCTTGATATTGATAACGGCAACAGGTAGACGCTTGAAACATTCACAAAATATTTAGTTATATATTCACTATAAAAGTAAATAATTAAATTAAAATAAAACAAATATTTAAGGGGGGTTCCGATACAACAAACGCGTTTTTTTGCCGTTTTTATAGACAATGGAACGGAACCTTCGTGCGCGAGTCCGACTTGGACTTGGCCGGTTTTTACTGTCTCTGTTTCTGGATTCGTTCCGTCCAGTAGGTAGGAGATTGATAACGGAACTTAACTGTGGCGAATTCAAAATGCACCGACCTGGAATCCGATTTGATCATTCTCGCAGTCAAGTAGTGAAATCAATTTTTTTTATCAAACACAGTTTGGGGCCTTTAAATATTTTACTCTATTGTACAGTGCTTCCATTTTCTTCACTGTTTATCGTGTTTTGATCAGTTGCACAGTTTGCTATTGACCATATACTGAAAGAACATGGCCTGGCCATAGCATTTTCTGATTGGTATTTTACCATCAGGATTTCAATCCAAATGAGGACATAAGGAGTTCTGATGAGTGCCGAAATATATTAAGAAAATAAAAGCACTGTAGGTGTGGTAGTACTAGGGAGTAGGTACAGAAGCAACATCACATATGTTGTCCGCCATACGCTATCAAGGTCGCAACACAATTTAGATTATTAATTGTCACTGAAACCACGTAGCGACGTCATAATATATCAACACGCTAAACACTATTGCGTTTATGACCATTAAGTCATTCCAAGCAAGCAGATCAAATATCAAAGCTAAACGTAGTGATTTTGGAATAAACGCAAGTATTTTTATGCGCGCAATATTAGTGTTTTGCAACAAATGGAATGTTATCCAGGTCAAGCACATTGAAACGGATCGCTACGGTGTTTACATTTAGGGTCATAGATACAATAATATTGAACATACAATTTAACAACTGAATTTTTGCACTTTTTGTAAAAACGCAGCTACCCAAAAGGTTAGAACCACAACATGTGTGTCATGTCTATGAAGCGAGGTCATATCAAGGTTTCAGAAAGTTTAAAAATTATGTACGGCTGTGAACCTGATTACTGCTTTCTTAGTTTCTTACATCGAAAGGAGTCATTTTAAGGTGTTAAAAAAACCGGCGAAGTGCAAGCCGCACTGGCTCACCGAGGGTTCTGTACAAATTTGTAGTTATTTTAAAATAAATCATACGCTATAAACGGCCGTATTCATAAGAGTCCAGTGAAATACACAGTGTGGGACCACTTGGTATTGGTTGATTGGAACCCCCCATTAACGTTCAATCTTATTATTTGCTATTGTATAAACTTTGTGTATATATTTCACGTGTCATTGTATTATGGTTCTTGAGATAAAGCTTTGTGACAAACAGAGAGACGGGTAGACGAACAGTTGGTCGCCCTTCGGATACGGGACCCAAAAAACGACCCCGCCATGTTTGTGTCTAGATTTTAAAGTACAGTCGGGGTAAGAAAAGGTTCGTCACCTTAAAATCTATTTTCGTTTGCTCAGTATGAGCGATACTCTGCTTTACCGATTGAGTATAACGACCGTCATGTTGCTGTCAGTGAAACGGCTGTCACTCGCCGCCAGTCGGGATGACAGTTACAATTAAAGGTTACCAACTTTTTAGACTACAAAACTTCATAGTGCCTCGTGAATGCTCGTGTAATATCGGAGACTAGGATAAATTGCTTTTATCATACGAAAGAGATAACGATAACAACTGTGTCATCTTGTTTACGAGCATGTGGCTTGAGTTCGTGTTCAATCGTGCCGTCTCGTGGATGTATAGTAGTAAAAGTAAATAAAATAGTAAACATAATTTGTAATTATGGTAAAATTTATTAAAATAAACAAAACTTAACTAAAATCGAGTATAACCGCCATTCGCATCAATCACAGCTTGTAGTCGCTCTCGCATTGAGCCAACAAGACGAGAGCATATGTCAGTGCCTCTGAAGCCCTCCCAAACGCTTCGGCAACAGCTGCTTTGCTCCTTTCATTATCATTTACCCACCGCTGCACCATTAAACCCCAGAGATTTTCGATCGGGTTTATATCCGCCGATTTTGCAGGCCAAGGAATCACCACCACCTCAGGGTGCCGATGGAACCACTCGTTCACGATACGTGCTGTATGGATACGGGCGTTGTCGTGGACATAATTGAACTCGGTTAGTTCTGCAGCCGGAAATACAGTACGAACGCTTGGAAGCATGCTGTCCTCCAGAACGGTTATGTAACTTGCTGCGTTTGCCCTAGGCGGAAGTTCAACAAGCTCGCCTACTCCATCAGCACACATCCAACCCCAAATGTTGGCGGATATGCGCCCAGAACTGAAATTTGGCACAATATGGTCCTCCAAATACCTCGTTCCAGTTGTTCTCCACAAGTGTAGTCTACCATGTTGAGATGATTGAAAGCTCTTTTCATCCGTAAAAATAGTGTGACACCAATCGAAATTTACATATGATCGGGCAAAACTTAAACGTTGAGCTTTGTGAGCACTAGTTAAAGCCACTTTTTTGGCAGGACGGCGGTGATGTAATCCGATAGAGTGCAATCCATTTCTTATTGTTCTTGGAGGCACGTCAAACATTTCAGCAAAAAAACTAGTTTTCTCAAAACCATTTTCTTCATATTTTTGCCTCATAAAATCTAATTGTGCAAGCGTGAGAGTCGGGCGGCGTCCAGACCTAGTATGGCGATGATCAGTAAGAGTGCCCTCTTCCGCGTGTCTGTTGATCCAGAACCTTACAGTATCTCTTGTTATGTTGAGATTTGACGAAATTTCGCTAATATTATACCCAACTTCATGGTCTGCAATAATTGCAGCTCTTTCCTCGATGCTTAAATTCCTCGGCATTATCAAATTACAAACACGACGGAGCAATGAATTATTATTGCAAAAATATGTGACAGTGATAGACATTGACAATTAAACAGAAGATAATCATAACTTATTAAAAGTTTGTAATGACTAAATAGGCTTTTAAAAAGGTTTGTTGTTGATATGAAACTAGACGTAGGTCAAAGGTGTAACACTAATTTGATCCTTGTTATCGTACTATGTAAGTATAATTTTATGTGCAGTTGTTTGCATAGTGCTTTAGTTTCAAAAGGTACTAAGAGTTTACGACTTGACAAAGGAATGAATTTGATAACTGACGAAGGTTTTCTTACCATGACTGTACATAATATAAAGTTATTACTAGGATACTTTGAAGGATAAACGATGCAAAAGAAACCGCGTAGGCATGTGTATATCTCCACGGATTGCGTAGGGTTTCAGCTCTGTTGAAGGGCTTCTGCCTCGGTTATATACTACTTACTCGAGTTACTTATCTTATATGTATATATACAACTGCCACAAATTTATAAACCTACAGATAAACCTTCTAAATGGGTCAGTATCAGAAAGTATGAATTCCTAGATTTTCCTTTTAGCTGACGATACTAAATATATTAATAAAGTAATGCAGGCGCAGCCGGCGTCCTCTGAATGTCACCACGGTGATTAACCTGACGAAAGAGGGCTCGACATCTGACCCTTTCGTATCTGAATGCTCTGCTATCACAAACGAGAAATCATTTCATATCCTCCATTCATCATTCTATATCCTACATAATTAAGCGAGCAATAATTGTATGTAAATTTATAAAAGTATATTTATACTTTATGTTTTGAGATATCGAAATTGGCTCTATCGACTTTTAGAGGTATTAATAAAATTTGCTATAAAAAACACAGTGTAGAGAGATGTCACCCATATAAACTAATTTTATAAAAATGAGTACAGCCATTCGTGTTTGGGGGCGAAAAATTAATCTAGCTAAAAGTAGGTTGCACATCTGGGCAATCGCATCTTTTACATGTATTTATTTAACTTGCCCTCCAGTGGTCAGATTCATTTGAAATGTGAAACGAGTCATAATATTAAAATCCATAATATTAAATTCCATAACAGAGCACTTGTTGGTAAACAGCGGCTTACGAGCCAGAAAAGTAGATTAGGTTCGGTTAGAACTGAGACCCCAACAAAAACAAACCGGTACCAGAAAAGTAGGTTAGATTAGGTTAGAACTGCGACCCCTATAGAAACGAACCGCAGCCAGAAAGCTAGGTGAGGTTAGAACTGAGACTCCAACAGTAACGAACCGGTGGTGTCATAAAAGTAGGTTAGGTTAGATTAGAACTGCGAACCCAACAGAAACGAACCACTGCTAGAAAAGTAGGTTAGGTTAGAATTGCGACCCCTACAATAACAAATAGAAGTCAGAAAAGTATTTTGTAAAGAACTGTTCATAAAAAGTGATTCATTTTTTTATCTATTATGATGGGTGGGGCAAAAGTGAATGGAACAACTACGAGTATAATTTAATTACTTTTTATTTTTATTACATGATAAACATGAGGCCTGTGCCCTGCAGTGGGACGTACATAGGCTAAGATGATGATGATGATGAGTATAAAATTATTATGACAAATATGCCTATATTATGACAAACAATGTTAGGCCAAAAGTGATTATGTCAACTAATATTAGGACATATGACTATTAGGACATATGAAAATAGTGCAAATGAGCATTAGGATATTCAATATTAGGACAAACAATATTATGGCAAAAGATCATTATGACCAAAGTTATTATGCATTTTGAAATTAGGAAAAAAGATACTATGAATTCCAATACAGACCCGTGTTATACATTAGTAGGTTGGATGACAATGCAAGTAGGTACACTCAACTAAAAGTACAACCAGCAAAAAACCGTGTCTTGAAAATGAAATTTTAACAAAAATCTATTTGTTTTCGCTTGCTCGTTCAGGTAATAGGTATTATTAATATTGTCGCCACTTCATCGAAAATAGAACAAAAAACCGGTCAAGTGACGTGTACATGGAGGGTTCCGTAGGTACCTTTGTACAATGTTTTAGAATCAGTTCAGTAAAGAATCGCCGATATCTAAGCACTTAGGGTGAGGCCACACGAGCGTAATTTTGTGAGTTGTGAGCGACAGAATTTCGGTTGCGCCATACATTGTGTCACGTGAGTGTCACGTGATGGCCCGCATATTGTATGGCGCGAACCGAAATTCTGCCGCTCACGACTCACAAAATTACGCTCGTGTGGCCTCACCCTTAAATCGCAAACTCATAGGCGTTTAGGTTCACTTCGTCCACATTCCCATTTTGTCAACTTCCTAGATCGTCAACAATCCCATTTCGTCCACAATCAATTCCCAAATCGTCTACTTCCTATTCTGTGAACATTCCCATTTCGTCCATATTCCTACTTACGGCCCGTTGTTTGATCAGTAGTTAAACTAACTAATAGTCAAATTGCCTTTGAAATGCGTTAACTATTGTTATCTTTGCCATACATTTTAACTATTAGTTTATTTAACTATTGATCAAACAACGGGCCCTTAGTCAACATTCCCATTTCGTCCGCATTCCCACTTCATCAACATTCCTAGCTTAACTAACACGCGTAAAATAAAACAAAATGAAATACAATTTTTCTTATTTCATATTTCTATTTGTGTTTGTTTGCTAGTGCGTAAGGGCTGAATTTCTGAATTCACAGTAATCCCGTTCGGTATAAAAGGAATGTGGACGAGATGAGAATGGGGACGACATGGGAATGTGGACGACGTGGGATTGTGGACGAAATGGGAATGTTGACGAAGTGGAAAAAGGACGAAATGGGAATTTTGACATAGTGAACATGTGGCCGAAGTGAACCTAAACGCTTCGAAAAACATCCAAACAGCAGAGGGTTGCTGGTGCGCATGCGCGCGGCCATGGGTATGGCTCCAAATAGTTGCCCTGCAACTGTCAGCTGACGCCTAACAACCAACGAAGCAGTTAAAAACGTTGAAAAAGACACGTTTCTTGTATGACGACCCTCTTCATTTTCAACCTTATTTTTTTAGTATTTGTTGGTATAATAACTGTCACAGTAACACATAATCGGTGAAAATTTCAAGTGTCTAGCTACTATCGTTGAAGAGATAGAGCCCTGTGCAGACGGACGGACAGACAGACAGACAGACAGCGGAGTCTCAGTAATAGGGTACCGTTGGCACCCTTGGGGTACGGAACCCTAATTCCTTAACTTATAGCTTCATAGGTTTGAGCGTTGTGTCCGCAAGAGAATCCATTAATTTTATTTCAATGTCTGCATCATATGCATTCGAAACAAATCTATAATGCACACACCTAAGTACTGTTATTTTATTTGGTTTATTTCCTGAACGGATACGGTTGGCCACGGTTGTTGTTATTTTTAATTAAGTACCTGGGCGACCGAGCTCTGCTCGGGCTGAAACTCGGTACCAAGCGTTTTCCCAGAGATAAGACCAAGCTAGATCAATTTTTCATCCCCGAAAACCCCCACATACCAAATTTCATCGAAATCGTTGGAGCCGATTCCACACAAGAATTGCTCGTTTAAAGGTATAAGATAAGATAAGATAAGATACGAAAAAGAAATCACGATGAAAAAAGTAAACTACCTGTGCGTTCTGAAATTAGAACTACAAATTGTAATATAAGTAATGCCATTCATTAAGACACGTGAATTTGTCAAAATTATACATTAGTGGCATTGCAATAAGAACCACCGCACGTGTCATCATGAATGACTAAATCTATAATAATTTGCGATGTTAGTTTAATCTAGGTAGAAGCTATAAATATAAGAAAAAAATATGAATCTCTTTTTACCAATGTTCAACCCTTATTGTGGGTACTGAAAGGTTTGGTAACTTTTCACGTAAATTAGTTTTAAAAAGGTAGTTTTCGTAAAAAAAAATGCAAAAAATGAGCTCTTTATTTTCAAATAGTAAATTCGCAACAAAATCTTACTTGGACAAGTTATCTTTTAACTGTTTTTCTTATTATACATAAAATTATTTAGTGTTCCGTGGTCAAAGTAAGAAAATGAAACTGTTACAATTCACCATGTCTGTATGTTTGACTGTCTGTCAGCGGTTTTGCTCAGAGGCTATTACTAGAAAAGTCTAATTTGGCATGGGCGCACATCATAACAGCTAAGTATAATAAACCAGGATATTCCAATATTTACGATATTAAAAATATTTTTGTTTACGTTTATTTCAGTGCTCGTCACCATCACGTTGTTTATTTCACGAACACAGAAAAAACGTAATAATTTTCTATTTAGCCAGCCACTTGGGGCGTATGGTGTTTTACGACGATATGTAAAGATTTACGATGTATAAGGTACGTTAGCAGCAGTTTTAATGCCGTAAACAATCCATCAGAAGTTTTGCACTAACAGTCATTGGGTAAATACTAGTACGCGCGCTTTATTACGTAGAGGAACGCACATCGCAGCATATCTAGCTAGAGATTCAGGTACATATAAGAGCTACCAGGCTAGCAATAAAAGAGAGGACAGCATTAATAAAAAATCGGGTAAGTGCGTGTGTTCAACCATGCATGTGTAGGATTCTGTAACTATTAATAAACGACAAAAATTCAATATTAAGAGTTGATCGACTATAATGAAATTTTTTACGGGTGTTCTTTATACATACAAAGTAAATGAAGACAATGTTGTAAGTTTTGGGATTTTTCATAGGGATTTAGGAAGATCCCGGAATTTCAGTTCGACTGTCAAACTGTTTACGGTCACGAGATTGTTTACGTGAGCAACTTTCTAAGGCTAAGACTATTGTCCTTTATATGCATGACACGTTGATACTAATTTATCTTTAACTAGCTTTTTCTCACGACTTCGTCCGCGTACAATGAAAATTTATGGTCTACTACCGATCTCTATCCCGCGAGAAAAAAAAAACCTTTTTACTGCACTTCTCTGATCCGAAAGGAATGGTTACTGACATAGGGTCCCATTGAATTGACGATATAAATCCTGTTTTTTTCTTATACCGTGAAATTTTCCAAAAATCCTAAAATTACTTTTTTACTGTTACAATTACATACGTGTATGCCAAATTTAACGTGTATGCCAAATTTAAAGTCTCTAACAATTATAATTAAGGAGATAGGGCCATTTTGAAGCAAAAATATCTATCCCATTTATTCCCTATCCCATGGGAATATCGCAAAAACCCTTCTTAGCGGATGCCTATTGTCATAATAGCTATCCGTGTGCCAAATTTCAGCACAATCCGTTCAGTGGTTTAACCTGTGCGTTGATATATCAGCCAGTAACGGGTGCCTTTTATATATACAGAAGACAGAATAACATATATTTATTACTCATCCATCACCATCAATGAACCTATCTTCATAGAAATTAGGACCCACACGTGTTGTCAAATTTTGAGCTAATTAGATTTCGCTATATATGAAGGAGTATGAACCGTTTTTAGAATAGAATAGAATAGAATAGAATAGAATAGAATTTAATTTATTGCCACAACATAAAGTACAATATAGAAAACTTATTAGGTAGGTACATAATTAATTAATATTAAAAAAAAACTAAACTAAAACTAACTAACTATTCCTGTATAACACGGGCTCCTTTTTTCCCGGGTAAAGTAAAGATCCCGAGGGACGCAGACGAAATTACAAGCAACAGCTCGTTGGTAATTAAAGACATAAAGAGACACCTTATAGGATCACTTCGGGCTCCAATCGTCTGTGTTTCCATCTGTCACGTAAGCCCAATAACGAGTTCGAAATAAAACATGCTTCTTTTGTAACTTCTTTCAGCTGAATGCAGGACACCAATTATTTTTTTCAATTCACTAGCCAATACCTCAGACCATGTCTTTTAGTTCAGTATTAAAAAAAATATTTTAATTCGCGGACTACAATACTTTTCCTTTCGAAATTTCACCTTTCTTCTCTTGTCTAGAAAACATTCTAAATGTCTGTCTTGGCTTAAAAACTAAAGACACGCCTTAAAGTTTTCATGCAGTAAAAAAGGCAAATGCCAAATATAGCTACCGTCAAATGCGTACATCAGAGCCGTGGGGCTACATAAAAAAAGTACAAAATACTGATTAAAAAATAGGGTTCCGTTCACATAATTTTTGAGAACGATGGATTTATCTGATGCGATTTTACAAGCGGAAATCATCCAATCACCACCAACCACAGATGTAAAGATTTCCAGTAACGATTTAGCCTAAAAAGCTTCTAAAGACAAAATTGTACTGTCAATTTAGTATTTAAATAGCCATCAAAAATACATCAACATCTAGTAACTTTATTTCAATAGCATCTAAAGATTGCAATTATTTTTTAAAGCTAGGGACACATATTTGTGTGTGACAAGCGAAAAGACACACAGCAAAATAATAAGTTGGCTCTTCACGTCGTTTGTATTTCCGGCATGGTCGTATTCATGTTGTGTATAAAAATGTAGAAAAAGACAAATACTTATACAACAATTCGTCGATCTGATAACAGTTTCAACCATCCCCTGCATTTTCGTCACTTGCGTCAAAACTATAAGGTAGACATGGCGTAGACAAGGGTTCTAGCGATATTCTGTCTCTTTTAAATAAAAGGCAACTCACACAGACGAGAAAACGTTCTTGCGTAAATGTGGGCCTACATTAGACTGCAAATTGCGATTACACGATTCTCATGACAAACAAATTATTTTTAGCGAACGTTTGAAGATTCGAGAACGGTTTTGAAGTTTTCACATTTACTCAATCATGACATAACTATGAAAAATGTTTGAACTAACACGCCTGTTCGTTCAGTTTAGCAAAAAGCAAAAGCAAAACATGCCTCTCTTTCAATATTCTAATCGTTTGGATTTGGAACTTATTTATCCCCGTAAGACCTGGCGAACTTTATAAAGAACAAATAATTTGTAAGAATTGGGATGCACCAAAAAAAATAACCTATAGTTTTTATATTTTTTTTGGAAAGAATAGGATATTTTAAGACACCATTTTCATCGATTTTGAATTTGGTTGAGTATTTAATTTTTTATATTTTTTTTTAGAAATACGTTGGATGACGTCACAGTGAGAGAGCCACGTTCCATAGCCTAGAAAAATTCAAGTCGTACATAACATAATCTGTGGCACTACCACGGCACTACTGAGACCCTACTACGAAGTGCATAATTCGAACTTCGTTTCACGCCGTCCCTCTCACGCTAATATGATTTGACACGAGAGTGAGAGGGATGATACGATACGAACTTCGAATTTTGTAGTAGTGCCCCTGATTTGTCTTGTCACTGTCAATATTACAAGCACGGCTTAGGGTCCTAAATGAACCATGACAAAATAGTTTTATTTATTTCTCTTCTTTTAGCTTCGATTATTCCTGTTTGTTTAATGGTGTGATAGTAAATAGATATTTTTTATTAAAATCTGATATTTAAATTCTTTCATATTTACTTGTAACGTAGTAATTTAATAATTAAATTTGTAAAAATACATTGCGAGTATTGTATACATTTCGGACTTTATGATAAATGACAACTGTTTAAAGCCAGGTGTGCATCATGTGATTAAAGTTCTGTCTTTGTCACTCTTTGCTATTATAAGCAGGACAGCAACATTTCAAACTGTCAATTTGCTTTAGAGTGTAGACCTGCTTTATATCTGCCTTTGTGACGATTCACTGCAGGGGTCAAATGAAGGTCATTACTTAAATTTTCTTTATTTAATTCAGATTATCATATTTTTGGAATCTGATTTCTGAAAACGCTTCACAAAGCCTATTTCTCCAAACGGTTTTCGATTTATTATACGTTGCCAAAAATTGGGATATCCCAATTGTAACTGCCAAATGTACTACACAAGTACAAATTATTCAGTGAACAAAGAACTTTAAATATGCTTAAATAAATTCCAAAGTTACAAAACTTATGAATCTCATCTAGGTTTCAGGACTACATCGGTTAAAAAAGTTACGATAAGTAGATTATTTGCGAAGGTAATGGAACTTAGGTACAGCATATTTTGTTACCTAATTGATCAAAGCCTAATATAAATGTGCAACTTATGGTCTGAAAACGTTCTAATCATTTATCGACGCGTGGATGAACGATTGTGGAACTCAAATTGAGGTATAAACCCTCTTCATTACGTTGGCAGTAGAGGTTTATGTAGATTGTTTTGAGGGCCATAACAGCTAATCTATTTCTGCTGCTGACTGCACATGATGTTATAGCTATGAAGGTAATGGGCATTGGCGACATGTGACTTAACGGGTCATTTGTTTGCGTTGTAACTGAGAATACATTAACGAGAGCAAAACAAGAGACAATGACAAAGTCTTGTATATTCACGCGCTTAGGTAGCTAACAAGTAGGAGCGGCGCGCAGAATACCGATTAATTGTTTGAACTACAAATAGACTTACGTACGCAGGACAAAGAAGATGTCAAGCTCACTAAGTCAATTGCTCTGAACAAAGAATCCATAACAACGGCTTATATTTAAAGGATATTGTAATCACGAACAAAGCAGTGTACAATAACAGACTATGCGAAACAACCAGTTATGACGATTAGAAATTTATGTCAGCTAGTTGTTCTAATAATTATGAATACGAGTATAATGTCAGCTAATAAAAATGTAATAACTTGTATTTTTGATATAAATTAGGCATAATGACGTAACTTAAGAGCTAGAGATGTTAGAAAAATATTAGGTAAAGCTTGACCACCAGGGATATAAAACAAGATATTTCATATTCTTGGTCAGGCAGACAGGCTATAAGTATGTACAGTCAAGTGTAAAAATATGGGTGCACACAACTTGCTCATAAATATGTCGATGTCTATAACGATGGGAGGATTAAATCGATACTTATTTTTACACTTTGCATTAATTCCAGTTATAATTACAATACTATGTGAAATCTGATTCAGTCATTCATTAATAAGACTAGGATATATACAGACGACCGGATAGCCTAGTCGTTATCGTTAGAGAACCCGACTACAAAGCTTGAGATCCCGGGTTCGATCCCGGTCGGGGCAAATATTTGTGTGAAAAATACGAATGTTTGTGTTCCGTCGAGTCTTGGATGTTTAATGTGTTTAAGTATGTATTTATCGATATAAGTATGTTTATCCGTACCTATAGTACAAGCTTTGCTTAGTTTGGGACTAGGTCAATTGGTGTCAATTGTCCCACGATTTATTATTATTTATTAATCTACACTAATATTATAAAGAGAAAGATTTGTACCTATTTTTGTATGTTTGTAATGAATAGGCTCAAAAGTACTGGGCCGATTTAAAAAATTCTTTCACCAATAGAATGCTACATTCTTCCAATTTGACATAGGCTACATTTCATTTTGAAAAAAATTAGGGATCCTTGGTAAAATTTGAACAATGTAACCGAAGGTGTAGAAAAATGAGTCTTAAAATGTCTTTCGTCGAATGCGCTGCCGAAACTATTAGCGATAGAACAAAATAATGTACAACAATATTGAAGAACATCATAATGTCTACAAAAAACTCCGCGGTAGCATATGTCCAACTATTGTAGTTATGTCACTACAACAACTTTTTTCATTTTAAACATTAATGAAAATGCTAACCAATGTATAATATAGTTGTACCCGTGCGAAGCCGGGGCGGGTCGCTAGTTAATTATGTAATAAAAACGCACATTATTTGCATCTAATCTATAGAGGTCTGTAAAGTTTTTAAGTGGCAAGAAGTAAAATTTATAAATGTAATGCTCTAATATAAAATTAAATATCAAAAACACATTGGACAAAACAAATAAAAAAAACCGGCCAAGTGGGAGTCGGACTCGCGCACCGAGGGTTCCGTGCAAATAAATATACTTCTTACGGCTGTATCTTTTGATTGTGTTGGCTTAGAAGTTTGATTTTTTCACAGCTCCAAGGGACAGTAGACCTGAGTATTTGATATAAATTTCAGCTTGATACCTCCACGCGTTCCTAAGAAAAAGGGTCTTGACAGACGGACGGACGGACAACAAAGTGATCCTATAAGGGTTCCGTTTTTTCCTTTTGAGGTACGGAACCCTAAAAATCGTATAAGTACAGTGAACGTCATAAGGGCATTTGTCCGTTTGGTTACGCACTTTTTCAAGTCTTTACAATAAAAAAAACATAGCAAATCGGACAATTCTTCACTTCTTGTTAAACATTGTTAAACTTGTCCGATTTGTTACGTTTTTTAGGGTTCCGTAGTCAACTAGGAACCCTTATAGTTTCGCCATGTCTGTCCATCTGTCTGTCTGTCTGTCCGCGGCTAAGCTCAGAGACTGTTAGTACTAAAAAGCTGTAATTTGGCATGAATATACATATCAGTTACGCCAACAAAGTGGTAAAATAAATAAATAAAAAATATATTTCTTTTAAGGGTACCTTCCCATAGACGTAGTGGGGGTGATTTTTTTTTCTCGACTAACCCTATAGTGCGGGGTATCGTTGGATAGGTCTTTTAAAACCATTAGGGGGTTGCTAACATGATTTTTCTATTCAGTGATCTGTTTGCGAAATATTCAACTTTAAAGTGAAATTTTTCATTAAAATCGACCGTCCCCGCCTCTAAAATCTAAACTGTTGGGTGGAAAAATTTGAAAAAATTCAGAATGGTAGTAAATATATTAAATTTACAAGGAAAATTATAGCGGCTAAGATTGCTTGGGAATTATTTGTAGTTTAAGAGTAAATAGTAGCCTAAGGTATAAAACATACCTAAACTTGGATGATTCCGTACACATACGAAATCCTTAGAAAAATATTACTTGATTTTTTCGTAATGGCTACGGAACCCTATCTTGGGCGTGTCCGACACGCTCTTGGCCGGTTTTTTTTTATTGTAAAGGCTTGAAAAAGTGCGTAACCAAACGGACTAATTTTAACTCCCTGTTTACAATTTCTTAATTTTCGGTATATACAACGAAAAATAGAAATGCCCATAAATAAGTGATCACTTTTGTGCCTTGACGCTTTCAGCCGTTGCATAATTTCGTATGACTTTTCAAACATGACGTTAAAGTGACAAGGTACAAAAGTGATCACTTATTTACGACGTTGACCCTACTGTAAAGCCCAGATTAGAACTGCAAGAAAAAATGTGTTATATTAGTTGAATTACATTGCGGCACCAGACGCCGGCAGATTGTGGCTAGTTGTTTGCCCCGACTATATTTCGTTAAACATGTCAGGGTGTGGAGTTGTTGGAAAAACTTCAGAAGGAATAATCTAGTAATAGCTCTGTATCTTTGTGAATGATATTTTGATACACCCTCTTTGTTAACGCTACTTGATTATTTCATAATCATCGGAGCTCTATACGTGGACCGCTCTATGTGTGTCATTTCAAGTCAACCAGACCATTGGATGAAAAAAAAATCAAGTTGCAAGATTTGTCTACATTGTTTGTCCGTTAATAGTTATAAGCCAAGCCATTATAGGGGTGTTAAAAACTTACATTTTCGAAACAGTTATACTTTTTACAGCCAAAACTTTTTGCACATCGTACATGTATGTATAAGACAATTTTTACAAAGAAATATTTTGGATTCTTTTCCCACGGCCGCGGCCGTCACGGTTATGAAGTTGATCTTCAAGAATACTAGAATACTGTAACATTTAATTATTATAAAATAATCTACGTAAAATATATGAAGTGACTGATAATAAAATTTATTTATTATAAGGATTAAATCCCCGTTTGATTTAGATTTTTCTTCAGAAGCATTATCAGACTTTTATGATATTTATATTAGAATGAAGCGTTCACTATCAGAATCAGAATTCATAAATAAAAAAGTCGTTGTAAGCTATGGATTATATCAGAGTATTAAACATGGTTTGTATAAGTATCTACTATTGGAGTTGACGTCCTACCCTGGTAGACTGCGACACATAATTATAGTATCCGTCATTTTAACCCATTAATTTGTAAATCGAAAATTTCTCCACGTTTATTCACTTTCCGTTCTAAGAATGGCAACACGTGACCGGTAGTTTTATGCACACCACAATTATTAATAACCGATTACCTATTGATAAGATAAACCATTCAATCCCGTTCTGATTTTATCATACTTACGACTTATCGAAATACAGTATCAATCAAATCTGATCGAGGCGGCACGCACGGTTTTATATTATAAGCTTATTTACAATATTATAACTCAATGCTAGTATTTTTTGTTAGTTGCCTGGACGCAAGACCAACTTTGATGCGCTGCCATTTCATTTTCCGTTCTTATTTAGATCGAATTGGCTGAAACTTCCGACAACTAAGAATCACAGATAATTGTCTATTTATGTAGAAAAATGTGCTATTTCGGTTATTTTTGAAAACGCAACATGTTACTAAACAACTGCAATTTGATTATTGGAAACACAAGTAAAGTACGTCATTATTAAGGATTTGCCGCACTGGATGCGTTCTGCGGTCGCGGTCAGGTCAAAATGAACGCCGCCCGCATTATGTATGAACATCATTGTCGGTCTCTATATATTGCGCGTGCGTGCGATCTAACCGTGCGGTCCGCACGACGCACGTAACCGCACGCACCGCACGCACCGCACCGCACCGCACGTAAGATCGCATATCTATACAAAATATATAAGTAGAGATCGACAATGTTGTTCATACATAATGCGAGCTGCGTTCAATTTGACCTGACCGCGACCGCAGAACGCATCCAGTGTGGCAAATCCTTTAATCTTAAAAGCATCTTATTATCTTACTTCTTACTAATCGTACTAGGTATAATATTATAAACGCGAAGGTTTGTATGGATGTTTGTTACTCTTTCACGCTAAATCGGTTTGCCGGATTCTGGTAGAATTTGGCACACAGATAGTTTATAACCTGGATTAACATATAGGATACTTTTATCCCGGCAAAATGCATAGTTTTCGCGGGATAGCGATAAACGAATTCTTTGTAGACGGAGTCGCGGGCAGCAGCTAGTATAAACTAATTATAGGTATTGCAATCTTAATCGTAGGAAGGGTCTCTAGCTGTGCTATGAAGTTTACCGGGTAGGTACGTGACCATTACTTATTCGGTCCATATTTGCAACGAATGTGCGGCGGCTATGGGCGGTTTACGGCACGCATATTTTAAACACAGAACGACATATTGAACATGAATATGTATGAATGGCACACAAGAAAAAAAATCCTTATGTGTAAGTTATAAATTTCCAATAACTGTGGAACAAATGGGATAAATGTAGCCTTTTTAATCAAAAGCTTGCTTAAATCGGGTTTACCTGAAATGTCAAATAGGGAAACAAATATGAACGACTCGACTGCCCTGGACGATGAGACATTATTACAAACAAAGTTTATAATTTACTAACCAGACTGACATGACTTTCTAAACAAATGTAGAGTAACATTGATTTGTTTACATGTTTTTCCGTTGGTACAGAGTTGAGAAAATACAGTATTGTAATTTGAAGTAGGTACTTTAAATTATTTTATAGGCAGTAGCGCAATTTACTCGTTTCAGTAGTTATTACTAAATTGCAGTTATAAAATTACCTACATTGTTTTATGTGAGAGCTAAATATTGCGTCAGATAATATCATAGAATACTGCATGCAGCAATAAATTTAATTTATTAAAATCTAGGACGATAGCGAACACACAACTGGTCTGACACACAAATCTATAAAAAGTAAAAAAACAATATTTATCATTAATTTAAGAGACGAAAAAATAATTGGGAATGACACAAATAGTTGTTTCGCACTAATTTTTTTGTTTTGTTTTGTTAATTAGTTTAATGGGTTTTTCTATTTAATGAAATACAAAGTATTAATAAACATACATAAGCAGATATATAGTAATAGTATTCAAGAAATAAGGAAAGACCCGTTAAGACGTTGTGGTATCCGCTGACGTAGATGTTTATTTATTATTTATTTATTTAAGCCTCTTTATTCAGATACAAAACGTGACGTAGATGTTTAATATTTATTTAATATACAGGGTTTTAATGTTAAAAACCTAAAGTACATATAAGACATAATTATCAGGTAAAATATTTAGTCATATGATGTTTCTTATCACTTTTATTATATTATATACATAGGGTACTTATATAAACCCTAGATCATGGGCCTAAATAAGGTGACGCAATTGGATAGAAAATATTTAAATATAAAAACATTATCAATACTAATCTTGTACGAATTTTGATAAGGGAGAAAATAAATCTGGTCACAATAAGATATTACGGTTAATACATGTAAGAGCGATAAATATTTACTTAAACCTACAAAGTATAATAGCTAAAATGGCTCAAAATTCGCTTAATAGCCACACGGATGCCGGGATCGCTATATTCGCAATTTACACTGTTCTGACGGGTTGCGGCCAAGCAGCGACCTCCTTTTCTTGCTGTACTGGCGCAACGAATAAACAATAACTAGACGAAGACGTTGGCACACGAAAACGTTAAACTTACGCGCAACTTTCACTGTGGGCGCAGTGCGCTTGCGCATATATGTGGCGTGTGAAGCGCGCGACGTTGCGAATGCTACTGAATCGTCAGCAGCCGCGCCGCAATCGCGTTGGCCTGTGGTGGGGAAATTTCGCTGTCAGCATGTGACTTGACAGTTGGTCTGAAAATCAACCCTAAATTACTTTAACCGCCTTATCAAGTCATCACCTTTCAAAACCTCCGTACTTAATCAGCGTTGTCCTCTATTTGCTTATCTTCTATTGTTCATCCAGGTAACCTATGAAACTCGGTCCGCCGTCTTCTTTAAAATTGCTCAATCCCACCATTAAAAACGTGTAAGAACAATTCAATTTCACAGTATCCTTGGTAATAAATGAAAGCAATAAATGAATCTCAAAATATTGTCTAAGATTTTGGAAAATTCAAGTCCAAAATGCTTAGAGCACCAGCTTTCATGAAGCCGGGCAGCGTTCGTAGCTTGACTAGCCTACAACAGTGAGGCCGCACTAGGTTCCGCCCTGACAGGAGACACCGTAGACTTAAATTAACCAGATCCCAGATCCTAAACTGCATACAGACTACTTGGTTAAAATCTTTACGCCACGAGAGTTGAGGTCACGCAAACAACAACACGTCATGTAATGACAGCGGGATTCTGACATTTATTCGTACCGATAGCAAGTTGAACAGACTCATCAGTGAATTACAAGACTGACTAAAAATTTCTTTAACCTTTATCGTTAAGAATTTTTTAGGAATATACATCTAATTCGGTATTTTATATTTATTTTACTGTAATGAATTATGTATAATATCGTTATAATAGTTATCACTTTCTAATAAAATATCTGATCTCTACATCTAATTCGAACAGAACAGAAAATAAAATATTTTGATCTATTTTATTTAAATCAGATAAGCATATTTTTCGCTATTAATAAAATAGCGACTTTTTGTTGCGAATATTTCTTTTCAGTTTCATAATTTTTTATTTCAAAAATAGGTTATATGTATACGTCATCATCATCATCATCCCAGCCTATATAAGTCCCACTGCAGGGCACAGGCCTCCTCTCAGAATGAGAGGGCTTGGGCCGTAGTTCCCACGCGGACCCACTGCGGAATGGGAACTTCATATACACCATTGAATTACTTCTCAGGTGTATGAAGGTTTCCTCACGATGTTTTCCTTCACCGTAAAGCTCATGGTAAATTACAAATGTAATTTCGCACATAAATTCCGAAAAACTCTGAGATGATTTGTCTGTAAAAGTAGTGAAATCCATAAAACTGCCAACTTTCGCTGTTGAAAATATTGTTGGAAGTCATCGTTTCTATTGGTTACCTATCTGAAACACTAAAAACGATAGTCCGATTTTCATTTCGACTTTTCATTATATTTTACTTTTTTTTCGTTTGTCCGAAAATTCATTTCCAATTTTTACGATTAGGCATTTATTGTTTTGTTTTTTTAATCTTTCGTCGAATTGTATTTTTCCCTAAATCACATTCGCCCGTAATATCGGTTATCCGATGTAACGTTTCGATTTTTTAATCATTCGGCATTTCTTGATTGACTTTGATTTCATTTGTCCGATGTAACGATTCGTTTTTTAAGTATTCGGCTTTTCTCAAATGGACTCTTTAATTTCTGACATAGTATCCTTTAAGCAACACTATCTATTTAATTAACACATCGCACGTGTATTACCAGAGTTATTTTTACACCTGTCAAACTAGTCTGTAGGAAATTACCCACTTTGTTCTTTGGAAAAGATAACCCTACCCGCCTTATAAATCTTGTTATCGCGAATTAATAAACTAACAGTAGCACAGAAGGATAATAAAGTTGTAATTCATTGTATATTTTCCGGGTGGTCGGTCATAAAAAAAAAACTAACACCAAAGGCTAATGCGGGGAGCTTCGCTCCGCTACGCTCTCCCGCATTAGCCTTTGAACCTAACCTATCCGAGTCGCTTCCACCCCGTACCGCCTTGCTCGCTCGCTTCGCTCGCTCGCCGAGTGCTTATCATTATGATTACAAATTATTATTGCAAATGTTGTTATGACAATTGAGCAATATGTTAAACGTTATTCCAAACAAAATTATGTAGTTTATTCTTACCTCACCCACCTTTACCTACACCCGTTAATAATATTGATAGGTAATAGTATATCTGTCGAAAAATAACTTAGGATATCGTTAAAAAGTGCACTGAAAATTTGTCTAAACGTAGGTAGTGTCGAAAGTATCATTGGGTAAATGAAAAATTGGCTAAGAAACAAAATACGTATCAATTCATAGTGGCAAGTGAATGAGACGGGAAACGTTTTTCGGACAAACGATAACAATTCGAATAGTTTTCGGACAAATGAAATTCGGGCAATGATTTTTAGTGTTTGAGATAGGTTACCCTTCTATAACGTACTTCCTGATTTCTTGAATTTGAGTACAATAGCAACAACAACCAAATCATATGCTCATAATGAAATCTCGCAAAAGGCCAGATTATCGCCAAAATTATTCGTATCTTACATCCACCTCCTAGCCTTCGCCGTTTGAGATTTCACTACTTTTTATAGACAAATCATCGCAATGGATAGTCTGCACATTTTTTTTATAGTAACTTTTTGTTGGGATTTTACGTCTTGTTGTAAGAAATTTTGTTCTTATTTCTAGTGCTGTAGTTTTGGGTACGCAATATATTTCTTATCTTTTTAATCTACTTCAAAAAAAGGAGGAGGTTCTCAATTCGGTTGTATGTTCTTTTAGGATTCCGTACCTCAAAAGGAAAAAACGGAACCCTTATAGGATCACTTTGTTGTCCGTCCGTCCGTGTGTCCGTCTGTCTGTCAAGACCCTTTTTCTCAGGAACGCGTGGAGGTATCAAGCTGAAATTTATATCAAATACTCAAGTCTACTGTCCCTTGGAGCTGTGAAAAAATCAAACATCTAAGCCAACGCAATCAAAATATACAGCCGTTTATGACGCAAATTTCCGCATACGTGGGCGACTAGGAAAGTTCTGAGATACAGCAATTTCAAAAAAAGAACCTATTTAAATCATACCTTTTTGAAACCATCATTTATTTGAAATTTTAATGCCGTAAACCAATTTACGAAATATTAATAAATGTTATGTTCATTTGTTTATTGCGTTTCGCTAGTTTTTTTCCCTCAATAATGGAGTTTGAACGCGAACATTTTCGTGCAATGATGTTATACGATTTTAAAGTCGGTTTGAGTGAAACTGAGTGCCGAAATAGACTTTTATCTGCATTTGGAGAACTTGCACCATCCCGTGCAACAATTTTTAGATGGTTTGCACAATTTAAACAGGAGAAACTTTCCCTGAAAGATGACGACAGAGTTGGCCTTCCTGCTACTTCTGTAACTAACGAAAACATCGAAGCGGTAAAGAAAATTTTGCACGACGACCCGAAAACTACTTACAAGGAGATAGAAGAAACCCTAAAGATTTAATCGCCGATAATTAATAAAATTTTACACGATCATCTACAAGTGAGGAAGCTTTGTTTACGATGGGTTCCTCATGCTTTGACCGCTGAACAAAAACAAGCTCGCGTGACCTGGTGCCGGGAAATGCTTGAAAAATTTGAAAATGGAGAGGGCCGCAACGTATTTAATATTATTACTGGAGACGAGAGTTGGATCTATCAACATGACCCACTAACTAAGCGGCAGTCGATGGTTTGGGTGTTTCTGGACGAAGAACCTCCGTGGAAAGTCAAACGAGGACGCAGTGTGGGAAAAAAAATTGTCAACATTTTTTAGTGTAAGTGGTCATTTGGCAACAATTTCTTTAGAAAGACAAAAAACTATTAATGCTCAATGGTACGCTGAAGTGTGTTTGCCAACTGTGTTTGAACCGTTACGTCAAAAACGTCCAAAAACAGGTTTTCAGGGGCTTTTTTTGCATCACGACAATGCTTCACCGCACAAAGCCAAATTTACTCAAGAGTTTTTGAAGAGCACAGAAATTCAACAAATGAGTCACCCGCCTTACAGCCCCAATCCAGCCCCGTGTGACTTCTTTCTCTTCCCGAAAATGAAACTTGGACTCCGTGGCTATCATTTCGAAAGCCCTGAGGCCGCTCGGAATGCTTTTATAGCAGCGGTTGAGGACCTCCCTAAGGAAGAATATCGCCAGTGCTTCAAATCTTGGTTTAGACGAACGAATCGTTGTATAGAGACTAATGGAGAAGAATATTTTGAAAAGTTGTAATAAAAAAATTAGTTCTGAAGGCAAACATTTTTTTGTATCTCAAACTTTCCTAGTCACCTAACGTATTTTCGAAACTCGCAAGGGAATCAAAACCTACAGGGTACTTCCCGTGAACTCAGAATCTTGAAATTTGGTACGAAGCTAGGTCTTATAGCACAGATAAAGGAAAAATTGCGAAACGCATAAATTTTTTTGTCTGTCTGTCTATATCAGTAACCAACGCACATTTTCGACACTCGCAAGAGAATCAAAACCTGCAGGGTACTTCCCGTGAACTCAGAATCTTGAAATTTGATACAAAGCAAGGCCTTATAGCACAGATAAAGGAAAAATTGCGAAAAGCATAAATTTTTTTGTCTGTCTGTCTCTATCAGTAACCAATCTACACACACTGCGCACATTTTGCTTAGGAGCAGGGGTCTGCTA
The DNA here is from genome assembly GCA_947563465.1 of Archips xylosteana. NCBI lineage: Eukaryota > Metazoa > Arthropoda > Insecta > Lepidoptera > Tortricidae > Archips > Archips xylosteana. The sequence continues at coordinate 18,256,779 of OX387343.1, forward strand.
AGACTGGATGTTCATAGATACATATAAATTTGTATGGAACCCTCGGTGCGCGAGTCCGACTCGCACTTGGCCGGTTTTTTTTTAACGTGTGTTACCTCAGAACTCCGTCATTTATGAACCGATTTGGAAAATTCTTTCGTTGTTTGAAAGCATATGCTTCAAGGTTGGTCCCGTTGTTACCAGAATCCAGTTCTGATGATGGGATCCATGAGGAATTGAAGGAACTCTTCAAAAGTTCAAGGGAAATGTAAAGCGATTTTAGTATTTTCGGTGACAAATCGAGCATTTGAATTCAGAAAGTGTCATTTGGTAAACTAGATCTGATGAAGAAGACCGCAGATGGCCAATGGGTCAAATCTTGCAAGTTGAATTTGACTCACTTCCCGGTTTTTGATTGAGTTCATATTATACATGCATGTGTAAATCAGGTGACAATGCAATATTATTGTGACATGGAGCTTATCTGATGATGGAGTTGGAAGGTGGCCATAGGAACTCTGTAATAAAACGACAGAACCCCGTCGAGTTTGAGCTCATTTGAATCGTCTTGACGAGTATTTTGATTCCAGATGATAAACAGGGTCAGATGATGGAGCTGGAAGGTGGTCAAAGGAACTCCATAATTTAACGGCACTACCCCATCGAGTACGGACTCATTTGACTCGTCTCAACGAGTACTTTAGTCCTAGATGGTAACCAGGGTCTGACAATGAAGTTGGATGTTGACCATAAGAACTCCATAGTAAAACGACATAACCCCATCAAGTTTGGTCCCGTTTGATTCGTCTTGATGAGTTCTTTGGTAACCAGAGGCGAAAAGTACAGACAGTAAAGAGTGCCAGTCCAGGCCATTAGAAACAACTAAAAAGCAAAAAATAAAAAAAATTAAATAAAAAATAAAAACGCCTTCAAAAAACACCCAAAAAAAACTTGGAAATATAAATTGAACTAGAGATGCCGCGAATACTCGCTATTATTCGGTATTCGGCATAGTAATACTAAATACCGAATAATAGCGAGTATTCGCGGCATCTTTTAAATTGAACCGACCACAATAAGCATGAAAATATTTTTCTACTAATCTGTTTGAAGTCGGTGCCTCAGCACGAGCCAGCAAGAGTGGTAGAAGCCCTATAGATAGTACCTACTATGTAGGTGAGTTAAATTACTAGGTTCACTCCTGCTGGCTCGAGCTGAGGCACCGACTTCAAACAGATTAGTAGAAAAATATTTTCATGCTTATTTTGGTCGGTTCAATTTTTATTTCCAAGTTTTTTTTGGGTGTTTTTTGAAGGCGGTTTATTTTTTATTTAATTTTTTTTTATTATATCGTTGTTTTTATGGATAGTTTGAAAACGCTCATCAAATTGAATAACTTTTGAAGACAAACCAGCTTCACAACTCCCAAAATCGTTGCGTGATGCTGGCGAAATAAATAAGTACAGGAATGATGAATGTATGCTCCCATCTGCATGGAATCCGGTGATAAGCAAAATGAGTAAATCGAGATGTATCTTCGCCAAAATTGCGTGATATGGTGAGTCTTGCGTGTCGAAGTGATAAGGTGCCGGTGCAAAAACAAAATCAAGTGCGGGTAGTTCGGAAGAATCTCACGGCTAAAGAAACTTAATACACTTCAGTCTACTCATGACCACGGCCGCTGTAATGTAGTCGAAATGTCACAGCCACTTTTTTCCGAAACTATAAGAACTATGCTGTTGAAACTTGGTAAGTAGATGTATTCTGTGAACCGCATTAAGATTTTCGCACAAAAATAGAAAAAAAAACAATAAATTTTGGGGATTCCCCATACTTAGAACTGAAACTCAAAAATTTTTTTTCATCAAACCCATACGTGAGAGGTGGGGGGTGTGCGGTGCGGCAAATTGGATAAAAAAATAAGCTGCCCAAATTACTAATTCCACGCGGACGGAGTCGCGGGCAAAAGCTAGTGGCATTATATTTAAAAATAATGTAGACTACTGCTAACTATTAGAAAACAAGTTTGTCTTGCTATCTATATAGATATCATTCAGAGTGAGTAACACTATTGAGAATAATATAACACCTGATAACAAATAGTTAATGCGGTCACGAAAACATGTTAGATCTAAAACAATAATATAAAAATTAGAGCAAGCACTTTAACTTTTTCTTAAAGTCACATTTCATTGGGAACGGCTGCAATGTTGCATGTTGCTGCATGTTTCTAATTGTAAGTTTACCAATTTACCGAAATGCGTTCTGCCAAATGACGCTATGTCACAGAGCCGTTTCGTGTTATGAAGAAAGATATCTTCTTAATTAATATATAAAAATCCCGTGTCACCCGTGTGTTTGCTATCGAACTCCTCCGAAACGACTTGACCGATTTTTATGAAACTTTTTTTCCCATATTCGGTAGACCTGAGAATAGGTCGTAGGTAGGCTATTTTTATACCCGTGTTCTTCGCGGACGGAGTCGCGGGCAATAGCTAGTCTAATATATAATAAAAGTCTACACCCCGTGGTGTTAGTCATCGAACTCCTCCGAAACGGCTTGACCGATTTTTATGAAACTTTTTTGTCTGTATTTGATAGGTCTGAGAATAGGTCGTAGGGTATTTTTATACCCCTATTCTTCGCAGACGTATATATATTCTAATATATAAAAATCTCGTGTCACGGTGTTTGCTATCGAACTCCTCCGTAACGGCTTGACCGATTTTTATAAAACTTATTTTTCTGTATTCGGTAGGTCTGAGAATAGGTCGTAGGCTATTTTTTATATCTTCGTGGACGGAGAAGCGGGCAACAGCTAGTAAATATAAATAATTGTCAAATTTAAACAGGAAATCGTTTTAGATACTGAAAGACAATATTCATCACTAGTAAACGTTCTTTCCTTTACTAAGAATCTGATAATGGTACATAATAATATGAACAAAAACAATCCGTGTGAAAGGAATACTGCCCTCCCAAACATTGGGTTCATACTGGTTCATTCGTTCGACAACACCAGAACGACACCACAGAGGTGTCGTTTGGAATTCCTAATAGTCGGTGGTATTAACCGGAATGTGATTCCAAATGACACCACCGGTAGTGTCGTTCTGGTGGTTTCAAGTGGAAGTGGGACTAACGATTCGGTTTCGGCGAGTTCCAGCGTTAAATTGTAGTTTTAGTACCGGCAGAAAATCTACTGAAACTAGGACCGAAACCGAAACTGGCTGAGTTCGTGGATTTTTATGCGGCGTACAGGAACAATTGGCGTCGTGAAATGGCTCCGCCACCTGCGCATCTGCTAATTGGGATGCACCACAAAAAATAACCTATAGTTTTTATATTTTTTTTTTGGAAAGAATAGGATAGTTTAAGATACCATTTTCATCGATTTTGAATTTGGTTGAGTATTTAATTTTTTATAATTTTTTTAAGAAATACGCTGGATGACGTCACAGTGAGAGAGCCACGTTCCATTGTCTAGAAAAATTCAGGTCGTACATAACATAATCTGTGGCACTACTGGGGGGGCTACCACGAAATTCCTTAATCGAACTTCGTATCGGACCGTCCCGCTCACTCTTGTATTAAATCCTATTAGCGTGTGCTGGACGGCACGAAACGGAGTTCGAATTTTGCTCTTCGTGGTAGGGCCTCTGATTTGTCTTGTAACTCACTGTCAATAATACAAGCACGGCTTACGGTCCTAAGTGAACCATGACAAATAGTTTTATTTATTTCTCTTCTTTTAGCTTCGATTATTCCTGTTTGTTTAATGGTGTGATACTAAAAGTTATTTTTTATTAAATTCTGATATTTAAATTCTTTTAAGTATAATTACTTGTGACGTAGTAATTCAAGTAAAAATACATTGGAAATACTCGTATACATTTCGGACTTTACGATAAATGACAACTAGCCAGGTGCGCATCATGTGATTAAACTTCTATCTTTGTCACTCTTTGTTAATATAAGCAGGACAGCAACATTTTAAAATTTCAATTTGCTTTAGAGTGTAGACCTGCTTTATATCTGCCTTTGTGACGATTCACTGCAGGGGTCAAATGAAGGTCATTACTTAAATTTTGTTTATTTAATTCAGTTTAACATATTTTTGGAATCTGATTTCTGAAAACGTTTCACAAAGCCTATTTCTCCAAACGGTTTTCGATTTATTATACGTTGTCAAAAATTGGTACATCCCAATTGTTCGAGGCCACATCAAATCGAATAGACACTTCCTTTTTTAGCCCTATCAAACTATCAATTTATCGGATGATCTATTCTATGACCACAAATACATCTTACTAATATTTACAATAATTAAAAAAAACTCGAATAAAGTTTCAGTTTTGGCTAAAAATGAGACGCAACCCGGAATTCCGTTGCGGTGGCAAATATTGGTTTCGACCGGACACTAGAAACCAGGTTTGCACGTGTTTACTTTTGAACTACTAAATTAACTCAATTCTAGTTGTTTTTCTTTTGCTTGTTGATGGTAAGTTAAACATTTTAATCTTAAACAATATTTTTTCCTTGCTACCTACTTATATGTATTGTACTGCTAACGAGTTTTTCTCTTTTTATATCTATTAGGCTATTTATTAAATACAGAGATTACTCTCACTATCCCTTCTTTTTTTAAATATATTATAAAAAATCACATCTGCGTAAATATATGTATTATTCGTAGCATTGGCTACTAAAGTAAACAAAATCATAATTTCTATAGTTTTATCACATTTGGCTCGAATGGATACTCAACTACAACGTATGGAAATTACTGATGTCGACGCTCGGGACTGTACAGTAATGTACACAAGAAAAATAGAACAGACAGGTGATAGATCGTGGGTTCTAAAGATCTACAATAAAGAAATCAAATGAGAAGGAACAGTTATGATTGAACGCAAGCAATCAAGGGAAAAAATATATTTAGCTTACCTTTTGCGACTAACGGTAGGTTGAAACGGGCAAAACGTGCGCCCGAAGAAAGTACTCGCAACGGTACACCGATTGCAACAAAACTTTGGACTAATGAGGCCGTGGTACCCGTGGTGAACTAAACGAGTCTTTGTGTTGCAACAATTGCAATAAATTATAGATCAGCTCACTGTGTCACGTATTGATTGGAATAAAAATTTTTTTTTTTTGTGTAATATGAAATGTGCTAATTTTTGAGTAAAACTGTGGTAGTCCTATGTTGTGCGTTCAAAAGCCCAGGTTCAAATCTCTGTTTTCTATTTTAATCATTTGAAATAATACGCAGTCAAAATTTCAATAATCTAAAAATCACCGAAATGCGTGCTCAGTCACACTGAATTACATACATGACACGACTGTTTACTTGAATCATACAACCTAACACAGGCTTCTGTAAGTTTTTAAAGTTTGTAGTTGTTTTTGGCCAATGCATATTTTGACAATATCTTGCAAAATGATTTATTGGTAACCCTTAAGGTCAGGGTTCACTATTATTAAAAGAGGTCAACTGCCGTGCACATCCATTTAACACAAAGGGTAACCTGGTTTATAACCTATTCAGTAAAAATTACGCGATTGAGCACCAGATATCTATTTTTTCCGCGCATACTTCGATATACCAATCGTCGAAAAAGACATGTACGTTACTATTCAAATCAAAATTAAATTAATCGATTTAATATTTCAGAACAATGACCCGCCGCGACTCCCGTCCCGTAGCATCGAGTTGATAATAAATGTACCATGGCAAATTAAAGTAAAAAACCGGCCAAGTGCGAGTCGGACTCGCGCAAGAGTTCCGTACCATTATCTAGTACCTGGGCGACCGAGCTCCGCTCGGGCTGAAACTCGGTACCAAGCGTTTTCCCATAGATAAGACCAAGCTAGATCAATTTTTCATCCCCGAAAACCCCCACATACCAAATTTCATCGAAATCGTTGGAGCCGTTTCTGAGATTCTGATTATATAAGTATGTATATACAAGAATTGCTCGTTTAAAGGTATTAGATTAGATAGATAAAAACGGCAAAAAAAAACACGTTTTCACGACACTGCTCGAAAATGTGGCCATAGATAACTTAAATCCAGTACCTTAAAATGCCTATATATGTACATTTAACAGCTGACTCATTTTTGGCGCGCAAAACACGTCAACAATGTAACACATTACGAAAACAAGACGTATCAATATATTATGTATTTCATATCGTAATACGATACGACTTTTTGAAAGATAATTTCTGAATTTCATTCCCGGCGTGCTAAAACGACAATTGAACCAATCAAAAGTAATCGTCTGCTGCATGTGAAATTAAACTGACCAGTGAGAATGCGTCATTCATGACTTTAATGAGGTGTTTTTTTTCCTTAAACGCATAATATGCACAAAATGCTTTAATTTTTTTAAGTATGAAAAAACGCCATAGCTTTAACTTTTTAAGCCTGCTGCACACTGCACTGTACTGGCTGAACAGCCAGGCTCGTCATGTTCATCGGCCTGCCGCAGCCAGACTGCTCAGTACGCTAGTATACATCCTCGTCATGCCCGACTTGCTGCCGCAGGTCGGACATGACAAGGATGAGGTTTTATTTTTTAAGTATGTGGTTTTGGGTACTGGCCACAAAGAATGGCCTCGCTCGTTTAAAATAAATGATTATGTCATAAAAGAAAAAGTATAATCGGCGGGAGCAACGCAGTGTTTCGATTGTTTAATTAATTTATCGTCGTCTAGTACCCATAATACAAGCTTTGCTTAGTTTGGGACTAGGTCGATTTGTGTAAGATTGTCCCCTAATATTTTTTTTATTTTTTAATTGGTATTTTCTCGCATTAGTCGTGACAAGCACAATGTCTTAGTCTCGGCCAAAAGTGCAATAGATGGACTCGTACTCGTATTGCTTACTTTCGAGCCTCTACAACAATGAACTATTGTTGTATGGGAGCCCTCCTTAAATATTTTGTTTTATTTTAATTGAATTATTTATTTTTAAAGTGAATATATATTTAAATATTCTGTGAATATTTCATTTCATGCGTCTACCTGTTGCCGTTATCAATATCGAGCAAAAACGAGCCAAAAAATCACGTTTATTAAGCATAGGTATGGGAGCCCCCCAAAACATTTATTTTATTCTGTTTTTAGGGTTCCGTAGCCAAATGGCAAAAAACGGAACCCTTATAGATTCGTCATGTCTGTCTGTCTGTCTGTCTGTCTGTCTGTCTGTCTGTCCGTGTGTCCGTCCGTATGTCACAGCCACTTTTTTCCGAAACTATAAGAACTATGCTGTTGAAACTTGGTAAGTAGATGTATTCTGTGAACCGCATTAAGATTTTCACACAAAAATAGAAAAAAAAAAACAATAAATTTTGGGGGTTCCCCATACTTAGAACTGAAACTCAGGTCTTCAAAAATAATATTGAGGTTGCTAATATCATTTTTTTCTAAACTGAATAGTTTGCGCGAGAGACACTTCCAAAGTGGTAAAATGTGTCCCCCCCCTCTGTAACTTCTAAAATAAGAGAATGATAAAACTAAAAAAAATATATGAAGTACATTACCATGTAAACTTCCACCGAAAATTGGTTTGAACAAGATCTAGTTTGTCTGTCTGTCTATATCAGTAACCAATCTACAATGATCCCACACTGCGCACATTTTGATTAGGAACAGGGGTCTGCTAAGACTGGATGTTCATAGATACATATAAATTTGTACGGAACCCTCGGTGCGCGAGTCCGACTCGCACTTGACCGGTTTTTTTTTAGTATTTGTTGTTATAGCGGCAACTGAAATACATCATGTGTGAAAATTTCAAGTGTCTAGCTATTACGGTTCATGAGATACAGCCTGGTGACAGACAGATAGACGGACAGACGAACGGACGGACGGACGGACAGTGAAGTCTCAGTAAAAGGGTCCCGTTTTTACCCTTTGGGTACGGAACCCTAAAAAAAAGGTTTCTTACAAGCAAAAGATTAATTTATAAGTAAACTAGCTTTTGCCCGCGAGTTCGTACGCGAAGACAATAAATAACGTTTTCACGACACTGCTCGAAAATGTGGCACTGCTCGAAAATGTGGCACTGCTCGAAAATGTGGCCATAGATAATCTAAATCCAGTACCCAAAACTGCCTATATATGTATGTACATTTAACAGCTGACTGTCGCAAAACAAGACAACAATGTAACACATTACGAAAAAATGACGTATCAATCAACATACACGGTGATTTTTAATCGGTGATCAGGAGTTGAAATATTGTATTGATCCGTAGACAAAATGGAATTTAATAGACAAGGTCTAAAAGTAATGAAGTCTCTGTTTCATTAAAAAAAAACTTTAAAGTTAAATCTTCCTCCATCCAGCGAATGCATGGTCACCCTAAATTTGTAGTTTCGTCAAGTGTCATCGCTTTGGCGGGGAATTTGACAGGACACGCGTCAAAGTTTGTTTAAGAAACCGACTTATCAAAGAGGTTTTAAGCTCGCTCATAGACTAAACCAAGTGTAGGGTGACAACAATTTTAATTGAAAAGTGATTTTCCAAATAATCATTATTTAAAAAAATAGAAGTTTTGTTTTATGTAACTGCGATTTAAACGTGGTAACACCGAGTACTGATCTAGAAAAAATGGTCCTGATCACCGATTAAAAATCATCGTGTATGTATTTCTACGATACGAATTTTTGAAAGATAATTTCTGAATTTCATTCCTGGCATGCTGATACGACAATTGGACCAATCAAAAGTAGTCGCCTGCTGCATGTGAAATTAAATTAAACAATGAGAATGCGTCAACTAAGATGAGGTGTTTTTTAGGGTTCCGTACCCAAAAGGTAAAAACGGGACCCATTACTGAGGCTCCGCTGTCCGTCCGTCTGTCCGTTTGTCACCAGGTTGTATCTCATGAACCGATATAGCTAGACAGTTGAAATTTTCACAGATGATGTATTTTGGTTGCCGCTATAATAACAAATACTAAAAAGCAAAATAAAATAATTATTTAAGGGGGGCTCCCATACAACAGACTTGATTTTTTTGCCGTTTTTATAGATAATGGTACGGAACCCTTCGTGCGCGAGTCCGACTCGCACTTGGCCGGTTTCTTCAACATTTTGGCAAAAAAAAATCTAAATCTTTTACATACCCCACGCAAACTGCGGTTTGCCGATGCCTGCTTTAGTATAGCATTTATAATTATGGTTTTGTATGACTTGTAAGTTTTATGTTACTATATTAGTACAAAACAAATGAGGTATGTGGAGCATTAGGTAATGTAATACATATTAGTGAAAGAATTTTTAAAATCAAGCCCGAATTTGAATTCATTTATTTCTACCCCACGGACAAAAACCAACAAAGTTTAGACTATATTTTCCTATCCTACGGGAATTTCGTAAAATAATTTATTTACTAATGTCAAGTCTGTAGCCCCAGTTGTTAAGGCTGTGGCGTTGTTTGTCAGTCAGTCAGTCAAGGAGCTGTTTTATAAGTAGGTATATGTTCGAGTAAAGAATCCTTCGATAGCTGGAGATCACTGGTCCTAGGTTTCTGTTAGGATAGCCCCAGGGCCTTAGGCATTGTACTCTCTCAATATAAGGAAAGCCACTCACCTTGGTCTGCTCTCAGGCGCTGATGTTATATTTACAGAGTCCACAATGTCACACACACAATAATTTTCAAATGTAGTATCCCGATGCGATGACCGAAATAATATCACCAAAAAACCAGTACTTTGGTTAAAAGAACAGTACACACCAAAAACACATGTGATCGCGTTCGTTTACCTCGAACTATCAAAGCTCTTCTGCCGCCAACCGACCGTAGTATTGTGACTTACCCACATATTAAAAGATTACAATGCCCGAACAGTATAGATTAAACGACGATAACTTTTTTCATTGTGACTCAATTTTAATGAAACAAAGCTTATATGTTGCTCCAATTTAAGCTTCATCTATCTGCGAAAACCGCAAGAAAATCCGTTCAGTAGTTTAGTTCCGTTCAGATTAGCGTGTACATACAGACAGCTCTACTTTTACTGTTTTATTATAGTATAGATAGATTAGTTTCAAGTAGGTCTAAATATGTTTTTTTTTATTAACAAACCATTATCTTCACAATACCCTTCACTTGTAAACGAAAAGTCAGATTCAGAAATCAATTTTAATCGAGTTTCTGTGGTCAGATTATTTCAAATCCGGTACGGAGCTACGACGGTAACGTAACTAATAAATAAATAATAAGTAAATCATTATACAAGTACAGCCAATAAAAAATGCATGTTGAAATGACTTTTTCAATAAACTTATTTGTGTTTATGTCGGCATCTTTGTATCGAATAAACGTTTCGATTCTTCTAATAAACGATTTCTGTTGTGCATCATATTACCAGCAAGTGCTGTCATGCAAGTACCTATCTAGGATGATATGACTAGATCAGAAGTGTTCATAAAACAAATCCCGTCTACTAGTCATCTGGGCGACATTCAGCAAATAATATTTAAATTAAATTAATTTGAAATGCATGCGCGTATGGAAGTGTATCGAATCATTATAATGATAATAAAAAAATTCAACCTAAATACTCGTAATGAAATTTAGAATCGATATTGTTTCTGTTAGATAGTAATTGCTTATTAAGTTTCCTGAATAATTAACAATAATGAGAATTAAGTCTCTGAAGGACCCCTGGGGAAATACTGCAAGTCCCTGGAAGTCAGTTTTTGATTGGAGATGTACCTACGTATGATGAAAAAAAAAATGTGAACGTTAGGTATATGCCATTTGAAATAATTACAAAATAAGAATCTCCAGTGTTCGCAGTAATTTACATCAACGAGACAATAATAAAGATCGTGAACCTTCTCTTGCCTCCATATCGAACAATAGCTGTATGAACTATACAAACACTCAACTGTTATCTTGACAAGTTTGCCTCATAATATGTGTACACGACTACCCGATGTGCGCGAGCAAACATAGCTTCTCAGAAAAGTGTTAGCATATTTTAAAATGGAAACACTATCAGATAGAAATATCATTTCCTCATGATCTACTTGGGAAGATTGTCGCTAAACTGCCAGAATAATACGCAATTACAATTCCTCGCTCTTCGATCCTACTCACTCGACTGACGTGCTCCAAACTTCCATGATGTCATCATCTTCCAAAATACCGACAAGCTTATTGATATTTCTCGAACTCATATTTTTGTCACATGATTTGCCTGAAATTTAATGACAGTCCCATTAATTAATAGATTTTTAACTCGTGTTGTTTGACGAAATTTAGGGGAACTGTTATACACATTCCAAATATCCATCGCAGTTAAAAATCAGTTTTGGAAAAATATATACATATCCATAATTATCCAACTAAATCTCTTGGTTTTCCATAAGTTGTAGAGTGCGACCAAGAGAAAGCCACTGATATCGTCAGAAATCTTGTTGCGACACCTAACGCTCCGGATAACCTTCCATACTTATTTTTTTAGTCCATTAAAACCAATGAAGCACTGAACATTGTGTATACACAATTATAACACGAGCAAGTCTTGACTAACCTATTTTTTAAATAAGATATAGGTTTTGCGCCCACCTAAACTAAGTTAAAAACACCTAATTCGCGGCTAATGTAATGACTGGAGTGTTTTAGTCGACCTCGACAGCGGACTAGTGACCACCACATATTGATATGAACTTATCAGAGATATACTGCAATTGTCAAAGATATCGGAACGATTAAATAAGTTTATAATTTAGGGGACTTTAGGTTATTATGTGTCACCTAGTTGCTATTTAGTATCGATCGATAGGTACCTTTTGTAATATCTCGTAATTCAATTGTACGATTGACGTAGAAAATGGAAGCATTAACTAAAGTGGTAGTCAATAATGTGATATAGCACAGCTGCACTTTAGTGTATGCTACTCTGCCGCCTGCACAACGTCTTCTCAAGAGGAAGGGTGTTTTTATAAACGGAAGCTCTGATCAAAGTAACGATTGCTGACGAACACGAAACAATCGATATCGTTAACTTTATGAGATACTAGAAGGTCGCGTTTATACAGTGAATTAAAAAATCCAATATATCGCACGACGATGAGTACTACTACTGACTAACAAAAACAAAAGGTATATTTTCATACAAGTTTGTATGGAAAGTGTCCTGATATTTTTGCTCATCAGTGTAGTTAGTAAGAAATAACTGTAGTACTTACTTATTCCTGTACTTTGTCACATTGCAGTACCAACAAGCCCGTACCTAATTGAGACACTAAAAAATATAATTCCAACAAATAAGAAGTTAAGAATAATAAAGAACTGAAATAACTATAAGTAGTTAATAATAATACAGTACTGTAGACACATAAGTTATTAATATTTAGGTGAATCAACTTTTTCTTGCTACCCATTGCTATGGTTACACAATTTTGTCTCTTGGACAACCTAAGCAATTTTCTATGAAACAGTATGATGATGTCAATTGGACAACTGGGGAAAAAGTAAACAACACAAAAAAGTTAATTCACCCTAAGTAATAATTTATTGTAAGCTTGTTACAATTTTTAGCTAACACTAGCTTTTGCCCGCGACTTCGTACACGAAGACAATAACGTTAGTTGTTTGGATGAAATTTGGCACACACAGGTAGTTTAATAGGATAATGCCAGGAAAATGCAAAGTTCCCGCGGAATAGGAACTATTGAATTCTATGGCCGTTAAGCCGTGGTGGCCTAGTGGTTTGACCTATGGATTCTTAAGCAGAGGGTCCATGGGTTTGTGTCCGGGCTTGCATCTCTGAGTTTTTCCTAATTCATGTGCTAAATAACGTTTGAAGTTTACTATGAGCTTTACAGTGAAGGAAAACATCGCGAGGAAAGCTGTACACACTTGTGAATAATTTCAATGGTATGTGTGAAATTCCCAAATCGCACTGAGCCCGCGTTAGAACACTACTGCCCAATTCCTCTCATTCTGGGTGGAGGCCAGCGCCTGATTGAAACAGGCTTATTTTATCCCGGGAAAGTGCAAATTAAAGTTCCCGCGGGATATAAATAATTGTTTTGACCTATTTTGAAAATCAGAGCCCGTGTAGCTTTTTATTAGTGTTTTTTTTTAAATCAGGTCCTAAGTTCAATTTACTTGTTTCTATCCTGTGGGAATTTTGTATTGTCCCGTAGAAAAGTAGCCTATGTCAATCAAGGATACTGTAGCTTATTATTAGTGAAAGAATTTTTAAAATCAGCCCCGAATTTGGATTGACTTACTTCTATCCCGCGGGATTTTTTTATTTTCCCGGAAAAAGTACCCTATGTCAATCAGAGATACTGTAGACTGTAACTTACTATTGGTGAAAGAAAATTTTAAAATCAGCCCCGAAGTTAAATTTACTTATTTCTATCCCGAGGGAATTATGCATTTTCCCAAAAAAGAGTACTTTATACCAATCAGGAATAGTGTAGCTTTCTATTGGTGAAAGAATTTTTAAAATCAGCTCCTAATGTGAATTCAGTTTTTTCTATCCCGTGGGAATTTTGTATTTTCCCGAAGAAAAAGTAGCCTATGTCAATCGGAGGTAGTCATATCACATAATATGTAAGAATTTTTAAAAACAGCCCCGAAAATGAATTAATTTATTTCTATCCCGTGGGAAAATCGCATTTTCCCGAGTAAAAAGTAACCTATGTCAATCAAGGATAGTGTAGCTTTCTAATGGTGAAAAAAAAAATAAAAACCGGCTCAATGGTTTCAGACATTCCGCTACAAACAAAAAATAAATAAATAAAATAAATAAATATTACGCGACAATTCACACCAATTGACCTAGTCCTAAACTAAGCAAGGCTTGTACTAGACAACGGATAAACATACTTATACAGATAGATACATACTTAAATACATATTAAACACCCAAGACTCGAGCACAAACATTCGTATTATTCACACAAATGTCTGCCCCGACCGGGAATCGAACCCGGGACCTCAAGCTTCGTAGTCAGATTCTCTAACAACTAGGCTATCCGGTCGTCTAAAAACAAAGAAAGAAAGTCTAGATATTTCCCTATCCCGTGGGAATTTCGTAAAATCCTTCCTTAGTGCACCTCTATAATAAAAAAAAAGGTACCTGTATGCCAAATTTCAAGTATCACCAGTAGTTTAGGCTGTGCGTTATCTTATCTGTCAGTCAGTCAGTCAGTCAGTCACGGTACTGTTTTATAGGTATAGATTATTTACAACACATTTTAAGAGCATTTCTAGTCACTAGACATTGTAATTTAATTTTTGACTGACATTTTGTGGTATTTTTTTTTTATTTTATTTAATTTAATTCAACTTAATTTAATTTAATGTTTCTTTCTTATTCATATAGGCTATTTTATTTTGTGACAAAGTTTGAATGTCTGACAGACTAGAAGAATGACAATAGCATTAGCTAAAGATCAAATAATATACAATACGGAACCCTGAAAAACCATTTCAATTCTTTTTGGTTCAAAATATTTGCTATTGGCCAAAGGGCCTGTCAGTCTTTCAAGCATAACTTTCTTGAATGTTTACGTTTGTATTTAATGTACGATACAGCGTTAGGCGAGAGTCTTGTGAGAGTAGTCAGTTTGTTAGTAGGATCCATTTTTATCTTATCCATTTAGTGCTCTCTTCTGATTAAACAATGAGAGTAGATGATGACACTAACATAAGGCCGGGGGGCTCGTCCACAGAATACATTAGACACGAATCCGTCTAATAAATGCGCAGTAGCGTCTATATTTACACCTTATCTATTTGTAATAGTGCACACAATGTACCGCACATAGAAGCATTGTAGTTAAAACAACACATCACGCAAGATGTTCAAATGTAAATGTTTGATAAACTTATATACGTTTAGTCGAACAAGTAAGCGTTTTACTATTTTTATTAATGTTCCTGTCCTACATCGGAAAATAAACTATAAGTTTGTATGTCACTTGAAATTGAATATAGTCCTTAATGTTTAAACCGTACACAATAGGGTAGATGACACCACTAATCAATTGACGCACTTTTTACGAACTATCAAAACAAGATTCTCCAGTATATTTTGTGACTACCTATACAAATATAAGTATAGCAATAAAAAGGAATACCAAGCTGTGACGTCACTTATTTCCCAAATTAATTATTTCAAAGCAAGCATAAAATTTAATTTTGCAGTTAAGTAATTGACCATATCTGGTTTTTAGAAATAAAATTAAGTGTTTTTTTATTATTGGAGTATCATTTCGTAATTACGGTTGTTTTCAAAAATATTGTACAAAATTAAGAGCATAATGAAAACAAAATCACGATCGCGTCCTTTGTGTAACGAAAAATTAGTCATACAAACTACATAAATATATGTATATATAGGTAACTTTCGTTACAACAAGGAATCAATTAAGTTTGGTTTTAATTAAATCCCTTAATTAAACTTATTGAAAGCGACTCATTATTGTTTTATGGTGTCAACTACCCTACTGAAAATGAACCTTAGGGTGATAAAGAAATTTCTGGGTCGAGTAGTCTTGGGCGTAGTTCAAAACGGTTAGCCTGTAGTAGTTAAAATAGTAGGAAAAGGTTTCGTTGTGTGACAGACTACAAACTAATTAACCAAGACAATTTTATTGTTCATTTGAATTTCTGAAGCACGACCCGCACAACGGAACTTTTCCGAGTCAGTTGTTTTGTATGGTTTATGAAACTTGATGATTTTTAGGACGTGCACGTGCATCTAAGCTACCGCAACATCAAAACAAAACACTGATTTAATTTTTAAAGAGGTTTAAATTACATGGGGATTTAATGCCTATGATCTAATATTTATTACGGAGCGACACTAGATGCACTCGTAAGGAACGTGTCCGTGAGAAATTGATTTAACCACGCTAACTTGACAACAAAGCAGTGCGTATTGTACGTCTTGGGCCGCGCGTGACGCTTTGGTTATTCGATACATTCAATGCGACAATGGACACACGGCCTCGGCACCCGTCGCCGTCACGATCACGGACCGGATAAAACCCCACCTGCTTCCTTCTCATACAGCTTTACAACCCACTGTTCCAGCACCAGACCACTAGCACTATAAGAAGGCAACTGCAATTCGGACCACGTCTGTTGTAGGCTTCTATACCTAGTACAACGTACAACGAGTCTTTCTTTTAAGTTTTTTAACCCCCATTACTCCACCAATTTAGAAAGATTTACAAAAACTGAATGGACCAAAAAAGTCCATATAAATATAAACTTGATCACAAAATTTTGTGAGAATCGATTAAGAAACGCGACCTGTACAGAACAGCTGGACATCCGCTGGGCAGACAACGAAAGCATTTATGCCCAATCTGAAACGGAGGCGCTTCGTTCGCGCTTTGGGCTCGCTCGGTCAATAAGTCAGAAACAAGTACTGTTCCAAATGTGTGCAGAATCAAAGCGAAAAAAGTGTGAAAAACTCTCAACTTCGGTCTACTCGGAATTTACTGTATCTACATACCTACTTGCTATAAATTTTTGCTTTCTACAATTTTTTCTTGTAAATACCAATTTTGTGCCCAGCTATTTATCTTATTCCGAAAGCGCTGGTGGACTAAAAAGCCAGCCAGGTGCGTTTCGATTCGCGCACGAAGGGTTTCTTACCATTATCTATAAAAACGGCAAAAATTTAAGTATTTGTTTTGTTATAATTTAATTATTTGTTTTTAAAGTTAATATATCACTAAATATTCTGTGAATATTTCAAGCGTCTGCCTGTTGTCGTTATCAATATCGAGCAAAACCGAGCAAAAAATATCGCGTTTGTTGTATGGGAGCCCCCTAAATATTTATTTTATTCTGTTTTTAATATTTGTTGATAGAGCGGCAACCGAAGTAGGTACATCATTTGTGAAAATTTCAACTGTCTTGGTGACAGACCGACGGACGGACGGACGGACAGCGAAGTCTCAGTAATAGGGTTCCGTTGTTACCCTTTGGGTACGGAACCCTAAAAAGAAAGATAAGACATTTTAAAAGAGTCCTCAGTGGCTTACTCGCAAAATAACTTAATCCCGTGGGATTCCTGATAGAATTTTTAAATTTTAATTTCAAAAAACACCTCTTTTAGTCAGTCACGTTAATCCTAATCCCGTGGGATTTATTGAAAATTTAGATATTATTTTTTAGTTATTATAACAACCTACTTGCAAGTCTCTAATAATTATAGTTAAGGTCAACGTCATAAATAAGTGATGACTTTTGTACCTTGTTACTTTTACGTCATGTTTGAAAAGTCATACGAAATTATGTAACGATTGAAAGCGACAAAGTAGAAAAGTGATCACATATTTATGACGATGGCTGTACCAGTTTGAGGCAAAAAAATAAATTCTCATAATAAATCCTTGTGTGTGCAGTAGCATCGAAGATTATTTAATTTAAGGATGAATTTTTGTTTATTCTGCGCGGACCAAGTCTCAGGCAAACGCTAGTTATAATAATAAAATTAAAACAGTTCGTCAACTTACATGTACTGCCTACCTGAGTAACCGAGCTCTGAACAACATACCGTTAGTTCAGCTATTCGGTAAAAGACGATACCACCAAACATTACACATTAAAATTATTTACAACATCTATCTATGTACCTTAATGAATTTCTCCGAAGCCAATATGTTTTTGGCAGATAGATTAACTGTCGATTTCCGTTAAAATTGTTTGAGCCTTAAGTGAGATTGTCGAGGCATGCCTATACATAAATACACATATTTATGTTAGTGAATAATTTCCAAAAATAGATCTTTACTAGGTAAAATTTTGTGGTAAACTTTATATATTCTTTCTCACTCAGACAGAATGCTACACACTATTCCAGATTAACAACGATAGGCTATCTTTTTATTCTGGGAAGTGCATAGTTACCTCGGGTCGCAGACAAAGTTGCGTTCAACTAGTATGATAATGCTACAGTCATAAAATGTATGAACTTTTTGATATTATTTAGCTGACGCTACCGTGAAATCAGCATGCGGAGAGCGACGGCACGTGCAGTTTGGTGTAGGTAGCTAACTTGTCGTACTATACTCTGTCCTGTTCTGCAAAATGGCGTACAAAATCAAACTAATAGGCACATATTTAGTCAGAAACATGTACTTACGAGTGAAACGTAATGTTGTGATTTATTTTATATTTTTGACTAATTTGTAGAATCAAAAAAAAAAGCACAAGATGTTATTGGTATCGGTATCCGAATGATAGTCAAATTGCGACTTGGTCAGTTAAGCTCACAGGCCAATTAAGAACTATTCCAAGTCTTCAACGATATACGGAATCCAAACCTGAGCAATCTTCATGTTAAACTACATGTCAAGCATACCATGTCGTGCTAACAATTTGTATATATACATTCGCTTTTACGGCATGGCAACCATTGACGATGAGTAGGACCAAAGACGCAAAGAAAATACTAAGATACCCACCCGCTACCCCCAACTCCCACTTCATTCTCGGAGCTTGAACCTTGAACATTTTATGTCGGCCAAGGACGCTGCGAGCTTTGTCTGTGTGGCGTAGCCATGAGATGTGCAAACAAATTACAACAAAATTAGTATGAATAAAGTAGTATTTAATAAAACAAAGTATTATTTTATTAAAAAGTTTGGCCACAAATTTCTGTATTATAGAATGTATTATAAAAACATAAATGGTTCCATGGTCGAAATTATCACACATATTGCTCAGTCGCTAACGAAACTAAACGTATATGTATGGCAACTCTTTTGAATTCACTCAGAGTGCAATGAAATAAGTCAACTGAACCAATCTATACCTATAAAACAGTACCGTGACTGACTGACTGACTGAATGACTGACTGACTGACTGACTGACTGACAGACAACGCACAGCCTAAACCACTGGGGCTAGAGACTTGAAATTTGGCACACATGTACCTTGAGTATTGTAGAGGTGCACTAAGGAAGGATTTTTCGAAATTCCCACGGGATAGGGAAATATCTCAACTTTCTTTGTTTATTTGTTTGTAGCGGAATCTCTGAAACTAATGAGCCGATTTTAAAAATTCTTTCGGAATTAGAAAGCTAAACTTTGATTGACATAGGTTACTTTTTATTCGGGAAAATTCAAAATTCCCACGGAATAGAAATAAATTAACTCATTTTCAGGGCTGATTTTAAAAATTCTTATTAAATTACACACTATGTGATATGACTATCCCCGATTGATAAAGGCTACATTTTTTTCAGGAAAATACAAAATTCTCACGGGGTAGAAAAATTTGAATTTAACTTTGGGCTGATTTTAAAAATTCTTTCACCAATAGTAAGCTACAGTATCCTTGTTTGACATAGGGTACTTTTTTCCGGGAAAATGCTAAATTCCCACGGGATAGAAATAAATTAACTCAATTTCGGGGCTGATTTTAAAAATTCTTACACACTATGTGATATGACTATCCCCGATTAACAAAGGCTACTTTTTATTCGGGAAAATTCAAAATTCCCACGGGATAGAAAAATTTGAAATCAACTTTGAGCCTGATTTCACAAATTCTTTCACCAATAGTAAGCTACAGTATCCTTAATTGACACAGGGTACTTTTCGCCGGGAAAAAGCAAAATTCTCACGGGATAGAAATAAGTAAATTCATCTTCGGCACTGATTTTATAAATTATTTCATATGATTTAATATGACTATCCCCAATTTACATAGGTAGGCTACTTTTTCTTCGGGAAAATGCAAAATTCCCGCGGGATAGAAAAAACTGCATTCAACTTCGGGGCTGATTTTGAACATTCTTTCACCAATAGTAAGCTACAGTAGCCCTCATTGACATAAAGTATTTTTTCCGGGAAAATGCAAAATTACCGCGGGATAGAAATAAGTAAATTCAACTTTGGGGCTGATTTAAAAATATTTTACAATTTGAAAGCTACAATATCCCTGATTGGCATAAGCTACTTTTCTACGGGAAAATGCAAAATTCCCACGGGATAGAAATAAGTGAATTGAACGTGGGGGCTGTTTTTTAAAATTATTTCACTAATAAAAAGCTACACTGTCTCTGATTTTCAAAATGTTTTGACAGTTATTTCTATCCCGCCGTATGCTGTACACTTTCCCGGGATAGATCGTTGTTGTTTCAATCAGGCCTCCTCCCAGAACGAGAACACTTGGGCCTTAGTTCCCATTTCGGCCCAGTGCGATTTGTACAGTTCGGGTGTATACCATTGAATTTCTTTTCAGATGTGTGCAGCTTTTCTCGCGATGTTTTCCTTCACTGTTAAGCTCATGGTAAACTTCAAACTTAATTTAGCACACGAATTCGGAATAACTCAAGAGGTCCAAGCCCGGGCTCAAACCCATGACCCTTTGCTTAAGAGACCATAGATCAAACCACTAGGCCACCGCGGCTTACCAGCTTTAGAATTCACTTATTCAAATTCCGCGGGAACTTTACGTTTTCCTGGCGTTACCCTATGTGTTAATCCACATAATAAACTACCTGTGTGCCAATTTTCATGCAAACAACTTATTACGTTGACGTTATTGTCTTCGCGTACGAAGTCGCGGGCAAAAGCTAGTATGATATATTAGTGAGTAGTGCCTACTAAATAGTACATTCATTTTAATTTCGCAATGTTCCTTCTGGGCTAGGTCGATGAAACTTTTGTATGATGTAGAATATAAATTGGTTCATATTTGAAATAAAAATGGCGTGTGTACCATGAGCCGAACTTGTTATACAGGGTGATTATTTTTTTTATTTTCAAGAATTTAAATGGTTAGGAGGGTCATATTTTTTTAACATATAGCTTTTAGTCTCATTAATATTTGTAGAAAATTTGAAATTCGTCACTTAATCGGGTTAGGGTTAATCGGGTGTTTTTCACCCCCAGGGGGTAACAGAGGGATGAAACTTTGTGCAGGGTATTACCTCCTCAAAAGGCATTGTTTGATTATAGTTTCAACCCAAAAGACGCTGGGGGCAATTTTTCTTAGGCTATCCTGCTATACCCTTTACTAAACTACCTACTTTGTCTACTGTTTTCATTGATTATTATATTGAATATTTTAAATTTTGTAAAATTAATTATTGTTTAACAATAAACTCTATTGAAATATTTTACAACGATCATATTGACCAGTTCAGACTTTTTTTATTTATTTATACTAATATTTTCTTACTCTCCTTGTTGTCGAAATGAAAAGCAGAGTGTTTAACTCGGGAAAAACACCAATATCACCCTCGAAATATTGGCACCATCGCTGTGCTCAGGTGCCAAGTAACCTCATGTGATATTGGTTATTTTCCTCCCTTGTTGAACAATCTACTATTAATTATTGCATTTTTTCCTCGCAATGTGATGAAAATCATTATCCCACCAAAAACATAAATGTAAAAAATGTTAGCCAAGTTCAATACTAAAAATATACTTGATTATGGACTTCACCAACAAAAGGATTGAGATCTCAATGGGTTCCAAGTTCTGCAGGTAATACTTACTGAAATCTATTTGTAAGAACAAATAACATCCTAAACAAGTAACACTCTATTTCTTTGGTTTTTTTACTCCAACAGTGTTTTACATTTATAAATATAAATTCCTAAATTTAACTATCTAATAATTTAAACAAAGTAGATAACTTATGTTAAATTGAAGCTTAACATTTGACTTGGCTACTTTTCACATACAAATCATCCTATATTTGGCTAATCAACTTATCTTCTACATTCAATTTGCTGGTAAAAACTAGCCAAGTCAAATATTAAGCTTCAATTTAACATAAGTTATCTACTTTGTGTAAATTATCAGATAGTTAAATTTAGGAATTTATATTTATAAATATAAAACACTGTTGGAGTAGAAAAACCAAAGAAATAGAGTGTTATACTTGTTTAGGATGTTATTTGTTCTTACAAATAGATTTCAGTATTACCTGCAGAACTTGGCACCCATTTAGATCTCAATCCTTTTGTCGGTGAAGTCCATAATCAAGTATATTTTTAGTATTGAACTTGGCTAACATTTCTTACATTTATGTTTTTGGTGGGATATCATTACTTTTTGTAAAGAAATTAATCACCGAAGTTAAGCAACGCCGGGCGCGGTCAGTACTTGGATGGGTGACCGCCTGATTTCATTTTGTGTTTTTGAAGTAAAACTTCTTTAGGCACGCTCGCTTGGCTTACGTAACGTATTCTACTCCCCAAGTCAAGCGTGCCTAAAGAAGCTTTACTACAAAAACCAGGCGGTCACCCATCCAAGTACTGACCGCGCCCGACGTTGCTTAACTTCGGTGATCGGACGAGAACCGGTATTTTTATCAAATATCTTGAAA
Organism: Archips xylosteana; assembly: GCA_947563465.1. Taxonomy (NCBI): domain Eukaryota; kingdom Metazoa; phylum Arthropoda; class Insecta; order Lepidoptera; family Tortricidae; genus Archips; species Archips xylosteana. The sequence continues at coordinate 18,279,108 of OX387343.1, forward strand.
ACGGTGCATCCTACGGCAAAATCAATGAAATTTTCATCCCCCTTTGAAACCCCCACACCACCTTCCCCGCAACCCCCTCACCCCCCACCCCCGGTGTTTGTGTCAAATATCTTGAAAACGGTGCATCCTACGGCAAAATCAATGAAATTTTCATCACCCTTTTTTTTTTGTATGGGGACCCCCCTATTTTTTAACTTTTTTTATTTTTAGACTTTTTCCTACGCTTACACACAATTACCGAGCTGGATTCCAAATTTCATTCTTCTAGATCATCTGGAAGTAGGTTAGATTTAGGTAATATATGTCAGTCAGTCAGTCAGTGCTAAAATTTACTACTTTTTGATCTTCATATCTTTATAACCGTTTGAGCTAGCTTCATGAAATTTGGGCTTCTAGATGTCCTTATGGATATAATTAAACACACGTAGTTTTATGTGTTTACGTTAAAGAGGTTTTGAGTTATAGAAGGGTCAAAAGTGGCACCAAGTGGTTCGTTAATATTACACTCGGCGCCTGGCTTGCCAGTTCCTTTGCTTGAACTTGGCTTGACACGCTGCCGCGTGTCTAGATGTGTATCACGGGCAGTAAGGGGATTAATGCACAATGTACTATTGTGTAGTAAAAAACGCGCCGTGATTAAGTATCTGTCTGAAAAAATATCCACTAAGAAATTTATTTGGATATTTATCCAGCAGGCTATAGGGACTAACGTTGTAGGTACCATATGCCGCGGTGGCTTACTGAGTTGCTGAATTTTAGAGATGTAGACCTAACTGTGAAGATGACTCTCGCTCCAGCTGGCATTCTATTTACCCCTGTTACTGATTGATTTTAGAAGGAATTAACTTGGGTTCCGCGAATGTTAACCGGGGTAAACGAAGAGTTGCGTTTGGAGGTTTCGAAACGAAATCTTGAAATCATCAAACGTAACCCGGATTTTTTATCGCTGATTTGTAACAATGAACAAAACGTGGCTCCACCATTTTGATCCGGAGACGTAGAACCAAAGTACGTCCTGGAAAAGGTATATCTTCTCTACCATGTTAAAAAATATCGAGTTTTTCCGATGGCGGGTAAAATTACAGCCTCTATGTCTATATTCTGGGACGCGAAAGGAATCCTGTTCATTGACTACCTGCTAAAAGGAAAAACTGTTATAAGGTGGCTACAACACACAATTGAGACTGAAAGTGCGGCAGATGATGATAAAAAACGCCGTAAAAGTGGTCGTTAGACTCGCTCACTCACTGCAATCCGTCAAGCTGACTTCAAGCTGAACCACCATATTGTTCGGACTAGGCGCCTAGTAATTTTCACCTATTCCCAAAATTAAAGGAGCATAGCCGTGAAATAAAATTTCAAGATAATATTGCGGTAACAATGTGGAGGACTTTTTCGGAACTCAAGAATGAGCTTGACACGCATCTAGGTAGAAAATTGTATTCCGTTTAATCCGTATCAATAGTTACAAAGTAAGCTTTCGACCTTTTTGTGACAGTTCCTACATTAGAAAAAAAAACAATATGTAGGCATTAAGAATGTTATTGTTTGTTTAGTTAAACGTAAGTTTATAAAACGCCTTAAATATGACAGCTGTCACCAGTTGATTGGTTATAAGGTGGCGGAATAACGCCCAAGGTGACAGCTGTCAGAGGTCTGAGAGGAAAGAGACTGTGTTTATTGGTTGTTAATAGAATTAATAAATATAAACAACTTAATTGAAGTTTACGCTGTTTAATTGGAGTATTTAGTGATCAACCTTTCAAATAGGTCTAATTGTTACATTTATTTGTTAGTGACAATTACTAGGTACCTACAGGTAAAGTAAGACTAAATATGACAGTTTGGCGGCAAAATATGTACCTCAATGAAAATTTGTTTATAACTTTATCTTGGCTCTAGAAATGAAGATCTGCCGAGTCCTACCAAAATTTAGAAAGCCTACCCTCTTCCAGGGTGTATGGTACGGGGGAAATTAAAAAAATGCAAATTTTACTAATTAGGCGAGTGCGGTGTTTTCTGTTTTTTTTTTTGCGCTGAATCGAATGATAACATGCCCATACTTATAGGATCAATATTTTGCAAGATATATGAAGGGTTTTTGTTGAACAGCCATAGACAATCTAAACATCACTTACCAACAAAAGTTTCTCAAGATGTGGATGTGATGGTGATACTGATTGCTCTCAGTGCTCCTGAGAAGCCTATATTGTTGCTTAAACTCAAAGGTGCTGTAAGACCGTCCATCTTGCCAGTTGTCACAATTCTAGCTCAAAAGGAAATAGTTATTTGGAGTATCAAAATATGTAAGGCGTATAAAACATAAATAGTCACCATTTTAACTGCGTTGACTTGGAAGCTTTATTGGTTGTCCAAGGAACTGCCAGACTATGTTATTTGTATTTGATTATACAACAGTAATCTTACACAAACACAATTTTAAATACACCTTCAATCACGAGTAAGGCCTCTCGCCTTCGTGAATTGCATTAACTATCCAGTCCCATTCTTTCCTGATAAAAAGAGACGAACGGAAAGGTTTCCTTACTCTTTTGGGGTGCAGTACCCTAAAGAAAGATCACCTCGATACCTGGACCCGTTCCTGAAAAAAATGGTCACGGCTTGCGGACATACGGAAGGACAGCAAATCTATCGGCGAATTGGGTAACTAATCTAACTGCAGTCTACTAGAACTAGTATGTATGTTGATTGTTTTTCAGATGTAATATATTTGTTTTATTTGAAAGAAGATACTGTTAGCGTGATCTTATAGGTACTTATATTCATTTTATCAAAAAAATGGTTTTAGAAAACCCCTATTTATTTTCAAATACCTATCCAATGATACCCCACACTATAGGGTTAACCGAGAAAAAAAAAATCAGCCCCACTTTACGCCTATGGGAGGTACCCTAAAAAAATTTTTTTTAGGTTTTTTTATTCAATCACTTTGTCGTGACTGATATATATATTCATTCATGCCAAATTACAGCTTTTTAGTACTCAGTCTCTGATCTTAGCCGCGGACGGACAGACAGACAGACGGACAGACATGGCGAAACTATAAGGATTCCTAGTTGACTAAGGAACCCTAAAAACTGAGCTATCTAACTTAAGTAAAGTTTTTAATTAAAATATGTTATAACGGGAATTGCAAACAAGCGAGATTAAGTTTTGGAGGGCCGCCGCACCGCTGGCTGAGGCTGCTCGAGGGGAGATAACGAGCCAGTAGGTGGAAGTAATGTACACAGCCAAGATAGGGAACGTTGCACAAAGCTAATATTTGGAGGGGTACCTAACCTAACGCTACCCATCTGTGGACAACCATAAAATATATCCCGTGTTGGCTATCTTGTACAGTCAAGGGCAAAAATATGTATACACTTTAGTACCTTGTCACTTTAACCACTGTGACAGTTCATATATGGCAGATCAAATATGACGAAAATAGACAAGGTACTAAAGTGTATACATATTTTTGCCCTTGACTGTACATAAATTTAGGACAATGTATTTTTACCCAGTAGTTCTACATCAAAAATAAATCTATATACGACTTAAATAAACGAGAGAACTTAATCTAAAAATGTCAATAAATACTGTAAATTATTTTAATTCCTGTAAATGAATCTATATACGACTTAAATAAACGAGAGAACCTAATCTAAAAATGTCAATAAATACTGTAAATTATTTTAATTCCTGTAATTACTGTAAATTCATTAAATTATATCATAAATTAGAAATTCAACATGTCTAAAACGTTAGTAAGTAGTTAGTTGTAAACGTTAGTAGTCGTGACGACCAGATGGCCTGGTGGTTGGTTAGAGAACCTGACTACGAAGCTTGAGGTCCCCGGGTTCGATTCCCGGTCGGGGCAGATATTTGTATCAAAAATACGAATGTTTGCTCTCGGGTCTTGGGTGTTTGATATGTATTTAAGTAGGTATGTATCAATCTATATAAGTATGTTTATCCGTTGCCCAGTTGCCATAACACAAGCTTTGCTTACTTTGGGACTAGGTCAATTGGTGTGAATTGTCCCGTGATTTTTATTATTTATTTTATTTATTTAGTTATAGTGAAAGATACCACCTTAGCATTCTGGCCCTATCTGTTATATGGTCGAAATGTGATATAAATAAAATGTTACCCAGAAGCCTCAGGGCTGCCGAGTAAAATCTTGCCGCAAGCACTCGATCGCTTTGTCATTTAACCCGTCACGCGATCGGAGACATTTTTGGGTAATTTTTTCTAAGTACCCTATGTTAAAAGGTGATCGAAACTAGAAACAAAAATTTGCAAATTTTGACAGTTAGTTTAGGCACACATGTGTGTGCCTAGGTCGCTCGACGGGTTAAATGCATGTAGTTACCATAAAAAAAACAAGCAACCTTATTTAACTGTGTTGGGGAAGACAATAGCTTCAATTTAATGTAAAATTTAAGTAGATATACCAGGTGTCGCCCATAAATGAAACAATAATTCCTTAGCATAGTGAAAATAAACGGATCACTCACGTCTCAAAACGAGTTTAACTCGACATGTTTCGGGCTAATCCGTAGCCCGTCCTCTCGGAGTCGCACGTCACGGCGGCTGCCAAACGTGCACATTTATTTTCACTATGAGTGAGTCTCACGGTAGTTTCATGTTTAAATTTCTTAGCATATCCGAAATTACCTCGACCTGGGGCTAAATTCAGGAACGCTCCAACACGGTTTGCGAGCGGTAATTCAATCGTTTGGGAGAGGATAGGAATGGGTTGAGCTTGGGATGAGTCTTATTTTCCTGTTAATTCGCTTTGTAAATAAATAAATAAATAAATAAATAAATAAACAAATAAATAAGGCTCATCCCAAACTCAGCCCAACCTCTCACAAACCAGTGATTTTTGGCGTTCCTGAATAGCAGTTCAAACCAAACCCAACCCAAACGATTGAATTACCGCTACCATACCCGTGAAGGCTCGTTCCTGAATTTAGCCCCTGGTCAAAATGCGCCAAAATGCTTAATCTCAGAAAAATAGTAATTTAAAGTTACAATGCATAATCAATGAATTTCATTATTGCGAAATTGACAGTTATCGGTCGTTAGATGTCTTGGTACAGGGCGATATTATTTTTTTTATAAATATTTACTCATAACATAAACAAAAGATCTTTAAAATTCGCGCCTATTTAACTAAACTTATTATTAACCTCACGTTGTTGAACTCCAAAAAGTTCAATACTACAATCTCGGACCTCCACAGACCATAAACCATGCATTGCAAATGCGAACTTTTCTTTTCATTAAGAATGAGTTGGCATTGAGTTGGTTACTCTTTTACTACTTGTTACAATACAATACAATACAAATATTCTTTATTGATCACCAAAAACAGTACAGTAACATTACAAAAATAAAAATTCAGGTAGACAATAGGCGGTCTTATCGCTAAAAAGCGATCTCTTCCAGCCAACCAATTACTCAGAAATTAATAAATATCAACAGACTAATGTAGGTGGCAGAAATAACAGACAAGAGAAACTTAGTATTAATAGACAATAAACAATAAAATCAATACAAATATAATAAAATTGTAGATAGGCAGCATTTAAACTATCATGCACCTAATCAATTCACAACCATAAAACGACGGCGAATGGCAGGCCTTTATTCCATAGATTATAATTTATAAAATACGTATCTATAACATGCAGTCAACCTCATGAGTAGCTGAACCTCTTAGTACGTAACTTTGTGGCGATAAACAACAACACTGGGACGATTTGAAATGTTTTAATTTAATGACAGGGACAAATTACTAAAGGCTTAAGTTACTTTTAAGCTTGACTGTACTTTGACACACTCACTAAACCATATCTTAGTTCAATGCTGAAGCGTCTCTAATTAAAGAAAAAGGCCCGCGGTTTTAATTTAGGCTGGCTAGCTTCATATTAAGTACTAGCTTTTGCCCGCGGCTTCGCTCGCGTGTACCATGAGAATCCCAAAGAACCAAGATATCAAGCAAGCAAGCATACAGGCAAGCAAGCAAGCATGCAAGCATGCAAGCAAGCATGCAAGCAAGATTGCTTGCGTGACAATGGGACCATCTCAGGAGTATATCATATTCTTTCGAATAAAAAAAGAATTTTTAAAATCGGTCCACAATTGACCGAGAAATCGGTGAACATACCTACATAAAAAAATACATAAAATGGAATGCATAACCTCCTCCTTTTTTTGAAGTCGGTTAAAGAGCCCTTTGCGGCCTACTTACAGTATAAACTTATGAATTTTGAAATTTAAGCTTACAACCAGTAAAACGCAAAATCCCGTTTTTTCCCGTTCTCGTAAGAATTTCGGAAAATACTTTCTTAATACGGGGAAAGTCCTCTCTCAATGCTCCTCTACACTCCCCAAGCAACCTCATGCCGAATTTCAGCTTTCTACGACCAGTAAAACGAAAAATCCCGTTTTTCCCGTTCCAGTGGGAATTTTGGATAGTCCTCTCTTAATGCTCTTCTACACTCCCCAAGAAACCCACTTGCCAAATTTCAGCTTTCTACGACCAGTAAAACGATAAATCCCGATTTTCTTTATCCCGTGGGAATTTCCAAAAATCCTTAAAACTGTTTTTCATTATTATAATTACTTACTTCTATGCAAAATTTGAAGAGTATATTAATTATAGTTATTATTATTTAAGTTTAAGTTTTGTTTAGTTATAGTCTTAGTAATAATTTTTTCTTGGAAGAGCGAGGCCTCCTAACACAAGTTCCAACTTAATGGGAGGTCTCAACCTTTTAATGTAAAACTTCTGTTAAATGCAAATAAAGTTTATTTTATTTTAATTTTTTATTTTTTTTATAGTTCATAGGATTCCTTTGAACTGAATATATAAATCCCGTTTTTTCCTTATCCCGTGGGAATTTTGAAAAATCCTGAAATTAATATTTTAACTAATGTAATACCTACTTGTGTATCAAATTTGGAGAGTCTAGTTATTATAGTTACTGAGATAGGGTCACTCGGAATCGAATATATAAATCCCGTTTTTTTTCCGTTCCCGTGAGAATTTTGGAAAGTCCTCTCTTAATGCTCCTTTACACTCCCCAAGCAACCTACATGCCGAATTACAGCTTTCTACGACCAGTAAAACGAAAAATCCCGTTTTTCCTTATCCCGTGAGAGTTTCCAAAAATCCTTAAAACTGTGTTTTACTATTATAATTACCTACTTCTATGCCAAATTTGAAGAATCTAGTAATTATAGTTCATAGGATTCCGTTGAACTGAATATATAAATCCCGTTTTTTCCTTATCCCGTGGGAATTTTAAAAAATTCTGAAATTAATATTTTAACTAATGTAATACCTACTTGTGTATCAAATTTGAAGAGTCTAGTTATTATAGTTACTGAGATAGGGTCACTCGGAATTGAATATATAAATCCCGTTTTTTCCCGTTCCCGTGGGAATTCTGAAAATTCCTCTCACAATGCTCCTCTACACTCCCCAAGCAACCTTCATGCCGAATTTCAGCTTTCTACGACCAGTAAAACGAAAAATCCCGTTTTTTCCTTATCCCGTGGAAATTTCCGAAAATCCTTAAAATTGTTTTTTACTATTATAATTACCTACTTCTATGCCAAATTTGAAGAGTCTAGTAATTATAGTTCATAGGATTCCGTTGAACTGAATATAGAAATCCCGTTTTTTCCTTATCCCGTGGGAATTTTGAAAAATCCTGAAATTAATGTTTTAATTATTGTAATACCTACTTGTGTATCAAATTTGAAGAGTCTAGTTATTATAGTTACTGAGATAGGGTCACTCGGAATCGAATATATAAATCCCGTTTTTTCCCGTTCCCGTGGGAATTCCCAAAAATCCTTCCTTAGTGGATGCCTACATTGTATAAGGTATCTATGTGCAAAATTTCAAGTCTCTAGGTCCAGTGGTTTGGGCTGTGCGTTGATATATCAACAGTTAGTCAGTCAGTCAGTAAGTCAGTATAGCAAGGTAGGTCGTTGTATACGCGGATCCTAGGCTAATACTAGCTGTTGCCCGCGACTCCGTCCGCGAAGAAAAAGGGTATAAAAAAATAGCCTACGAACTATTCTCAGACCTACCGAATACAGAGAAAAAAGATTCATTAAAAGCAAAAAAAAATTTTTTTTAAAACAAAACAAAACCGTCTTCAAAAAACACCCTAAAACTACAAAAGCACAAAAAAAAAATATAAAATAAAAATTGAACCGACTACAAACAAAAAACATGAAAATATCTTTCTACTAATCTGTTTGTAGTCGGTGACTCAGCACAAGCTAGCAGGAGTGGACCTAGTCATCTACCTTTTGGGGTGCGGTGTCGGAAACCTCCTCGAGTGCTCGGGCGTTACCACTCCCTTCTATCCGAGGCGTAGACTTCATGGGGTGGGGAAGGGTAACCGCACGGGACGGTGCACCCTGGGCAACAACAGGTAATTAATTCCTTGGGAGGAATTAGTTAACCGTTGGCTAATATCAGACTGGGGAGGAGGGGGTCAGCAATCTCCACATAAGCCCGGGCGGTCTTTATGCCTCATTGATCGTCTGGGCTGAACGACCGTTGCGGTTCCCCCTATTAACCCTGGTGGTTAAGGGGGGAAGACTAGCGGTTGGGCCCTTGGCCTGTGGCGGTTGCTGACTGGGGGAGGGGGTCAAGAATCTCCACATGTGCCTGGGCGGTAGTACCACTTATGCTACCGTCCGGGCTGCACGACCACTACGGTTCTCCCCTGTTAACCCTGGTTGTTTAGGGGGAGAAGACTAGCGGTTGGGCAAATGGCCTGTGGCAGTTGACTGACTGGGGAGGGGAGGGGAGGGGTGATGAGGTGAACCCGTAACTAGTTTGCGGGGGATCCGAGCCAGCGGGCTCATTTGTGGGCCCGCAGTAAGGGTGACGTCTCGCCGCCGCGAGGGCGGGCGTCCTTTTGACGAAGGCGAACCCAAACTTAGTACCTGCTCGTTCGACCCGGACAGGGAAAGGTGAGGGTGAGCCTCAGTGGGCGGAAGCGATTCTGCCCCCGGTATCGCTCTGCTTCCGGAACAAGACACGAGGGCACGAAACCTAACGTGAGGGCACGAAACCTAACGTGAGGGCACGTAACCCCGGCTTGCTGGGAACGTGGGCCTCTTCGGAGGCCACGAGGAGTTTAACCTCTTTAAACAAACCGACACCAGCGGGGGAGGCCGGGGACAGCCGAGTCCGCATTGCACGTTGTCGACAGAGGAGCCCCATCCCGGGGCGGCCAGTGAGCATCGCGGTGTCTTTTATGCTCCCATGGCGTTCACAATGGCAACGAGGAAATCCGTATGGTTTTTAGTGGTTAGGCCCTTTGTGGGAGAGGCCCACATACCCTCTGTTTCCCCGAATAGAGACGAATGCATAAGGCGCATTTTCCGCACCATAAAAAAAAGTCATCTACCTTTTACTTACATACTGTCTATTGAGTTTCTTCCACTTCTGCTGGCTCGTGCTGAGTCACCGACTTCAAACCGATTAGTATATATTATTTTTATTTTCATATTTTTTTTTATATTTTCGCTTTGAAGTGGCCTATCTTCGGAACTATAATAATTTGAGACTTCAAATTTAGCATGCAAGTAGCTGATTATAAAAGTAAAAAAAAACTACCTAATTTTAGGATTTTCGGAAAGTCCCACCGGATAAGGTGAAAATGAGCTTTATATATTGAATTCAATGGGACCCTATCCCCGTAACTATTTCTTTAGGATAATAAAGGTGCAGTAAAAATGGATTTTTAGAATTTACCGCGGGATAGACATCGGGAATTTACTTTAAAACTTTTTTGTGCGCGGACGAAGTCGCGGGAAAAAGCTAGTAATTTATATAAACCACTACGGTAACTGACTGAACAGACAAACGCACAGCCCTAACCACTACGCTTTTAATTATTTATGAATGAAGTGTTTGTTAAAATTTTGCTCATAAAAAATTGTTTCAGATCTAACTATTAGTGATTTTATTTCATAAAAAAAATTATGATACGTAGATGTTTTTGTTTTTTTTTCTATCGCAAAAATACAAATTACATAGTTAGGGTTCATTTCATTTGCACCAAAACACACATATCGTATGAGTAACAAGACAAGTGTTTTACTGTAAAACAAAATACATAAGTAAGTAAACATGCTTTAATTAAATTAAAATCGTGCTTTGTCAAACTCAGGCTATAGGTAAAACGTGTCATTGCCACAATAACCAAGTAGCGAAGAGTTGTGTACTCACTGCCAGTGGAATGGTCCAGTGATTCCCTCTCGCAAACGATCTTTGAGGGAACGCTGTCGAGAGGGCCCCGGTCCTGGCGGCGGCAGCATGGCCGAGCCGGGTGGCGCGGCGGGCGCGGCGGGTGCACCGGGAGCGGCCGGCGCGGGGGGCGCGAGAGACGGTCCGGGCGCCACGGGCGCAGCCGGTGCCGGCGTCGGAGGCGCGCGAGCCGGCGACGACATCGCAGCCACACGAGGCGCGGTCGCACTACCAGCCGCCCAAGCACAATAACATCACACTGCACCGCCACACAGCACTACAAACGCGCGCTGCAACACAACAGAGACATTCGAAGCCAAATAAATATAAATGAAGCCAGAAGCTACATTCATCACGATAATAGTGGCATGCAAATAAAAAAGGATGCGGGGTAAAGCAGAGACTTGTGAAATACCATGCAACTTATGAAATTCCCATACGCCTTAGCAGGCAAAGAGCAATGTGTCCGAGTACAATCAAGTTAAAAATAATAATACACAATTTGCAGGCGCTTATCGTTTTCAATCAGTCACACCTGTAATTACTGATTATTAATAGATTATTATTAATGAATGCAATAGCATGTAATCGAATGCACTTTACGCGAAATGTCATTTTACATCGTAGTTATCAGTCGGAAAACGTCCACGACTGCTAGCGTGACAATAGAGGCCCTCTTGGCATTGTCTCAGAGAGCGCCACAACAGTCATACGGTGTACGGCCAGGCAAGCAAGACTCGCTACTTTAACCAAGTCTGTAAACCACATTATGTGAGGTCCTGTTTTTTTTTTGCCATTTGCGGGTACCTACTATCGATTATTAAGTAAATAGGATCGACCAGACAAGGTCAAATGCAACCTTACATAGTTCTGCTTAGATCGCTATTCCGCTTAAGTTGCACGATATCGATGTTCAAACCGGTAATGTTCAGAACAAGTTTATTTACGTAAGATTTTTACATAAGAGCTTGTTGTTTACAAAGTTTAGACTATTCATTAACTATTATCTATACTAATTTTATAAAGAGGAAAGATTTGATTGTTTGTTTGTATGTTCATTTGTTTGCATTGAATAGGCTCCGAAACTACCGGACCGATTTCAAAAATTCTTTTGCCGTTAGAAAGCTACATTACCACAGAGTAACATAGGCTACTTTTTACCGCGGGAAAATACCTTTTACTACGGGAAAATTAATTTTATCGCGGGCGAAGCTGCGGATGGAAGGCTATCTTACATATTTTTCTGTGTAACACCGGCCAAGTGCGAGTCGGAATCGCGCACAGACCATTTCGCAAGAATTTAATAACAAAGAATAGTACTCTAAGTCTTTATTTTAAAGTAAAATCTTCTTTAAAAAAGGAAGCAATTTTTCTGTTCCCAAATATTACTTTTTGTCATTAAAAACGAAATCGGTAAAGTGGCGGCAAGTATTTTTCATAAAGGTTTTGGCTGCACATAAGTAACAGATATGTAAAACTAGAGCTATAAAAATTTTATACTTTGTAAAACGAAAAATTATTTTACTTCTCATTTTGTAAATTTCTTAAAACATATAACATGACACAAACTAAAGGTTAATACAATTGGCTAACTAAAGTTTTTTGAAGAGGTGCTAATTATATTTTTTTTCGACAGTCGGCGTTCTGGAGATCGAGAAACTGCAGCTATTTTTATCTCCTGTTGTTTACTGGAAATATTTTTTTAAGTGTTCGAGATGACATTTGTGAGATTTTGACAAGCGGTTCGTGCTCAGTACTAAGAAGAAATAGAAAAAAAACGAAGTCAACTGTCAGTTCTGCCAATGTCAAATCGTTTGCGTTTCGTTTGCTTTGCGTTTTAGTGTGCTCAGTGTGATTTTTGGACTATTTTTATCGACCTCCGCATAAAATCCGGACTTTCAATTTTACCGCATTTCTCCACGACCTATGCACGTTAATTGGATCACGATTGAATACTTTCGATCACTATTTTGGAACTGCTTCTTGGACAACGCAAAGCAAACGAAACGCAAATGGTTATATTTCATTTGACATTGACAGAAGCGACAGTTGACTTCGTTTTTTTTTCTATTTCTTCTTAGTACTGAGCACGGGCCGCTTGTCAGCCGTAAAATCTCACAAATGTCATCTCGAACACTTAAAAAAATATTTCCAATAAATAAAAGGAGATAAAAATAAAACACCTGCAGTTTCTTAGTGTTGAAGTCGACCACTGTCGAAAAAAAAATATAATTAGCACCTCTTCAAAAAACTTAACTTAGCCAATTGGATTTTCGAATTTATATACTTTAATGTTGGCGTCAACTACAATTTTTAAGGTTTCGTAATCAAAATGGCATAATCGGATCTATACAGAGTGTATACAGGGGGGGTGGATCAAACGAAGACCAAAAGTAGGGGATCTCAGGAGCTACCGAATCGACCCCCATGTATGTTCAGCGATTTTCATTTGTTTCAGAGTTATGAGCATTTTAGTGAAAATTTCATCATTTGGTCATGCTCCATGAGAATATGTAGAAATGCATTATTGCTACGGTGCAGCTCAGGGCCTCAAAATGACCTTTGAAAATTTATGAAAAATTTTAATGCACTCAAATTATTGAGAGTTTTATTTTTTGTTGTAAAATTTATGATGACATGACTTAAAATGGCATTGTTATTTGTTAGAACCACTATCTCACTACTTCCAAAAAAAATTCACGGTCGTAAGTCGAACTGTTTAGCTACCACTAAGAAATTATACCTGAAATCCGACATTTCTGAAATTATCACTAAAATGCTCATAACTCTGAAACAAATGAAAATCGCTGAACATACCTACATGGGGGTCAATTCGGTAGCTCCTGAGGTCCCCTACCTTTGGTCTTCGTTTGATCCACCCCCCCGTATACACCCTGTATAGTTTCACCACGAGTACCATGACCGTCCATCCGGAAGTCTAACCGCGCGCAACTTGCACGAGTGACTCTTACTATGGCATAATCAAACTAACAAAGTGGTATATAAATATATATTTATACTATATGATTAGTTTAAAAGGAAAACTATCGCATCTAAGTTAACTTGTAATTCTTTCTATATTAAAACTTATTATAGGATCCTCGGATCTCCGATTGATCCTCGACTTGACTTGACTTTAAAAATAAATCATTAAATTAAAATTAAAAAAATATTTAATGAGGCTCCCATACAACAAATGTGATTTTTATAGATAATTGTACGGAACCCTTCGTGCGCGAGTCCGACTCGCACTTGGCCGGGTTTTTACAGTTCTAACGGACTACAGAATCTGATATTAATTTCAACTTGATACCAGTAGCGGTGACAAACAGACGTTCCTTTTGAAGCACGCGGAACCCGCGAATGGAAAAAGAGTAAATCGGACCAAAGTCGGTTAGGTATAAACAAATGGAATTGTCATTTTCTGCTAAATAGTTTAATTTCCATTTACGAGATGGCGAACCGCAAAATGTAAAACGGAAGCACAATTCGGTCCGGCTGTCTGCCACAGACTTACGGGCAATTTACTCAGAAATCGTTAAACGTAGAAACTTCCAACTTTAGCACCTTTATGGATCGTATCAACCTCAATTTTATTACGGTATAGAGAAAAAGTAAATCATGACACTGGTCTTCCCAGTAGAATTAAGTTTAGGTGATTCGGTGTATGCTATATTATCTAACGTATAGGGCGCTCCCAGTAGCAATCACTATCTCTTTCAACCATCATCTTCCATTTGACTGAAAAAGATGCTGAATGCGATTACGAACGCCCGCGCAATAGACAAGAAGGTCAGTAATTGGATTTAATTTACGAAATATCTAATCTAGAGGTTCATCATTTGTATGGATCGTCCTCTACGTTTATTTCGATTCTGAAGTGGATCAGGGGGCTACACCGAGATTTCGATGATTTCGATTTGACTCCCGTATTAGCGTGAGCGGGGCAGCACGAAACGAAGTTCGAATTTTGAACTTCGTAGTAAAAGGGCAGTATTCAACTTAGGCTTAAATTTTTTTGATTAATATCGTTAAGTTATTAAGCGAAACGGATATACATTCTACTCATTCATAGTAGATATAAACGCCGATGGACTAACGATGGGCAGGCCGAGAGCGAAGCTTATGACACTCGTAACAGTACAAATTACAATAAAATACTCTCCCTTTGACGTAAACTTTCAGCCTTCGTCTCCAGCGTCTCTCCAGCCCACTTGCACTGTCAGTCTATGCACCGTGGGCGTCTAACTTGTAACAGGCGCACGTAGCAGGGCGCCTCGACAGGAGTCACCATCACAAGGTTATCCTTGTCTATCAGCGTTTCACCTCCACCTCCGATATGGCCTTAACTAGTATCAATTTACTGTTAGTTTTACTTGTTTCACCGGCTGATTTGAAATACTTACTGCGCCCGGTTTGCTAAAATATGCTTTTTTACCTTGTAATTGTTCGGACATCAGGCCAGAGTTAACAATAATAATAATAAAATTGTAACGGCATACAATACGAAATATCTTAACAGGCAAGTGCTTGAATAACAAAATCAATTTATCATATTACACTACTGCAGGCAGACCGTCATTTTTTGATGAGGGCATATGACAGATCCATGTATTTAGCTTGAGAACTTTCCTATCCGTGATCAAAATTTGACAACAAAGTAGCTTTCCAAGCATAAATCCCACCTATCACTCAACTAACTACATCAAACGCTTTTAATTGTTTTTTTATTTATTTCCACTCAGAGTAGTAGTAGACTAAGAAATTCCTTTACCACTCCAAGATTCAATATAATACGTTGAGTTTAAAACATCAAAGATTAATTTTACTTAAAATGTAATGTGTCAGTCAGGCTTTTTAACACGCTTTTATTAGCTTCATACTGTGTTCGTATGTAACGGAAACTTTGAACGTGATTTTGACCCCCTTGAAAACGTCGGATTAACTCGAAATTTGGTATACTTATCAAGGACCGATGACAATGCGTGTTTTTTAGTTTTTTTTTAAACTATTATTTTAATGCAGGCACTGTCATAAATAAAGGGCACTTGAGCGACTATACATATATGATATTAGCGATTTCTTAACTAACAAGGAAAGGTACCCAACTGCCCCGCTCCGATTTGATTTATTTTGATATATGTATGTTAGTGTTAGAGAGTGGTCTATAATAACAGACCCATATTTTTTTAGCTGCCCATCTCAACCTATTTGGAGAAATGTGACTACTTGTCCTAAAACGTGACGACACCCGCTAACTTCTATAGAAAACATTTTTTCAAGCAAGTTGCTAATTATTACTGGTTTGATTGTATGTTTGAGAACATGAAAAAATAATGAGCACATGTTTTGCTACATCGGCTCAAATTCATATTTTCCTAAAAAAAGCACCGGTGAGAAAATAAAACTTTGAAGGGTGTTTTTTTTTTTGAAAATATGAGTTTGAGCCGATATAACAAAACACGTGCTTATTATTTTTTCATGTTCTCAAACATATAATCTAATCATAAATAATTTGCAACTTACTTGAAAAAAAAGTACTTTGAAGGACAATATCTCCAAATAGGTTGAATTTGGGCAGCTAAAAAAATATGGATCTGTTATTTTAGACTACTCTCTAACATATAATATGTCAAAATGAATCAAATCGGAGCCGGACAGTTTGGTACCTTTCCTTGTATGTAAGTAAATGCATTTAATTTTAGGGACCAAACGACCTGTTTAAAATTGCGTCAATATATCTGAAGTAATCGGGAGACAACTAATCAGTTTCCAATTTACAGTATTATTAGGAAAGTTAATATTATTATGAAAAACAAAAAAAAACGAAAGCGCTCTAATCACAGAAGTAAAGTATTTGAACTGTAAACTTCGAGCGAACACACCGAAACGACAGGCCTAAAGCATTTATCGATCTGCCCTTAGTCCCGTCCCGCTTCACCCGGACCCCACCCCCTCTCCTGCTCGTCCCGCGAGCCTTACGTAAGCTCAGCTGATCATACCCACCCAGTAACCTTGGCAACGAGCCTTGTGCTCCGCTCCTGGATGTAAGTATTTAACACGTTCTCAGTTCAGTCGATTAGTTATCGATGTGTCTTTAGATGACAACGCTGCAAACCAGCATAAGACAGTTAAATACTATACGGTTTTAGAGTCTATAATAGTGGCGGGGTGTGAAAATTTTTGAAAGTAATCCCGAAGCAAAAAAAAAACTTTAACCCATTTATCCTTTTCTTGAAAGTGTAGTGGAAGAGAAGCTTTTGGTTTTGTTTCGAAAATGCACTTGAAGTCAACCCGGGGGGAATCGGGTTGTTAGTACCCTTCGGCACTGCTAAATAATATAACAGTAATTTATTAAGACTTGCTCGATTATGCAAGGAGGGTAATGGTATTTTAACTGACAGCAAAAATAAAGAGGAAGTTTTCAACTTATTTTCAGTTTTATCTGGTACTTATTTTCAAGTAATCATTTGAAGCAGCGCAAAAACTTGTAACACACACAATATACAATGCTATTTTCAATGTACCTAAATAGTAAATAGGTAAACACAGATAAGGCTGGAAGGTACTGATTTTTTTTATATGCTGAATTTTTTTCGTGAATAATTTTCTTGATGCGTGTGGAAATTTAATGCTTTTAATTTAATATCTGAAGTACCACGCTGATACATTTGTAAAATCAATGCGGAGGAATTGTGACACACGGGTAAAGCTCGTAATACCAGACAAAGAAAATCATGTTGACGTTGTTTGTGATGATATTCTACAGTAGCATGGTTTAAATAACACATAAAGTAGGCACGTATACGCTATATTACAAAAATACAAAATAATGCATCTAAGCCAAAACTAGGTCAACCTTAGTAGGCTGTCATGTCAATCCACCTGCACTGGCATAGACTATTTTAATAAAAGGGTCGTATTTGCATTTGTATCTATGATATCCATACATATAACTAAATATATCAGTAAGTTACTTTAACCGATCAACTCAGTTTTATTCTTTAGTGCCAATATGCAACATTCTAACCACAGGTCATTGGAGCATGCGGAATTAATTTTCAACTGAACGGTACGTAAATATTTATTTTCTAAAGCTTTTTAATGACTGTACTTTTTGTTGACTACTTGTACTGTCATCCAAACTAGGTACATATCCGTACCAAATTTCAATCCGATCACAAGAAGTGGGTGAAATTCGACTTGCACTTAACGAACCATAAACATTGCAAGTTAAATAAAAGCTTGTAAAATATATATAAATACTAGCTGTTGCCCGCGACTCCGTCCATGAAGAATAGTAGCCTACGACCTATTCTCAGACCTACCGAATACAGAGAAAAAAAATCATAAAAAATCAGTCGAGCTGTTTCGGAGGAGTTCGGTAACAAACACCGTGACACGAGATTTTTATATATTAGATTTATATATTTTCCATTGTTAGCACATCACCTACATGTACCTACTTGTCTCTCACGAAAAAGAGGCTGTGGTATGCAGGTAGTCACCTGCAGTGCAAACCGAGTCAATCTTCTCGGAAGTAAAGTGCGAAACCTAGCACCTATTTCTATGTACACTAGCTTTTATGCGCGACTTCGTCTGCAGACAGATAAAATCAATGGTCAACTCCCGTTCTCTATCCCGCGGGAAATTACAAAAATCCCTTCTTACTACACCTCTATGATATATCCAGGATGATATGTGTCCAATATCAAATCTCTATAATAGATACAACCAGTCATTTAGTTAAAAATAATCCTGTTTATGCCTTTTCCCACGGGAATTCCGTAAAATCCTGTTCTAATTACCTATTTGTATGCCAAATTTTAAGTCTCTATTCATTATGGTTATAGATATAAGACCATGTCAATGCAAATATAATCCTCTTTATTCCTTATCCCGTGGGAATTTCCAAAAATCCTGAAAACGGTTTTTTATTGTTATAATCAAATCACTTACAGGGAGGCCGAAGAGAACGAACTATATAAATCCCGTTAATCCCTATCCCGTGAGAATTTCAAGAAATCCGTCCTTATTTCCTTGTCAACATAATAAAGAAAACCTTAATTCAAAATTTCAACCTTCTTGGGCCAAGGATTTAGGCTGGGAGTTAATGAGTTAGTCAGACAATCAGTCAGGGCTTTTCTTTTTATATGTAACTGTAGGTATCGATAATACCGATTTCCGCGATCGCCTGAAACACTAGAATTTGAGAATGCCATTAAGAGGTCACGACATAGTTTCTCAAATCTGACGCTTTTGTTATTTATATTTATTTTGTTATTTTAGTTTTATAAAAATAAAATTTCTGGATATACCCTTTATATGTAAGAACAAGTTTGTCCCATAGAAGTTTGTCAATAGCTGAAAGAATTTGAAAGTAGCATGGCAGAGACAGATTTCATACTAGACATTATATCCTGTTATATATCATTTATATCAACATCATGTAAGCAAAAAAAAATACAATAATTACTAATCGGTTAAGTAGAGTTCTCCAGAGCGCAATTATAAAAGAAATAATAAGTAAAATTATGACTTTATTAACGTTTCTCCATCTCTTAAATAATGATTTCTAAGATTTTTTTCTCATTGGTCATTAGATCGTATAAAGTTTTTGACATAAATCTTAAAACAGTTCTAAAAGTATCTAAAGCTCCAAATGTACTTCACGTTCCCACGTGAAGTTACTTGCTGTGGTTTAGGAATTTCACAGCCTTCAGGTTTTTCCAAAAAGATAATTATAAAATTCCAATAAAATCACGTTAATTCCGTAAAATTCAAAGGTGTGAGTTAGGACACGACCTCACAAACTTATCTACCACTCATTTTTCAAAGATGCGTAGTGGATAGGTATTATTTGAGACTTTAGTACTTCTACGAGACAGCTAAAAATATTGATTTACACCTGCACTTAAAGATTGTATAAAGATTAGTTTATGATCAGAATTTGACTTAACATCTTATCAATGTTATACCCAGTAAACATTATAGGCCACAAGAGTTTTAACAAAAGATAACGTTGTGTACAGATATTGTAATCACAATGGTTGACTTATTTTTGAGATATTGCTGAGATTATTTCTAAATCGTTACATTGATTTCTGTGTACTTGCACATAGATTATTTTACAGTAGCAAAATAGCGGTCTATTTAGCTTTTAAAATAACTAGCTATCAGAGCCGATTGTAGTGCTACATGGTGAGTTCAGGTAGAATTCACTAGAAGTATAAAAAGCCGGACCGGACGCTTGTGGCTTGCTTAATATTTGACCCGTGCCGCTCGATACAAACGACCTTGCGGCTGTGGCGCGCCTGCTCTTTGCCGAGTGGCGCCCAGCGTGGGGCCCGCGATCAGCTGTTACCCACCCACGCGACTTCTCCGTCAAC
This sequence comes from Archips xylosteana, assembly GCA_947563465.1. NCBI lineage: Eukaryota > Metazoa > Arthropoda > Insecta > Lepidoptera > Tortricidae > Archips > Archips xylosteana. The sequence goes on from OX387343.1 coordinate 18,298,791, forward strand.
AAAGCTTTTGGGTTTATGCTGTCCTTGAAGTCAACGTCGAAACAGGTGATCAAATAAGTGTCACTTGAAAATCATGTATTTTATTCAAGATATTATTAACTACATATTTTTCAAAACTCTGTTGAATTTGCACATAACAGCACTTTATGGAAATGTGTCTTTTTTTGTTTTTTTTTTTCAGTCACTAAGTAATCAAATTTTGTCATAACTACAATTAATGTAACTAGTATAAAATAGGATTCAATTAATTAATAAATAGTTAGTTTTAAGCACCTTTAAACTTATTTACCAAAAACGTAATCTTTCACTTTGTCTTGTTATTTTGCATTTATTTTAATAATTTGTATTTAAACAATTACACAAAACACAGAAAAGTTCTAAAGTAAACCGTATTTACTACGTAATAATGACTGTAATATTGCTATTGTACGAACGGTTGGCAGTGATTTTAATGAACAGATAAATATACACGTATTAATGAATATGGAACTAATTTCCCTATATGATGAAAAACAATGACTATGAGACATCATGGAACGTTAACGAGTCGCTGTCCTCGTTCATGAATAAGATGAATAATGAAGTGCATTTTAAGCATCTAATGTGGTCCATGCATCGATGCAACGAACCGAAGACGATGCACAAGGTTTGAGAGTGCAGAAGCGCTGGCTGGAGGTTATACGGCATAACGCTTACACGAACTGCCTCGATGGCTGGAAGCGTGCAACTGATGTTAGATAGAGATAGGAGCGCCGGGCAGGGCCAGGGTGCGCGGGTGGCGACCGGCGGCTGAGCACCCCGCGCCGCCCCACGTAATCACAGGACGGGTTTACGACACCTACTCCGATAGGTACCATATACATTGGACAACTTGACACTTCTGCAATGCCACATCTCGAAAACAGACTTTCATTGCATTGTAACTTGCTGTACCTTCGGGAAAGAGTAGAAAGATTTCAATAAGTATCTAACTTGAGTACAACGGCAAAGAATACTTACATTAATATTAGTTACATTGGGTCGCCATCGCCATACATCTCATGGTAACTAGCTTTTGAATTTACGCGCAACGTTTTCACATTCAAATATCTGGATCCGTAAGCCTATATGATACGCTTAATGAGTATTTATCGAAAACAAATCATTTGAGAATTCTTTGGAATTTATCGAAATTCAAACTTAATTTTTACACCGTTTTCTTGCTTGGCTTGCTCGTGGTAAGCAACGCCAGCCGTTTCAGCTTACGCTCTCACAGCAATCAATATCGACGTAAGTACGTTCGTTCCAATGATTCCCGGCTCTAATAAATCAATTCCAATGAGAAAGCATGAGTACACATCGTTTGGGAAATATTATCAGTATATGTAGTGTAGACCAGTGTACTAGTGGTCTTGAAGACTGTGTTCGAATCATGGATGTTTTATTCGGTTTCTTAGGCCAAGCCTAGTCAAAACGTAAAGCTACTTTGATTGAACCTTAATCTATAAATCCCATTCAAAATATAAATGTAATAAATAGCCCAACTTTTCTTGGGACACAGAAGTTAGTGATATCTGAAAAGGTGCCAAGTTAAGCACTAACTGTTAACGGTGAAATCAATCCCACTAAAAACATTTAATGTAAATACACTTCTAAAATATGGCTCATGAATTCATATGTGGGGCTTTCCGAATTATAAGACGGCAATACAAGGGTTAATCTAATAGTTCTTAGAGTGAAGGTGAAAAACAAAAGATAATCGGTTTTTATTTACATAGTTTCCTTGTTGTTCTATAGAATTGACAAAATTTCATATTTCTAAGACTATAATTTGATTCGTTCTCTGTATTCTGCTTGGAAAGAGAAAGACGCTGATAGTTTTAAATTTTCACTAGGATTATTAATTAATTTATTACAATTTTTTTAAGATGTGCTTACTCTAAAAGGGCATAACTCTAAAACTACCACACAATAGATCCATTAATTTTTTATATATTTTTTAAATATGGAGAAATAAATTATAATAATTATTTTTCCGTGTTTAGGAGGCAAAACTCTTTCGATTCCTGTAGTAATTTTCAGGTGTCAAAAAATTAAATCTCGTCAATTTAAGTATTGTTTTTAATTTTTTTAAACTGTCTTAAAAAAAAAATTCCCTGAGTCTCGAATAGCTCCTCCACATCACCTACTATAATTATACTGCATCATCATCTTTAAAATTTTCGGGAATAGGTGGAAATAACTAGTAGCCAAGTCCTGAGAATATGGTGGGTGGTCGAATAGCTTGAAGCCAGCTTGGCGGATCGCAGTGAGTGTTATTTGTGAGCGATGGTGATTACTGATTAGGATTAAAATTAGCTGTGACATGATATTAGAAAAAAAAAGAAGGCGGGAAAAAGTATAATAAGTATCTACTGTTTCGGCAGTAGAATATTTTCGTCGAATTTATGCAGGTTAAAGTTATTGGTTTATTTATTTTATTTCCTCGCAGTGTTGGAATAAAGCACTATTCATGCTTCGACGGAAATAGCAAATCGTAGAAATCTACTCTAGTCTAGTTCTCTTAATGTTTCGTACAAATTCTTAAACAAAGCGTCATACTTCTTTAGGTATACAGCTGTACAAAAGCAGCTCCTGAATTCATAAGTCTAATTTTATTATCTAATCTAATACGTACTAACGTACTGTGAAAACCAAAGTTTTATAAGATTTAGAAATCGATAATTAAAACCGGCCAAGTGCGAGTCGGACTCGCGCACGAAGGGTTCCGTACCATTATCTATAAAAATAATTAAATTAAAATAGAACAAATATTTGAGGGGGGCTCCCATACCACAAACGTGATTTTTTTACCGTTTTTTTATAGATAATGGTACGGGACCCTTCGTGCGCGAGTCCGACTCGCACTTGGCCGGTTTTTACTAAATTTTATTAGAAGGACCCTTTAGTCGTCCAGTCCAGGCTTTGCCTCCGATTTTGCACTCGTTCATGTTTCGATGGACTATATTTCGAACCGTAGCACTGTCTTCACCATTTCGCAAAATAGTTTCACTCCTGATTAATTTTATCACATTGCATTTTCTACAATTATAAGGTTTTTCTAACAATATACAGGGTTATTGGTAATTCGACCTATTCCCGTTAAGGGGTTATGGGGGAGGTCATTTGCAATCATTTTTGTCCCATAATGCTCTATGCAAAAATGAACCATTTCTGAGATAATTGAAATTTAAGTTTTTTGCAAAACAAGTCGGAAACGCATCTTCAAAAATTTATTTAAAAAAAAGTTGGCCATTTAAGTAAACTTTTTTTATTTTTTTATGTACAAGTTAAAATAGCTGTTTTTATGCAATATTAAAAGTATAATTATCTGTACACGTTTAAGAACGCAAGACCAAAAAGTAAAAAAAATATGATTTTTTTATAAGGTTGTTCAAAATGAATGGCACAATAACAGAAAATTTTACTAATACATTTGGCGTGCAGATTGTACGGAAAACATGCACGTATTTCTAGCTTTCTATCAAGCTACTAAAACTATCATTTTTGTAAATGGTTGCCAGAAAAAAATAATCACAAAGGACGTAGGAAGAAAATCACGACCGAACATTTCTCAAAATCAACTCATCAATGAAAAATTTATGAAAAAAAAAGTTAGCCATTTAAGTTATTTTTTTTTTATTTGGTTGTGTACAAGATAAAATAGCTGTTCTTATGCAATATTGAAAGTGCAACTATCTGTACACGTTTATGAATGCGAGATCAAAAAGTAAAAAAAAAATATGATTTTTATCAGGCTGTTCAACATTAATGGCACAAAAACACAAAAAATTAAAATTTGTTGTTTCAAATTATAAGATATAAAGAACCTATTTGAAAATAGAACTTCTTACTTTGATAATCTTATAAAAAAAAATTAACTGTGTTTATTTTTCGTAATTATTATGATCTGCTTAGTAAATAAAATGTTGTGCATTAACTAAACGAATTTGCTGCCGATTTTCAAATAAAAAATACACAATGTTTTTTTAATAAGATTATCAAAGTAAGGAGTTCCATTTTCAAATTGCCTCTTTATTTCTTATAATTTGAAATGGAAGTTCTTACATATTTCGTAGTCAGCGACTGCAACAAATAAGGTACATTTATGATGGGTATCAAATGTAAATAAAATAAAAACATCGTCGGATTTCAAACTTAATTGTTTTTTTGTTACAATTTGGTATTTTACATTAGTTATTGTTGTTAGTTGTATTTATAACAGTCATTATTGATAGATTCAGTGTGAGTTAATTTAAAAAAATGTTCGGACGTGATTTTCTTCCTACGTCCTTTGTGCTAATTATTTTCTGCCAAGCATTAACAAAAATCATATTATTACTTAATAGCTTTTTAGAAAGCAGAAATACGAACACGTTTTACGTATAATCTGCACGCCAAATGCATACGTAAAATTTTCTGTTTTTGTGCCATTAATGTTGAACAGCCTGATAAAAATCGTATTTTTTTTTACTTTTTGGTCTCGCATTCATAAACGTGTACAGATAGTTGCACTTTCAATATTGCATAAGAACAGCTATTTTATCTTGTACACAACCAAATAAAAAAAAATGACTTAAATGGCCAACTTTTTTTTTAATAAATTTTTCATTGATGAGTTGATTTTGAGAAATGTTCGGTCGTGATTTTCTTCCTACGTCCTTTGTGATTATTTTTTTCTGGCAACCATTTACAAAAATGATAGTTTTAGTAGCTTGATAGAAAGCTAGAAATACGTGCATGTTTTCCGTACAATCTGCACGCCAAATGTATTAGTAAAATTTTCTGTTATTGTGCCATTCATTTTGAACAACCTTATAAAAAAATCATATTTTTTTTACTTTTTGGTCTTGCGTTCTTAAACGTGTCCAGATAATTATACTTTTAATATTGCATAAAAACAAATATTTTATTTTGTACATAAAAAAATAAAAAAAGTTTACTTAAATGGCCAACTTTTTTTTAAATAAATTTTTGAAGATAAGTTTCCGACTTTTTTTGCAAAAAACTTAAATTTCAATTATCTCAGAAATGGTTCATTTTTGCATAGGGCATTATGGGACAAAAATGATTGCAAATGACCTCCCCCATAACCCATTAACGGGAATAGGTCGAATTACCAATAACCCTGTATATGTCAATTGATAACTCAAATTGTCAGGTATTTAGACATGGTAGCAGATAGGAGCATTGCTTAACGGCAGGTATTTTATTTTGATACAAAAACAAACTTTTTCGACTTCAGTACTTTACATGGTCGCGATCGCGAACATTTAAATAAGAACATAGATAATAAGCCTTCAGAAAAGTCTATACTCTATTCCCTATAACAGCACTAGTGTCGTAGTGTCGTTATTAAGATTCACCTAGCTGCCACAGATTATTAAATGTAGGTTACACTCAACACTAAAGCCCAGTTTAGACCTGCAAGGAAAACCGTGTAAGTTGCAATACACTTGCATGATTTTTCTTGCAGGTAAAAACTGGGCTTAAAAAAAGCAACTTAATTCATACTGTTTTCATTAAAAACTAGCTATTGCCCGCGAATCCGTCCGCGAAGAATAGTAGCCTACGACCTATTCTCAGACCTACCGAATATGGAGAAAAAAGTTTTATGAAAATCGGTCGAGTCGTTTCGGAGGAGTTCGATAACAAACACCGTGACATGAAATTTTTATATATTAGAAGAAGATATAACTCTTCGAGATATTTTTTTACTGGCAACATAAGAAAAATGTATTTTTTAATATCGAAAGTCAATTAAAAACAAAGTATATAAGTATAGCTGTCAAATATATGTCAAACATTTTTATATTTTTCACTGGTTTTGCTCGTCCGCTCGTTTGCTTTTAATAGAAGAAAACGTAGATGAAGTAGAAAAAATATTATATGCAACGGTGTATAATTTGGTCTTTCTAAACGGCTCGTGCCGTCTTCCTTTAGTTGCGATACTCACATTCATTCTTATCGTAACTCACGTCACTGCCTTTTAAGACCTTAGTAATACAACCGTTGCATAAAATAATATTTCGGCACGGGCCTTACCTATTTCAGATTAAAAGTATTCAGTGACCTCGATCTCCAGTAGCGAGGGTCTGACCAGAACAGCCAGCACGTACACCATTTTCTCTTTGCCTCTGAGTTTAATACAGAGACGAAGTGACAAAGCGAATCGCAATCAGTCTTGTTAGCCACACTGTTAGAGAAACAGCAAGAGTGATATTTGGGTCGATCAACTTTTCTTTGTCACTCGTTGCTATAGTGACGGTCTCCTGAGTAACTCTTTAAACCGTAAGTTTATGTGATTAAAATTTGCCAAAAATGCATTTTTGTGGTAGTTTTAAACCCCTTCTACAATTGGTCGTCTAATAAGCATGTTAGTTAATGTGACACAACATTTCTTCTTATCAAACTGTATAGGTAACGCCATTAGAGTTGAGGTCACGCACACAACATCTCATGTAATAATAGCGGGATTTTGACGTTTATTCGTACCGCTAGCAAGTTCAACAGACTCAACAGTGAATTACAAGATTGACTAAAAATTTCTTCAACCTATTTTAGAATTATTTAAGAAAATACATCTAGTACAAACAAAAAAAAAATATTTTGAATTATTTTATTTAAATCAGATAAGCATATTTTTCGCTTTTTATAAAATACCGATTTTTTGTTGCGAATATTTGTTATCAGTTTCAAATTGTTTTATTTCAAAAATAGTTCTATTATAAAAGAATAACTATAAATTAAAAATTTTAAAAACCCCCAACGGCCCCAACGCAATTTGGTCGCACATATGTTTGAAGATAAAGTAAATGCCCATTATGCGTCTAAGATCCCTACCGCAGCTGACAAAAGAGCTTATAACTTTGAAACGGCTGAACCGATTTTGATGAAACATGTCTAAGAACTATCGCCAAGAAACCAGCTTTCAAATAAAAAAACCGCATCCGAATCGGTTCACCCGTTTTAGAGTTACGGTGCCACAGACAGACACACACACATAGCGGTCAAACTTACAACACCCCTCTTTTTGTGTCAGGGGTTAAAAATTAGGAAAATTATGATATGCACAGCATTGCGTAGGTATTTCACATTCTCATTCCCTCACTCATTTCATTCATTCACTACTTTTTTGCAATCAGTACTTTATGTAGCTGTGTGTGTAATCTCATTCGCCTCAACTCTCGTGGCGTTACCTATACTCAGGGCTGGGCAAAATACATGCTTTGCTTTAATTAAAATACAAATTACAAAATACTATCTCGCATGTATTTAAAATACGAAATACAAAATACTTTTAAGTCGAGTATTTGAAATATAAAATACAAAATACAGTATTTCAGGTATTTTTATTTAAAATACAAAATACAAATTACAAAATACTAAGTAGAATTAAAACGAATCCAACCCGGCATGGGCAAGCAGAGTAAAAGAAAATTACTCTCTTTAAACATGAAACTACCGTGAGGTCGTGAGACTCACTCATAGTGAAACAATACAGATTATGGTCCGAGAGCTGGCACCAATTTTTGGGTAGGTGTTTGAGGCAAGCTGAAAACTTGTCATATACTTCTCCTATTAAACCCCAACACAAAACTGCAGACCTGGCTGGTGAGTAGCGGGGCTAAATGAAACCATGACTTTTTAATTTTTTTTTGGTTCCAAAAATATATTTAGGCAATATGCAATTTATATATGTTGTAGTTTAATGTTTAAAGAATAAAAAAATAATAAGCCAGATGATTTAGTCGGGGCTTTAATATTGCCAGGCGCGTGCAAACATATTTTTCAAAAAAAAAAATATAAAAAATGTATTTGATGCAACTTGAAATTTTAATAGAGTATATTATTTATAACTAAAAAATAAGATTCTCAAAAAGACAGGTCATTTTGGTGGGATTTTCTACCTGCCAGGTGATTTAACAAATATACTCACTCGCATGGATATATTCATTTGTTAGATCACCTGGCAGGTAGAAAGTCCCACCAAAATGACCTGTCTTTTTGAGAATCTTATTTTTTAGTTATAAATAATACCCTATTAAAATTTCAAGTTGCCTCAAATAATTTTTTTATATTTTTTGAAAAATCAAAATATGTTTGCACGCGCCTGGCAATATTAAAGCCCCGACTAAATCGTCTGGCTTATTTTTTTTTATTCTTTAAACATTAAACTACAACATATAAAAATTGCATATTGCCTCAAATATATTTTTGGAACCAAAAAAAATTAAAATTGAAAATTCATAGGTTCATTTAGCCCCGCTACTCACCAGCCAGGTCAGTAGTCTTGTGTTGGGGTATAATAGGAGAAGTATGTGACAAGTTTTCAGCTTGCCTCAAACACCTACCCAAAAATTGGTGCCAGCTCTCCTACTATTACTCACGGTTCAAAACGAGTCGAGTTTAACTCGACAGTTTCGGGCTAATCCGTAACCCTTCCTTTCGGAAGAGCACGCTACGGCTGTGCCAAACGTGCACTCAAGTACGCTACGGCCTGAAATACCTATGTCGACTTAAATTAGTTTTGAGACGTGGGTAATCAGTATTATTTTACTAAAAATTACTCTCATTAAAGGAAACTAGGTACTTTTACTGATTAAAAGCAGAGTTTCCTTTCCTAAACACCAGACTTAAGTGTTATCTGCCTCTCATAGGGGAATGAATAAAGTCATGTCTACACCGGTGCGTTTTCATGTTCAACTTAAGATCACTAAATGAAATCTATATGTATTTTGTTAAAATGTATTTTAAAGTCATAAGTATTTGAAATACTAACTACAAAATACCTTAGCGTCAGGTATTTGAAATACGAATTACAAATTACATTTTCAGCGAGTAATTGAAATACAAATACCAAATACGTATTTGTATTTCAATTACGTATTTCAATTACAAGTAATTCAAATACTGCTCAGCCCTGCCTATACTACACTTGTCCCTCGCTGACGGGACAGAATAACAACAAGAAATAGTTGATCCACCCATTTAATAAAGGTACCTATAACGAAGAAGGGTTAGGCTCAAAAAACTCACTTTCCCGAAATGTGCACTTTTTCTAAAGGTACACTTGTTTAGATGGATCTCTTTCTCGGAAGGTGCACTGTCTCAAAAAGTGCACTTTCCCAAAAAGTGTTCTTTCTCTAATGGAGCACTTTCTCAAATAGAGCACTAGATTTGGAAGAGTACGTACTTTATACCTCTATATTAATATATATATATAGACTATTCGATAAACGGTAAAAATGCACGAGCACGAAGGATTTATCTAGGTACAAAGGTAAAAATTTTAACATCGCCATCATAGCGAAATTCATCTAAGGAAAACTTTGTGGTGAAGATGACATTTTTGACTAGTGTACATTTTGGTATGAGTATTTTATTTTGAGTATTTTAGTGCGAGTTTTGAGAAAATGTACATTATGGGAAAGTGTGCGTTTTGAGAAAATGTTCTATTTGGGAAAATGCACTTACGGGGAAAGGGCCTTTGATGGGCAAGTGTACATTTTAGGAGTGTACATTTTGCGGAAAGTGCACTTTTAGAGAAAGTGCACATATCGGGAAAGTGAGTTTTTTGAGCCTAACCCGAGAATAATTGTTAAACTAACCAGTAACCAAGATTATATTTTCGAATTAAAACACGCTATCTTCATGGCAAATGAAAGAAAAGATAAATAGGTCAAAAAACAAAGCACCGGTGGCAAATTAAAATCCAGCAAAATCGATTAAACGCTAGTTGTTCTCCTTGACCCCTGATGTCATCTGCATTCGCACATTTCCCAGGCACATTTCACTGTACGGTCGGTCTCGGAAGTCGCTGAACACTTTAGTACTTTGTCAATTTCACTAACGTAACATATTTCAATCTTGACGGCATAACTGGTTATTGCGACAAAGTACTAAAGTGTTCTGCGACTTCTGATCAACGCTGATTTCCCTATAAGTTACATTTTACTGCTAGCTTGTTTTCTTCCCTTGTTTCAGGAAACTCAGAAAAGTTTCTGTAAAATGATAAACGGCATACGTCATACATAAGTCTTATGCTCTTATGACGTTATCGATACTCTGTGCCGTTAAAGCAAAACCGGAGTACCCCCCAGAGTAACCGGAGTTAATACCGGAGAACTTTACAAAAACTGGCCAAGCGATAGTCGGACTCGCACACCGAAGGTTCCGTACACATATGTAGGTATGTCAAAATATACGCCGTAAACAGCCGTATTTATTAATATCCAGTATTAGCAGAGCCCTACTTTTAAGGGCCACTTACAGCATTTTATTAAATCTCGATTTAGTAACAAATAAACTCGACTTAAGCTTAAACCAAGCTTAACGTCTTGCAGGTTATCGATTTAGCTTAAATCTCGATTTAAATAGACGTCAAACTTAAACCGGCATCTGGGTCGGTTTAAGGTTGTTAAATCTCAATTTAGACAACAGACGCCATATACGTGTTGATGTCTTTTGGTCTTTTTGTTTTGTAAAAATGGATATTGCGTCTTTTATTGAACAAGATTTGCTATCAGATGACGACGAGGAGATTACTCATAAATTTCTCGATGACTTTAGCAGGTAAGCTTTTGAAAGTTTTTATTTTATAATCATAGAAGCATTAGCACTTAATTATAACCACCACCTAACACGATCATGTACGTCAGACAGTTTGATTGTCATCTTTGTAAATCTAAGACGAAGTATGGTTAGACACGTCATATTTAAGACGAAATATAACCATCGGTATTCTCTCTCGTTCTAAAAGAAAACATCATCTGCAAATAGAGACAGATATACGTTCGTCTGTATTGGCTTTCAATTCAATGAAGCCAGTTTACTATAGTGTATTTATAAATCGATATATATATATCCTAGAGATGTGCCACTTATATATCGATAAACTTTAGCTGTCAAAAATAATTATCGTGTCATAATTTGAAGGACCAAATTGGATTCGAAAAATTACTCACAAGCATACTATTCAGCATTTTAATGATTCTTTTTATACTCTTTTCCTTTAGTTAAAAAATTACGAAAAGCAGTTTGATATTGGAATGAGTAGTAGTAGTTGTAAGTTGTAAAATAGAAGTCTGCGAGTTTAAAAATAAGCATACTGAGGCAAGTAACATAGTACAAGGTTTGCTTAGTTTGGGACTAGGTCAATTTGGTGTGAATCAATTTTTTGGTGTTGTTTACTCTGTCGCCGATTGTCCAAGTGACATTTTTATACTGTTTCATAGAAGAATACTTAGGTTGTACAGGAGGAGGAGGTAGGTGGCTCTTGGCAGGTGGCGGGGCGGTGTGTACTAGTCAAATCTAATAACGACAAACTCGAAAAACGATACAGAATTATTAACAAAAACAACAACAAAGACAAAACGCAAATTAACCTCCCCGAGCCTTACCGTTATCTGCCGATCGCCTAAAATGACCCAAATAATACGTGCCACGTACAATTTTTTTAACGAGAACATACTTAGGTCCCAATAAGGCGTATCAATCTTCACTAATATATAAAAATCTCGTGTCACGGTGTTTGTTATCGAACTCCTCCGAAACGGCTTGACCGATTTTTATGAAACCTTTTGGTCTGTACTCGGTAGGTCTGAGAATAGGTCGTAGGCTATTTTTTTTATACCTACCCCTATTCTTCGCAGACGGAGTCACGGGCAACAGCTAGCTATTTATATTTATTTGTATATTTATGTACGAGTAGTATAATGGATATAAGGGGAAAAGTGAAACGACAATTATAATTTATAATTATAAAATAATATTTATGATTGTATTTTACGTATGAACTTTTATCGTTTATTGACCACGAAATAAAACCATATTTTTATTTCTATAATAAACAGAATACATTTTTGATTAATTATCTGCCAAACTTTCATAAATCAGGATCTTTAGGTAACCTGAGAACAATACACATCAACTATTAGCATTATATTAGCCATAATACAACTTACTTAGTTTTTCTTGTAGTGCTTCTCAGAGCCTATAAAAAGTTTAACTAAAACATATATTAATTGTAAATAAAAGTGACAAAACTGAACCTGATATAAAATATCGATTTATTTAACCACATACCTATTATCAAATTTTAAGTACATGAGCTGTCATAACGGCCTGAACAGATGTTTTGTTGTTCATTATTTTAATAAATCTTTATCCTTACGTGATCTTTATGACTTCACAATATTTAGAACGGCAATTTATTTATTGAGAACAGATCATATAATCTAAATATTGCGCAATAAGTTCATAATGATAGTCGATAACTTACCGATGGAAAGATATTCTTTGATCACTTTCTGTTAATACACTCATTCTACTCTTGCAACCGATAGCCACACAAAGTCATGGTTATAGTGATATGAAATTAACTAAATTTCACTCTTCAAAATGCCATAAAACACATAAAAACAAGGGAAAACTGATAACAACGTTGGTATCCAGCTGGCTACCACGGCGACTCAGAATTTGACACACTGACGTTTAAGATGGCGGTGTTTGTCTATGCTTCACTCTTTTTTTCACAGTGAGATTTTGCATGTGCTAGAAAGAGACACATGACGGTTTTTTGTTCGTCTTAAATAGAACTGGTCTAACCATACTTCATCTTAGTTGAAAATGATCCGAAGTACGTTTCTTTTTAAACAGAATTGAGTTTACGTCATTTTTTATGTCAAAACGGAACGCAAAGAGAGAATGAAAACTGAATGGCGAATGGACAATTGGCTAAATCTCGATTTAGTTAAGGTGGAACGGCACGCTCTAGGCGCGAAATTCAAACTTTTTACAGTTTTTAATTTATTGTGGGTAAACGGTGTAACTGTTTAACTTCATGTGATATTTGCGCTTGTAAAACAGTGTTATTTATATTATTGTGTAAAGTTTTTTAACAATAAAACTATTAGCTTGAAATAAAAGTTGTCAAAGCGTTGAAAGTCCGAATTTCTATGTTTGACAACTTTTATATCAAGCTAACAGTTTTATTCTTAAAAAGCTTTACACAATAATATAAAGAACACTGTTTTACAAGCGCAAATACAAACTTTTTACAGTTTTTAATTTATTGTGGGTAAACGGTGTAACTGTTTAACTTCATTATGGTATTTGCGCTTGTAAAACAGTGCTCTTTATATTATTGTGTAAAGTTTTTTAAGAATAAAGCTATTAGCTTGAAATACAAGTTGTCATAACGTTGAAAGTCCGAATTTCTATGTTTGACAACTTTTATATCAAGCTAATAGTTTTTTTCTTAAAAAGCTCTACACAATAATATAAAGAACACTATTTTACAACCGCAAGTACCACATGAAATTAAACAATTACACCGTTTACCAAAAATAAATTAAAACCTGTAAAAATTTTGAATTTCGCGCCTAGAGCGTGCCGTTTCACCTTAAATCGAATGTGAAATATGACTGTGCACATCTTTAATTAATAATAATAATAAATAATAAATCGTTTATTTCAGATCATATAAATCCATATTATATCACAATTATTATTAGTTTAAAATGAATTACAATGAATTAAAAGCAAATAAAATCAAAGTATAAATGGACAGTAATAGAAAAATAAGAATTGAATTGAATCTTTAATGAGGTTTAAGTTAATTCGAGTTTAGAGCTAAATTAAGACTTAACAAAATCGTGATTTGCATAGTTTTACTGCAAGTGGGCCTAAGTGAAATGTATGCAACGTGGGAACATTTTATATTGGTACGTTGGGACCACTTACAAAATTACAAATGTTTAGTTTTCACATTTTTTCCTATACTTGTTGTACAAGATGGTATTACTAGTCAAATTTCATAGAACCTATAAACTTTCTAGGTCAACGGAAAATGCCCTATATGATTCCTTGAGTATCGAAATACGTTTTTTGCGGCATAAACAGCCGTATCGTTTTTACGTTAACTTATTGTTAGAATTTGATTTTTTCACAGCTTCAGGGACTGTAGACCTGAGTACCTATACGATTTTAATTTCAAATTAATATCGGAAATAAAGGATCTTGACAGACATAATGGACGGATGGACGAACGGATGGACGGACGAACGGACAGACGGACAACAAAGTGATCCTACAAGGCCGGGGCCGCACTGGTAAGGCGACCGGCGACGCGACGCGACGGCGACTATATCAAACATAGTTCGAGTTATGTGAGCAGCCGCATTGGCCGCAGCGGCGACGGCGACTAAATCAACTATGTTTGATTTAGTCGCCGTCGCGTCGCGCCGCCGGTCGCCTTACCAGTGCGGCCCCGGCCTTAAGGTTCCGTTTTTTTCCTTTTGAAGTACGGAACCCTAAAAACAAATGATATCATCGTATATTGAATCTACAAGGGTGGTTTCTTGGTGGCGTATACCAGTCCAGACAAAAGACAGACAGCTACGTCAGTCCGACAAATATATGTATTCATGCTAATAAAATCCTCCTCCGCTTCCATATAAATTAAAATGTGTCACACATACCCATCTATAATCCCACACAAAGCTACACTACACCGAGCACGACCGTTCATTAACCCAAAGAATGACGTGCACATCGCTGTGATAGTTAGTTATGTATGGCGCACAGATGTGGCTATATTGCATGTATGGTCTTTAGTAAATTATTAATTGATTTTGTTTGACTGTCGAAGTTTCCTGCTGATTCACGATTATCGTTGCAGGTGGAAACAAATAGTCTCTGCCTATCACTTTGCTGGGAAGAAGGCGCGATTGTAGAGTCTGTCAAGCGAGTCGTGTCCATTGAAAACAGGCGGCATTTTCAAAAATCTTTCATATTTTCAACACTAATAATACTGAAAACTGTGATTGATACTCGAATTTATGTAGCAGTAATTAGTTAAAAAGGCAGCTACATAAATACAAGTATAAATCATAGTTTTCAAAGTGTTATTAATGTTGAAATATAAAAGTTTTTTGAAAATGCCTCCTGTTTCCAATGGACACGACTCGCTTGACAGACTCTATGTAGGTTTCTAACAGATCCTATAAGTATGAGTACGCATATATGTAGAACAAATTCTATACTACCTGCGTAACCCAGAAATGCTGATATTTTTTGTTTAATTTACGAATCTTGGTAAAGAGCAATCGCTATCTAAAGTAATTTAGCAGTATAAACAAATTTAGCAGTGTATACTGTATACATCGTACTTAGCCCAATTCACCGACAAATTTTTATTAATACTAGCTGTTGCCGGCGACTCCGTTTACGAAGAATTCAGCAGAAACTACGCCATTTTCCGGGATAAAAACTATCCTATGTCCTTTCCTTTCCCAGGACTCAAACTATCTCTATCCCACATTTCATCTAAATCGGTTTGGCAGTTTAAACGCGAAGAAATAACAGACAGACACACTTTCGCATTTATAATATCAGTACTAGAAAAACTGTTCATTGATCTTGATCGAAGATTAATTTCATAGGCATTTCAACTTTCAAGTGGCAAAACTGCTTAACATTCGATAATCATTTGTCCGGGGTTTTTTTTTTCAATGATCATTTACACATTTATACATGACATGACCAGACAAATGGGTTAGGTTAGGTAAGAACTGCGACCCCCCCCGTAGAATGTTACCAGTAAACTAGGTCAGGTTAGAAAATGAGACTTCAGACAGAAACAAATTGCTAGTAAATAATATGTAATGGTAATGGCAATACTAGGTATATATTAATACTATATATATGTAGTTTTTATGTAGTCTATTTATGTTGATGTGATATGCGAAGAATTCGTTTATCGCTATCCCGCGGGAACTATGCAATTTTCCGGGATAAAAACTATACCATGTCCTTTCCCGGGATTCAAACTATGTCTATGTATAGCAAATTTTATCTAAATCGGTTCAGCAGTTTAAGCGTGAAGAGGTAACAAGCAGACAGACAGACAGACACACTTTCGCATTTATAATAATAGTATGGATTGGTTTGGTTTTATAGTTGATTTCGGCTATCTTTACTCTACATTGCATGCCTACTCTTGACTCTGATGTCCTGTCAATCGTTCAAAGGTTAAATGGAAGAGATCCCTTTCAGGGATAAGTGCGCCTTTGTCTGTTTATCTTGTTAACTGTTAATTTTCATGTTTTTATTTACAATAAAGAGTTTTAAATACATACACATACCTACCTACATAAATAAGCTGCGAAAATAAAAATGGCAGCCTTGTAAGATATTAGTAATTTTTATAAATTATAAACATGCATTCACATACGTGCGCACAAGCCAAGCGGTTTTTTTTTAATCTTGTAATTATAAATTCCCTAACTTGAAATTAACTCTATCGACTTGTTCGACGAAATTGATGGTCGGTTCCAAACATTATTTTGGAAACAATTTTCGATTAAGTTTGTCGGCAAATCATAGGTTAACCTACTTTTACACTGCAAGACGGCTTGATTGCATGGTGCATTTATCGTTAGGTACTTTTTAACTAGGGTCTGTTACTTCAAAAGGTAAAAAGTAACCCTCATAGAATCACACGTGGGCTCGTCTTCCTGTCTAATTCTGGCCTTCTGGCAGAGCTAATTTTCAAGCTCCGGCGTTGCATTACTTCAGCACACTTCTCGGATTGACGAAGACGGTCGTCCGGGTATTGATCGAGTCATTCATGATGGATGACGCGTACCCTGGTTCTTATTGCAATGTCAGGATCGTAGCAGGTGGAAACAAATAGTCTCTGCCTATCCCCTTACTGGGAAGAAGGCGTGATTGTATGTATGTATTAATGTCTAATTTTGACAAATTCACGCGACTTCGTGAATGGCGCTAGCTATGAAAACCCCGAACATTGCTCTAACGAAACGATAAGTCGGACTGTAAGTGTTGCGGCGTAGAACTGGATGTATAGGTTCGGCTTGCTGGCGGGATTAGCAGCAAATAATTTAGACGATTTCTTCTGCAAAATGGTGATTTAATTAGAATATAAAAATTAATTATACAAGATTAAAATATGCGCATCGACGCGGTAAGGTAGAAGGCGAATGCCGGACGGTGGTGCGCACCCCTCTCGCCGAGAGTCTCGACCAATCAGAGTAGCTGTAAATGACGTGATATCGATGCTGATTGGTTCTCGATGTCGTGATATGTGTACGGTAGGCGACGTGTGTTGTACTATGCATTTTTGCGAATCATTGCGTAGAGTCATCCACGCAAGTTGCATTGACAGTAAGACAAACTTAACCTAGTAGTCGATTTTTCCCAATTATAAATCGACTGTTCCGTCCTGAGGAAGGGATGTTCAAAGTCAAAGTCATAATTCTTTATTCAATTTAGGCATCAATTGATGCTCCTATGAACGTCGAAGAATCTACCACCGGAATCTATATATCATGATATTTAAATTGTCTTGATACTCAGATGTTTAGCTTAACTCATCAGCATATTAAGTACTTACAACCTATTTTCGGCGTATAAACGACCTAACGACCAATTACTGACAGTGGCCGGTTATATCACGGTGGTTAACTCAAGTCTGTTTATGAATACCTACCTACAATAATCAAAAATCGGCAAAATGCGTGCCGTGCGTGCTGTTAAAAATATGAAATGGTATGCCAAAAAACAGCTTTCTACTTAGTACCAAGATTCTTTCAGCTAATGTACGGTTAGACAGACAGACAGAAAGACGGGCATGGTGAAACTATAATTCGAGGCAAAATAAGGCAACGCAAGGTAGTCTTCAAATATTATTTAAAATAAATTTGCAACTCAAGTCCGACTATCATGTCGCCACCGTATCATTGGTCGGTGTTTTCAAATAATCGAATCGAATATCAAATAAACAGACGTCGTGATATTGGTGATAATGCCCAGCCAGTGTGGTGTCTGCAGAATGAAAAATAATAATTTTGTTATCTTTTTAATAGCAGGAGATAGACATATATTCTGTGAATAAAATAATTCGAAGCAAACATCAATCGCGTTAAGTGCCACGTCAAACCCTTTCTCGAGCCATTACCTGGCGAAGGAATTAGTATTATAGCATACTCTGAAAATGAACTTAGTTTGAGGAAAGGAGGAATGTATTTATTTTAGACGAACGATTTACCTTATGCTCTACGATAGAGCCTCTATCGTCGACAGTCTTGAATTTTTAAGAAAAGCACTGTAAGCTGATTTACAATCAGGGGCTAAATTCAGGAACGGCCCAACACGGTTTGCGAGCGGTAATTCAATCGTTTAGGAGAGGATAGGAATGGGTTGAGCTTGGGATGAGCCTTATATTCCTGTTAATTCGCTTTGTAAATAAATAAATAAATATGGGCTCATCCCAAACCTCTCGCAAAACAGTGGTTTTTGGCGTTCCTGAATAGCACTTCAATCGAAACCCAACCCAAACGATTGATAACAGCTACCAAACCCGTGGAGGCCCGTTCCTGATTTTAGCCCCAGTTCAGAGTTGAACTAAGTTGCGATGGCTAAGATACGTATGATATCCTTGAATTATGATATTTATACGTTTTTATAACTTAGCTTTATTTTAGTACAGATGGAAAGTATTATATGAAAATACTTTACAGATCAATATCTAGGTACTTATTTACACAATTATACATGGTGAATAAAACGAACGTCACTTACAGAGAAGATGCCATCAATAACGAAAATAGTAATCATGCCAAAATATTTTTGGAAATTCACCTGCAGTAGTGTAGTAATGCGGGACTCGGTAGTTCGCCCGCGTGTAAGTACGCAACCCAGACTACAATTTACGAACGTGTCATTTGCGGACTCAGTCATCTTGCTAACATTTTCCGACAGGGTGACATTTTGTACCTTCAAACAGCATTCTAATAATTGTAGGGTAAGTTCATATGTTCGCGTTTAAAAGTTTTAGTAACAATACACATCCATTAGAGAAATCGTTATTGAAAATAACAAGAACTTAGTTACATTCCAGATAATCATCAACAGTCATAAAGAAATGTTTCTCTTAGGAATTTCTTCAATTGATGAGTTTATTTTTCACTATTTCAAGTAATGATTCTTCGAAAGGACGCTTACCGATATTATCTATCTAATCTATAGTTTCCCAAACTTTTTTTTCTCATTAACCACTTTCAAAATTTAGCTGGTTCCGGTGGACCCCTTGCATCTACATTTGTACCATATTCCCAAAACTCAACAAAAATGTGAAGATTGGATCTAAATCTAAATCCCGTTGAGTCTCCCGTGGACCCCTGGGGGTCCACGTGGACCACTTTGGGAATTACCGATCTAATCTGATACCTTTAAACGAGCAATTCTTGTATATATACAGTCAAAACCTTTAATAGCGACACCAATTACAACGACATATTGGATGTAACAACCAAGAAAAAACCCAACACGATCTTATATACCAAAGTAACACTGGTTACAAAGACCAACCGTGTTTAACGACCAAATATTGCTGTCCCTTGAATGTCGTTATAAACAGTTTTGACTGTATATATATATATAGAATTAATACTAATTTAAGAGTAAGTTGCAGCCTGACCTTTAAAATATACCTGCTTGGGAAATTCCGTACAAAATACAAAATCCTTAAATATGATTAGTATAATATGGATAGTATACAAGTAATTTAAAATAAGTAAGATATGCAAGAATTTTCTCGTAACTGCAGCAGGAACCCTACTTCCAACACGCACTTGACCGGTTTTTTTTGTAATCACACTGTACTGAATTGTGCTGTTCAAAAAACGATTTCATAATTTCTATCGTTAGTATATCTGACAGTATTATAATTAATGCAATGAGACTAATAATACGGGAAAAGTTGTTAAATAATTAATAATGCACAATATTCTATCAACTTAATCAATTGGCCTATTCACAAGGTAAAAAAAAATACCACCACTAATTATTTGCATTTTCCATACCACTGCCGCTGTACAGATCAAAAACAATATCAAAATTCTAGAACTAATACTATACTTAGAATATTTAGCATTTGTTAAAATTTAGAAGGCATAAAGGTTTAATATATTTATAATCAATAGATATAATAAGCAGTCATTGAGAGAAAATGTTAACTCTGATAAACTTATTTTGCTGTACCTGATAACCTTTAGTTGGTTGATAATGTTAAATCTGTCCATGTAATAAACAAGTTTCTTTTTAATTACATTGTAAATAATCATACATAATATACCAAGCAACAATGCTAAAAAATTGCAGCAAACCCATCAAGTTCAGAAATCCCATAATTCAAGGTGTTGAAGTGAGATATGAGATAATAAAGAATATAAACAAAAGAAAAAACATAAATATTTTTTATTAATGACAAACGTTTTTTGTAAGTTCATATTTAAATCACAATTTGTCCCAAAAACAGGAGCACTAAACATAATTTTTAAATTGATGTCTCATACTAATTGATTAATACAAACCCTGATTAGAAAAAAAATTTGAAATTTGGTGAGTGTGTGTTTGTGACTTTTCAGGTAAATTTAGTATCTTCTCCCTTACTGCGTCTTGCATCTAATTTGAGCAATTCAAGGTAGTTTTATGCAACAATGCTCAAAAATATTTGTGGGTAGTTTGTTTGAAAAAATAAAGTGGGTACTTGAAAAATTACAGTGACAAATTAAAATGTTTCCTTTGGTTTATTAGTCAAACATCTGGTAGCTTAGTGAACGGTACTCTGAGGATGACCTCTGGTTGAGTTTGAAACGGGTCAGTGTAGTTTGATGGTGGTGATAGTTGGGTTTGTGTGTGTTTGTAAAGTGTGGAGGTGGAGGAAATGCATGAGATAATATATTTATTATTTTTGAATGTACATATATTAAATGGACATGTTTTTAAGCTAGTAAGCTAAACAGTGGTCATGTGCATCTGATAACACAACTATTCAAGATTCGTTTACAATAAAAATAAATGCAAAAGATAATTATTTCCAAATATCACAACTCAAAATCTTAGTGTGGGTGGGTACACATTTTTCATAAAATCAGAAAATCTAAATTTCTCGAAAACAGTGAGATTTTTAGTAACGTAATTTTTTGATATTTGGTAGATGACCTGCCCACCTATCTCCCATTTCAGTTTGTCGTACTACTTACAGGACATATCAAATTTCAAAACCTTAACCGCTAAGTCTAGAGATTTCCCAAGGATGTTCTTCATGCAATGTAAATGAATATGATGTTATAATCTTTGGGGCCTACTATGGAAATATAGGCGTGTTTGTCATCCCTTCAAACGGCTGGACAGATTTGGATGAAATGTGATATAATTTAGATAGCTGGAACTCTGGAATATTACTTACTTATTATTTGGGAAACAATTAACCTTTGCTTATGCGCATAAAATCCCAAAATGCAAATTGTTAAGTCTAGAGACATTAAATGTTGCATGGGTGTTCTTCGTTCAATGTGACAAACAAAATTTTTGGAATTTCCATGATAATTTTGTGATATTGTGAAATTTCAATTAAATTTCCAATTGTAATGGTACACATGCGTAAATTTTTGAGGCTAATTTGAAATAGTTATTCAGATTGTACCTATTAATACCAGCTAGTTTCATGATAGAAAAGATACTCAGGTGAATCTATGAAATTGGTAAATGAACAAAAACTATACATGCATTTGCAGATGAATTTACCTACTGTTCAAAATAATTGAGGGAATTGCAAACTCTGACTTATGAGAAATTAGTGAAAGTTTAATGAAGTAACTTCAAATGTGATAACTAAACCTTCTGTAAGTAACTTGACCCTCAGATCCAATAGTGACAAAATATGTATCAATTAATAGGAGCAGCTGATAGGAACTCCAGATAAAACCACACTTTGTCATTAAAAGTAGACAAAGTCAAAGCTACTTAGAGTAGGCAGTTTCCACATTTGATAGTACCTACCTATTGGAGTTATTAGATACAAAAACACTGTATAGCACTTAGAAGAGTCTCTTTAGCTTATCTTGGTAATGGATTTTATCTGCTACTTGATGTGTGGGGTGAGGAATGTATACACATTTGCAATACATATCTACAGTCTACACTCAAGGTAAAAAATACTTTTAAACTAACAGTTTTGCTGCCATACATTGCTATGTGCTATGCTCATAACCAGTAGCAGCATTTTTCGGCTTTGTAGCAAAAACTGTCTATGAACACAGAACAGACCATGTGGGTTCTTGGCACTGAATGTGTTAAGTTACTTGTTTTCCTACAAACTCATACCAAAACAAAACTGTGAAACAAATGTGAAACACCTACACAATCAAACATTTACCATGGTCATGTCATTACCTAACACATTATTTAAAAGAGGGCAATGGCATTACTATCTCCTGACACAAGTGCTTTGTATAAGATACATAGCATGAGTTTTAAGTAAAATTAAAGTTAAGTTGCTAGGAATGGTTGGATAGATATTAATTATTTATGTTAATGGAGAAAGGTTTAAAATAGGGTTATCAATTACAAGTTTTGAAAATTCTGACCAGCCTTAACCAGACATTTCAAAAGTTCAGATCTTCTATAAGTATTAGAAAATTATTACAAATTGCATGTGGAGTGCACAGTTTTCCACACTATTCCAGTCTGGACAACTTTAAAAGCCAGGTAGGAGTTTAGATAGGTATATCTAAAGAATCTATACCAATAGTAACTGGTCTCAAGACGGATATGTTTGATCCCGAGGAACCCAATATGAATTTTGAAATGTATGTAATTAGATGAATGTTAAGAACTACTTAAGAATTTCTCCACATCAAGATAAAACATGCTAAACACCTGCTTACTACATTATTAAAATAAATACTCACATTATGACGTTTCCTTATGCAGTCACCGTGTGTAATCTAGCTGTCTGATAGCGGACTTTTCAATTTGAACACAAACTGTCTCATTCAATGACTTGTAACATTTACAATATGGTGACAATATTGTCCTCTACCCTCAAAAGTGAATTGTCACATAAATTCACATGATACACTGTAGAACAAGATATACACTAAGTGGTTAGTGCTTTGCGCCAGTTTGACTTTATTTAGAAATCTGTAAGTAACAAATTTAAGATATTAAGCTAACATTTTGGATAAGAGACTTTTTATAATTAGTAACATAGCTTCATGTAAAATATTCAACAACTTAATTATTTTTTATATGACTAATAAAAATATATAGAATCAACAAAATCTAATATATAAAAATCTCGTGTCACGGTGTTTGTTTTCATCCTCCGAAACTGCGTGACCAAATTTTATGAAACTTTTCTCTATATTCGGTAGGTCTGAGAATAGGTTGTAGGCTATATGTATACCCCTATTATTCTTCGCGGACGGAGTCGCGGGCAACAGCTAGTAATTTATATAAAAGAAAAGGGTAAGTGCATAACTATTAAGTTTTATCTGAACAACAAAATTAGGGGATCGCTTATATATATGCTATTTAAACTTTCCTTTAACTTTGTTCTAATATTGTTCTAATATTTAATATTTTATTTTGCAACTATGTGCACGGGAATATAAATCGCACAAAAAATAGGTGGAAACGCTTGCATGGATATTATTTATTTTCTTTAATAACTGGCACAAAGCACGAGTCCATGTTTTAATTAAAAACGAACAAATTAATAAATAAAGTATAACTTGGAGATTTGGCAATTAAAATAAAACTGTTCAGGTGAACGTCAATGAATTCGGTTTATATAGCTGTATAGTCTTGGATTTTGGCTCACGGGTGTTTATTATACTAATTTGGAATCACTTCTAAATAGTTCACTAACACAAACAGTAAGTTTTTACCAAGCAGCAGCAATTTTTGTAAGTACACTGACTAACATGAAAAAAAGGCGTTCCAACACTTCCAGCACTGTATGCGCATCTGTCAATGTTTTTTATCCGTAGTTAGACCAAAACAATACTGTCAGCGCCATCTTGTATCGATATTTTATGATAAAGTTCAAGGTTAAGTTTCTTCGTTCAGAAATTGAAACTTTTTAGTTGATTACAGAAATGATCCCAAAAAAAATCATTTTAAAGGTAAACCAATAATATATGACTATTGTCAAGAGGGCGCTATTATTCTTATTTATATGGCAATAGTTCTGTATAGTCGGAACAATGACATCTTGACTTGTCTAAACTGTCAGTCAATTGAAATTGCTTGCCAACCATGTAAACAAACCGTTGTATTAAAAATGTCTTTAATTTCCATTTTCCCTCATCAAATACTGCTAAATCCGTGTGTTATTTAATCAATACTTACCACAACACTATCCTAAACCATTAATACAATAAACAAGTGCTAGAATATGGATATTTCATTAAATGGTTTATTTACATTGTTCGCAATTTCAATAAAGTTGACATTGATTTTACCTGTTAGCTCTGATGTTAATTTGGAAAGGTTTTGTAGCGAAATAGTTTCATTCCCCAAGCGTTTTTTTTTTCAGTAGTTTATTATAAACATTATTTACATGATCCGTTGTTGACTACAAATCGTTTTGGGCTTAGATGTTTTGGGCATTTTTGTTATTTGTTCAAAGAAACCGCCACAGTGACACTGACAATCATTAAAATTAGTGTAAGAAATTAGTTCCAATGAAATTCCGCAACATGGCGAATAGTCATTATATTTCTGGTCAGGCTTTATTTATATGTCTTTCGTTCGTCAATTTTGCTATGTTGAAAGCATGGGTTGAAAGTGTTGCAGAATTTTTTGAATGTATCGACAGATACAGGCCCTATACTACGAAGCGCGAAATTCGAACTTCGTTTCATGCCGTTCCGCTCACGCTAATGATATTTATTACGAGAGTGAGAGGGACCGCACGATCCGAACTTCGAACTTCGAATTTCGTAGTAACCCCCCAGCAGATCACGATAGTTGTAGCAGGCCTCATGCATGCCATGTACTTACGCGCGATATTTACCTACCGCGGGGACGATCGCCTGCGATCGAAATTCCAGTAGGTTGTCACAAGCGCGCGCCAACGCACGTTCATTCGTGTTCCACGGAAAAAATATGCCGCCTGAACTTTTATAAGTGAATGGTGAAACAGGGGGCAAATTTTAATATGACTATGCTAGAATTAATAGCTAATATAACAATTTGGAAGTTCGTATCGTGCTGTCCCTCTTACTCTTCTATAAAAAGCTATAAGCGTGAGCGGGATGGCACGATGTGAAGTTCGAAAGTTAACCTTCGTATTTAGTATAACGCTAGGGTACTATGAGCATGGCAATGTGTTCTACGCATTACAATAAATATCCTTTTTTGTTAGGATTCCAGAGCTAAAATGGCAAAAACGGAACCCTTATAGTTTCGCCATGACCGTCAGTCTCTTTGTCCGTCCGTGGCTTAGCTTAAAGAATATTAGTGCTAGAAAGTTTGCATGGATATAATATATAGCAATTATCCCGACAAAATGGTAAAACAACATGTAGAAAAAAAATTTTTAATCCAAACTGCCAGCCCTTGTCACTGTCGGCACGCACACATTCTTAAGGAGACGGAGTAGTATAATCTGTGGCTACAATCGCGGTAAGTACCAAGATTTTGTACGGGATGCAGTATCTGTTACGAAGTAACTATTAAGTAATCTGTGGTTGTAGCTACAATGAGTAGTAGGCATAGAAGCCAAAAGAAAAGCCTCCAGAGCGAGTAGGTAGAGCAGAACTCTGTGCATCTGGTAAGAGCAGCATTGAGGGAGCGCGATGAAAAGAACGAGGAGCAATGCGAGGACGATAGTTTGACCGTAGGATAAGGGCCGGCGCTCACTGACGGAATGGCACGGCATGGCATTTCATTACTATCAAGTTATTTTGAATCTTATTTCAATGAGTTTAGAATTCATGTTACTTTATTGGATATGCGTTGCGTCATCCCTCGGCACGTCGCAGCATCGTGGTATCGAAATAAAGTAACATGAATTCTAAACTCATTGAAATAAGATTCAAAATAACTTGATAGTAATAAAATGCCACGTTGTGCCATGCCGTTAGTGAGCGCTGGCCCTAACAATCTTAAATTATCTAAGGCCCATACTACACGGGCGGTTTTCCCGCTGCGGGAAACCGCTCGACGGAGCTGCCGCAGACCGTCAAACTACACGGAACGCGGTTTACCGCTGTCTTTTGTTCATTTCAACATGGATCCGCCAATGATAACTGCGCTTAATTAATAATGTAACAATTTGAAAGGAAATATGTTAATTTGCACGCTTTTGGTTTCATAAAATACCTATTTAATATTCTTTTAAAAGCGTCTTTCTATAAAAAAGACACGTCAAGATTGTTTACCTTATTTCTAATGCTAAAAAAACGAAATACGCACGACGAACGAGCGCCCTCGCGCAAAGCCCCGCGCCGCGCAGAATGACGCAATAGCGGGAATCCGCCCGTGTAGTTTGAAGCGGCGGTTATCAGCGGCGGTTTAACGCTGCATGCGGCGGTCGAATTTCTCCCGCCCGTGAACCGCGGCGGGAAACCGCGCAGTGTAGTATGCAGCATACAACTTCCATATAAAATTGTGTCTAGTGCGGTTCAGAAGCGGTTTCCCGCGGCGGGAGAACCGCCCGTGTACTATGGGCCTAAGGGTAACATAGACACGACAGTTTGCGGGCACGTCAATGTGGTA
Source organism: Archips xylosteana (assembly GCA_947563465.1). Lineage (NCBI taxonomy): Eukaryota > Metazoa > Arthropoda > Insecta > Lepidoptera > Tortricidae > Archips > Archips xylosteana. The sequence continues at coordinate 18,325,407 of OX387343.1, forward strand.
TATGCTTAAGGGCCAACACAAACCGAGCGCTAGGCGCCATCGAAGCGTGCCCAGCGCGTTCTATAACACTGAATCTATATATACGGTGACACACACAAGCTACTATACAGCACACCGTATTTGATTTAGTATTATTGACCACGTGTGGCACTCTCCGTGCTCCCGGCTTGTTGTGGCCTTTATTATTTATAAAAATCATGCAATCCATCAAACCCACATCAAACCAATAAAAAAAATATAAGGTCCACGCTACACTTCCATCGTAGTTATTTTTTACGACTGCCCGAAGAAACAAAATAAAAGATTGTAAAATAGAATGTATTCATTTTTATTTTGGAACTGTTGTCCCGGTCAAGAAAAAGATTGAGAGAGACATTATTATTACTAGAACCATGCTAGAACCACATTTAACCCATTTTCAAGCCGCTACTGCTGTCATGTCATTTCGACGCTTGTCTGATCCGGACAGACAAGACAAGTCAAGTCGACGACAAAACCACAGAAAGGACGATTGACAAATCGTTTAGTTTTGATCATCGTTGCAGTAATGTTAGGGCATATTGTAACGAAAATGTTGACTAAACGTTGTTAACGGTTTCATTTAATTGAGAGTAAATATCGTCATGGCACCTAAATTGTATGAATAACTTGTATCAGTGTTGAACTTTTGCAATTTATTTCGTCGAACCTAAAAGCGATTATGATGTTCTTAGCTGATACATTTTCTGTAAAAATTAATCTAATCTCGTAGATAAAATTTTGCGTAAAATTATTTGCACTCGCGTCTAATTATGATTCGTAATTGTGCAGGAGTGATCTAGGTGTGGTAACAGCATAATGTCTAATTCGAAGTGCGCTGATGAGGAGGATGAGGCGTTTCCTCTGCACGAGTGTGTGTTCAGTGGGGACGTGCGCAAGCTGTCGTCTCTGCTGCGGCTGGAGGACGTGGCGCGCAAGGACAAGCATGGCAACTCGGCGCTGCACCTGGCCGTGATGCTCGGGCGCCGCGAGTGCGCGCAGCTGCTGCTGGCGCACGGCGCGCCCGTCAAGCTCAAGAACCTGGCCGGCTGGTCGCCGCTCGCCGAGGCCATCAGCTACGGCGACCGCCAGACCATCTCCAGCCTCGTGCGCAAGCTCAAGCAGCAAGCCCGCGAACAAATGGAACACAGAAGACCTGATCTCATCAGGGCCTTAGCTCAAATACAAGATTTCTACATGGAATTGAAATGGGATTTTCATTCGTGGGTGCCTCTTGTCTCTAGAATTTTGCCTTCTGATGTTTGTAAGATTTACAAATCTGGCTCTGGAATCAGATTAGATACTACTTTGGTTGATTTTACTGATATGAAATGGGAACGGGGAGACATATCATTCATCTTTCAAGGTGAAAAACAGCCAAGTGAGTCTCTCACTGTTCTTGATAATAAAGCCAAAGTATATCAAAAAGTGAGATATGAAGAGACAGAAAACGAGATAGAAGATGAGGTGGATATCCTTATGTCGAGTGACATCCTGGCAGCTCAAATGTCAACTAAAGGTATTGCATTCATGAGAGCACAGTCTGGCTGGATATTTCGTGAGGACAGAAAAGAAACAGTTGCTGGTCTTTACAAAAGTGATGTTTACACAATATCTGGACTTGTTCTGGAATCTCGGAAAAGACGGGAACATTTGTCTACTGATGACTTGCAAAAAAATAAAGCTATAATTGAAAGTCTCACTAAAGGCAATACACAGAATTTAGATACTAATGGAGAGCCAACTAGACGTGCATCTTTGAATCCTCCACCAGAGAGTGGGGTTGATTGGGCCACATACAATGCAGCTCCTCCAGGCCAGTACCCCAGTTTAGGCAGAGAACTTGTTTACAAAGAATCATCCAGAAATTTTCGAGCAACTATAGCCATGAGTGATGAATTCCCACTTAGTGTGGATATGCTATTGAATGTTCTAGAAGTCATTGCTCCATTCAAACATTTTGCTAAGTTACGGCAGTTTGTTGCTATGAAACTTCCTAATGGCTTTCCAGTAAAAATTGATATACCAATATTGCCTACAGTCACTGCCAAAATAACCTTTCAAAAGTTTGAATTTCAAGATGACATACCACATGATTTGTTTGTCATCCCAGATGATTATGTGGAAGATCCTCTACGGTTTCCTGACTTATGACGCTTCGATGTTCTGACCCTCTTTGAAGTAAGTGAAAGGCCAGTTTGGCGGCGAGAGTTAAGACGTGGGCGTGTTCTGCAGATGGTGAGAACCTCGTGCTGCAAGCCCTCGACACAGGGCCTCATCACCATTGAATTTCCCATGTTATTCTGCCTAGGCAGCTCCTATTCCAGCCATTGTGTCCTCTTTGTGGAGTAAGTCTTAGAAAATTTAAAAACCAGAAAAAAATTGTACATTGTGAACATTTGCTAGGTCTGTTCAAGGAGTTGAAATAAATTGTGGAAGTGACAGAATTATTAGATAAATAACTATAGTTAATTTAGCAAAACAGCCTTACTCCAAAACCTCATTGATAGTCTTGAATAGACTGATATTTTATGTTTAAGGGGATAATAATGTATAATAATATAATATTGGTAATTGCAGAATTGTAGAAAAATATATTAAATATTAGTGTAATTTATACAAATATTAGTGTAATGATTGCTCACCAAATGAGTCTTGAGTGTGTTGGCATTCTGGGTTTGCCTTCATTTTCATAGATTTACACCATGCTCTTATTTATTTCTAATTAATATACTCTCATAAGAGGATTTGAATGTTTTGAACTAATGTTTCAATTATAAATACATATATATTGTTTATGTTGTTAGTTTGTGTTATTATACTACTCAAAATAAAATAAGGGCTACTTGAGTTTAATCCATAAAATGAAAAAAATGAATGAATACCGACATTAAATGCAAAAAGATTTTTATTTGTGTTGTGTTATTAATAAATTACTATTTTAAATTTTTAAATAACAAATATTAGGAATAAAATAATAAAATTTATTGTATTTCCATTTCAGCATTAAAACTTAATTGGCCCCTATTTTCTTTGCATCTTAAAAGTTTTGAAATAATTATGGCCTATGCATTGCAGGTAGTTTGTTGCTAAATTTTGTATTGTGCAACCTCCAATTCTATTATATATATTTATTTCTATCATATCATATTGAATGAAATACTTTGTAATTCCCATATTAACACTTTCTAACCTTTTACATACCTACATAGAAATGGTAAAAAAATCATTTTATGACCAGAAAATTATTATTAAATACTACTACTAAATACTTACAATACATTATTTTGTAAAAATAAAATAATGCTTGAAAGATAGTGCTTTACAACTAATAGGCAATATTGAAACGCCAGTATAAAAGAAACAATAATAGTTGTTACTAAAGTTTAGAGATCATAATTAGGCTTAGAGTAGTCACTACACTATGTGACTGTAGAACTCTGGAATCCATAGCAATATTGAACTGTGTATGTGTTTGACAACTGTTTGTGTGGCTATAGTTATAGAGTAATTCACTTTAAAAAGGTAATCTGTGTCAAGTAATTTTACTTTTGCCTACAGGCTGCAGTCCTTGTGCCTTCAGCGTTTCTATTTAGTAGACAATATATGTTATACAATAATTGATAAATAATGCATGCTATGCATTTGTGTAATAGTCTGATACACTGACGAGCAAAAATAAAAGGGACCCCCACCTGCCACCACCACCACCACCACCACCAACCTAAATGTTGCAACCATAAGCTACTTGATTTTTATGATCTATATCATGCATCAGCTTTTGTTATTAAATTACCACCTTCCTTGATGCAACCCACCCAACCCCATTCTGAGTATTATGGTCGCACGGCAAATGTATAACACACTTTTGTGCAGCTCGTGCCTAACAGGATATTTATTCTCAACTAACTAGTCATTAACTACTTGCTTAAAAAATTAAGCTGTTAGACCATGGATAAACGCTAGAACCGTGCTTGCAGCCCTATCTATCTTTTTGTGATTGAATCAATATTATTTATTTTATTACAATAAGATTCACAAAATGTACTTTTTTATTTGAAATTAGAAAATAATACTGCAATGTATGTCGCGATGCTGGCTCTAATTAGTAACTTCTCTCATTGATTTTGAAAGTGTTTGCATTTGACTAAGTTGGAAATTGTTCTCTCAATCAAAAAACAATTGTGTAATCTCTAGGTACTTACACCAAATACATACTTAGTACGTAATTGTAAATTCTTGTGAAGACTTATAAATGCTACCTACTCTGAAATTACCAGCTACGTCTGTGTGGACCTATTATGTCTTCATGCAAAAGCCAATCAACGCGTTTCAAACTAGTAAACAGAAGCCACAAACTACTGTCATTATTCTTCTTGATAATATTCTCTCTTTTTAGGGTGCCAAAGTCCTCACAAGGAACCCTTTTTGGTTTTGCTATGTCGATCAGTCCATCATCCGCTGATTAGCTTAGACTGTTATTGGTAAAAAGCTGTAATTTTTATTTTATATTAATCACACGGACGAAGTGGTAAATTAAAATAATAAAAAAAAATTGTTTTGGGGTACCTCCCCTACAAGTAAAGTTGGGATGATGTTTTTTCCTCTACCGCACGGCGTAAGTGCCGTTAAAAATTATTGTAGGTTTTTGCGACAGCGTGTTTTAGAGATCCGTTTGCGACATATTACTATACTATTTTATATATTATTAAAGTGCATTTTTTTCCCCTCTCAGCTAAATGTTTGTTTAGCTAGAAAAACTAAACTATCACACCTATAACGACAAGTAGTCGACCAAAACTTAATATTGAATTTTTGCCGCATGCTAGTAGGTACGATGCCCTTCACTGCGCGTGGTCCATGTTTTTGACATTATAAACAGCTATAGCTACTGTGAATAAAAAAATTGGTACCCCCTCCCCCCCCACACACAAATTAAACCAATGTGTTTGGTGGCCCACTGACTAAAAAAGGCGATGAAAATAAACTAAGTAGGTTTAGTTCATTAATATGGATCTCCGCATAATAAATTAATTACGCTACTTAATAGGTACGTCAAATATCGAATAATAAGAAAATTATTTAAAGTAAGCGATATTTGAACCCCGAAATTGCAATAATCGATGAAATTAAAAAGTTAAGGTTCAATTGATCTATATTTTACGGTATACCTACGGCATAGTAGGTGAGTATCTATCTACTTATTCCCAAAAAACTAATAGAAATCAAACTCGAGTTTTACTATTTCAAAGGACTCAAGTAGCCCAAGTAGTAGTATCCATGTAGTGGGTATAACATGGATATTGGCGACCTCGACATCGTGAGGCCCCTTTAATTTCCGAATCAGAAAGAAAATATGAAATGTGCTGAATTCTATCGTGAATTAGAATATTTTAACAGGCCTTGATAAGCCTAACGTTGCTTACTGCCAGTGCCGGTCCTAGCCTAATCCGAGTAGGGCAAGGATGTTTAGTAGACTAGTATCCTTTTAATCAACGATGTATCCCCCCGCCCCGCCTAACAGTGCTTCTCAAAAATTGCCATCAAAATTTGGTTTCTCGGGCCGGCTCCGGCTACTACCCCGGACTGCATATAGGAATAATTATTTATAACACGATAAAGATCACAAGGTCTTGGCTACTTCAACAACTTTTTTTACGAGATACTGAAGACATGCACCGCCATTTAGATGTTACGAGTGTTTGGCTCGGCAAATACGATACTTGTTAGAGTTGAGAAAGTTTGGATACCATTGACCTTTAGCCGCGGCCAGGTAATTACGACAACATTGTCAACCCGTGTTGGACTGTTTTAATTAAAAATATACCTAGCTGTTGCTACTTTGGTATCTCCAAAGCTAGATTAAATAGATAGTGGCACCTAGATGGTAGCGTAGATACTGTATCAGTGAAAAGCTGAGAAATAATTAGGGTTACACCCATTTACATAACTTTGTTTCAGTAGATTACCACTAAAGAGATGTAAATAAGAAACCGTTCTATATAACGGCTAGATACATCCCACCTAAACAGATTTTCCGATTGTTTGTATAATGATTTCTTGCCAGAAAGGAAGCAACCTGTGTGTTACTTATAATTTAATTAAGAACTTATACAAAAGTAAGCACTGGGCTACTTATTTAGAATACCTTATTTAATGGAAAGAAGGAATTTAAAATGTTGTAATAAAAAAATACCCAATAGTTCAGTATTTAAATTTTTCCCTTTTTTTGGCATAAATGAATATGGCCATTGGGCATTCTCAATAAAAAGTGTACGCTGTACTTTTTTTCAAATGAGGATTTTTTTGAGGTTTTCTTACTCAGAATCAAAAGCTCTATTGATTTTGGTGATAAAAAAATGTCCCAAATTTTTTAGCCGGTTTGTGACTTTTTTTATACAGTTTATACAGGGTTATTTTTAATTCACTGACATCCTCTTAACCATGAATTCCTATCACTCAAACAAATGTTTTTTGTTTTACGACTTTTTAAAATTAAGCACTTTTTTTCCCACACAAATACACAGAGTATCGTAAAAATAAGAGGAAATCTCAAATTTTCAAAACGTTATTTCACCAAAAATATTAAGTTATGACAAAAGCCGTAGAACAAAAAACATTTGTATAAGTGGTGGGAGTTTAGGGTTAAAAGGATGCTAGTGAATTACAAATAACCCTGTATGGTCGTCAATAAAAAAATTATGGAAAATTAGGAATATTTTTTACGAAAAGGGTACACTTTTTTTTTGAAAATCCCCATATACATAGAGTGGTAAAGCGAGTCACACACAGAACTAAAAAGTCGAAAATCATTTAGTTCTGATAAGAAAATAGACCATGTAAGAAATCTTTGCATTTTTAACATGGTCTCGATTTTTTTTCAATAAAAGCACGTTTCACTTTATTTCTCTTCACGTCAAAATGTAAAAAATAATGTGAAAAGGCATTTCTACGCAAGAATGACTTGTTGTTTGCTTAAGTAGTAGGTACGTAATTTTTATATTTATTTTATTATACACAGAAGTTCCCAATCCGCACTGGGCCCGCGTGGGAATTACGGCCCAAACCCTCTTATTCTGAGAGGAAGCCTGTGCCCTGTAGTGGGACGTATATAGACTGGGATGATGATTATGATTATGACGATCAAAGTGTGCCTCTGCGCAACCACCTGTATTTATCTGCAGATAAAATCTTCACATCTGTCGATATTATGTCGATGCTCACATATACCTTACGCAGGGGGGTTTCACTCCGCAGTTTAGGTATGTTCGGCCGGCGCGCCTCCCGGGGAATTTCTAAACTAAGATTGTAATTTAATCGCCATTGCAAGCATTTTTTTTCTTTAAGTACCTATAAGATAACGCTAACAGTATCTTCTTTCAAATGAAAAAAAAATATTACATCTGAAAAACAATCGACATACAATACTAGTTCTAGAAGACCGCAAATTAGATTAGTTACCCAATTCGCCGATAGATGGCGCTGTACCGCCGACGTTAGGACCAAAACAACCAACCACATTAAAGCTGCGTATCCACCGGAGCTGTGCGAGGATGCGTTGCGAGGGATGTTTCTGTCATGAACCAATAGAAAAACTTCATTTAAAAGGTCCTAAGTGAATGAAGTGTTTCTATTGGTTCATGACCGACACATCCCTCGCAACGCATCCTCGCACATCTCTGGTGGAAACGCAGCCTAATGGTGGCACTTCACTTGGCGTTGCGTATTCGCGTTGCGCTATTGCCATCTGCGTCTTTCACGCTAGAATCGGCATAGTGCTCCTCTCTCGCACACGCAACTATTTCGTCAAATACGCCAAGTGAAGTGCCAGCATAATAAAGTATGCAATAGTAGATTGTTCAACAAGGGACTAAAACAAGCCATAATGACACAAGATATTTAGCCACCCGAGCAGAGCGAGGGTGGTTATAATTCGCGTGTCATTATGGCCGTTTAGTCTCGCGTTAAACACTACTTTTCACTTTGAATGCGAGGAAAAAAACGATGTTTTAGGTATACTAATCTACAATATTACTTTTATAAAACGTACGCTCAATACGAGCAATGCACATCTGTTCAGAATTCATATAGTAATTTAAATTTGTTCCGCGGTTTTTTTTTTGTTGAGTGACGCTTTAAATGTTTGCATATTTAGCCAACAGATTCAAACTTGAAAATTATTTCATAGCTAATTGGACTAAGTATGCATAATAAAATGAATTCATCTTTAATATAATTAAATAGATTAATATTCGTAATTATTCATGGTGTTTCACGAAATTATTATTTTTTAAAATATTTTTATACAGTTGTCATTTTGAGGTTAGGTATTTCCACGCACTAAAGGCTTCCACAGACCGAAGGCAGGGCGCTACGGAGCGCTACGGAGCGGGCACTACGGAGCGCTTTGGAGCGTCCGCCGCGCTGCGGTCTGTGGAAAGCTTTAAAATTGTCTATGCCCAGTCACTGAAAATGGCAATAATTCTCCATCTACAAACACCGTGATTGGCAGTTTAAGGGTTTCCAAAGTAAATTAAAAAAAAAATTACTTTAATCCCTAGAGATCAAAAAAGAGCTTTAGTCCCGATATGCAGAGACTAAAGTAACATTTTAAGAGCATGAGAAGTGAAAAGATTTTTTCGTACCTGCTACGGAAACCTATCTTGGGCGTGTCCGACACGCTCTTGGCCGGTTTTTATTTATACCTATAGATTACATATTATACCGTGTACCTAGATATGGATCATAATATCTACCTACTTGTCCACTATACCATCCTGCTTGACCTTGAGCTGGATAGGTAATCCGAGAGCAGCAAACGCAGCAATGGATTTGCGATTTTTTTTAAAGAACTTGTATGAAATTTTCTCAATCGGTTAATTCCTCTATGTTTCGAGGCACGTAAGCAGTTCAGTTCTAAATTCACTCTTTTACACAAAAATAGGCTCTATCCGACACCACCAATCAATTGAAAAACTTTTTATAAGATGTCAAAATGCGATTCCCTCATAGATTTTGTATGGTACTCTTGACTATTTATTTAGGTTTAAAAAAATTGTCTCCATTCCGGCTAAAATTTAATGACTTTGGTTGAGTGGTGTGGTTAGAATTCGTATTAGTAGATTGTTCAACAAGGGACTAAAACAAGCCATAATGACACGAGATATTTAGCCACCCGAGCGATAGCGAGGGAGGCTATAATTCGAGTTGTCATTATGGTAGTTTAGTCCCGCGTTAAACACTCTACTTTTCACTTTGAATGCGACGAAAAAAACGACGTACAAAATTACTTTTTTACAACGTATGCTCAATACGAGCAATGGACATCTGTTTAAAATTCAAATAGCAAAAAAAATACCCCTGTCTTTTCTTTTCTTTTATATTTTTTTGTAAAGTGACGCTTTAAATGCTTGCATAATTAGCCAACAGATTCAAACTTAAAGACTATGTTAAAACTAATTGGACTATGCATGTAAGAATGATAATTGTTCATTCATTAGAATCGGCAAATAAATTAACCTAATTGATCTAAGTTCACACACAAAATATATTGTTAACTGAAACACTTACCCGTGAATAAAGAAACGACTTTCTAAGTTTATTTTCTATATGCCAATTCTTTGTTAAATTATATCTAATTATACTTTCTATTTACTATTAAATGCAACTGACATCGCATTATTTTGAAGTCACGCCATATTAACATTCAAACGTAACTGCTCTATCTACCGTACACTCCAGCTTATTCAATGTGTTTCACGAAATTTTTATTTTTTAATTATTTTTTATACAGTTGTCATTTTGAGGCTATTTCCACGCCCTAAAGGCTTCCACAGACCGAAGCGCAGGGCGCTACAGTGCGTCCGCAGCGCGCTTCGGTCTGTGGAAAGCTTTAAAATTGTCTATGCCCAGTTACTGAAAATGGCGATAATCCTCCATTCACAAACACCGTGATTGGCAGTTTAGGGGTTTCCATAGTCAATTAAAAAAATTTTACTTTAATCCCTTGAGATCAAAAAAGAGCTTTAGTCCCGATATGCAGAGACTAAAGTAACATTTTAAGAGCATGAGAAGTGAAAACATACTTATGCGGGTCCGTAGCAGAACTTCTAAAATTAAAATTCCTAAGGACGAAATTCCCAAAGACTAAACTTCGAAAATTATAATTTCTAATGTACGAAATTCCTAAACATGTACCTATATGCTAAGATCTTACTGTTACAATTTCTAAAGTACCTACGATACTGCTAGTGCATTAAAAATTCTAACGATATTTTTCCTACGTCCAGTTGACCTAAGTTTAAAATGTATAAAGTGTAAAGTGCAAAATTTCGGGCTCAGGATAACTTCGTCCACAGACCCATTTCGTCGCCTTCTCAAATCGTCCACAGAGTCATGTCGTCAGCCTACAATTCCTAAATCGTCGCCTTCCCAGCTCGTCCACTTTCTGATATCGTCAATATCCCATTTTGTCTACATTTCCTATTTCGACCACAGTGCCAACTAGTCCACTTTCTTTTATCGACCACAGTACCTACTACTTACTTGGTCACCAGTGCCAACTCGTCCACTTTCTTTTATCGACCACAGTACCTACTACTTATTTGGTCACCAGTGCCAACTCGTCCACTTTCTTTTATCGACCACAGTACCTACTACTTACTTGGTCACCAGTGCCAACTCGTCCACTTTCTTTTATCGACCACAGTACCTACTACTTACTTGGTCACCAGTGCCAACTCGTTCACTTTCTTTTATCGACCACAGTACCTACTACTTACTTGGTCACCAGTGCCAACTCGTCCACTTTCTTTTATCGACCACAGTACCTACTACTTACTTGGTCACCAGTGCCAACTCGTCCACTTTCTTTTATCGACCACAGTACCTACTACTTACTTGGTCACCAGTGCCAACTCGTTCACTTTCTTTTATCGACCACAGTACCTACTACTTACTTGGTCACCAGTGCCAGCTCGTCCACTTTCTTTTATCGACCAGTGTTGCTTGGTATAAATAGGGATGAATTAATAATTACTTTGCTCACCCGCGACCTTCAGAACTAAAGTCACGGACATAGCTCGAAGAATCGCTAGACTTAAGTGGCAGTGGGCAGGGCATATCGCCCGTAGAACTAACGGCCGATGGGGCCGAAAGGTTCTCGAGTGGCGTCCGCGGACCGGAAGACGTAGTGTAGGTAAGCCTCCAACAAGATGGAGCGACGACCTGGTGAAGGTGGCGGGAACGCATTGGATGCGGATGGCGCAGGGCCGATCTATCTGTTTGGCGAGCCTTGGGGGAGGCCTATGTTCAGCAGTGGACGTCTTTCAACTGAAATAATGATGATGATGACCTTCAGTCTAACATTTAGCATTGTGACCGATTGTGATACTCCGAAGATGAGCTCTGGTTGAGTTCCAAACGCGTCAGTACAGTGTGGAGGTGGAGGAACTGCATGAACACACATTTCTTGCATAAACGTAACTAACATAAGGTTGCGGGTGAGCAAATTAGGTAATTGTTTCAGTAAATTGATATGAACCTCCGCAAAGTAACGCCTGATTCAATAAATTATAAATAGGAATGTTGACGAGTTAGCACTGTAGTCGAAATAAGACTGTTGACGAGTTAGCACTGTAGTCGAAATAAGACTGTTGACGAGTTAGCACTGTAGTCGAAATAAGACTGTTGACGAGTTAGCACTGTAGTCAAAATAAGACTGTTGACGAGTTAGCACAGGCCCTATACTACGAAGCGCGAAATTCGAACTTCGTTTCATGCCGTTCCGCTCATGCTAATGGTATTTATTACGAGAGTGAGAGGGACCGCACGATCCGAACTTCGAACTTCGAATTTCGTAGTAACCCCCCTGTAGTCGAAATAAGACTGTTGACGAGTTAGCACTGTGGTCCAAATAGAAAATGTTGACGAGTTGGTACTGTGGCCCAAGTAGGAATGCGGACAAGACAGGAAAGTGAAGATATAGGAATGTTGGCGAAACAGAACAGTAGACCATATGACAATGAGGACGATTTAAGAAGGTGGCGGAATAGGACTTTGGACGAAGTCGCCTTGAGCCAAATTTCGAACGACATTTGCCCTACGTTCAGCTGAAAATATAAACCACAGTAGCTGGGAGAACTTAGAACACCAAATAATTATCTTCGGTGCTGTTACAAAAAAAAACTTAACATCGAAGGTTAAGGTGCGAGCTACGCTACGCTTCAATCCCCACCTCCATAGCCTTCTCAACCAAACCAATCCGAGTCGTTTCAGCCCCGATCCCCAAAATGTCTTGCTCGCTCGCTGGCAGTGCAACACCGGTTGTTATTAGGTTTTTTGTACATACGTACCCTATTTTGAGCACTAGAAATATTGAGTTTCAAAATATTATCATTAGGCATTTGTACAAAGGAATATTGATTTTCGAAAATGAGGTCATTCGATTAAAAGTGCATTAGGACATGCATCTTTAGGAATTTTGTGCATTAGATACTGCGATTTTCGAAGTTTTATCTTTAGGAATTTAGTGTTTAAGATGTTTGATTTTAGAATTTCTGCTAAGGGTCATGCTATAGATACGCGCTTTATACCGAGAGAAAACCTAGCGTATCAGGGGCACTGAAAAATATAGGTACTAAAAAAATTGGACCTACACTTAACTCTAACACTACCTATATTTCAGCACTTTTTTCACTCCAATAATGTCTACAGACGTCATTTCGTCCATTTTATCTCCGTAACTCACGCACGTGTAGAAATATCAAGGGAACCTCTTTTGTTCATGCGAGTGCGCAAATAAAGGCGAAGTACTACCATAAGCTGTCATGAAATCGGCAGCAATTTCGTCATAATTTCACGATACTTACCAATCAATACAACATACATATACATACATAACATAATAAAGCATTCACTGTCGCGAACCTCTATAAGTTGGAAAATATACATAATTGTCACTCGGGAGTTCTAGTCTACCCTTTTAAATATCAAATACTAGCCAATTCTGGAAGAAAACAACCACGTCCGAAAAAGGTCAAATCCATACTGTGTGTCGGCTGACCAACTTCAGATTTCTTCAAGTGCCGCAAACGCACATGTGCGCTCAAATGGTTGCAAAATTCTGGCAGCGGCACTTTGAGAGTCTCGCTCGGATACTTACGCATATACAGGGTTTTTGTAATTCACTGACATCCTCTTAACCCTGAATTCCTATCACTTAAACAAATGTTTTTTGATATACGACTTTTTAAAATGGAGTACTTTTTCCATACAAATAAATAATAATAAATAAATACTTCTAACACAACTTCGTACTCTATGAAATTCGAGAGCGGGGCCACGCGCCGCGGTCGTGGCGAGCAATGAATGAATGACTTACACGGCACAGAGTATCGTAAAAGTAAGAGTTAGTCTCAAATTTTCAAAAAGTTCTTACACCATATATATTAAGTTATGACAAAAGCCGTAAAACAAAAAACATTTGTTTAAATGGTAGGAGTTTAGGGTAAAAGGATGCTAGTGAATTACAAATAACCCTGTATGCGTTGAAGGTACTGAATGCGTAAAAATAGTAGTATACGGTCAAGGACTTTAATTCATGAGCCACCTTGAAACCATTTCACAGTAAACGTCATAGTGAAATCGCATTAATTAACAAGGAAAATCGTAATGACTTTTCCTTTGAAAAGGTTCCATGGTGGCTCATGAATTAAAGTCATTGACTGTACGTAGTGCGTAGTTAAAGAGTAAAAATCAACATTGTTAATTTTAATTTATGTATTGAGTGTAGTAAGTACAACCAACTGTGCATTTAGTAATGAAAATAATAAATAACTAATGTCTAAATAACACATCACGAATTTTCTGTGGCACCACGCCTTGCCAATGAACTAGAATCCAGACTATTTCTAAATGTTTGCGAGCGTTATGGTGCGTCATTTATAATAATTAGTTTCTTGAAAAGAAGTAGGTACCAAAGGGAAAATAAACTTCATGCTAGATATACCAATAATACCGTAACAAATCAATTCACACAAACGATTCCTACGCGTGACGAAATGGAGTCATTAACGTGTTCTTGTTGTGCGCATAAAGTATGCTGGTATAGTTTATATGGCATTGATATGTAAGTATTCATCGGAACGATTTCTGGAATCGCGGGGCGGCCGTAATGGATGGTGCAGGCGGCAGCTCTTCGTCCAGCCCTAGGGTCACGACGCGTAGCGACACCGTGGACCGCCGGGCTGCGCAAAACATTCAAATCTTAGTAATATGAATAGTACATACATTACTGAAGAGACCAGTAAGTAAGCAATACTGGACAAATACGATTTGAAATCCGCGCCTATGGCTCGGATTTCTAAGTACGAGTCCAGTATTTCACTTATTGGTCGAAGCTTGTATAGTGCTTTTCTCAAAAATAAAACAAAAATGTACAAAGAAAAATTAAAGTAAGTAGGTCTACATGACAATGAAATTTTTCAAAATTTTAAAATTTTCCCACTCTTTTTATTTTACCTCGTTGCTCGAACACCACTGCACTTGTCTTTTATAGGGTTCCGTACCCAAAGGGTAATACTGAGACTTCGCTGTCCGTCCGTCTGTCACCAGGCTGTATCTCACGTACCGAGATAGCTATAAGTAGTTGAAATTTTCACAGATGATGTATTTCGGTTGCCGCTATAACAACAAATCCAAAAAAAAATAGAGTTAAATAAATATTTAAGGGGGCTCCCATACAACAAAGCTGATTTTTTTTCTCGTTTTTGTTCGATATTGATAACGGCAACTGGTAGACGCTTGAAATATTCACAGAATATTTAGTTATTAGAAATATGCCATAGTAAATTCGCTCCTGGCTGAATATGAAATATTCTTATGTACGTTTATTTGTCTTATTGTTAGATATATCTGTACCGAAAATTAGGCCTTAAATGATAACGGAATGCGAAAAAATAAAAAAAAAACGGTTTTTCGGACCTGTCAATACGAAACGCAAGTTTTTGAATTTCGAACACGGTAATAAATAGACTTCTACAACTATTCACAAAAGATAAAGAAGTTATGAATTTGATGCTTACATTATTTGTCAGGGTCTACTTTAAAATATCAGAAAAAAAGTGGAGACAAAAAACGTTGTTGAATTCGAAATGCGAGTGGACTGAGAATCATCACAACTATTCAAATATTTCATTCGAGCGGTAGTTTTGCAGCAATACACAGAATTACATAATTTTGAAAAAGTATTTTCACAGGTGCGATTTCGTAAATCGTCCTCCTGGTAGGTATGTGTTTTGTTAGTAAAATAAAATGTACGACCCAACAATACCTAAGTACCTACAGGCCTGATGATAGCCTAATAGATACCTACATACTCGTAAAATCAAGATACTTAGTCGAATTATACCTATAGCACAACATGAATTTGAAAATTTTATGTTCTATCTAGATACCTATAATGTAATAAAAATAATAAAGTGACTAATTACCTTGTTCAGGAATCTCGTCGATCAGCTGTAATTAAAACAAAGCGTTGTGACAATTTCTTATTAATCATCAGCGCAAAGACTTGCTTGCATACGCATAAAAAGCTTATATATTTTTACGCGCACTTATATATTTTTCATGTAATGATATCTTGATAGCGCGTAGTTATACCTATCTTTATGAAATAAAATAATCGAGCTTTATTTTCATGATTGTTCGTGCAGAAAAACATAGTAAGGAAACCGGCACCCTTTTACTCCGCCAGCCCAAGCCCTACATTCTGAGAGAAGGCCGGAACCCTTCAGTGAGACGAAAAGATACTGGTTTATTATAAACTAGCTGATGCCCGCGGCTTCGCCCCAGTTATATTTTTTCTAAAAAAATTTTCATAAGAACCTTCTCCTGACCGGAACAAACGCAAAAAAAGAATTATCCAATTCGGCGCAGTCGCTCGGAAGTTATGCGCGTACAGTCGGCCAAAAATATGGTCTACCCCCCTACGGTCGAAGTTCATTTGCACGTCATAATACAACGAGGTCGATTTTCCCTTGCAATAACATGATGACAGTGACTTAGGGACATTTAGATGTCACAGAAACTTTTGTCAAAAATGGTAGACCACTTTCTTGGTCGACCGTACCTACATACATTTCGTTGATTCATTTTTATTTATATAGAAGATTTCAAGTGCAGCAAGGACGCAGGTTTTAAGTTAGTAAGTACTTTTCAAATTGATAAATCGTAATTATTGATCGGCTATTGTCAGATCAATTTCATATAAAATCAGTTTCGCAGTTTTATCAGTGTTATCTTATCTATCACGGTTTATTGTTTTTTTCATTTATCCCCGATTTTTCCACAGGATAGAAAAATTCATTTCAATGACTCACAACGGTAGACATCGGTAACTCGTGGCAATTAGGTGGCACTATGAGACACGGTTTTCAAGTGTCTTTTCAGATAAGATAAAATAAGTCTTTAAAATTGAAAGGTTACATTTATTACAAAAGACTGCATCCAAAAGGTAAACTTGTTTATCAAAAGCTAAAAATAGCATTATCAAAAAATCCAATATATCTTACAATAATATTTTTTAATAGCTTATTACAAAATAAAGAAGTTGAAATCAAAGCGATCACCAACAAAAATTCGCAAGAATTGTTTTTTTTTAACCATCGCATCAGTCGAAATCGAAGTATCATTTTCTTACACCAAGTGGTTTTTCTCAAATAAAAGACGTAGGATAGCTCCTAAAAATGTTGAACAAATATTTTTTGTCTATCACGAAAGTCAAATATTAAAAGGTTGAAAAGATTTTGTCTAATTGGTTCCTTTTGCTCGACTCGTACAGAGAAACATAGTCACTTCACTAGTCTGTCAGAAACGTCAAATGCTACCTAAATGCCACGAGTTACCGATGCGAGTCACAATCTGTACGTTCGGAAGGACTCGTTATTTTATTGCAAGACTAAAATGACATGCCATGTTCTGTTTTGACCATTTTATAACAAACACCCGGAGTAGGACAGTAATAGAAACGTACTGATTGCTCTTGGACTTTCATGGCGAGCGACTTTCGGAAGATTGAAAGCCGCTTAGTGTAACCGCTAGCCACGCTTACACCGCTCTTCGTGGACTCCTCCGAAGTAGAAAATATGGACTCTGGAAAACAGAGTTACAGGGTTAACCACAAACAAGTTGCTTCAAACAGGCTTTGGTAAATCGAGACGTTTAAAAAAAATGTACACAATTAAATCATCACAACATCAACATTTAATTAATTCAAAATTTAATTTATTCCTTTGTGTAACAAAAGTTACCCATTTAGATTGTATGACTAACTTTCGTTACACAAACGACGCAATCGTGATTTTATCACTCGACTGCGAAGGCGGTTATGTTTTTCGATCGTATGTATTTATGTATGTATATGTATCATTCTTTGGCACGCCCTGCAGCCTAAACGGCTCAATGGATTTTGAAGTGTAAGGTGTCATTAATTAGATTCGTCTCAGTTCCGAGAGTGACGTAGGGTATGTTATGTATTTAACCGGAATTTCCATGGGAACGGGAATTATACAGACTGGTTTTTTCATCTAGTATTATAATTAATTTTAATTAAGCGCTTAATAAAGTACAGTTTTTTTTAATATCTCAAAAATGAGATAACATGATTTAATTTTTGTCGTTTTCTATCTCTTTCACTTGAATTATATTAAAAAGAAACAAAAAATGCTTACCGTCAACTTCAATAGTAGTCTCTTTTGGTTGAGATGTATCCGTATCTGCTATAATCCTGTCAACAAACAATATCAGTACAGAGTTCTTTTAAGAATTACTTATGGCAGATTGCCTGTACGTGTTTGGCTACATAGTTTCTAAATCAACTGTCTGTTTACAT
Source organism: Archips xylosteana (assembly GCA_947563465.1). Classification (NCBI taxonomy): domain Eukaryota; kingdom Metazoa; phylum Arthropoda; class Insecta; order Lepidoptera; family Tortricidae; genus Archips; species Archips xylosteana. Next base: position 18,343,315 of record OX387343.1, read on the forward strand.
ACAATCTTAGTATTTTCGGTATAAGGACAAAAATATGTAAAATGTCTCTGTTTGTATCTTGGATGTATAATAGATAGTTACATACAGGATGTCCCATAAACCGACGATAACCCGTTAAGGGCTGATAGACCTACTAATTATTACCTACCAGAATATCACATTTTAGGTTTAGTAAAAATCTTTTAGTTTTCAAGATATTGACATTTTTGCAAAAACCTCGATTTTTCTCACTCAGTTGAGTTTTCTTCTGCCACAGCCTCAAATGACCGAATTTAGTAAATCTGATTACTGATAAATATTGCAGAAAAGATGCGCTTTTAAACGTGATATTACTTTATTTTAATATTTAGTCAAACTTGGATGAAAACCGGCCACCAAGGGACACAAGGGGCACCGAGGGTTCCATACAAATTTATATGTATCTATGAACATCCAGTCTTAGCAGACCCCTGCTCCTAAGCAAAATGTGCGCAGTGTGGGATCATTGTAGATTGGTTACTGATATAGACAGACAGACAAAAAAATTTATGCTTTTTGCAATTTTTCCTTTATCTGTGCTATAAGGCCTTGCTTTGTACCAAATTTCAAGATTCTGAGTTCACGGGAAGTACCCTGTAGGTTTTGATTCTCTTGCGAGTGTCGAAAATGTGCGTTGGTTACTGATATAGACAGACAGTCAAAAAAAATTATGCTTTTCGCAATTTTTCCTTTATCTGTGCTATAAGACCTAGCTTCGTACCAAATTTCAAGATTCTGAGTTCACGGGAAGTACCCTGTAGGTTTTGATTCCCTTGCGAGTTTCGAAAATATGCGGAAATTTGCGTCATAAACGGCTGTATCTTTTGATTGCGTTGACTTAGATATTTGATTTTTTCACAGCTCCAAGGGACAGTAGACTTGAGTATTTGATATAAATTTCAGCTTGATACCTCCACGCGTTCCTGAGAAAAAGGGTCTTGACAGACAGACGGACGGACGGACACACGGACACACGGACGGACAACAAAGTGATCCTATAAGGGTTCCGTTTTTTCCTTTTGAGGTACGGAACCCTAAAAACGACTTAAGAGACAGTTTTCAGATATTTTACTGTTTCATCCCTCCTAACTAACTATGTAACTATGGTCCTCCATGGTAAAAAAAAAAATAACTATGCTAAAGTGGCACTGGATATTAAAAATATTCCTAGCTAATGTAGATTACAAAATGGTATAACACTTACTTATTTGTTCAATAATTTCAAATTTATTGCTATTTCATTACTGAAGAAGCTAATCAAGTGAGCCGCCATTTAGTCTGAGGACGGCAGAATTATCTTCTATACCTATAAAACAGTACCGTGACTGACTGACTGAATGACTGACTGACTGACTGACTGACAGACAACGCACAGCCTAAACTACTGGCGCTAGAGACTTGAAATTTGGCACACATGTACCTTGAGTATTGTAGAGGTGCACTAAGGAAGGATTTTTCGAAATTCCCACGGGATAGGGAAATATCTAAACATTCTTTGTTTATTTGTTTGTAGCGGAATCTCTGAAACTATTGAGCCGATTTTAAAAATTCTTTCAGAATTAGAAAGCTACACTATCCTTGATTGACATAGGTTACTTTCTATCCGGGAAAATGCAAAATTCCCTCGGGATAGAAATAAATTAACTCAATTTCGGGGCTGATTTTAAAAATTCTTACACATTATGTGATTGACTATCCCCGATTGACAAAGGCTACTTTTTATTCGGGAAAATTCAAAATTCCCACGGGATAGAAATAAGTGAATTGGACGTGGGGGCTGCTTTTTAAAATTATTTCAATAATAAAAAGCTACACTGTCTCTGATTTTCAAAATGTTTTGACAGTTATTTCTATCCCGCGGTATGCTGTACTTTGCACTTTCCCGGGATAAAATGTTTTTAGACCTCCTCCCAGAACGAGAACACTTGGGCCGCAGTTCCCAGTTGGGCCCAGTGCGATTTGTAAAGTGCGGGTGTGTACCACTGAATTTCTTTTCAGGTGTGTGCAGCTTTTCTCGCGATGTTTTCCTTCATTGTAAAGCTCATGGTAAACTTCAAACGTAATTTAGCACACGAATTCGGAATAACTCAAGAGGTCCAAGCCCGGGCTCAAACCCATGACCCTCTGCTTAAGAGACCATAGGTCAAACCACTAGGCCACCGCGGCTTACCGGCTTTAGAATTCACTTATTCAAATTCCGCGGGAATTATTAATTTTTTTTTGAGTTAATCCACGTTATAAACTACCTATGTGCCAAATTTCATGCAAACAACTAACGTTACTATCTTCGCGTACGAAGTCGCGGGCAAAAGCTAGTTGTTTTTATAAGGCTGGTAAAGTTGAATTCAAATTTCGAAAAAAGTTAAAAAAAAAAATCGAATTTTAAAATCGAATTTGCTTTGTTTTTGGTTAGTGTGTCACTGCTTTTAGTAGACTGCGAGTTTTCGTTGCTGGTACGGTCAAGTGCAAAAATAAGTATCGATTAAATCCTCACATCGTTACATACAATATACCTTAATTCGACGACATAAGAGCTACGGGACATATTTATGAGCAAGTTGTGTGCACCCATATTTTTACACTTGACTGTACATGAAAAATTTCTTGTCTTTTGGGTGTTTTTTTAGTAATTTGGATTAGTAATTCTGTACGGAAATAGCAATAAATTTGAAATTATTATTCAATAACAATAAATGCAAAAAATAATTAATTCGGAATATCACAACTCAAAATCTTCATGCGACATTTTTCAAACAATCAGAAAAATCGTAATTTCTCGAAAACAGTGCGACTTTTACTGAGGTTTGTAAGATCGAGTCTCCTCACTAGTTATTATTAATAGACCGCGATGAGACTGGGACTCGAATTGGCAATTATTTTGATATACATAATTACGTCGAAATGTATGTACAGTTGTGGCCATATAATTAAGAACGATTATTTATTGAGATGATTTTTTCAAAGTAACAAGTATAACTAATTGCCCGTATTTTTTTTATTTCTCTCGGCATTGCAAAACTTTTCCGTACTACCGGTACATTCATTTATGCAACATTGTTGGCTAAAAAATTAATAGAGAAACTTTATACATTCGATCTGAACCTAGTATTAGTACTTACTGGCTGGTCACGTAATTAAGAACGCTGAATAGTTTATTATTTTTTCAAATTTAAATAGAGAACACTGTGTGGCTCTGTGGTTGTAGATTATTATTCGTATAATTTTGGCGCCATTTCGTGCTGTTAAAGTCTTAAAAGTGATTACTTCGTATAAAAACAATGGGGAAAAATAATAGTTGTGATAAATCTACAAGAGAAGTAATAATAAAACTTCGCGAGAAGAATTGGTCGTATAAAAAGATAGCCGACCATCTGCAATGTTCAAAAACAATGGTTTTCCATGCCGTAAAGCATTTTTCCACGTATCAAACTACTTCAAACGTTCTGCGTGGACCTAGACAGAGAAAGTCATCTCGTCGAGATGATCGAAATATCGTTCGTTTGGCAAAACAAAATCCTTTTAAAGGGTCTAATGAGTTGAGAAAAGAATATTTTGGCGAAAACAACCCTTCAGCAATCTCTGCACGCACTATTCGAAGGCGTTTGGTAGAAAATAAGTTGAACGGAAGGATAGCAAGGAAGGTGCCTATGTTGAAACGATGTCATAGGCAAGCCCGACTTGCATTTGCAAGAAGGTATGAAAACTGGACAGTCAGACAGTGGAAAAACGTTCTTTTTTCTGACGAGACAAAAATAAATAGGGTATGTTCTGATGGAAAACGATATGTACGACGCCCTCCGAATAAAGCATTCGACCCAAAGTACACAAAAGTGACATTAAAGCATGGCGGGGGAAATGTGAAAATTTGGGGGTGCTTTTCTGGACATGGCGTTGGACCTGTTAGGCTGATAGAAGGAAACATGGATCAATTCCAATACAAAAATATACTGCAAGAAACAATGTTACCATATGCCGAAGACGTGCTTCCGGTTATTTGGACATTCCAGCACGACAATGATCCAAAGCATACTGCACGCACCGTTAAGGAATTCCTCACATCACAATCAGTTTCAGTCTTAGATTGGCCAGCCAACAGCCCAGATCTTAACCCAATAGATCATCTTTGGTGCGAAGTCAAGAAAAAGGTTTCAAATCGACAGTGTGGCAATTTGAGAGAGCTGTACGACGTTTTCTTAGAAGAATGGAACTCTATTTCTCTTGCGAAATGTCAAAAATTGATAGATTCAATGCCTCGCCGGTGTAAAGCCATAATTAAAAGCCGTGGACATGCTACTAACTATTAATTTTAGTTCAAATGTATTAAATTGCTTTTTTTTCTATACCAACTTCACATTAATATGATTTATTTAATCTAAGTTTCATATAAAACAACTCTCGAGCAGTTTAATAAATCGTTCTTAATTATTTGTCCAGCTTCATTACTATTTGAATTTATTAGTATAGAGAACAAATAAAATTTGTAAAAAAAAATGTTAGCAATTATACACTATTATTATTAATCCTGTTTGCTCTATCCATGTGGCTATTTTATAACATAACTTGTTACTTCTAAGAAGGAACACAACTAGACATATGACATGATTTAGATAAAAAAACGTCGGAAACTTCAAATCGTTCTTAATTGTATGACCACCACTGTATATGAAATGACATACCCATTCCATTCTAATCGCGGTCTAATTCTACTGGTTGTTAAATAGCAAGTTACCGTTGCACGAAGGTAAGCAGTCTGCGCTGGTGTCTCGTGAGATGGCGCTGCAGGTCGGTGGAAGAGACGAGCGCGGCGAAGCGGGCGAACACGCGAGAGGAGCCCGCGCACGCGTCTGCTAACGCGTGCATCGCCGCCGCGGCCGCCTCCGAGTAGTCGCGCACCCACAGCGCCAACTGACACAACCCAACAAGGAACACAATCTCAGATTTCGCAGTTTATAAGAGTGATAGGCTTAAAACGCTCTTATTTTTGTTTTAAGCGTCCCGGACCGCTCTCATCGCAGCGATCAGTTGCAAATTAAACATAGCATCTACAATGTTGCGCTAGATCACCGAAGAGCCATGTCACACTGGCGATTTGCGGATGTATTAGAAGCGGAACGCAGCGGTGTTCGCCGCGATTACGTAATGTGTTCGCCGCGAGCGCGCAGCGAATTCGTTGCGGCTGGGACGCTATGATGTACAAAAACTGAAGTGGGTAAAATATATGTTAGCTGAGGTACGCGAGTGTACATCATGGCGTCCCAGTCCTATAGACGCGACGAACTCGCTGCGCGTTTGCGGCGAGTACGTTGCGCGCTCGCGGCGAACACGCCGCGCGTTCGCTCCGCTTCTAATACGTTCGCAAATCGCCAGTGTGATAATAGCCGCCTTTATACAGTCGCTCTATCGCGCATTCTCAAGAGCGTACAGGATTGCGTGCCGGAAAGCCTGTGCGCGCAATCGGGCGCGATTATGTTTTGTTAGTTTTTTTTAACTTAACGTTAATTCGCGCGCGATTACAAGTATACGTTTTGAGAATGTAAAGAGCGAACGTGTAAAGGCTAATCGTGCGCGATAGACCGCGTGGAACTGGCGCGTGTCGGCGCGTGTGCAATTTACACAGTTTTACGCGTGGTCTATCCCTTCCCCTTCCGACAACTTTACACGCGCATTCTTCCGCACACTATTGCTGTTGCACGCGTGATAGAGTGACAGTATAAAGGCGGCTAATGGCTCTAACAACTGCTTTGTCAGAACTTTTCAAGGGAAGTTCATTACAGTGTCATGAGAACTTTGTTAGGACCACAGAAATATATCGAGATAGAAGGAAAGAGTTTACGTACGTCGACTGGCCAAATGGAGTTTATAAGCCCCAATGCTCGCCGCGAACTTCAGTCTGCTCTCGACCGCGGCCTGCGTGCGACGTCAGGTTTTAAAAATAAAATGACTCGTTGTTCAGTAATTAGCAGTTCAAATACTACAGATAAAGTTGGAGCTGTTAGTCGAGGTATTTCCTTTCATTGGTAACTACTATTTGTCCTAAAATATCTGTTATTAATTAAAAAACGATTTATTTTATTATTTTCATCAGAACAGTAGCGGGCGATAGTGTGTCCACGCTAGCTTTCCATTGCGGCTTTAATTTGACGAGCCAGACATGGCGTGCGTTCAAAACCAGCAATGTAAAAATAAGCTATTCAAACTATCGAGTCGCGTCCAAGGTCAATTTATCATTTTTTCTGTCAAAAGTAAGAATAGTGATGTACAAGTACACTATCGCAGTTCTTACTCGATTAAAATCGATTTTGAAAGCAGAGGAAATGATAATTACGTTTTTATATTATTATGTAGCTATATAATGTACGTAGTGCAAAGCAAATATTATTAACAAACAGGTTATGGTTACTTCTATATTGCAATTTTATTTTAGTTTTCCGAATGATCCTCATATTAAAAATAAATGGATTGAATTGTTCTATACATATCCACGAAGACACCTTTACTGGCTTTAGTACCGACGAGTAATCAGTACAGCTTATCCGACTATTGATGTAGTGATGATGTCATATGATGAAAAGGAACACATTTACATAAGGCTAAATATTATTTTAAAAAATGTGCGTGTGTGTGTGTGTGTGTGTGTGTAGTACTTACACGATTATAGGTACGATTATAATAACGAGCTATGGAGAGGACTGTGCTCAGAGTTTCTCTACGGGATCGAATCAGAAGCGAGGAGATCCGTAGAAGAACCGGGGTCACCGACGTAGCCAAACGGATTAGCTCGTTGAAATGGCAATGGACAGGCCATATAGCATGCAGAACATATGGTCGTTAGAGCCCAAAAGTTCTCGAATGGAGACCACAGACTGGCTAGCCCAGCGTGGGACGTCCACCAACGAGATGGACGGACGATTTGGTGAAGGCCGCAGGTTCAGGGAGGATGCAAGTCACTTTCAACCGTAATGATTGGGCGTCAATGAGGGAGGTCTATGTCCAGCAGTGGACGTCCTACGGCTGAAATGATGATGATGATGATGAATAACTGCAGCGGCTATAGTAGGTACTGACAAATGTAAAGCAATTTATTGGTTAGGTAGGTACCTACCTACATTTATATTTTTCGATTTGAAATTCTGACCTTTCTCATTTCCTCTGTCGAAAATAATTATCATTTCCTCTGTGCATAAGAATCGGTTCCCTAATCGATCTGTGAATCGATGCTTTTGGATTGATTTCGCGCGGCTTATGTTTCCCATCACTAAATTACACTCGTGACGTCAAAGTACCTACGCAAGATGTTACAGGCTCGGTCTCGCTACAAATTGCCGAGCATTTTCCTTCTATCTCGATATATTTCTGTGGTTAGGACAAGTCCTACTGCTCTACTTCTTTCCTTCTTATTTCAGATACGTATTTCAGCGAATGCCATTGCCCTCCGCTTACTTGGTAAAGACGGGCTCTCTTGCTGAAGCAGAGGCGTTGAAGTCTCACCTGAAATATGCGCCAGTCGTCGATGCCTTCAACGAGTTTTTTCGCGCGCTTTGCGTTGTGCTTGACAACATCTTGCGCATTCTGCAAACGGCCTTCCTGCCTAGATAACCTCTCTCGGAGGCTCTCCAGATCGTTTTCAGTCTCGGATCTATAAAACCAACAGCATAGCTGAGTCATACATTCAAATGCACATTATAGGCTTTGAATAATCCATCACATTCTATGAATACTCGGATGGCTTTACTTGTACATATTGTGAAGATGTGGCTATAACAGGAAAACATTTCAACTTACAAAATTAGATAACAAATACATAATGTCACTATTAAATTATAACACCTTTGGGACTTTTGTAAAGCAATAATAAAACGGTACATAAATCAGACTTACTGTCTATTCGTGAGCTGCTTGTACTTGTCGTTAAGAATCGTAAGCCTTGAAGTGGAGTCTGATACATTTTGCTCTAAAGTCGCAGTGGTTGCCATTATTTGTTTCAGCTCGTCGCGCATCTCGTAATACTGCTTCGTAAGCTCGTTGAGTTGCTCAATCTCAGGCGCTGCGTAAATGAGACGTGATATAAATACTAAATAACCAATTGATTGCTGACCCCACTACCTTTTCACAGTAAATGTCATATTGACGTCCCATAGGCTAATTGACACCATTGAACAATAATATCAAGACGCAGCGGTGGGGCTTTGCCTGCCACGCGCGCTAGCGTGTGCGTGGCAAGCACTTCGAAACAGACCACGCGTGTATCAGTGACGTCATTTCGTGCGCAGCGTGCTCGTGCACTACTGTGGAAGTACATACAAAGCGTTTTTGTACCCACGTGTGTAGCTTGACCGTGCACAGCACTGGGGTTCCGGCTTGAGGCTCTAAAAGTGGGCTTACTGTCGTCGGCTAGCGGCGAGATGTGATGCATGAAGTGGCGATGCGCGGCGTGCACGACGCGCAGCGTGGCCTCGAGCGCGGAGATGTCGCGCTCGCGCCGCCCGATGTCCGCGTCCAGCGCCGCGCCGCGCTCGCGCAGCTCCGCGCGCTCTGCTGCGAACTATTATAAGAGTGGGCTTACTGTCGTCGGCGAGCGGCGAGATCAGGCAGCAGAAAGTTCAAAAAATATTTCGGAGGAGGGTCAGAATTGCAGCAAAAATGCATTTCGATATGAAACTGTTAACTAATCAAGTAATCATATAAATAAATTAAAAATTTTAAAAACCCCCAACGCAATGAAGTCGAAGATCTCTTCCGCAGCATACTAAAGACCTGATAACTTTGAAACGGCTGGACCAATTTTGATGAAACATGTCTAAGAACCATCGCCAAGAAACCTGCTTTCAAATAAAAAACCGCATCCAAATCGGTCCACCCATTTTAGAGCTATGCGACAGACATACATACCCACACATATAGCGGCCAAACTTATAACACCCCTCTTTTGTGTCGGGGGTTAAAAGTATGAACATTTTTAATTTCAAATCGTCGATAGTCTAGCTGGCTCTTTTACTTATGCTATTGTGTTTTACTTCATACGTCTGGAACGTCAAAATATAATTATCGCGCGCAGGCTACACACATCGCTGCTTTTCTAAAACAACGCTCTAATCCAAAATACTATGTGTGTGTGTGTGTGCGCGTGTGTGTGTGCGTGCGAAAGTTTAGTTTAGTTTATGTCTAGTTTAGAATCTAATTTTAGCACGTTCAACGCAATCGATTTGAGCAATAAAATATAATACCGAACTATAAGATTTGTAAGAATAATCTGAATATTCGCAGCAGATAAAAAGAAATATTAAAAAAGCATGCCGACCGTTGAAACTTGCTTGTAGTAAATATGAGATCTAAAACATATGATAAAAATGAAACATTCTACCAAGAATTAAACAAATCGCGAAAAAGTGCGACTAGTAAATTTGGCGACTAATAAAATAAACTATCAATTAATAACGGCCACTTTAGCCTAGTTGGTAGTGACCCTGCCTACGAAGCAAGAGGTCCTGGGTTCAAATCCCGGTAAGGGCATTTATTTGTGTGATGAGCACAAATATTTGTTCCTGAGTTATGGATGTTTTCTATGTATTTAAGTATTTATTTATCTATATAAGTATGTTTATCGTCGTCTAGTACCCATAGTACAAGCTTTGCTTAGTTTGGGACTAGGTCGATTTGTGTAAGATTGTCCTCCTAATATTTATTTATTTATTTTATTTATTTATAAGTCGATCGTAAAATTAGCGACGGGTGAAAAATGAGACGCGAAAAATTGCTACGTGTAAATTATGCATTCGCGAAATCTAACTAACAAACCTATATTATACCTTTGGGGTCCCAGGGATTTGGACCAATAATATGTATGAGATTCCATATATTGCGATCGTGATATTGAGCGCCCGTGCGTTAGACAATATGGTTTCAAATCTATACTTCATTAAAAAAAACTCGATGGCAACTCAGCAGTACCAATAATAATAATGAAAAGCGATCCCTAAGTAACCTATATAACAAATAATAAACATAGTAATAAACACGCAATTCAAACGTGTGACAGCGTACCTTTATTTTGAAGAAAGTAACAGATAGCTGCTGCCCAGATTCATCTTTTCCCAGAGAGGCAATGAAAATATCGTATCTGTAACAAAATAATACCAAATTTTTATTTATGAGATGACTTTGCATTGCGACTTCGACCAAACTCCCTTAATTGGGAGCCGGCAACAGCGTGAGGTAGATATTCGTCACTAGCTGTAGGCAGCGGCTCCGTCTGCGAAGAATTTGTTTATAGCTATCCCGCGAGAACTGTACAATTTTCTAGGATAAAAAGTATCCTATATGTTAATCCAGGTAATAAACTATCTGTGTGCCAAATTTCATCAGAATCTGTTCAACCGTTACAGCGTAAAAGGGTAACAAACATGCATAGATCCATCCATACAAACTTTCGCTTTTATAATAATATAATAGTAAGATTCCGTTCGTAACACTAATTTTATTTACTTGACATTGTAATTTTTTTTAGCCTATATACGTCCCACTGCAGGGGACAGGTTTCCTCTCAGAATGAAAGGGCGAGCCGTAGTTACCACGCGAGCACAGTGCTCATGGTAAATTTCAATTATAATTTCGCACATGAACTCCGAAAAACTTAGAGTTGCGAGCACGGATTCGAACCCACAGCCCTCTATTTGAGAGGCAATAGGTCAAACCACTAGGCCACTACGGCATCTTATTCTATAAATATTTGCGAAATTGGAATAACCACTTTAGATAGATACTTTGGGGGTAGTCGCAATAGAGAGATCTCTCTCCAGGCAGATGTTATATGCCTGGGGACCGAAGTCCGAAGGAAGAGAGTTGGAAGCTGTATTTATGCAGCCGAGTTGAGAAACTTCGATAGCGCGTTGTAGAACTTGCGGTTTCTCTAATTGACGACTAGATGGCGCTGGAGGTCGGGATTGATCTCAGGTTGTCGCAAAATGACTACATATTTAGGTTGGTTGACCACATCGCATAATGACTAGATCGCAAATTGTCCAGATCTTTATTTGACCACATCGCACAATGACTAGGTCGCAAAATGCCTAGATAGCTTATTTTTACCCGACTGCGAAGAAAGAAGGGTTATGTGTTTGTCCTTCCGTACCCGTGGTCCAACTATAATTTGTCCAACTGCTTTTCGACGGAGCTCCGCCCAAGGGCTATTTTGCCCTTCGGGCAACTGAAGTTACCTAACTAACCTAACCTATCTATTTTTGTATTAAAATTTTTTGCGACCTAGTCAATATGCGATGTGGTCAATCAACCTATGTAGTCAATTTACGACCTGGACCCCTGGATTTTGCAACCGGCAAATTAGAAGTCATTACTGATTACGTAATACTGATTTATCGATATAATTATCGACAAGTCACTATGACAGCCTCCAAAGTGCCTCGTGAATTCCAGGCTCTGGTTATAATTATTAGTGGGAAGTATTGTATGTTGTGGTGCCGCACCTCTTCTTGAGTTGTTCGATCCGTTGCTCTCGCTCCTTGATCTCGCCGCGGAGTTTGCCACAATCCTCGCTCAGAGCGCGCGCTTGCACGGCGAACATCTCGCGCCGCGCCGCTATCTCCACCAGCCGCTCGTTCATTGCCTGCGGTCACAAATTATACTTCACTAGCCTCTATCGCGGCTTCGCTCGCTTAAATAAATTGATTTATTATTATTATTATAAAGCCTGGGAGTCCTTCTCCTCGAAATCTCCCTCCACCGTCGACATCGAGAGGGCTCGATCAGCGCCATTCGTCGCGCGCGGCTCGCGCCTCCTTGTCTCCTCCCTCCGCCGTCTACCTCGAGCGGGCTCTGTGTGCTTACCGCGTCGAGCTGCAGCCGCTGCGTGTCTGCGCTGAAGGCGTGGTCTTCTAGCGCGGCGAGCGCGCGCGACGCGTGCGCCACGCGCAGCCGCATCAGCGCCTCCTCCACACGCCGCTTGCGCCACTCGTCGCGCGCGGCTCGCGCCTCCTTGTCTCCTCCCTCCGCCGTCTACCTCGAGCGGGCTCTGTGTGCTTACCGCGTCGAGCTGCAGCCGCTGCGTGTCTGCGCTGAAGGCGTGGTCTTCTAGCGCGGCGAGCGCGCGCGACGCGTGCGCCACGCGCAGCCGCATCAGCGCCTCCTCCACACGCCGCTTGCGCCACTCGTCGCGCGCGGCTCGCGCCTCCTTGTCTCCTCCCTCCGCCGTCTACCTCGAGCGGGCTCTGTGTGCTTACCGCGTCGAGCTGCAGCCGCTGCGTGTCTGCGCTGAAGGCGTGGTCTTCTAGCGCGGCGAGCGCGCGCGACGCGTGCGCCACGCGCAGCCGCATCAGCGCCTCCTCCACACGCCGCTTGCGCCACTCGTCGCGCGCGGCTCGCGCCTCCTTGTCTCCTCCCTCCGCCGTCTACCTCGAGCGGGCTCTGTGTGCTTACCGCGTCGAGCTGCAGCCGCTGCGTGTCTGCGCTGAAGGCGTGGTCTTCTAGCGCGGCGAGCGCGCGCGACGCGTGCGCCACGCGCAGCCGCATCAGCGCCTCCTCCACACGCCGCTTGCGCCACTCGTCGCGCGCGGCTCGCGCCTCCTTGTCTCCTCCCTCCACCGTCAGCATCGACGACTTCAAACAACTTTGCTGAAAACACAACCAAACTTTCTAGATCAGTATTCGGTGGCGACCACATTTAAATCGCAGTTACATAAAATAATTAATTAAAATCATTGTCACCCTACACATGGTTTAGTTTATGAGCCTAAAACCTCTTTGACAAGTCAGTTCCCTAAACAAACTTTGTTGCGAGAATTGCCAAAATTTCCCCTCCAAAGCGATGGCACTTGACGAAACTACTTACTTTTTACAAATGTAGGACGACCATGCATTCGGTGGATGTTTTACGTTTTTTATTAAACAGATTTAATTGCTGGAGACTAACCTATTAAATTCCATTTTGGCTAGGGAATAATCTTTTCAAATCCCAATCACCGATTAAGTAAAGTTCATTTAATTTTGTGGAACTTTTTAGCGTCTGACAAAAGTTCTAGTCCATGGAAAGTGGAAACACTTATGATACTATATCAGAATAATATTCTAGAAAACATATATATAAATCAGCCATGCAAATTTAAGTAGGTAACTCTTATTTTTAGTTACCTTTCTCACGTGGTACCTGCTCAGGTGTCACACGGCGAGCTCCACAAGCACGCAGGTATTCAAAGTACATGAGACGCTACAGAGAACCTAAGGTTTGAAAATAAGTTATGTCTGATCGCTCTGGGATCTTTGACTATATTGTTTTTATGCAGATATAGCAAGCAAAAGTCATAAAAAATTATAATATCGTAAATAACTTTTTAGACTTACTAGCTGACCCGGCCCATTGTTTTACCACATAAATTATCAAATAAATCGAATTTAATCGTGGCAGGAGTGAAAAAAAAATAGTTTTGAAGGAGTGCAACCACAAACATCGTGGCACGACTATTTTTTATATATTAGAAGAAGCCTAATACTAATTTATTACTGACGTTTCAATAATTATCGTTTTCACTAACGCCATCGCTAAAACGTTTCGACACCCGGGTGCGAACGATTGAAATGTAAGTGACACGTGTCGTGACATCGGCAAGGCCCACGCACCAGTTTGACGTGCGTCTGGCTACAGGCCTCCAGTTCGCGCGTCAGCCGCCGCATGTCGTCGTGCAGCCGCGCGGCGTGGCGCTCCAACAGGGCCACGCGCGCCGCGTGACGGCCGCACACTTCTTTTAACCTGGAACACGCAATTTGTACCAACTTTGTTTATTTTATATTTAGAAGGGCAAACAAACTTGACGAGTCTTTTTATTGTAAAGTTTTTATAAAAATAGAAACCATTATTTATGAAACCAAAAAAATGTAGGTAGGTACTTAAATACCATTGTCCTTGTTTTTCAATAAAAATACTCTTCAAGATTGTTTACCTACCCTTTTTCTAATAAACGATGTATAAGTATTAACGACGGATTTGCAGCGGATGATGGATGATGCAAATTCAATTGTGGTCAAATGTATAGGAAATTGAGCGTGCCTAGATTTGAATACGTCATCCGCATATTTTTGCCGAAAATATGTACATTCTGTCGACCGTCTGTATTATAATTAAATTATTATAGGTAAAAAGACATTTTCGAACTTGGAACGTCAACATCTCATACCGACATGTTACTGCTACCTAAATGCAAAAATGGCTTTTCTTAGGCTTTTTTTACTTATATTTAGATTCGCATAATAAAGTAGACGCGACTCTAGTAAAAAAGAAAACTTTATTTTAGCCCTGAAAATCAGATAAATTTTCAATGAACTGCTAAATTAGATTTTCTTTTTGAGTTAGCCGATGCCATACAAAGCTCATAAAAAGTATACGTGTCTGATATTCACCAATTTTGCCTGTGTTAATCGGAGGTAACCGAATCATGACAACATGAGAGACTGAGTGGTTTAGGAAAAATCAATTTTGCAACAAAATCAAAGTTAGGGCGTGTTTATTTAAGATTATGAATATGACAGATTATTATAACAAGTAAAGTAGACGACAGGCGTCGTTTGTCTAAATACAGGTCAGAGGTACAGTCAGCGTCCAATATAAGGGAGCATCGTTATACTAATTTCTACTCAAAATTTCAAAGATAACTCGCCAACCCAAAGTAATAACTTTTTTTAGGTAGAATTGCTATTACATACTAAGTAGAGCTTGTCTAAGCTAAAATGACGCGTGCCCCTCTACTGAATCAGTTGATTTGGACGAGTGCGTGCAAATATTAAATTACAACTCTTCATCTATTTGGGAGCGTCAACTATTCCGTTAACTATGATCGGTGTGCAACATCACGATCGACAAATCGCATGAAAAATCCTGTGCGTAAATGCGGTGGTGGGGCACGTCATTTTAAATTAGACAAGCTCTAACATACGTATGAAGCTAATAAAAGCGTGTTAAAAATACGAATGTTTGTGTTCGAGTCTTGGTTATTTAATATCTATTTTCTCAAAAATATCCGTAAAAGTTGACGTTATTCTTTACATATCAGAAAGCCAAGTGCATAGTTTATGGTCAGTAAAAAATAGAAAGTTAAAAACGTTGCAGGCTCGATAAACTCGACAACAATCACAAGTTGTTCAGTTCAATCAATTAATCAATCAGTTGTTTTGTTGGAACTCCGGGCTTTTTTTATTGTGTTTGAAACAGCTTGTGGTGTTTTCGGTGGAAAAATACACCTGCAGTTTTTTTATAATAAAAAAAAAGCCGGGAAAAGGTTAAATGACATTTAATTTTAAGTGATTTGCAATTCTTTGTACATAATAAAAGTTTATTCTAATTTTTTTTCTTTCACCAATTTTGAGAAAAGCTTATATTAGTCTCAGCTGGAATACCAATTGCTGGCTTCGTATTAGTTAAACGGACTCGCAAGCTCGTCCGTTTAATACTCATGCTCAGTCAGCAGCTCAGCTGCAGCAATTACCTACTTCCAGGCCACGACAATAATGTACCATTAAGTATGTTTATCCATTGCCTTGTACCCATAACACAAGCTTTGCTTACTTTGGGACTAGGTCATTTGGTGTGAATTGTCTGTTGATCTTAAGTACCAGTGTAGCAGGATTAGCGAGTAAGTAGTTGCTAGGTATACTTTATAATGAACAATGAACGGAATAGGTAGTGGAATTTCGCGAGACCTCGGTGCGTAATATAATAAATAAGCTTAGTATGGATATAGCTTAGGATTTAATTTAAAAAGTTTTTGTAGTTTCAGTTTTTGGTAAGGTTTATTATTTTTGTTCTTTTTTTATTTATGATTGTTTGATTATACACATTTCATATTGCTATGTTTTATTTAGTGGTAACACTTGCAACTGTTAATCGAAATATGAAATAATGTTATGTGAAAGACGTATTCACAATGACAAAAAACTTTTATTTTTCGCGATTTCACGTATAACTTCAATTGATATCATGTCAAGAAACTATTATGTAAGAAAATCCCGGGTTTTATCCATATTATATTAAGTATAATGTTTAAGGGCACTCACCCGAAATTGCACTACCTACTACTTCGATCACTGATAATGAATTGCACTCACAACATGAAAACACGTCTAGCTTTAGTTTTAAGCTCAGCAGTTTAGCTGTGTCAAAATGTATGATGTAGGGGATCCAGATTAACCCCTTAATTCATGAAAATTAAAAAATTACAAATCTATTATGAGCTAAATTTATGTCTAAGCTGTCTGCAAATACAAATCAACATAAACATCACAAATTCACAAGCTTATGAATGAGGGGGGTTAATTATTGCTGCAAGCCCTTAGTATTTTATTGTAACCTGGCCTCCCGCTCAAGGAGCTCGGCGGAGCACTCGCGTTCGGCTTGGGCGCCCTCCATATGCGCAACCTGGGCTCCTATTGTCTCAACTTGGTAACACTGAAATTTTTTCATACAACTGTTAATACAAACTTAGGCCTAGTACCCATAACACAAGCTTTTCTTACTTTGGGACTAGGTCAATTAGTGTGAATTGTCCCGTGATATTTATTTATTTATAGGCGCGGCAGGATTATTTTCAGGGCGGTGCAATGCATCCGTATCTAGACAGTGCATACTTCTTCATAATTAATTACAGGTTTTATCCTATACTATAGTCATGTTCTGTGCTTTTTTATGCCGGGGGGTGGATGTGCACCTCCTTGCACCCCTCTCTCGGCGCCCATGAATACAATAGTATTTTAAACCAAATTTATTTTGAAATTAATAAAAACAGTTTAGAAAAAGATTTACATATAATCGGTGTGCTTAAATTTATTAGCAAATATGAAAAATAATTTAAACCAGTTGTAACTTTTAAGTCAAATAATTCTTGGTAGGTATTCGGTCCCTGATCTAAAAGCACTTACGATAGCATAAAGGGATTCCTTCTGACTCTGCAGGCTTCTGAGAACGCCGCGCTGCTTAGTTTCCAGTTTGCTCATGATGGCTTTGGAAGCTAAAACATCGAGTTTTTTTTTGTAGCATTTCAAATACCAAAGCTAGTTTTTTTTTTTAAATCTGGCGGTTGTTGTAATTGTCGTATCGTTTATTCTATTCCAAGGCTCGCTGCCTACGTAATTCATCCACTAAGTAATATCCGTTCATATTAAATCCAATGCATACCAATACAACAGAGGATACATACCTTTAAGCTGCATATGAAAAAGTTTTTCCTCGTTTTTGAGAGCCAAAAGCTTCTGTTGTTCCACGAAGGAGCAATGCATAGCGCGCTGCTGGTTCATCGTCAAGTTACTCGCGTAACGCTCTTCCTCCTACAGCCCAAATCCAGTAAAACACAATGAATTAACTATCGCTACATACATATGATTATTAATCAACAGTCTATACATTTGGATAATACGCACATTTAAAATAGTCTCGAGCTCCTTAACTCGTTTTTCAGAAGATTTGCTTTTGTCCATCGAATCCGCCATTTTCTCTTTTAGCTCTTTTATCTGAAACAAATACGATTAATTAAAAGAATAAGCCACTTAAACTTGAAAACCAAACTTCTTTATTTTGTTCATAAAATTTTTAAACATCGACATAAACAGTTATAACTTATAAGATACGACCAGATGGCCTAGTGGTTAGAGACCCTGACTATGAAGCTTGAGGTCCCGGGTTCGATTCCCGTGTCGGGGCAGATATTTGTATGAAAAATACGAATGTTTGTTCTCGGGTCTTGGGTGTTTAAAATGTATTTAAGTATGTATCTATCTATATAAGTATGTTTATCCGTTGCCTAGTACCCATAACACAAGCTTTGCTAAGCTTACTTTGGGACTAAGTCAATTGGTGTGAATTGTCCCGTGATATTTATTTATTTTTATTTTATTTAAGACTAGCTTTTGCCCGCGACTTCGTCCGCGTAGAATTCCAATTTGTGGTAAAGCTTCTTCATCTCTTTCATTGTATAAAACAAAAATCCGGCATCGGCAACATCCATCATTATTATCATTTCATCATGAGTATCAGTTAGTGAATATTATAAATCCCATTTATTCCCTATCCCGCGGGAATTTCAACAAATTTGTCCTTATTCTTTGCAAAATTACACTTATTTTTATCCCGCGGGTATTTTGCATTTTCCCCGAGAAAAGTAGCCTATGTCCTTAAAGCTTTCTACCGATAAAAGAACTTTTAAAATCAGCCGCGTAGTTGATTTCACTTATTTTTTTCCCGTGGGAATTTTGATTTTTCACGGAGAAAATAGTCTATGTAAGTAAGGGTTAGTGTAGCTACTCACTAATAGGTGAAAGAAATTTTCAAATCAGCCCTGAAGTGAAATTCACTTCTTAATATCCCAGGGGAATTTTGCATTTTACCGAATAAATAGTAGGTAGCCTTATACCAATAAAGGATAGTGAAGCTTTCTATTGGTGATTTTTTTTTAAACTCAGCCCCGAAGTTAATTTTACTATTTTCTATACCGCGGGAATTTTGCATTTATCCGGAAAAAAGCATCCTATGTTAACCAAGGACAGTGCATCTTTTCTATTGGTGTAAGACATTTTAAAATGAGCTCCGAAGTTGAATTTTCTTTTTTCTATCCCTTGGGAATTTTGCATTTCCCCGGAAAAAAGTAGCCTATGTCAATAAAGGATAGTGTAACTTTTTACTGGTAAAAGTTTTTTTTTTTAATCGGCTCGGAAGTTCCTGCAATAAGTTTTTTTGTTGTTATGGTCATTTTCGTTAATACTGTATTTGAAAAGATTAGTAATTGTAGTTACGGAGATATGGTCCAGTTGATTTGAGTACCTACATATATAAATCCTGATTTAACTTTATCCCGTGGAAATTTTCAAAATTCTTTATATTCGCTTTATATTCTAATAGTATAATTGCATGCCCAATTTGTACAGTTTAGTAATCTTCGTTATGGGCATAGGGTCACTCTTGATGAAATATATAAATCCCGATTATTCCTCATCCCGTGGAAATTCCGGAAAATCCTTTCTTATCGGATGCCTACGTCATACAAAGAACACACCCTCCACGTTTTAGGTCTCTACATACAGCGGTTTAGGCTGTGCGTTAATCCGGCAGTCAGTCATTTAGGACTTCAGGACAAAGCATTTTATATGTATTTGCATTGCACCAAGCTTTTATGCGAGTTCAACAATGATATTTGAATACTCAATTCGATTTTATTCGAAAAAGGTTGAACTCGCATAAAAGCTTCATCATCATCATCATTTCAGCCGTAGGACGTCCACTGCTGGACATAGGCCTCCCTCATTGACGTCCAATCATTACGGTTGGAAGCGACTTGCATCCACCCTGAACCTGCGGCCTTCACCAAAACGTCCGTCCATCTCGTTGGTGGACGTCCCACGCTGCGCTTGTAAAAGCAAAAGCTTGGTGAAATGCAAATACTTAATACATATAATTAGCTATTATCAGAGATCAGATCAAGACGTGGTTGACAAACGTAGACAAAAATGGTTTGCAATATTTGAAGTTTCGTTTCGTTTACAATGTGTCAAAATAAAATGTAATTTAAACCAAAAGCACTAAGGAGTATTGATATCAACTTCGAAGCAAATCACCCCCAAAATAACTTTCTACTACTTTTTGACCCCGTCAAGGGATGAATTTCAATAAAATACGAAACACGTCTTCCATCAATTTTGTTAAAGAATGTTTATGCAAAATTTGAAGTAGATTGGACCAAGGAATCACGATGTCTCATACAAACTTTGCCCCCCTTTTTTACCCCCTTAGAAGTAGAACTACGGAAAATCCTTTCTTATCGGATGCCTACGTCATACAAAGAACACACCCTCCAAGTTTCACGTCTCTAAGATCAGCGGTTTAGGCTGTGCGTTGATCCGTCAGTCAGGACAAAGGATTTTATATGTATAGATAATGTGTTTATGCGAATTCTAAACATTCGTGAAGTTGGGAAATAAACAAGATTTACCTTTGAAAAAACTGCCTTGACGGCCATTTCCTTACGATGCTGTTCCTCCATTATCCTGCGGTTTTCCATGTGTAGCTTCTCTAGTGTATGGCGCATGTTGCTTAATTCGCGCTGCAGACTCTGTGCCTACAATCAAAAAGACACCCCGTCAGGCAATAGTTTGACTAATACAAATATTTTAATGCTAGAAAAAACTAAATTGTTGATTTGTTAAACAAGAGAAGAAATGCACCATTTTCTCACGATATTTTATGGTGCCAATGCTTAACAAGGGTGCTGCTAATTCGAGTTTGAAATTGGTATTATCCCTAAGTTAAACACTCTGATTTTCATTTCAACTCAAGGGCAGAATTAAAAAAATAAATAAATGCTAATGGAGAACCTCCTTTGTTTTCAAAGGGTGTTCCACTCAAAGGTCACCCGTACTTTAGATAATATAATGCCCTCAAGTTTAGCTGCAGCTTGCCACACTTAAATCTGCCCACCTAAATACCAAAGTGAAATGTAAGCTCAGTCCATGCGTTTTCATAGCCCTTGCTCCTTTAGACGTGTGCTCTAGATGCGTGTTGCGGAGGCGAGCTCTGGATCTTTCTCGAGCGGCTACATAGCTATAGCATTAGTAAAGTTAGTGGAAACGATCACATAGTTTCGTAGCGTAGCTTTCACATCCTCGCAGCATACTTGCATAGCACATATATCTCTGGTAGAAAGGCACCCTTCGCCTTTAAATAGTATATCAGAATATGGATGAGCTCTAGTCGTAGATACGAAATAGAAATAGTTACCTCGCTGTCTGCGGTCACGTTCAGATCTGTTAGTTGTTGGTACGCCAATCGGGTGTTGGATAGCTGCTGAGACAGACCCATGTTCTCCCGCAGCGCGTCGGCGTTGTTGCTGCGCTGCTGGTCGCAGAAAGCCTGGTGCTCGCGGCACTGCTCCGCTATGTTGTTGGCTTCTGCTTCCAGCACCGCATAGTCCTTTCACAATAATAATACCCGTGTTAGTTAATTACCGTTACATTTTGCTTCAAAGAAAAAAGAGGACTGACATCTTTATACAGGGTGATAAAACAGTATAATGCAGTTTTTACTAAATCTAAAATAGATGCCATGGTTCCTTAGAACCGATTTACCTATCTCTTATAGTTTTTGACTTCTCCCTATTGACCCACTTGGATTGATCACCTGTATAACAATACCTTGATATTTTTACAATTTATTTTACACATTACTAACAAAAAAGTGCAAAAATAAAAAATATGGAAAACTTTAACTTCTTAAAACAACAGATATACAAATGTAATAACAAGGTACCTCTCTTATGTGCCTTATGTCTGTGTCCCTTTGTCTTAAGTTTTCAACAGCTGAAGTCCACATTACCATCATTTGTTTTCTTTGTTCTAGTCCTTCCATCACCTATGTAACATTAACAAAGAGATCTTGATTTATGCTATACCAAAGGTACTTTGGAAACAAGTTAAATAACAATATGTACATGGTTCATGATCATGATTACCTGAATTGATATCCTCTCACATGCTCTTTCTTCAGAACTAAGATTTGAAACCAGTTGGTTCAACCGATCTAGCATATGGTCATGTTCTAACTTGAGCTTTTGTCGCTTGTTTTCTAATGCCTAAAAGAGAAAAACATTTTGTTACAAATATTACCTTAAAAAAGTAAATTACAGGAAACACTAATATACATTCCTTCTCCTGCCTACATAAAATCAATTACCTTTGCTTTGGAAACATCTTGCTTAGTAAATTGCTCAATAGCTGTAATGTCACCAGCATTTCTTTCTAGTTGTGCTCGCCATTCTTGCAAGGCCCCTCGTTCACCACACACTTCCGTCTTCAGAGTATCAGCCTTCTTCAATAATCGAGCAATACTCACTGTAATCAAAAAGTTCATGTGAAACATACTTAATAAATATTTGAATGTACTTATTTTGAATATGGCAAGAGAAATTAACAACGAAAAATGTTACCTGGACCGATTTTGTAGTTGCCTAGATTATAAATAACATAACTTAAGACGCTGTCAACACCAACGTTGGCGCACACTGTCTATTTGTATCGGAGTAAACGAGATGCCGCTATTACTGGGCAGCCGGGCATATTGAAATTTATCGGGCAAATATTGAATTTAAAAAAAACTGTGGATTATTTGTGAAATATGACTCGTTAGCGGTTTAGGTATGAATATGTTGACTTCATGTTTTTAATTGCAGACGCCTACGCCAAAAAAATAAAGACATAGAACCGTTTAATGATGATTTTAAGACCTATCTTTGCAATTATTTTCTATCGAGCCGATTTCGTCCAATTATGTATCGAGTCCGTCCACGGTCTTTGAAATATGATGAATATTAACATATAATTTATTTGATGTGTTAGAACAAACAGTTTTTCTTAAAAAACTGTTTAAATTACATCAATTTCAACAAAATTAGGTGTTGTCAGCCTCTTAATTTGACAGTACCCATTCACAATTCACAACAGTACACATTGAGACAAATGTTTAATATTAACAAGGATGATATAGACTGGATTGGCAGTCGCCATAGTACGGATCGGCCGCGGTTTTTGTAGTTCGATTATTAAATCTAGATGGCGCTGAAATATAGCCAGAGGCTTTGAAGGCAAAACAATAAGACTACAGGTATATAATATCACTGCAAATGTATTATTATGCAATATTTTTAAAAAATAATACATTTGTAGTAATATGAAACATCTGTAGTCTTATTGTTTTGCCTTCAAAGCCCCTGGCTATATTTCAGCGCCATCTAGATTTAATACTGCCAATCCAGTCTATGTATATCATCCTTGATATTAACTATTGCTTGACTATTTCTTAATAACTTGTTTTAAAGTTTTTCTATTTTAACTAAGGAACCCTAAAAACTATCCTTTGATTTTGAGGTATTGTATTGATTGTTTATTTTGCCTTCTCTGATGATCCATAAATAATTACCTTGGAGTCTGTCAATACGAGAAATGGTGTCTTTGCTTTGTTTGTGGCAATCATTAATTTCTCGATCGAGTGCATCAGCCTCATTGCATGACAACTGACGCAGCTTGACTTCTTGCTCCAACTGTTGTTTATGTGCAAATAAGAGGCGCTGTGGGACACATATAAATCTTAATCAATATACTCATTATATTCAGCTGACGTTATTAACATTGAATAAGTGGAATAACAAGATTATAAATTCCAGAATAGTATTTTGAAAATGAAGAATGACATAAAAATCATAGTGGAAAATATGGATAACTCACAAATTCAAACAAGTAATCTGAACTGTTCTGAGTGAACAAAGATAACTGGAAAAGTTGATGAAACATAATGGTCTATATATTTTTATGCCTTGTCCCTAGTACACAAATTAAAATTAAATTAAATTTTATGCAATGAGGATTCTGCTCTATGGCAATGAACATGTTTAGTATAAAACAATTAAAGGTGACAAATTGAATTGTATTTTTAGTAGAAATTTAATTCTGTCTGCTTTATCTCCTGAAAGCAGTAATAAATATGTATGTGTTATACATATTTATCACATTATCAGATAAATTTACTGTATGATTCATGTCATTCTTCGTTTTCAAAATACTATTCTGAAATTTAAAATCTTGTTATTATATAATGTTCAATACCTAGGACATTTCAATTTTTGCTATGAGAATTCCACTCTCTGTTCAATACACAAGTACCTTAATTTTGATATATGTACCATCAGTTTGAAAGAATAAAAATTTTCCAAAAATTAGTACAGAAAAGAGGGTGCCAGGAGCAATCCTTGGCATAATTATATATTTTTTTTAATTCTGCAGATTTTCAATGCAGCAGTTTTACTATACTTTGTTTATTTTAGCACTAGAAAAAGTGTAAACAATCTTTGTGTGTTTACATTGAAAAACACTTTTGAAAAATAAGTCACATCTAGGGCTGGTACTGAAAATACTTTTTCTCAAAAATATCCGTAAAAGTTGTCATTATTCTTTACATATCAGAACGTGAAGTGCATAGATTATGGTCAGTAAAAAAATTAAAAAGTTAAAAACATTGCAGGCTCGATAAACTCGACAACAATGTCGCATACAAATTCCATTATTGTAGAGTCACAAACTTTTTAAAAAGTTAAAACGGCCACGGTAATAAGTTAGCACTATTCGTATACAGCCATCTCAAATGACCGGTATCAGTTGTTTTGTTGGAACTCCAGACTTTTTTATTGTGTTTGAAACAGCTTGTGGTGTTTTCGGTAGAAAAATACACCTGCAGTTTTTTTTTTAATGAAATGGGTTTAATGACATTTAATTTTAAGTGATTTGCAATTATTTGTACCTATTTAAGGTAATAAAAGTTTGTTCCATTTTTTTTCCTTCACCATTTTTGAGAAAAGCTTTATATTAGTCTCGGCCGGAATAGCAATTGCTGGCTTTGTATTAGTAAAACGGACTCGCAAGCTCGTCCGTTTAATACTCATACTCAGCCAGCAATTGCCTACTTCCAGGCCACGACAATAATGTACTATTAACATACAGGTACGCGTTGCATGTAGGTACGTATTTATGGGTTTTCTTTGTTCCATTTCCAGAGGACCAGCAAAGGAAAAATACTGGTTCTCTACATGGCGACGAGCCATGGAGACGACCATATGGCCTAGTGATTAGAGAACCTGACTACGAAGCTTGAGGTCCCGGGTTCGATTCCCGCGTCGGGGCAGATATTTGTATGAAAAATACGAATGTTTGTTCTCGGGTCTTGGGTGTTTAATATGTATTTAAGTATGTATCTGTCTATATAAGTATGTTTATCCGTTGCCTAGTACCCATAACACAAGCTTTCCTTAGCTTACTTTGGGACTAAGTCAATTGGTGTGAATTGTCCCGTGATATTTATTTTTATTTATTTTTTATGGCGATTTTTAACGTTTAGGTTCATTTCGTCCACATTCCCACTTCGTCCACATTCCTATTTCGTGCACATTCCCATTTCGTCCACATTCCCATTTCGTCCACATTCCCATTTCGTTCATTTTATAGGATTTCTATGCATAAAATGGCTTTTTATGCTCTAGTGCATAAAGTAAAATCATCGTCTAAGATGAAAAAAAAAATGAAAAAATGAAAAATGTTTTATTAGTTAGATAATAAGATTATACAAAATAGTCGCCGGAGCCTCCTTGTAAGCTTAAAAAAGCCTGTGTCAGGAGGCACCGCTCCTCCTCCTTCTCGACATTACATTTTGTGTATCTTAACTACCTACAAACTACTCTATATGTAGCAAGTATATAAAACTCTTTATTGTAAATAAAAAACATGAAATTAAGAGTTAACAAGAGAAACAGATGTACAAAGGCGAACTTATCCTACTTTTACATACCTGCTTTTATATATAGTCATGCCCAACATAGTGCATGGGGTCTAGCGAGTCAAGCAAAGCATAGTAGGTGTGTGTGTGTGTGTGTGCGTTTTTTTTTTTTTTTTTTTTTTTTGCGTTGGAGGAGGAAAAATCTTTCAAAGACACCGCGTGGAGTGTATATGAGAGTAAGATGATCGGTAGTGTGGGATTTCCACCCACTAAAAAACCCCCTCTGCCTCCAGCCTCTGTTTCCCCCTCGGAAACCGCCGTTAGGCATTACTTCGCGGGGAGAGGATCTAGCTGTTGCTCTTTCCTCAGATTGTTGAAGTCATATTTTCTTTTTCTCTATCCGTGCTTTTCTCTTGCTCTTTGTCTTTCAATGGACCGCAGCTCCTTAAGTACTTCCGTAGCAAAAATGTTGGTCGCGTTCCAGACCTCCTCCGATGATAGCATAGCTTTTACTAATGCTTCTGGTTGGATCCGCTTATTAAAAACTATTTCCAGGTCATTACGCGACGAGTTGAATCGAGGGCACGCAAAAAACACGTGTTCCGCGTCTTCAGTAACTCCGGGACAGGACGGGCACTCTGGAGAGTTATCGTGTTTGAAGCGATAAAGGTATGCCCTAAAGCAGCCATGTCCTGAAAGCATCTGTGTCAAGTAGTAGTTTATCTCGCCATGATTTCTGTTTAGCCAGGCATCCACATGTGGTATTAGGCGGTGCGTCCACCTACCCTTTTCTGCGGCATCCCACTGCGTTTGCCATCGACGTATACTGCACTGCCGTTCCTCCGTTCTGAGCTCATCCGGACTCAACGTAGATGTTCTTCGTCGCTGATAGAGGGCTCGTCGTTCCTCAGCAAGCACACGGATAGGCAGCATTCCTGCAATAACGCAAACCGCTTCTTCGGATACTGTGCGGAAAGAACTGGCTACTCTCAGGGCACTTAATCGATATATTGATGCGACTTTTCTTCTTGTTTGTTGAACTTCGAGAGCGTCAGCCCAGATGGGAATTCCATAGGTCAGCACCGAAGTGACAACTGATGATAGTAACATCCTCCTGCTCTGCTTGGGACCTCCGACATTTGGCATGAGGCGTGATAGGCTTGTCCTCACTACTGACGCCTTGGCATCCACATGCACCACATGCTGCTTGAAATTGAGCCGGGCATCCAACATCACACCCAAATACCGAATGAATGGTTGCGATGTGATTTTATGTTCTCCAACTTCCAGCGTGATAGTTTCCACTTGTTTTCTACTATTGATTAGCACTGCTTCGGTCTTATGCTGTGCTAACTGCAGTTTTACTGTCTTCATCCACTGGTGAACTCTCTCGAAAGTTATGTCGAACGCGAGATTTATTTCGTTGAGATCCTTTGCGACGATAACTACTGCCACATCGTCTGCATATGCTACGAGTTTGACATTTTGCGGCAAGGTTAGCCCCAGCAGCCCATCGTACATGATGTTCCAAAGAAGGGGTCCCAGGACCGAACCCTGGGGAACTCCTCCAGTTATTTCATATTGTCTTGAGCCGTTCTTCGTGTCATATTTCAGGATCCTGTTTGTGAAGTAGCTCGCTACCATGCGACACAGGTATCCTGGTACATTTTTCTTTTCTAAAGCCCTCATGATGTAGTCCCAGTTAGCGGAATTAAAGGCGTTCTTGATGTCTAATGTAGCTACTAAGCAATACTTCTTCGTACCACCCTTCCATCTAGTCCCTGCGATCGCATCCTTGGCTGTGGTGACGACAAGGTTAACCGCGTCTAGTGTTGACCGCCCTTTCTGAAAACCATATTGGTTGTCGGCTAGGAGGGGTTCCACTACTTCTTCAATTCTTTGATGGATTATTCGCTCTAGTATCTTGCCTGCAGTATCCAGCATACAGAGCGGCCGGTAGGATGACGGTTCATCGGGTGGCTTTTTTCCTTTGGGGAGTAGCACTAGCCTCTGTTGTTTCCACTTTCGAGGAAAGGTTCCCTCCCTGAGACATGTGTCGTAGACTGCTAGAAACAATGCCGGTGCTGCTTTGATAGCTGTTTTCAAAGCGATGTTCGGAATTCCATCCAGTCCCGGTGCTTTATTGTTCCCCACTCGGTTACACGCTTCCATAAGTTCTTCCACCGTGATTGGCGGGATTTCCTCCGGCACACACTGCACTGATGGATAGATGAATTCTTCCTGTTGAGGGAACAGCGCAGCAACGATCTTCTCCAAAAGTTGTGGGCATGTGGGTGATGGCATCGACTGGTTTTTCAGGCGGACTAAAGCCACCTTATACGGTCTGCCCCACGGGTCCTTCTCTATCTCGTTGATCAGCTCCTGCCAGCATATTCTTTTGCTTTCTTTAATAGCTTTGTTTAGCCGGCGGCGCGCTGCTTTGTACTCCGCCACCAGTTCAGCAGAGTTATGTCGCCCATAGCCACGCTGAGATATTCTTCTCTTCCTAAGGCACTCTTTACGGAGAACACTGATTTGATCGTTCCACCAGTGCACCGATGGACGCTGATTTATACCCCGTTTTCGAGGCATACCTGCGTCGCAAGCCTGAACCACTCTTAACATTAGATCCTTTGTTTTTTCCTCAGCATTACCAGTAAGTTTAGTGTCACTGTTTAGGGTTACTGCGAAAGCATCTGGGTCAAAAAGTTTAGCTTTCCACCCAATCGCGTTGGCTTGCCTATTTGCTCCTCTAAGATCACGACCAGTCGATATATCCCAGATTATTGCGCTGTGGTCGCTGGCTGTGTAAATGTCCATCACCTCCCATATGTTGCTCCGCCTGATTAGACTGCTGCTAACGAAGGTGAGGTCGATGATGGAACTTGTCTCTCCTCTGATGAACGTCGGTGTATCGCCACTGTTAAGCAGGACCAAATCCAACGCAGCCATGGCCTCCAGTAAGACTCTACCTCGCGAATTAGTCTCCCTGCTGCCCCAGTCGACTGCCCAAGCGTTGAAGTCGCCGGCTATTGCCACTGGATAGTGCTGCCTCGCATCTTCGGTCAGTCGATCCAAGAAATCAGCGAACTCAGCAATGTTAAGACTAGGCGGCGCGTAGCAGCTATAGAATCGGATTCCCTCTATCCATGCCGCCACAAAGCCGGTTTCTCTGGTGTAGGCAACACTTTGGAAAGGAAGCTTGCCGCAAGACCAAATAACGGCTTTAGCTGTGCCGTCCGTCTCCCATGGTTGACTGCTTAGGTGTTTGTATGGCTCTGCTATAAGTGCCAGGTCGAGCTCCAGTTCGCGCACGGTCTGCATGAGTAAATCGTGCGCAGCTTCACAATGATTGAGATTAAGCTGCAGTATCTTCATGTTCGTCTGTTCGTCATCTTCTCGAGTGCCTTCTTAAAGACCGGGCATCTGCTGGAACCAGCGTGATGGGCATTATTCTCTGCGCCATGTTGCTCGGTACATAATGCACACCTAGCTGCATTTTTACAGCCAGAGATTTTGTGGCCTTCTTGCCCGCATTTAATACAGAGTTTAGACCGGTCTATATTGCCTTTACAGTTGCTAGCGAGATGTCCAAATTGCCAGCATTTGTAGCATTGCAATGGTCTTTTTACTTCTCGTATTCGGCAATTAACCCAGCCAATCCTAATCTTGCCATTCTCACCAAGCGCCTTCTGCGCGATTGGAGTTGCCAGTGTCACTAAGGCAGTCTGGGTACCTCTATAAGCCTTACGCAGTGATCTTATTGCATCCACTGGGATCTGGCACCCCTCTCCGACCACCTTTTGCAAGGCTACCAGGACGTCATTTTCCGTTATGGTGTCATCGAGATCTCTTATTTCCAGGACTTCTTGTGGCTCTTTACTGATGACTGTAGCATCATTTTTGAGGATGTTTACAATAGCCTTCTGTAGTGCTTGGCCCTTATCAACGTTGCCCTTCGACAGTATGATCAGCACGTCTCCGGTCTTCGTCTTACACAGCCTGTCTACTGTAGAGCTGACTTGTTCCTCTGGGACGCCACTTTTGATTCGGCGAAGTATTTCGCTATACTTTTCCTTCTCTTTCGGGCGAACAATCAGCGCTTCAGGTCTGATCGCTGTTTTTCGTGGCTTCTTCTGTTTCGGCTGTTGCTGTTTGTTTCGCTTCCTCTTGTCTTTTCTCGATTTAACTGTCTCCCAGACCGGTGTCTCTTTATTGTCGTGGTTCTTGCAGTCGGGGTTCTGCGCCATATCCATGTGGGAAAGGGTTCGTTCCGAGTCCTTCATTTTCTTGGGCTGTTTATCAATCGATTCAGGTGAACTCCGCTGCTTTCTTTTAAAAATTCTCTTACGCATGTCGTCAGCGCCTGACTCGCTGTCACCTTCGGCACCAGTATCTATCTCTTTCACTATATCAGTGTCCTTACGACTAGTCGACGGTGCTGTTGTAGCTGTCTTCTCTGGTGTACCATGAAGTGGACGCTGTAGCAATACCTGCAATTCATCATCGTGTTTTTTAAACCTCCTGGCGGCCGTAACGATACTGGTCGACTTGGTTTTTATCTCCTTGTGGACGTTGAGCTTGGTAGCAAGGAAGTCTTGCAGCCCGGTGACAAGCTTTTCAAGATGTTCCCATGCTTGCGTCCTCTTTAACTCTGCGCTGGCTA
Source organism: Archips xylosteana (assembly GCA_947563465.1). Lineage (NCBI taxonomy): Eukaryota > Metazoa > Arthropoda > Insecta > Lepidoptera > Tortricidae > Archips > Archips xylosteana. Next base: position 18,373,293 of record OX387343.1, read on the forward strand.
ATAGCGCTGCTTGTTGGGCATGATGCCCATCTCCGCCAACTACGTCTTTGTTTTGTTTCTTTTTTTCTGTATAACTCTTCATTTGTTCCCACGAATACCTAGGGAAGTATTTTGTCCACTCCAGCAGAGCCCCGGTTGCTGGAGCAAGGCCACCTAAATAACCTGGGGTGGGACCTGGTGCCCCAGGGGGGAACCGTTCACGACGCCTATTCCCCGGCGCCATTCAGTTCCTCGGCACGGTTCTAACACCTTGACTTGGGTCTTTTTATAGAGGGTTTCTACCTCGCGGGCCCGTGCAATTAAGCCTAGGCCCCCAGTACTGCGAGACATGACCACAGTATTACGGGTGTGCGGTCAGATAGTATGACCCACCCCTCATGCCGAAGGGGAGTTTTGTCCGCGGGAGCTATTTTATTTCACTCCTACCCTCCGCTCCTTAGAGCAGTGAGCATTCTCCTATCCGCTTGTGGAGACGCGCCCGGTAGCAGTTTCTCCTCAGCCCCGGGAAAGCAGTTTCTCCTCAGCCCCGTGCGTGTGTGTGTGTGTGTGTGTGTGTGTGTGTGTGTGTGTGTGTGTGTGTGTGTGTGTGTGTGTGTGTGTGTGTGTGTGTGTGTGTGTGTGTGTGTGTGTGTGTGTGCATGTGTGTGTGTGCATGTGTGTGTGTTTGTGTGTAACAGTATTTCTATCTATTATCATGCTTCAATACAGATTATAAAAAACATAATGTAACATAATAGTAGTGTACATCAGTTGACAATGAATATGTGAACAAGATATTAAGTACATCGAAGACTCGAGCGCAATCATTCGTAATATTAATACAAATCTCTGTTTCGAACGGAGACCGAACACGGGATGCCAAGCCTCGCAGACAGTTTCTCTAAACACGGCTATCCGGCCAACAAATACATATTTAAATATTTAAATGAACTGAAACAACTACTTCACTCACCCGCAACTTAGGTCGCGGGTGAGCAAAGCAATTGCTTCAGCTCATTAACAAGGACCTCCGCAAAGTAACACCTGATTCAATAAATCAAGGCAATCAGGTGCAAACAGCCACAAACAGGAGAAGTGTTTAAGTTTCTTTTTTTTTATATAACTAGTATTTTGTATTACAAAATTAATAAAACTAGGCAAATTTAATACATTGTTATAAATATTGCAATGTATGAAAAAAATTGTAAATTTTATTTTCAATGTTGCTTTTTAATTTCCTTGCAATCAAAGTGAAAAGCTGAGTGTAAAACTCGACGCTATGTTAACGTCTCGGGTAAAATGGCTGGTTACATGCTCTTGTACTATTAATACTATACGAAACGGGACTTATCACGCAAATAAGAATAGAGTTAACTCGTGACCACGGCTGCTGCAATGTGGCCGAAACGTCGAGGTAAATATTATTTGCGTGATAAGTCCCGTTTAGCACAGTAATTATGAGTGAAAATCACAAAAGTTTAAAACAGTACTATTATTTTCATTAATAAAAAAAAACGTTCAATAAAAAAATACCTACACTTTTATACAAGCTTATTTATTTTAGCGTAATACTGCATAACATCATCCACGGGGATGGCTGTACTATCATGATGGGGCGCAGAATAAAAATGGGGCCGGGCGCCGATCTAAACGCGGACCAATCGCGTGCCAGCTTTGTCTGTGAGAGTGTGAGAGTTACGTTTCAATTGCTGTTAGTTTGTCTGCGTAAGTGGAATCACAATCGGAGCTGTAACTAGAGGCGATTACTCTTCCAGAGAATTATTATTCATAGCTCATAGACTAAACCATGTGTATGGTGACAATGATTTCAATTAAAATGTAATTTTCAAAAAAGTCATATTTTAAAAAATACACTTTACGTTTTAGTAACTGTGACGGTTGCCACCGAATACCGATCTACAAAAACTAATCACCAATTGAAAATGATTGTGTATAATGGTTCTTACACATGTATGCAACATTACCGTATATACCTTGACAAGCTCGTGCGCGGCGCTCGGCGGAACCTTGCCGCAGAGAGCCTCTGCTGTCCTTAACGAGATTGTTTTTAATAAGTGCGGCAAAAGCTGACTGCAACAGGGTTCTGCGGAGAGCCGCGCACAAGCTTGTCGGACTATAGTGTGGTGCAATAAGAGTGAGCAGTTCCTGTATCCACAGGAAAATTAGCAGTGTGATTGTGCTCTTTCTCTTTCACTCAGTCCATGCGCAATTTTGAGTACCAGTGTTTTAACTTCTTAAAAATTCATCCGTTCTCAAAACATAGGTTGCATGTAGGACCTATGCTTGCTACAGGTACTCCAGTACAGATGAAATGAAAAATGAAAAAAAAATGAAAATGTATTTATTTCAATAGCCATAGAACATACAAGAAGGTTAGAGACCTCCTAGTAGGTATGTGAGAATACCTGTGACAGGAGATCCCGCTCCTCTAGAATAAAATGTAACTACAATGACATGACTAAAAGCAGTAACATTAGATAATTCACTTATAATTATATAAAACAATCACAGCAATATTATACAATAAAGATAACGATTATAATTTTATGTAAGCAATAAATAATAAATTTTAACTTCATGCATTAATTATAATATCATGCAAAAATAACAATTATTAGTTAACTACAATTTCATAAAATTCCACATTCGATACATTACAATTATAATTTAATTTTATACCCTTTTTGTTTGTGTGTGTGTGTGTGTGTGTGTGTGTGTGTGTGTGTGTGTGTGTGTGTGTGTGTGTGTGTGTGTGTGTGTGTGTGTGTGTGTGTGTGTGTGTGTGTGTGCGCGTGTGTGTGTGTGTGTGTGTGTGTGATGATTAAGCTACGCGGTGAAAAAGTGCTTCTGTATCGTCATAGCTCAGGTCTCTCAACCATACGCTTAAAGTTTTCTTACAGTCATACCAGGTAAGCGGGTAAATATTAATCATTTTATTAATTTTATTATACAGGTACGCAGATTGCGATAAGAATTGTCTACGAGCGAAAACGGATCTGCAAATTGATGATGGGGCAACAACATCAATACGCCTACGATTCAAGAGAGATGGGTTAAATACTAGGGTCTTGTGTAGTTTTAGTACTGTGGATAGAATGTACAACTTTCTCATCGTTAAGAGGCCACTGATGCGATACAATTCACTGGTAGAGAATCTAAATGGCTTAAAATACATGACCTTCACAATGCAGCGCTGGCCCCTTTCTATTTCAAGGAATTTGGTCTTTATTGCACCTCCCCAGACACAAATGCAGTAGGTCATAATGGACTGTGCGAGGGAAATGTAAAGTTGGTTAAGTAGCACTTTAGTGGTTACATGCCTCAGCTTTTTAAATAACCAGACAAGCTTCCTAATTCGACCATTAAGATGTTCAACATGCGTGTGCCAGGAGAGACGCTGATCAAGCATTAGGCCAAGGTATCTTGTGGAAGCAACCCTCTCAATTTCCATACAACTGCACCGAGAAGAACAAGACTGGTTACAGTTATGTATCCTTAATTTAAAACCACTACAAGGCTGTGAACTTACATATTTAGAAAAACATATGTAGTTAGTTTTACTTATATTAAGAGTAAGGAGGTTATCCCTGAGCCAAGATGACACCGCCCTGAGTCCCAATTCTGCAGATTCGAACGTACTCTCCCAAGTTTTACCCTCAAAGACTAAAGCAGTATCATCAGCATAGGAGAAAACGCTGCCACTCCCCAGTTGCAGGCCAGTCAGGTCATTAATATAAATAAGGAATAGGGTGGGGCCAAGCACGCTTCCCTGCGGGACACCGAAAGTGATAGCTGCTTCACGACTCACCACATCACCTATCTTTACTCTTTGAGTTCGACCATGAAGGTAGTCACTTAGCAAATCCAATGCTATGCCTCTGATTCCAATTTGTTCCAGCTTACGCACAAGAATGGGGAGAGAAACGGTATCAAACGCCTTCTGTAAATCCAGGAATACTGCCAGACATTTATTTGACTTATCTACAATACCAGCAATTAAATTAGTGACAGCCAAAGTAGCATCTTCAGTGGATCTACCATGTCTAAAGCCAAATTGTGAATCAGAAAGTAAATGAAATTTATCTAAATAGGAAGTGAGTCTATTATTTATTAATTTTTCAAGTATTTTGGACATGGCAGGTAGCACAGATATGGGTCTATAGTTGTTTGCAGCGTCACTGTCCCCACTCTTGTGCACAGGCGTTACCAAGGATTGTTTAAGCAGGGAAGGAAAGACACCCGTACCAAAGCATAGATTCGCCAAGTGACTCACAACAGGGGCGATCTCATTCCTAACTAGCCTGAGAAAGAGGGTAGGGATATTGTCCCAGCCGGGTGCGCTATCAGGTTTAAGTTCCAAAATGATATCAATAATCTCCTGTGGCTCAGTATCTAATAAAACAAATGATGACAATACTGAATCACTAATATTATTGCTGGCTTGAGAGATCGAGTTAGTAACACTATTTGCAAGTATGTTCTCTGCCAGTGTCCTCCCAACGCCAACAAAAAAGTCATTAACATGATTAACAGACTCAGAAGGAGTTTCTTTTACATTAAGCAAGGCAAGATTTTGAGTTTTGGTAGACTTATAGTTAGTTATTCTTTTAATGGTTTTCCACAGGGCTCTGGGATTTTTAACTGATTTTTCTACCTGCTCCCTATCATATTTACGTTTGAGTTTTTTTATTAATTTATTGCAGAAATTGCGGTATCTCCCATAAGTGACCTTCAGGATCTCATTATGCGGTTCAGAGCGAACCCTCAACTGCATTTTGTTCCTGTTCCTAATGCATCGCAGAATACCAGGAGTCATCCAGGGCTTAATACTACGTATACACTTAGGAATAGACTTGATAGTTAAGCTCTCCTCCAGAGACTGCTGCAGCCTACAAATCAAACCTTCCGCAACAAAATTAGGGTCCTGACTAAGAAGAAGAGAAACAATGTTTTTACTAGCAAGCTTAAGTGCTGCCACATTATAATCTATTCTACTACATTTTTTAGGACAAGTTACATTTACTCTCTGATTAGTGAGGCATAGAAAAATGGTGAGATGGTCAGTAATCGATGTGTTTAATACGGCAATATGTGCAGATCTTACAGATATCAAAACTGATACCAGTTCCTGGTGTAAGGCCACAGTACCGGTTCTGGGAAATACTGGTATTTCAAGCCCTGGTCACAGCTAATGTATAACAGGACGTAGTTGATCGAAAAGGATCCAAACCACATTACATTATCTTCACATGACATTATCTTCTTTAATTTATGTTTTGTTTGTACTGAAACTAGATCCAAAATCAAAAAGCGACTTGTTGAGGGTTGGATCCTTTTCGTTAAACTACGTCCAACATGGTGGTCATGTACATTTGTTTGGCTTCATGTAATAGTTAATATTTTTACGTCAAGATTGTTTATCCTTCTTCCAATGCTAAAATAATCAAAGTATAGTAATGTTATCCAACGTACTCACCGCATTTTCTTGGTATTCTGTATGAACATGATGCTTGTATTTATTGAGATCATCGCGTTTTTGGTTTTGAAGCGCAAGAGCTTCTTTCAAACTCTGAATTTCATTTTGCCTGTAATAGATAAACAAGTGATCAGATCATGCATAAAACTCTAGATTTTAGTGTTAATTCGTATAAGCTTTATTAAATACCTGTTAATTAACAGAGTTTCTAGATTCTCGTTATCAGGATTAGCTAAAGGAATACGAGTTCCCTGATTCCACCCAAGTTCATCTAACAGTTGGGCCATATAGCCGGGAACTTTTTGTTGTACACTCATCCTCAGGAGCTTCAAAGAAACTCAAAATAAAACATACAAATTAAATATATATTACGAAGAGATCCGTTTAATCAATATAGCTGCCACAGAATACCAAGACAACCAATATAGTTTAAATCAAAGCACAGGCTTGCTTAGAAACGTCCATAGAAACTTTCAAAAACAAACAAACTTTCAATGTTAGTAATGACATTGACAGTTGGAAGATGACAGTTTTTTTTTTTTTTATTAATTTCAGCCAGTTCTAGTATAAAAATTCATTCATGTTTAGAAAACTAGAATGTTTTATCCTCGATTTTACGTGAGTGAATCATTAGGTCTGGCAGTTAAATTGAAATTCTGAGATTTTATTAATTTCCCGTAAATTACATTATGGTTTAATTTTCACTTGGTGGACTTAGTGTCTGAGACTTCGCGATTTTACATGCATACATCGGAATAGAAAATATTATCTCAAAACCTTTCGAATATATAATATTAGTAGCACAGAGGCGTTACACTAGATGCCTTCTGTTTTCATCTATGCTGTGCTGTTTGCTCTTGGTCCTGCAGTCCGTACAATGTCTATGAGCTAACCGGAACTCACACACGACGTATCCAATATCAAAGTGATAAGTTTCCAGTACTTAAGAGACATTAGACTAATACCCGATTCCTAACCACCCTTACTTTAAATTAGCAGTAGTGTAATAAAATTGATGGTACTTAATTCCTGATGTGGGGTCCATCCGGCCTCAAGACGGCCAAGCTCTCGCTGCGTGTTGACGATAGTTCATGGGGGTTTATAGCCAGTTCCTTGAATGTGTGATTGATTATCATCATCATTTCAGCCGAAATACGTCCACTGTTGAACATAAGACTGCCCCAAGGCTCGCCAAACAGATCGGTCCTGCACCACTCGCATCCAACGCGTTCCCGCAACCTTAACTGGGACGTCGCTCCATCTTGTTGGAGGCTACCCTACACTGCGTCTTCCGGTCCGTGGACGCCAGTCGAAAAACTTTTGGCCCCATTGGCCATGCGATGTGATTGACTATTGCGCGGATTTCATCATATAATGCGATTACACAGAGAAACTCCGAGCATAGCCCTCACCACCGCCACCGGCCCCTTATGTTTTTTTATGATAGGTACAACTGATTGCGCGCTCCAGAGTAGGTAGGTACCTAATAAGAATTTTATAGCAGACTACTCTTATTTCCTGTTATAATAATATTTGATTATGAATAATATTTGTAGGTAAAAAATATTTCTCAAATTTTGTTTAATATAACAACTAAGTAGGTACTTAATTCTCTTTTGATGTGGTCACTCAAGAGATTGATAAATTTGACTGATTTATTGATATAAATAAATAATAGTTAATAGGTAGGTAGGTTTGTTGTAGATGAAGAACGGATATCCGAGAGTAATAAGATTCATGGGTTTCAAATAGGTAGGTATACCGCGGTCTAATAAAAATATTGCACGCCAATAATAGATAGGTACTAGGTACTACATATTTATAACATAAGTACATCCTGACTCACGAAGAACTGTATAATTGCTGTACCTAATACTGTGTTCTGTCGGCAATAAGTAACTTTGATTTTAAACATGAAACTTCCGTGAACGTCACGGCGGCTGCCAATCGCGCGACTCTATCTAATACCTGGTTTACACTCGCGTACGAGTGGCAAGACGAACTGCGAGACGAGGCACGAGACGAGAGTGTGAATAGGCTTGCCTCGCGTCTCGTCTCGTGATTTGCAGGCTCGCGTCCGGAGCGAGACGACGAGACGAAGCACGAGGCGAGAGTGTAAATCAGGTATAAGAAGAAGGGCTACGATTAGCCTGAAATAATGTCGAGTTAAACTCGTTTTAAGACATGAGTGATCCGTTTATTTTCACTTTAAACTTTGATATTTAAAATATAGCTTTTAAAAGGCATCCGACCGTCAAGAAATTTAATCTCCCACGAATTTTCGCAACCCTCTCTATACCTTTAGGTATAAGTTAATCCATGAGCTAGAAACTCCATCATTAAAATAAATACCGGATATTAACTACCTATGCTCTTTTAAGTAACGTTCGCTAATATCAAGGGTATGTGCGGCCATAAATTTATATTATTGTGCTATTTGAAATGCAGCCAAAAGAATACGTACGCCGTTTTCCCAAAATAACTCATTAGAAGCTTAGTTTCGCGCTACCGTGGCAGCAAACTGCCGGCCTTTGAACAAAAATTTATTCTCTTTCATTGAAACAATGAGTGCTGATGCAGCATCTTTGCCTTGCCCTATTTGTCTACAAAGTGGAATTTTCGAATCAGTGCAGTCACTCAGAGACAGGCTTATTTACGTATCAACTAATAAAATATTGTGTCCCGTTTGCCAGGAAGAGGTATCTGGACTAGACAAATTAACTATACATTTATTTAGCCATGTGAAATTACTAACTACTAAAGAGTATAGTAAGACAAATGGGTTCATGGAGGCAGCGTGTAAACCGAAAAGAGAAATCCAAGTTGTAACTGGTCCACAGAAGAAATCCAGATCGCAGACGGCTAAAAATAAATCATCCACTTCTACGGCAAACGTCCCCGTGAAATTCGTAAAGATATATCCAAAGTTGCCAGTGATGCCCGTAAGCGCGGCGCCAGTTTTAGACACATCGAGTGAACACGCGGACAGCGCTGTTCAAGTCAGTGCTTCGATCAAGACGGAAGCTGCGCTCTTACCAACTAACACAACTTGTGAGATATGCGGTCTACAATTCGTCGATTCGAATATTCTACGAATGCATAGGTGTCTTATACATAATATAGATGATAATTCCAATCAAAATGTTACTAGGTATCAATGTCACTTGTGTCCAAAAAACTTTAAAATGAGAGGATCCCTCATGGTCCACTTACGAGTTGCACATTACGGCTTTCAACCCGACAACACCAGCCCGCGAACTGGCGCTAGCGAAAGCGCTGGGCCTGAAGAGCAAGACTTCTCCGCTGGGGACAAGCCCAAAACTTTTGAGAAAAATGATAATAAACAATGGCAGTGCGATGTTTGTCGAAAGTGCTTTACTACAAAGTACTTCCTGAAGAAACATAAACGCCTTCATACAGGTTAAAATAAATTGGTGTTAGTTTTTCGAGGTAATTTTACTAACAAAAAAGTGCTGAAAAATTTGCTTAGTTTACCTTATGAAGGTTACTACCTTCATAAGGTAAACTAAGCAAATTTTCTTTATTTACTAATAAAGAAAATTATTTTCAATAATAACGACATCGCAGAGAAATTTAGATTAGCAATGCAATTCATATAGTACTGACAATACTTACTTCTTGCTTTTGATACTCAGGTTTAGCTTGAAATTTAATATTAATACTCACCAGATAGTACAGTAAACATTAAGTAAGTAGGTGCTTATTAATTATTATGCACCGAATTCCATAGGGATGGTCAAGAGTACCACGTTTTCTTAAACGTAAACATTTTAAGAAATGTAATTACCGTTCCCAGAAGTGTTCGATCGCATTAACATTTAAAACTGTGGCTTTAGGTACTTACTGAAAAGAAAGCTCGGAAATTAACAATTTATTTCTCATTTATTCCAGGCGAAACTCCTTACGCCTGCGCGCAATGCAATAAGACGTTCACGTTCCAACAATCGTACCACAAGCACCTGCTTTACCACAACGACGAGAAGCCGCACTCCTGCGCGCACTGCGGCCGCGCCTTCAAGGAGTTGTCCACGCTGCACAATCACCAGCGCATCCACACCGGAGAAAAACCTTTCTCGTGTGAAACATGCGGTCAGTTAATATTACTCGTATATCGCTAATTAGTATTAATATGAAATATCGTCTTTGACCATTGAAATAATTTTTAATGGGATAATTATTTAAAAAACCGGCCAAGTGCGAGACGGGCTCGCGCACCGAGGGTTTCGTATAATTTTATATGTATCTATGAACCAGACAACCAATTACTCAGAAATTAATAAATATCAACAGACTAATGTAGGTGTAATGTAGGTTGTAAAAACAGCCCAAAGTTTGACCCGATTTCTGGAACATTTTTAGGGTTCCGTACCCAAAAGGTAAAAACGGGACCCTATTACTGAGGCTGCGCTGTCCGTCTGTCACCAGGCTGTATCTCACGAACCGTGATAGCTAGACAGTTGAAATTTTCACAGATGATGTATTTCGGTTGCCGCTATAACAACAAATACTAAAAAACAGAATAAAATAAATACTTATCTAAGGAGGCTCCCATAAAACAAACGTGATTTTTTTGCTTGTGTTTGCTCGATATTGATAACGGCAACAGGTAGACGCTTGAAATATTCACAGAATATTTATGTTATATTTTCACTTTTTTTTTGTTAGCCTTTTAAGTGCCCCACTGCTGGGCAAATGCCTCCCCTCTTGACCTCCACAACTTCCGGTCCGGCGCAATGTTAGGCCAGTGCTTCACTTTAAAAATAGGTAAATAATTAAATTCAAATAAAATAAATATTTAACGGGGGTTCCCATACAAAAAACGTGATTTTTTTTGCCGTTTTTATAGATAAAGGTACGGAAACCATCGTGCGCGTGTCCGACTCGCACTTGGCCGGATTTTAGTTTTAAATTTAAATGAAATAATGCATTTCTTCTTCTTTCGTTTTAGTAAGTACTTACAATATCATCACAAATTAATTGATTTCATTCTTGTCACACAGGTAAATGTTTTCGTCAGCGAGTCTCCTATCTTGTCCACCGACGGATTCACACAGGCGTTATGCCTTATAAATGTACAGCGTGTGATAAAAGTTTTCGCTACAAGGTAACAACTTACAGCTGTGCCTTAGCTTGCCTGCCCACACCCAGATATTCGTACCCAACTAATTTATACTGACGAGCAACAACGAAGGGTCATTTGCATGGAAACTTATATGGAAAGCGACACGTTTTTTTGCTCCTCGGTGTAAGTATTGTAGGTATACAGCACAGGAGTCATTCGGGAATCAAACCAAAGGATATTATTGCATACATGTAATGATGGTTTAGGTCACCTAGGGCCTCATTCCTTAAACGGCCTTTTCCCTTTGATGGCCTATTCTCCTAACGGCCACTTCCCTTGAACGATCACTTCAGTTCAGAAAATAGGTAAGTAGGTTAGGTTAGGTATAGGTTTAGTTAGGTAGCTTCTCCTGCCCGAAGGGCAAACCGCCTAAATTCTCCGTCGAATTTGTAGGTTTTAACTGAATTACGGATGGATAAATCCTGGGTGTTTCGGGGAAGTGGCCGATGTAGGAATTTACACAGTGGCCGTCCAAGGAAGTGGCCCTAGGTGACCTAATCCGTAATGATTGGCACCCATAGTTGCCCTAAGCAAGTGAGTGGTTAATTAATGACATTGCGTGTATTTCCTTCCACAATAGATATCTCCACTTTTTCGCCTTTTCTGCTATTAATACGCTTAAGTTTTTTTTGTATTTTGAACCGACGAAAAAAACGGAGGAGGTACTCGAGTCGACGTGTATTTTTAGGGTTCCGTACCTCAAAAGAAAAAAACGGAACCCTTATAGGATCACTTTGTTGTCCGTCCGTCCGTCTGTCTGTCAAGACAAATTTATATCAAATACTCAAATCTACTGTCCCTTAGAGCTGTGAAAAAATCAAACTTATAAGCCAACGCAATCAAAAGATACAGCCGTATATGCTGCAAATTTCCAAATATTTTCGAAACTCGCAAGGGAATCAAAACCTACAGGGTACTTCCCGTGAACTCAAAATCTTGAAGTTGGGTACGAAGCAAGGTCTTATAGCACAGATAAAGGAAAAATTGCGAAAAGCATAAATTTTTTTGTCCGTCTGTATATATCAGTAACCAATCTACAATGATCCCACACTGCGCACATTTTGCTTAGGAGCAGGGGTCTGCTAAGACTGGATGATTATAGATATATATAAATTTGTACGGAACCCTCAGTGCGCGAGTCCGACTCGCACTTGGCCGGTTTTTTTTATATTTAGGTTTTAGCGAATTATGGTAACTACTCACCAGTGAAGTCTACTTAATCCCTTTTTAACCACAGTTTTTGCCATTTTTAAGATTTTTATACTTAGTACTATCCGGGATTAATTTATGCTTTATACGCGTACGTAAGTAATCTTTTTCCTTTTCGTTTATAATGATGTGCTACACGAATGTGTACCTACAATGGACAGCGAGGAGAAAATAAACGAGTCGGTTTCCATATAAGTTTCCATAAAAATGTTCCTTCGTTGTTGCTCGTGAGTGTACCCATATTAGTTGGGCACAAATAAAGTAACGTTACTTTATACTTTGTAGATACAATATGTTATTTTAAAGTAGAACTAACTCGACAAATGGCATTGCGCGGGATGATATAGTATAAATCTTCCCAGGTGAATTTTTCGCTTCGAGCCATTACATTAAATTTGACTCTTAATACTATGACGTTACAGTTCGTTTTGAAAGATAAGGGCTCGAAGCGAAAAGTTCACCTGGGAAGATTTATACTATAGCAAAAGGCCGGTCGGTTCTTCTCTGATTCCCTGGAGAATGAGTCGGGTTTTAGTTTGGGACGCAAACCTGCGTCGATACTCTAGCCCTTTCACGCCTTCAGGGTACAACAAGAAAAGCTGGCGCAGCGGTTGAAGCGGCCGAGCGTAGGAACGTACTTAAAATCTCGAAATCTCTCGGTCTCGGTTCAGGAAGTAAAGATGGAAATAAAATGAAATAATATAGTTTGAAGTTAGTGAAAACAAAAGTTTACTTTTTTACTGCGAATTTAAGTACACTGTGAATATGTATTTTTAACAAATTATTCAAGCGCCCGATGTCTGTTGTCTATTTACTGAAAAGAAAAATTTATTAGATATCTATGGGGTTTTGCTATTTATTCGATTACCTAATCTTAATTGAATAAAACGTTGCCTATTTTAGTTTTAATGTATCGTGCTAGTAGTATTAGAACAAAATGAAGCAAAATACTTCAACTAAACCGAGTTTTCTTTTATTTTTCTAACCTTAGTCAAATCAATTCGTAACCTAAACATGGTGGACAAATGAATTTAGATAATTCAGCTCTATTACTCTACCTAAAGTAATACAGAAGTCACACTAAACACTAGAAGTTCTATGGTAGCGAATCTAGACTTTAAGTAACATAATAGAGTTTTGCACCTCTTTAAGCATTTGGGTCTATAAAAGATTTTATGAGAACCATTGTAGAGCTGGTAGCGGTAATTAATGCTTTTGTGCAACTTTTGGCTCTTGGCCAGAATTTATTATCGCTTGCATAGCACTTTGGGAGGTAGTAATCAATGCTTACTTCTTATTTAGATCATATAGTTGTAAGATTCACTTAAAGCAATAACACAAGATGCTTTGCCCGTATTGTAGTGTTGAAAATTGCTGCTCTACGTCTTTGACCTTAAACTCACCCTGTTATCGCCCTTATAAATCTATTCTGTAGTATAGCTCTAAGTGATATATTTTGCTATCTACGCTCTTTTGTTGCCAAAAGTTGTAAGTGCTGCGGCTGTAGAGCCTTTATATCTCGTTAAGTTCTAAAACAAGCTCTAATTGACGCCTAAGTGTTAGTTGGGCATAGGCATAGACGTAAAGTGGGGGTGATTTTTTTTTTCTCGACTAACCCTATAGTGTGGGGTATCATTGGATAGGTAGAGCTTGTCTAATTTAAAATGATGCGCCCCACCACCGCATTTACGCACAGGATTTGAAACTCAATTTAAGCTCCAAGAGAAATATTTCTCTTGGCAGATGAGCGTAAATGCAGTGGTTGGGCGCGTCATTTTAAATTAGACAAGCTCTATTTAAAAATAAATAGGGGTTTGCTAAAACCATTTTTTGACAAAGTGAATATTTTCGGAGATATTCACTCCGAAAGTTCAAAATAATTTGTCCCCCCCTCTAACTTTTGAACCGCACGTTTAAAAAATATGAAAAAATCACGTAAGTTAAACTTAATATATACTTAAACTTTCTAGGAAAATTATTTTCAACTTAATCAGTTGGTCAGTTTTTAAGTTTTAGTGAAAACAATATTTCTAAACCAAGAAAGTAATTTAACCGCCACTGCAAGCATATTCTTTTCTTTTAGTACTATAAGATCACGCTAGCAGTATCTTCTTTCAAATAAAGAAAAAAAAAAAATCGGTCCATATAATAAAGAATTACATCTGAAAAACCATCAACATACATACTAGTTCTAGTAGACTGCAGATTAGATTAGTTACCCGATTCGCCGATAGATGGCGCTGTACCACCGACGTTGAATTTCTAGGTACCATCGCCCCAGACGTCAGATACCCATTTTCATAACAAATTTGCTTGCAGCCGTTGATGTTTATTGCTATGGATTGTTATGGACAGATGTCTAGCCACTGCACGCAAACTGGGCCTTTAAGGTGGTTATCTGGCGCTTGGGGCGATAGTACATAGCGCTGTTAACCCCTAGCGCGCGGTGGGAGTTGGGACCAAAACAACCACATTAATAAAGTATGCAAAGATTTTTTCGTACCTGCTACGGAACCCTATCTTGGGCGTGTCCGACACGCTTGGCCGGTTTTTTAAGACTTAAGTAATCTAGTAGTTTTTAAGTTAGATATATGGTTTATACTTATTTAAGTTTTATTCATTGTTTTTTTTTCTTACTATTTGTACCTATTCTTAGTTTCAATAAATGTTTCTGATGAAAACCTTTTAATTACAGGTGTCACAAAGGACTCATAAATGCCAAGCGCAACCACCAGGTACCGTGGTGCGGCAGAGTGGTGACTTATTGGAAAAACTTAAAATAAAGCACCCATCCCAAGTTGGTTTTGACTGCGTAGACTCTACGATTGACAAGATCAATTATCACCACGTTTCCGAAGCAAACGCAGAATTGGTACGAACTGGTGCAAAACTTTCATTGGAAGACACTGAGGCTGATAACTTTACTTTAATCGCTGAAGCATTTTATGACAGTAATAAAAATAACGTGACAGAATCAACACATCACGTCGAACATAATAACCTAGTGAGTACAAATATGGTTGGTGAATGTAACATGCCAATAATCGATAAAAATGTTCCCTCGCCTTCAGAAATATTAAAAAACTTGTGTTTGTCTAAAGATGAAGATCTTACAGGAAATCGACAGGAGCGTGACGAAACAGATTACAACATATATAAAGATTTCAATTTATTTTTGTAATAGTAATTCAGTGTGGTCTTTAACACAGAAAAAAACCTAGGTGGGTAAATCAAGTAATGAACGATGAGGTAGTTGAAGACAGCGTAAAGAAGGAAGAATCTGCGCTCTCCTGCCTGGCGCTGGCTCATGGCTAAGGTACTGGTGCTAATGTCTTTTCCAAAGTATAAATTTTGTCGAAAAGAAAGTGGAAAAAAGCGACGCGCTGTTGAGATGTAGAACCAAATCTGAAGAATGACCGAAAAGCAATATAATTAAGTGCCGTTTCCCGTTCATTAAGGATAAATGTTGCATAAAAGTTTAATACATATAAAATCAATTTACATGGGTGTTTTCGAATTATCCAATTTTACCCCATCCTGTGAGATCCAGATCTAAAAATCTTGCTGGTAATAACTCATGTTAAAGATAAAATCAGAGGCGTCCAGCCACCCAAAAAGTCAGTACACACTCGCAGTCAGTACATACTCGTATATATGTAGAAGTAGAGACAAGAAAAGTTTTCAAATCTCAGGAATGTTAACCCTTTCGGCGCGCATGATGCCCATGTGCATCATGAGATTGCAGGCTCTCGCGCGCGCATGATGACCATGCGCATCATGGGATTGCAGTCTCTTGTGCGCGCATGATGCGCATGAGCATCATTACAAATCTTGATCTAAACATACTATTTTGTCCAAAATTTATGTAGTTTTTGGTTGATCAGGATTACTGGATCTATAATTCATTTAGTGTATTTTTTTATTATTATTGTTCCATGGTATTTACAGAGAAAAAATACTTTGAAATTCGAATGTCATTATTATTTGTATTTGGTTAAAAAGTTTTCATTTTTATTTGATAAACCAGAAATTTGGACTTTGATATCCATATTCAGTTAAATAAATCGTCTTTATATTCATATTTTAACTTTGAAAATGCCATGATAACACGGTGCATCATTGCGCCGTAGCGTACTGCCAATCACAGTGGATGGTATTCTACAGCATAGAACCATCTGTTTATATTTTTAAAATAATTCATAGGTATAATCACAGAATATGTATCTTAGCGAAAAGCGTAGATAAATTGTTTGTTGAGTAGCTGTTGGCCGCGACTCCGTCTGCGAAGAATTCGTTTATCGCTATCCCGCCTAAACTATATTTATTAAACCAGGTTATAAACTATTTATGTGCCAAGTTTCATCATAATCCGTGAAAAAGTAACAAACATCTAGCTACTTTAAACATGAAACTACCGTGAGACTCACTCATAGTGAAAATAAACGGATCACTCACGTCTCAAAACGAGTTTAACTCGACATGTTTCGGGCTAATGACTATAAACATCTAGCTAGGTACACATCCATCCATACAAACTTTCACGTTTATAATATTAGTAAGATTAACCAAATAAAGATTTTTTAAAGTAGTAGTGGTACACTAAGTAGGGATATTATGCGGTGCAGTATAAATTTTACTAAACTTTTCAATCTCATCATGTTGCGTATTATTTTATTCAAGTCCGTGTTAAACCTTTTCAGCTACCTGGCTTTACCGTGTCCCGTGGCCCTGGTATACCGTTAGACTCCTAAGTGCGAGCGAGAGGTCTGATAAAAGGGTTTTACCCACGGACCCACTCGGCTGATGTCTGTGTGTCTTGTGACACTACGCTCATCCATATGACTCCCTAAGTGCGAGCGAGAGGTCCGAGTAAAAGTTCTATGCGGCTACTTACAATAGTAGTACAAATTCGATAACTATTGTTAAGGCTTTCAAACGAAAATCGACCAATCACGAGTATCGCTGACCTGAGCCTGATAGACAAAGGGCGGGTTATCTTAGTATCTTTACATTTATTTTGTTCCTGGTTACAGTCTTAGTTTGTGCCTGTGACTGAGCGTTGCTCGTTGTGCGTAGCGTTGTAATTGTGATGTGAATCTTTACTGACCCGGCTATCTTTACGGAATCGTATACTGCACTTGGTACAATCGACCCGGCTAAACGCCCGTTTTTCGCCAAAAATCATACTCGTGTGCATATTTACCGGATTATCGTTTTTTTTTGTACTTATATATTTTATGTAGGTATTCTTATCTGTACAATTTTATATTTAAACTAGATGTTACCCGCGACTCCGTCTGCGAAGAATAGGGGTATAAAAAATAGCCTACGACCTATTCTCAGACCTACCGAATATAGAGAAAAAAATATATAAAAATCGGTCAAGCCGTTTCGGAGGAGTTCGATATACTTATATTGAAGTATGTTAAAATATTGTTTTATATTTCACCCGCAAATAAACATTTGGTGTTTGGTTATTATAAATAGCGCATTACGCCATCCATTCCCTTGCCGTTCGAGGCGAGAAAGTGCGTGCGGTCCCACCGCGCGCAATGATGCACAGGGTGCATCATGGGTATTTAGTACGGGAAAAAATGTACTGCGCGCGGGCGCATTGCATCGCTTCGTCGGGCCTGCGCGCAGGACTATTGCAGCGCGCTAGAAGGCGCTCGCGCCGAAAGGGTTAAGTAAACCACAATTTGGACATACCTACATAGGGTAAGTATGTAGTTTTTCTTCTTCTAAGGACCCCCCTACAAGAAACACTAAGTATAAGTATTCTCCTAAATTTTTAAATTCTTCATAGACAATATACATAACTTTTATTGGGCACGCTTGACATTATTTTTATCAAAGACTTTGTACGATATACGTTGTGTGAAGAACAACCATGCGAAATGTCATTGGATTGGAGGACATGAAAAATGCTATTCCCGAAGTTCAGCTACCTACATCAAAATTTCATTCAAATCCGTCCAGCCGTTTTAGCGTGAAGGAGTAATAAACACACAAACACGCACGACGCACGCAAGCACGCACACGTACGCACGCTTGTACACACACGCATACGGACAATGCACACGCACTCACTCACAAACTTTCGCTTTTATTATATTACTTAGTACGATTTAATAGAAGAATGTTAAAATATGAATGTATAAAATAGGCCAAGTTCTCCCGTGGCACAAAAACAAAGTCGATCCCAAAAATTCAGTCAAAATAAATAAAACAAACAAAAGACTTTAGTTGTAGACTTCTTTTGTCTATGAAGAATTTAAAAATTTTTTAAAAGGTCATGAGAAGGCCAAGTATTTTTTTTAACGGGGAATTTCCACTAAATTATTTTATTGGGATTAATTTGACTGCTCAATAGCTGTCAATAAGCAGTCAATGCCAAATTTTGCATGTTTTTTAAGTAGGACTGCTTTTTGTGTAAAAGTTGATCTTGAACCTTAAAAAACGTATATTATCATGAATATGGCTAGTCTCGTTGAGATTCCTCGGAAGGTGGCTAAACCAGTAGCGTAACTATAGGGCGGCAGGGCTTGCAAAATGCCACGGGCCCTTGACCCCAGAGGGCCCCGGCCCAAAGGGTCCCGAGCTCACAAAAAAACATTAAAATTAAATTACAATATGACGATTTTTAGTGGGAGGGCCCCATCCAAAGAATTTGCCACGGGCCTCAGACGGTATAGTTACGCCACTGGGCTAAACAATATAAAATTAACCAATATGAATGTCGTTAGTAAAAAAACTTTCGAGCACCTTTTCGTAAGAGGGTAGACGAAAGTGAGACGTCGTCGCCGTAATAACCGTTGAGTTGCGTTCTTTTGTGCACAAAAATCGATGGTAATTTAAGTGCTAAATTGTATTCTTTGGTACCTCTTTATGTAAGTATAACGATGGCAGGAATATCGCACGGAGGGTACCGTGGGCGCAGAATAACTAAGTATAATACAGCAGCCGCGGGTCCATCCTGCCCACTCAAATTAAGGCAAGTTCAGTTTTTGTTCAGAGCATAGAACTCGTACCTCTCCGTACTTAGTGCGTAGTTAAGTTAATACTCAACAGTCAATCTTATTTTATTGGCAATTCCTGCCCACGTTATCCCGTTAGGTCCTTTCTGGAATAGTCGGGTAACTTATTAGGTATACCTAGTTAAATACATAAAAGTAGATATTTTATTTTTCCACTTCTGCGACTAAAGTAATACATCTGGCTCTTTCTGCCGCCATTTTGTTTACGAAATCACACGAGACAAGCGTCCGGCATGCAGGCTTTCACCAATGGCTGTCCGCCAGCACCGCGCCGCGGCGCGGTATACTACAGCATACTTACCGCCCCGCGAATAAAAAACATGCAGGATTCAAAATATAGGCGCTCGTTAACGAAGCGGTTTAAAAAATACCGACCGTAGTTTACTGCACCGGTACCGCACCGCCAAGTGAGGAACGGGCCGTAGTTAGTTAAAGTAAGTAAGGTAAACCAAAAATATATGATTATTGTCAAGAGGGCGCTATTGTTCTTTTTTGTATGCTTTATATGGCAATAGTTTAGTATAGTCGGAACAATGCGAATTGGTCACTCATTTTGACTTACTTTTATTCGCCGTAGTCAAAATCAGAATCACTTCTTTTTTTACCGTTTAAAACTCGTATATTTTCCTTCGTATTACACAGTGGTCAAAATCGTCTAATTGTATCTTTTATTTTATTTTCGTTTTGTTTTTCTTTGGCGACCTAAAACTTGAGGAGAAACGACCTTTTTTCGTAATTCGCGTAATCGATGACTCCGATATACCTAAAAAGTTTATTCATAACTATAATTACTGCTTATTTTTACTACGGGTCAAAACCAGAACCGATTTATGATAACCAGACTACAATGACATCTTGACTTGTCTACAACATTTACCTGTTAGCTCCGATGTTAATTTGGAAAGGTTTTGTAGTGAAATAGTTTTATTCCCAAGTGTTTTTTTTCCAGTAGTTAGTTTATTATAAACATTATTTACAATGATCCGTTGTTGACTACGAATTGTTTTGGCCATTTTTGTTATTGTTCAAAGAAACCGCCTCCGTGACACTGACAACCATTAAAATTATTGCCAGTGTAAGAAATTAGTACCAATGAAATTCCGCAACATGGCGAATAGTCATATATTTCTGGTCAGGCTTTAAAAGTGAAATTGTTCATATTAAAAACAATACGATAAATTACGATAGGTTCTTATTTATGGTTTTATATAAGTTTTCTGGCTAATTGCTTGATGAATAAACATTTTGGATAGTGTAGTGTGGGTATGTGTTTATTGGATGATTTAAGAATCTGAGAGTAACCAGCGTATGTACATGTATGAAAAAAGAATGAAACTGTGATGAAACCAAACGAAATGTTAGAGTATGCGCGCACGAGCAACTTTGTCTCCGTGACTATTTTATCAAGTCTATGGGTTAGTATGGAAGTGCGCACACGTAGCATCTTGACTCCCAGGGTACAAGACAGACTTGATAAAAGAGTCGCGGAGACAAAGTTACTCGTGCGCGCATACCCTTACCTGCAATAATTTTTAAATGTTGTGTTGGTAGTAGATTTTGGGAATTAATGGTAGAAAGTTGAATTTAGCTGATGTCGCACAATTTCGAAGCTGTGGCTGGCACTTGTGGAGAGAAAAAACATGAGATACCAGCTGTTTTTGTTCTCTTTAACCGAGTTCTTGTAAAATCAGTATGGATCTAAATTGAATAGTGTCATTTCATCTCGATAGTGACAATTTGTTAACCGAGTGTGATTATGTAATTTTCTTGGAAATTGGTGTAGAGTAGAAGAGACTAAGAATTTGTCATAAACCACTCATTGATATATGGACTGCGTTTTGCGATTTATTACGTCTTATTTACGGTACATGCGATGTGTTAAATTAGGCCAACAGGCGAGGCCAGAGGCGATATCGTTGTTTCTGTTTCCGGAGGACATTTTCACCAGTAAGTAGATCAAATGTATAATATTAGCCGTATTTATAATCTAAGAGTAAGGTAGGTAGGTACCTAAGTGTAACACTTCATGGATAGGTGATGCAACTCGAGTGGTTGCGAAATATGTCCACGTCGTAGTAGTATTTGTAGGCATCGGCTACCTTTGTCTAAACTATCTGACGATCTAGATAATGAATTAAGCCTAGCTAGGATTGCTGATGGTAGCAACTGCGACACGAAATAATGGCCATTTTACGTACGCCATTCCCTGAAATAATTAAGTATAAATAGGTATATTTGGTACAGCAGGCTTTAAATATTTATTTTAGTACAATAGGTTCTGTTTTATTCTCTACTCCATTTTCGTAACGTACCTAACATATAAGTTTGTTGCCAAGAACCATCAATGTTAGTCAAAACCTGTGTGTAAATTATGTTGCCATGTTAAAAATAAGACTACTTGCTTTATGATGAAAGTAAACAAACAAAGGCCTCGGGAAGTTTGATGTTCACTGAAAATGTAATCCTACAATTACTTTTTATACATTATCCATTTTTTTATAGAATAAAGATAATATGCACTAACTAGGAAAAACAAAGTCTGTTATGTGAAACTGCTAATTGAAATTATATGTATGTCTTAAAATTCGAAGCTGATATCTCTATCTTAGCTATCATTTTGCTCAAGGATATTGATAGGAACTGATACATTATTATTTGTGTAAAAAAAACTATATTAAAAACACTAATATTTAACACAGCTAGAATAGAAAAGACGGAAAATTACAAATCATGTCTATGTATATTATTTTAGACCATTCCTTAAAAACTTGATATTGATCAAAACACATAGCTATGTGTTAGGTATATTTTTATCTACTGCAGTGTTGCTTGGTTTTTTAACATTGTGAAATTGTAATGTGGATTGTTTTGTGCAAATGCATGAACCCTTTTGGGTGCTATTTCAGAGACCCTTTTAACTTTTCCCATATGATAGGTATATGAGAATTAAATAATTTGCTGCCAGCTGACAGGCTCAAGACTTAAGATAAAACCACATGAATCCACATTGCATGCAAATTGTGTTAGCTGTGTGTGATGTACAAAAGTATGTGCTGCCAACAGTAAATAAATATAAATAAAGATAGTGGGACAATTCACACCAATTGATCTTATCCTTCCAGCTTGTGCCACAGGTACTAGGCATTAGATAAACATACCTAAATGAATAAATATATATTAATTCATTATATTCAGGAACAAGCATTTGAGGGGTATAAAATCAAAGTCCGCTAAATTAATTTTGGTTTTGTATATAAATCCATACCAAACCAAAATGGATTTAGCAGACTTTGATTCTATACCCCTCATTTGTATTTAATCATACCAGCATTGTGACTCCTGTTGGGATTCAAACCTGGGTTTGCTAGCTTTATGATCAATGTCACTAACTACTTGCTAGGGTATCTGGTTAGCAGTGAATGTTTTGTGGTAATAATTACAAATAAATTTTGTGCATTTCCAGTGATGCTACTGCATGCAATAACTTTCTCCCAAAAATTCATAAAGATAATAAAAAAAAATGTATTTAGATTGATATTTAATCAGAACAAGATTCAGTACTTGCCATTATTGTGAAGCTAAAGACCGTTTGTAGGTTAGAATTGTACCTACCAAAGGGTCTAATGAATTCATTGGGTAAATTGTATGAATAATATGTCTTAATGAGTTGTTTTCAAAAAATTGTATGTAGTTAAGGGCTTAATCAAAATAAAATCACGATTGCTTCCTTTGTGTTACGAAAGTTAGTCATACAAACTATATGGGTAACTTTCGTCACACAAAGGATATACACACACACGCACACACACAAACACATACACACACACACACACACACACACACAACTACCTAAAGGGAAGTCCCAATTTACAGCATGCATTGTATTGTGTAACAAAGGAAAATAAACAATTTTTCATTTTTTTTTTCAAAGGAATAATTAAGTTTTGTTTTTATTAAATCCCTTAATTGAGTACACTTTTTTTGAAAACGACTCTAATATTAATGTGGAATGATATACTATATACATGATTATAATAGTTAAAAAACCGGCCAAGTGCGAGTTGGACTCGTGCACAAAGGTTCCATACCATTATCTATAAAAATGCCCCTCTTAAATATTTGTTTTATTTTAATTTAATTACTTATTTTTAAAGTGAATATATAACTAAATATTCTGTGAATATTTCAAGCGTCTACCTGTTGCCGTTATCAATATTGAGCAAAAAATCACATTTGTTGTATGAGAGCCCCTTAAATATTTATTTTATTCTGTTTTTTAGTATTTGTTGTTATAGCGGAAACCAAAATACATCATCTGTGAAAATTTCAACTGTCTAGCTATCACGGTTTATGAGATACAGCATGGTGACAGACACAGACAGATGGACGGACGGACAGTAAAGTCTCAGTAATCGGGTCACGCTTAAACCGCTGAACCGATTTAGATGAAGTTTGGTATGGAGATAGTTTGGGATCCTGAGAAAGACATAGGATAGTTTTTATCCCGGAAAAATGCATAATTCCCGCGGGATAGCGATAAACGAATTCTTTGCAGATGGAATCGCGGGCAACAGCTAGTTATCTATATACTTACCAAATCTCATGTAAATAAATCGGTTATTGATTCCCCATAAAAACTTTTACCCCCTTAAAGAGTGATTTCCGTGATAAAAACTATCTAGTCCTTTCTCGGGACTCAAACTATCTGTATTATCAAATGTCATCTAAATCGGTTCAGCTGATTAAGCGTGAAGAAGTAACAGACAGATAGGCACACTTTCGCATCTGTCACTGAAATAACATCAATAAATCATTCATTGTCATCATCAGTTATCATCATCATCATCGTCTCCATCGCGCCAATACTAACACACTGACCACTGACCACTGTACTACATTTACTATATCACTCTTAGTTGGTCAGTGTTGTCTGTTGTACACATATATGTTTACTATTATATACCTTACGTAGTAGAGATTAATCATCTGTGTGAACTTTAGTTCTTTTACCTTTTGTTAATAAATCTAAAAGAAAGTGTACTGTAAAATGAACCTTAAAGTTAAGTAATAAATAATGTACAATCACGATACAAAAATATGCGAGTTTTTTTTTTTTTTTTAATTTATTTAGGAAACAGTCACATTTCAAAATAAATCAACTTAAGTAACAACAAACAGACCTTAAGTTCCATAGAAAATAAACGGATACACAGTTAATTAACAAATCGAAACAGGGTAGGTGTTAGGCACCTTCTTAAACGTCTTATCTGCCACCATACAGGGACTTAAAGTCCCTGGGAGAGTTTTCGTTTGGTATGAGAGCGAAAGAAGGCAATTGGTGATTTACGTCTTGTTTTGATGGCTCCATTTTTCAAACGGCGATCGTGCATCTACGTATTATAATTATGATCGAAGTCAGTTAGCATAGAATTCATTCATTTTTAACCCCCAACACAAAAAGAGGGGTGTTATAAGATTGACCGCTATGTGTGTGTGTGTGAGTGTGCCTGTCTGTGGCATCATAACTCTTAAACGGGTGAACCGATTTGGATGCGGTTTTTTTTATTTGAAAGCAGGTTTCTTGGCGATGATGTTTCAACAAAATAGTATGCTGCGGAAGGGATCTTAGATTTAATTGCGTGGGGGTTCTTAAATTTTTTAGTTTATATAACTATAAACGTAGTAAAATTTAGTTTTATTATATTTTAGTTTAAATGTAGTTTTATTATTAATGTTATTATGATTCCAATTCATATAAATTCTTTTGCTTGATATTTTATGTAAATTACGATGGAGGTAGTTTTATTATTTAAATTGCTTTCGCCGGACATCGCGCAAAGATAAAATTTGTGTTGAAGTTCGATATATATGTAATGTAAATATGGCAGAGATGAGGTAATATTTGCATTATAATGCAAAAATTCATAACGTAACTAGCAATAAAAATAAAATAAAAATAAAATAAATATCATGGGACAATTCACTCCAATTGACCTAGTCCCAAAGTAAGCTAAGCAAAGCTTGTGTTATGGGTACTAAGCAACGGATAAACATACTTATATAGATAGACACAAACTTAAATACATATTAAACACCAAGACCCGAGAAAAAACATTTCATTCAAATATCTGCCCCAACACGGGAATCGAACCCGGGACCTTAAGCTTCGTAGTCAGGTTCTCTGACCACTAGGCCATCTGGTTGTCTAATTTAATTTTCGTATTCCTTGCTTAAAAATTACAGAAGTTCTATACAATCTTTGATCCCCTTTACTCCCTCTTCCCTTAGAAGGTGAATGTCTAAAATCCGTTAAAAGTCGATATTTTTTACTGTAATTTTAGTACCCTATGTACTAATTTACAATCCTGTAAATTTAACATTAATTAATAAAACCGTTTTTTATACTCTCTCCCCATATTTCACCCCCTTGGGGTTGATTTTACAAAATGGCCGAGTCGCGTCACTATCTTATTAATTTATAAATAACATAGTTCTAACTAAACTTTTCAGGAGTGAAAAGTTCTCTTGAAAACTTTAATCACTATTTGTTTTCTTAATTGTTAAAAGTTGATTTTTTAGGGTTCCGCACCTCGAAAGAAAAAAGCGGAACCCTTATGGGATCACTTTGTTGTCCGTCCGTTCGTCCGTCCGTACGTCAAGACCCTTTTTCTCAGGAACGCGTGGAGGTATCAAGCTGAAATTTATAAATATCAAATGCTCAGGTCTACTGTCCCTTTGAGCTGTGAAAAAATCAAACTTCTAAGCCAACGCAATCAAAAGATACAGCCACTTATGCCGCAAATTTTCGACACTCAAGGGAATGAAAACCTACAGGGTACTTCCCGTGAACTCAGAATCTTGAAATTTGGTACGAAGCAAGGTTTTATAGCACAGATAAAGGAAAAATTGCGAAAAACATAATTTTTTTTGTCTGTCTGTTTATATCAGTAACCAATCTACAATGATCCCACGCTGCGCACATTTTGCTTAGGAGCAAGGGTCTGCTAAGACTGGATGTTCATAGATATATATAAATTTTTACGGAACCCTCGGTGCGCGAGTCCGACTCGCACTTGGCCGGTTTTTTTTTCATTTCATTCAAAATAACTTGTAACCAGCCTACAAAGTAAACTTGCACACAAATCGTCACCTCCTTTTAACCCCCGTACAAAGAGAATTTACATAAATCCATTTCTAAAGTTAAAATAACCTATTACCTAATATATTTAAATGAAATTCTTATATGAAGCCACGTTTCGCTCCCAATACATCACAATAACTTGTTTTCTTTACGTAAAAAGATGTAATCTACATAAACAAAAACAGATAGATACGTAAATGCATAATATGTACACATATGTATTAATTCGGTCATTTAAGGAATGAGTAGGGGTCAATCTCGGAATGAGAGATAATAAGCTGGAAACTTGTATACAGCTTCATTTTAGTGTTCTTAATGTTGTCTCAAAAGTCACACAAAATTTCGTGTCCGCGTCGTAAGTTATTCAAGGTCAAATGTCAAAAAAGTCCGTTTTTCGCGATTATCTCGGTTTCTATAGCTTCAGTGATGCTAACATCTATTATAAAATTGTAGAGCATCAAATTTTGAACAAATATTCTATTATAGTACATTACTGTAGAGGCCGTGAAGTAAGGGATTGATGGACGAGATTTGGGGTATACGGCCGAGTCGTAGACGAGGCCGGATAAAACGAGTCCAGCAATCCCTGTTCCTGCCGAGGATTGTATAGAGCTTTTCTCAAACATGCATCATCATCAATTCATCATCATCATCATCGTCATCATCATCATCATCATCATCCATCCATCCATCTATCCATCCATCCATCCATCCATACATCCATCCGTCCACCCATACATCCATCCATACATCCATCCATACATCCATCCATCCATCCATCCATTCACCCATCCATCCATCCACCCGTCCATCCATCCATCCATCCATCCATCCATCCATTCACCCATCCATCCATCCACCCATCCATCCATCCATCCATACATCCATTTTTCCATCCATACATCCATCCATACATCCATCCATACATCCGTCCATCCATCCGTCCACCCATACATCCATCCATACATCCACACATACATCCATCCATACATCCATCCATACATCCATCCATACATCCATCCATACATCTATCCATACATCCATCCATACATCCATCCAGTGAGAATGCGTCATTCATGACTTTAATGAGGTGTTTTTTTTTGGTTTACTAATGTTTCGGCGACTACTTTTGATTGGTCCAATTGTCATTTTAGCACGCCGGGAATGAAATTCAGAAATTATGTTTCAAAAAGTCGTATCGTATTATGAAATACATACCGTCAATACTTTCAAAAAAAGCTCGTATCTCAAAACGATAATCTGGCTAATTGAACTTTACCGAGTGTGCAATAAAGTTCAGTTTGGTTTATGTATTGATTTGAGATACGAGATTTTTTCAAAGTAGTGACGATATATTGATAAGTCTTGTTTTCGTAATGTGTTATAGGTAACGCCACGAGAGTTGAGGTCACGCACACACAATGTTGTCACATACAATTTTGAAAAATTGGTAGAATAAGGGGCTGTTTCACCACGCATTGATTAATTTTAACTGACGAATAAATGTGATGCCGTCTCCGTCTATTCGAACAAAACAAACAGAGACGGCATCACATTTATCCGTCAAATAAATTTGATCAACGGATGGTGAAACAGGGGGTAAAATTAAAATAGGTAAGTAAATCTACCACTTTAGTTAAATCAGTACCTTTTTAATGAATGAAAATGAGTAAAAATGTTTGAAATTATTTATGGAGGGTGCTTTTACATGTTTTAGCTAAACAATTTCAAATGGTTGGAGTTAGGAACACCACTTGTAAAAAAAAACTTTGTGTGTGCGGTAGTTTATCTAAGGTTTGGCAAGTTTTCATATTATTTATGGGCGGCGATAACAGTCTCTCAACATTCGCACTTCTATGATGAAGTGGATAGAAACAAAGAAATTGTTTGCAACGGAAATGTTTTGAAAAAGAGGTAGATTTGAGGCCGCGAATGGTGGAGAGGTAGACCGGAGGCAAAATAGATAGATCTACCAAAAAGTTGGTAGATGTGACAACACTGCGCACACAACAACACGTCATGTAATGACTGCGGGATTTTGACATTTATTCGTACCGATAGCAAGTTCAACAGACTCAACATAGAATTACAAGATTGACTAAAAATTTCTTCAACCTATTTCGTTAAGAATTATTTAGGAAAATACATCTACATACTTAGTTCAAACAAAACAGAAAATAAAATATTTTGATCTATTTTATTTAAATCAGATTCTCCATTTTGTGGTGGCGGCCATCTTGGATTTTAAATTTGTCATTTAAGATACCCATATTGAGGGAGTAGTGAAAAAATATTATGTAATCCGCCATTTTGTGGCGGCGGCCATCTTGGACCGATTTTCATCAAACATAGCTAAGCACTCCCGACTAATTCACCTTAAAAACAAAACAAAATCAAAATCGGTTCATCCGTTTGGGAGCTACGATGCCACAAACAGACACACACGCACAGAGACACGTCAAACTTTTAACACCCCATCGTTTTTGCGTCGGGGGTTAAAAATAGGATTTGTAAAGAGCCATTATTGATTTTTGATGTGGGTAGCCAAATTATTTGGCTGTCTGGAGCGGATCTAGGTATCAATTTGAAATTGATATCAAATACTTAAGGCTCTCTTGTTTGAAAAAGTTCACGCGATCAGAAGATATTAAATGAGTGAAAATCAGCGCTGCAGGCCACAGTATGGAATTTGGCCTTTTTTTCAGACGTGTTCGTTTTGTTTCAAAACTGGTTAGTATTTAATATTTAAAAGGGTAGACATAGGGGCTGTTTCACCACCCATTGATTAATTTTAACTGACGGATAAATTATGTGATGCCGTCTCCGTCTATTCGAACAAAACAAACAGAGATGACATCACATTTATCCGTCAAATAAATTTGATCAATGGATGGCGAAACAGGGGGTTAAACTCTAATGTGACAATTTTATATATTTTCAAAGTAATGAACTTTAGGAAATTTTCGTTTTCTTTGGTCGCAAAGTGAAAAAAAAAAAATTCTCCGAAATTATGGGACTGAATAATTTAATGATCTGTTGACATTTAAGAATGGCTAAAGCTGAATTTTTGAGACCATTTGGAACCTTCTACAATTGGGATGCACCAAAAAAAATAACCTATAGTTTTTATATTTTTTTTGGAAAGAATAGGATATTTTAAGACACCATTTTCATCGATTTTGAATTTGGTTGAGTAATTAATTTTTTATATTTTTTTTTAGAAATACGTTGGATGACGTCACAGTGAGAGAGCCACGTTCCATAGCCTAGAAAAATTCAAGTCGTACATAACATAATCTGTGGCACTACCACGGCACTACTGAGACCCTACTACGAAGTGAATAATTCGAACTTCGTTTCATGCCGTCCCGCTCACGCTAATATGATTTGACACGAGAGTGAGAGGGATGATACGAAACGAACTTCGATTTTTGTAGTAGTGCCCCTGATTTGTCTTGTCACTGTCAATATTACAAGCACGGCTTAGGGTCCTAAATGAACCATGACAAAATAGTTTTATTTATTTCTCTTCTTTTAGCTTCGATTATTCCTGTTTGTTTAATGGTGTGATAGTTAATAGATATTTTTTATTAAAATCTGATATTTAAATTCTTTCATATTTACTTGTAACGTAGTAATTTAATAATTAAATTTGTAAAAATACATTGCGAGTATTGTATACATTTCGGACTTTATGATAAACTAGCTTTTGCCCGCGACTTCGTCCGCGTAGAATTCCAATTTGTGGTAAAGCTTATTCATCTCTTTCATTGTATAAAACAAAAATCCGGCAACGGCAACATCCATCATTATTATCATTTCATCATCATCAGTATCAGTTAGTGAATATTATAAATCCCGTTTATTCTCTATCCCGTGGGAATTTCAACAAATTTGTCCTTATTCTATGCAAATTTTCGCTTATTTATTTTTTTCCCCGAGAAAAAGTAGCCTATGTCCTTAAAGGTGTAGCTTTCTACCGGTAAAAGAAGTTTTAAAATCAGCCCCGTAGTTGAATTCACTTATTTTTTTACCGTGGGAATTTTGCTTTTTCACGGAGAAAAGTAGTCTATGTAAATAACAGTTGGTATAGTTTCCTACTGGTGAAAGAAATTTTCAAATCAACCTTCAAGTGATATTCACTTCTTTCTATCCTACGGGAATATTGCATTTTACCGAATAAATAGTAGGTAGGCTAGCCTATACCAATAAAGGATAGTGTAGCTTTCTATTGATCATTTTTTTTTAAACTCAGCCCCGAAGTTAAATTTACTATTTTCTCTACCGCGGGAATTTTGCATTTATCCGGAAAATAGCATCCTATGTTAATCAAGGACAGTGTATCTTTTCTATTGGTTTATACTGAATTTGAAAAGTTTAGTAATTGTAGTTACAGACATAGGATCCAGTTGATTTGAGTATATAAATTCTGATTTATCCTTATCCCGTGGGAATTTTCAAAATTATTGAAATTAGCTTTATACCTATTCTAATAGTCTACTTGCATGCCCAATTTGAATAGTTTAGTAATCTTCGTTATGGGGTCACTCTCGACTGATGAAATATATACATCCCGTATATTCCTTATCCCGTGGGAATTCCGGAAAATTCTTTCTTATCGGATGCCTACGTCATACAAAGACTACATCCTCCAAGTTTCAGGTCTCTACATACAGCGGTTTAGGCTGTGCGTTAATCCGCCAGTCAGTCATTTAGGACTTCAGGACAAATCATTTTATATGTATTTGCATTGCACCAAGCTTTTAAGCGAGTTCAACAATGATGTTTGAATACTCAATTCGATTTTATTCGAAAAAGGTTGAACTCACATAAAAGCTTCATCATCATCATCATCATTTCAGCCGTAGGACGTCCACTGCTGGACAAAGGCCTCCCTCATTGACGCCCAATCTAATGATTGGGAGCAACCAACCCGTAACCGTAATCGGTTGGAAGCGACTTGCATCCACCCTGAACCTGCGGCCTTCACCAAAACGTCCGTCCATCTCGTTGGTGGACGTCCCACGCTGCGCTTGTAAAAGCAAAAGCTTGGTGAAATGCAAATACTTATACATATAATTAGTTATTATCAGAGATCAGATCAGGAAGTGGTTGACAAACGTAGACAAATGGTTTGCAAAATTTGAAGTTTCGTGTCGTTTACATTGTGTCAAAAAAAAAGTAATTTAAATCAAAAGCACTAAGGAGTATTGATATCATCTTCGAAGCAAATCACCCCCAAAATAACTTTCTACTCCTTTTTAACCCCGTCAAGGGATGAATTTCAATAAAATACGAAACACGTCTTCCATCAATTCTCTTAAAGAATGTTTATGCAAAATTTGAAGTAGATTGGACCAAGGAATCACGTTGTCCCATACAAACTTTGCCCCTCTTTTTACCCCCTTAGGAGTAGAACTCCGAAAAATCCTTTCTTATCGGATGCCTACGTCATACAAAGGACACACTCTCCAAGTTTCAGGTCTCTACGATCAGCGGTTTAGGCTGTGCGTTGATCCGTCAGTCAGTCAGGACAAAGGATTATGCTTAGTATAAGTTTTCCTTCACTTCAATACTTCTCGATCGCGTTAACGTAAAAATTTCAATTCTATGGAAACATGGAAGTGCGCGCGCGGAGACGCTGTCCATCTTTCCCTAGTAATTGAATTTTTTACGTAAACGCGATCGAGAAGTATTTTGGTGAAGTAAAAACTTATACTAAGCATACTGTATGCTTAGTATAAGTTTTCCTTCACTTCAATACTTCTCGATCGCGTTTACGTAAAAATTTCAATTCTATGGAAACATAGACGCGCGCGCGCGGAGGCGCTGTCCATGTTTCCCTAGTAATTGAATTTTTTACGTAAACGCGATCGAGAAGTATTGAAGTGAAGGAAAACTTATACTAAGCATACTGTCAGCTTAGTATAAGTTTTACTTCACCAAAATACTTCTCGATCGCGTTTACGTAAAAAAATCAATTCTATGGAAACATGGACGCGCGCGCGCGGAGACGCTGTCCATGTTTCCATAGAATTGAAATTTTTACGTAAACGCGATCGAGAAATATTTGGTGAAGTAAAACTTATACTAAGCGTACAGTACGCTTAGTATAAGTTTTACTTCACCAAAATACTTCTCGATCGCGTTTACGTAAAAATTTCAATTCTATGGAAACATGGACGCGCGCGCGCGGAGGCGCTGCCCATGTTTCCATAGTAATTGATTTATTTACGTAAACGCGATCGAGAAGTATTTTGGTGAAGTAAAACTTATACTAAGCGTACAGTACGCTTAGTATAAGTTTTACTTCACCAAAATACTTCTCGATCGCGTTTACGTAAAAATTTCAATTCTATGGAAACATGGACGCGCGGCCGCGGAGGCGCTGCACATGTTTCCCTAGTAATTGATTTTTTTACGTAAACGCGATCGAGAAGTATTTTGGTGAAGTAAAACTTATACTAAGCGTACTGTGCATTCGCTCGACATTATACGTGTTCGGTGGGTCTCCGATCTTTGTTTACGATTTTGTTATAAACAACTGTTCTCTTTCCTCATTGAATGAAAACGGACATTTTCTATTTTGAGCGAACATCGGCAAAACCGCAATCATATTTGCTCTAAACAAATGTTTGTTTAGAACACTAAGTGAAAACGCGGCTTAACCAAGATGTCTAGTCCTTACCATTTCAAATTTCGAACTCTTCGTTCCTATGAAGCCGTGTCTTCGGATCGAGTATTCAAACATGTGTCAAAATAAAATGTAATTTAAATCAAAAGCACTAAGGAGTATTGATATCAACTTCGAAGCAAATCACCCCCAAAATAACTTTCTACTCTTTTTAACCCCGTCAAGGGATGAATTTCAATAAAATACGAAACACGTCTTCCATCAATTCTGTTAAAGAATGTTTATGCAAAATTTGATGTAGATTGGACCAAGGAATCACGTTGTCCCATACAAACTTTGCCCCCCTTTTTTACCCCCTTAGGAGTAGAACTACGAAAAATCCTTTCTTATCGGATGCCTACGTCATACAAAGGACACACCCTCCAAGTTTCAGGTCTCTACGATCAGCGGTTTAGGCTGTGCGTTGATCCGTCAGTCAGGACAAAGGATTTTATATGTATAGATGACAACTGTTTAAAGCCAGGTGTGCATCATGTGATTAAAGTTCTGTCTTTGTCACTCTTTGCTATTATAAGCAGGACAGCAACATTTCAAACTGTCAATTTGCTTTAGAGTGTAGACCTGCTTTATATCTGCCTTTGTGACGATTCACTGCAGGGGTCAAATGAATGACATTACTTAAATTTTCTTTATTTAATTCAGATTATCATATTTTTGAAATCTGATTTCTGAAAACGCTTCACAAAGCCTATTTCTCCAAACGGTTTTCGATTTATTATACGTTGCCAAAAATTGGGACATCCCAATTAGTAGGTACAACACGAGAAATTTAATATTATTTTTTTTCACTCTTAAACCAAGTCACATTTGTTAGCACAAAATTATTACACAACAAATAACCCCAGACCAAAGCCAGACCGTGATTAATGTATCCTAAAAAAGACATAATCTCGATTGGTATTAGAAGTTATAAGTTATAACTAACTAAAGATTTGGTCGAAAAATGGTCAGTCAGGGTTGATACTTGCTCTTGTAAATAAAGCGTCATTTGTCAACTAATAGTACTAATGTACAGAAGGATCATTCTCGAACAAAAGTCTACTTTAGGTATAAAAATTTGCCTATTTTTACAACCGTTAACTGCTTGCACGCGAAATTGAAACTTATCGTGTTCATATTCCGTTGGGTACCTATCGCTGACCCGAACGAAACCAAGAAGAGCTGGCAGGGTTCCCACTCGCCTATATTTAAGTAGGTATATAAATCAAGAAAGATAACAGTGTGGATTAATTCAGTAAATTACCTTTAAATGCAACAGTATCTTTTATTATACGGATTATGAGATCATTTAGAAGTCATTGTTTGTTACAAAAATCATAGAAAAAAAGATGCCTATTAAGCGCAACGCGGTTAGCCGAAAGCCGAGCGACAACCTACTGTCATACGCCTGCCCGGAAGGCGCGCCGGCCGAACATACCTAAACTGCGAAGTGAAACCCCCCTGGCGGAACTACTCAATTACAAATATTTCACGGGTTCCAATAAGATTACTTAACAAAGTCGCTAAGCAATTTATGCTCGGCTTAATGTATAGAGGAAAGTGGAGCTGATGGTGAAGCACTTGGAGGACTCCTCAACTATTAACGTCTGTGAATCAGGAAGTGCAATACTTTGTAAAAGATGACGCGCAGTTGACATTAAGCTATTGTAACTTAGATGAGTGACTAAAAAGCGAGGAATAAAAAGTTTATAAATTAAAAATTGAACCGACTTCAAAACCCACAAAAATAACTTTCTACCTGCATGATGGGTGGGATCCTCGTACGAGTAAATTTTGAAAGTGGTTTCGATAGATTAGATTAACCCTTAGGCTGTCTAAGCACTGATCAGTGCCAGAATCACAAGACATACAGATGCATGTGAAATTTTGCGACAGACGAGGGGTTAATTATGTTTTCACGACACTGCTCGAAAATGTGGCCAAAGATACCCTAAATCCAGTACCCAAAATTGCCTATATATGTACATTTAACAGCCGACTTATTTATGGCGCGCAAAACACGACATAAATGTAACACATTACGAAATGTCGCTACGCGTCGGCCCTTAAACTAACTCTTCCATCTATTGCTTACTTTCTAGCCTTTACAACAATAAATAAATAAATAATAAATAAATAAATATCACGGGACAATTCACACCAATTGACCTAGACCCAAAGTAAGCTAACCAAAGCTTGTGTTATGGGTACTAAGCAACGGATAAACATACTTATATAGATAGATACATGCTTAAATACATATTAAACACCCAAGACCCGAGAACAAACATTCGTATTTTGGGGGTAGTTACAATAGAGAGATCTCTCTCCAGGCAGATGTTATGCCTGGGGACCGAAGTCCAACCTTCTTCTTTCGAAGTCGAATCTACTATATTTCATAATACGATACGAATTTCTGAAAGGTAATTTCTGAATTTCATTCCCGGCGTGCTGAAACGACTATTGGACCAATCAAAAATGTAATCGTCTGCTGCATGTGAAATTAAATTGACCAATGAGAATGCGTCATTCATGACTTTAAAGAGGTGGTTTTTTCCTTAAACGCATAATATGCACAAAATGCTTTAATTTTTTTAAGTATGAAAAAACGCCACAGCATTAACTTTTTAAGCCTGCTGCACACTGCACTGCACTGGCTGAACAGTCAGGCTCGTCGTGTTCATCGTGCTGCCGCAGCCAGACTGCTCTGCTCAGTGCGAGAGTATACATCCTCGTCATGCCCGACTTGCTGCCGCAGGTCGGACAGGACGAGGATGAGGTTTTTATTTTTTTATTATGCGGTTTTGGGTACTGGCCACTAAGAATGGCCACGCTCGTTTAAAAAAAATAATTATGTCACAAAAGAAAAAGTAAAATCGGCGGGAGCAACGCAGTGTTTCGATTGTTTAATTGTATTTTCCTCGCATTAGTCGTGAAAAACACTATGTTTAGTCTCGGCCAACCAAAAGTGCAATAGATGGACTAGTACTTTAGCGGAGGCCCTCAAACTAACTCGTCCATCTATTGCTTACTTTCTAGCCTCTGCAACAATGTACTATTAGTTAAAGCATCTATGTAATGTTGCAGTATTTATAATCCACCCAAGAAGCCCCTTCATTTGATACGCTACACCCGAATGATAGGTTTGAGAATAAAATACCACACCAATATTCAAGGTGGATCTCATTCATAAATTCATATTCATATTTAATCAATTCAGCAAAAGAAAGTCTCAATCACCAAAAGCTGATGTGTAGGTCGATTCACAAGAGCTGGCCCGGATGGATTGAACAAGGGTAATGACATTTTGACATTTTTGTAGGAAAATGACTGATCATTTTTATTTATTCTTGGACCTTTTGACTTTTTTTAATTCGGAAAGTTTTATGTGATTGCTGCTCAGAATCACGAGCACTTTCGATCCTACTAGGAGAAAAAAAGTGTACAAAGTTTTTTTTTCCGTTCCGTTACCATTTTTCATAGACTTTATATGACCGTAACGGAATGGAGGGATCGAAAATTATATGAAATTATATAATTATGTAAGAGCTCGTGATTCTTAGCAGAAATCACATAAAACTTTCCGAATTTAAAAAAAGTCAAAAGGTACAAGAAAAAATAAAAATTCCCTGATGCATGTCATTTCATATTTGTGTGAAGTGTATTCAAATAGGTAACACATAGATACTTTCATTCGATCCATTCGTGCCAGCTCTTGTGAATCGACCTGTATTTCATATTTATGGCATGTGCAACTGCAACTAGTATCACCCGCGACACTAATTGTGAGGCTCATCTAGCGATAGACACCTTATTTACCATAGGGAAAAGATTTAAATACAAGACACTATCCTCTCTTTAGCTCCGCCGAAGTCGAGTAAAAAAAAACCGGCCATCTGCGAGTCGGACTCGCGCACCGAGGGTTCCGTACAAATTTTTAGGTATGTTAAAACATACGCCGTAAACAGCTGTAACTATAATAAAAATATATTTTTTAATTTTTGCTTCCTGTAAATTTGTTGAATAAACATGCATTATCATCAAAATTTCATATTTTCAACCGACGAAAACAAAAGGAGGAGGTTCTCAATTCGACGTGCATATTTCTTTTTTTTTTTTTTTTATGTATGATCACGCATAACTTTTTACAGAGTAGTCCGATTTAAATGATTCTTTTTTTATTGGAAAGCGTATACCCCGAGGGTGGTCCCATTTAAATTTGGATTAATATTCCTACCCTAAAGGTAGAAAAACAGGGGATGATTGATTGTTCAGTTACTGATTGTACTATATGACCACGCATAACTTATTACAGAGTAGTCGGATTTTGATGATTCTTTTTTTATTGGAAAGCGTATACCCCAAGGGTGGTCCCATTTAAATTTGGAAATAATATTCCTACCCTAAGGGTAGAAAAACAGGGGTTGAATGACTAACTTTTTACAGAGTAGTCTGATTTTCATAATTCTTTTTTATTGGATAGATAGGGTATACCTTGAAGTTGGTATTATAAATTTGGAAAAAAAATTACCCCAAGGATGGAAAAAAAGTATAAAATAAAAACTTTTTAACAAAAAATTAAACCGCCGAAAAAACTGAAAAGCAAAAAATAATACCTTTTTTGTTTGACCTTAATCTTGGTACCAGTTTGAAGTCGGTGCCTCAGCACGAGCCAGGAGGAGTGATAGAAGCCAATCAGGTAGACGATTATAGGTCCAAGCCCCTCCTGGCTAAGTGCTGAGGCACCGACTTCAAACTGGTACCTAGATTAAGGTCAAACAAAAAAGGTATTATTTTTTGCTTTTCAGTTTTTTCGGCGGTTTAATTTTTTGTTCAAAAGTTTTTTACTAGAAGCGAGTGATATTCTACTTTCAAGATTTAACTCAAACATTGCAAGTAAGTAAAATAATCATAAACTCAAATGAGTACCAAGCACTTTGCAGACAACTTTTTATGCATTTGGTGATCATTGGTGATCATGACTGAATAATTCAGACAAAACAATGCTAATCTATAGTCGGCGCCATAATTCGAGAGATAAGCTTGACAATTAAAGGGTTACCAGGGTTAGACGAAATTAAATAGTGTTGTGGCCGATATCGATAATCAGTGTCGACTGGACTATATGATTTGATATAAGACGGGTTTTTTTACTTCCTTTAATGATATCTTACATTGAAATGTAAAGTATTACATTAATTTAATCATATCACCGTAAGTAATGAATAAATACCACAGGTAGCCAAAGCCGTAATGTTTTTTTATTATCGACACGAATAGAACTACCCTGTCTGTGGCAACATTCGAGCAAAATGAATTGTCAAAGTTGTCTCTCGAATTATGGCGCCGACTATACATCAAGAAGATATGCAAGGAAAAAGTTTGCCTTTGTACTCTCTGGCAATTTTGTATTTTTAACTTTTTAAGTGCAAGAAACAATTTATATGTGACATATCATAGATGCAATCCAAACAATTAGTAGACAGCAGATGAATATAACAATTCTTCATCTAGCCTAAAGCGATCAATAGTACATTGTTGTAGAGGCTGGAAAGTAAGCAATTGATGGACGAGTTTGTTTGAGGGCCGACGCGTAGCGGAGGCCCTCGAAAGTACGAGTCCATCTATTGCACTTTTGGCCGAGACTAAACATTGTGCTTTTCACGACTAATGCGAGGAAATAAAAAACGTTTCTTATAATAAAAATAAATATTTAATTAAAGTTTATGTTAATGTTTGCATGGGGGCAGTTGTTAAAACTCATTGTGATGTTTTTCCCTGGAAAACTGATTTTAGTGTTCTGCGTCATTTCAGTCGGTCGGGAACTTAATCAAACATAGTTAGAGTTAATGTGAGCGGCCGTTGCGGCCGCTACGGCCGCTCACATAACTCGAACTATGTTTGATTTAGTCGCCGTCACGACGCGTCGCCGGTCGCCTTACCGGCCTAGTGGCCAGTATCAAAAACCACATAATTAAAAAATAAAAACCTTAACCTTGCAGCGCTTAAAAAGTTTAATGCTGTGGCGTTTTTCATACTTAAAAAAATTAAAGCATTTTGTGCATATTATGCGTTTAAGGAAAAAAAACACCTCATTAAAGTCATGAATGACGCATTCTCATTGGTCAATTGAATTTCACATGCAGCAGACGATTACTTTTGATTGGTCGTTTCAGCACGCCGGTAATGAAATTCAGAAATTATCTTTGAAAAAGTCGTATCGTATTATGAAATACATATACTGATACGACCTGTTTTCGATTAGTGTAACATTGTTGTCGTGTTTGCGCGCCATAAATGAATCAGCTGTTAAATGTACATATATAGGCAGTTTTGTGTACTGGATTTAGGTTATCTATGGCCACATTTTCGAGCAGTGTCGTGAAAAATAAATATTTGGTGTGTTTGCTGACAACGTTTTATTCCAGGTCCGATTTTATATTATTCCTTAAAACCATTATATGGAGATACGTTGGTTTCCTAAGAGGTTGTGCTAAGGGAAGTTGGCGAAGCGGGGTCTTTGTTAAATTGGCAAGGGTACAAGGCGGTCGGGCATCGAGCGGCTGTCTCGCATCTGTATCGATCCGGCGGGCCTCGGCACGCGCTCGCCGCGGCATAGCCGCTGAGCACATCTCGACTCTTTAGGTGTTAGTTGTTAGATTAACTAACGTATACACACACTTAACAATTTAACCCTTAATAAAGCCCCATTTATTGGAGCATACTACCACATAATCAAAAGCAGCTGCTCTATCGAATGCATACCTGATAAAAGTATAATTTTAAAGCTAGTCATATTTTCAATAATTACTATGGACATTGTGACGTATTGTAAAAGCAATAAGGTTGAATTTCCAAAGCAATGCATGTGGTCTGTAAATCGCCTCTACCTTTTTAAGGGACAAAACAGTATTTTTTTTAATTCATATCTTACTAAACGTAGTTTTCGTTAGTTATATTTGCCATTGTTGCTTTTCTTCATGTTATAAGGGTCCGAGGAAGACCATTGGACGACAAAAAACAAAGCTGAAAAGTTATTTGCTGAGCTGAAGTCTTTGTCTGTTTATATTATAAACTAGCTTATGCCCGCGGCTGCGGACCCACTGTAGTTTTTTTAATATAAAAAAAATCTTGTCCTGACAATTACGAACACAACAAAAAAAGAATCGTCCAATTTGGAGCAGTGGTTTTCTAGTTTTGCATTTAGCAACACATTTGGTATTTTATTTTATTAGCTTGTTGCCCGCAATTTCATCTGCGTCCCGCAGTAACAAAGGACAAAGAGTAGCCTATGTTAATCATCTTTCTATTGAAAGAGTTATAATATAAAATTAGTGAGCTATCTTTAGAGATTATACAAATCCTTACAAAGCCTACCTCTTTATTATATTATATTGTATAGAATAATATATTAGTATTAATATGAATATACCTAAGTATAGATACAGTGACAAATTCAGGTCAGAAGGTCATTAGTCGAAGTTTGTTAAAAAACATTATATTATCTACTCGTTAAAAATAGCAAAATTACCACAGTCTTACAGACATACAACCCCTCATTTACATTGGAAGTTAAAAATAGGCTCCCCGAGTCCGCATAATCGTACTCCTTTCTGCTGGCGACGACGATCTTTATTTCAGGAGGTGAGGGGAGGCGGTGGACCTAATATCTTTACACGTATTTATTGTTTAATTGTTCCCATCATGCTGTTAGTGATGTGCCGTTACCGGAAACATTCCCCGAATTCATATTTATATTATATGTTTTGTGTTTCTACATTCTCCAGGTTTCCCTATTATACCAGTTTTAATTCATTCCAATTTATCCGTTCCTTTTCTGTGTTTATCTTCGTTTTATTTGCAAGCAATTTATTAAGCTGTGTAATTCCTATTTTGGAATTGTCTAAACCACACTTCCCACACTACATTTCCCACAAAATATTACGTACTAAAATCTACGTATTTTTTTAACTGATTCTGCTCTTCCCCGTTTCACTTCGCCATAATGGAAGCGCAGTCTATCGATGGATACTTTTCCTTTGGTTGTGCTAATACTTTAATCGAAGAATAGGCTATCGCTATGTCACCATAGTGAAATGTAATTCGACCCCTAGGAGCGGATGACATTTGACTAACAAGATTTGACTCAAACAACAGAAATACAATGCAGTAAAAAAATTGTAATTAAGTTAAGAGGGTTTATACCTACTGAGCTGGTAACGTTGCATTTTTGTTAGTTTTGTATACAAATTGTTCTAATATATAAGTTAATGTGTCTACTGCAATAATAATTCGTGATAAGACTTTTATTTTCTTTAAAAACCGTTAGGTAATAATTTGTTCGTTTTTAAAGAAAATAAAAGTCTATCACGAATTATTATTGCAGTAGACACATTAACTTATATATTAGAACAATTTGTATATAAAACATTTTTAATTTTCATTCAATTTTTATGGAATAATCGAGAAAAACTAACAAAAATGCAACGTTGCCAGCTCAGCAGGTATAAACCCTCTTAAGCTGTTCACGTAGTTAGAAATGGACATAAAAAATAAGTTAAACCGTTGTGTTTTGGAACCTAAACACTGATAGGCATTGCATGTGATTTTAATTACCAGAACAAGTTAACACATCACATGTTTGCATAATTCACAATTTCTATTTGCCTTAATTAATATGCATGATCATTGTAAAATACTTTGAAAACAAACTTCCTTTTAGCTGGCTTTTAAATTTGTATTGCATTCATTTATTGTTGTACTTGGCCGGTTTTTATTTTATTGATTAGATGTAATATAATTGGGTTGGTCCTGAAGGCCTTACTTGCATTTAGCCTTGGCGAGCAGAGCACCTTAGTTGTATATTTGTCCGCGTTGCAAAATGTCTTGGTCTGTAAAACGCCCTCATTGCTATAAGACATAGTAGACTGAATGACTTGGCTGTAAAACGACTTAATGTCATAATGTTTTAATAGGTAAATGGTCGGGATAATCTTCACGTCCAATATTGTAGAATCGTAGTTAAATCGTAAAGTACAGCCATGGCCAAAAGTATTAGCCACCCTATAAAAAACATAAATACATAAAATATGTGCATTCAAATTGAATATAATATTTACAAATTATTAGTAAATACACAATAAATGGCATACTGGTCCGCAATAAAACAAAACCTGTTGAAAAAAAAAAATGTATATTATGATTACATCCTTGGCCAAAAGTATTAACCACCTATGATATTTGTACGCGTAAGTTCACTTTTTTTGGGCATATTAAAAGGATAATATACATTTTTTTTCTTGCACACAGCAAAAACCATGGTTTTTTACTGGCGTATGTGTTTAAGTTCGATGGAAGCGAACCAGAACCGACTTCGAAAAAAAAGGTTTTTACTAATAATTTTTGTAAATGTTATATTCAATTTGAATGCACATATTTTGTGTATTTATATTTTTTATAGGGTGGCTAATACTTTTGGCCTCGGCTGTATAAAAATTGTCTTAAGCTGCAATTTGTCCAGGTTGTATAATTATAATGACAATACATTATTTTATTATCAATTTATCACCTTCCTAGTACTTCAAATTCGATTAAGTAGATATAATAATTGTATTAATTTATTTGACAGTGTTTTATTGATTATTGTTTGACTGTGTTTTAGTATGTGAATGAATTTATTTTTATCGTAGTTTATGACATATTTTTGTACTGTTAAATTGATTATTTTAGTAGATATTGACTTGACACTGACAAGTACTTAATTTTTAATGCAACTGAATTTCTTCTCTGTGTTCGCGTTCTCTTTGTTTCACAAAATGATAATCCGCAGTTACTCATTTTTCATACAACGTTTCATCCACTTGCTCATTTTTTAACCAGGACATTAAACAAACAAGATCTTTTGATTATAGTATAAATCTTCCCAGGTGAATTTTTCGCTTCGAGCCATTACATTAAATTTGAACCTTAATACTACGACGATACCGTTTGTATTGAAAGATAAGGCCTTGAAGCGAAAAGTTCACCTGGTAAGATTTATACTATACATAGTCCTTAATACAATCAAGACCTTATACAATTGGGACATTCTGCCTACTTGTGCATTTCACGACCTAGACGTTTTGCTAAGAAAGTCTTCCTGAAACTTAAACAGTTTTGTAATCATGGCATTAGATAAACAAGTAATTTTGCATACTTGGTCAGTGTTTTACTGAGGCGTTTTGAATGCCAAGGCTAAATGCAAGTAAGGCCTTCAGGACCCAACCCATATAATTTCTCCTTATTTGTTAATGATAATGACATTCGCAGTTTTTGCTACTTTATTTTCTTAGGTACAGCCTACAGCAGAAGTGGATGAGCGGGTTTCAATGTGATAAGAGTGTGTTGTGTGTAGACATTTTGAGCATCACAGTCGCTCATTCATTTCTGTTGGTGACTGTACAAAATAAAGATAAATTATGTAATCGCTGCGCTATGTCATAAGGTCACAATACGAGGCGAATACATTAATCATGCGTGGCTACAGTATTTAGTATTGCTGGATCGATATTTCGTTAAATACATATATTACGACCTAAATTTTTTTAATGAAATGGAAGGCTATATAAGTGCCACTTGAATGTTTAATAAAATATTTGGCAGTGTTCAATATGTAGGTAGGTGTCATCAGCTTAGACCGGTGTAAGTACTAAGCGTTTATGTATGATTAGTGGCGCTGGCATACGTAAAGCCTACGCTGCGCGCTGGCCGATAGGCAAATAGTCACGTGTTACAATATCAGCGGCCTAGTTGCGCGTGTTGCGTAACCGGCCGTAGACTTGGACTCGTTCTTCACACTGCTGGCACACTTTTCAATAATGGGCACACGATACCTGCTAGGTTAAAAGAGTAAATTCCCCTTATAATTATTATAATTTTTTCTGAAATATGATTTGTCCTCGAGTCGAGCTTGACTACTAGCTTTACCGTTTGTACAATCGAGCTATATTCATGGGATCTTTTGTATTCAACGTTAATCGGCGGTCGTGGTGAACGCGGCCTATTATGCAAGAAGCATGAACTGCCGTCACGAAACCTTATGCCTCCACAGCGGCGATGCCGTTGCGACACCATAGCTTTCTCTCTCCACTTGATTCGAACAGAAAGCAAGTGTTAGGGAGATAGGGCATAGCAGAAACTGGTTAAGCCTATCGAGGTTAAAAATAAAATATATTAAGGTTTAAGA
The DNA here is from genome assembly GCA_947563465.1 of Archips xylosteana. Classification (NCBI taxonomy): domain Eukaryota; kingdom Metazoa; phylum Arthropoda; class Insecta; order Lepidoptera; family Tortricidae; genus Archips; species Archips xylosteana. The sequence goes on from OX387343.1 coordinate 18,417,196, forward strand.
GTTAAGTAAAAATATAGAACACACATACACACGATTAATCTTATTGTATGCCATATATTTTACGTATAAAAATACGGGCCAAATTTTTTCTTGACTGTAATTGCGCTGTTATCCAAACTACATATCCGTCCGTATAAAGTTTCAAGTCAATTCCATTAGCCGTTAAAGAATTCCGACATGCGGAGACGATCCCGGCCGGACCACCAGATTTTTCTTACCAGGTTATTGTATTATCAATTATCATATCACCAAACTTCGGATCCCTCGGTTTCCCATAATTTAGTTTGTCATAAATGTCATAATTTCATATACAGGGTGACTTGTAATGGTGGTTGCCTAATAGGGGTTATTCTAGAGCGTATTTACAATGTTTTTAGTCCAGTCAATTAGGGGCCTAAATTCAGTGGATTTCGAGTTATTCTACTTTTTAGATTTTTATTTTTTAAAAACGCCATCTTCCGACCTAAGAATGGCAATTGTAAAAAAGTACTGTTAGTGCAGGCTTTAGGATGGTCAATTTTGTTTTTTCTTATAGCTAGTAAACAAAGGATTAGGTACTTTAAATAAAAAATCATGTCAAAAAATTATTGAGGCCTTAAAGAAATAAAAGGTTATAAATCACAAGTTGAAGTAAGTTTTACAAATTTATTTTAAGACGATTGCTCAAAAAAAGTGTATGATATCTCGCGTAAAAATTACAGAAATTAATTCCGATATTTCCAAAAAGGTACAAGTCTTGACATTTTTTACTAAATTATTGAAAATATTAACATTAACAGAGCAGGTAGCGGTGTGCTGGAAGCGTACCTGACTCGAAAATTTCGAAATCGGGTTGTTTGTGCCACTTTTGTTTGCTTTCATCTTATCTTCTTATCTTGAATTATCTTACCTTTGTAATTTTTTGAGGTTCAAGGTGAGGACTGGTTGCCTTAGGTAAGTATTCGGACACGTGTTTTTTTCGAGTAATCTTCTTTGATTTAAAAGAAATTAAATAAACTTACTTTAACTTGTGATTTACAACCTTTTATTTTTTAAAGCCTCGATAATTTCTTGAAATGATTTTTTATTTACAGTAATCCTTTGTTTACCGGCTACAAGGAAAACAAAAATTGACCGTCCTAAAGCCTGTACTTTTTTTTACACTTGCCATTCTTAGGCCGGTAGATAACGTTTTTTCGAAAAAAAAAAACTAAAAAGTCGAATAACTCACTCTTAGCATTTATTCCAGTTTAACATCATAGCAATTATGAAGGGGAGGAGCACTGTTTATTCTAAAACACAGGTCTACCTATTTAGGAAACAGAGTTTCTAGTTGCTAAGACACTATTGTAAAGATGTTGTTTTTGTAATAAATATTATTATTATAACTCGAAAACCACTGAATTTAGACCCCTGGTTGACTGGACTAAAAAGATCCTATGATCCTATTCTTACTAGAATAACCCCTTTCAAGGAATTGGTCGAATTAAAAGTCACCCTGTATGGAAGCATACCTATTAATTTCAAGATTTTATTAAAGGTCAAGCAGTAGGTTAGGTTAGTTTTATAAAAGCTTGTGTAAAGTAGAAATTAAAATAAAGATACCACCTTCTGCATTTTTTGAATGTCACATTTGTGCACCTGTACAGAAGCTATATCCCTTACACGTAAAATGGCAGGATTAATCGCGTATGCTTGTATTATAAACGGACAGTCTGTCGGCAGGGCAGGGCGCTCGTTGCACACACCGGCGACTCGTCCTCCAAAACTGGAAACTGGCTCCTCGGGCCTGCACATTCGGAAAATTTCACGATTTGTATTGTTTGTACTTATCGCTCCTCGTCAGACCAGACTCCAAAGATTTAGCGTATCTCGGTTATGAACTCTAGTATCATTTAGAGCGGACTAGAGGAACTAAGTGTAAAAAACGTGAGGACCGCATTGTTTATGTTAAATAAATTAATATAAAAGTGATTAAAATATTATTTAGTAACTTTTGTGGTAGTACAATTCGGTCAAGTGCGAGTCGAACACGGACACAAAGGGTCCCGTACACCGCACAGAAAACAAGAAATATGTCTACACATTTCCTTTATGGACCCTATTAAATTTCATACTTACTTTTTACCTATTGCCCTAGTTAAGATCGAGCGAAAACTGCTTAAGTAGTTAATCTATCTTCTTCTTCCACTTCTATTATATAAAAGGAAACCAATTGTTAGAAATATAAATACCTAATGATCAGGGTTGGGACTTTTGGATGCTTACCGTGGTTCTAGAATCCATGGAGTCGTCATTACGTTAAAATAAAATTTTCGAAGACAAAGTCAAAGTCTTTAATAGGCATCGTTAATAGACACATTATAATACATTAGATCTGAAATATGGTTTACTACAAATTTTTTTTTGCTGCTTTGATAACACATCAGACATCACACAAAGAACAAAATTTACTCTAGACTTGTCTTCATCATACTTAAACTCCCTATAATGTATGGCTCTTACCACTAATCAATTTCGCCAGTCGTAAAATTAAACAGTTTAAATTATATCAGTAATTGTACCAATTATTTTAACCATATTTAATACTCAAATGTTTCTTAATTTTAAGTTAGGAAAAAGTCTTCAGTAGTCTGTCACGACACAAGTATCTAAGAGGATGCATAATTAGATAAATCATATATATCGTGTCACCCCTGAATTGTGACTACTAAAATAATAGATTATGGTTTTTAGTATAAAATTTCTTTTAATACTTTGAGTTTGACTTCGAAAATTTCATTATAACATAATGACGACTCCATGGATTCTAGAACCACGGCGAGCATCCAAAAGGCCCAAGCCTACTTTTTCACGACACTGAAAAGAAAAAGAAAGAAAAACATTTATTCGTGACAAAGAAAAAACAAATACAAAAAGAGGAATTGGAAACAGATAATACTTAATAAATATTGTCACGAAATGGTCCCAACTCAGCATGATGTCGGCCTTGCAGCCGACGCTGGTCTTCCGTTGGAACCAATCCGACAATTAAAATAGGCAACAACACACATACATACATCTGAAAATATACAACACAAAAACACGACTAATATAATAACAATACAAAATAAAAATTAATTAAACGTACGACACTGAATTCATAGCCCCGATTGCCTTTGCCACTCTTTAAAGGAGCAAAACGAAAAAGAAAGAAAAAAAAAAGAAAAGACATCAATTGCGCAATTCAATAAGCGTAGCACTGCTCGAAAATGTGGCCATAGATAACCTAAATCCAGTACTCAAAACTGCCTAAATATGTACATTTAACAGCTGACTCATTTATGGCGCGCAAAACACGACAACAATGTAACACATTACGAAAACAGGACGTATCAGTATAATGTATTTCATAATACAAGACGACTTTTTGCAAGATAATTTCTGAATTTCATTCCCGGCGTGCTGAAACGACATTATTGGACCAATCAAAAGCAATCGTCTGCTGCATGTGGATGGAAGGATGTTGATGGATGTTGACGGATGTTGATGGATGTTGACGGATGTTGATGGATGTTGACGGATGTTGACGATGATGACGGTGATGGTGATGGTGAAGATGATGATGATGATGAGATCGACGACTCGGCCGTATACCCCAAATGTACTACATATATGTCACAAAAGAAAAAGTAAAATCGGCGGGAGCAACGCAGTGTTTCGATTGTTTAATTGTTATTTCCTCGCATTAGTCGTGAAAAGCACGTTTAGTCTCGGCCAAAAGTACATTAGATGGACTCGTACTATCGAGGGCCTCCGCTACGCGTCGGCCCTCAAACTAACTCGTCCGTCTCTTGCTTACTTTCTAGCCTCTACAACAATCTACTATTCTAGATAAACAATATTGCGTGTCTAACACGAAAAACGCTCGAAAACAGATTCCTAAACGAAATACAATTAGGGTTTCCGAACGGAATTTTCACTTGACAGATCTTTCGCCGCGGTTTTCAGAGACGATTCGATCGGAGGATTTAGAGCGCGCGCAGACAGAGCGCGGTCTGGAGTTCTGAGTTCCGCGTTCAGAGTTCTGCGTTCTTTCGAATGTACTGAGTCTCTTACGATAACGCATACAGCAGGCGACTGGAACTCTCGAGCGGTCAAAACACAGAACTCTGAACGCCGAATCGGAACTCCCAGACTGCTCTCTGTCTACGCGCACTCTAAGCATAGATCTTTTACGTTACTGACTGATCTATCAACGCGCAACCCAAACCACTGAACCGATTGTGCTGTGGCATGTCGTTATAGTAGTTCCAATCATTTATTTTCTCGATGACAGATCTATCTAGGCTGCCACGAAAGTTTTTAGCTGTATGAAAACTATAAATATTTTATTCCTAAATTGTATGATAAATTAAAGATAATGTATCTATTAACCTCTTTGTATAGTGACATTGCATACTGGCCAGTAACATTTTCTTTTTTAAATTTTTTTGTTGACAATGTCAGTCCAGTTTTGTTTTTTGCAATGGAGCTCTCGCGAGAAGCATTTCGTGCTATGATATTCTATGACTATAAAAGAAACTTAACATTCAAGGAATCTCACAAAAATTTAAACGTTGCATTTGGGACGTCCGCTCTATCGTTAGCTACAGTTTCGTATTGGTACCGCGATTTTAAACGGGGTCGAGAGTGCATCAAAGATGAGCCGAGACCAGGACGGCCGTCAAGTGCAGTAACGCCAGAAAACGTGATCAGAGCCGAGTGGTTGATTAAGGAACGAAGGAATATTACACAACGGGAAATCGAACATGAACTAGGCATTGGATCACCCGCAGTTTTAAGCATTTTACATGATCATCTTCGCGTCAGGAAGGTCGCGTCGCGTTGGATACCACATTTGCTGACCGTAGAGCAAAAAACCCAGCTTGTAGATTGGTGTCAGTTTATGCTCAGCAAATTTGACGGAGGCAATTCGCAGCAGGTTTCTAACATCCTTACTACTGATGAGTCTTGGATATACTGCTATGACCCCCTGACAAAGCAGCAATCTATGCAGTGGGTGTTTGAAGAAGACGGACCGCCTTTAAAAATTGCTCGAGGCCGAAGTGTCAACAAAAAAATGATCGCAGTTTTCTTTCGTCGCAGTGGGCCAGTCAGTGGCTGTAATTCCACTTGAAGATCAACGAACAGTTACTAGCCCAGTGGTACACCGAAGTTTGTCTGTAAAGACGGAAATTGTCTTTATCAAGTGATTAAAATAAAAACATTGTACTTTCACAGCAACGAATATTATTAGTGTATATTTTTACAAAAGACATTGTCAGAAATGCAAAAACAAAAACACTTCATTTGAAATTAGCCATAGACAAATTTCTTTTTGCAAAGTGGCAACAAAAAGGTTATCCCTAACACTGCCCCTTACTCAAGGCAATCATATGTTTTACAAATTTAAAACAGAAATGAAGTATAAACTATGTGCGAGAGTACAAAGTACAAAAGAAGTTTAAACTAAATCTAAGCATTTCACAAACAAATCATGTTTTACCTTAGGTAAGGCTTTTGTAAAAAGATCTGCCTCTAATTCAGCTGAGGGCTTGTAAGCTAAACAGATTACTTTGCGTTCAACACATTCCTGTATAAAATGATGATGAACATCTATATGTTTTGTTCTACGAAAACATTCGTTCTCCACCATCTTGAGTGTACTATGATTATCATTGTAAATAGTAACAAGATCATGTGATTTATTCCTGTAATTCAACTCTCGTAGAAAGTTTCTTATAAATTTTGCCTCTTTAACAGCATTTCCAAGAGCATAGTATTCAGCTTCTGTACTAGAGCAAGCTACATTTTGTTGTTTGTGGCTATGCCAATTTACAACGCAATTACCGAACCTACTCACGAAACCTGAATAAGATTTTCTATCGGTTGTATCCCCCGCCCAATCTGCGTCGGATGAAATTTCAACCTTATTACTACCCCTCTTAAAATTGAGTCCGTAGCCAGTTGTCCCAGATAAATATCGCAGTACGCGTTTAGCGGCGAGCCAATGCGATTCATTATAACACGTGTTATATTGACTAAGCTTACTACACGCAAAAGCTATATCCGGACGTGTGCATACAGCAAGATACATTAAGCTTCCAATGAGCTCCTGGTATGGAAACCTTTGGTCGATTGATTCTGCTTTCGGCAGATTGAAATTTATCTCCATGGGAGTTGCTATCTTGTGACAATCTTCCATACCAAATTTAATTAAAAGATTTTTCACATATTGAGCCTGAGTCAATTTTAAAGTTCCTTGCTCTCTGTCCCTTTCAACTTTCATACCCAACGCTTGTTTGACTGGTCCAAGTATTTTTATTATAAAGTTGGAACTGAGCAATTTATAAAGCATTTTCTTTTGACATTCATTGGAACTGAACACGAAGAAATCATCAACGTATAACGCTATTATCACGTGGTCTTTGAAGTAGACACATTTTTCGGTTTTTAATTGCGTATATCCATCGCCTATTAAAACATTGTGAACTTTTTCGTTCCAAGCTCTACTGGCTTGTTTGAGTCCATATAAACTCTTTTTCAGTAAACAAACTTTGTTCTGCCCCTCAATTGCAAATCCAGTAGGTTGTTCCATGTAAATACGTTCATGGAGGTCTCCATTAAGGAATGCCGTGTTCACGTCAACATGTTCGATATCCATGTCATTTTCAATTCCAATTGCAAAAAGTAAACGTAAAGTACAGTGTCTCACAACAGGTGCAAAAGTTTCTTCATAATCAACTCCATATTGTTGAGTGTAACCTTTAGCAACTAAACGAGCTTTAAATTTTTCTAAGTTACCACTTGGATCTACTTTTTCTTTGAAAATCCATTTGGATTTAATTATATTTCCATCTTTTGGTCGATCAACAAGTTCCCAGACACGATGTAACATGAGTGAATTGTATTCCTCTTGCATAGCTTTCAACCAATCACCAGCTTTTTCACATTTTATAGCTTGGTTATATGTTCTAGGTTCATCTCGTCCCGTTAAGGCTAGTTCGGTGAAATAATTCATTTCATAATCCTTGAACCTTATAGGAGGGTTCCGGGCACGAACAGGTCTAGAATGCTCATTAATTTCTGTATCAGATGCATTTTGCTCTATGATATGAGATTCTTGTTGAATATTGGTCAACGATTCACCTTCTCCCTGTTCATCAGATGTAATTTCTTGAACATTAAAATCTCCAACATTAGAGATTATATCAGAATTGGTAGATAAAGCATCAGGTGTAGCATACTCATCATTGTCGGGTTCATTAACATTTTCATCAGAAGTATTCGAATTATATATTGAAACCTCTATATTATTCGGTAATTCTTTGAAACTATCATAATATTTTCCATTTTTAAATTTGCTTCCTTTTACATTTTCAAGGAATTCAACAGAACGTGCTTTAATCATTTTTGTGCCGTCAGCTGGATCTCCAAGTCTGTATCCTTTGGTATGATTACAGTATCCTAACATAATGTAAGGTTTTGATTTGGGATCAAGCTTATTACGCTGAGGTAGTGGAGTGAGAGCATATGCTGTACAACCAAAGACTCTAAGATGACTGAGGTTCACTTTGGATCCAGTCCACAATTCTTCAGGAGTAGCTTTAGTCAAAGCAGCAGTCGGACAACGATTTTTCAAATAACAAGCAGTATTTACCGCTTCTGCCCAATATTTTTTCTCCAATTCAGCATCTTGTAACATGGCTCTAGCTTTTTCCATTAAAGTTCTGTTAAGACGTTCAGCAACACCATTTTGCTGTGGTGTGTATGGCACAGTAGTTTCATGAACTATACCGCATTGCTTAAAATAACTTTGAAAACTTTTATTACAATATTCCGTACCATTATCACTCCTAACACGCTTAATCTTCAGATCGGTTTGATTTTCAACTAATGTTTTGAATTCAATAAACGTATTCAAAACTGTTGTTTGATCCTTGCGATCCAAAAAAAAAATGAAAGATTTTCGCGTAAAATCATCAGTAAAAGTAATGAAGTATCGACAACCACTCCAACTATTTACCGACATAGGTCCACATATATCCGTGTGGATTAAATCTAATTTAGTCACGCTTCTATGTGCCTGACCACGAGGAAATGATTTGCTCTTTTGTTTTCCTTCAATGCAAGGGGAACAAGGAGTCAAATCTCCATTTGAAAATTCTAAACCGCGTGCCAATGAATCACGAAGGATTAACATACCTTTCAAACTTAAATGTCCAAGTCGACGATGCCATAGCTCTAACGAATTAGTTTTAGACATCAAAGCTTTACCTTCAGTGCTAATTCTAGGCTCTTGGTTAAATGCAGAATGGCATTGCCCTTTCTGATCAATTTTGTAAATACCATCCACATTAGTAGCTGTCAAATCACAGGAACCAGTCACGCATACATTATCCTTCCTGTAAACATTACATTTATTAATATCAAATATTAAAACATATCCTTTTGCTGCGACTTTGCTAACAGACAAAAGATTAGCTGCTACTTTTGGTACATACAGAGCATCAGTAATCACTTTTTCAACATCATTGTCAAATACCACATTGACATTACCTACGCCTTCGCTATATATTTTATCATTATTGGCAGTAGTTATTTCTGATTTAATACTAGGAGAGTAATTAATCATCCAGTCCTTCCTATTAGTCATATGACTAGAGCATCCTGAATCCAAAATCCAGTTATCCCTATTACAAACACTACTAACTAAAGCAGTCTCTGTAGAAAATAAAGATGAGTTTGTACTTCCCTTCTTTGAAGATGACGCATCAAGGGTTGAACCATTATTTGAAAACTTCTTAAGATTCTTCTTCAACTTTGGACATTTTGGTTTAATGTGTCCTTTTTCATGGCAGTTGTGGCATATTGGAATAAATTTGTTCATTGCAATAAGAATCTTGTCAGATGGTTCCAAATTTGATTTGCCTATCTCCTTTTTAAATTCACTTTGAATTAACTGGCATTTGACGAATTCTGACGTCAACTGAGCACTTGAGGCTTCCATTGCCATAATTAATGGATCAAACTCAGCTGGCAAACCAATCAGCATCAATTCGGCTAATTCTTCATCATCGATGACACAGCCAATGTCAGCTAGTTCTTGCGTAACGGAAATAATATTTCCCAAATAGTGATCCATACAATCATATTCGGCATACTTAATTTGTGCTAATTTTCTTTTCAAAGAAAGTCTACGACTTATGCCTGCATTTTCATAAGCGGCCTTCAATTGTTTCCAGGCATCTTCAGCTGTTTTTGCATTTTTGACATGAGGATAGCAAATTGGTTTTATATTCAAACAAATCTTTGCATATGCTTTCTGATCTTTAACAGAATCGGTAGATGCATTTACTAACCCGTTTGCGAAATCCCATAGTCCATGGTCAATTAGCAATAATTTCATCTGAAATTTCCATGTGCCATAATTTGAAACTCCTTCCAGCTTCTCAATAATCATATTCGATCCAGTACTTACAACAATGTTGTTCATCGAGCTACTCGGAATATCATTCTGCATCATTTTGATAAAAAAAATATTTTATCCGAAAATAATGTCGTCACTATTATTTTATAAAATATATTATAATTATATTTATTTAAATATATTAATCACTTTTAGCAAATGCCCATAACCAATGTAAAGACGGAAATTGTCTTTATCAAGTGATTAAAATAAAAACATTGTACTTTCACAGCAACGAATATTATTAGTGTATATTTTTACAAAAGACATTGTCAGAAATGCAAAAACAAAAACACTTCATTTGAAATTAGCCATAGACAAATTTCTTTTTGCAAAGTGGCAACAAAAAGGTTATCCCTAACATTGTCTACCCCAAGCGTTCGAAAAACTGGGTGAGGAATGCCCAAAGAGCGGCATTCGGGGATTTTTTTTCCACCAAGATAATGCACCAGCACACACTGCAGCAAAAACAATGGATTTTTTGAACAGCACAGGTGTTCAGATGGTGTCGCATCCACCCTACAGCCCTGACCTGGCCCCGTGTGACTTTTTCTTATTCCCCACTGTAAAGAAAATGATGCGTGGCCGGACTTTCATGAATTCGGACGTGGCATTACAAGAATTTGAGCGGCTTTTCTTCGACCTACCGCCGAACGCGTTTTTTAAGTGTTTTGAGGATTGGTTTTTGAGAATGAGGCGATGTGTAGACCTTAGAGGGGTATATTTTGAAAAATATTAGAGTAATTTACAAAAAAAAAAAAATGGTTTTGATACAGCTAAAAACTTTCGTAGCAACCCTCGTAGTTTGAAAGTTATAGTGTTGTGACCAAATAAGTGATCATGCAGTAGATATGATATCGATCCAATTTTAAAATTAATAAATTATAATTACCTGTTATTATAATTATTTCATTTCATTCTTGATTACCTATTTATACTTATATTACTTATATTATAAAGAGAAAAGATTTGTATGTTTGTAATGAATAAGCTAAAAACTACTGGACAAATAAAAATTATTTCACTTGAGTAACATAGGCTATTTTATATCCCGGGAAAAAAATTACAACGCGTAGGGTCAACGTCATAGATAAGTTATCACTTTTGTACCTTGTCACTTTAACGTCATGTTTGAAAAGCCATACGAAAATACGTAACGAACGACTGAAAGCGACAAGGTACAAAAGTGATCACTTATTTATGACGTTGACTGTACAAAGTCGCGGGAACACATCTAGTTTAACATATACAATACCGATACAATATCAATATTTCAATCATAACATCACTATGTGTATTGCCATAGAATGTAACTTTATTAAAACGTTTATTATTTATCGTACTTTAAAAAAATTTTACTGCATATATGGACTCAATTCGTCTTAGATGAATATTATATGGGATCAAGGAAAACAATTTTTTTTTTTTTTTTTCCCCTATACCTCCGACAATGCATGAGTCTATGCTCACAAGTCCGTACATACCAGTTCTCGCATTTTCTACTGCTCGTACTTGCATTCCGCATACTAGTTCTTTCTACCGTGCGTCACTCTTAGGCAGTTGTCGTATTTTTTATACCTCGCATCATGGACTTAATACCTAACCCGGACTGAGTACTGCGACATTAAAGTGAGGCCGACAGAGAAATCAAACTAGTGCGTTGCATCTCGTTCTAATTTGGGTGACCAAGTACACCTGCGGATAATTATCAAGATTTTTCTTACAAAAGTATAAATGAGTCAATTCAGAATTAGAAAGAAAAAATGTAAGCCTACACTGATCTTATATTTATATTACAATTATTTTATTTATTTTTATTATTCTTTTACTTTTATTAATGTTATACAGAGGATTGATTTGTATTTTTGTATGTTTGTAACAAATTAACTCCAAAACTACTAGACCGATTTCAAAAATTCTTTCACAAATAGAATGCTACATCATTTCTGAGTAATACAGGGTAATTTTTTAATCAGTGCACAAATTTTGATACGTGATTCAGTATCGTTGATAGATCATGATTATCTGTTCAAGATTTTTTTTTAAATTTTGAAATTTGGGTTGTTCATAGTAATTCATCCAATAGTTGGTCGAGTTACTATGAAAAACAAAAAAATAATATTTTTTTTATTTTAATTTAATGATTTATTTTTGAAGTCAACATATAATTAAATATTCTGTGAATATTTCAAGTGTCTACCTGTTGCCGTTATCAATATCGAGCAAAAACGAACAAAAAAATTCATGTTTGTTGTATGGGAGCCCCCTTAAATATTTATTTTATTCCATTTTTTAGTATTTGTTGTTATAGCGGCAACCGAAATACATCATCTGTGAAAATTTCAACTCTCTAGCTATCACGGTTCCCGAGATACAGCCTGGTGACAGACGGACAGACGGACGGACGGACGGACAGCGGAGCCTCAGTAATAGGGTTTCCGTTTTTACCCTTTAGGTACGGAACCCTAAAAAGACAAATAATTTCAGTCGTAGATCATCTTTATATATATAAAAGATGCTTATTTTAATGTTTTCTTTAAAGTTTTTTTAAACAAAAATTACGAAAAACCCGAAAAAAATTTTTCTGATCCAAATTTTTTTAAGTCCTAAAATCGGGCCCCTTTTCCTATACCCCAACCTGCTTTTCCGTCTTATCTACGAAATTGCATTAGTAGACATACTCACAAATCATAAATGACCTAAATCATAGGCACCCTAATAATGTTTGGCATCTAGTTTTGTCGTTCTATCGTAAAATCTTTAATCTAAGCGTAAAATAGAGCCAAATGTTCCTTACCTGTGAAATGATATGCCACAATCAGCAAAGCATTCACTCTTACACCCCTTAACACAGCACATTTTCACCATTTTTAGCGAATTTACTTAGTTGAATTTAGTTAGCTGACAGAATAACAAGATAAAAAAAAAGAATAAAATAATTGATGGAAAATTGGTCAACGTCGGTGATACCAGTTAAAATTTACAATCACCACTTGATCATCACAATATTAAATGCATTACCGTGTTTTAATCAGTAAATATTAGTTGCAATCTTAATGATTTACAAATTAGATAAAAGGTAATATTTTGTATCTAAATATAGCTATTTATTATAAAGAAGGTAATTATTTTCAGTACTAATTAATACCACTATTTCATTATCATTTTTTCCACTGGCAACAGGTGCGAGTAGGACACACACCACTAGTTTGGGTTTCTCTCTCGGACCCTTGTCTCTAGTTGCCATTATTAAACTGTATGGCTTGGTAATATGGGTCATTTTTGATTGACTAATAAAAGTCAGTACTCGGTCCTTTGGTATTACGTCCATGCCTCGCATTTAAAAGTTAATTTTTGCGTAAAAAACGCAGTTACATTCTACGGGAGCTGTCATCGAGAAAATAAATGATTGGAAATACTATAGTTATTATGCACTAGCCTAGGCATCAGCTAAGAAAGGATTTTTGGAAATTCGCACGGGATAGGAAATAAATGGGATTTCGTCACTACTTTGAAAAACCTCGTATCTCAAATCAATACGTAAACCAAATTGAACCTTGATATACTTTTAGTAAATTTCACTTGACAGATTTTCGATTTTAAGATACGAGATTTTCTCAAAGTAGTGACAATTTGTATTATCACTTCAAAGTGGGCCTATCTCCGTAACTATAATTAGTAATAATTACCAAATAGAAACTTCAAATTTGGCATGCAATGCAAGTAGGTGTTTATAACAGTTAAAACCTATTTTAGGATTTTGGAAAATCCCATGGGTTAAGGAAAGAACGGGATTTATATATACAATTCAATAGGGACCCTATTTCTCAGTAACCATTCCTTTAGGGTTCGGTAAAAAGGGATTGGGAGTTTACCGTACATATTATTTGTGCGTGGCCGAAGTCGCGAGAAAAAGCTAGTTTTATTATATCGAAGGACTAAAGAGAGCTATAATAAACTTGAGGTTAAGCGAGGGCGAATAATAAAGGCCGAGGGTGTTTCTGGCTTTTAGTCTTGAGGTGAAAACTATTAAAGTTCGGATGCGAGAAAACATAAACAAGAATTGGACTACAAAAGCATACCTAATTCTATTTCATCTACTTAACTCCCTTACAAAATTGAGGCATGTGTCAAAGGAAATCGAATACTAGGTACTTACCAAATTAATAGGTACCTACTGTTTTAAGTAAAATTAATATCAAAACAACATATTCAGTAAAGTTTTTGCTGCTTTCAAACTTTTCTTTTAATTCTATCTACCTGACCGAATAAGTATGAAAAGAAAGAATCCTGTAACAAAAGGACAGACAGACAGTACAGCCTTAGTATTATTAATTTATTACTACATTTCGTCTCGTTTGGCGGGCTTTATGTACGAAGCATTAAAAACACAGACTTCAAATATACCTAATAGCAAACTTGACATAACGAGTCCAAATAATGGCAAAAACGCACACATCTCTATCACACAAACACATACCGGTGAAAGGTTAATCCTGGTATATTTCCATATGTAACACTCACAAAGGTAGGCACTACATTTCACCATCTTTAAATCTAAATCAGTTCTAATTTTGATGAGAAAACATTAAAAAATCTCAGTTTACCAAAGAATTCGATGCAGCTTCGGCAGCTTATTTAAATGAACTGACGTTTAAAACATAGCATGTGTCATTTTTTTTAAGGTTTCTTGGACAGTGTTGCGACACATGAGAAAACAGGATGACAATATTCCTGATCATTGTAGCGTGAGGAAATAGGAAATATGTACGCACACACACGTAGTTATGTCAAGACAGCTACTTATATTTGAAGTCTGTGATTAAAAATCACCGTCAGTTAAATTTCTGCTGGTTTAAAGACCGCCAGTTTGTTTGCCAAATCAACTATGCAATGCCCAGGTGGACATTAGATCATGGCAACCTGATTATTTTTAACAGACTTCAAAAAAAGAGGAGGTTCTATGTTCGACCGTATGTATTTTTTATATGTATGTTCACCGATATCTCCCGCATTGTAGATCGATTTTCATATTTATTTTTTTGTTTGAAAGAGTACACTCGTACTCCTGAGGTGGTCAGTCCCATTGCCACCAAGTCATGATCGGGTGATTGGATCATAGAGAAATTGAGGGAAACCCTTAAATTTTACATCCACACCTATGGCGATTTTGGCATTTTTAGCATCAAGTCAAGCATTTGCATTCAGATAGTATCAATTGGACCTGATGGTGATGAAAAAGACCGCAGATGGTTAACGGAACTCCTCAACGGGTCAAATTTCGCAAGTTAAATTTGACCCACTTCCCGGTTTCCGATTGAGCTGAAATTTTACATGCATGTGTAAATCGGATGACAATGCAATATATTATTATGACATAGAGCTGGTCTGATGATGGAGCTGGATGGTGACCACAGGAACTCCGTAATAAAACAACATAACCCTATCAAAAAAAGCAAGTATGTAACGTAAGTATTATTTTTGTAAGGGGCAAAAAGTACAGTCAGCAAAAAAAGCTTGCATTAATAATATAATTTTTTACAAACTTATTTCGAAGTCAAACTGATGATTTTATCGTGCGCATCTGTTTTAAACAAATACAACTAAAAAGCAAAAATAAAATAAATCTAAATAAAATATAATAAACGACGATCGATTGTCCTATGTATGGGGTTATGTGCGCCCTATGCTAGTAACAAAATGTTTCTGTAATTTTCTTTCTGTAACTGTCAACTAAGTAAGCAAAAATATATAAAAATGAATTACGGTTTCCCAAGAATCATCAGGTTGCCAAGATCGTTTCTGTTGGTAGGTGGGTATTATTTGCTCATGGGCCTTTCATCCTTAGTAATCCTTACTAATATTATAAATTTATTGAAACGACTGTTGTTTATAGCGTATATTTTAATATACTTACAAATTTGTAGGAACCCTCGATGAGCGAGTCCGAATCGCTCTTGATTTTTTTTAACGTAGTCCGTATATTGACTGATCAAGATCATGCTTGTCTTTTAGGTACTTAGGGTGAGGCCACACGAGCGTAATTTTGTGAGTTGTGAGCGGTAGAATTTCGGTTGCGCCCTTGCGCCATACATTGTGTCACGTGAGTGTCACGTGATGGTGCGCATATTGTATGGCGCGGAACGAAATTCTGCCGCTCACGACTCACAAAGTTAATTTAATAATTTATTTTTGAAGTGAATATAACTAAATATTCTTGAATATATCAGGCGTCTACCGGTTGCCGTTATCAATATCGAGCAAAATAATTACGTTTGTTGTATAGCCCCCTTAAATATTTATTTTATTCTGTTTTTTAATATTTGTCATTATAGCGGCAACCGAAATACCTATTTATCTGTGAAAATTTCAACTCTCTAGCTATCACGGTTCCCGAGATACAGCCTGGTGACAGACGGACAGACGGACGGACAGTGGAGCCTCAGTGATAGGGTCCCGTTTTACCCTTTGGGTACGGAACCCTAAAAATGCCGTGTCATGAACTTTTCTGTAGAATAAAAACACTCAAACTCTCTTTTTAGGAATCGGTACTCTAGGTGTGCCAAAGTACCTTATTACTTAGACTTCTGTCTGTCAGTCTGTCTGTTCGGCGGCCGCCGTCTGTCAGAAGCTCTATCTCTTCAACCTTAATAGCTAGACTACAGATTACTTAATAGTTGCGCTTGTGACAACCTACTGAAATTTCGATCGCAGGAGATCGTTCCCGCGGTAGGGAAATATCGCGCGTAAGTACATGGTATGCAGGAGGCCTGGCTAGACACTTGAAATTTTCATTTGTAGCCGCTATAACAAAAAATACTAAAAATAAAATAAAGTTAAAAATTAAAGGGGTCGTCATACAAGAAACGTGTTTTTTCAGCGTTTTTAACTCTATCTTTACTATGGCATTAACTAGATACTTGAAATTTTCACCGATTATGTATTACTGTAGCCGTTATATTATAACGCCTATAACAAAAAGTACTAAACTTAAAATAAAGTTAAAATTAAAGGTGGTCGTCATACAAGGAACACGTTTTTTCAGCGTTTTTATCTCTATCTTTATATTATTATTATAATTATATTAACTAGATACTTGAAATTTTCACCGATCATGAATTAATGGAGCCGCTACAAAAAAAAAATAGTAAAAGTATAATTAAATTAAACATTAAGGGGATCCCGACCAACCAATATAAAATAATGATCCCAAGCTGCGTACATTTTACTTAGACGCATGGCTGTGCTAACACTGGATTATTATAGTTACGGCAGTTTAAACCGTATACTTTGACATACTTCAATTTTTTTTACGGAACCCTCGGTGCGCGAGTCCGACTCTCATTTGGCCGGTTTTTATAACATCTCTCAAGTACGTTTTCATTTTGCTTGCTATGAAATTCATTCTATACCTACCTACATCTATAAAATTTCTAAAAAAACTACAACACTACCTCCCAGTATTGTACTGAGTGTGGTCGTTCTGTAGTTGGAGGTATAGTATAAATCTTCCCAGGTGAATTTTTCGCTTCGAGCCATTATTAAATTTAAACCTTAATACTATAGCGATACCGTTTGTTTTGAAAGATTAGGGCTCCAAGCGAAAAATTTACCTGGGAAGATTTATACTATACGCTTCTATTGAGGTGGAGCAAACACGTTAGTTGACACCCACGGTTTATCCAGCTTACCTTGTAATTTAACTAATGTGATTGATCAATTCTGTAGGTACATCTCTGCTTCAATTCAAAGGAAGCGCTCTCTTGGAGAACGTAACTCCCCGAGTCGAACTCATCATGTTCTGAAGAAACGCTTTGGTCTAATATTTACGATATCGACACATGTAAAAGCCCCTCAGTGCATTCAGTGCAATACCTATTACCTATTCGATATCAGAGCACAGCGTACGTTGGAAACCTTACTTTCATTAAGTTCTGATTCGTCTGGTTGGTGCGTTTATAATTTGCTAGGGGTTGCGTCGAAGGGTCGACAAAGGGTCGTTGAACCACTAGGGTTCCACAGACGTCCCGTGTGCAGCGGGGGCGCGGGTGCCACACCACACTAGGCCGGTCGTTGACTCACGATGGGGTATTGCACCCCGTCAAATTTGAGAATTGATCTCCAGTCAATCGTGTCAACAGTTGTTTTTTATATATTACTAGCTGTCCCGGCAAACGTTGTTTTGCCATATTACGGGTAGAAGAAATAGCCTACGACCTATTCTCAGACCTACCGAGAAAAAAGTTTCATAAAAATCGGTCAAGCCGTCTCGGAGGAGTTCGGTAACAAACACCGTGACACGAGATTTTTATATATTAGATTCAGTACGTATACTCATACTCGCTTATTTATTACCCGCGTGTATAAAAGCTACAATTTAAATCATGTTTGCTAGATATTTACAATGAGCATGGAAGCATTATGAACAAATACTAGGACAAACTAATTATAATCGGTAAGTTTTGTTTATTTGGCATCGATTTCATACATACTCATTAACATAATTTTAAGTTGTTTTGTTACCCACTTATTATTATTGCAGTCTTTGTTTGGTAGATTGCTTATTCGTGTACCTTAGAGCTGTCGGCATTTTGTTATCTAGTTTCTTAGTCGACTATACCTATTTACTATCTAGTAGTAAATCTGTGCACCAAGGAAAGGATTCAAATAAAAAATTGATACATGGCTGCACAATCCCAGATTAGGTGGTTAAATAATCATAGTTTTTAATGTATAGTGGTTTCTGATCCGCAAAATCTATTTCATTATTAGTCCAGGGTTATACCACGTTAAGCAAACGTCTTATAACATTCCGATTCAGGCATGTCATGTTCTAGCGATTGTGATAAGTGAGGAAATAATAAATAAACTGTTCGAATGCCGGCCGTTTGGTTTGTTTTATTTATGTATTGTTTTATTGGCAGTTTTGCATTGCAATCTTATAAGCAGGCAAACCGCTTTGCTCTGCCATGAGGACCTGCTGCTGTTGCTGCTAAAGAAAATAGCTATCTTTTTAGGGTTCCGTATCTTGAACGGAGAAAAAAAACGTAATAGAATAACTTCGTTGTTCGTCTTTGTGTGCGTCTGTCTATCGTTCAGGACTATTTTCTGAGGAACGAGTAGTTATTAAGTTGAAAATAATTTCTATATTATAATAAATAGGTATATTCTATCTACACTAATATTATAAAGAGGAAAGATTTGTATTTGTGTATGTAACGAATAAACTTAAAAACTACTGGACCGATTTCAAAAATTCTTTTGCCGTTAGAAAGGTACATTATCACTGAGTGACTTAGGCTACTTTTTACCGCGGGAAAATGCCTTTTCCTACGGGAAAATTAATTTATCGCGGGCGAAGCTGCGGAGGGAAGGCTAGTTATATATATATATATATATATATATATATATATATATATACAGTTGTGGCCATATAATTAAGAACGATTATTTATTGAGATGATTTTTTCAAAGTAACAAGTATAACTAATTGCCCGTATTTTTTTTATTTCTCTCGGTATTGCGAAACTTTTCCGTACTACCGGTACATTCATTTATGCAACATAGTTGGTTAAAAAATTAATAGAGAAACTTTATACATTCGATCTGAACCTAGTATTAGTACTTACTGGCTGGTCACGTAATTAAGAACGCTGAATAGTTTATTATTTTTTCAAATTTAAATAGAGAACACTGTGTGGCTCTGTGGTTGTAGATTATTATTCGTATAATTTTGGCGCCATTTCGTGCTGTTAAAGTCTTAAAAGTGATTACTTCGTATAAAAACAATGGGGAAAAATAAAAGTTGTGATAAATCTACAAGAGAAGTAATAATAAAACTTCGCGAGAAGAATTGGTCCTATAAAAAGATAGCCGACTATCTGCAATGTTCAAAAACAATGGTTTTCCATGCCGTAAAGCATTTTTCCACGTATCAAACTACTTCAAACGTTCCACGTGGACCTAGACAGAGAAAGTCATCTCGTCGAGATGATCGAAATATCGTTCGTTTGGCAAAACAAAATCCTTTTAAAGGGTCTAATGAGTTGAGAAAAGAATATTTTGGCGAAAACAACCCTTCAGCAATCTCTGCACGCACTATTCGAAGGCGTTTGGTAGAAAATAAGTTGAACGGAAGGATAGCAAGGAAGGTGCCTATGTTGAAACGATGTCATAGGCAAGCCCGACTTGCATTTGCAAGAAGGTATGAAAACTGGACAGTCAGACAGTGGAAAAACGTTCTTTTTTCTGACGAGACAAAAATAAATAGGGTATGTTCTGATGGAAAACGATATGTACGACGCCCTCCGAATAAAGCATTCGACCCAAAGTACACAAAAGTGACATTAAAGCATGGCGGGGGAAATGTGAAAATTTGGGGGTGCTTTTCTGGACATGGCGTTGGACCTGTTAGGCTGATAGAAGGAAACATGGATCAATTCCAATACAAAAATATACTGCAAGAAACAATGTTACCATATGCCGAAGACGTGCTTCCGGTTATTTGGACATTCCAGCACGACAATGATCCAAAGCATACTGCACGCACCGTTAAGGAATTCCTCACATCACAATCAGTTTCTGTCTTAGATTGGCCAGCCAACAGCCCAGATCTTAACCCAATAGAGCATCTTTGGTGCGAAGTCAAGAAAAAGGTTTCATATCGACAGTGTGGCAATTTGAGAGAGCTGTACGACGTTTTCTTAGAAGAATGGAACTCTATTTCTCTTGCGAAATGTCAAAAATTGATAGATTCAATGCCTCGCCGGTGTAAAGCCGTAATTAAAAGCCGTGGACATGCTACTAACTATTAATTTTAATTCAAATGTATTAAATTGCTTTTTTTTCTATACCAACTTCACATTAATATGATTTATTTAATCTAAGTTTCATATAAAACAACTCTCGAGCAGTTTAATAAATCGTTCTTAATTATTTGTCCAGCTTCATTACTATTTGAATTTATTAGTATAGAGAACAAATAAAATTTGTAAAAAAAAACGTTAGCAATTATACACTATTATTCTTAATCCCGTTTGCTCTATCCATGTGGCTATTTTATAACATAACTTGTTACTTCTAAGAAGGAACACAACTAGACATATGACATGATTTAGATAAAAAAAAATCGGAAACTTCAAATCGTTCTTAATTGTATGACCACCACTGTATATATATATATATATAGAGAGAGAGAGAGATAAACTTTGCATGTCCGAGATAATTAATAATATCTGGAACTACTGAATCAATTTAATTGTTTTTTTCGCTACTAGGAAGCTACTCTATCTTAGATATAAACTACTTTAATCCACTACTTAACACTCACTTATGAAATTGTAGCAAAACCTTACAATGTGAAATCTGAGCGCATCGGCTGCAGGTCACATAAACATTAAACTTTTATTTAATTTCTATGATAACCACCAAGCGATAAAAATAATTTATGGTATTCATCTTCATAATGACCCAGTTGCAGTGACCTATTTATTTTATCTAACGAGTCGTTTTGCCTTAAAGATAACTAACTTAAACGTGTATCGTACTTATTGTATGTATATTATCATAGCCGGTGTATGTCTGAGTAGTGCATGCCCCGCGAGTGGTTGCAGTAGGTGCTTAGCTCGGTGCTCAGTGCTCACAGTTGACGAAAAAGCTGTGTAAGCTGCGTTGAGTTTGGATGTAGCCGAGGTGAGCGGGTTTCGCACGTGGCCTCTGCAGCACAGCCGGGTTGTCGACCCGCGGCCTTGGGCGCAGCGCTGCGCGCAGCCCTCGCCGCTCCTGGCACCAAACATTCAATGTACCCTGATTAGTGGAGCTTAAGATTTAACTTTCCGTGTGAGGTATATGCCGTTTTAAATTTTTTCACATCTGACAATACAATATACTCGAAATACGAAATGACAGGATCTGGATATTGACAACTTATAATATCTTTAAGTGGTAATAGTTTAGAAAACAGAGATCTATCTACCTATCTAATCATTATGGTTATTCGGTGTAGCACGGCCTATGTATGTGAACTCACGAGTTCTTTTAATGTAAAAGTATGGTTGTATGTAGCAAAGCTATTTGCTGCTTATAAAGAGTTTGATGCAACACAGGGCAATATAATAACTTACTTTTTGATATAAATAGTGAATGCCATCGCATTCTGATACTGTTTGTATGTGTTGTTTGTGTTTTTTTTTTTATTTAAAAATGCACAAAAGAACTGCCACGCAGATCACGCTACGTTAAACCAATGCAATTACTTATGTATTAAAACAATGACTGAGAAGGGAGAGGACGAGATAAACTGCGCGAGTCAAGGAAGGTCATTTAAAAATCACAAATCAGCAACTTCACTGAGTTGTTTTTGCTACTTTTGGTTCGGTTCGATTCGGCCCGCTCCGCTCTTTGGCGTTCACGTGATCATACCTAATTATAATTTCCAGTTCCAGCTCTTACTACTAAGCGATAACGAAAACTGATCTAACCAGAAGCAGTGGTCTTACACTTTAGAGTACACGGTGCACCGTCGTTTTGAAATACTCCCGTTTAAGTACTTGGTAAGAAAAACATTGATTTACCTATGTGCCACAAAATAAATAAGTACAGAAGTAAATCTACATACAAAGTGCGCTCGAGCAACGCACACATAGACACTGCTCACAGACACGATATCTCGGATCAGTCCGGATCAGTTCGAGCGCGACTGCCAGCCGCTTGAGGCGCGCGCTGTGGTCGCGCGCGCGTCAATGGAATTTTCCCAGTGCAATAATGGAGCAACAAAAAAAATAGTAGATTGTTCAACAAGGGACTAAAACAAGCCATAATGACACAAGATATTTAGCCACCCGAGCGACAGCGAGGGAGGCTATAATTCGAGTTGTCATTATGGCAGTTTAGTCTCGCGTTAAACACTCTACTTTTCACTTTGAATGCGAGGAAAAAAACGACGTACAATATTACTTTTTTACAACGTATGCTCAATACGAGCAATGGCCATCTGTTCAAAATTCAAATAGCAAAAAAAAAATCCGCTGTCTTTTCTTTTCTTTTATAATTTTTTTGTAAAGTGACGCTTTAAATGCTTGCATAATTAGCCAACAGATTCTAACTTAAAGATTCAAAAAATTCAAAATTCAAAATTTGTTTTATTGGTGACAGCCTTTTATAAGCTAGAGAAGGTTGGGACCTCCCAGTAAGTACAAATACCTGTGTTAGGAGATCCCGCTCTTCCTCAAGTTTAGCAATTACATAATGTGAACAACCAATAACAAGAGTATTATTAATTAATTATACTAAATAACTAAAACTAAGAACAAAAACACTTTGATAATGATAAAATGTGAGTGTGTGTGTGTGTGTGTATATGTGTGTGTGTGAGTGTGTGTGTGTTTGTGTGTATGAGTGTTGTGTGTTTATGAGTGTGTTGTGTGGTTACAAAAGTATTGCTTCAGCCTCCTCATAACTTAGAATTTCTAACCATGCTCTTAACGTTTTCTTACATTCATGAACTTGCACAGGGTAAATGCTTAATTTTCTATTTATAACATTATACATTTTTGCAGATTGATAAGTAAATTGCCTCTTAGCGAATTTAGATTTGGTAAAAGGTAGCGGTGCAACATTGCCAATTCTCCTTTTATTACAGGAAGCAGTAGCAGGTACATACTCCAATAATTTGTGCAGCTTCACAATACAACCTTCTATGTATAGTTTCCTTACTGATAGGAGACTACATTCCCTATATAAGTCAACAGTAGGATATCTAAGGGGTTTGGAGAACATCACCTTGAGCAAATATCTTTGCGCTCTTTCTACCTCCAACAGTTTAGTTTTGCCAGCCCCACCCCATATCGGGATACAATACGTAATAATAGACTGGGCTAGTGAAACATATAGCTGTCTTAGTAGGTTAGGTTAGGTTAAAAGACTATGTTAAAACTAATTGGACTATATGTACAGTGGTGGTCATACAATTAAGAACGATTTGAAGTTTCCGATTTTTTTTTATCTAAATCATGTCATATTGTAACGTTGCGTTTTTCGCATTTACAATTTAAATTTCGCGGCACTATGAAAAGTGTCCCACATTTAAACTTTCGCGCTTATCGCTTTAAACATTTTACATCGTCATTGGTTCGTTTCCGTGACGTGATTGGGCAAGCCACAGAGGCTCCTTATTCGTCCTTCGTCTTTTAACATCTGGTGTAGCCAGTGATATTAACTTTGCACAATGAGGTATTTCTGACAAGTCGAAAGTTTAATCACACAGGTTTTGCATTTTATTTTCCTTAAGTTTCGTTTCAGAATCAAAATAATATTCCAGATTTCATTTCATATATCTTTGTAATTATAAACAATTTCCAATTTTCTGTCAGAAACGTTCTCGTTGGCCAAAACGGTTAGATTCCGGGCTGACAGAACGGAGCTGTCATTAGAAATGCTCCGGCGTCAGACGCTCTTTCCTATTTGCGAGCTGAAGCGACGCGGACGCAAGATCTAAATTTATACATTTAATTTAAAGTCGAAGTCCGAAGACTTCGGACTTCGACTTTAAATTAAATGTATAAATTTAGATCTTGCGTCCGCGTCGCTTCAGCTCGCAAATAGGAAAGAGCGTCTGACGCCGGAGCATTTCTAATGACAGCTCCGTTCTGTCAGCCCGGAATCTAACCGTTTTGGCCAACGAGAACGTTTCTGACAGAAAATTGGAAATTGTTTATAATTACAAAGATATATGAAATGAAATCTGGAATATTATTTTGATTCTGAAACGAAACTTAAGGAAAATAAAATGCAAAACCTGTGTGATTAAACTTTCGACTTGTCAGAAATACCTCATTGTGCAAAGTTAATATCACTGGCTACACCAGATGTTAAAAGACGAAGGACGAATAAGGAGCCTCTGTGGCTTGCCCAATCACGTCACGGAAACGAACCAATGACGATGTAAAATGTTTAAAGCGATAAGCGCGAAAGTTTAAATGTGGGACACTTTTCATAGTGCCGCGAAATTTAAATTGTAAATGCGAAAAACGCAACGTTACAATATGTCTAGTTGTGTTCCTTCTTAGAAGTAACAAGTTATGTTATAAAATAGCCACATGGATAGAGCAAACAGGATTAATAATAATAGTGTATAATTGCTAACATTTTTTTTTACAAATTTTATTTGTTCTCTATACTAATAAATTCAAATAGTAATGAAGCTGGACAAATAATTAAGAACGATTTATTAAACTGCTCGAGAGTTGTTTTATATGAAACTTAGATTAAATAAATCATATTAATGTGAAGTTGGTATAGAAAAAAAAGCAATTTAATACATTTGAACTAAAATTAATAGTTAGTAGCATGTCCACGGCTTTTAATTATGGCTTTACACCGGCGAGGCATTGAATCTATCAATTTTTGACATTTCGCAAGAGAAATAGAGTTCCATTCTTCTAAGAAAACGTCGTACAGCTCTCTCAAATTGCCACACTGTCGATTTGAAACCTTTTTCTTGACTTCGCACCAAAGATGATCTATTGGGTTAAGATCTGGGCTGTTGGCTGGCCAATCTAAGACTGAAACTGATTGTGATGTGAGGAATTCCTTAACGGTGCGTGCAGTATGCTTTGGATCATTGTCGTGCTGGAATGTCCAAATAACCGGAAGCACGTCTTCGGCATATGGTAACATTGTTTCTTGCAGTATATTTTTGTATTGGAATTGATCCATGTTTCCTTCTATCAGCCTAACAGGTCCAACGCCATGTCCAGAAAAGCACCCCCAAATTTTCACATTTCCCCCGCCATGCTTTAATGTCACTTTTGTGTACTTTGGGTCGAATGCTTTATTCGGAGGGCGTCGTACATATCGTTTTCCATCAGAACATACCCTATTTATTTTTGTCTCGTCAGAAAAAAGAACGTTTTTCCACTGTCTGACTGTCCAGTTTTCATACCTTCTTGCAAATGCAAGTCGGGCTTGCCTATGACATCGTTTCAACATAGGCACCTTCCTTGCTATCCTTCCGTTCAACTTATTTTCTACCAAACGCCTTCGAATAGTGCGTGCAGAGATTGCTGAAGGGTTGTTTTCGCCAAAATATTCTTTTCTCAACTCATTAGACCCTTTAAAAGGATTTTGTTTTGCCAAACGAACGATATTTCGATCATCTCGACGAGATGACTTTCTCTGTCTAGGTCCACGCAGAACGTTTGAAGTAGTTTGATACGTGGAAAAATGCTTTACGGCATGGAAAACCATTGTTTTTGAACATTGCAGATGGTCGGCTATCTTTTTATACGACCAATTCTTCTCGCGAAGTTTTATTATTACTTCTCTTGTAGATTTATCACAACTTTTATTTTTCCCCATTGTTTTTATACGAAGTAATCACTTTTAAGACTTTAACAGCACGAAATGGCGCCAAAATTATACGAATAATAATCTACAACCACAGAGCCACACAGTGTTCTCTATTTAAATTTGAAAAAATAATAAACTATTCAGCGTTCTTAATTACGTGACCAGCCAGTAAGTACTAATACTAGGTTCAGATCGAATGTATAAAGTTTCTCTATTAATTTTTTAACCAACTATGTTGCATAAATGAATGTACCGGTAGTACGGAAAAGTTTCGCAATACCGAGAGAAATAAAAAAAATACGGGCAATTAGTTATACTTGTTACTTTGAAAAAATCATCTCAATAAATAATCGTTCTTAATTATATGGCCACAACTGTATATGCATGTAAGAATGATAATTGTTCATTCATTAGAATCGGCAAATAAATTAACCTAATTGATCTAACTAAGTTCACACACAAAATATATTGTTAACTGAAACACTTACCCGTGAATAAAGAAACAACATTTTAAGTTTATTTTCTATATGCCAATTCTTTGTTAAATTATATCTAATTATACTTTCTATTTACTATTAAATGCAACTGACATCGCATTATTTTGAAGTCACGCCATATTAACTTTCAAACGTAACTGCTCTATCTACCGTACACTCCATCCAGCACTGCTTTGCCGACAGTGCGGATTGCTATTTTATCGACAGAGCAGGGAACTGCTTTGCCGACAGCGCTTTTAAAAAAAAACAAATTAAAAAACATCTAAGCTAAAGGAAATCTTTCTTTACATGCAGAATAAAATGAATTCATCTTTAATATTTTATAATTAAATAGATTAATATTCGTAATTATTCATCGTGTTTCACGAAATTATTATTTTTTAAATATTTTTTATACAGTTGTCATTTTGAGGTTATTTCCACGCCCTAAAGGCTTCCACAGACCGAAGCGCAGGGCGCTACGGAGCGTCCGCAGCGCGCTTCGGTCTTTGGAAAGCTTTAAAATTGTCTATACCCAGTCACTGAAAATGGCGATAATCCTTCATTCACAAACACCGTGATTGGCAGTTTAGGGGTTTCCATAGTCAATTAAAAAAATTTTACTTTAATCCCTAGAGATCAAAAAAGAGCTTTAGTCCCGATATGCAGAGACTAAAGTAACATTTTAAGAGCATGAGAAGTGAAAAGGATATTATAACTGTTCAGTGGACGGTTGTTTAAATTCAACCCTAAACAGTGAATGGTCGTTTTTCAAGCTACCAGTGGTTTCAGAGAGGTAAGTTAAGTAGGTAGGCTTGTATTTCGATGGTTCATTTTAACGTAACATAGAATAGTTAGGTAGGTAGGTAAGCTAAGCACCTCGCCCCAACTCCCATAGTAATAATAGTTTCCTATTTTGAATCAGTATAAACGAAGTACCTACCTAACTACATTTTTGTAAGGTAAATTCACGCCACTAATATTACGTAAGTTGAAAACATGTTTTTTTGTTTGTATAGATATTGTGTTGTTTTTAGTGTCATCAGATAGGTTTAGGTCTAAAACCGATAGCACAATAGAAATTGTGTAACTAGGATAATCCGTTTAGAAGTTATTAGGGATTTTCTATAGTGAAAATTGACAAACCCTAAATTTTGTAGGTAGGTATGTTTTTGTTTCTTAAACTGTTTGTATTGTAATAGTACCTAGTAGGTTTTGTATTGTAGGATATGTTTTTAGGGTTCCGTATCCAAAGGGTGAAAACGGGACCCTATTACTGAGAGTTCGCTGTCCGTCCGTCTGTCACCAGGCTGTATCTCAAGAACCGTGATAGCTAGACAGTTGAAATTTTCACACATGAGTATTTCTGTTGCCGCTATAACAACAAATACTAAAAATAAAATAAAGTTAAAAACTAAGGGGGTCAGGAAAGTTTTTTTTTCAGCGTTTTTAACTTGATCTTTATAATGGCGTTAACAAGACACTTGAAATCAAAAAGTACAGATTTTAACTTTCTCAATGCCTTGCAAGTGTTTTCCACTAGCTTACTGTAAAAAATTGTACATGAGAATGCGAATTTATTACATTTTAAAATATAATAATCGTGCATTTCGCCAATGTCGAAATCGTCGCAAGATAATTTTCTGTGACCAATTTGTAATATACATATGTAACAATGACATTAAAATAAAAATATTTTACTTATTATTATTTATTTCAATTCTTCCCGTTTGATTATCAACAATAAATCAAACAACTAGATATGAGTGCCACTATCACGATAAGTTTTATGTGCATATGCCATAATTGACAACCCTAGAGCGACCGCCGAGCGTAGGTATGAAAAGTGAGGTACATACACTTGATTTACTTCTGTACTTATTTATTTTGTGTATGTGCTACGGTTTAAATAACGTTCGTGTAAACAAGCAGTGACACTCCATTTACGGAAAAAAATAAATTAAGTGCTTCCGTCTTTTTGAAGGACTATTTTCGAGCAATGGGCTCCTCATGAATGTTGTATTTGTAGTTTTACCTCCAAACCTACGTTATTTCTTAGGTTCCTCCTTCTTTTTGTCTTATTTCGGAGCAAATTTACATTAGTATTTATGGATTATATCCGCTCCTCGCTCTTTACTCCGTACTGTATATAATATCGTTAGACTAGTTTTAACAGACATACATAAGTACTGTATATCTTCGGGGATAGTACAATAGGTACCGCGTAACTAGCACTGGTAAATACTGGGTATCTGCACGCACATCACCCATAGGGAAAATCCGCGTAACTGGCATTGGTTAATACCGCGTATCTAACAAATGTAGCCAAATTGAAATTTCCCGCCAACGAACGTAAATCAGGATTTTACGTTCGTTGGCGGGAAATCTTAATTGCCCCTATGGGTGTTGTGTAGATACGCAGTATTTACCAGTGCTAGTGACGCGGTATTGCACTATCCCCGACGATATGATATTAACAGGCATAAGCGACTGGTGAGTTGTTCTGTTTTATATTTTTAGGGTTCCGTACCCTAAGGGTAAAAACGGGAACCCTATTACTGTGGCTCCGCTGTCCGTCCGTCTGTCAGTCTGTCTATCTGTCCGTCTGTCACCAGGCTGTATCTCGGGAACCGTGATAGCTAGAGAGTTGAAAGTTTCACAGATGATGTATTTCGGTTGCCGCTATAACAACAAATACTAAAAAATGGAATAAAATAAATATTTAAGGGGGCTATACAACAAACGTGATTTTTTTGCTCGTTTTTGCTCGATATTGATAACGGCAACAGGTAGACGCTTGAAATATTCATAGAATATTTAATTATTTATTTTAATTTAAAAATAAATCATTAAATTAAAATAAAAAAAAATTAACGGGGCTCCCATACATACAACAAACGTGATTTTTATAGATAATTATTCGGAACCCTTCGTGCGCGAGTCCGACTCGCTTTTGGCCGGTTTTTTTAGTTACAATGATGCGATTTATGATGATAATGAATGACATAGTGGTATTTTATTTAGGAAATTGATGAAGTTACTAAGTTGGTATAACTAGAATGTAATATGGAATGGAAAAAAAAGAGGAAAGGAAGGAAAGTAAGTAGGAAAATGAGTACATTTTCCTACTTACTTCCTTCCTTTCCTCTTTTTTTTTCCTTTTTACTTTTATCTGTTTTTTACATGGTCGCGGTCGCGAACAAATGAACATAGATAATCATGACTTCAGAAAGTCTATACTTACTCTATTCCCCATAACAGCACTTGTGTCGTAATATCGTTATTACTATACACCTAGCTGCCACAGATTATTTAGTGTAGGTTACGCTCAACACTAAAGACCAGTTACCTACACTACACACCTGCTGAGTTGAGTTGCGTCGAGTTGAGTCGTGTTGCGTCGAGTTGCGTTGAATTGAGTCGGGTTGAGTTGAGTTGCGTCGCGTTTAGTTGCATTGAGTTGCGGCGAGTTGCGTCGAGTCGGTTCGTAGAAAAAATATTGTATGCAACGGTGTATAATTTGGTCTTATTAACGGCTCGTGCCGTCTTCCATTGCGATACTCACATTCGTTCAATAGTCATCATAATAAGGGCCATTAAGACATGAATGCGAGTTTATGACATGAGGCGAAGCCGAATGTCATAATAGATACGCATGAGTGTCTTAATGGCCGATTATGAATAGTAGCATACATTACTTTTTCTACGAGTTCAAAACAGGGACCGTCCCGCTATCCCTTACAAAGGGTTTTGTATGGGTTTTGCATAAGGCTTAACTCACCAAACCCTTTGCCGAACGAAACCCTTTCATTTTGCTTTTAAAGCCCGTGTATTGTAACCGGCTAGCCGGTCGGAGAAATAACAGACTATGTAGTAGGTAAATAAAATATAATACAGTATAAAATATGTATGTACAAATTGTTCCAGTCAGCACTGCTCTTTAATAAAATAATAAAAAAACACTGGCCTAGGTTTTCTGGACAGGTGGGAAGGCAGGGCAGGGTATTCGAGTAGCCTCGGAGCGTCCAATAGGGAGTTCAGGCTTCACCGGCGGTCTGCTCCGAGGCAGTAGAGCAGAAAGTTCGTAGGTAGAAGCGAAAAGGAAGGGCTGGAAGAAATACCCTGCTTTACTGCTTGCTTGAAGCACCCATCCAAGTCTCGTTTTAGTGCCTAGGTCAGTGAAAGAAAACTAAACGAGACTTGGATTAGGTTTCACAATTTATGTATAAGAAAATACAGAGAAAGAACTTAACAAATAATATTTACAGTACCTGCAATAGCGGCAGCCCTTTAAAATACAAGCAACTCGGTAAATTAGTATTATTACCGAGTATAAATTATAATTATATTGTGAGGAAATCAAATTTCGGCATAAGCCTTGCCAAATTGTAGAGCCAATGACGTGAAAAAAAACAAAAGAAAATCAATAGTTCAGAATTTAGAATTTTGTTTTTCTGTAAGCGGCCAGTTGCGCACCACGGAGGTTTGCCGTGTTACAGTACCCCGCGCGCCCAGGAGAATTTTCCAAACACGGAAGAGGGAGGAAAATTCAGTAAAAGTAAAAAAAATAAATGAAGAAGAAATAATAACACTAAATTTACAAAATTTACAACTTGAAGTCTTTAATATGCCACCTTCCGATAGCACGACCATTATGGTCAGCCAATTCGTACACTAGGGGCGACAATTTCTTCAATACTGTACACTTTACAAACTTAGGTGCCAATTTGGCGCTAAAATATTTACCAGCGTCACTAAGCTGATAATTGCGACGCCAAACAACATCGCCCTCATTGAACTCAGCTTGCTTACGCCTCAAATTATAATATTTACAGTTTTTTACATGTGCATTCCAAATTGCAGCTTGCACTTTGTCAAAAATAGGTGACAAATGGCCTAAATTTTCCGCATAAATATCGCGGGGTGCGAATATTAAATCGTCGTAATCGACGTCAGTAGAGTCGGCGGCGCCGTACAGCGACCCGCACGGAACGAGCTCGCGCCCAAACACCAGCAACGCAGGGCTGAAGCCCGTTACTTCGTTGACACTCGAGTTCATGGCAAACTGAATTTCAGAAATATGTACATCCCAATTTCTGTGATCATTTTCTACAAATGAACTAATCGCAGATATTAAAGTACGGTTATAACGTTCGACAGAATTAATTTGTGGAGAATATTTAGCTGTGAAATGGACGTGAGGAATTTTATATTTAGAGAAAAGTTCCTGCAATTCATGACTTATCAGCTGGCTACCATTATCCATAATAAGAGTTTGAGGAATACCATACACTAGGAATACGTATTCTTCTAAAATTTTGTAAATAATCTTAGTCGTAGCCTTTTTGATTGGAAATATTAGACAATACTTCGAAAAGCAGCAATTCACAACCAAAATAAATCGATTTTGAGTTCGAGTCATAGGTAATGGACCAACCAAATCAATAGATAAACACTGAAAAGGTCTACAGCACTCCTTTGGTTTTCCCATTAACCCTAGAGTTTGATGATTTTGATACTTGTATGCTAAACAAGTCTCGCAATTAGAAATATATTTACAAACGTCTCTATACATGCCAGGCCAGCTATAGCGCAGGGATAGCCTTTTGTAAGTTTTAAAGATACCGAAGTGACCGGCAGTTGGCTGAGCATGATTTTCTTGAATAATATCATTCCTCATTTCCTTTGGAATAACAAGCTTCCAATCATATTCAGAAGTTAGAATAGAGCTAGTTCGCTTAAATTTGTACAAATTATTATTTACAATTTTAAAGTCGGGAAATGAGGAAGGAGTATCCTGGCAGCCTTTATACATTTTGTTAAACCACTCGTCATTGGACTGAACATAGACTATATCGACTGGCACTGCGCGCGATAAAACATCAGGTACAACATGTTCCTTACCCCTTTTGTGCCTGATCTCAAAATTAAATGCGGATAAACGAACGCTCCAACGAGCGAGCCTGCCAGTCGGGTTATCTAAGTTTAAGAACCATTTTAAAGCCGAATGGTCTGTGTATACAATAAATTTTTGTCCATTATCTAAATAACAACGCCAGTGCTCTAAAGAAACTATAACGCTGAATAGTTCGCGTTCAGTGATAGAGTAATTTTGCTGTTGCTTCGACAAAGATCGACTAAAATATGCAATAGGTCTATCTATGCCATTTTCTTCCTGAGTTAGCATAGCGCCGATCCCATAATTGGAAGCATCGGCGTGTACCGAGAAAGTCTTAGTAAAATCAGGACAAGTTAATACCGGACTAGATACTAAAGCTTGCTTAATGTTCTGAAATGCAACGTCAGCCTGTTCGTTCCACTTAAAAGGTGGCGCTTTTTTACCGGTAGATGTAAGTAAGTTAAGAGGCGCTGCCAATGTACTAAAGTTGGGTACAAAACGTCTGTACCAGCTAGCAGTACCTAAGAATTTCTTTAGTTCGCGTCTAGAAGTAGGTGTTGGGATATCAAGTATGGCCCGAACTTTCTCGGGGTCAGTACGTAAACCCTTGTGATCGACGATATAACCGAGGTATTTAAGTTCACGTCTAAAGAAACAAGACTTCTCGAAATTTATTGTTAATCTGGCGTACTTGAGTTTCTCTAATACGCGAGTTAGTAAAGAAAGATGGTCCTCAAACGTATTCGAAATGATAATAATATCGTCCAAATACCAGAAAACGCGATTTTCAAACTCAGGTGTGAATAACATGTCCATTAAACGTTGTTGCGTAGCGGGAGCGTTAGTTAGGCCAAAAGGTGTGACCTTAAATCTGTACATGCCACGGCCCGGGACATAGAACGCAGTCTTGTCTCTGTCCTGTTCACAAAGAGGTAACTCCCAGAAGGCTTTCGCGATGTCTATACTGGACAAATATTTAGCGTCTCGCAAGTTATCAAGAATTTCATTAATGAATGGTAGTTTATAAGCGTCTTTTTTAGTAACTGAGTTGAGTTTTCTACTGTCCAAACAAAACCGCCAACTACCGTCTTTTTTAGGCGTTACAAGAACTGGACTCAACCAGGGACTCTCACACGGCTCTATAATATCTAAAGCTAGCATTTTATCTACCTCTTCCACCAGCACTTTTTGCTTCTCCGGTGAAAGACGGTAGCACCGCTGCCTAATAGGCTCATGATTACCGGTATCGATGCGGTGCGAGACCAAGTGTGTTCTACCGAGCGGAAGAGACTCAGTAGAAGCTTCCCGAAACTGAGATATAATTTTATTAGCCTGAGCCTGTTGATTATCAGGTAATTCATCAAAAGGAAGAACCTGTTTAGTTGTATGGTTAATAGTTAAAGATGTACAGTTCGAGGGCCGTTTGAGCTCTACTTTCTTTAAACAATTTGGCAGCAAATTAAATTTCTTCCAAAAATCGATACCCAGTATGAAATGAGACGAGATGTCAGGAATAACATGTGCGTTTATGATGAAAGATTTGTCATTAAACTGCACAGGTAATTCTATAAAGCCAATAGAATGAGCAGGCTGTCCATTTGCAGCTCGCACAGTGATTTTGTGTGACAAGTTTAACACAAATCCCTGACTAAGTAAATTTACATGCGAGTTATTACCCAGAATAGTAATAGAACTGCCACTGTCAAGTAAACCACAAAGAGTCAAATTATTTACATTAATATTTACAAATGGTCTTTCGCCGTCAATTTGGTCATCAAAGAGGATCAAAGAAGTTTTATAAGACAACATAAAAAGTCGGACTACGGAGAGCCAGTCCTCCCACTCTTTACGCGAATATTTACAATCTTTATTTACAATAGTTCCTTGATCCTCAGTTACTCGTTTTTTGGAAGAGATTTAGTTTTATTATTTACATGTTTGTTGCAAGTAGGACACTCAGAACTACGAAAACCGTCTAATCCACATTTAAAACAAACGATCTTACGCGGTTCTGTACACATGCGCAGTGAATGACCATTTATTCTACAGCGCACGCAAAATTGTTTGTTTGTATTAACAATATTTACATGATGATTATTTACAGGTTTATATACAAAGTCCTCAGTCAAGGTAGAAGGACTGCTAGTAGGAGGTTCCTTAAAATTTCTAGAACGGTCTAGACAAGCCTCGTACTTTTTACAAACCGTCTTCAAACCCTCTATGGATTGGACGTCAGACTGAGCTATCATAATATCGTATTGAGGACGGATATTCCTCAATAAAATTTTAAGTTTCTCAGATTCAGGCATAACATAAGAAAGTTTAGCAAATAATCCAGAAATAATGGCGAAATAAACTACAATCGACTCGTCTCTACCTTGAGTACGGTCCTCGATTTCGCGAAGTAGTTTGTAGTCATAGTCAAATATATCAAAATCGTCAAACAATTTAGTTTTTAAGCTCTCCCAGTTATGAAAACTATCTTTATACGCTCGATACCAATGTAGAGCCTTGTCAGTGAAGATCTCGAACGAATGAGCTAGTAAATTGTCTTTGGATAAATTTCTAGACACAGCAAACTCTTCTAGTTTTTGAATGAAAGCACGTGGACAACCGACTCCCGCATATGTGAACTTACGAATTTCACTGGTCACTCCGCGCTCACAGTGCACAATAATTTTAGTGTCCGCGCTTGTACCAGAGTTTGCTGTGGCGTAAGACGTTAAAGATTCGCTTGAAATGCTGTTTTTACAGTCAAAACGAATTTTTAAGGCACTAAATCTCGAAACAAGGTCCTTATACGTAGTACGGTATTCCTCATTATCAGATACATCAATACGCTGAAGGCGTAAATAAATATGAGTCAGAAAAGACTGTATTTTCTGTACAAGCTTAGCGTCAAGTGTACTTTCATAAAGAATAATTTTATCCTCAACAAAGGAAAGAGATTTTTCAGTGCCGCTACAATCGTCGGCAACTGAAAAAGTTGAGGTTAACTCCTCAGCACTAAATTTCTCCAACAAGTCAACGAGCTGCCGCCGTAGTTCCGCGACCGTGTTGAGCGGCTTGGCTTGCCTGATGCTCACTTCATACGCGAGCTCATTTTTATTTAACAAATTTACATACACAGCTTTGAAATCCATTTCGAAATCCAGTTGTATATACAAAATTTATAGATATATACCTATTTACACGAAAATAAAACGAACAATCGATGCGCAAGCAAGCATAAGCTCCTAACGATAAACACATAAAACAGTTATATACACAGAAACAAAACACTTAACAAATTAGGCTATGTACAAATATGTATGTATGTATTTACAATTGCTATGTACATAACCTAATCCAAGTCAAAGCTAAGACTCACGTACTGACTGAAACAACCCTTGGGCGCCACTGTAACCGGCTAGCCGGTCGGAGAAATAACAGACTATGTAGTAGGTAAATAAAATATAATACAGTATAAAATATGTATGTACAAATTGTTCCAGTCAGCACTGCTCTTTAATAAAATAATAAAAAAACACTGGCCTAGGTTTTCTGGACAGGTGGGAAGGCAGGGCAGGGTATTCGAGTAGCCTCGGAGCGTCCAATAGGGAGTTCAGGCTTCACCGGCGGTCTGCTCCGAGGCAGTAGAGCAGAAAGTTCGTAGGTAGAAGCGAAAAGGAAGGGCTGGAAGAAATACCCTGCTTTACTGCTTGCTTGAAGCACCCATCCAAGTCTCGTTTTAGTGCCTAGGTCAGTGAAAGAAAACTAAACGAGACTTGGATTAGGTTTCACAATTTATGTATAAGAAAATACAGAGAAAGAACTTAACAAATAATATTTACAGTACCTGCAATAGCGGCAGCCCTTTAAAATACAAGCAACTCGGTAAATTAGTATTATTACCGAGTATAAATTATAATTATATTGTGAGGAAATCAAATTTCGGCATAAGCCTTGCCAAATTGTAGAGCCAATGACGTGAAAAAAAACAAAAGAAAATCAATAGTTCAGAATTTAGAATTTTGTTTTTCTGTAAGCGGCCAGTTGCGCACCACGGAGGTTTGCCGTGTTACAGTATAAACGCTAACCCATTTGAGTAATCGGTAACCCGTTACCCTTACAAAACCCTTATCATCCGCTCACCAACATCTTGCATATCGCTTATAAGGGTTAGCCTTATAAAGGGCTTCCCTTTTAGTATAAGCGTGCTAATTTAAATCGTCTACCTTGTTCATAAAGCACACATTACTCCGAATTACTATTGGTAAGCGATCGTCGATGATCGAAGCCGCTGTAGATATATACTAATCCTGTCTCTTTCACGCAAGGCTCAACTACGACATTACTTAATGGAAACCTTTATAAAAAGCGCTAAGTTATAAGGGTAACCCTTATTAAGGGATTGCAAGGCATATAGGCTAGCTTTATTTTTTGTTAAGTTTATCGGTAAGGGGTAGTCAATCATTTGAGCAGTTCAAACTGGAAAGTCTTTCAATGGGTTAGCCGTGTTTAAGGGATGCCCATTGAAAGGCTTTTCTCGCGGAAAGGGTTGTCCGGTCCCTGGTTCAAAATAAACAATTATTAAATAATATAGTTTTTGTTCCCAAAATCACCTCTCATGCTTTCGCGCATAAATTCTTTCCCTTTCTTGGATCTTATTTATACAATTAAATCAATAAAGTACTAAATATTTATGACTTAAACCGTAAAATGTGCAAGGTTAAGGTTATTGCGTGGCTGCAAGGTCTATCTTATGTTGACACTGAAAATCTGCTGACGATTGCAAGGTGAGGGTGACGCTGGTAGTCGATTGTTCTTTGTTTATTTTGTTATTTGACACTTGATTAAATTATTATAGTTTAATTACCAACTAAGTATTATGTTTTAAGATATTGTGTTGCGATGTTAAATGCTCGAGTTGTATTATAATTCTTTAGTTTCCTTTTGTCTATAACACAGGTTACACTTGTAACCTAGCTTTGACTAAACTAAATTTACTAACTAGACCTAAGATTATTTCATGTTTATATTTTGCATCTTATATGAATTTTATGTATAAATAAAATAAAAGTAATAAATACTTACATAACGGACAATTAATGAATTTTTCGATTTTAAAAGTAGCAAATTATTGCTCACTTCCATTGCCGCCTGTTTTATTTCTGGCGGCGTCAACATTTCTTCATCACTTAATTCACCAAAGTCACAAATTCTCACAAGTCACTGATAAAAAGTCATTTAAATAGCGATTAACTCTTTTATTTCTTTCAACTTGAAAGGCACCGTGCAAAAGCAAAACAAATTCACGCTATTTTGAAACTTTTTTTTTTCACTATTCACAACCTTAGAATGGACCCGGGAGCTTCGCCTCATGTCATAAACTGGCATTCGTGTCTTAATGGCCCTTATTATGATACAGTTACATAATAGTTATTTATGATACAAGTGCGGAAAGTAGGCTATTCCCAACGAATGGCGGAGATCTAAACACACGAGCAAAGCGAGTGTGGTTTAGCCGACATGAGTTGGGAATTTCCTACTTTCGACACGTACGTATATCATACAACATTTTACAATGCATTAAGCGAGGAAAAAAATTGGGGCTAAGAGCGCGCGTAGACAGAGAGTGGCCTGGAGTTCCGAGTTCCGCGTTCAGACTTCTGTGTTTTGACCGCTCGAGAGTTCCATTCGCCTGCTGTGTGCGTTATCGTAAGAGACTCAGTACATTCGAAAGAACGCAGAACTCTGAACTCGGAACTCCAGACCGCTCTCTGTCTGCGCGCGCTCATAAACATTTTCGGAAAAAGATGTTGCGTTCTTATTTACCTTTCATTGAGGGAAAGTCTCGTAGATGTTTACTTATTTCAGCATCGGTTTAGTCAGCAGGAGGCTGTCACATTTAATTTTGTGCTTGGTCTAGAACGTCAGGCGGCGTTAAGTCCTATGTAAATTCATCACTTGAACTCTCCATTTTAATTTACTAAACTTAAATTAATTCTCCGGACTGAATTCATGAACATTACTGTGGCGGGTTTTCATGACAGGCGCGAAAGAGTAACCATGTTTGGTTCGTGTTACGCCATGCGCGCGCACTGAAAGCTCATTGGTTGACAGGCGCGAACGGGTAACCATGATTGGTTCGTCTCACGGCGGACACGACGTACAAAATACGCGTTCTTGAATCTACATAAGCACGACGACGTCTATCTGTACACGCGTACGCCTTCATACATCGCGCGCGCACTGTTCTGGATTCCGGCGGTGTCCGGTAATCTGCGCCTTGAGGGGTGGGGTAACTCGAATCGGTGCGGGGCGGAGCGTGTCCATTCTGTACGTTAGTACTATTATATATTCTGTGGGTTCGTGTTACGCCATGCGCGCGCACTGAAAGCTCATTGGTTGAATTTCGATTGCGCGCGCATGTCGTACGGTCCGAAATGGACTCAAGGAATTATTGTAGTACTACCTTTTTTATTTCAAAACTTTTGACGAAATTAAAATTTGTGTGTTTTAATATTAAAACAAGCTGTTTTATTATTTTATCAGTAAATATTCATTTGGTTGGTTGCATCAAGCATTTTCTTATTTGCGCAAAGCTGAATTATGAAGACATAACTCTCTAGTCTTATTTTTTAAACACTAGTTTGGACACAAATTTTTGAGAATTGACAATTTAAAAAGTTACTTTTCCGCACGCGTGTGGAAAGTAAAATCCATACAATTTTTTTTCACACTTGCGAATGTGTGCTGGGATGACTAACTTTCTATATATAATTATGTTGACTCGCGTCAAGAGGCACTTTCCGAGCATATGCATTGTAAAATACTTACTAATTTGAGTTGACTGTCCTTTGATCTAGGTATATTATAATTACATCTTCTGTCATTAAAACCCTCTGTTTTTACATAACCTTAACCTACTACAAAGTGGTTCAATAATTAAAAATTGAAAATTTATGTTTATTTTGTAAGAAACGTTTTTTTTTAAAATACTATAATTTTTAACTAAAAATATTTTAATATTATTGGTATTTTAATGGTGTTTTATCGTTTGCGATACAGATTATTATGCTGTTTAAATAAATAAAGTGAGATCCCAGTCACCCCAGGCTTACGTCATTTTAGGAAAGATGAAATTTTTAGGATCTGTAGTATGACATTAAACTTAGAAAGGAATGGATACTCGCTAAGCTGAAAGCGGGGCCGTTTTACAGGTAACAGGTATCAAAGGTGGAAAAAAACCATGCAAACTTACGTCATTCTAGGAAAGCTGAATTTTATGTATCAAGTATAATATTTTAAAATTTTTCACGCGTCAGAGTCTGGGGTGACTGACTGGGATCTTGGACTAAAACTTACTACCATGTACAAGTATTGTCATGCATGACATGAGTATATATAGTATAAATCTTCCCAGGTGAACTTTTCGCTTCGAGCCCTTATCTTTCAAAACAAACGGTATCGTCATAGTATTAAGGTTCAAATTTAATGTAATGGCTCGAAGCGAAATATTCACCTGGGAAGATTTATACTACTTTATTTATAGTCTGTTTCGTTTACTTCCTTTTCAGTCAGAGGGTCAAAGTCATTGCTATTCAGGGTATTATACTGTTTCATTTCTTATGCAGTTCCTATTCATGTGAGTTTATGCGAGTCACGTGACACGTAGGTCGATATCAATACTGGTACGTAGATAACAGACAATATATTGATTGAACTAAAATGACTTAAGTAGTTATCGGAACAAGAGTCGAAGTTACGCTCACAGCATATTACATCCGGATTTTTGAATTTTTCTTTTTCGTACCAATAGGAATATCGACAACAAGCACAGCAGCATCGAAGTCGTGTTTTGTGTATGTTTGTTCAATTTTCTCTTATCTATGATTGTTTTCTTACTTTGTTCTACGATTTATTATCTTTCTTTAAAACCGTTTAAAATATCATGTGATCCATATACATATGTGCATTTCGTAAACTTCGTTACAAACATTAACAATTTAAACAACCGCTTTAGCCTAGTTGGTAGTGACCCTGCCTACGAAACAACGTCCGTCCTGGGTTCGAATCCCGGTAAGGGCATTTATTTGTGTGATGAGCACGAAATTTGTTCCTGAGTTATGGATGTTTTCTATGTATATAAGTATTTATTTATCTATATAAGTATGTTTATCGTCGTCTAGTACCCATAGTACAAGCTTTGCTTAGTTTGGGACTAGGTCGATTTGTGTAAGATTGTCCCCCCTAACCTAATTTGACTTTGTGTCAAGTGGGCTTGGTGATATTGATCATGATCAGCGATAGTCTAGGTACGTAAAAAAGGTAGGCGTGAAGTGAAGGCAAGCCAGTGGGCACTGTGCACCGCGCGGGCCCTCAGTGTCAGTGCAGCGGACGCGGGGACAACTGCACGGCGCCCGGCGAGCGGTCGTTCACACGCCAGCCCGTCCGCTGATCCGCTCCCGTCCGCTCGCGGCTCGCAGGGCATCGGGCCCGATAGGTCGCCGGAGACTCGGCCCTGCTACTTGAGTATTATCATATACATTGACCCGAGGCGTTGGAACTATCAAGTGATTGCTGTTGCAATAGAAAACCTTATTATTCAAATTAATTCGCATGTCGGGCGCCGACTTAATGCAGTGTAATACTGATACAACGGCGGGTGCACGGACACCCTTTCCTGTCGATATTCGTATCTGGTGGAGTGAGGGCGTATGATCTTTACAAAATTACAAATGATTAAAATTTAATTCATCTAATTTTTTTACTTCCTATGTTTATTTCTTTAAATTACTCTCACTCATTTCCTTTAATGTTAGAACGGAATATGAACGATTCTGAGCCCGCTTTAGTATCTCCAAACGGACGCTTCGCAAATAAATGCACGTCATACATTTCGCACTCAAAAGAGCGTCAACTCAAAATAATATACCATTTTAATTTAGATTTCAGTAAATTTGTGAAAGGTCTAAATTAAAATGGTATATTATTTTATTTTAAGTTGACGCTCTTTTGATCTAAGAGTTGGATTTTGTGGTTTTGAGTTAAACAAAGGTTTTCAAATGACATTCGTACCTACAAGCATTCAGTATTTAAACTATAAGGGACTGTTAGAAAAAAACTTTTTTTTTTATTAGTTTATTATTTTTTAGGTACATTAATGTTATATTATAGTCTTCTACATCAAAGCATTTACCCATCCACCCCTATGCGCTATGGACGCGTTCTTTTTACTGCTACGTCTCAGTATACTCATTCATTATATTTGTTTACAATGTGTTAGGAGACGCGAGACGTCCTACTTTTCTCCAGCGCCGGCCGCCGCTACGTTAATCGTCTCCGCGCTACGTCGCTGTCCTAAATATAGAACTGCATAATATGGTTATGAACAAGATCGGTCGCAGCCCGCGGCAGGGCGAGCGCGCGCGCTCCGCACCGCACCGCACCGCGCGGCGACCGCCGATGTCGTTCTCCACTTCACCGTTGGTCCGTTGGCTTGGCTCCGTTGCTAAAGCAATACTCGTGCCCGCTATGTCGCCCCACCTAACTGGGTTAACGTTCAGCTCTTTTTTTTCTGTAGTAATATGCTTATATCGAAAATATACCCGAATGGCCATAGCTAATGAAATGAATGTCATTCAATATCGATACACTTCAGGCACGATGAACAATACTAAATTGGTTGCGGTTTTCTCATATTACTTTCCCTAGTACTTGCTGTCAAATATATTCAAACGATGTGTTACATGTGAAGGAAAACTTTGGTTTAGACTCTTGGCAACTCAACAAAAATGTTGCATCTTATGTCGAAAATATGACAATTACGAAAAGTAGTGCTCTCATTTAATTTCTTTAGTTTTATGTCGTACTATTTTACTGTTCAATTGATTAAATTGTCTGAGAGGCTTATAACACTGGACACGTTCTGTGTCCTGTCCTGCGGTCCCGTTAGATATTACATTTTATTTACATTTTATAAGAGTTATCAGGACCCCAGGACGCAAAACGCATTCAAGGCCTTGATAGACTAAGATCCTACCAGAGATGTCTGTTCCTTTGTTCTGTTTAAATAATTGATTTGATTACACATTTGGATCGTACAACGAACGGCGCATGGTTGCCTAGTAAAATCTTTCCGAAATTACTTAATATTCATAATTATTTTGTTTGTTATTTAATAATTGCATTCTAAATTTTATTCATACCCGCGACGCAAAAAGAGAGGTGTTATAAGTTTGACGTGTGTGTGTCTGTCAGTCTGTGTTTGAATCTGTCTGTTGCTTCGTAGTAGTATTGCCTATCGATAGTCCAATATCGATAGTCTATCGATAGTTAAGACAAAACCAATAGTATCGATAGTATCACCACGTGTCACGTGTGATAGTATCGATAGTGATTTATAAGCAATACTATTGATAGTGGCAATACTATCGATGCTATCGATAGTTTTATGTCCAGTACAATCGATAGTATTGCAAAATTAGGCAACAATGACCGAAAACAATCGATACTATCGATAGCTTTCTACTATCGATAGTATCGATTGCTTTCGGTCATTATTGCAATACTATCGATTGTATAGGACAAAAAACTATCAACAATAAATAATAATAAATACCACGGGACAATTCACACCAATTGGCAATCGATGGAAATTTTAAATGTGTTTGATATTTTTATACCGGTAGGAATAACGTTCCTTATTAACAGGAAAAAATTACAGATTTTTTGGTTGCGTCATATAATTATAAAAAATAAAAACAATTTATTAAATCTGGGACAGCTTAATACGGGCACGAACCTTAGTCCGTCGCATATTGAAAAAAAAACCAGATGTGACATTCTTCTTTTTTTCTTTTTTTTTATACGATAACTAGTATTAATTTTTTGGGTGGCGATGCAAATCTATCTAAAGAACATCATTTCAAAATTTGAAGCAAATCACTTGAAATTAATACATCTTGAAAAAACAAACATTAAAAAAAACTTGAAAAAATCATAAATCAAAAACTATCAGAAGTAGGATGTTCATACTCGGCTGAAATATTCTTCATTACAAGAGGTACTCAGAAAAAAAAACC
Source organism: Archips xylosteana (assembly GCA_947563465.1). Taxonomy (NCBI): domain Eukaryota; kingdom Metazoa; phylum Arthropoda; class Insecta; order Lepidoptera; family Tortricidae; genus Archips; species Archips xylosteana. Next base: position 18,460,456 of record OX387343.1, read on the forward strand.
CGAGCTCATTTGGCCGACTTACTATGGAAACCCGACTATAGCCTTTGCGGCATAAACGGCTGTATCTTTTGATTGCGTTGGCTTAGAAGATTGAGTTTTTCACAGCTCCAAGGGACAGTAGACTAGAGTATTTGATATAAATTTCAGCTTGATACCTCCACGCGTTCCTGAGAAAAAGGGTCTTGACAGATGGACAACAAAGTGATCCTGTAAGGGTTCTGTTTTTTCCTTTTTAGGTACGGAACCCTAAAAATAAGGATTTTTGACAAAAATATTGATTAAAGGGTGGATCAACTATTTCTTGTTGTTTTTCTGTCCCGTCAGCGAGGGGATACAAGTAGTAGAGTTTAATTAGAAGAAATGTTGTGTCACATTAACTAACGTGCTTATTAGATGATCAATTGTAGAAGGGGTTTAAAACTACCACAAAAATGCATGTTTAGCAAATTTTAATCAGATAAACTTACAGTTTAAAGAGTGACCTAGGAGACGGTGACTATAGCAACGAGTGACAAAAAAAGTTGATCGACCCTAAAACACATTTAAGTCGGACTTTTGAATTAGTGGGATACTTATAGCCACTCAATGTATGGGATCCAATATTTTTGACATTAAAGGATGAGACTTGGCACACTTGTTCCTTAGGTGGACCAGAGTGGAAAACGCCCGGGAGCCAGCGGGAGCCAGGGGGAGGGGGTAAAGTATTCTTACGCCGCGCGTACTGTTGGTCGTAATAACTGCTAATTTATAGCTAGTATGGCAAGTGGGGTATCATTTTCGGATAAATAAAAGATGACCAATCATTTTCCGAAACGAAAAATACACTTTTACATACAAAAAATTAGGTTACCGCCGATAATCGAAAATTTTATGAGAAAATATTTTTTACCAGTGACGATAAATTTTGAATTAGTACCGATATCAGCAAATAAAAAATATGCTTAGAAAGCCACATTTATACAGATTCCGAAAATATAAGTTTTTTTGGAAATAATGCTTAAAAAAATGTGTTTAAAAAATATTAAGCGCAGCGCGGCAGAGCGATGAAAAAATATCAAAAGATCCACTGAATAATTTACTACATTTAGGGGCTGTTTCACCACCCATTGATTAATTTTAACTGACGGATAAATGTGATGCCGTCTCCGTCTATTCAAACAAAACAAAAAGACGGCATCACATTTATCTGTCAAATAAATTTGATCAATGGATGGTGAAACAGGGGGTAAGTAATACTTCAGATTTACTTATTCGTATTTCATATTCGTTGAAGGTGGTTCAGGTATATGCCCCGACCTCATCAAATCCAGATGAGGAAGTAGAGGCTACATGTGTATGAGAACATTAGTAGGGCCATACATACTGAACTGACAAGACTCACTTCAATGTTGTTTTGGGGGATTTCAATGCGAAGCTGGGCATGAGAGGCGATAATGAGTTAGGAGTTGAACCGTAGGAGACAGAGGCTGGCCAATTTTCTAGAGAAAGAAGGACTCTTTATGAAGGATTCTTTATCCCAGAAGCCACCTCACAGGAAATGGACCACGATGAGCCCCGATGGCTCCACGAGAAACGAGATAGACTTCATCATGACCGATAACAGACGGGAATTCAATGATGTCTCTGGGATACGCAGAGTGAAAACCAGCAGTGATCATTTAATAGTAAGAGGTGCATTGAATAAGATAAGTTAGGACGGTCCCGTCTGATGAATTCCACGTTCCGACCTACTCGCGGTCAGATCGAAAACCCCGAGAGCTCTCAAGTCGCTTTGATTGTCTGGAAGATCACGCATCAGTGGATGAAATTAACAACAGGTTCGTAGAAGCTGTCCATACTAGGGTCTCAGTTCAACAAGACCCGCCGTACCAGAAGAACTCAGAAGCTCTCTGACTATCCTCTCTATGACTATACTCTCTTGACCTTATGGCTGAACGACGCTCGCTGAAACTGCAATCTCAAGATGCTGGCTGAGTCACATAGACAGCTTAATAGACGAATTCGGAAATCCTTATGACACGATATGCGTACCTTTAAGACTATTCGTATTAAAGATGCGATAGAGCGGAACAAAGGCTCCAGCCAAAGTAAGATTCGCAAGAGATATGTCTACTGGGCAAAGCCAGATGACAAAGCTAAAGAGGTTGATGGCAGTGTAGCGTTGACAAAAGCGGACGTGTTAACGGAAATCGAGGAGTTCTATAGACAGCTCTTCGATTCTGTCACAAAATCTGTTAATTACATTGCGATTTGCGGCTGAAGACCCAAGAGCTAAACTGACCCGACACTATACCGAAGATATCCCGGAAATCAGCCTGTACGAAATTAGGATGGCCCTGAAACAGCTTAAGAACAACAAAGCGCCGGGTAAGGACGGAATTACATCTGAGCTTCTGAAACCGAGTGAATCACTGGTACTTAAAGTCCTTCAGAGGCTCTTTAATGCCGTCTTGCTCGTCTTGCCAGAAGCATGGAACAAAAACGTGATTATTTAAGAACTACATGCCCATCTCGCTTTTGAGCTATGTTTATAAGCTATTCTCCAGGGTCATTACAAAATGTCTCGAGCGCATGTTTGGTGACTTATAGCCTCCCGAAGAAGCCGGGTTCCGAAAGGCCATAGACCACGTACACACGTCGCTGCGAAAAGTCATACAGAAGACCGAAGAGTATAACTTGCCGCTGTGTCCAGCGTTTGTGGACTACAAGAAAGCCTTTGATTCGATCGAAACATGGCCGGTGCTCGAGTCTCTCCAGCGGTGCCATTGCAATATTGACTACCGGTACATCAAAATATTGAAGTGTTTGTATAAGAGTGCCATTATGCCGGGTTGAGTACAGGAATAGAGTTCGAAGGCGATTCACTTAAAAAGAGGCGTGAGACAGGGGGCTGTTATACCTCCCAATCTGTTTACTGCCACTCTGGAAAACGCCTTCAAGCTCCTGGAATGGAAAGGACTAGGCATCAATGTCAACGGCGAATACATCACTCACCTTCGGTTTACCGACGATATCGTGGTCATGGCGAAATCGATGGAGGAACTTAGCACGATGCTCGAAGGCCTCAATCGAGTCTCCCAACGGGTAGGACTCAGGATGAACATGGACAAGACCAAAATCATATCAAATGCCCATGTAGCCCCAACCCCCGTTATGATTGAGAACTTGGCTCTTGAAGTTGTTGACGCATATGTATGTATACCTACGGCAAACTGTCAGAGTGGGCAGCGTTCGGGAAGCTCCGCATTATCTTTTTGTCCGAGGTACCTCTGTGCCTTAAGACAAAAGTCTTTGGCCAGTGTGTGTTGCCAGTGATGTGATGACGTATGGATCCGAGACGTGGTGCTTCACTATAGGTCTGATTAACAGGCTCAGGGCAACTCAACGAGCTACGAAAAAGGCTATGCTCGGGGTTTCTCTATGGGATCGAATCAGGAATGAGGAGATCCTTAGAAGAACAAGGGTCACCAACATAACCAAACGAATTAGCTCATTGAAATGGCAATGGGCAGGCCATATAGCACGGAGAGCAGATGGCCGTTGGGGCCGAAAGATTCTCGAATGGAGACCACGGACTGGTAAGAGCAGCATGGGACGTCCACCAACAAGATGGACGGACAATTTGCTAAAGGCCGCAGGTTCAGGGCGAATGCCAGTTGCATCTAACCGTAAAGAATGAGGGAGCAGTGGACGGCCTGCGGCTGAAATAATGATGATGATGAACATATACCTTCAGTAATACTCTGCTAAACCGTAAAATCCTCAGTATAAAGTGTAGTCATCTTCGTCACAAATACAAGAATATCCGCACAGTTGCTAAGATGCTAACCGACTGAGTGATTGACTGAACAAGTACCCACACGTGAGGCGCGGCGGCGGGCCGCCCGCCCGCGCACTTACCCGCGGTGCCCCTTTCCCTTCTAGACTTCCAGCACATCTAAAGATTAGTAGGTACATATTTTCAGCATAATTAAACATTTTGTGTAGAGTTGCATTTGCATTTCATGCCAAAAAATTAGCACTTAATGGAGTAACTAAGTTTTTAAAAGTAATAGGAGTAGGTGAACCGTTAACGTACTACCTAGTCGCAAAAAAAACACTAATCTTATTAATTTTTTGATAAAATATACAAATTAAAATATTCCATTGGCACTACTTTGTACTAGTAAGTAAATCTGAAGTAAAGTAATAAATAATTTAGCGAATCTTTTGATATTTTTTCATTGCTCTGCCGCGCTGCGCTTAATATTTTTTAAACACATTTTTTCAAGTAATTTTTCCAAAATAGCTTATATTTTCGGAATCTGTATGAATGTGGCTTTCTATGCATATTTTTTATTTGCTGATATCGGCACAAGTTCAAAATTTATCGTCACTGGAAAAAAATATTTTCTCATAAATTTTTCGATTATCAGCGGTAATTTAATTTTTTTGTATGTAAAAGTGTATTTTTTGTTTTGGAAAATGATTGGTCATCTTTTATTTACCCGAAAATGATACTCTACTTGCCATTCTAGCTATAAATTAGCAGTTATTACGTCCAACAGTACGCGTGGCGTATGAAAACTTTACCCCCTCCCCCTCCCCCCCAGCAGGGTGGCTCCCGCTGGCTCCCGGGCGTTTTCCACTCTAGTCCACCTAAGGAACAAGTGTGCCAAGTCTCATTCTTTAATGCCAGAAATATTGGTGTTGTCCTATAAGTATCCCACTAAATTGCGAAGCCAAAAGGGATTTTTGAGTGTGTGTATGCGTCCGTGCGGTGCGGGCGGGGGCGGCCTGGCAAGACTGGGCAAGGCCGTGCGCGCGCAGCGCGATAGTAATAAAAAAAAGCATATAAAAAGCCAGACAAATTTGGCCGGACAAGAGGTCAAAAAGTCTAACACTGTCCGGCTTTATCCGGACGGATGGCAACCCTGTGCAAGTACACAAGTACGACTACGACGACTACGACCTTCGATCAACAATACATCAAGTAGTAGGTATTGTTGATCGAAGACTACGACGGTACTGGCTACACGACTCGTTCGCAATCCAGTACGCTTCGTATAAGTTTTACTTCACCAAAATACTTCTCGATCGCGTTTACGTAAAAATTTCAATTCTATGGAAACATGGACGCGCGCGCGCAGAAGCGCTGGCCATGTTTCCATAGTAATTGATTTTTTTACGTAAACGCAATCGAGAAGTATTTTGGTGAAGTAATAGCTATTTATGCAACTGTATCGTAATAGGGGTCCTTAAAACACGAATGTGGTTTCATGAAACGAGGCGTAGCCGAGTTTCATAAATGGTCACATGAGTGTTTTAAGGCCTAATTACGTACAGTTGCATACAATATTTTATCTTCTCTCACACCTTTTTTTGCATTTTCCATGCCATAAAATCTTGATAGCATTTTTCGTATAATTTTCTGGACTTTGCTGGTAATCAATTATTCCTTCGCCGCATCTAAAATTTTTTTTTTTTTAAATATTAAATATCACGGGACAATTCACACCAATTGACCTAGTCCCAAAGTAAGCTTAGCAAAGCTTGTGTTATGGGTACTAAGCAACGGATAAACATACTTATATAGATAGATACATATTTAAATACAAATTAAACACCCAAAACCCGAGAACAAACATTCGTATTTTTCATACAAATATCTGACCCGACACGGGAATCGAAACCGGGACCTCAATCTTCATAGTCAGGGTCTCTAAACTCTCTAACCACTAGGCCATCTGGTCGTCTAAATATCGGGCGTAGTCAAATTTTCTTCGCATTCACTGATATCACACATTTTTTAAGCAAGAACACAATAAAATTTTCCCACGAAAATTCGTACAACAAAACATTAGATAGATTATCATATATTATCATTCTTGGTATTTATGCTCCAAAGGGAAATCGGCCGTGTGGGTGAAAAGTAAAAAAAAAAACAAATCAAGAGAAAAACAACATTCTATAGCTGGCTCGGATGCCGCTGGTATGTACATGTATTTTGCAATGTTGGTATTAAGTAGTTGGTGTTGTCATATTTCGAAGAAAATGTATCCATGGTAGATATTTTGTTCGATGTAAATTGTTTATAATATTTATATCGTATTAAGAGGGTTTATACCTGCTGAGCTGGCAACGTTGCATTTTTGTTAGTTTTTCTCGATTATTCCATAAAAATTGAATGAAAATTAAAAATGTTTTGAATACAAATTGTTCTAATATATCAGTTAATGTGTCTACTGCAATAATAAATCGTGATAAGACTTTTATTTTCTTTAAAAACCGTTAGGTAATAATTTGTTCGTTTTTAAAGAAAATAAAAGTCTATCACGAATTATTATTGCAGTAGACACATTAACTTATATATTAGAACAATTTGTATTCAAAACATTTTTAATTTTGATTCAATTTTTATGGAATAATCGAGAAAAACTAACAAAAATGCAACGTTGCCAGCTCAGCAGGTATAAACCCTCTTAATTCAGTTAGATGGCATTTAGTTTAACTTACAATTTCGTCTTGTTTACCATACAGTACTACGCGATACGCGAATTACAATAAAATGTGAGTTGAGTGTGTTTTCAGTAAGTGAGTGGTTTTTCTTTCAATAAAATACTTTTATTACGTACGACTGAAGTAGTGTTTTAAAATGTAATTTGTTAGCCAAACATTAGGAGTGTCAAATAGCTATCTTGTCTCTCATTCCTCAGGTAACAGGTTTTTTTTTCACTTTCGACCCTTTAATATTGAACTTGTTTTGATACTTTTTTTTTTTTGATGTAGTGAAAATAATATCTGCTACATGAACGCCATTTACCGGGTGTGAAAATATGCCATAATATATTATATGGAATAAAAAATGTGTCAGATTTATTACTTTTGCAGATTTTACACTAATTTCAACTAACTGAAATCAATATACTTGGTAGCCAATAATAATCAATAATCAATAGCGAATTATCTGAAACGTTGTTAGTATTTTCGCAGATTTAAAAAAATATGTTATAAAATTATACTTCAGAATTGTTATTCTAAAATTACTAGATAGCTAAGCTACTGAAGTTATCCGCAATATCTGTATGTTCTTATTATTTTATCTGACTTATTCTAGACAAACTATTCTGCCCAATAATTTGATATAGATTCGCACTGTAACCATTGCCTCTTATATTTTTTTATTTTATTTTTTACCGAGCTACAGCTACAGCAGATCTTACGCTCGTCATTGTCAAAATAAAATTTTCCTCTGATGGACAGACCTACATATAACTACCATTTTCATAGGAGTTTTTACCGTAAATGGCAACACTGCGCCACTTTGACAGCTAGCCAGCTGTGTGGAATGGATTGAAAAAATATCTCGAATTGTGTAGCGTAGCCGTCCTTGATGTGTCATCCATTATTTTATTATAATATTTTCGACTGTACGTGTTGGTTCTAGTAATCTTAACTTAACCATTTTTATGTTCATATATTGATATGCATTCGCTAAGAATTATTTTTGTAACTTAGTGTTTTTAACTGTGTTGATGCGGAAGGTGGGCTCAGCTAAATACTTCGAATGTTTATATAACGTTTCATTGTTAGACTCATTGAGTGTGTATTATCTTTGTTCCAGATAATCGTGTGCGTGTGTTGTTTGTGACGCTGATTGATACAGCGGCGAGAGTGCGCTTACGGAGAGATCCCTGGCGTGGATGGTGATTGGCGACAAGTGAGCTGGAATCAGAAGTGAGAGCTCGCTTCACAGCGGTGGATGCTGAGGCCGCGGCGTAGCGCTCGCTCGGGCATGGTGCCGGGCAAGTAGCGCGCGGGCAGCCGGCTCAGGCCCCGACAAGCAGCCGCGTGTGTTCCCCAGCGTCGTCTATGGCCGAGCAACACATCACACCGTCCTCGTCACACTCTGCACTCTCGAGAGAGTCCACAAGGTAAATACCTGCAATCATTTTAGACCCAAATCAAGGCGGACCCACAATGTAGCCGCCAAGCTAAAAATTAGAGGCCTTTGTTAAAAGATTGTTTATTGTAATATGAAAATAGGGACCACCCATCAGAGATTTTCTATTGGTCATCAGGCCCATTTGCCAAAAAGGCTGGAGCAGCCTTGACATAGTTAATACTAAACTTTTTACTTAACCCCTCGTCTGTCAGCCATAAAAAAATACTGCATTCAAGTCTCGTTTGTTTCAAATAATACCAATTATATGGATTGAAATAAAAATAGAAAAAAGAAGCCTTAAATTTGGCACATATCTGTGTCTGGACATACAAGGGGTTAATACAGCATATGAATACCTACTAATTATTAGTGACCTAGTCACTAATGTCCATGAAAAATATAAATAGTTTTTTGCTAATTATACTTTGTGACCATTAAAATCCATAAACTGTTACTAGTAATTTACTGAGAACTGCAATTCAGTTCATTTGTTGGCATTTGTTACTGAAATACTACATTAACATTAAAACATTTACATAAGAACCATGGACATTATTTGAGTGGTTGCAAGATAAATGCTAATTTCTGATAAAAGTATTAACTCATGGATAAAAAAGGAATTGTAGATTATTCTTGAAGTTACAAAACCTTAGACTGGTAATTTAACATGTTGCTTGATGCAATGACAACAAGTCTCTAATCAAGTAATGTGAAGCTGTGTGCGGTGCAGAAGTCATAGGGTATTCATATTACCAAACTAGTTTGTTGCGCTAATGAGGTAATAATGTCTTATTGTTTTAAATTCAGACTATAAATGCTGGTCTAACTGATTTTAATTACATAATGTTTTTAGACTTCATTAACTGTGCTTGTGTGATTTTTAGGATAACAATTTTTAGAAATCAAAGTGACTTTTTAAAAATAAAACTTTTTGATTTTTATTAAAGCAATTCTGAATTATTGTGAGGTTTAAATGACTTGATTGATTTCACATTATTGGTGTTGTTTTAGTGGTCTCAGACCTAAGTAATAAAAAGGTAGATAGCCCAATTCAAGTAAGAAGCTACATACTTTGACTAGGGGAGCCTATCCAATTTTTTAATTAAATGGAAGGTGAGACCTTGTGGCAGACACTGTTAGTCATCAAATAAATGCCACATGTCTCCTTGTTACAAAATTCACATGCTGATATAGACCAATAACTACAAAAATATGTATTACTACATGATCCGGTCAAACTAGACATTCAAAGCTACATGAATTAACATCAAGCTGAAAATTAGTAAAATTGTTCAAAACATAATTAAAAATAACATCTCAAAACTCCCCTTCGCTCGCCATGTGGAAAAAAAATTATTCAAAGGTCAAAAAAATGGGTTTTTCGCGATTTTCACTGAAACGGTAAGTTTTATCATAAAATTATCTGAGACAGAGTTGTAGATCATAAAATTATCTATGAAAAGGTATTATTACTTTTTTCCTAAAAGCCACCGTTTCTGAGATTTAAAAATTAATATTTTGAACTTTCGGAGTGAATATCTCTGAAAATATTCACTTTATCAAAAAATGGTTTTAGCAAACCCGTATTTATTTTCAAATACCTATTCAATAGTATCCCACACTATAGGGTTAGTCGAGAAAAAACCCCCACTTAACGTCTATGGGAGGTACCCTAAAAAATTTTTTTTAGTTTTTTTTATTTAACTACTGTCGGCGTGACTGATATATATATATATATATATTCATGCCAAATTACAGCTTTCTAGTACTAACAGTCTCTGAGCTTAGCCGCGGACGGACAGACAGACAGACAGACAGACGGACAGACATATAGTGTGGGGTACCTTTGAATAGGTATTTGAAAATAAATACGGATTTGCTAACACCTTTTTTTGATAAAGTGAATATTTTCGGAGATATTCACTCCGAAAGTTCAAAATATTAATTTTTTTTAATCATTATATCTCAGAAACGGTGGCTTTTAGGAAAAAAGTAATAAAACCTTTACTATAGATAATTTTATGATCTACAATTTTGTCTCAGATAATTTTATGAAAAAACTTACCGTTTCAAAGAAAATCGCGAAAAACCCATTTTTTTGACTTTTGACCTTGAATATTTTTTTTCCACAAGCCGGAACAATGGAGAGTTTCGACATGTTATTTTTAATTATGTTTTGTACAATTTTACTAATTTTCAGCTTGATGTTAATTCATGTATCTTCACTCTTATTTTCTTGTCTAATTTGACCGTTTTAACATCTTATTCATAGTTTAGAAGGTTGCTCAAGTAAATATTTACATTATTCATAATATTATTTGATTAATTAGTGCATATTGGCACTTTTAATTCATAATCATATTAAGTTATTCAACTTACAAAATGTCTTATTGAAATGCAGTGCGTGAGAACAATTGCCTTGTAGTAGTCTTTTTTTTACTGTAAAATCAATTATCGTTCTACCCTGCAACCACTTCACTAATTTAAATATTGTATTTAAGATATAAGAATGAATTACATATTTGGTTTTACTTGCTTCGAGTAGATAATAACATGGCAGTTTACTCAAAAAAAAAACCATTTTGACTTGACAAACTTGACCTTTAAAAATTTCCAAGGTACAAGCAACAAAGTTCAATTTGTCTGAGAAAGTAACAGTTCAGTGTCTAATTAGAGATTATTATGCTTTTATTTTATATCAGAGATTCGCAACCTCTGCGACAATCGTTTTTGAAGAAATTCTACATACATTAAAGGCTTAATGAAAGCAAAATCACGATCGCGTCCTTTGTGTAACGAAAGTTAGACAAACTATATAGGTAACCTTTGTTACACAAAGGAATCAATTAAGTTTTATTTTAATTAAAGCACTTAACTATGTACAATTCTTTTGAAAACGACTTGCATCTCAGCACTATCCTACGAGCGTCGCGAAACGATAACTCTTAGGTCACAGTCATATAATCTAATAGCCACATGCATGAATTTTCTATGATGTGGGCGTCGCAAAAAAAAAACCGCGTACAGAGACTTGTATTAAAGAAGTTAGGAATCCCTGTTTTATATAAACAACTATTAATTTTACTAAAACAAATTGTTATTCACAAGAACTCCCTCAAAATGATTGTTTAATTCTGTAAACAACAAAAATTGTTGATGTATATTTCGAAATTTGTGTTCAGGTCTTCTCACAGCAGGGTGGTGGGCGGTCGGTGGTTGCGTCAGGAGCGTCGGATCCAGAGACGCAGCGCGACGTCGCCCCTGCCGCGCCCCACCAGCCGACATTCGGCGAGCCACGCCCCTGACGTCGATTCGCACGTTCGCGTCGAGCTGCGCAGGAGCTCCCGACTGGTCAGCGCACTTCCCAGGTCCGACTACTCCATCACCGAGCGTTGGTCCTACGGGACAGACATATACGAAACACGTTACGACACTTCTGAGTACAGTGCTGGTGACGACACGACCAAGCCATCTACCAGTAGCCATAAGAAACGGGGTAGAACGTCCTCGCATCATCACGAGTCGCATGATAGGAAGAAACAGAAGACCAATTCCTTTTCGAGCAACGGTGCTGCTGACGAGTGTATTGCATTCTGTACACGCTCTCGGACTGCTGTCAAACCAGGCGACAGTGCCTCTGTAAAACCGTCAAACAGTGTACAAATACAAACATTTCATCCAGTTTCAAACAATCACGATTCCACTTTGTCTTCCACAGAAGCAAATGTACAGTTTTCATTGAATAATTCAGAGAGTGGATTGCTACCACTAGACGAGAGAGATTTCGCATATTCCCCATTTAGCTCTTCCACAGATTCCGACTTGCTTGATTCTGATTGTTCAGTGTACACTCCAAAAGCCAGTCGAAGGAAAGGAAGCAAAAGGAAACGGTCATCACAGTCTTTGTCAAGTAAGAAGAGCAGTTACTTGATCAGAGGAACCAGTAAACGGTTTAAGATCGTAAAAAGCACTGCGGAAGTCGCTGGAGATAGTCAATTATTTCATCCTGATAAGGAAGGAGACACACCACAGAAATCCGTTAGTCGCTACTCATTACGGAAAACTCATCCTCGGCGTTTTGATCAACCAGGTAATTAATTAAATATTAGATTAATTGTGTCCTAATTGTTTTTTGATAGTTAATACTTGTTTTGTAATTTGTAATTGACTTGTAAATCGTATTTGAAATTTAATCTCATGAACTGTCTAAGAATAGTGACTAGAACTGTGTACATGTGATGTTATTGCAGCATCATCTTCAAGAGCGAGTTGCACTGCACATCCCAGTAAAGTAACTGAACGCAAGAGTGCTACAGACAGTGGTGGAAGAGCTCAGACTCCTCCACTGCCTAGAGATTATCAAGGTGATTAGCGATTCGAATTATATTGGTTTTATGCAGAAGTGATTCCTAGTGAATTTGGCCGAGTTCATATTCAATGGCACATTATTTATTACGAGTTTATTATAGTTGCTAAACCTATTTTCAAATGTGTTTTTTTACCCGTTCGCAGAAGCGAGTACATCCAAAGGACGCAGCCCGAGCAGTAAACTACTAATAGTACCTCGCGACCTTCCCTATTTACGACAAACTAACGCCCGAAGGGTAAGTACTTTCTTATTCTATTTGTCTTTAACTACTCAGACAGTACAGTTTATTTATGTAACCTTACTTTTAATCAATTTGCATGACGTTGACGAGTTAACTAAAAACCGGGAATGTACATACCTGTAACTTTAAAATTGTTGTGTAAGAAGCTGGCACACACATGGACTTCATAAAAATATTAGACATACATGCTAACTACGTGCACAAAAATGTTCAAGCCACAAGCATGTGTGTTCACGACTTAAACATATATGAAGATACATGTAAAGTAACAAAATGAAAAAATAGTTCACAAGTGCCGTTGCCATTGGCATAGTCTTTTGCCTATTCGTTTGCCGTAATTTAAAATCTATTCCGAGGTGTCGTTAATATGTCAACTTTAGTTCGGCCGGTTCAATTCCGCCACATTTTCTGTAATCTAGATACCTAGTCCAGGTTTTCGTCGAAAGATTGCACCACACATTAAAATTCAAACATATAGTAAATTTATACTTAAAACGTATTTTTCCGGATATGAGACCTCTCTCCCACCCAGAACCCTTAGATTGGCTTAGATAAAAAGTTTCATCGAAATGGTATTTTTGAGTACCCAGTCTGCCAAGCAGATAATGCTCGGTGTTTTCGGGAGAGTTCAATCATTCGTCAAGAGATGGCGCTACAGATGAAAATGTCTACCTAAAACACGTTTTTCCAGATATGATACTTAGCTAGACCGATTTTCACCCTCAAAATACTCGACACAATAGCAAACCAGCTGTTTACCGTAACTTTGCAATAATTCGTTTACATTGCATTACATATATGTAGTATTAAATTGCATCCATGCATAAATCTATACCACTGATTGATTATTCTACATTTGAACAGCTAATTGTATGTACGTCATTTAATCGACAAAAAGAGAGGTATCTAGTTACAACTGAAATAGTATATGGATTGTTTAATAAAAATTGTACATAGTTAAGGGCTTAATCAAAATAAAATCACGATCGCTTCCTTTGTGTAACGATAGTTAGTCGTACAAAATATATGGGTAACTTTCGTTACACAAAGGAATCAATTAAGCTTTGTTTTTATTAAATCCCTTAAATGTGTCAACACCAAACAAAACAACTCTTATCTTTCTTGTCTTTAGATAAGGGCAGTAAGTTAGAGAGTACGAATGAGACTATTAGAAACTTGAAGTCGAAACTTGGAAGACTTTCTGAGTTGAGCTTGATTCGCGCACCGACCATGTAACATCCTAAGATTTGCATTCCATCTACCAGGAACTGTTGAAACTTTAATTTTTAGGATATTTATTTATTTATAGGGTAACGGACCGAGTGATTGCCCATGCGCCAGTGATTGTCCACTTTTAGAAAAGCATTGTCAAGTGCTAACTGTTTATCATTTGAGTTTGATTTACATTCACTAAATGTTGCTGTAATTACTTTACAGTAAGTTTAAAATTGACTACTGGTAACACTTAAAGAAAAAGAGTCACGACGGGTTTTACCAAGACGTGTGAAGGTGTTAATAGCCAAAAGCCCGTTAACCCCAGACCTTCGTTATTTTATAAAAGCTGAAAGTTTGTCAGCGCATGCTCCCAACACTGGTAAGAACGATGGACCATTATGAAGTTTGGATTACAGTGGCTTTGCAGATAAACGGTACCAAAGGTGTGTAAAATACCGATCTACTTTCGTCAAATAATAAAGTGCGATTTTTTATTACTACCTTCAAAATATTATTAAAAATCATGTTATTCATTGCCAGACACCCTTTAATTGTTAAATCTCTTCTTAACATTTACAATGCTTGTCTGGCAAGGGGTTGGAACTATCAAAAATGTCTGACTAATAAGGAAACATCATCTACTTATTACCAAAGTAATATAAATAAAAATCAGCTTTTATACTTTAACGTAAGTAGAATTATAATTTCATGAACTTTAAAGGTGTCTGGCAAAGGGTTGCCACGATGTTAAGTGTCTGGCAATGAATAACGTGATTTTTAATAATATTCTGAAGGTAATACCAAAAATTCGCACTTTATTATTTGACGAAAGTAGATCGGTATTTTACACACCTTTGGTACCGTTTATCTGCCAAAGCCACTGTAACCCAAACTTCATAATGGTCCATCGTTCTTACCAGTGTTGGGAGCATGCGCTGACAAACTTTCGGCTTTTATAATATAACGAAGGTCTGGGGTTCGCGGGCTCTTGCTCTATAACGGGAGTCTACTAGAGGCCGGACGCCGAAGGCAGAGGGCTTTTAATGACTCGAGTTTATAATTCCCTTAAAAAATGCAAAAATAGAATTATTTTGCATCAAACTTGCTTGTCAATGGTGTTATTCCATGCCTGTATACTCAAGGACAATGGCCTAAATTATTTTTAAGGGAGTTATGGACTTATGAATAGTTCTTCCTCCCAAGGCCAGGGAGTTATGACTTTAGTTTTAAAATTTGCAAACAAGCTAGGAGGTACGTAATTTCGGACTAAGGAGATTTCAAGTCACCCAACGTTTTATTTCATAACTTTTTAAAACTTGGGTATAACTCAGTTTTACAACACAAAACTTAACTACGCTTCATGAATCTTCGTTATTCTTATATTTTAAATTTATGTCAATTTGTTCTGCAATCATTTTAGTAAATATTTTTTTTACAATTTGGCGGAATCTGGTCATATATGACCATTCGAATTCTAAACTAAACACAGTTCTTAGCATTACCTAAGGGGGTGACCCCTTAGGCGTTAAGTTTCCAAAAAAACCTTTCTTAGTACTCATACTTATAGAGAAAGTCTTGTTTAAAATTTCAAGCTTCTAGTTCTAGTAGTTTGGGCCCTTCCGGTGCATTAGAACTTAGGCTCAAATTACCCTATTGCACAGTACAACGTAATGTCAAAAACACATATTGCCATATAAACATATCGACTAAATACCAGAGTACCTTGTAACCTTAAAACCAAAATGACCTATCTTGAATATATACTACTCCCGTGATCGCCTTATGTGAGCTTCAGCTTTTATGACAGTAGGTGATCTCTGTCCCAAAAAACTCCAAAACCTTCAAACTAAAACGGACTTATCTTGATTATGTACATAATTAATTAATTATATTTGACCATTCGATAACCGGTGATCACTTCTGCAGAAAAACACGATTATTTTATATCATTAAATGAGGATTAAATTATAGTTTGAAGTCACTTCATTTATCTTAACTCTGCCTATCGGTTGGGGGTAAGCTATTGTACTAAACTTCAAATGTCAACAGCCAATGAAACTACCCCAAATATCAAGAAATATAAAAACTTATTATTCAAAAGCAATACTTATTTAGTGACTACCTCCTTACGGACTTAACTTTATTATGGAGTGGTATTTAGACATTAGGTTATTTTGAGTTTATGAAAAGGAGGAAGTCACTAAATAAGTATTGCTTTTTAATAATAAGTTTATATATTTCTCGATATTTGGGGTGGTTTCATTGGCTGTTGACTTTTGAAGTTTAGTAAAATAATACCCCCAACCGATAGACAGACTTAAGATACATGAAGTGACTTCAAACTGTAATTTAAACCTCATTTAATGATATAAAATAATCTGCAGTCGTGTTTTTCTGCAGAAGTGATCGCCGGTTATCGCATGATCAAATATAATTTTAGTAAAAAGATGTTTAAGAATTTGGTAAGGTCTTGTTAAATAGTGTTGTGGATTAGCGTATATTTTACGGTAAGTTGTCTCAAAGAAAAACAAGCAGAAGAAATTATATCTATCTATCTATCTATCTAGCAAAAAAAAGTTGATAAATACTTATTTCCATACAGTGTTGAGCTGCCGTTTCAGTTATATATTTATTTCTCCGATAAATAAACAGTGCGAAACTGTAATAGTCTTTAGTTTTATAGAATAAACTTAGTAGCAACTGAGTGCTTCAGACTGTAAAGCTGGAGATTTTGAGTTCGAACCACCAGGCATGCACTTGTACATTAAGAATGTCCATACCCGAGGTGTGAACGTTACCATTATTATATTTACCCGTTATCTAGTAACCATAGCTTTGCTTAGTTTGGGAATAGGCCAATTACTTTTTAGTATCTTATAATCTATTTACAAGGTTTCCTTGTTGAATACCAATATTAACTACAAGCTGTGCGCGCAATTCCATCTGCCTGCCATGGAAACATTGCTGGAATAAAAGTAGCTCAGATTTAAGTTAATCTGGGATAGGGTAGCTCTGTATTGATATTTTTTTTTAATCAGTTCAATATTACCAGAGATACTCCCGGCATGCAAATAGTCAAACTAAGTTTGTATATATTATATTGGTGAATGATGAATATATATAAAATGATGTGTGGTTGATTAGAGCATCGCTGCTGCGACGGGTGCTGCCCTGGGTGCTTGTCTGACGAGGAGAAGCAATACTTCTCAGCGCAACAGACAAGAAACATCATCTAAGAGACAGGTAAAACTGCTCAAAGAGGAGCCAAATGTATATGGTGGATGATAGTTATTAGTAGACCTGGCCTAGTTAGGCGTGTTGTCCTAATAAATATTTACAAGTTTCGATCATTGTTGACCTATCGACAAGTTACAGATTGAGTCGAAATTTTATCAGTAGGTATCATTATATCACAAAGATTATGATTAAGTTGTGAGTTTTTTTTAAGTATATTTATTTAGGACTTCTAATCGAAGTGGTATAGATTATTAATGAGTGAGCTGAATCAGATATTTAAAACGTTATTCAGGTTTGTATAAAATTATATAGAGACAGATGCAATTTCTTTTTCGAAGTCCGCGTCAATACACACAGCAGCACATAACATTTTATTGGTTTGTGATAGTGATAGGAGTAGATAAGCATTAATTTCTCAACATTCTCTGGGAGTAGCCTGTTTCGTTTATCTCCTGACCTAAAATTCTGAATTAAATATGATTTTATATTTAGTGGACCGTTTTTTTCTTCTATTGCACAACTATCGATATCGATAAAAAGTTGGTTCTAACACTAGCTTGATTGCGACAGTCAAATATTTTGACGTGAAAATTCCGATCTTTGCTTATATTATAATTTAAGAGGAAAGATTTGTATTTTTGTATCTAACGAATAAACTTCAAAACTACTGGATCGATTTCAAAAATTCTTTTGCCGTTAGAAAGCTACATTATCAATTCACTGAGTGACACAGGCTACTTTTTACTGCGGGAAAATACCTTTTCCTACGGGAAAATTAATTTATCGCGGGTGAAGCTGCGGACGGAAGGGTAGTTTATAATAAAGTAAACATATTATTATCAATTTAACTAATTGAATTACATAAATTGAATTACGATTCTTTGCTTGTACTGAATTCGTCGAGTTCTATACACAGCACATGTCTGAACTAATTATGGGAGTAATCACCCGACTATCGAAGAAGGGCTATGTTTTTCGAGTGTATGTATTTATGTATGTACGTATGTATCATTCTTTGGCACGCCCTGCAGCCTAAGGGCTATATCTCACCGGGACACCACGGCGGCGCAACCAAACTAGCAATAGTATACATTTTGTTGGTGGCAGAGACTGATTTGGTTGCGCCGCCGTGGTGTCCCGGTGAGATATAGCCCTAAACGGCTCGATGGATTTTGAAGTGTGAGGTGTTATTAGATTCGTGTCAGTTCCGAGAGTGACATAGGGTAAATATTTTCCCGGAATTCCCATGGAACCGGGAATTATACTGGCGGGTTTTTTCATCTAGTATTGAAATTAAAGTTGTTACTCTATACACGTTCTTGTCTATACTAGTGGCCATAATTCGAGAGACAAGCTTGACAATTAAAGGGTTACCAGGGTTAGACGAAATTAAATAGTGATGTGGCCGATATCGATAGTCAATGTCGACTGGACTATAAGACGGATTTTTAGTAGAAATTCAGGAATACTGTTGTTGTAATTGGGATGTCCCAATTTTTGACAACGTATAATGAATTGAAAACCGTTTGGAGAAATAGGCTTTGTGAAGCGTTTTCAGAAATCAGATTCCAAAAATATGTTAAACTGAATTAAATAAAGAAAATTTAAGTAATGACCTTCATTTGACCCCTGCAGCGAATCGTCACAAAGGCAGATATAAAGCAGGTCTGCACTCTAAAACTTAAATCACATGATGCGCACCTGGCTTTAAGCAGTAGTCATTTATCGTAATGTCCGAAATGTATACGAGTATTTCCAAGGTATTTTTACAAATTATTAAATTACTACGTTACAAGTAAATATAAAAAAATTTAAATATCAGATTTTAATAAAAAATATCACACCTTTAAACAAACAGGAATAATCGAAGCTAAAAGAAGAGAAATAAATAAAACTATTTTGTCATGTTTAATTTAGGACCCTCTAAGCTGTGCTTGTATTATTGACAGTGACAAGACAAATCAGGCCTTATACAACGAAGTGCAAAATTCGAACTTCGTATTGTGCCATTTCTCTCAAGCTAATAGTATTAATACAAGAGCGAGCAAGACGATGCGATACGAACTTCGATTTTCGAATTTCGGAGTAGCCCCCCAGTAGTGCCACAGATTATGTTATGTACGACTTGAATTTTTCTAGGCAATGGAACGTGGCTCTGTCACTGTGACGTCATGCAACGTATTTCTTAAAAAAAACCGGCCAAGTGCAAGTCGGACTCGCGCACCGAGGATTCCGTACAAATTTATATTTATCTACGAACATCCAGTCTTAGCAGACCCCTGCTCCTAAGCAAAATGTGCGCAGTGTGGGATCATTGTAGATTGGTTACTTATATAAACAGATAGAGAAAAAAAATTATGCTTTTCGCAATTTTTCCTTTATCTGTGCTATAAGAACATGCTTCGTACCAAATTTCAAGATTCTGAGTTCACGGGAAGTACCCTGTAGGTTTAGATTCCCTTGCGAGTTTCGAAAATATGCGGAAATTTGCATCATAAACGTCTCTATCTTTTGATTGCGTTGGCTTAGAAGTTTGATTTTTTCACAGCTCCAAGGGACAATAGACCTGAGTATTTGATATAAATGTCAGCTTGATACCTCCACGCGTTTCTGAGAAAAAGGGTGGTGACAGACGGACGGACGGACAACAAAGTGATCCTATAAGGGTTCCGTTTTTTCCTTTTGAGGTACGGAACCCTAATTATAAAAAAATTAAATACTCAACCAAATTTAAAATCGATGAAAATGGTATATTAAAATATCCTATTCTTTCCACAAAAAATATAAAAAGGTTATTTTTTTGGTGCATCCCAATTGTCACACACGTACTGTTGACAAAATATGAACCAATGTTATAATACTGGACATGGCTTCAATAAATCTTACACGCACATTCGTTTAATTCGTACACATGCATGTTAAAATTAACACCAAGTTTGTAATTTGTATTAAATTTTATTTGCCCGGTCGGTCACCATAATATTTTATATGGGACGCAATTTTTAAGCTTTCTTATGAGGCCCATCGTTAGCGGCCACAGCTCAGTGCCATCATAAGTCAATTCATCACTGGTAACACACACTGGTCGAAGACTATTGATTTGAGACATTACGGTACATTGGATGACAAGATATTGCAGAGCTTCCTGAACGCTGCCCAGCCGAGTCTAATTCGTCGACTGACCTCCTTCTCAAAGTTGAACCTACCTAATTCACCGACAGTAAAGTCAAGGGCATAGCTCGAAGAATCGCCAGACTCAAGTGGCAGTGGTCAGGGCATATCGCTCGTAGAACTGATCTGATGGCCGATGGGTCAAAAAGGTTCTCGAGTGGCGTCCACGGACCGGAAGGCCTCCAACAAGATGGAGCGACGACCTGGTTTACGAGCTTAGCGAGCCTTGGGGAGGCCTATTTTCAGAGCAGTGGACGTCTTTCGGCTGAAATGATGAATTTTAATTTGGAAATAATTATTACGTAACTTGCATGGTAAAAAAGCAATTTATAGAGACGAATGGGTCGTTCAGTATGATGTTATAAAAACTTGGTCAACTTGGTAGTTACAAAATTATACAGAGTATCGACCCAGGCTGCACAGTAATAAAGTGCATTTTAAAAATTGATGTGAGACTATGAACGATTATCTTAAATATTATGTACCTTGGTTGGCGCACTCTATGACGGCCATAATACCATTTGCCTATTTAGATATAGCGGATTTAAGGTGAGGTCAATCAAAACAAAATAAATAATAATTGCCGTTGGTTGGTATTTTTGCACTTCCTTTATTGATATCTTACTTACATTGAAAAGTAAAGTATTATTATCAAAGCGCGTTTATAAAGGGATTGAGCTCATATGTCATTTATGAACTAATGCATGATATGACATTGTCAGGGGTAGAGTGTGCAGACAAATTAAATTGTTATTTTAGTACAATGAAGTTCTAAAGCAAGGAAAGAACATCAAATTATATTACTTAAAAAAAATACAAATGTTGTAAATAATTGCTTAAAATGGCCATCAAAGTTTTCAGAAGAACCTTCGTTATCTTTTTCTTTATTGAAATATGTTAGTACATTGCGGATAATTTCTCGGCACCGACCGTTTAAGAGGGTTTATACCTGCTGAGCTGGCAACGTTGCATTTTTGTTAGTTTTTCTCGATTATTCCATAAAAATTGAATGAATATTAAAAATGTTTTGAATACAAATTGTTCAACTTATATATTAGAACAATTTGTATTCAAAACATTTTTAATTTTCATTCAATTTTTATGGAATAAACGAGAAAAACTATTTTCTCGATTATTCCATAAAAATTGAATGAATATTAAAAATGTTTTGAATACAAATTGTTCAACTTATATATTAGAACAATTTGTATTCAAAACATTTTTAATTTTCATTCAATTTTTATGGAATAATCGAGATAAACTAACAAAAATGCAACGTTGCCAGCTCAGCAGGTATAAACCCTCTTAATACTTTACCACGATTCATATGTTTATACATACGTATTTTTTAACAGCTACGGCACTTTGATAACGCGAAAATATATATATGAATTTTTTTTAAAAAACAAATGACAGCATTTACCGAGAATAGAGTCCAAATATGCAAAGGATACTCGTAAATCTATTAATTCTATTATCAATAAGTGTCTGAAGTGCACTTATGAAGATATCAAAGATTGAAACAAGTTAGCTATGCTATGAAGTATCTTTTTGTATTTATTTTTTCAACTTTATTTTTTATTACTTTTACGGTCATCCCGTGAAATCATATATTTCATACTTAGTACTTAGTATGAAATATAGATGCACAGAAAAAACCCCAGAAAAAAGACCAATGCTGGGAATCGAACCCAGGTCCTCAGCATTCCGTGCTGCGTGCTAAACTTCTACACCACCACTGGTCTAGAGATTAGACACGACTCTTTCCTATACCTATATCGTTTTGTCTGGCCTATCTAACATGAAATACATCATACATTTCAGTCTGCTAAATCATCACCTTATGCAGTGACAAGCACACATCTATGTTACACCCTCTATCGAGAGATTTTAATGAGATGAGATGATGAGATGTTTAAAGTTGCACAGTAGCGCCATCTCTTGTCCAGGTGAGCGGTTAGTTCCGAAGGAGTGTTGAAATCTCTCGATAGAGGGTGTAACATAGATGTGTGCTTGTCACTGCATAAGGTGATAATTTAGCAGACTGAAATGTATGATGTATAGGAAAGATTCGTGTCTAATCTCTAGACCAGTGGTGGTGTAGGGGTTTAGCACGCAGCACGGAATGCTGAGGACCTGGGTTCGATTCCCAGCATTGGTCTTTTTTCTGGGGTTTTTTTCTGTGCATCTATATTTCAGTTTGTATTTAGTATGAAATATCAAAGATTGACTTATGATTAGGTATATTTGATCATTTATAAGTACTGTTGTGCTAACGGTACTCTCGAATCCCGTTGTTACTTTGATTTTGTAATAAATTAATTTATTATAAAATCAAAATGAATAAATACCACAGGTAGCCAAATCCGTAATGTTTTTCTTAATATCGACACGAACAGCACTACTACCTGTCTGTGGCAACATTTGAGCAAAATTAATTGTCAAAGTTGTCTCTCGAATTATGGCCACTAGTATATATATATTTTTTTATGTTAGAGAGGCCAGACAAACAAACTAGTGGGTCACCTGATATTAAATGATCACCACTGTCCATAAACACCCGCAGCGCTTTACGCGATGCCAGTGCGTTGTCGGCCCTAAAAGGGAGAGGAAAAAGGAAAGAGAGGAGGGGAGATGTATTAGGCCCCCGGCGCTCTCACTGACCGTACGAAACGCAGCAGGAGTATATACACCTCCCTTAACTTAATCTTGTCGTAACTTAGGAAAATGTAGGCCTTGAACTCTTAACAACTCTTACTTACACAAGCAAATTTCTGCTTACGCCAGTTTGGAACTCAATTTCCAAATAATCATTTATACACTAATACACGTCTATTTGCTATAGCTGTCAGAAGATCTCTGATCACTGAAATCAAGCACTGCATAGCAGGCGAATTATTGTCGGTCATAATATTGCTGGCTAACCAATGTTATGCTAAACGTATTTTCGGATAGCAACAAGGAATCAGTGCGTACGCTTACGTGTGATATTCACATACGTGTTTTACTGTATTTTATCTGAAATCGCTGTTGTCCGCGATTCCGTCTGTAAAGAATTCGTTGGAACTATGCAATTTTCCAGGATACAAAGTATCCTATATGTTAATCCAGGTTAAGTATAAACTATCTGTGTTCCAAATTTCATCAGAATCCTAACCGTTTTAGCGTGAAAGAGTAACACACATCCATCCATCCATCTATCCATATATTCAGGCAAACTTTCACATTTATAATGTTAGTAGGATTTGGGATGTACCTAATTTAGTGTTTTGGTGGTAGTAAAAGTATCTGTGGTCGTAGGTAACAAGCAACGAGGGCGCAGGCGGGAGCGCGGCGGGCACTCAGCGAGCGCGGGCTCGCGACATGCCGCAGCCGCAGCCGGCGTCCACGCGACGAGACAAACGAGGTTATTTAAACCACTACCTAATGAAAAATAAAAAACTTATTCTTATGTACAAGTATGAATAATATCAGTATTTTCTTCCATCAGGCAAAAACAGTCTGGGTTCCTGTGCGAGTACCGGTGGTGCGTCGAGCCGCTCCCACCCGCAGCCGTTAAACACGGTAAGCAAACTGGTCTATGTCGAGTTTATTTCTTATAATGTTGTAATATCTGCTCGTATTTTTATTGTAACTTATTATTATTTTTCTAAAATAGGGTGCCGTCGCATCCACTTCAAATACACCGCCGCCATCAGCTTCAGCCGTTTCGATGTCTAATAACGCATCTGACGATGCTAAGCCAAAGAGCAAAGGTAAACATTATTTTTGACAATATTTGACACTGATATTCTATCATCATAATCATAATATCTATACACGCAACTAATGGGCAGTAACGAAAGTGATAATAGAATATCTTTATCATTAGTGGTAAATTTATTTGGAAGCACCTATAAATAAAAAAACAATTAGAGAAACATGTTTGTCCTATGTTATTAAATGTACCGAAAAGATATCAGTCACGATTGGCGATCCGTGCGACTGCACGGTTTCTGGCACCGTGTAAAGCGTATAAACGAATTTAAATTTTGATTGGTTTTAAAATGGGTTGTGTATTTGGTATAGCCTCGTCATCAGCTGAAGAGTGTGGTGGTGGCGGTGGCGGCGCGGGCGGGGGGCTGGCGGGCGCCAGCGGCGGCGCGGCGGCCGCGGCCGAGGAGTCCTCCTCCGAGGAAGGCGAGGTGGGCCGCCTGCAGGCGCTGCTCGAGGCGCGCGGCCTGCCGCCCCATCTGCTCGGCGCACTGGGGCCGCGCATGCAACATCTGTTGCACAGAACAGTCACTGCTAACTCTGGTAACTGAATCTCCTTTTTCCCTTTACAATACGTTTACTTTTAGTTTACCACTGACAGATGGTTTGCCTTCATTTCATTTCCAACCTTAACACCATACAAATAAAGTAGCTATTACAAAATCTGCAAACGTGGGTAACAGTATTCTAAAATTGGCTTTATTTGTAGGTAGTTAAAGTTGAATATGAAATGAAGGCAAACCATCTGTCAGTGGTAAACTTTATGTTATTTTACTGTATCTTTCGTGAGCTCGTATAATGAAGTGGCAAAATGGGTTAAGAACATATTATTATCTCGTGGAACTAATAGTCGACGGGATGAGAAAGTTCTCAAATGAAACTGGGGGGATGTGGTGCTAATTAACGTGTATAGCTCAGACCGAATTAAATATTGGCGATCGCAGGACGCGGACAGCATTTATTATTTATTTATTTATTTCATACAGTTGACAATTATAGGCTTACAGTGAAAACCAAAACGCCTACATTGCTATTAAAATGTTACATAATCACATAAAAGTTACATTAAAAAAGAAAAGAAAAGCATTGGTGAAGAAGTAAGCACTGATAGTTTCGACTGCTAGTAGATAATGTTGGTAATGTTAGTAGGTGATGTTGTGTGGAGCTAATGTTCTCCAGTGCTGGATTGCAATGATAATGCTAATGATTATTGATGGTATTGTGTGCGCAGCGGCTTCGAAAGCGGCGCAGCTGCTAGCGGGGCTGCAGGCGACGGGCGACGAGGGGCAGCAGCTGCAGGCCGTGATCGAGATGTGCCAGCTGCTCGTGATGGGCAACGAGGACACGCTCGCCGGTTTCCCGGTGCGCCAGGTCGTGCCCGCGCTCGTCAACCTGCTCGCAGCCGAACACAATTTCGACATGGTGAGTTGGCGATCAACTGTCTTGCTCAATTTACCAGAATAACAGGATATGTGATAACTCATATGGGTCATGTATTATACACACTGTAAGAAACAAAAATTGTCTCTCGTGCGGACATAAATTTAGCGACTCCGTCTCAGAAAACTTAAGATTCAAGTTTTAAATTATACTAGCTGATGCCCGCGGCTTCGCCCCTTTTGTGTTTTTCTAAAATTTCTTTCATGAGAACCATCTCCTGACAATAAACAAACGCAACAACAAAAATTAATTATATTTTTTGGTGGAGTCCATCGGAAGTTATGCGCGTACATACATTTCGGTTATTCATTTTTATTTATATAAATGAGCCGAAAGTTGGCCAGGCGTCCCACACGCCGATGTAGACTTGACTAAAAAATACGGGCTGTAGACTCTTAAGTTTTGCCATGTCCACAGGAGAGACGCAGACAGAAAAATGTGTAGGACATAACGCTCTTGTAGTTTTCAAAAGTTGTTATTAGTGTTAATGTGTAATGACAAAGAATATTATTTATTTTTTATTAGCAGTACGGCTGCTCACCGAATCTAAGATTATTTAAAAGCGAAAAAGTTTTTCGGGTGCGCCGGTGGGATTCGAACCCACGTCTCCTGGGTATGCGCCCCAACACGGGTGTTCTACCAATTGAACCACGTCGCATCCAACCGGCTCCCCCGAAATTCTTAATCGCTTACATACGCCAACAGTGGCGTGTGGTAACATCCATCGCAACTATTAGAAGCTATTATGACAAAGAATATCGGTTAATTAGTTTTTCGTTTGCAAGAAGTCAGATGTTAGTTAATGACAGTTCTTAGTGCGTTAGATAATAGTCCTACGTTTGTTTAATACTATGTTCATAATGTGGCAGCTCGAAAATTGAAACCTTTATGAAATGCTACAGCTTTACACTCGACGGTTGACATGAGAAGTAGCGAGCAATGGAGGTACAGTCAAGTGTAAAAATATGGGTGCACACAACTTGCTCATAAATATATCCCATAGCTCTTATGTCGTCGAATTAAGGCATAGGTATATAACTATGGGAGGATTAAATCGATACTTATTTTTGCACTTGACCGTACATAGAAAAGTAGTGTGCTCCCTTTTCGATTTTCGAGCGAGAGTTAAAAGGTAGTACAGGGTCCAAGAGCAAGGTGCAGTATGAGAGAACTTAGTCTAAGCTTAGGGTAAGATTAATAACAAACCGTTGTATCGGTAGATGAACCATGCGTGCCGCGCGCTCACATACATGCTGGAGGCACTGCCGCGCAGCAGCGGCACCGTGGCGCTCGCCGTGCCTACCTTCTTGGACAAGCTCCAGGCCATTACCTGCATGGACGTGGCCGAGCAGAGCCTCACCGCGCTTGATATGCTGTCCCGCAGGCACTCCAAGGCGATCCTTCAAGCGGTGAGTGTACCAAGCCTTATTTGTTGGTGTGGAAAATGCGCCTTATGTATTCAACTCTGTTCGGGGAAACAGAGGGTATGTGGGGCTCTCCCGCAAGGGGCATACCCACTAAAAACAAACACGGATTCTCTCGTTGCCGTTGTGAACGCTACGGGAGCATGTAGTGACACTGCGACGCCCACTGGCCGCCCTGGGATGGGGTTGATCTGATCGACACCGCGCAATGCGGGCTTGGCTTTCCTCAGCCTGCCATAAACATTGGAGCTCTCTAGGTGCTCATAAACAACTGAACACTACCATAATTGTCAATAGTGTAAATACGTGTCCTATTTTTGACCACTTGAACAGCTCCGATGTTTAAAATGGTGACTGTACTAACCACATCTATCTTAAATGTTATCGGCGAAACTGTAGCCGTCAATAAAAAAACTGAAGTTCCGACGACCTTGTAAAACCAATTTTCACACGTTGAAAGTTGATGTAGGTAGATTCATTTGTCACTGAATCTATAACATATGAACAATAAGACCTGGATTTCTGTACAAAAGTTGTACGTTTACGCACGTGTTCTCAACAATGTTTTTTTTTCCTTTTAGCGTGGCGTGTCGGCTTGTCTGACTTATTTGGACTTCTTCTCAATAAACGCGCAGCGAGCGGCGCTCTCCATCACAGCCAATTGCTGCCAGAACCTTATCCCCGACGAATTCCACCTCGTCAGGGACTCACTGCAACTCCTTGCCAATAGGTCAGTCTTATACTTTTACCTAGATTTATATGATAGTATTTATCAGTTTCGTTCCAAATAAAATATTCATGTATTTATTCCTTTGTGCAGATTGACTCAACAAGACAAAAAATCAGTAGAATGCGTTTGTCTCGCATTCTCCCGTCTCGTGGACAGTTTCCAGCAAGACCCGGCGCGCTTGCAGGAAATCGCCACTCCGGAACTGCTTACCAATTTGCAGCAATTGGTGAGTATACACAGTATACTTTTAAGAAACGTAGTAAGATTTAAACGTGTAAACCTGTCATAGCGCCATAATTTACCTAAACACAATTGTTGTCATGTCATGCATCCATTATTCACTGTCTTAAATAGTTTTTGCCACAACTACACGAGCGCGATGACTTCTCGCTCAAGGTACATCCAGTCACGTCAAAGGCCTCGCAGTAAACATTCTGTCTACTCTCATGGCATAATTGTCCAATGTCCGTAGTTCACCGTAATTTGTACAGCTTATAAGGTATTCTCAATGTTTCACTTGCAACACCAGCTCCATTGTTTTCTTTTTCTGATGCACGAACGGTCATAAAAAGTGGTAAAGCACTTCATGGCTAATTTAAACACATTAAATTGTTAATAAAATTTTAACGAAATAACTTCGCCAAACTTACCGCTAACTTTAAATAGATAAACAAAAAACAATAATATAAACAAATTTCTAATCTACTGGTGCTTAAAACGATTAATTAACACGTTCACAGACCCATACAAATTTCCAATTCCTGGTAAGTCCAGCAAATTAGTTTAATCATTGTACCGTCCTGCTCAGTGCGTAAACATGATATTGTTCTCATCTGGAAGCAAGTCTGGTTGTTTCTTAGTGCCCCATGTATGGGCACAGACTTAAAGAGCTAAGTCGCTGTGTCCCTTATATGGGGCTCTGGACTGTGAAAGTGTTAAATTTAAAAAAAAAGTTAGCAAGTTAATTTTGAACATTTAACTACCGTGAGACTCACTCATAGCGAAAAAGTACGGATAACTCACGTCTATGATCGAGTTTAGCTGGACATGTTTCGGGCTAATCCGTAGCTCTTCTTATTGGAGCCACACGTCGCGGCGGCTGCCAAACGCACACTGCGCGCCACCGCTCCGTTCGCGCGGCTGCCGACGTAACTGATAGCGTTCCACAACTACCCCCGTTTTCATCGTTATTTTTATTGTCATTGTCAAATGTAGGGTAGCACACAACACTAACAACATCACTTTGTAAAAGTTCGCTCACACTCATCGTTGACGCAGTACGAATATTCAACACTGTTTTCTAACTCGAGGGTACCGACCAGCCACTATTCCGGTTGAAATTTGGATGACGACTAATCTCAATGGCTTTACGCACTTTCCGCGGAATGAAAAACTTTTCTCTCGCAATTACGGAAGCCTTATCAAATCGTATGTAGTGCGTGGAGCCCAAGTCCATTGAGTGTCCGGCCACCGCCGACCCCCTATCGTCCTGTCATACTGCTTATGTGCTCCGATAATCTTGTGGAAACATTACGTCCAGACTAAAGTAATAAGTTGATATATGTACATACGATAGCCATTATTGGGTTGTCTGTACACGGTCGAATTCGCGTATAAATTGTAGGAGTTTGAATTTCCCAGCTGGTGGTGCAGCCGGCGCTGATCTCGGGCGGCACGTTCATCACGGTGCTGCGGCTGCTGTGGGTGATGTGCGCCGCGTGCCCGCAGCTCGCGCTGGCGCTGCACCAGCGCTCCATCGCCGACACGCTGCTCTGTCTGCTCACCGGCACCACGCTGCACCAGGAGGTAACCACAACGTTCAATTACTATTTCATTTGGCGACGAATTCACGCGCTGCGCCACATACATCCTGGCGCGCTATAGCGGTGCACGCGATGTACGCGATGTGTGGCGATAACAGGGCTTTTTGGTATAAATTAATCATTCACGACGTAAGAAATAAAAGTTGTCTTAAAATTAACGACTCTGAGTCAGCACTCTTAAGATTAATTTATTAAAATGGGCCTAAAGTTGGTCAGGCGTTTGTCTACAACCTTTATCTTTTGCCAAAACATAAAAAATCAGTATGAGCCACATGACAAAATGCCAAAAATGTGAAGATTTAATATTACCTAAAAATATAAAATGTTTGTCCAACCAGTTCATTTTGTCGGAATATTTTAGGGGTTAAATATGCTACTCATTCACTATGGTCTAGATGCCATTATGTCTGAAAGTTTTCAGGACAGAATACTCTGTGGACAAATGTACAAAATGCATTTGACTGAATGTGCTCATTGACATACATTTTGACAAAGGGAATATGGAACCCATTGAGTATTTTGGGATTATCACCAGTTTATCTTCTGTGCGTTTTTTCTATCATACAAATAGGGTCTTAGGTTTTTATGGCATCTAATTGTTTTGTCTTTGTTTAATGACAATGTAACATGTTTACATTTACATACTTTCTGACCGTTGTACATTTGGATAATGACAAATGTTGTACCATTGTATATTTAAACATTTGTACTAAAATGACCTGGCACAGCAATGTTTGTGGATGGCCCATTGTGTACAGAGGCTATAATCTGTCTGCCACGAGTATTTTTGCTTTCTATTTGTGGACCTATCTAAATAAGTCACAAATAATACTTTTATTAAATATTACAAAGGCAAAGCACAGAAGTCCATATTGTTTACTTCGCACGTTCTTATAAAATAAAGTACCGTTAATAAATGATAATGTTGAGCAAGAAACAGTCGTTCGAGTTGTTGACGTACATGCGATCCTATTACATAAATCTTATCATTTTCCTTGCTAGAAGTGACCTATTTAGATTTCTTGCGTTAAAATATTCCTCATAGATACAGTCAGCGTCGAAAGTAGCTGCTCACTTATGAACTTTGTCGCTTTGAAGGCAGCCACGTAAACGTCATACAAAGTTGACAAATGATTTTATGAGATAAAGTACAAAAGTGATCAGCATCTTCTGACGCTGACTATACGTTGTGCTATAAATTATCATAATATCTGCGTCATTTTCTGTCATTGTAATTCATTGTATGCGTTTGCACAATTCATTGTTTTGATTTAAAGGACAAAGCAAATCTAGAAGGTGCATAATCTTGCCATCGCTCCGTACTTGCATTATGAATGGTAAAAATGGCTTTTCATATGCAATCGTTCTGCAAAATAGATCTATTTTTATTTCTTGAATAGAGTTACGCGTTTTTAAAGAACTTGGCAAGCAATGACCTTTGTCAACAATTTTATTTTTAATACAGTAATGACACCAGATGGCCTAGTGGTTAGAGAACCTGACTCCGAAGCTTGAGGTCCCGGGTTCGATTCCCGCGTCGGGGCAGTTATTTGTATGAAAATTACGAATGTTTGTTCTCGGGTCTTGGGTGTTTAATATGTATTTAAGTATGTATCTATCTATATAAGTATGTTTATCCGTTGCCTAGTACCCATAACACAAGCTTTCCTTAGCTTACTTTGGGACTAGGTCAATTGGTGTGAAATGTCCCACGATATTTATTTATTTATTTATTTATTTATTGTTCAATATATCCATACCAAATTCTAAGTCAATCCGACCACTGTAAAAAGGTGAAATCCGACATACAAAATAAGACAAGACTTATTTATTTACTTAATAAGTACGGCCATTATTAGTTACACAAGCTACAAACAACATTTTAACAGGCCTCGGCTTCATTCGTTAAAATTAAACGCAACTCGCCTTCCTCGCCATGCATAATCAGAATACCTATATTACGAATATACATATAATGCTGGTTGGTCGGTTGCACGCTCACACAGAACCTGTTTTATTTGACAATTATGGTGTTGGATAATTACTTTTCTGAAATATATCCTCTACCTTCTGCTCTACATTTGTTTAAGCAAAAAAATATATGTATTTAATAATTACATATGTAGGCGACGCGTAAATCATTGTAGTCAAAGTTATTTTTTAAATAAAGATGGGTGGGTGTAAGCCGGAGTGGTATGTGTCAAAAAACTGAGGGTACATAGGGCTGCATCGCTCTCATTGGCCGTAAGGCTCCAGTCGCTACATCTGTCTCTACGAGCTTAGACGCACGCCGCTCTCTTACACTCTCCCTTACTTTTTTTTGCAAAAATCTTAGTTTACTTTCGCCCCATCGTCTACAACATAGTTAACGATTTCTTTTGTTTTAATAATTAGCGACTCTTTGAACGAAAGTGTGCGAACAAAAACGCCGCGTGGTCGTGTAATGCGACGTTGCCATTCCGACTTTTTGTTAAACTGACGATTAGTTAAGTGGTACTTAGTTTACACAGGACCGGAGTGGTGAAATTGAAAAAACACTAGCCGTTAGATTTGTCCAGTACTTAGTTTACTCATTGGGTACACCCCCTTAGATTGTTAATAAACGTGTCCCCTGGTGTTACCAGCAAGTGGAGCTCCTGCCGCGCTCGCCTCAGGAATTGTACGAGATCACGTGTCTGATTGGCGAGCTGATGCCGCGGCTGCCGACGGACGGCATCTTCGCCGTGGACGCGCACCTCGACCGACCCTGGTCCGCGCCCGCCGAGCGAGCCGCGCACTGGCAGTGGCGCGACGACAGGGGTAACCACATTTTTTTTTTACTTAAAACTGACCCGTGTTTGATCTCATCTCACCTGATTAAAAGTTCAGATGAGGCCAAAGGCGTATCTCACTGGTTCAATAACAGCCTATTCACTGTAGTCTTGAAGAGCTTTAGGTTGTATCTAACATAAACTTTGGAATCTGCATGCGGGACCAATATTGTATTTATTGAAAATACGACTAGCTTTAAAAACATCCTTTGTCAGGTATGTAATAGATTGCTGCTTTTGATTCTGTGGTAGAGCTTGTCTAATTTAAAATGAAGCGCGCCCAACCACCGCATTTACGCACTTCTGCCAAGAAAAATATTTCTCTATTGTAGCTTAAATTGAGTTTCAAATCCTGTGCTTAAATGCGGTGGTGGGGCACGTCATTTTAAATCAGACAAGCTCTTAGTATGCTCCAATTAATGGGGCCTTGTTAAGGGTTAACTTAAGGAAACGCGCGTACTCTCTTATTGCTTTCCACCAAGCTTGCTCGTTTACCCCTTCTTTTAAAAAAGAAACCTTTTTCTTTCAATCAATTGTAAAGTTTATTCAGCGTATAGGCCGCATAATACTCTCTTGCAGATCTTTTTTGTGTCTACCAGCGTTTTATTATACCCACGTCATAGTAAACTAAATATAAGAACTTAGTTGTCTTATGTATGACTGTTATAGCTTGTCTAGTTTAAAATGACGCGCCCCACCACCGCACTCACGCACAGGATTCGAAACTCAATTCAAGCTACAATAGACTCTATTGTAGCTCAAATTGAGCTCCAAATCCCGTGCGCAAACGCGGTGGTGGGGCGCGTCATTTCAAACTAGACAAGCTCTACTAATATCAAATAAAACAAATGCGATTTACTTAAAAAAATACCGGACAAACTTGTTAATTATTTGGGTTTTTATATTAATAGATGTGTGATATACATACCACAAAAACCGATTTTAATTGTTAACTAGTTTAGAAACTTATAAAGATATTTAAATAAGGGGAAAAAAAACTTGTCGTAATTATCCTGTCCATTTAATTTCATTTTAACTAATGTGCGGTCCCCAATATCTTTTATCTCATTTGATTTCCATTTAGGAACCACTTATTTAGCCTTTGACCCTGTTTGTAAAGAGCCTAATAACAACAGGCACTCAATTAAGTCAGTTTTGCTTGCTACATAATATCCATTGCCTTTGTATTGTGTTTATCGCTTATAAATATCAAATCTTAACTATGATCTAAATTATTGGTAAATCAACGCATCTAAAGACCGTTCTGATGCTAACGTACTCGACGCCTTTGTATGAGGTAAAGCGAAAATGTCTTCTGGCTTCCTATGATCGACGATTTCTCTTCTCTCCCTTTTAAAAACCGCCATAAAATAGTTGTTTGCGCCCCTCGCCACCTGACACCTAGAGCCGCTGCTCCAAATCTCTTACCCTAGGGTCGGTTCTGGGTCAAACAATATTCAGCGTTTTACAGCATTTTTTTCCCCATTACGTACTGTCTTGGCAAATAGTACATTGTGCATCAAGGGCCGTAAGAAGGGGATTACTAACGAGAGTCTATTAGAAAAATCCAAAAATAAAATTATTTTGTCTTTAAACACTTAAATTTAATAAAATAATTGTTGCCCGCCAATACAGATTGACACTTTTTTCGAGTCATCCACCATAGATAGTGTAAACTGTGTAGTGTAGTTTAGAATTCGAATGGTCATACAGCCAGATTCTGCCTACATGTTAAAAAAATATTTACTAATTTTATTGCAAAACTATGTGATAGCTATAAATTTAAAATATAAAAATACCTAACGAAGTTTCATGAAGCGTAGATAAGTGTTGTGTTGTAAAATTGGGTTATAGCTGAGTTAGTTTTAAAAATATAAATAAAACGTTGGCTAACTTGAAACCTCCTTAGTCTAAAATGACATACCTACTAACTTGTTTGCAAATTTTAAAACTAAAGTCTGAATTCCTATGCGAGGAAAAACTGTACGTAAATCCATAACTCCCTTAAGAACAATTTAGGCCATTGACTTTTAGTATACAGGCATGGAATAACACCATTGACGAGCAAGTGTGATGAAATAGTTATTTGTGTATGATACAAGTGCGGAAAGTAGGCAATTCCCAACGAATGGCGGAGATCTAAACATACGAGCGAAGCGAGTGAGGTTTAGCCGACATGAGTTGGGAATTTCCTACTTTCGACACGTATATCATACAACGTTTTACAATGCATTAAGCGAGGAAAAAAATTGGGGCTAAACATTTTCGGAAAAAGATGTTGCGTTCTTATTTACCTTTCATTGAGGGAAAGTCTCGTAGGTGTTTACATATTTCAGCATCGGCTTAGTCGGCAGGAGGCTGTCGCATTTGTGCTTGGTCTAGGACGTCAGGCGGCGTTAAGTCATATGTAAATTCATGACTTGAACTCTCCATTTTAATTTACTAAACTTAAATTAATTCTCCGGACTGAATTCGTGAACATTACTGTGGCGGGTTTTCTTGACAGGCGCGAACGGGTAACCATGATTGGTTCGTGTTACGCCATGCGCGCGCACTGAGGGCTCATTGGTTGAATTTCGATTGCGCGCGCATGATGTCGTACGGTCCGAAATGGGCTCAAGGAATTATTTTAGTACTAAATTTTTTATCTCAAAACTTTTGACGAAATAATAATTTATGTGTTTTAATATTAAAACAATCTGTTTTAACTTTTATTATTTTATCAGTAAATATTCATTTGGTTGCTTCAAACATTTTCTTATTTGTGCAAAGCTGAATTATAAAGACACAACTCTCTAGTCTTATTTTTTAAACACTAGTTTGGACACAATTTTTTGAGATTTGGCAATTTAAAAAGTTGCTTTTCCGCTCGCGTGTGGGAAGTTTTTTTTCACACTTGCGGAAGTGTGCTGGGATGACTAACTTTCTATAGATATTTTGACTCACGTCAAGAGGCACTTTCCCAGCATATGCATTGTAAAATTATTAAACAGATCCTTAGGGTTAACTTTTCATGAAAACTAAAGACGGTATCGGTGCTAAATCTCGTGTGATCAAAGTTCTTGCGGTTTGCCTTTCCGTTGTGGTGATAATCGTGGAATGGTAATGATGTCTATCCGGGCGGTCAAAATGCTTGAATATTCACCCCTCTGCACATGCTCAAAGTATGAGATGCATACTCAGGATTATGGCGATCATATTCGTGGGCGGAGTGCCGCGCGCTAGAGGCCGGCGCCACCGCCGGCGAGGAGGAGGTGTGCCTCACGACACTGGGCCGCTCCTACACCGTGGACCTCACGGCCATGCAGCAGCTCAACGACCACACCGGCACGGCGCGCCCCGTGCAGCGCGTCACGCCCGCGCCGCCCGCCGCCGACCATGCCAGCGCCGCCAGCGCCGCCCCAGGTATGCCACCCTGACCTCCCGACACCTGCTACAGTCAAGGACAAATATATGTACGTTGACAAGGCGTCAAAATTATCTATACAACTCTATGCCACTGACCATAAGGCTGCGTATCCACCGGAGCTGTGCGAGGATGCGTTGCGAGGGATGTGTTTGTCATGAACCAATAGAAACACTTCATTTAAAAGGTCCTAAGTGAATGAAGAGTTTCTTTTGGCTCATGACAAACACATCCCTCGCAACGCATCCTCGCACAGCTCCGGTGGAAACGCAGCCTAAGGTTGGTGTTTGCATAAATTTGACGCGATGGCTGTATAGATATTTATGCCTTCGACTGTACAGTGACCATCATGGTAGGAGCACCCAAAGTTGACAAAAATATCTGAACGTATTACGTTTTGATATTTTTGACCACTTTAACGCTACGATGTTTATAATGCCAACTACATATTTTACAGTACGTATTTTAGGTACGGTAAAAACTTAAATGCTTTCTTTGCGATGTTAAAGAAAGAAAACAGACTGGGATGTACCCGGGCGGGTAATTAGGCTAAATCCGTGCATGGCGTGAAGAACCTGATAAATCGAAATATACGGTTAAAGAAATTTGAATCTAGAACATAATGTCCTAAATTCAAATTTCTTTAAACGTATATTTCGACTTATCAAGTTCTTCACGCCATCCACGGAAATAGACGCTTTAATTTAGATCACTTGGCAGATGGTACATACGTCCGTCGAAATGAGCTCGCGTTTTTAATAAATATTTTATATGCAGTTGCCAATAAATCTCACATTACCTCAAATACCTTTTTTTTTGGCAACATCTTGTCTGACTAACTTGTAGAACCGATTCATGATTTAGCGAATTTCCCTGGTTCTTCATAATCGAGTCGGGCTGTCCCAACCAATTGAATTTTATATTTCAATGTTTTCGGCCCATAATCCCACTCGCAAAAACGTGCGTAATGGCCCTTCTACTGTATACCACTGTACTGTTTAGGCGCATAATGCTCGCTTAAAGTCCCTCTACCAAAATTTGGCCCCATTTTCAAAACGTAAACCTCATCCCTTTCGCAAAAACCCCTTTCGCTTAACGACCTTCTTAAGGGACGTAATATATGTGAAGGGATATTTTGCAGAAGTTCCGTTTTGGGAGTGGGTCAAAGGTTCATTCTGCGTATGTGAGATTATGCGTCGTATGGAAGGGTTTTAACAGTGGTGTGTGTGGGCGCAGATCCGCGCATCGCGATGGTGCGCTGCAACCCGTCGCTGGTGCGCGCGCTGCTGGCCGTGCTGCACGAGGTGTACTGGAGC
Source organism: Archips xylosteana (assembly GCA_947563465.1). NCBI lineage: Eukaryota > Metazoa > Arthropoda > Insecta > Lepidoptera > Tortricidae > Archips > Archips xylosteana. The sequence goes on from OX387343.1 coordinate 18,497,315, forward strand.
TCGGCGGGCCCGGCGGTGCGCTCGCAGGCGCTCAAGGCCATACTGCGCTGCGTCTACTACGCCGACGCGGCGCTGCTGCGCCAGGTCCTCAAGATGCAGGTGACACTTAATGACAACTAAAAAAAGAACAAGTTCTTTGCTCGTGTTTCTAGTTATATGATTATTTGAATATTTTATTCGAAATATTTATTCGTATAAACAATAATTCACGATTGATTTATTCGCGAATAATTTATCCGCGATTTTTAAATGGCGAATGATTTATTCGTTATTTTAAGCTAATAGAAGTATCCAATATGTACCAATGAATAATTATTGGTGGCAATTAATTCGAAATAAATAATTTGGTTTTTCTTGTTCATCATTCGAATAAATTTTGCCCATTTCTGATAGTTCAATTGTAGGCCACAGTCGAGTACCCGGAAATAGTTATTTGTTATACAAGGGGGGAAAGTTGTATTTTACCTGCGAGTGTGCATTTGAAACACAAGCTATCGAAAGGATTCTATGATTGACCACGAGCGAAGCGAGTGGTTCAAAAATAGAATCCTTTCGATAGCGAGTGTTTCAACACACGAGACGTAAAATAACTTTTCACCCGTGTATAACACAAAACTTTTCACCTCACTACAGCGAGGAAAATAAGAAAAAGGGTTTGTACTATCAATTATTATTTATTTATTCACTCAAAATAATTAATTGAAAAGTTTTGACTTAAGTTTATTTTTTTTATTTCGGATGCGTTTTGTTCGCACATCGACTTACTTGGACTGTCAGAACATTTTATCCGTTTTTGCAACAAGAATGAAGGTTAATGATGAATGCTGATATTTATGAATTAAAATAAAGTTGTAAGACTGTATTTAGTGTTTTTTATTCGATGCAATTCATTAATTGTGATGTTAAAAATTCAGCACTTTTAACGTTTTACGTTTTGTTAGCTGTCAAATAAATATCACGTAAGCTGCCTTCAAATGTCAAAACTCTTTCTTCACATGTGGATAAAAAGCGATTTTCTCAATAGATGTCAAACAAACAAAAAGGGCTTTCCGAGCTAGTGAGGTGAAAACTAATAAAAGACACATGTACAACCTTTCAAAAGTGATGTCGCTTGTTTTTTGCGTCCTGCTATTAATGAGCACTCGTTTTTTTTTTAAGTTTTCATGACATTATATTATATTCTTAAGCCAACCTGCTCATTCTCACACTACGTGTCGCGCCCTTAGGTCATGTTTTCTGGTAAGTATACAGGTGATGTTGATATCGTTGCGTTTGTCTGTCAGGTGATATCGTCCCACATCGCGGGCATGATGGCGTCGACGGACCTGCGCATCGTGGTGGGCTCGCTGCAGCTGGCGGAGATCCTGATGCAGCGGCTGCCGGAGGAGATGGGCGCGCAGTTCCGCCGCGAGGGCGTGCTGCACCAGGTGGCGCAGCTGGCCGAGCGCGCGCCCGCCGCCGCGCCCGCGCCCGCGCCCGCGCCCGCGCCCGCGCCCGCGCCCGCCGCCGCCGCCGCCGCCGCCGCCGCGCCCGCGCCGCCCCAGCCCGCCTCCTCCCGACAGCCCAAGCTAAAGGTGACTAGCTGTTGCCACCACTCCATCTGCAAAGAATTCGTTTATGGGTGAATAGCCAGGCAACCACTGAGCGAACTGCGAGGCAGCCATTTTCGGCGCGATTTTGAACCTTGTGTCGAACAAAATTATGTTTCATGCGCTAGTCTCACGAAGCAGCTCGCTCAGTGGGGGGGGGGACCCAGCTAATCAACTTTTTCGTGTTGTTTACTCAGTTCCCAGTTGTCCAAGTAACATCTTCAGAGTGTGTAATCATTGCAGCGGGTGGCAAGAAAAAGTCGATTCACCCTTTTAAGAGCTGGTTCTAAACTGCTAGCTTTCATTTGATATTAAAACAGTCACTTTCAGATATCGAAGTGGAATAGGCGTTTCCAATATGTTGCACACGCTAACGCTCGCTACAGTGTAAAGAGTTCACGTGTCTTTGAGCATTTCAGCAAGTAGTAACTGCAATTTATTTAGTAATAGCTGTTGCCCGCGACTCCGTCTACAAAGAATACGCTTATCACTATTCAATATTTCCGGCATAAAATGTGTTCTATATTTTAATCCAGGTTATAAACTGTGTGCCAAATTTAATTACAATCCGTCAAATCGTATTACCGAGAAAGAGTAACAAACATCCATACATTCATCAATTCATACAAACTTTCGTGTTAGCAAAATTAGTAAGATTATTCGTTTAAAAATTGCCATTGACCTTACGATTGAACTCTATCTCATCTGATAATGCGTTCAGATGTATCTCACTGGTTCAGTAACAGCCTATTCACTCTAGCCTTGAAGAACCCAAGGTTTTATTTATCTGGAAATACGAGAGCGAATTCCATTCCTTAGCAGTACGTGTTAGGAAATACGAAGCGAAACGCTCCGTGCGGGCCAATGGAGTGCTAACCGTAATGTTTATGTGGCACAGTCGGGCAGTTCGGCGAGCGCGCGCTCCAGCAGCGGGTCTTCGCCGCCGGCGTCCACCTCCACCACCTCCCTGGACCACAACTTGTCCCTGGCGTTCTCCGCCTCGGGGTCCTTCATACCCACATCGATGCGTAAGTTCACTAAGTACTCTCATATGTAAATGTTTTCCTTTTCAAGTTTCTCAATTGGCGTCCACGGACTAGAAAACGCAGTGTAGGTAGGCCTCCAACAAGTTGGAGTGACGACCTGATTAAGGTTGAGGGAACGTAATGGATGCCGATGGCGCAGGTTCGATCTGTTTGGTGAACTTTGGGGGAGGCCTACGTTTAACAGTGACCGTCTTTCGACTGAAATATCTCATTGTACTTAAAAAAAGCCGCGTAGCTTAGTGTTTTTCAGCATATAAATGTGAAGGGAAATATCTAGAGGAAACCTGCATATATCCGCAAAGCAATTCAATGGTGCAATCCGCGCTAGACCACAGATTACTTAATAGTTACTTCGTAACAGATACTGCATCCCGTACAAAATCTTGGTACTTACCGCGATTGTAGCCACAGATTATACTACTCCGTCTCCTTAAGAATGTGTGCGTGCCGACAGTGACAAGGGCAGTTTGGATTAAAATTTTTTTTTCTACATGTTGTTTTACCATTTTGTCGGGATAATTGCTATATATTATATCCATGCAAACTTTCTAGCACTAATATTCTTTAAGCTAAGCCACGGACGGACAAAGAGACAGACGGTCATGGCGAAACTATAAGGGTTCCGTTTTTGCCATTTTAGCTCTGGAATCCTAACAAAAAAGGATATTTATTGTAATGCGTAGAACACATTGCCATGCTCATAGTACCCTAGCGTTATACTAAATACGAAAGTTAACTTTCGAACTTCGCATCGTGCCATCCCGCTCACGCTTATAGCTTTTTATAGAAGAGTAAGAGGGACAGCACGATACGAACTTCCAAATTGTTATATTAGCTATTAATTCTAGCATAGTCATATTAAAATTTGCCCCCTGTTTCACCATTCACTTATAAAAGTTCAGGCGGCATATTTTTTCCGTGGAACACGAATGAACGTGCGTCGGCGCGCGCTTGTGACAACCTACTGGAATTTCGATCGCAGGCGATCGTCCCCGCGGTAGGTAAATATCGCGCGTAAGTACATGGCATGCATGAGGCCTGGCTAGACCCTCCTGGAATCTACAGCCCAAGCCCTTTTATTCTGAGAGGAAGCCTGTGCCCCATGTCTTACTGTACATTGTTTGCAGCAGCGCTGGGAAGCGAGGGCACAGTGGCCGAGGCCGGGCCGGCCGCCGCCGCGCAGGCGCAAGCCCCAACCACCGCGCACAGGTCAGTTGTGTTGCCCTTCTCCACAATATTTGAGAGGTGATTACTAGTTCAATATTTTGTATTTTGCATCTCACAACTTTTTAGAATAAACTATAAATTAACCTTTCTGGCGGCAACGCGGTTCCAGCTAAGATTTTATTAACCACTTCCAAGTTTAGGTATGTGTAAGTAGCTCGTACAAAGCTTTGCATCATACTTATTATATGTATACTAGATGTTGCCCGCGACTCCGTCTGCGAAGAATAGGGTATAAAAAAATAGCCTACGCCGTTTTCTCAGAGCTACCAAATATAGAGAAAAAATTTGATAAAAATCGGTTAAACCGTTTCGGAGGAGATCGATAACAAACACTGTGACACGAGATTTTTATATATTAGAACTAGCTGTTGCTCGCGACTCCTTCTGCGATGAATAGGGGTATAAAAAATAGCCTACGACCTTATTCTCAGACCTACCAAATGTAGACAAAAAAAAATTGGTAAAAATCGGTCAAGCCGTTTCGGAGGAGTTCGATAAGGGCATGGCACGGCAAAGGATTTTATTACTATCAAACATTTTGAATCTTATTTCAATGAGTTTAGAATTCATGTTACTTTATTTCGATACCACGATGCCGCGACGTGCCGAGGGATGCTGCGGTAAAATTCGTATGTAACCTGCCGTGCCATGCCGTGCCATGCCGTCAGTGAGCGCCGGCCCTTACAAACACCGTGACACGATATTTTTATATGTTAGAAGATTACCGGATAGCCTAGCCAAGTGGTTCGAGAATCTGACTACGAAACTTGAGGTCCCGGGTTCGATCCCCGATCGGGGCAGATATTACGTATGAAAAATACGAATGTTTGTTCTCTAGTGGGTGTTCAATGTGTATTTAAGTACATTTGGGTGAATCAACTTTTTAGTGACACACGTTGCTATGGTTACGTCCCTTGGACAACCTAGAATTTTCTATGAAACAGTATGAAGTGTCACTTGGACAACTGGGGACAGAGTAAACAACATTAAAAAGTTGATTCACCCATTTACCTATTGTTATTCATTGCCTAGTAGCTTTGCTTAGTCTGAGACTACACTGACGAGCAAAAATAAAGGGTCGGTTACGAAAATAACGATAACTACAAAACCCGCTGTGATAGCTTCTTCGAGTAAAATGAGTTTAGAAAGAGTTTTATTCTTATCAAGAAAAAGTTTAATTGAGAATAAAACTCTTTACTAAACTCATTTTTTTTTTTTTTTTTAAATTCTGTACCCTCGACTTGCCGCGAGGCCCTTATCCATCTAATACCACATTCATTCCAGTTCTCACTTTTATGCCTCTCGTACTTACTTTTTACGTACTAAACTCATTTTACTCGAAGAAGCTATCACAGCGGGTTTTGTAGTTAACGTCATTTTTGTAACCGACCCTTTATTTTTTGCTCGTCAGTGTAGATCAACTGGTGTCAAATGTGTCGTGATATGTATGTATCGTTGTTATTGGTTGGTGGTTGATCGGTCCCGTGTGCGGCAGGTCGGCGAGCCCGCTGCAGCTGGCGGAGATGCTGAAGCGCAAGCGCGCGGTGAAGCGGTCGGGCGGCGCGCCCTCGCGGCACGCGCGCCGGCGCGACGACGCCGCCGCGCACTCCTCGCAGGCCGCGCCGCCGCACCCCCATGCGCATGCGCACTCACACGCTGCCTCTGCGCACAGTAAGTTATGCTACTATTATTTACCCGGCTGCCGAATGTTTCTGATTTTCGAGCGTGTGTTCTTTGGAACGCACTGCAGCCTTAACGGCTCGATGGATTTTAAATGTGTTATTAGATTCGCTTCAGTTGCGAGAGCGAAGTATGGTATCCCGTGGGAATAGAAATTACGCAAGAAACTGATTTCCGATAGTACTTTTACGATTCTTAACTTCCTATCGAATTTGAGTTGAAATTTGGTACTCATCGAAATCGGTGACCCAAAGAAGAACGTGTAACGTAAATAAAAATGATCTTTTAAATATGCGTGCCACTTTATAGAGTAAATAAGTAAAGATTTTTACGCAGTCGGTTTTTTTTAAACAGATCTACAATGTTGTTACTAGTGACTGATAGTACCCGTATGCTATGGTATAGATGATTATTTATTATCTGCTCGCTATTGCACGCTATTTCGTCCGAGTCCCGTGGGAACTTTACACGTTTACAGGATAAAGATGAAAATTACATAACTTCCTATAGGCGTAAGAATTATTTAAATCGGTTAAGTGTTTCAGTTTATAAATTACTAATACAGACACACCATCAAATCTTCTCTCTTGACAATATTAGATAGAGAGAGATCTACTTTCTTCCTTTCATACTGCAACACTCACTACCACACTAAATTGTCATCATGTGTGACCCAGCTGCCTTTGAATGTCGGATCATAGGCAGTAGGGTGTCTGTGTGACATCTTTTTTACACGCTTTATATTAGCTTCACCTGTATGTTTGTTTGTTTGTATGTATGTATGTTTGTAACCGACTCCTTAGTGCGCGATTTTGACCCACTTCCCGGTTTCCGATTGAGCTGAAATTTTGCACGTATGTGTAAATTGGATGACAATGCAATATTATTGTAACATGGAGCTGATCTGATGATGGAGCTGGATGGTGGCCATAGGAACTCTGTAATAAAACGACACAACCCCGTCGAGTTTGGGCTCTTTTGATTCGTCTTGTCGAGTACTTTGATCCCAGATGGTAACCAGGGTCTGATGATGGAGCTGGAAGATGGCCAAAGGCACTCCACAATAAAACGACGCAACCCCATCGAGTTTGGGCTCGTTAGATTCGTCTTGACGAGCACTTTGATCCCATATGGTAACCAGGGTCTGATGATGGAGCTGGAAGATGGCCAAAGGCACTCCACAATAAAACGAAACAACCCCATCGAGTTTGGGCTCGTTTGATTCGTTTTGACGAGTACTTTGGTCCTAGATGGTAACAAGGGTCTAATGATGGAGCTGGAAGGGGGGTAGGTGGCGGGGTGGGGGGGAAATGGGGTGGGGGTTTAGAGAGTTGGGGGTAAGGGTGTGGCGGTTGGAGTTAGGGGGTGGGGGGGGGGGTTTGGGGGAAATAGGGTGGGGGTGTTGGGGGGTTCGGGGTTAGGGATTTTGGGGGGTTGTGGGAAATGGGGAGGGGGGTAAGGGGGGTTTAGGGGGTTGGGGGTAAGGTTGGGGGGGTTGGGGTTAGGTGTTTGGGGGGGTTGGGGGATGTTGGGAGGTTGGGTTTAGGGGGTTGGGGGGTTGTAGGTGAGGGGGGTAAAGTTAGAAAGAAAGAGATTTACGTTTAGTAGTGTAGAGCAGTGCGCGCACACCAAAGACCAAGTATAAGATAGACTGATTCTATTTAAGACGAGCAAAAAACCGTTTTGTGTCTCTTTTTAGCACATGGAAACTCTCACTGTGAAAAAAATGCAACTAAAAAAATAGAAAATAAATAATAGTTTAAAAAAACTAAAAAACACGCTTTAAAAAAATAAAAATAAAAAAAAAATTACAATAAATTTCAATTCACTATTCTTATAGTGCAGTAAAAAATCTTAATAAGCAATTATTATATTGTTATATCCAGATCAAAATTTGTAAACAATTCTAAATATTGATAAAATAAATAATAATAGCTTAAAATATTTTATTGTAAAAAAAGCGTGGGGTGCTTTATAAGATGTTACCAGAATGATAATCCTTGACAATTGACACCAAGCACCCCACGCTTTTTTTACAATAAAATATTTTAAACTATTATTATTTATTTTATCAATATTTAGAATTGTTTACAAATTTTGATCTGGATATAACAATATAATAATTGCTTATTAAGATTTTTTACTGCACTATAAGAATAGTAAATAGAAATTTATAATATTTTTTTTTTAAAACGTGTTTTTTAGTTTTTTTAATTATGTGTGTATTTTAGCCACGTGAAGTTCAGGTTACGTTAAATCTGCTCCTATATCAAATATCTGTTATTTAAAGGTGCAATGTGCGTTGTCGCAGGTTCAAGCTCGACCGCGTCGTCGCGCGCGCCCCGCGTGCCCGGCGCGTCCAAGACGGCCTCTTTCCTGTCGTCGCTGAACCCGTCGCGCTGGGGCCGCACGCCGCACGCGCACAAAGACGCCGGCTTGCTCGCCTCGCCGCACGCCTCCGCTAACCTCACTGTGCAGAACAAGTACGTATACTCTTTACCCTTCGTCCCTATCTGTGCTCTGCGAACTGGAACATCATATCAGGCGAACGAAGTGCCTCTTGACGACAGACGCGGTGTATATAACCTGCCAACGCAGACTTAGACTAAATTGTGATTTTTATTGCCTTTACGACTCTTCTACATGCTGCTTGTGTTAGATTATGTGGCATATGTATGGGAAACGAGCTTACGGCTCCCGGTATAACAAATGCACTACTCCTGTAACACTATTTCATGGGTGAATCAACTTTTTCGTGTTGTTTACTCTGCCCGCAATAGTCCAAGCCAAGTGACCATCTTCATTCTGTTTCATAGAAAAATGCTTAGGTTGTCCATGAGACAAAATTTGTGTAACTAGAGTAATGGGGGTGGCAACAAAAAGTGTATTCATCCTCATGTTCTATATTGATATTTTACTATGTATATTGCTATTATATTAACGTTATTGAAATTGTATCAATTTATCATCGAGTTACCATTACCACAAAAACTTAAACAATGTATGAATATGTGTTTCACACATGCTGGTTTTAAAAAACTGTTACTTTAAGTCTTTTTGACATTTGTGTAGTTCAGTTTTTGTGGTAAGGTCGAAACAATTTTTACTAAAGCTAGCAAGACCCAATATTCTGGTATGCGTAGCGAATAGTTTTTGCAAATGAGAAACTTATAAAGTTTCAGCGAATGGAATGCAATTCAAGTAAATCAATGTGTTTATTTACATTAATAGTATCAATACTCTTCTCTTACATCATATTAATTAGCTGCTAGCTTTAACATAGGTGCCTAGCAAAGTATTAAAGCGCATAGCGATTTTATCGTATCCTTGTTGTTCATGCTTTGATAACTTATTGTGACCTTGCTTTGGATATCTTTGCTTCATATTTCGTAGTTGCACTGCGCTCTGTGATAACCTGATAAGTAACACAACATATTGTATGCAATCATATACGACACTTCATTACGCTTTGCAAGATATCTACATTGGTTTATTATACTACTAGTCTTTACACGCGGCTTCGCCCACGTAAACTATTATATCTAACTAAACAACTATAATTCGGATTTTTCTAAGTTCCCATGGTAATTCACAAATATTACAACTTCATTTACATTGTATGACGAGCACCTGTGCAAAATTTCAGTCAAGTTCACTAGCGCTTAAGATTTTGGGATTTTGCATAGATCCCGTGGGGATATCGAGATAAAAAGTAGCTCATGTGTTATACCAGGCGTCTAGCTATCTAGGTACCAAATTTCATCAAAATCCGTCCAGCCGCTATAGCGCGAAAGAGTTGACAAACAAACTCAAATTTTCGCATTTATAAATAGTAAAATCAATGTCAATTGAAATTGCGAACAATGTAAATAAACCATTTAATGAAATAACCATATTCTAGCACTTGTTTATTGTTTTAATGGTTTAGGATAGTGTTGTGGTAAGTATTGATTAAATAACACACGGATTTAGCAGTATTTGATGAGGGAAAATGGAAATTAAAGACATTTTAAATACAAGGTTTGTTTACATTGTTTGCAATTTCAATTGACTGACAGTTTAGGATGTAAATTTTGTATAAAATTTTCAAATCAAAAGATTTTATCAAAATCGATAAATATAATATTATAAAATATTATTTCTATTAGTTCAACTTTATACAACAGGCTTCAATAAAACAATGCAAGGGCAGTTACACTTTATGAGTGGTTCGTAAAATGAAATGTTTTGTTGGATGGATTATGTTCCTGCAATCAGTACGTCTTAACTTATTTTATGGGTGACTAATGCGTGTTCAATGTTTTGCTTTTAACTGCCTGCATATTGGGTTCTTTTATTTCATGCAACATGTGCTTATTTTATAGATGTAAAATTTCCATTACCTTATCAGCTGTGTTTAAAACTTTAGTGCACTACCCATAAAACTTATATATGTTTAGTTCTAACGAAATAGAAAATCAAATTCTATGTCTATCTTTTTACTGTGTTAAAAATATGATCGTTTTCAAGTGCCGCTATGCTGTTGCTAACAATAAATATTTGTACACGATTATTGTGGTAATTTGGAAGTTTAAAAATTTATTGATGCCTCAACGTGTGTTTCTTCAAACCGGAAATGAAGTTTAAACTTCAAAACTGCTTTAGAAGTCCCCCTAGCATTTCGAAATCACTATACTTACTGTTTTTATTTACACACTAGCTGCTGCCCGCGACTCCTTTTGGAGAATTTCATTTATTTCTATCTCGCGGGAACCAATTTTCCGGAATAAAAATACCCTACACCTATATGTTAAACCAGCTTATCTGTGTGCCGAATTTCATCAGAATCCGGCAAACCGTTTTAGCGTGAAAGAGTAACAAACATCCTTACATCCAGACATCCATACAAACTTTCGTGTTTATAATATTAGTAAAATAGTAAGATTTCCTTGCAACAAGCTTTGAGCGATTTTGTTAAATGTTAAATTGAGAGTCAGTACCTAATAAGCATTTTGAATGTGTTTGGCTATGCTGTGTGGACAACAGCGAGTGTTTTCTGCCAGCTTGATTGCTAATACGAGTAAACAAAGGTTGTACTAGGTGTGGCTATCCTTATGTCATTAATTATGTTCTAATATTGATATATCTTGAAAATGGATATCGAAATTAAATTAAATTGTTATTACTGATCAATTAAGAGTTTTAGGGTTATACGACTGATAAGTGGCTAAGCGGAGCGAAACGGGACTCTGCGAAATTAACCAATCATGTTCCGCAGATTAATATTTGCTCATGTCCGTGTCAACCAGCGACGCAGCATGATTGGTCGATTTAGCACAGGCTAAACTTCAGTAAAAAGACAACCTTAACATAATCATCACTTTATTTCACATGAGATAAACATCACTAAAACGACAGAAAGGGTATGTCCATTGACCATGTTATACGAATTTTGGAAACACCATACCTTTTCCGACCTCTGTGTATTACGTGATACTATAAGTATTGCACATTTACTGAGGAATATTATTGTTATTACAGTGATGTTATATACAGGATGTTTATTTTGTCAGCAACTTCCACATTAGGAGTTTACTATATTCACGGTTCTGAGCACATTTTTTTAAGGGTGTCTATAAAACATCTTCGCTATTTTTAACCGACTTCAAAAAAAGGAGGAGGTTCTCAATTCGGTTGTATGTTTTTTTTTTTTTTTTTTTTTTTTTTTTTTTTTTTTTTTTTTTTTTTTTTGTCGTGTGTTACCTCAGAACTCCGTCATTTATGAACCGATTTGGAAAATTTTTTCGTTGTTTGAAAGCACATGCTTCAAGGTTGGTCCCGTTGTTACCAAAATCCAGTTCTGATGATGGGATCCATGAGGAATTGAAGAAACTCCTCAAAAATTCAAGAGAAACTTATAGCGATTAGAGTATTTTCGGTGACAAGTCGAGCATTTGCATTCAGAAAGTATCATGGAACTCTGTAATAAAACGACATAACCCCGTCGAGCATTAAAAATAGAATTTTCAACATAACCTTATATCGAAGTCAAACTGATGATTTTATCCTACGCATCTATTTTATACAGAAACAACTAAAAAGCAAAAAATAAAAAATTTTAAATAAAAAATAAAACCTCCTTCAAAAAACATTCAAAAACCATGAAATAATAATTGAACTGAACCGACTACAATAAGCATGAAAATATCTTTCTTCTAATCTGTTTTAAGTCGGTGCCTCAGCACGAGCTTGCAGGAGTGTAGAAGCCCTATAGATAGTAAGGTATGTAGGTAAGTTAGATTACTAGGTCCACTCCTGCTGGCTCGAGCTGAGGCACCGACTTAAAACAGATTAGAAGAAAGATATTTTCATGCTTATTGTAGTCGGTTCAGTTCAATTATTATTTCATGGTTTTTGAATGTTTTTTGAAGGAGGTTTTATTTTTTATTTAAAATTTTTTATATAAATCATGGTCGCTCGTTTCTGTAGCTACGGAGAGGGTCAGCTGCTTATCGTCACGATTAGTCTATGTTATTGTTTATACTAACCTTGCAAAACTTATTATATTGATCACGGTTGTTACGTAATTAAAGTATTTCATAAACACGGCGCGTGGTGACCACAAAAGTGAAATAATGAGAAAAATTTAAAATGCACTTTCTCTGACCTTCTGTAGTTTTTAATTTGTTTTTGAGATATTCAGCGTTAATTAAACTATCTCTCCTGTTTTGGAAGTTGTCGAACAAAAGAACAAACTGTATATTTTGTACGATTGATCGAAATATCGGAAGCATAAGGTTATGTTCAGATGACAAGCGCTCAACGCGCGTTTTGACAACGCGCGTTTACAATTGCATACATATTTGTTCTGGCCGTACACATGATAACGCGCGTTGGCCAGAACATAATGTAACGCGCGTTTTCAAAATGCGCGTTGAGCGCTTGTCATTTGAACATGGCCTAAAAGATAATTGCTGTCAATACCTCGTAGAAAATATTAGCAATCGTGAATCAGTTAAACACATTATTGTGGTGTTGTGTAGAGAGAAAGTCCGCGAGTGGATCCAGTGGACGGCGGCGCGGCTGCAGCGCGAGCGCGGCGCGCTGGGCGGCGCGGGCGGCGCGCTGGAGCAGCTGGCGGCGCTGGCGGCCGCGCTGCCGCACGCCGCGCACCACCGCGCCGCGCTCGACCAGCTGCGGGACACGCTCATCAACCACGACGTGTCGCCCTTCGAGGTGAGTGCGGGGGGCGCGGGCGGCGCGGGCGGCGCGCTGGAGCAGCCTATATTGAAATGCTCAGAACTGTCTAGGGATTAAAAATATCCCTTTTCACTTTTAATGAGTTTATTATGATTTTGGCGCTCGCTGAAACTGCCGCCCGGGGTAGGCGCGGCAATAAATTGTACTTAGGTACCGAACTATTCGTGTACGAGTCCGACTTGCACTTGACCGGTTTTATTCCGGTACAAATAGTCCCATGTCATCAGTTATTTTATCAATTACTCGTGGGCTCTTTAATGGTCTACAGACAGCACAATGTGTTTATGTCGCGATGTGTTGCGCAGGTGAATCACTCGGGCGTGCTGGGCGCGCTGCTGGCGTACCTGACGGGCACGGCGGGCGACGCGGCGTCGAGCAGCAGCCGCGAGCGCGACGGCGAGGGCGAGGGCCGCGAGGGCCAGGTGGCCGCCTGCGAGGACCGGCTGCGGCTCTTCCTGCACGTGTTCGCCGACATGCCGCTCCACCCCGAGTTAGTACACGCACCGTTTGGATCATACACAGCGTGATGCTGCTGCCCACATTATCGAGCGAACACGAACTTCAACACGACGTGTTCGCGTTGCGCTATTGCCATCTCCGTCTTTCACGCTAGAATCGGCATAATGCTCCTCTCTCGCACACGCAACTATTTCGTGAAATTACGTATTTTCGTATTTTCGTTTCGCAAGTGAAGTGCCAGCAATATACAGGAGGAAGGAGATAGGTTACACGAAAAGGTTAAATAGGTTAGGAAGGGTATACGGGAGGTAGGTTATATAGGAGTTTGTGTGCGTGTGGTGTGTGTGTGCGCGCGCGTTTGTGTGCGTGTCTGTATGTGTTAGGGTGTGTGTATGAGCAAAGTTTAGTCTTAACCCAAGCTTTCTTAAGTAAAAAACTTGCAAAGACACTATGACAATGTTATGTATGTCTATCACGGGAGAAGATTCAATGTCATCATAAGTCAGCGTGTGTAAAGCCACTGCACCAGTGCCTTACTACTGCAGTCTGGTTGATTCATTGGGTACATATTAAGGATTTTGTTTATTTTATTATACAGGTAGGACGATAAGGCAGTGTATTGTCTCTTGGCGAACTTGGATTATGAAGGGCATTTAGGGGCTACTACATGATTTACCCTACGAGTTAACAAAAATGGGTCAAAGACCAAGGTCTTATGCATTTTAAGAATACAAAGCAAAATGTACAATTTCCTTATTGATAGAACGTTACTGATTTTATATAATTCATTTGTAGGGTGTCTAAAAGGAAGTTTGTACATTACCTTGAGTAGACATCTTTGTCCTTTCTACCATGATAAATTTAGTCTTAGCGGCCCCACCCCATACTACTATGCAATAACTTATTACTGATTGCGCTAGCGTAATGTATAGTTGATTAAGTTTAAGTTGTTATTTATGTCGATAGAATGCTGCATAAAATTACTTTTTAAATATGAATAAAGTAAAATCTTCCTCTAAGACCAAGGTAATCAGGCGCAAACAGCCACAAACAGTAGAAATTTATAAACTACCTACTCATATAAGTTTCTTGTTTTTTTTTATATACAGGTGGTACAAACACTGACGTCTAAAAAAAAATTTAGATGCCTCACATCCGGGGCTATCCGAATATAACCCATGTACAGTTGTGGCCATATAATTAAGAACGATTATTTATTGAGATGATTTTTTCAAAGTAACAAGTATAACTAATTGCCCGTATTTTTTTTATTTCTCTCGGTATTGCAAAACTTTTCCGTACTACCGGTACATTCATTTATGCAACATTGTTGGCTAAAAAATTAATAGAGAAACTTTATACATTCGATCTGAACCTAGTATTAGTACTTACTGGCTGGTCACGTAATTAAGAACGCTGAATAGTTTATTGTTTTTTCAAATTTAAATAGAGAACACTGTGTGGCTCTGTGGTTGTAGATTATTATTCGTATAATTTTGGCGCCATTTCGTGCTGTTAAAGTCTTAAAAGTGATTACTTCGTATAAAAACAATGGGGAAAAATAAAAGTTGTGATAAATCTACATGAGAAGTAATAATAAAACTTCGCGAGAAGAATTGGTCGTATAAAATGATAGCCGACCATCTGCAATGTTCAAAAACAATGGTTTTCCATGCCGTAAAGCATTTTTCCACGTATCAAACTACTTCAAACGTTCCGCGTGGACCTAGACAGAGAAAGTCATCTCGTCGAGATGATCGAAATATCGTTCGTTTGGCAAAACAAAATCCTTTTAAAGGGTCTAATGAGTTGAGAAAAGAATATTTTGGCGAAAACAACCCTTCAGCAATCTCTGCACGCACTATTCGAAGGCGTTTGGTAGAAAATAAGTTGAACGGAAGGATAGCAAGGAAGGTGCCTATGTTGAAACGATGTCATAGGCAAGCCCGACTTGCATTTGCAAGAAGGTATGAAAACTGGACAGTCAGACAGTGGAAAAACGTTATTTTTTTCTGACGAGACAAAAATAAATAGGGTATGTTCTGATGGAAAACGATATGTACGACGCCCTCCGAATAAAGCATTCGACCCAAAGTACACAAAAGTGACATTAAAGCATGGCGGGGGAAATGTGAAAATTTGGGGGTGCTTTTCTGGACATGGCGTTGGACCTGTTAGGCTGATAGAAGGAAACATGGATCAATTCCAATACAAAAATATACTGCAAGAAACAATGTTACCATATGCCGAAGACGTGCTTCCGGTTATTTGGACATTCCAGCACGACAATGATCCAAAGCATACTGCACGCACCGTTAAGGAATTCCTCACATCACAATCAGTTTCAGTCTTAGATTGGCCAGCCAACAGCCCAGATCTTAACCCAATAGAGCATCTTTGGTGCGAAGTCAAGAAAAAGGTTTCAAATCGACAGTGTGGCAATTTGAGAGAGCTGTACGACGTTTTCTTAGAAGAATGGAACTCTTATTTCTTTTGCGAAATGTCAAAAATTGATAGATTCAATGCCTCGCCGGTGTAAAGCCGTAATTAAAAGCCGTGGACATGCAACTAACTATTAATTTTAGTTCAAATGTATTAATTTGCTTTTTTTTTCTATACCAACTTCACATTAATATGATTTATTTAATCTAAGTTTCATATAAAACAACTCTCGAGCAGTTTAATAAATCGTTCTTAATTATTTGTCCAGCTACATTACTATTTGAATTTATTAGTATAGAGAACAAATAAAATTTGTAAAAAAAAATGTTAGCAATTATACACTATTATTATTAATCCCGTTTGCTCTATCCATGTGGCTATTTTATAACATAACTTGTTACTTCTAAGAAGGAACACAACTAGACATATGACATGATGTAGATAAAAAAAAATCGGAAACTTCAAATCGTTCTTAATTGTATGACCACCACTGTATGTTGGCCGATTTTTGTAGTTTTCGAGTAATTCATTTTTAAAGATTTTTTCAAGAATTTTCGGGCCGAGCAGTTTAACATCATGTAACTTTTTTGGTTACGTTTTTTCTGAGTGTTTTTTTTTGTGACACTATCCTCACAAACTGTACTTTCACACATAAAATAATCAGGTTCCCAAACTTGATGCAAGTTACAATAAAATTGACCGAAAGTGAAAGTTTTACCTTTGAGCAAATCAAAGTTTGAATTTGTAAAAAAAAACCTAAAAATCTCAGAATTCAAAGGCCAAAAGTAAATTTAAAAACTTCGCCAGTTTCTAAACTTTCGGAATAATACAAAAAAAGTGACACTTAATAGGGCATAATTTGCTGGATTCGACTATCAAACGTACTAAGGTAGAATGTGTAATAAAGAGTCTGTTGTTAGTAAAGTAACATAAAAACTGTTTTTTATTTGGCCGAACCTAATTTGGTACTGGCCATCAATAAAGCCATGTAATACTTTTAATGAACAAATAAATTTGTTCTTCTTCTGTCTGTCTGTTCGTGTCGGCCGCCGGATTTGAATCCCATTGACTTCTTTGTCTTACAAAGAACTGGTCGTTTAGGTTCATTTCGTCCACATTCCCACTTCGTCAACATTCCCATTCCGTCCATATTCCCATTTCGTCCACAATCCCACTTCGTCAACATTCCTAGCCGATGTTAATGCGGTTTTCGCTATCACTTAGCTTACTTCTCAGGGAAGATTTTATATTTTGTGATTTAGGTATTCATGTTAAGAAAAATACTTGCTAAGCATGGTGCGGGTCAATACTATTCAGATACACTACCAATTGTGTTACGAAATGAGAATATGGACAAAATGGGAATATGGACGGAATGGGAATGTTGACGAAGTTGGAATGTGGACGAAGTGGGAATGTTAACGAAATGGGAATATGGACGAAATGGGAATGTTGACAAAATAGGAAGTGGACGAATTGAGAATTGATTGTGGACGAAATGGGATTGCTGACGAAATGGGAATGTTGACAAAATGGGAATGTGGACGAAATTAACCTAAACCACCAGTTCTTTGTAATATCCCCAGACAAAGAAGTCAATGGGATTCAAATCCGGCGGCCGACACGAACAAACAGACAGACAGACAGAAGAAGAACAAATTTATTTGTTCATTAAAAGTATTACATGGCTTTATTGATGGCCAGTACCAAATTAGGTTCGGCCAAATAAAAAACAGTTTTTATGTTACTTTACTAACAACAGACTCTTTATTACACATCGCACACCTAGATCAAAAGAGCGTCAACTCGAAATAATATACCACTTTAATTTAGACCTTTCAGAAATTGATTGAAGTCTAAATTCAAATGGTACATCGATGGCCAAGACGAATAAACGTGTAAAACTCTTACAGGAAAAATAAAATCAACTTTAACAGATCTCTGTTAAAGTTGATTTTATTTTGCCTGTAAGAGTTTTACACGTTTATTCGTCTGGGCCATCGACATTATTTTGAGTTGATCCTGTTTTGATCTAGGAGTGCGACAAACCTTAGTAATTTTGAAAGTCGAATCCAGCAAATTATGCCGTATTAAGTGTCACTTTTTTTGTATTATTCTGAAAGTTTAGAGATTGGCGAAGTTTTTAAAATTACTTTTGGTCTTTGAATTCTGAGATTTTTAGGTTTTTTTTTTGCAAAATTAATCTTCGATTTGCTCAAAGGTAAAACTTTCACTTTCGGTCAATTTTATTGTAACTTGCATCAAGGTTGGGAAGCTGATTATTTTATGTGTGAAAGTACAGTTTGTGAGGATAATGTCACAAAAAAAACACTGAGAAAAAACGTAACCAAAAAAAGTTACATGATGTTAAACTGCTCGGCCTGAAAATTCTTGAAAAAATCTTTAAAAATTAATTACTCGAAAACTACAAAAAATCGGCCAACATACATGGGGTATATTTGGATAGCCCCGGATGTGAGGCATCTAAAATTTTTTTTTGGACGTCTATGTTTGGACCACCCTGTATATAACTGGTGCTTTATATTACGAAATTAATAAAACTAGGCAAATCTAGTACATTATTGTTGAAATTGCAATGCATGAAAAATAAGAGCTTGTGAATTTTATTTCCAATATTGCTGTTTAACCTTTTCAACGCTCTGTCAAATACAACAGCTCTCACTCATACGCCAAGACATCGGAATGTCAAACGCGAAGTTGAACCCTACAGAAAAGCATGTAGGTAGATATCGCTCTGCACGCCATGACTGATATATAAGTCGTTGGCGTAGAACATGCGGTGCTGATATATGTGTCGCTGGCGTCGAAAAGGTTAATTTCCTTGCAATCGAAGTGAAAAGCAGAGTGCAAAACTCGAGCATTAAACCCCTTTTTACCCTCGACGTGTCTATCCACTCTCGCCGTACCGGCTCGTGTGGCTATAGGAACGTCTCGGGTAAAATGGCTCGTTTTATGCTCTTGTACAATCTACTATTGTTTAATTTTGTTGCTCTTGCAATATTTGAAAGTGACTTGTGTGGTGTGCAGTATCGGCGAGTGGAGCGAGGTGGGCATGTCGGGCGGCGGCGGCGGCGGCGGCGCGCTGGCCGCGCTCGTGGCGAAGGTGAACGCGTGCGTGTCGCACCTGGAGCAGTTCCCGGTGCGCGTGCACGACCTGCCCGCGCGCCCCGCCACCAGCGCGCTCAAGTTCTTCAACACCCACCAACTCATGGTACAACACGTTTACTTTTAGTTTACCACTGACAGGTGGCTTGCCTTCATTTCATTTCCAACTTTAACACCATACAAATAAAGTAGCTATTACAAAATCTGCAAACGTGGGTAACAGTATTCTAAAATTGGCTTTATTTGTAGGTCGTTAAAGTTGAATATGAAATGAAGGCAAACCATCTGTCAGTGGTAATTTTACTGTAACCAATTCGCTTTGATCGCACGTACTGTGCAAACGGGCGAGATAGTGCGCTCGGCAGAGTCCTCGGTACGTATTAACATAGCGCCGAGTGCTCGGCCAAACGAAGCGGCACGGCTACCGTTCTACTTACTAGGCCGAGCACGTACAGTCAGCAACAAAAATATGAATACACTTAAAGTTCCAAAAATATGTATACACGCCTTTATGCCCTGGTAATAGAGTCGTGGATGCATATTTTTAGTACTTTGGGTGTATTCATATTTTTGTTGCTGACTGTACTAGGTACTGTCTCGTTCGCTCACTCGGCAGGTCTGAAAGTGCACTGTCTCGCCACTCGGCCACGTGTAGTCTCAATAGAACGGATCAAGGGCTTGTTGCATAACAAAGTATAGTATAAATCTTCCCAGGTGAACTTTTCGCTTCGAGCCCTTATCTTTCAAAACAAACGGTATCGTCATAGTATTAAAGTTCAAATTTAATGTAATGGCTCGAAGCGAAAAATTCACCTGGGAAGATTTATACTATACAACTTATATTACAAGCGGAACTCCCTTTCTACTTAATATAACTGAAGCGAGAGTTCCGCTTGTAATATTAGTTGTACTTTGTTATGCACCAGACCCGTGGCTGTGCTAATTTAAAAACGTGTGTGAACAGCTACTCAGTTACATCACTGGCTCGGCCGAGGAACATTTTATGACACCAAAGTCATCTTTTTATACAATACCTAATTAGGGGTGGTGACCTCGTACACGGAGTTTCAAACGCTATCAGTCCCTAGATTTAAGATTTTATGAACTGGAAGGTAGGTTTTTTTTTTAATTGTGACGTTAACGGTTTTTGGTTGAGAACTTTATTAATTTTTTTCTTTTACAGTGTGATCTCAAACGCCACCCAAGTTGCACCAATCTCAAGCAATGGAAAGGAGGTGTAGTACGAATTGACCCGCTTGCCTTAGTGCAAGCTATTGAAAGGTAAACATACCGAACGTTATAATGTTGTTTATATTTATGTATAGGTTTGTGTTTGTAATAGTCTTGAATTAACGTTGACGGTGCTTTCTAGAGTCTGGCCAGTGGTGGCGGTGGACTATAGTAATGTGGTTTTTATGAATAAATCCACATGAGAATCTTTCGTTTTCAGCCAGGTTCTATTTTAGTATGCAAACCCCAACAGAACGTTTAATGTTGGTCCGAACACTGAATCACTACTCAGAATATATATACTTTGATGGACAGTTCGCTTTTAGGCATCCAAATATATTATAGCTTAAAAACCTTTAATTGAAAGTACTGTCCATCAACGTGTCTTGGCCTCCAATACGAGTGCACGCCAATGATTCCGGTACTGTGCGGTCTATCGCCAGTCACCAGCCTCAAGCTCGCGTAGATCCGCCTCCACCACATCTGCCCATCGATATCTAGGGTGACTTGCTAGCTTTAGCAGTGTTGGCAAAAAATCAATTGGAATTGACGATTGACGAAACTAATTCTAAATCTACTGATTGAAGATTGACGATTACTAATCGTTAATTCGAATTGATCGGTCAATCCTCAATCGTCAATTCGGATTGACGATTACTTTGTATGTATCTACCTAATGTCCTTTTTATTTAGGCCATTTTTCGAAACTGACAAAATGTGTTCAAAAGCGATGTCTGAGTTTACCAAAGGTTCCGAAACATGTTTCCGACGGCAATATGAAGGATATCCTTTTTGGAACATTTTCGGGACTTTCCTTGAAATTAACCGATAGCGTTCAAAATCGATATCTGAGGTGCCCAAAGGTTTCGAAACTTGTTTCCGAGGGAAATATTGAGAGATGTCCTTTTTTGGGACATTTCTAGAAATTACCCGATTGCGTTTAAAATCGATATCTGTGGTAACCAGAGGTTTAAACATCTTTTCAACTGCAATATTGAAAGGTGTCCTGTTTTGGGACATTTTAGTGACATTCTTTGAAAGTGACTGCTTGCATTCAAAATCGATATCTGAGGGGCAAAACATAATATGGTTTCAACTTCAACGGCAATATTTAGATTCTACACTTTAGCCGCGTACTTACTTTACTACCTGCATTACGTTCTAAGAACGTACGAAAACAGTTTTCGGGACCTATGGTCGACATCGATTATTACGAATATGAACGTTATCGGCCAATTTCGAAAAATGTCCCAAAAAAGGACATCAGACAATACTGACATCAGGAACATGTTTTCGAACCTCTGGGAACTTCAGGTATCGACTTTAAGTCCAGTAAGTAAATCCCAAAAAAGGACACCTTTGAAAAGTAATCTTAGGGAATGGTTAATCTAGATTGAGAATTGATTTAATCCGAATTGAGGATTGATGCGTTAATTCCAATTGATTCAATCGGATTGACGCGTCAATCAGAATTGAATCAATTCGATTTGATCAATTCGGATTGATCAATTCGGATTGACGCGTTAATTCGATTGATCAATCCGGATTGATTTAGTTCAGATTGATGCCGACACTGAGCTTTAGTTATGTTTATGTATGTAAAAGATTGTAACGTATGGTGTGTCGTGTATAGATATTTGGCGCAACGCGGATACGCTAGCGCGCGATCGCGCGACGGATCCGCGGCGGCACACTCTGACGACGACGGCGGTTCCGATGATGACGTCGAGGACTCTCTAGCCACGCCCCCGCACCATCAACCCTCAGAGTCAGTACATACGCCTTACTCGATACATTCACAATGTCACAATATCAATCATAGTTAAAAATTGATTGGAAAATTAGGGACATTTTTTTTATCTTCAATATCAATAGCGCTCTTGACTCTGACTAAAAAAAAATTTAAATTCCTCATTTAAAAAACGTGAGGGGTACACATTTTATTGAAAACACCCAATTGTAATTTAACAAATGGGCTTTGTTTATCCTCTGATTTTTCTCTCTGTGCATCCTCCTTTCTTAGTTAGAAAAGGCAAATTGTAATTGTGGTGTTGTATTGTATTGTATTGTAATTGTATTGTTGCCCTCCTGAGTCTCTGCTTTTTCCAACTGATGTAGTGCGTAAAGCTTAGATGAGAATCAAAAGTTTTGCAATTTTGTAAATTATTTAACCATTATCTAGTTCTTTATTCACTATTCATTTGTACTTTATGCAGTACATCCGACAGCTATTCTTACAATTGATTTGTTCTATAAAAAGTACTTTAGGACTGACAAGAATATCAATAGCTAATGTTTGAATGTGCAGATCGGACCACAAGCTGGAATTCTTAATCGGCGAGACGGTACTGCCGTACAACATGACGGTGTACCAGGCCGTGCGCCAGTTCGGAGAACACCCCGACGCCGACACCGACACAGAAACGCCGCTTGGTAAGTCGCAAGCCCAACTTCTCCCACATCGTTACATCACTCTTGACCACGGAACAGAAAACACAAGTGGAAGTGTCATGAGTCCCGTTTTAAATCCAAACCGTTGTCATCGAAACAGCTTACACACTACATTATGTATTTCTTTAAAATGTCTTACGGAATAAAAAATGAATGAATTAAAGCCTGACCAGAAATATATGACTATTCGCCATGTTGCGGAATTTCATTGGAACTAATTTCTTACACTGGCAATAATTTTAATGATTGTCAGTGTCACTGTGGCGGTTTCTTTGAACAATAACAAAAAATGCCCAAAACGATTGGTATTCAACAACGGATCATTGTAATAATGTTTATAATAAACTAGTGAAGAAAAAAACGCTTGCGGAATGAAACTATTTCGCTACAAAACCTTTCCAAATTAACATCAGAGCTAACAGGTAAAATCAATGTCAATTTTATTGAAATTGCGTACTCTGTAAATAAATCATTTAATGAAATAATATCAATATTCTAGCACTTGTTTATTGTTTTAATGTTTTAGGATAGTGTTGTGGTAAGTATTGAATTAATAACACACGGATTTAGCAGTATGTGATGAGGGAAAATGGAAATTAAAGACATTTTAAGTTATATGTTGGTTTACATTGTTTGAAATTTCAATTTGACTGACAGTTTAAACGTTGTAGATAAGTCAAGATGTCATTGTTGCCATATAAATAAGAACAATAGCGCCCTCTTGGCAATAGTCATATATTTCTGGTCAGGCTTTAATTAAGTACTAGGTACTTAACGATGATACTATATGACACAATGGGTGATATTGCTGGTGCGGCTATCGTTTTTGTACTGCAAATTGGAACATTATGGCATATTTCCTATGCTGTCCTTTTTTTTCGTTTTAGTTCGCATAGCCGTATCACAAGAGCCTCTGCGACGAACTGACCACGTTGTGCAGAACTCCGCATAACAGTGGCACATGCGACACGACTGCTTCACACTTGTTATGTTTTTTCTGTTGTGCTCACCTCCATAGATCACACTCTCATCTTAACACCATGGTGAGATTATCTTGCCCCAGTATCTATCGACGTGCTGCGTGTTGGGCTTTTACATCCGTCTCATGGCTTCTCAGTCGCGCCTGAGTCTAAATGCGCTATGACGACCACAGCGAACGCGAAACGTCAAAGCGTCTACCCTCGTTAGTCGCTCAGCGCATTTCATTCTAGTGATAAAAATGTAAAATTACGGATTCATTGACGAATTATATGCTGAAGCTAAAAAGCATTCTCCCAGCCTGTTTTTATTTGCTAA
Organism: Archips xylosteana; assembly: GCA_947563465.1. NCBI lineage: Eukaryota > Metazoa > Arthropoda > Insecta > Lepidoptera > Tortricidae > Archips > Archips xylosteana. The sequence continues at coordinate 18,521,100 of OX387343.1, forward strand.
CAAAAATATGTTTCCTACATCTTAGGTAATATCTAAGTATGCCTAAGAGTTTCTCTGTAGTATAATCGTTTGAGGTATTTATACAATGTGTGTTGTGCAGCGAACGCGGGCATTTGGGTGCAGACGCACACAATCTACTACCGCGCCGTGGAGGCAGGCGAGCCGCCGCGTGTGGACTCCACCGCCTCGCGCAAGGGCAAGGGACAGCCTACCAAGCTCTCCTCGCGCCGCAAGCCCGATGCACTCTGGAACGGTGAGTCACACCCCTTACCGAGCCCTTTACAACTAAGGGTGAGGCCACACGAGCGTCATTTTGTGAGTTGTGATCGGCAGAATTTCGGTTGCGCCATACATTTTGTCACGTGAGTGTCACGTGATGGCCCGCATATTGTATGGCGCGAACCGAAATTCTGCCGCTCACAACTTACAAAATTACGCTTGTGTGGCCTCACCCTAAAACTAAAGCTCTCCCATCTGTGCAGTGCTCTTGCTCATTGCATTTAACAGGGATCGGATGGATCAGCGTCATTGTTCGCAATAATGTGGATATGACTCGAAAGTTAATTACAGTACCCGGCCATAAAGATTGCACATCGCTCTTTGGAAAAAGACTGCAAATTTCGGCTTCGTATAGCGTAGTCACGCACTACTTATGTGACGTTGGTCAGTCGTTGTTCAGGTGCAGTAGGGTACGGACGCGTTCCGGTGAAAAGATATAATATAGAGTTATTGAAACCCCCCAACTTAAAATTGTATGATGGATTACACTGATAGACTAATAATAAATACGGCTGATAGTGACAGTGCTATTGACCAAATTGACAGCACAGACAGTGAAATAAAAGGAATTGAGATTTTTGAAAATTTAAATTTATGAAAAAATAGGTGTCTTTTAATATACTCTAATCTCTTTTTAGTCCATGGAGTGCAGTATTTATTTGATATCAAACGTCACTTAATACCACCACCACGGTTAGACAACCAGATGGCCTAGTGGTTAGAGACCCTGACTATGAAGCTTGAGGTCCCGGGTTCGATTCCCGTGTCGGGGCAGATATTTGTATGAAAAATACGAATGTTTGTTCTCGGGTCTTGGGTGTTTAATATGTATTTAAGTATGTATCTATCTATATAAGTATGTTTATTCGTTGCCTAGTACCCATAACACAAGCTTTGCTAAGCTTACTTTGGACTAGGTCAATTGGTGTGAATTGTCCCGTGATATTTATTTATTTAATAAATACGGCGATTGATGGACGGTCGCCAGTGTTCGGAAATCGTCGTAAACTGCGAATTGTCTCTTGCTAAAGGCCAATGTGCATTCTTTATCGCCGGTTACTGTAAACGATTAATTAATTAATTAATTTCTTACCTGAGATTTCATTTTGATTGCCTAGTATCCATAAAACAAGTTTTGCTTAGTTTGGGACTAGACTAATTATTATTTGACTAGCTTTTGCCCGCGGCTTCGCTCGCGTGTACCATGAGAATTCCAAAGAACCAAGATATCAAACAAGCAAGCATACAGGCAAGCAAGCAAGCATGCATGCACGCCTGCTTGCTTGCGTGACAATGGGACCATCTTAGGAGTATATTGTATTCTTTCGAATAAAAAAAGTATTTTTAAAATCGGTCTACAGTTATTGACCGAGAAATCGGTGAACATACCTACATAAAAAAAAATACATGAAGTGGAATGCATAATCTCCTCCTTTTTTTGAAGTCGGTTAAAGAGCCCTTTGCGGCCTACTTACAGTATAAACTTATGAATTTTTAAATTTTAGCTTACAACCAGTAAAACGCAAAATCCCGTTTTTTCCCGTTCCCGTAAGAATTTCGGGAAATACTTTCTTAATACTCCCCTACACTCCCCAAGGAACCTACTTGCCAAATTTCAGCTTTCTACGACCAGTAAAACGAAAAATCTCGTTTTTTCCCGTTCCTGTGGGAAGTTTGAAAGTCCTCTCTCAATGCTCCTCTACACTCCCCAAGCAACCTCTTGCCGAATTTCAGCTTTCTACGACCAGTAAAACGAAAAATCCCGTTTTTTCCCGTTCCCGTGGGAATTTTGGATAGTCCTCTCTTAATGCTCTTCTACACTTCCCAAGCAACCTACATGCCGAATTTCAGCTTTCTACGACCAGTAAAACGATAAATCCCGTTTTTTCTTTATCCCGTGGGAATTTCCGAAAATCCTTTAAACTGTTTTTTACTATTATAATTACCTACTTCTATGCCAAATTTGAAGAGTCTAGTAATTATAGTTCATAGGATTCCGTTGAACTGAATATATAAATCCCGTTTTTTTCTTATCCCGTGGGAATTTTGAAAAATCCTGAAATTAATGTTTTAACTATTGTAATAGCTACTTGTGTATCAAATTTGAAGAGTCTAGTTATTATAGTTACTGAGATACGGTCACTCGGAATCGAATATATAAATCCCGTTTTATCCCGTTCCCGTGGGAATTCCCAAAAATCCTTCCTTAGTGGATGCCTACATCGTATAAGGTATCTATGTGCAAAATTTCAAGTCTCTAGGTCCAGTGGTTTGGGCTGTGCGTTGATATATCAACAGTCAGTCAGTTTAGAATTTTATATATATATATATATATATATATATATATATATATATATATATATATATATATATATATAAATAGAAGACTAGCTTATGCCCGCGACTCCGTCCGCGTGAAATTAGTAATTTGGGCAGCTTATTTTTTTTATCCAATTTGCTTTTTCATTAATTATGGCTCTCCTTAGTCCTTCCGGAAGAAGTGAAACTTTATAATAAACCAACCCGCCCCCAACCCGCCCCCAACTCGCTCTCAACCCGCTCCTAAGCCGCCCCCAACCCGCCCCCAACCCGCTCCCAACCAGGTCCCAATCCGCACCCAACCCACCCCCAGCCCGCTCCCAACCCGCCCCCAACCCGCTCCCAACCCGCCCCAAACCCGCCCTATCTAACTGGGCTATCTAACACTGAAAGTATTTTTCAAATCGGAGCAGTAGTTCCTGAGATTAGCGCGTTCAAACAAACAAACAAACTCTTCAGCTTTATAATATTAGTATAGATTGTATTTTATAATGTTTTTTGAGTAATAAAAATTCTTGAGTTTTTTTGTTTGATCTAGGAATGTTTAATTAATAACACAAAGTGTTCTTATGATGTAAATTTACTAAAGATAACATAACATTTTTTCCAAATTTTCTGTGGTCTGTCAGTTCCAGGAATTCAAACGTGTAATTTCATGAAATTAACTAAATAATTGACCTATTAATTAATTTTGGAGTCATATTCACAATATTGCGAGCAGTAACGCTTATCCATCCTATCCCTATAGTTCTTATTATGTCAAGCATAGATTTCAAAACATATAATTGAATTTGATTTTATCTGCGTATCCCAGAGGGCGTAGTCCCGGCTCGCGAATCTCCCCTAGTGATGATCTTGCGGTCACCACTGCTGGCGGGCGGAGGCGGGGGCGGCGGCGGCGGGGGCGGCGGCGGCGGCGGGGGCGGGGGCGAGGTGAAGGACGCGGCGCTGCCGGCGCTGGGGCTGCTGCGCGCGCTGCACGCGCTGTCCCGGCACTGGCCCTCGCTGTACCGCGCCGCCTGCCTGCCCGACCACCGCCCGCTCGTGCCCAACGCGGACTTCATCAACGCCAAGGTATACGGTATACGCCACTACCGCCAAATGCTTAGCCTCGACGCACACAACCTACACGCGATACACAAAACGCCGCATACTTATCAATCATTACATGTCGATATGTGTCGCTTCTCGCTTCGTGTGCCCAGAAACTACCATTGAACGTCGACATAAAACACCACTCGGTCTTTTCACTTCAGTCCAAAAAAAATGCGGCCACTGACCACAAATAGCGAAACCATGCTTCAGTTACGTTTGTAGCAGCTTCTAGTTTCAAGTGGTGGCGTTTTGTGGATGTCGCGTGTGGCCCGTGTGCTCCGACGCTTATGCTTATGTCCGCTTATATTATACAACATAACGTTTTTTTTTTAATTTGTTTAGCTCGCTGCGAAAGCCAACAGGCAGCTTCAAGATCCATTAGTTATAATGACTGGGAATCTTCCTCCGTGGCTGAAGAAGATAGCCTATGCGTGGTAAGTTGATACGAGATTCAACAAGAATTTTACTATACATAGATAGAATAGTGTTGATATAATAATGTTTGTATTCGTTTCCAGTCCATTCATATTTCCGTTCGAGTGTCGTCACTTGTTGTTCTACGTGGTGTCGTTCGACCGCGACCGCGCGCTGCAGCGGCTGATCGAGGCGGGCGGCGAGCGCGGCGGCGCGGCGGCGGCGGGCGGCGCGGGCGCGGACGCGGAGCGCGTGGCGCCGCGCCTCGACCGCCGCAAGCGCACCGTGCAGCGCCAGAACGTGCTGCGGCAGGCGGAACACGTCATGCACGAGTTCGCGCACTCCAAGGCCCTACTCGAGATACAATACGAAAACGAAGTCGGCACAGGTCTCGGGCCCACGCTCGAATTTTACGCGCTCGTCTCCCAGGAGCTGCAGCGGGCCGATCTCGACCTCTGGCACGGCAGCGAGAACTTCAAACAGAAACCGACCTCGTTCGGAGGAGACATAGTGAAGAACCAGCCGGCCACAGTGACCGACCGGTCGTCGGCGGACGCGGCCGCGCGCCTGGCGTCGTCGGTGCGCGACGCGCTCAGCCTCAGCGAGGAGCGCGCCGCCGAGCCCTCCGACCTGGAGAAGGAGACCTCCATCCCCTCTCCGGCGCCCGACGCCACCTTCGTCTCCTGGCCCTGCGGTCTCTTCCCGCAGGCTATCGGCCGAAACGCGCGCGCCAGCCATCTCTCACGCGTCAAGGCCAAATTCCGATTCTTGGGCAAATTTATGGCTAAAGCCGTCATGGATTCGAGAATGGTAAGAAGCTTTTTATCTTGAAAATGTTTTCATACCTATGTAGTTTGGTAGTATCGCGTTTAACCGTCTGTCTTTGTGCAGGTGGATATTCCACTGTCGGTATCGATGTACCGCTGGGTGGTGGGCGAGGAGCGCTGGCTGAGTCTGAGCGACGTGCGGCACGTGGCGCCCGAGCTGTGGCGCTCGCTGTGCCGCCTGCGCCGCGTCGCTGAACGCGCCACCTCCATCGCCGAAGACGACTCGCACACATCCGAACAGAAACAAGACTTGGTAAACCCGAAACCCACCAACTCACCGTTAGCCGCCTAGCGCTATGGTCTCTTATAAACGCTATCGGCTGCTAAAAGTATCACGTCGTACGCTGCGTCACAATGCTTGTCATGGAGTTGTACTGTTGTGGTCTCTTTTAACCATTTGTATGCCTTGTACCGGATCCATACCCAATTTAAGGCATTCTTTTTGTATTTTTTTTTAAATCTGTATCATTGGATTTATATGAAACTGTTGAGACTAGAATGCACGACTTTTTTTTTTTACTTCCGGCATACGAAAGGTTAATCGTCGACATAGGCGTCTTGATGTCGTACGCGGCATTCGTCGCGTCTCTAGTTATTTCAACCATTGCAGCGGCAAGTCGTGTCTAGCTACCTTCATACACAAATCGGCGAGATTTAATAAAGTAAAAGACAGACTATTGATAGAATCAGTGAACATTTAAGATGCAGTATAGGACACGAAGTGATGAGAATATTTAAACACCAATGTTGGGAAAACACATGCACATGAATGATCACTCACGAGCAACGTCTGAAATTTCCTCGACCACTGCGGAAGTATTAACCGCCGACGCTGTGCGTTGCGTTCAGACGTCTATCGGAACGTTGAAGCTAACGTCAGACGTCGCGTATAGCATAAAATAGGAGACCATAGCCTAACTATAATCATTAATCATACTTATTCAAATTTGAACTGTTAATAAGTTCAAAAGAGTTGTTAGTTTAAGGCTAAGTGAGACGAGTTGTTTGATTTTTGTTGTGTGTTGCGACAGATAACAGCCCTGGAGCTGGACGGCTGCCCGATCGAGGAGTTGGGCCTGGACTTCATCCTGCCGGGCGACGGCTGCACGGAGCTGCGCCGCGGCGGCCGCGACCTGCCCGTCACCGCGCACAACCTCAACGACTACATCACGCTCGTCACGCACTGGCTACTCTACGAAGGTCCGCTCCGCACCCCTTTTGCAAACACCGGCCGCGGACACGAACAACAGCGGGTAACCACTGTGGCGGCGGGCGTCACGGCCGCGCAATGAATAGAGAACGCTCTCGCCGCTCCACTGTCCGCTGACTTCGTGTCCGCCGCCTACGGCGCGTGATTTCTCCGCCCATTTGCGCCTTGCTTTTATGCTCAATTTCGGAAGTCTTACCTATAAAGAAACAATTAATTTAGAAATATTACACATTTTCATTTGTATTTTTTTTTGCAAACAGGTGTTATAAGACAACTGGACGCATTCAAAGAAGGATTTGAATCTGTATTCCCGTTAAGTAATCTCAAAATATTCTACCCAGAAGAATTGGAACAAGTGTTCTGCGGAAGCCCATCAGGTGAGGTCCAAATAGTTTTACATGCCCAGAGGCTTGGAATGAAGGAGTGGAGGCTCCTAAGGCGAAAAAAAGGTTGTTTGAAAGTAAAACGAAAAAGTTGCCGATCCGTCAAAATTAGTTGTTCTTTAAACTTGTATTGTGGATGCCTGGTACTATAGCCCGGCCGGCAAGGCCCTCTACTAAATCTGGCCCTGGTTTTACGTTAATATGAAAAAAACATATAAAAATTAGTAACTAACGAAATTGACGGCATTATATTGAATTTATCCCGAATTATTTTGAATGTTTGAATTATCACTAACATCTAACATATAAAAATCTCTTGTCACGATGTTTGTTATCGAACTCCTCCGAGACGGCTTGACCGATTTTTATGAAACTTTCTTCTTCATATTCGGTAGGTCTGAGAATAGGTCGTAAGCTATTTTTATACCCCTATTCTTTGCGGACGGAGTCGCAGGCAACAGCTAGTTTTTACATATAAAGCTTCAAAGGTTTTTTGTAGACTTTCAGACCCGTAAGCTTATTGTCTAACGCGCGGGCGCTTGCTATCGCATTCACTATTAAGATGTGACAGAGAGATGGTGATTGCAATATGAAGCGGCCACGCATTAGACAATATGGCCTGGTGTGTTGAGATTCAGAATTGTATGGTTGTTGTGTGCAGGTGGGCGCGAGCAGCGCTGGGAGCCGCGCATGCTGGCGGAGTGCATCCGGCCCGACCACGGCTACGCGGCCGAGTCGCGCGCCATCCGCATGCTCATCGACATCCTGGCCTCGTACTCGCGCGACCAGCAGCGGCTCTTCTTGCAGTTCGTCACCGGCAGCCCGCGCCTGCCCACCGGAGGTACACCCCCGTCCCCACATTACCGATACTCATGCGTGTGCCAACTCACGCTCACGCACCTTCTAATGATTTGATATCGATATCGACATCAACCAATACATGTCATAGTACAAAACAAAGTCGACTTCTGCGCTATCCGTTAATTGTTCTCAAACTACACGAGTGATTTTGATGCTGTTTTTACCAAGACAGCAACCCTTATTTACTACCGACCGATTGTTTTCTATGAAAACCGCTTAAAAATAATTAAAAAATAACTGTTTTTCTTGTATTTATTTTGAAATGTAGAGAAACTAATAAGCAACATTTATTAATCTTGAATAACATCTTGGACTTCTCAGTAATACCGATATTTTTTGCCGTATAAATATTTGCTAAAGTTAGCACACGTATGCTGATAATCATAAATAATATCTAAAGTAAAAGTATTTAAACGAGTGGACGGTTTTACAGGTTTCAAAGCGCTCAACCCGCCGCTAACAGTGGTGCGCAAGTCGCTGGAGTCGTCGCTGGACCCGGACGAGTACCTGCCGTCGGTGATGACGTGCGTCAACTACCTCAAGCTGCCGGACTACAGCAGCGCCGAGGTGATGCGCGCCAAGCTGCGGCTCGCCGCCTCCGAGGGCCAGCACTCCTTCCACCTCTCCTAAACGCTCTCAGCAGCCGCTTCCGCCCGTCACTTCCCCTCCAGCGCGCAACGCGGTCGCGTCCTCGCCGCTCGCCGCTCGCCGCCCACTAATAACATCTTTCGATTCGCGGTAACAGTGGCCAGTGATACACCATCCATGTGATACGTCGTTAGCGCCGCACGTTCGCTCCGGTTCCGGGCATTTTAGTTTTTGTGCAATCAGAGTGATTTATATATTATACCTTTCGTAACAGACACTCAAAAGTGCTGTGCGTCATTTATGAATTTTGTTTTTTTTCTCTTTGGATTATTTTTTACAATGAACATGTTTATACTATATTCTGTGTTAATGTAATGTGATAGCTTTGTATATTTCTTTATCATACTATAGGGAGACTAACGACTCTCAATAGAGTAGTATACGGAGTAAGTGTGTGACGTGGTTATAGTCCGTGAGGTCAGGGAGAAAAACTGCGAGTACTTCCAAAAGGCTTTTTTTTTATATTAGGTCATGTTAAAAGAGTAGATACATGGCCTCCATTGGTTTCCGGAATGTCAGAGCGTTTAACTCACGAAACAAAATAGTTTATTTAATTAGTGTACTGCTCATAAATTCACTTTCAGGTTTCTGAAGAGTAGCGAGATCCATAGTTCCATAGATCCATAGTTTGTTGAACGCGGTTTATTTTAGTTATAATTAGCTTCCATCGGTCACCGCGATTCCATAGCGTTCCAATACTAAATAACAGGTTTTTAAACTAGTGTACTAGACTGACATAGTCACAATTAAAATCGTTAAAATATTAGATTAAATAAAAACAAGTGTGCTGCTCGTTATTTCATTTTCAACTTTCAGATAGTAGTTGCGACTCCCATAGTTTTTTTTTTGCAAAGTTTAAGCCAGCCTTTACCCCTAAAGCTAAGGAATTTCACAGACGGACGACGGATTTATTTATTTACATACTAATATGACCTAATATCAAAAAAACCACCTTTTCGAAGGTAGTTGCAGTTTTTGTTCCTGACCTCTCCGCCTATTAGTTGTGGCGCGACTCGACGAGGTGCGCGGCCGCCACCCGCGGAGCCCTCGCCGGAAACTCGTCGCCTGTACCGCCATCATTGTTATATCATAGTTATATATTTTAAAAATAAGCTCCATTATAGTTGAAGGACTTTTGAAATCATCCTTCAAGAATAAAGAGTTATAATAGCATTTATTACCAAACGGTGTATGTTTTTTTTCATTTTATCATTTAAGTCTCATTAAAGAATAAAGTGCAAAATTTTAATATGTAACAATTTCAATAAAGCATGTAAACATATTGAATCAGCCAATGCGTTTTATTTATCGCTCGAAAGAATTTGGCTTCACAAAGGTGCCAAAGTTGTAATGCCAGAAGTAAAGGCATTGAGCCAACATTCACTAGCCACCACCTCTTCCACCTGTAGACAAACAATCTAGTACCATACAAGAGTATAAATAAAATAAACACCTGAACACAAACTGAGCCACCACTGACCAGTAGTCAAACTTTTTAGTCCAACCAGTTTGACCACGAGGAATTAGGTTTACTCATGATCAAACTATACTTCGTTTTTTTTTCGCATTAGAAATAAGGATAGCTTTTAAATAGTAGATTGTTCAAAAAGGGAGGAAAATAACCAATATCTCACGAGGTTTCGAGGGTGATATTGGTGTTTTTCCTGAGTTAAACACTCTGCTTTTCATTTCGAATACAAGGAAAGTAAGAAAATATAAGTATAAAAAAAATAAAAATGTCTAAACTGCTCAATATGATCGTTGTAAAATATTTCAATAGAGTTTATTGTTAAGCAATAATTAATTTAACAAAATTTAAAATGTTCAATATAATAAAATCAATGAAAACAGTAGATGAAAGTAGGTATTTTAGTAAATTTATTTTAAAATAAGTAAGTAACCGATTTAGACCAAGGAGTTAAGCTGTATAGAGATAGGCTGTGTGGGTGGACATACAAAAATTGTTGTTTACCGTGTTTTTTCCTTAAGATTTTTTAACTTTTCTGGTTTAAGTCACTAAATAAGAAACTAAAATGTAAATTAATAATTAAATTTAATAACATTTCACTGGCATTATAAATTTTGTAATATGAATAACTAGCTTTGGCCCACGACTCCGTCCGTGCGGAATTAGTAATTTGGGCAGCTAATTTTTTTATCCAATTTGCTTTTTCATCAATTATGGCTCTCCTTAGTTCCTTCCGGAAGAAGTGAAACTTCATAATAAACAAACCCGCTCTCAATCCGCCCCCAGCCCGCTCCTAACCCGCCCCCAACCCATCCCCAACTCGCTCTCAACACGCTTCCAACTCGCTCTCACCCCGCCCCAGACCCGCTCCCAATCCGCCCCCAACCCGCTCTCAACCCGCTCCCAACCCACCCCCAACCCGCTCTCAACCCGCCCCCAACTCGCTCTCACTCCGCTCCCAATCCGCCCCAACCCGCTTCCAACTCGCTCTCAACCCGCCCTATCTAACTGGGCTATCTAACACTGAAAGAATTTTTCAAATCGGAGCAGTAGTTCCTGAGGGTTAGGTTCGTAAGGACTAGATTGCATAACGACGCTATAAGCAAAACGTCTTAGTTGCATAAGGTCTTGGTAAGCACAATGTCTTTTTTGCAGAATGCACTAGTGAGTAGAATGTCTTAGTTGTTCGATCGACAACTATAGCATAACGCCCGAAGTTGCAAAATGACTAATAGAGTTTACGTCCAAGTTATTAATAAGTCTTGATTGTAAAACGACGCATAAGGAAAAGTGTCTGGATAGCATATGGTCTTGGTAGCAAAACGTCGTGATTGCATACCGGCCAGCAACTCGAATTTGAAGTTTCTTTATCAAAGAGTTCCTTCACAAACTACGTTTGAGTTTTTCTTGTCATTCAACCATCTAGTCGTTATGCCATTTAGACGTTATTAATGTTTGACGATATGCCTACCTAGTCGTTTTGCTATTACACCATTTTGATATTAGGGCGTTATACAAACAAGACGTAATAGAACTAAGTTCAATCTTAAACCCGAGCATTCTACTATTAAGACGTTTGTACAATTAGACATTTAGCTACCAAGACCTTATGTTACTAAGACGTTTTGCTTAGAGTCGTTATGTAATCTAGTCCTTACGAACCTAACCCGTTCCTGAGATAAACGCCTATAGAAAGAAGTTTTACTTCAAAAACCCCTGATTTTGAAACATTCTTCCGCTCCGCTCCGCTCCTATTGGTGTTAGCGTCATGATATATAGCCTATAGCCTTCCTCGATAAATGGGCTATCTGCACTGAAAGAATTTTTCAAATCGGAGCAGTAGTTCCTGAGATTAGCGCGTTCAAACAAACAAACAAACTCTTCAGCTTTATAATATTAGTATAGATTAAGGAAAAAAAACTCAATACTTAATTATACCTATACTTAACGCCGCCAGAGTTGAGGTCACGCACACAACCACATCTCATGTAATGACAGCGGGATTTTGACGTTGTGTTGTCGTTAAACGTCAACACAACGTCAAAATCCCGCTGTCATTACATGAGATGTGGTTGTGTGCGTGGCCTCAACTCTGGTGGCGTTACCTATACCATGTATATGCCGTAACTAGCTTTTGCCCGCGACTCCGTCCGCGTGGAATTAGTAATTTGGGCAGATTTTTTTTTATCCAATTTGCTTTTTCATCATTTATGACTCTCCTTAGTTCCTCGATATAAAAAAAATTACCACCCCCCCCCCCCCCCGCACCCACCAACCCGCTCCACCCGCACACCCGCGTTCGTCCCAAGTCAAGCGTGCCTATAGAAGTTTTACTTCTAAAACCCCCGCACCGCACCTCACCCCCCCGGTGTTTTTGTCAAATATCTTGAAAAACGGTGCATCCTACGGCAAAATCAATGAAATTTTCATCCCCCATTTGAAGCCCCCGCACCCCCTCCCCCGCACTCCAGCGCCTATAGCCTTCCTCGATAAATGGGCTATCTAACACTGAAAGAATTTTTCAAATCGGAGCAGTAGTTCCTGAGATTAGCGCGTTCAAACAAACAAACAAACTCTTCAGCTTTATAATATGCCGTAATGCTTGGCCGAATGCGTATGTGTTCCATTGACAGCCAATGCCTTTATTTTTTTTTAATTAATTCTACCCTTGGGAAGAAAATATAGTTTTGCTCCCGTATGTTGGATATGATTTGCGTCACTTTCCGGGTATGAGAGATGAAATAGTAGATTGTTCAACAAGGGAGAAAAATAATCAATATCACGTGAGGTTACTTGGCACCCGAGCACAGCGAGTTTTTTTTTTAATAAAAATGTCTAAACTGGTCAATATGATCGTTGTAAAATATTTCAATGGAGTTTATTGTTAAAGAATAATTAATTTAACAAAATTTAGAATGTTCAATATAATAATCAATGAAAACAGTAGATAAAGCAGGTATTTTAGTAAATTTATTTATAAAATATGTACCTAAGTAACTAATTTGAACCAAGGAGTTAAGCTGTATAGAGATAGGCGGTGTGGACAATAACATTGTCGTTTACCGTGTTTTTTTCTTAACATTTTCTAACTTTTCTGGTTTAAGTCACTAAATAAGAAACTAATGTAAATTAATAATTTAATTTATTAATATTTCACTGACTTTATAAAATTTGTAATATGACAAATTAAGAAAAAAAAACTCAATACTTAATTTTTCCATGTATATTCCGTAATGCTTGGCTGAATGCGTATGTGTTCCATTGACAGCCAATGCCTTTATTTTTTTTAATTCATATCTACCCTAGGGAAGAAAATAATAGATATCCTCCCGTATGTCAGATATGATTTGTCTCACTTTCCGAGCATGAGAGATGAAAATAAAAAAAATAAAGGCATTGGCTGTCAATGGAACACATGAGCATTTCTTTTTTTTGTCCACGGTTCTGATAATTGTCAAAATAAATAAATACGCTTATATTTATATTTTATTGAGACTATTTGGTAGAATACTTAATAAATTTAGTTATTATGATATAGTCACTTCATTTAATTAGCATTAATACGATTAAAACTTAAAATTTCCACAAAAGGTACAATTGTCTTTCCAATTTTGTTACTTTTTTATTAAACACTTAAATCATTTATGGTTTTATAAAGGCAATCATTCATTTATGGTTTTCTATTGAACAATACAATGTAAACAATTTAATCAACTGAATTAAACATTTGCGAAGAAGATATTTCTTACTTTATTCGATGCTATACATTTTTTTTGTTACTCGGGTCAAGAATCATGTATAATATTTAAATTTAACGAACAAGTAACCCAGAATTTTAGCTTTCTAGTATCTTATATGGAAAATATGAATTACAATTAACTTTCTACACCTATTTCATTAATTTAGATATGTTAAAAAAGCGAAAAAATCCGAAATACGGCAGTTGAAATCTTGGGATAGTAACAAAGAAAGACACTGGTAACAAAATAAATAACGTTAGGCTAAGTTCATCATAAAGCATAAAAACCGTATTCAAACTAAAAAGGGGTTAGATTATGTAAGGTGAAAATAAAATAAAGAAAAACGATAATTTAAAATTATTTACTTATTTTTTGGGTACCAAGAGATCGAATATAAAGAATAGCGCCTCATCTTTTCAGCCGGTTAATGGCATCTAACCCTGTACGACAATAAAACACTCCCTTATATTTTTTCTTCCTTTGTTACTCAATTTTCCTTAGATACGAACCCACGTGAAAGTAACAAAAAAAGAAATAACGAACACTACTTCAACTACTTTGAAAAATTGTGGATGGCTCAAATTTAACTAAATAACAGATTAATTTACATTTTCTAATAACTAATAGTATTAACTATACAAGATATTATAGCAAATTATGTTTTTGTATGAACTAACCTTCAAACCGTGGTATCAAAAACAGAACTTTACTTTGGTACGAAAAGTAGCAATTTGTTTACGTGGCAATATTTCGACGATGGCTGACGTAACAACATGGCGGCTTATGTTAGCACATATTTTAGTGTTGCCCGGTGGTAAAAACAACGAAGTTTGGTAGAATTTCTTATAATTTAGTAACCAAAATGAGTAACAAAAAAAGAATTTTTGTATGGAAAATTTCCTGGGACAAACTTTATAAAATATTTTCTACTATAAAGCGATGCTAAATAATAAAAAATACACTGTACTATGAATCTTCTTACAACAGTGCAGAGTTTAAAATCAAAAGGTTCATATAGTGTCTTTGACCGTTATTAATAAAAATGAGTTTGAATTAGTGAAATGTTGGATGGGACACGTCGGTTTTCATACATTTGAAATTATAATGTTTTGGTTTAAATTTTATATTTAATAAATTACAAGATATTTGAACAAAAATAAAATTTCATCTGTTTACCAATTAAATGAACTTTCTTCACAAAATTGTAGTTTATCGTTTTTTATAGATTAAATATTTTTTATTGAAATTCAAACTTGTGGGACACTGAGCAAAGTGCTGTGGACAAAAAAAAAAGATATGCTCACATACGCATTCAGCCAAGCATTACGGCATATAATTAAGTATTGAGTTTTTTTTTTTTAATTAGTCATATTACAAATTTTATAATGCCAGTGAAATATTATTAAATTAAATTATTTATTTACATTAGTTTCTTATTTAGTGACTTAAACCAGAAAAGATAGAAAATGATAAGAAAAAAACACGGTAAACGACAATGTTATTGTCCACAAAGCCTATCTCTATACAGCTTTACTCCTTGGTTCAAATTGGTTGCTTACATATTTTATAAATAAATTTACTAAAATACCTACTTTATCTATTGTTTTCATTGATCGTTGTAAAATATTTCAATGGAATTTATTGTTAATTTAATTATTCTTTAACAATAAATTCCATTGAAATATTTTACAACGATCATATTGACCAGTTTAGACATTTTTATTTATTTATACTTATATTTTCTTACTTTCCTTGTAGTCGAAATGAAAAGCAGAGTGTTTAACTCGGGAAAAACACCAATATCACCCTCGGAATATTGGCACCCTCGCTGTGCTCGGGTGCCAAGTAACCTCGTGTGATATTGGTTATTTTCCTCCCTTGTTGAACAATCTACTATTCATCACACTTGCTCGTCAATGGTGTTATTCCATGCTTGTATACTAAAAGACAAAGGCGTTATTTGTTCTTAAGGGAGTTATGGATTTACGTATAGTTTTTCTTCCCAAGGGAGTTGTAACTTTAGTTTTAAAATTTGCAAACAAATAGTTTTTCAATAATTTTAGTAAGTATTTTTTTTAACTTGTTGGCAGAATCTGGCCGTATGACCATTCGAATTCTTAACTAAACACAGTTTACATTATCTATGGTAGATGACTCGAAAAAAGTAACAATCTGTATTGGCGGGTACCATTATTTTATTCAATAGTGTTTAGAGACAATAATTTTATTTTTGGATTTTTTTTCCTCGCAATGTGATGAAAATCATTGTGTGTATTCACGGGCAGTAAGGGGATTACAAGCTCGAGTCATTAAAAGCCCTTCGCCTTCAGCGTCGGGCTTCTAATAGATTCTCGTTAGTAATCCCCTACTTACGGCCCTTGATGCACAATGTACTATTAACTATTACTTATGAAACCAAAATAAAGTAAATAACCATATTTGCTGTAATTTATTTAGCGACCGATTTACTAAACTAAACTGGTGTGACTATGGTTCATTTTACCCAACCCATGGTCACACCAATGCACCCCCCAACCATAATTCAGTTCAGAAAATAGGTAGGTTAGGTTAGTTAGGTAGTTTCAAAGGTAGTTAGGCAGGCATTGGTGTGACTATGGATAGGTCATGATTAGGGATATTTGATATACATCAATGCATCGAAATTACTCGATGTTTGCAATGCGATATATCAAGTCAATCCAATGTTTTGAAAAGCTTTTGATGTATTCAATGTATCAATGTATTTTCATAAAACATCGAATCGATGATAACCAGTTAATTTCATAAAAACTCAGTTGGATCTCTAAACCACTATCAAAAAACTTTTTTCTTTTAAGGTATTCTCATACTTGGCTTTTACTTTTTTTAAATAAACAACATTTAAATCAGCGATGTGCATGAAAAATTGTATTTTTAGTAAACAAATTTCTTGTACATTCAGCATCCTTGAACACACACATTAGACGTGCAGACATGGACAATGCTGGTGTAGGAGTAGTATATAATTATAAATTGATGTTTGCATGGAGTGTCAGAGGACTGACTATAGCATTGTGATGTAATGTTACAAAAAGTACTTGATGTTCAGAAAACATTGATGTTTCTAACCGATACATCGGAAGACATTGATGCTCAGTTCCGATATAGTCATGATTTATTTTTCAAGTGTTTTTTTAATAAAAAGACTTTAAAATCGCTTACCTTCTTTCTAATGCTAAAAAAACGAAGTATAGGTGTGGCTTAGATGGGAATAACTTCTGAACTAAATTTTTTAATTACTCTTATTTTTTAGGGTGTCCATATCTGAGTATAATTTGTTAAACTTTCATATGTAAAAAAACTGCAGTCTAGTCTCATTTTCTTAACCCTAGTATGACTTAGCGCTGTTCAACGCTGCCCCCGTCGCCTGCAATGCAAGTTATTTTATATTTTGTCAGTAAAATTGGTTTTACAGTATGTAGCGAAAATGCAAAAACAAATTTTTTTTAAATGAGTACTATTTTTCCTCTGCCATTATGGTGTATTGGAGAAATGTTTTTTTTTTTATTAATAGTTCTACAAGTTTCAGATGGAGATATATTATGTTCTATGTTCTTTTTCTTATGACAAAGTAAAAATTTATAATGTTTCTTAAAATGAATGCAGAATATTTTACCAGGTGCTTGGGTTAGTTTGACTGAACATTTTTAATTGGATTTAATTTGGTTTTCTTTTACAGGGCTTAGGAAAAACAAAACAAATAACCATAGATAATTAACATTATATTTTAAACCTATGGTACACTAAAAATAAAACAAGAGCATATTAATTATTGCTATGCACATACAACTCATTACTTATGATTCTACATAATTTGGGACAATTATACTATCAGGATTAGTGCAATTCCACTTAACTAGCAATGGATAATTCCGCATACCTGACAAATTTAGCTGCTTTCCAATTTTTACTCCAAATTCATTAAAATAAAAGAAATACATAATAAAACCATCCTCTGTAAAACGACATGTTGTGCAGATACACATTATTTGTGTGGAAGTAAGCAAATTTGCGCTATCCCTGACATTATAAAGTTACACATACCTCATTGAGCTACAATATTTCAAAATAGTGAAAAAAGTTCAGTCCAAACAATATTTGCAAGTTGTAAAGTGAGGTTTTGAGTAAAGTTGATACTTATGAATAACAGCTCCTTATTTTAAGATCCCAATACCATAACTATGTTTGAAAACAAACACTATACCATCTATTTAGTCAAAGATACATATTATAGCTAAATCAATAGAGGTAAAATACATTGTATTTGTTTTTAAAATACCATTGCTATCCAGCCCAGTATAAGGCAGGAGCCTCCTATGGGTGTGAGACGTCGGAAACTGCGATCACCAGTGAATGCATGGTAGTAACAGGTGCCACAAAATAATCCCATGCCTGCCATAAAGAATGCTCCAGCCTGCAATAAAAATAATTGAACTAATGAATGACAGACAACAATGTATGAAGAATTTTTTAAAACACAATTATTGCTTCAAACTTTGCATCACACCCAATATCTAGCAAGTTTTTCCACTGAAGGTGGGTGAAAACCAAATATGCACTTCACTAAAATATTAAGCAAAGTTAAATAAAAACTTTCTGATACCTCTAAAATTTGGATTTTGCAATTTATGTACTTCAATCAATTCAATATGCTTGAGAGTTAGGAAAAAACACAACTTACAATGTACGGCCTCTTGCAAAGAGGCACTGTCATCAGAGCCAGAGTGTGAAGGAAGTGGAATCGATTAGCAGTGTCAAATATTTTCCGGAGGTCTTCTTTGGTCTCCGTTTCGGGAAAGGTGCGATGCGCACCCATGGCACCTAGCACAACAGCCGCGGCACCGCTCAACCCCGCGAGGCGCACGAACGGCCCTGCCTCTTGGGCTAGTTCCCACAGCGGCATTCTTACTATTACAGTGGTGACTGGAGCCTCAACTTGCTTAGATTTAAACACTCCCTGTAAGCCCAATGTGAAAAAAATACTTTAATATAAGTTAAGCAAAACGTGATTTGCCGAATGCTAATGATTAACGTCATACAAAGGTTTGATAAGATTTGGTTTTTGCCTGATCATTCAATACTGGTAATAACCAATGAATGGTTTGGCAACTTACGATATGGCGCAAGAAATTCATAGCTCCGTCCGTCACCGTATTAATCATAAAAGTATCCGCCAAATTTACCATACCTTATTATTATTTTTAAAGAAATTTATAAAAATTTGATAGCTAGAATCAGACAGTCGGATTGTAGTGTAGTTGGGTTGGATCAATAAATAAAAGTTATTTGACTGACGGCATAGGAAGAAAATCGAACAGAAATGTCATAATGACATTAATAATTTTACGTTACGCTTTTTCTTATCTGTATTAAGTAAAGCGTTACATGCACTATGCGGACTTGTAAATTTTTCATGTCATAAATAACATAACAGCAGTGTTCGAGTATAAATTTGCGTACTAGGTGCTTAGTAATTAATAGCCAAGCTTCTTATTTAGAATTAGTTACCATTTACACAGTACAATTAACATTTTAGAATCAGTATTAAATACACTAATTTTTGAGAATGTTGGCCACTCTGACTCTGGTCTTCATACATTTTTTATTCATCTCAAGAGCTCAAACTTGTAGCAAATTTTAAAGATAAATGTGATTTTTTAATTTAGATCCAAGCAGCGTGTGTTTACGCCTTAGATAATTTAAAAATAAAAGAGTTGCAGTTCCTCGATCCCATGGATACTTATTACTTCCATGGTTGATCCAAGTATAGTCGGGGTAAGAAAAGGTTCGTCACTTTTCGACTCTATGTCAACGAGTTAAGGTCGAAAAGTGACGAACCTTTTCTTACCCCGACTATACGTATGTTTTTGAAAAAAAATATATGTTATAGAATAATAGTTTCTACATAATATAACGAAAATGGGTGTGTATTACAATACCGATGTACGAAAGACCGAATGTATTAAAACATCGAATGGGTCAAAAGACCGACACGATTTTTTTCTGAAACCGTAAACTTTTCACAATTTATTAAAACGGCATCATATAGAACCCATTAGGTTAGGTTAGGTTTGTTTTATAACAATCTTTTCCTACTCCTGTACTTTTATCTGTTTTTTACATGGTCGCGAACAAATATATAAGAACATAGATAATATGACTCCAGAATGTCTATGCTTAATCTATTCGCCATAACAGCACTTGTGTCGTAATGTCGTTATTACGATACACCTAGCTGCCACATAATATTAAATGTAGGGTACACTCAACACTAAAGCCCAGTTTAGACCTGCTGGGTTGAGTAGAGTAGGGTACAGTCGGGTACAGTAGGGTAAAATAGGGTACAGTAGGGTACAGTCGGGTAAAATAGGGTACAGTTGGGTACAGTCGGGTACAGTAGGGTAAAATAGGGTACAGTTGGGTACAGTCGGGTACAGAAGGGTACAGTTGGGTACAGTCGGGTACAGTGGGGTACAGTCGGGTACAGTAGGGTAAAATAGGGTACAGTAGGGTACAGTCGGGTACAGTAGGGTAAAATAGGGTACAGTTGGGTACAGTAGGGTAAAATAGGGTACAGTCGGGTACAGTAGGGTAAAATAGGATACAGTAGGGTACAATCGGGTACAGTAGGGTACAGTCGGGTACAGTAGGGTAAAATAGAGTACAGTCGGGTACAGTAGGGTAAAATAGGGTACAGTTGGGTACAGTCGGGTACAGTAGGGTAAAATAGAGTACAGTGGGGTACAGTAGGGTAAAATAGGGTACAGTTGGGTACAGTCGGGTACAGTAGGGTAAAATAGGGTACAGTTGGGTACAGTCGGGTACAGAAGGGTACAGTTGGGTACAGTCGGGTACAGTGGGGTACAGTCGGGTACAGTAGGATAAAATAGGGTACAGTAGGGTACAGTCGGGTACAGTAGGGTAAAATAAGGTACAGTAGGGTACAGTCGGGTACAGTCGGGTACAATAGGGTAAAATAGGGTACAGTCGGGTACAGTAGGGTAAAAAAGGGTACAGTTAGGTACAGTCGGGTACAGTAGGGTACAGTGGGGTACAGTCGGGTACAGTAATGTAAAATAGGGTACAGTAGGGTAAAATAGGGTGCAGTCGGGTACAGTCGGTTACAGTAGGGTAAAATAGGGTACAGTATGGTAAAATAGTGTACAGTAGGGTAAAATAGGGTATTTTACCCTACTGTACCCGACTGTACCGGACTGTACCCGAATGTACCCTACAGTACCCTATTTTACCCTACTGTACCCGACTGTACTCTACTGTACCCTATTTTACCCTACTGTACCCGACTTTACCCAACTGTACCCTACTGTACCCTATTTTACCCTACTGTACCCGACTGTACCCTATTTTACCCTACTGTACCCGACTGTACCCTATTTTACCCTACTGTACCCGACTGTACCCTACTGTACCCGACTGTATCCTACTGTACCCTATTTTACCATACTGTACCCTACTGTGTACCCGACTGTACCCTACTGTACCCTATTTTACCCTACTGTACCCGACTGTACCCTACTGTACCCTATTTCACCCGACTGTACCCTACTTTACCCGACTGTACTCCATTTTACCCTACTGTACCCGACTGTACCCTATTTTACCCTACTGTACCCGACTGTACCCTACAGTAGGGTACAGTCCAGTACAGTAGAGTCGAGTCGTAGAAAAAATATTGTATGCAACGGTGTATAATTTGGTCTTAACGGCTCGTGCCGTCTTCCATTGCGATACTCGCATTCGCTCGTATCGCAACTCACGTCACTCGCCTTTTAAGACCTTACTTATACAACCGTTGCATAAAATACTATAAAAAGTTAACGGTTTCAGAAAAAAATCGTGTCGGTCTTTTGACCCATTCGATGTTTTAATACATTCGGTCTTTCGTACTTCGGTATTGTAATACATACCCAACGAAATTGGTGGGTGTCCATCACGGATATAAAAAAAAAATATTAAAAACTTAAAAGTGAAAAATTCACTACTTATAAGGATATTTGGAAATCGATTTTTTTTAATAATGCATCTTTATAACTTACATAATCTATACTTAATATTATAAAGCTGAAGAGTTTGTTTGTTTGTTTGAATGCGCTAATCTCAGGAACTACTGCTCCGATTCGAAAAATTCTTTCAGTTTTAGATAGCCCAGTTAGATAGGGCGGGTTGGGAGCGGGTTGGGGACGGGTTTATTATGAAGTTTCACTTCTTCCGGAAGGAACTAAAGAGAGCCATAATTGATGAAAAAGCAAATTGGATAAAAAAATAAGCTGCCCAAATTACTAATTCCACGCGGACGGAGTCGCGGGCAAAAGCTAGTATATTATAATAAGATTATAACATTATAAAGCTGAAGAGTTTGTTTGTTTGTTTGAACGCGCTAATCTAAGGAACTACTGCTCCGATTTCAAAAATTCTTTCAGTGTTAGATAGCCCATTTATCGATGAAGGCTATAGGCTATATATCATCACGCTAACACCAATAGGAGCGGAGCGGAGCGGAAAAATGTTTCAAAATCGGGGGTTTTTGATGTAAAACTTCTATAGGCGCTAATCTCAGGAACTACTGCTCCGATTTGAAAAATTCTTTCAGTGTTAGATAGCCCAGTTAGATAGGGCGGGTTGGGGGCGGGTTGAGAGCGAGTTAAGGGCGGGTTGAGAGCGGGTTGGGAGCCGGTTGGGAGCGAGTTAAGAGGGCACGATGGCTGAGAGACTTTTGAGAAATAGGTATTTTAATGAAATGTCGCTGTCTCGCCCGAACCCCTCCGTGTCAGTACAGCGAGAGCGGGACAACTACAGCTCAGACCGTTAATAGGCGCGTAAAATTGATCAAAACAGCATTTCGTAATCCCCTGTTTTCTTCTCGAAAACTGGACCAATAAATTTTTTTTTTTTTTCAAATATAATTAGAGGATAGATTTAGCAATGCCCCTATGTTTTCCTTTTTTTGTTTATATGAGGGATTCTTTTCTGATGAGTGTCTGCAAATGACGTAGAAATTGGGTAATTTTTTCAGTTTTTGAAAGCTCATATTTCTTATGTTAATTGAAATATGGAAAAAAACGAAACCTAGGGGCATAGCTGTGGTAGATACAGATTACACAGTAAAAAAAAATTGGCTCTTAAGCCATTATCCAGGGAGGAAACAGGGGATTACGTTTGTATGGAGAAATGGTGCGCATCGTATCCTCTTAAGGGCGTTAGGAGCCGGCTGGGGGCGGATTGGGAGTGGGTTGGTTTATTATGAAGTTTCACTTCTTCCGGAAGGAACTAGGGAGAGTCATAATTGATGAAAAAGCAAATTAGATTATAAAAATAAGCTGCCCAAATTACTAATTCCACGCGGACGGAGTCGCGGGCAAAAGCTAGTAACTTACATAATGTGTGTAAGTTACAAAAAAGCGGTTCTGTAGTTTAAATAAAAAAAAACTGAAAATCAATTTTCTTTTTTTCAATTTTCTCATAAACCTGCAGCTTTTTCGATGTTTTTTTTAATGAAATAGCATCTTACATCTGCAGGCTTATTGTCTAACGCTTCTAACGCTTGCCTTCGCAATCACTATTTCTTTCTGTCAAACGGTATAAGATGATGACAGAAAGAGACGGTGAAAGCGAAGGCAAGCATCAGAATCGTTAGACAATACGGCCTCTGGGCCCAATATCCCATGCAAACACGGCTATACCCTCAATTGAAACTTATTTCTTACTATGTATTAGGCGTGGACTTAGAAGGGAAGTACCTATAAGAATTAAAATGATATTCTTTTGTTATAATTACATTTATTCCTTATTTGAAAATATCTACTAATAAATCACAATGAAGTCTTAGTAAAAAAATGCTTCAAATTATAATTCAATTTCGGTAGGTAGGTACATCAAATAAATTTACCCAACTAATCATTAAAGATTTCAGTAAAACGAATCGTCTGCCCGGTCGAGAGGAATGAATATGGCAACTGACCGGTTTTCTCCGTTCTATCTTTAATGGTCAGTTGAAAGTGTACTTATTAATTGTTGTATAAGGTTTTCGTAGTAATGACTTGTTAACATTACGTATGTTCCTAGTCATTTCGTAATCAACAGTCAGATTATAGTACTTAAATATATATCACATTTTCTTCACAACAATGTTATGTAATCAGAATAAGTATGTAAGTATGTGCGAACATGATGTTCGAACTAAATAGTTTGCAGTAAGTAAGTAGTTAAGTGCCACGTTAAGGCGACGGCCCTAGCCGGTCGACCTGCGCGCTCGGGCAGCAAACCCCTGCGTACCTGAAACATAATGAATAAATAGTACATTGTTGTAGAGGCTGGAAAGTAAGCTATAGATGGACGAGTTTGTTTGAGGGCCGACGCGTAGCGGAGGCCCTCGAAAGTACGAGTCCATCTATTGCACTTTTGGCCGAGACTAAACATTGTGCTTTCCACGACTAATGCGAGGAAATCATCATCATCATCATCATAATCATCCATCCATACCGTGCATCCCGTCCATCCGTCCATCCGTCCATCCCGTCCATCCCGTCCATTCCGTCCATTCGGTCCATTCCGTCCATTCCGTCCATCCTGTCCATCCCGTCCATCCCGTCCATCCCGTCCATTCCGTCCATCCGTCCATCCCGTCTATCCAGTCCGTCCGTCCATTCATTCGTCCATCCGTCCATCTGTCCATCCGTCCATCCCGTCCATCCCGTCCATTCCGTCCATCCCGTTAATTCCGTCCATCCGTCCATCTGTCCATCCCGTCCATCCCGTCTATCCAGTCCGTCCGTCCGTTCATCCGTCCATCGGTCCATCTGTCCATCCGTCCATCCAGTCCGTCCGTCCATCCCGTCCATCCCGTCCGTCCATCCGTCCATCCCGTCTATCCAGTCCGTCCGTCCGTTCATCCGTCTATCCGTCCATCCGTCCATCCAGTCCGTCCGTCCGTCCGTCCGTCCGTCCGTCCGTCCGTCCATCCATCCATCCATCCATCCATCCATCCATCCATCCATCACATGCAGCAGACGATTACTTTTGATTGGTCCAATAATGTCGTTTCAGCACGCCGGGAATGAAATTCAGAAATTATCTTCCAAAAAGTCGTATCGTATTATGAAATACATATACTGATACGTCCTGTTTTCGATTAGTGTAACATTGTTGTCGTGTTTGCGCGCCATAAATGAGTCAGCTGTTAAATGTACATATATAGGCAGTTTTGAGTACTGGATTTAGGTTATCTATGGCCACATTTTCGAGCAGTGTCGTGGAAAAAATTTTTTATAGATGCTTATAGTTAGGTATATACTTAATCGTAGGTCAGTACTGTCGAAGAAACTGAATCACGTACCAGGGTGAACCCTTTTCATTACAAATGACATGTTAATATTCCATACATCTGCCATAGAAATCATCGTGAAATTGGTTGTGAAAAAGTTCCACCCTGGTACGCGATTCAGTTTCCTTGACTTTCGATCTAACTTTTTACAACTTACATACATATATGTACTATTAGTGTTCAGGCGTTAGTCACTTACCCTTGTTTGGAAGAGTCGACAGAGCAATAAAGGTCCAAGTAGTTTTGCTCCGTGATGTTCTTCGCAGAGTCACAGCGCGTCAGGTAGACGCAGACTCCAGCGGCGCCGTCGGTGGCGCGCGCACACGGCGCGTCACTCGCTTCCTTAGGCGCCTGCAAATAAATACAAAGGAGTTTTCAGTTGGTGATCGCGTTCACGGCGGATATAGTTGAAATAGATATGTAGATTGATGGATCTCGAGAATTAGGTAGCGAGTCGTTACTTTGCTAAACTGCAACATAAAGATAACGTTGATGCATAAAGAGAATGTATGAAACGGTGGTGTGGCGCCGTAACAATGCGATTTCCATTGGATTGTCTACATGTTTTATCTGATGTCAGTGATGTGAAGACAATAGAACATCAACTGCGAGTTGTTGCATCCGAAGACATCTAATGTTACTCTCATTCTCCGGGTTGCCTAGAATGAAAATGCTAAGTACTTACTGGTGGTGAATTATAAAGATTGCTAAGATAAGATTTACTCACTACATCGTCCTTAGTAAGCTTCAAGTTAATACGCGACGTCCCGTTAATTCGAAGAACGAGCTGATCAAAGCTGGCATCGAGCAAGTTTTTAGCCCAGCTGTAATTCTCCAAGTGGTATGCTTGAAGGGAGTCGGCGGTGGTCGCGGCGGCCGGCCCCGTCGCGGCCTGGTCGGCTGCGGGCTGCGGCGGCGGCGCTGGCTTGCTGAGTACTGGCCCACTAGGGCCTGCCGCGCCTGGTTGCTCAGGCTGAACTGGCTGCGCTGGCCCGCCCGGCTGTCCAGGCCTGCCTGGCTGTCCCGGCTGTCCCGGCCTGCCTGACGGTCCTGACAGACCAGCGAGTCCAGGCAAGTATTGCGCAGCTCCAGCGGCTGTTTTCCCTCAAAACATAAAATGCTGATTAATTTCTTTAATGCTTCTTTAGACCTCCTTCCTTCCAAACCCCATCCTATCCTATCCGTTCTATCCTTTTCATAGTATTTGTGTAGGTATTTGATTTTTTGTTTTACCAAATATTCGAACATTAAAATATTAAATCCTCATTGATTTAAACGCGAGGATACGACCGAAACTTCAAATTGGAAATGTTCTATGGATTCCAATCCGGAGGATTTACAATATCATAGGATTTTCGAAATTATATTGCAGGCATCACACATTTTTAAAATGTTAATCAAATTATAAAGAAAGTAGGAACATATAGAACATTAGTTGAAGCCCGCGACTTCGTCTGCAAAAAAAAATCGCACTATCCCGGCATATCCCTTGGGAACTACGCAACTTTCCGACCAAATTTCATCTAAATCGGTTCAGCGGTTAAAGCGGGAAGTGGTAGCAGACAGGCAGAAAGTATTACTTTTGCATTTCTAATTAACGATACCTAGTAATGATTGGGTACTGGAAAAAGAGGCTATCTTCTAAATATCATTTTCAATACATTTGCTCGAAAAACTCACTTTCAAAGGATGTATACAATACGTTTACTTTTAGTTTACCACTGACAGATGGCTTGCCTTCATTTCATTTCCAACTTTAACGCCATACAAATAAAGTAGCTATTACAAAATCTGCAAACGTGGGTAACAGTATTCTAAAATTGGCTTTATTTGTAGGTCGTTAAAGTTAAATATGAAATGAAGGCAAACCATCTGTCAGTGGTAAACTTTATGTAATTTTACTGTCCATGGCTCGTAAGTTCATTTTACCGCACTAGTGCGATTTTTTACAGTTTTTTTTTAATTCTCCATTTTAAAAGTTTACAAGAAAAGAGTTTTAAACGACAATAATAAAAATTATCAACTTATACGTAGAAAAATGTATAAATATACAAAACTAAGTAATGAATTTCCAAAATTGATTGCAAGTTCCTGTACATATATCGGAGGGTCAACAATGCTTGTGACAAAAAAGCTCGCTCCATGATAGAGGTGAAAACTATAACACATAAATGGTTATGCACTTTAAATTATAAAGAAACTGAGAATATTATTCCGTAACTCCATCATAGTAGAGACACTCACGTGCACACACACACTAACACAAAGCCACGCTCACGCACACACCGACACTCGCACTCAAACCCTCATTTTAAGGTTAGATAGTAAGCTCCTTAGTGTTTGATTAATAATTCCTGTTTGTAATTTAATATAGGTTCTAAATATTTATATGTTAATATCTAGTACTAGGATAATAAATTAGTAATGTACCTAAATTAAAAATTATTGCATTATATAAGTTATCTAAACTTCTCTGCGCCAGATAATCTTCAAAATTATGGTAATCGAATAGCAGTGTCAGCCTACGAGACAGGCCCAGCCTAGTGTAGGTGATACGGAAAATCATGTGTTAAAAGGCATCGTGCAGTGTTTAATTTTATCAAAATGTGTAAACTTTATCTATGATAATGAGTGAACTGCTAAATAAAATAAAGAAACATTTATTTTTTATTTATTTTAATTATTATAAACTGTAATTTAATTACTTTTAATTATAACTGTAATTAAATTTAGATTTTAATGATTTCCACCTTTTATTTATTCGAAAAAATCGCAGTTGCTGAACGCGTCGAACCTTTGCCTGATAATTTTAGTTAACCTAATTAAAAACAAAACTTAGGTACGCATGCGCATTAAGGACGCGCCATTTTTGTAAAACTTTGCGTTGTTTTGTGTTGTTGATTATGATTATTAGTATATGTACAAAAACCAAACAAGATGAGTTCTTCAAGTGATGAAGTCGACAATAACATGGAATTAACTCCGAAAATTAATTTTGTTTTTATTTTTCAATTTTGTGTTATTAATTGCCTATTTTCTCACAAATGTATTGAAAAACGTCGTATGATACACGGTTGGCAAGGTTTTACAAACTTGTGACGATGAAAACCCTCGCCTTGCGGCTCGGGTTTATCACTCGTCAACTCATTTGTAGAACCTTACTTACCAACCTCGTATTACAAATAACCATTATACTACGGATCAGTTTGAGCTATGGGTTCAGTATTGAAGTTTACATCGCACGCACGACCTCAAAGTAAATAAGTAGTTAGGGTAAGAGGTGTGAGCGAGAAGTACAAGGTACTATGTATGCCAACTTTAATTAGACATGTACTTTTAGGTTAATGTAATTTTTTCTATTCGAAATTTTCCACAAATAACGCCGAGAGCATGCTACTCAATAAAATAGTATACTTAAGTATAATATTATATTTTTTTTGATGTAGATAGTTTTTAGAATGAATTAACTAAAAATTAGAGCGTTGTAAGACTTGTAATAAGTGAATAATGTTGCTATCTTGTAAGTAGGTACCTGAATTTAGCGAGTAAAGCTGCGGTAAAAAGCGCCGAGAAAACGTGGGATTCTGTTGTAACGTGGAGGTAGAGTGCAAGGCCAAACGCATTGGCATTACTGAAAATGACACATTCAAAATAGACAGTCAGTAGGTATATTATTAAAAAAAAGGATGAGACAGTGCGCCATTGTCAAAAAGCAGAAATTTTCGGAATTCGGAACATCAAAATAGTCTATTCAACATTTTGGTACGCTTTATGCAAACTATGCCCGATACAATCATGCCTTATAATAATCAAATCACAGAAGTCATACGTTTAACTGTTTTGACTATTGTCAAAGCAATTGACAAACATCTGTCTCGGAAGACACTTTGTCGGAAACGAGGTTAGACGAACCCAGGACTAGTCTGGCAACATAAAACATAGGTTGCAATGGCTAGATATCGCCCAATTTCGTCGTCAGGCTTCGCTGCCACCCCGTGTCGTAACATGGTCGTTCCTATGAGTCCAAGGCGGCATTCCCAGGCATTGTCATGAATGTGAAAATGGGCCTTTGATCAATGAATGGACCGTATGTGTATGTTTATGTGTGTTTTAAGGCACAGTGTGTTAAGGAATGGCTTAGCGTGCTTTATTAAGTATCATGCTTTCGTCGTTTTAAGCAGTACCTATAATCCTTGAATACGTGAAACAGAAGAACCAATACTTATTGGTATCGGTAGGCAATTACTCCCCCACTTACCGTCCCGAAGAACCCTTCCCTTTTCACCTTCGTGCATCTTTTTTGTTCTGTTATCCGTTGCTTTCCATTTCGTGTACAATAAAGAGCTGTACAGTCAAAGATTTTAATTGTTAGAAAGGCCAAGTGGCACTGTTCGTATTTTAGCCGTTTGATGCAAATCGGGTGAAGCCGCTTATACTCGTATATGTTGATACTGTACTGTACTAAGTAAGTATTCCTGCACTTAATACTTATCTGCCCACAGGGTGGCCTTTTTAATTGACGTAATAATTAGGTACAAAACATATTGGCGAGGTTAAACGTTTATAAATTCTTTACGTTTATTGCATGTTGCGATAACAAAGTTGATAATCCTTTGACTCGCACTGACGCTGTAATAATCTAGTAATTAATGCGACAAGGTTCTATAGTGGCCTATGAATTCAAATCGGTTGACTGTACGTCTATGAGGCACTGTATGTCATTGTTACTTATTGTTATTGGACGTGTCTAAAGAACGCCCCACATTGCTTCGGGACGGGACAGGGATCAGGGAATGTTCGGCCCGTCTTAACCGATTTTGATAATTTTTTAATCAAATTTAGACATTATGTTAGTATCTGTCTGATGATAGGATCACAGTAAAATCGACAGACATCTTAAAATTTTGTAAACACAGACGTACTCGAACATTTTTAGCAATTAATTTCTGATGTTTTCATAAGAAAAGGGTAAGGTATACATATATCCCTATGTTTATTTATTTTGTGTAATTTTTTATGTTCAATGCCTAAGATCTACTAAATGTGTTTTCACTCCCTTGGAGAACAATGTCTTAGGCAAGGTAGTAGTAGGTAGGTGGCAACGTTCTCTTATTTATGGGGTTCAGTATTCAAAATGGCAAAAATATCAGAATTGCAAAATACTAGATTGCCGACTTACCCTATTTCTAAAACGCCAAATTTCCAGAATACCAGACTTTCCTGTCACCGCGTTTTTCTCTTTATCGGATTGCTAAAAAGCTTGTCTTCGAGACACCATGTTCCATTCAAAAACGAATTTCCATAATACCAGATGAAATCACCAAGCTCGTAAAACACGATCCCCTGGCCTCCCCACGACGACCACGCACGACCTGCCTGACGAGCCTGGTGATTTCACTATCTGGTAAGTAGGTATTATGGGAATTCGGTTTTGGATGGACCATGAGGTGTATTGAAAACAAGCTTTTTTGGCAATCCGATATAGAGAAAAACACGGTGACAGAAAAGTCTGGTATTCTGGGTATTTGGTATTTTAGAAATAGGGTAAGTCAGCAAACTAGTATTTTGCAATTCTGATATTTAAGGAACGAGCGGCAAAAACAAATGTCTATAATCGATAAATCGATATATTAAGCTGCGTACGGACTGCGCGCAGCCCTTACGTTGAAGAGCAACAAATTTCTTAAGTTCGTTGGATTTTTAGGCCCAATATTAACCGGGGATCCATTACGTAAAAACGACTCAAGTTAGAATATTTTGTGGTTTTTGTTCCTAAATACAGCACAGGCTCCTTGAGGTCGACAACTAAATACCTGTAGTCTTCCTACAAAGTATACCCCCCAAAGAGCCTATTAAAGTTCCATTATCTTCGAAATATTTTCTAGAAAAGTACATAACTACTGGAGTATGGTGTGGGCTAGGTATAATTGCATATTTCTTTTAAAAATATCGCAGATTCGATTTAGGGATCCGTTTGCGAAATATTAAACTTTTTTCTCCTTTCTCTTTTAAAATTTGACAGACCTACATACATGCTAAAACATAAAAACTTACCTACTTATCAATAATTTAAAAAAACTAAACATCTGATTTCAATACTACTTAAAATTGATGGAACCCGTGCTGCCCTTACTGGGCGGGCGGGTACTCACCGTTATTATCATCGTAATCAAATGATTGGAGGCCCTCGACGTCATCCTCCGCCATCAGGGCGTCCGGGAAGAACGGGGTGGTAAGCGGTTGGCCGAGTGCGAAGCCTCAATGGAAACACACAAGCAGTAGCTAAGCACTTGCAAGCAGCACACGCATACGCTAATTTAGTCACGCCAGCCACTTAAGGCCCGTTGTTTGATCTATTGATCAATCGCTAACTATTGTTATTTTTGCCATACATTTTAACTATTAGTTTGTTTAACTATTGATCAAACAACAGGCCCTTAGTCGATCCTGTCGCCATGACCCACAAAAACCATGAGTAATATTAGTCTATTTTTTATTTAATATTAGTCTCTGTTTTTGTACCTACTTTTATTGTTTAATAAAGTATTAAATTAATGAGTAGGTATTGATTTTTTTTTATCTCCCCAACGAAATAATAAAAAAAATACCAATTCTTATTGTTTAGGTCGTTGGAACCCGTACGCTTATTGTCTATGTCTAAGGCGCGGTCGCTTGCTATTGCGTTTACTATTTCTTTCTATCAAACGGTAGAAAATGGTGACACAAAGAGATGGTGAATGCAAAAGTATAAGCGCCCGCGCGTTACATATTATGGCCTCAGGTCATTGCGATTAAACCAACGAATGGCATAATGTATTGGATAAGTTTTAAAATAAGTATGCGGTCAATAAAAACTGTGACATTTTTTTTATATTGTGTACAAAGCAATATATGTATGTAGGTATAATTTAATCTTGCCGAGGAAAGGAATGAATAAAGGTAAAGTAAAAAAATGTTTTGAAATGAAATGATGCTGCACAGTTTGCATAAGCACTGTTCAATAAGTATTTAATTACAATACACATCACAATCATCACACTGTTAGACATTTACAAAACACATGTAGAATGAATATTTAGTCGTCATCTCATCTCACAAATAACTAACACACTAATTGTCACGACACCCGTGTATGTTTATTAAGCAAATGTAGCCCTCAAAATGTAGACCTCAAAATCACGTTATTATGTACTTACAAGGAAAGGTACCCAACTGTCCGGCTCCGATTTGATTTATTTTGATACATGTTAGAGAGTAGTCTAAAATAAAATATCAGACCCATATTTTTTTTAGCTGCCCAAACTCAACCCATTAGGAGAAATTGTCCCCTTTTTCCCTGATAGTCTAAGATCCGAACCTACATCGACCTTCACCGAGCTGATAATAGAATGAAACATATTTATAATAAAAAAAAATAATAAATAAATATTAAATATTAACAATCTTACACAAATTAAATTATAATAAATTTGGCATATTAGAAAATATATTAAAAAAGGGTTGACTAAAAAAATCATGGACAGACTATTTTTAATTATTTAAAAAAAATATATTTTTAATTAAATGCTGCAACATCAAGAAAAAAGAAAATTTTGTCCTGACTTAAATTAAAGTATATATAAAATGTATAGAATGTGCAGCCGTTGGGTTGTCTATTATTTACCAGGACGAACTACTGGGATGCCAGGTATAAACAGGTATGTCGACGCCAGTTACTTTCACTTGATTGGATAATAGAAAAAAAATGATATCATCATAATATAATATATTATATTTTCTTATTATCTTGATGTTGCAACATTTAATTAAAAATCATTTTATTTAAAATAATTAAAAATAGTCTGTCCTTAGATTAATTATGCACTAGATGGAGCGTCAGTAGCAAACATTGCGATACAAAACGTCCACAAATCCATTTGACAGCTTCATATTACGATCGCGTTATGTCATTCCGGTTGTCACTGTGTGCGTGCTTAATGATACCAGTTAATTTCACATTCCCCAAAATGTGGGGAAAGTGAAGCTGATTGGGGAATGTGTGGGGAGAGCTTCAATTCGGGGAAAATGAGGGGATTTTAAGTATGAACACAAATACGCGATATTTGACATCAAATTTCTGCTTGTCTTGATTAATTTCCTACAATTCATTATTCGCAACAGCTCTAAACTAAGTCACTCGGCCCACATAATTTTTCATTCCCCACACGTGGGGAATTTCGACAATGCGTTTGGGGATTTTAGCATATTACTATTGGCAACCCTGCAAATGACGCAAATGACATATAAGCCAACAGTTGGCTTATATTTTTACGGGACGTTTCCATGCCACCTAAGCTCTATTTAGTGCATAAATAATCTAAGAGTCTGTCCAAGATTTTTTAAGCCAACCCATTTTTAATATATTTTCTAATATACTAAATTTATTATAAAATATGTTCCATTCTATTATCAGCTCGGTGAAGGTCGATGTAGGTTCGGATCTTCTACTATGAATGGCAGATTCCTGAGATGGCAGATTCTGGTAATGGCAGATTCTTAAAACGCCAGATATACGGTTGGCCAAGAAAGTGGTCTACTTACCTACGACAAAAGTTTCTGTGAGATCTAAATATCGCTAAGGTGGACTTTTCTAACTGAGTGACGTCTTTAGTCACTGTCATCATATACGCAGCAGTACCGAACGTTGTAAAGATAAACTTTCTGTGTAAATTAAACTTTTTGATATCACCTGGGACCAGTGGTACCCACCCGTATCTGCAGTAAACATTGTGGAGTAGGGGAACAAGCTTGGACGGAAGTATTTCTATTACCCAACAACCACACGGATTACGCAACAACCGCCAAGCACAGCACATCGCTGATCTTCTGAGATTCTCCCTAAATAGGGAGCACGGCACGATGTGGTGTCAGAAATGGTATCTAATGTTGTAGATTAATAGTACATTGTTGTAGAGGCTGGAAAGTAAGCAATAGATGGAAGAGTTTGTTTTCACATTGTGCTTTTCACGACTAATGCGAGGAAATCATCATCATCATCATAATCATCCATCCCGTCCATCCCGTCCATCCGTCCATCCGTCCATCTTTCCATCCCGTCCATCCCGTCCATCCGTCCATCCCGTCCATCCCGTCCATCCAGTCCATCCCGTCCATTCCGTCCATCCGTCCTTCCCGTCCATCCGTCCATCCGTCCATCCGTCCATCTTTCCATCCGTCCATCCCGTCCATCCCGTCCATCCCGTCCATCCGTCCATCTGTCCATCCCGTCCATCCCGTCCATCCCGTCCATCCAGTCCATCCCGTCCATCCCGTCTACCCTTCCATACGTCCATCCCGTCCATCCCGTCCATCACATCCTTCCCGTCCATCCAGTCCATCCAGTCCATCCCGTCCATCCCGTCCATCCCGTCTATCCAGTCCGTCCGTCCGTTCATCCAGTCCGTCCGACGTCCGTCCGTCCGTCCGTCCGTCCGTCCGTCCATCCATCCATCCATCCATCACATGCAGCAGACGATTACTTTTGATTGGTCCAATAGTGTCGTTTCAGCACGCCAGGAATGAAATTCAGAAATTATCTTTCAAAAAGTCGTATCGTATTATGAAATACATATACTGATACGTTCTGTTTTCGATTAGTGTAACATTGTTTTCGTGTTTGCGCGCCATAAATAAGTCAGCTGTTAAATGTACATATATAGGCAGTTTTGAGTACTGGATTTAGGTTATCTATGGCCACATTTTCGAGCAGTGTCGTGAAAAGATATTTTATTTTAATTTCAATTCAATTAAAATAAGTGAAGTTTCAGTTCGCTGTTGTTGATCTTGATACCTACTAATTCCAATCTACGTATTTTATAGGTAACTAAATAAATAAATAATATCTTTATTTACTCTCACACACAGGCTTATAAACTATTACAATGTTTGGCGATCAAGGTGGACTTGAGCCGGTTAGTGTGAGAGCTTGGTGTCCGTACTAGGAAGACCTGTATGACAGATCACCAAGCCCCCACCTCGGTATTGCAGTAATCTATACCTGTAAGCGAACTACATGTATGTAATTTGATCGAGTCATTTTTTTTAACTGTACAATATCTGCCGTTTTAAGAATCTGCCATTACCAGAATCTGCCATTTAAGTAATCTGCCATTTCAGGAACTTGCCATTTAGGAACAAGGGAAATTGCCCTCCAAAGTAAGTACCTACTGAAAAGTGACTATATACCCTCTAACTTCAATAGATTTTTTTCAAGCAAGTTGCAAATTATTACTGGTTTGATTATAATAATATGTTTAAGAACGTGAAAAAATAATGAGCACGTATTATGTTTTATCGGCTCAAATTCATATTTTCCTAAAGAAAGCACCGATGAGAAATATAAAACCTTGAAGGATGCTTTTTTTATGAAAATACTAGCTATTTCCCGCAACTCCGTCTGCAAAGAACAAGGGTATAAAAAATAGCCTACGACTACGACGTATTCGCAGACCTACCGAATATAGAGAAAAAAAACTGATAATAATCGGTCTAGCCGTTTCGGAGAAGTTCGATAACAAACACCGTGACACGAGATTTTTATATATTAGTTAGAAGATTAGTTTGAGCCGATATAACAAAACACGTGCTCATTATTTTGCATGTAATAATCAAAACAGTAATAATTTGCACCTTGCTTGAAATTTTTTTTCTATAGAAGGTAGAATGTTTACTCACTTTTCAGTATTTAGGTACGTTGGAGGACAATTCCTCCATGGAAATAGGTAGGTTGAGTTTGGGCAGCTAAAAAAATATGGGTCTGTTATTTTAGACTACTCTCAAACATAATTATATCAAAATAAATCAAATCGGAGGACAGTTCGGTACCTTTCCTTGTTTAGATAAGAAGGCAGTACTTAGTCATCCATCAATTGAGCATTTCTCAAAGAAAGTCACTTTTTTCATCTACATCTACATCTACACTAATATTATCTACATCTACACTAATATTATAAAGAGGAAAGATTTGTATTTTTGTATGTAATGAATAAACTTAAAAACTACTGGACCGATTTCAAAAATTCTTTCGCCGCTAGAAAGCTACATTATCACTGAGTAACATAGGCTATATTTATTACTAGAAAAAAATAGAGATCCTCAGAAAATCTTACTAAAACCAACCCAAGGTGTAAAAAAATTAGCTATAAAACGTCATTCATCGCATGCGCTGCAGAAAGTAATGATGATAGAACAAAAAAATGTTCTACAATATTAAAGAACGTATCAATATCTACAAAAAAACTCCGCGAGACCATACGTCCAACTATTGTAGTTATGTCATATTACTACTTTTTTTCATAAAAAATGCCTATCAAAATCAGACCATGTTATCCACACCTTTGTATTAATTCTTATCCAAATAAATTATTTCGTATGCAAGACTGGTTTTATACCTGTTGATTTTTTTTTGAATTATTGTAATCGGACATTCCTTTCAAAAGATAAAACGAAATTAAAAATGTCAATATAAATTAATGTCAGTTTTTAATTTTGAAAATTTGGACCTCCTGCTTGGATTCTCGCTAGCATGCCTGCTTGCATACATGCTTGCTTGCATGTTTGCTTGCTTGCTTGCATGCTTGCTTGGATGCATGCTTGCTTGGATGCTTAATCGCATGCTCGCTAGAATCCTGCTTGGATTCTCGCTTGCATGCTTGCATTCATGCTTTCATGCTTTTCTTGCAAGCTTGCTTGCTTGCATGCTGCTTGCACGCTTGCTTGCATGCTTGCTTGCGTGCTTGATTGCGTGCTTGCTTGCATGCTTGCTTGCGTGCTTGCTTGCGTGCTTGATTGCATGCTTGCTTACATGCTTGCTTGTATGCTTGCTTGCACGCTGGCTAGAATCCGTTAGGATTGTCGCTTGCATGCTTTTTTACATGCTTGCTTGCATGCATGCTAACTTGCATGCTTGCTTGCTTGCATGTTTGCTTGCATGCTTGCTTGCATGCTTGCTTACATGCTCGCTAGAATCGTGCTTGGATTCTCTCTTGCATGCTGTATTCATTTCTTTAGGTTCATTAAGGTGCCGTAAAAAGGGGTTTTTGGAATTTCTCGCGGAAAAGAGATCGGGAGTTGACTTTAAAGCTTTTTTATCTAGTCCTGTAGTATAATCTTTCAATTATATGGTCAAAAACTATACAATAATAACTAACGTTATAAGTCTGTTCCAAGTTCTATACTCTATGGTGCAAATTCAGTAACATAATAACCCTTATAATTTTCATTATGTTACGGGACTGAGTAATATAATAACATTCAAAAAAAGAATACTGAAATCAATTTTGATAATCGAGTTTCTTTAAATATGCGTGTGCCACGTGATTGGTTGCTTAAAAATGAGTAAGAACAGGTAAGACCAATTACAATCAAGGTTTATTTTTTCAAGCGAAATTTCGTAATTGAGAACACGATGATCAAGCTCTATGGTACAAGTACGGTAGAAAATTAAAAAAAAATAAAGCGGGAAATTAATATTAAGTCATTAGACATTAATTAAAATATGTTTACATTAACAATTATTAAATAATGAATACTTAAATAACGGACAATAAATGAATTTTAAAGTCATTATTAAATATGAATATTTTAACATCATTCAATTTGGCTGTATGACATAAAGTTCCATTCCATTCCATTCTAAGGTTGTGAATAGTGAAAAAAAAAGTTTCAAAATAGCGGGAATTTGTTTTGCTTTTGCACGGAGTTCTTTCAAGTTAAAAGAAATAAAAGAGTTAATCACTATTTAAATGACTTTTTATCTGTGAGAATTTTTAAATTTGGTGAATTAAGTGATGCAGAAATGTTGACGCCGCCAGAAATAAAACAGGCGGCAATGGAAGTGAGCAATAATTTGCTACTTTTAAAATCGAAAAATTTATTTATTGTCCGTTATGTAAGTATTCATTATTTAATAATTGTTTATTTTGAACTCGTAGAAAAAGTAATGTATGCAACTATTCATAATTGGCCATTAAGACACTCATGCGTATCTATTATGACATTCGGCTTCGCCTCATGTCATAAACTCGCACGCATTCGTGTCTTAACGACCCTTATTATGATACAGTTGCATAAAATACTATTGTGCGCGGACTAAGTCGCGGGAAAAAGCTAGTTATTCCATACACTTTGTATAGCGTAACGAAAAGGAAGAACATAAAAAACGTATAACATTTAATTTTCGGGACATTTTTTTTCTCCTACAGGGATGGAAAGAGCTCGTGATTCTGAGTAGGAATAACATAAAATTGTAGGGAATATAAAAAAGTGGCATTTTTTTGAGAAATGCTCAATTAAGGATTTCTCAGGCTGAATATTTAACAACCTGTTACCTAAAGGTTTCGATCAATAATACCAAAGCTATCACTGGCTAAATGCTGTCCGCGTGGAATTATATTTAAGAGCCACAACAGTCCCGATTAACAATTATACATGCCTATGTGGATTCCAATGGGTTAAAGTTACCCTCCATTGGGTCTAGATACCCCAGCCTTAGGGCATCTAGACATATGTTTATACACATAAACACATGTTCATGAAAATTATGAATGACTGATTCTTTCTTAATAAAAGTCGTTACACCTAGATTAGGTATGACATTTCCTAACATCTTGTCACTATTTAACCCTGGGTTAGCAGTTAACTCAGGGATATATATGCCTAGTCAGCCTTAGGATTTTTCATCCTTTTTCATCCTTTGGTATATTAATCGAACCTTAAAGGAGTGCAATTGGTGTTGTGACGTCCGGGACATAGATTATTTAGGTGCAGCGGACATTAAATAAATTGGTAACTTATACATTTTATACTTTAATAGTTATTTTACAAGATTAAGGCAATTCAAGACTTAAAAATGCTATATAAGATTCGAGCTATTGCGCCATTATTTGATGTCCTCTTATGTACAAACGAGTAGTTTGACAAGAAGCCGAGAGCATTTTTGTATAAGGAGAGAATGGTCGTCTCAGGCGAACTGCACTTTTCTCGATTTTTATAGTATGTGGTACTTACATCTATTTGTTGAATTATTTACAGATTCGCCCTACGCCTTCACCCGAATTAAAATGCTCTAAGCCTCCAAGATAAAATTACTAATGGTATAAACCAAGCCATGGCATAAAGTTATTAGGTATACTTACTTGCAAAAGCGTAGTTCGATGACGGGTAGCTGTTGAAGCTCTGAGCTGCCAGTACTGAAAACGTGCCCAAACCAACGTGATCACATACACAAGCCTTCACCGCAAACAAACACAATAATGTTCCAAATTATCTAAGTACTTACGTCCTCCATAGAATGGACGATCTGAAAAAGAGCAAAATATTTATTTATTTATTTATGGAGAACCAACAGCTTATACATACATCTTAAACATTAGGTACAGTAAATACAGCAAGCCAATTAAGTACAGGTTCTCGCTGACAGTGTAACAATAAGGCAATATGCCCACACAGAGTCCCCTCGGACACACAAAAAAGAAAAAAGATAAAATAACTACTTAGTGACAAATAATTCAGCACTATTTTATCGGAGGAGAAAAAAAAATCAAGTCCCCTAACCTAACAAACTTAATCTACAGTAAGGTACAACGCTCAATGCACGCTCACAAAAAATCGATTCACCAAAGTTCGTCTCAAGGTGTCAGTGTTAACATTAAAATAATATCAAGCTCCTTCGTTAGTTTATTTAATTGTCTACTTGTACGTATACAAAAACTGTTCCGCCTATAGTTAGAATGGCCAAAAGGCACAGAAATAGGGGGCGCGTATCTCTTCGGTCTGGATGGAGTGTTGAATGATATATTAGCGAGCAGTTCAGGGCAGTTAATGCTGCTATTAGTAATTTTTAACAAATATATAGTATCTGCAATTTCAGGACGTTCAGATAGTGGGACAAGATGGTACTAGATTTAGTTACAACTAGCTTTTGCCCACGGCTTCGCTCGCGTGTACCAAGAGTAATCCAAAGAACCAAGATATCAAGCAAGCAAGCATACAGGCAAGCAAGCAAGCATGCAAGCATGCAATCAAGCATGCATGCACGCAAGCAAGCAAGCGTGCAAGAAAGCGTGCAAGTAAGCGTGCAAGCAAGCCCGACTACAGGTAGATACGGTCCTTTACAGTATTTCTTTATATTTGTACAATGTTTTTCGCTAATTCGGAAGCGGGCACTAAAATAACCAGGCTTGTTAATAATATAAAACCTATTATTACTATCCCCTGTCCTGCATTAGGTATAATTCAATGTTTTCTTACCTTCTACGGAAACTTGAGTAACTGGAAGCGATGTGTGCCTACTTAGCATTGATATTATACATATTATAATATGTATAGTATTTTGTTAAAGTGTTGTGTGACCTAACCGTTAAAAAGTTATACCTTCCATCATCAGCTCATCTGAATAACCAGAAAGAATACAACTAAAGATCTATACGTGCATATGATATTTAAAGAAACTTCCTATAACTCCTAACCGTTAAGGAGTTTAACCTTCCATCATCAGCTCACCTGGATAACCTGAAATAATACAACTATCGGACTATACGTACCTGTAATATTTGAAAAAATATCCTCAACTCCTAACCGTTAAGGAGTTTTACCTTCCATCATCAGCTCAACACATGACATGATGACATCACATGAGATGATGTCTACCAGACGCAAACACTTAAATAGCTTGAGAAAATATATGAAAAACGTAATGTGTGCCTACAAAATTTGAGGGTTGCCCTCGATTTCCCAGAGATCCCGTCATCAGATCCTGATTTGGTGACAATGGGACCATCTCAGGAGTACCTATCTATATTATATTCTTACGAATAAAAAAATAATTTTCATAATCGGTCCACAATTGACCGAGAAATCGGTGAACATACCTACATAAAAAAATACATAAAGTGGAATGCATAACCTCCTTCATTTTTTGAAGTCGGTTAAAGAGCCCTTTGCGGCCTACTCACAGTATAAACTTATGAATTTTTAAATTTTAGTTTTCTACAACCAGTAAAACGCAAAATCCCGTTTTTTCCCGTTCCCGTAAGAATTTCGGGAAATGCTTTCTTAATGCTCCCCTATACACTCCCCAAGGAACCCACTTGCCAAATTTCAGCTTTCTATGACCAGTAAAACGAAAAATCCCGTTTTTCCCGTTCCCGTGGGAATTTTGGAAAGTCATCTCTCAATGCTCCTCTACACTCCCCAAACAACCTACATGCCGAATTTCAGCTTTCTACGACCAGTAAAACGAAAAATCCCGTTTTTCTTGTTCCCGTGGGAATTTTAGAAAGTCCTCTCTCAATCCTCCTCTACACCCCCCAAGCAACCTACATGCCGAATTTCAGCTTTCTACGACCATAAAACGAAAAATCCCGTTTTTTCCCGTTCCCGTGGGAATTTTGGAAAGTCCTCTCTCAATGCTCCTCTACACTCTCCAAGCAACCTACATGCCGAATTTCAACTTTCTACGACCAGTAAAACGAAAAATCCCGTTTTTCCCGTTCCCGTGGGAATTTTGGAAAGTCCTCTTAAGAGTATCACAAACATTTTAGTCCCGAATAAAAATGTTATGAAATTTGAAAAAGGTAGTTCAGCACGTACGCAATTGACAATACGAGTACGGTCGTGGTTAGATATTTCTGACTAAGTAGTTTTGCTCCGATGTTTGTGATGGCGACTTTTCCACACTTACTTGGTTCGTCGACGGACTGCGTGTCAACGGCGCTGGTGGCGTTCGGCTTCACGACGACCAGCGACGTCAGTGGGGTCACCAGCGAGTACTGCCGACAACGCCCAGAGGCAACCATAAATACTTTTCTATTGATTACATTTACCGCAATGCAATTTATAAAATCACAGTGTATCAGACAGTGTAGAGGTCTAAACATTTTTGTTAAATAGAACTCATATGGTACTTCGGTGTCAAAAATCTCAAAAATAAACTAGAAATTTGGCATGACTTAGGTACAGTCGAGGTCAAAGATATCTTACACTTTAGTGCCTTTGTCACTGTATGCCTTCTGACAATTTCATATAACAGTTCAAACAAAGTGACTAAGACTGATAAGAGTGAGCGGAATCAGGCTACAGCCAGCCAGTCTGAATTTACTTAACCGGAGTTTTTATAGCTGGTTTGACATTGATTATCATTATAGCAACTTGGTGTAACTCGTTTTAGGGGGAGTTAAACAAAAGTGAAAATTTATGAAATAAAAATTGAACCGACTACAAACAAAAAACATGAAAATATCTTTCCACTAATCTGTTTGAAGTCGGTGCCTCAGCACGAGCCAGCAGTAGTGGTAGAAACCCAATAGACAGTATGTAGGTAAAAGGTAGATGACTAGGTCCACTCCTGCTGGCTCGTGCTGAGTCACCGACTTCAAACAGATTAGTAGAAAAATATTTTCTTGCTTTTTGTTTGTAGTTGGTTTAATTTTTATTTCATATTTTTTTGTGCATTTTAGTTTTTGGGTGTTTTTTGAAGCCAGTTTTATTTTTTATTTAAAAATTAAGTATTTTATTTTTTGCTTTTTAGTTGTATTTGTATAAATAGAAGCTTAGGATAAAATTATTTTTTTGCTGACTGTACTTTTTGCTCCTGGTTACCAAAGTACTCATCAAGACGAATCAAACAAGCCCAAACTCGATGCGATCGTATCGTTCTATTACAGAGTTTCTATGGCCAACATTCAGCTCCGTTATCAGATCGGCTTCATGTCATAATAATTGCATTGTCATGCGCTATACACACATGTAGGTATGCAAAATTTTAGCGGAAACCGCAAAGTTGGTCAAATTTAACTTGCAAGATTTAACCCGTTAAGTAGTTCAGTTGGTCATCTGTGGTCTAAATAAAATAAATAAATAAATATCACGGGACAATACACACCAATTGACCTAGTCCCAAAGTAAGCTAGGCAAAGCTTGTGTTATGGGTACTAGGCAACGAATAAACATACTTATACAGATAGATACATACTTAAATACTCGTACATATTAAACACCCAAGACCCGAGAACAAACATTCGTATTTTTCATACGAATATCTGCCCCGACACGGGAATCGAACCCGGGACCTCATGCTTCATAGTCAGGTTATCTAACCACTAGGCCATCTGGTCGTCTACTTCATAAGATCCAGTTTACCAAATGACATTTTCTGAATGAAAATGCTTGACTTGATGCTAAAAATGCCAAAATTGTCATACCTAGATGTGCCTATAAAATTTAATGGTTTTCCTCGATTTCCCTAGGATTCCATCATCAGATCTTGACTTGCTGCCAATGGGACCACCTCAGAAGTATACTCTTTCAAACTAAAAAAGAATTTTGAAAATCGGTCCACAATTGGCCGAGATATCGATGAACATACATAGAAAAAAAAAAGTAAAAGAAGAAGATACATACAGTCGAACATCCTCCTTTTTTTGAAGTCAGTTAAAACTATAAATAGTGACGCGAATTTAAGATTTAAAAAAGCACCTTTTGTAGATTTCAAATTAACGAGGAATACGATTGCATGCATGTCTTCCAAGTACTTGTTTATATTACATTATTTCGTTGTCTACCATACAAATAAATATGTAGGTAGAGCTTGTCTAGTTTCAAATGACGCGCCCCACCACCGCGTTTGCGCACGGGATTTGGAGCTCAATTTGAGCTACAATAGAGTCTATTGTAGCTTGAATTGAGTTTCGAATCCTGTGCGTGAGTGCAGTGGTGGGGCGCGTCATTTTAAACTAGACAAGCTATAACCATATTCAGTATTTACCTGCAGCGCGAGTTCCTTGGCCCTCTTCTCAGGGTGTTCGCCGGCGGCGGGCGCGGCGCCGTCGGCGGCGTCCTTCTGGTCCAGCAGCTGCCGGATGGTGAGGTACACCCACAGGCGCTCCAGCGCGCCCGGCGCCGACGCGCGCGCCACCGGCACCCGCGGGAACACCTCGTAGCGCTTCTGCTCGACACGACCAACATTACTGGATGATAATAACCAAAATGGTTCCAACGGAAGAACGGTGGCGGCTGCAACCCCGACATAATGCTGAGTGGGGACCATTTCATGAGACTCTCGTCGTGATTTCGCTATGTTCTGTTTCTGTTTTCTATTGTTCATTAAAAATGCATGTAAGACTAAACGTTTTTCTTTCTAATTTATTGAATCAAGCGTTATATTTGCTGAAGTCCATATCAATCAACTGAATCAATTGCTTTGCTCACCCGCGGCCTTTCGCGTCGTGTTTGCATAACATCGCAAGACTGACCAAAGTAATTGTTTCAGTTCATCGTTTTTAGGGTTCCGTACCCAAAGGATAAA
This sequence comes from Archips xylosteana, assembly GCA_947563465.1. Lineage (NCBI taxonomy): Eukaryota > Metazoa > Arthropoda > Insecta > Lepidoptera > Tortricidae > Archips > Archips xylosteana. The sequence continues at coordinate 18,565,066 of OX387343.1, forward strand.
AACGGGACCCTATTTACTGAGGCTCCGCTGTCCGTCCGTCTGTCCGTCTGTCACCAGGCTGTATCTCGGGAACCGTGATAGCTAGAGAGTTGAAATTTTCACAGATGATGTATTTCGGTTGCCGATATAACAACAAATACTAAAAAATGGAATAAAATAAATATTTTAGGGGGCTCACATACAACAAACATGATTTTTATTGCTCGTTTTTGCTCGATATTGATAACGGCAACAGGTAGACGCTTTTTAGACTTTAAAAATAAACCATTAAATTAAAATAAAAAAAAATATTAAAGGGGGGCTCCCATACAACAAACGTGATTTTTATAGATAATTGTACGGAACCCTTCGTGCGCGAGTCCGACTCGCACTTGGCTGGTTTTCTTTCTTTCTTTCTTTCTATAACGTGCCTATCAACCCGCAAAAACTCCAAAATTGAGATTTGAATACGAAATTGTACCTTGACGTCTCCTCTACAGTTTATTACAACGAGTTATGTGAATTAACACCTTCACAATATTAAAAAACGGCAAAAATAGTCAGGTGAGATAGCGGTCAATCACGGGTCAGTTTTATCTTCTAATATCGCACGTTTATAACGATACTGACACTAAGTATACGAAATTATTTTCTTTTCAAAAATAAACCTGATTTTCTTTTAAAATGAAGTTAATTTTTGAAATGAGAATAATTTCGTATGGTGTCAGTATCGTTATAACCGTGCGATATATAAAAATCTCGTGTCACGGTGTTTGTTATCGAACTCCTCCGAAACGGCTCGACCGATTCTTATGAAACTTTTTTCTCTATATTCGGTAGGTCTGAGAATAGGTCGTAGGCTATTTTTATACTCCTATTCTTCGCAGACGGAGTCGCGGGCAATAGCTCATCTCTAATAAAAAGAGGCAATTTTCTCATAATAGGTACTTATTGCTTAGTAGTTGACATGTTATCATCATCCAATTACGCTTTGAGATCCATTTACTTACACGGATCTATCTGGCATCAATTTAGAGTAAGCGTGCTTGACAAGAAAGAAAAACCGGCCAAGAGCGTGTCGGACACGCCCAAGATAGGGTTCCGTAGCCATTACGAAAAAATCAAGTAATATTTTTCTAAGGATTTCGTATGTGTACGGAATCTTCCATGTTTAGGTATGTTTTATACCTTAGGCTACTATTTACTCTTAAACTACAAATAATTCCCAACCAATCTTAGCCGCTATAATTTTCCTTGTAAATTTAATATATTTACTACTATTCTGAATTTTTTCAAATTTTTCCACCCAACAGTTTAGATTTTAGAGGGGGGGGGGGACGGTCGATTTTAATGAAAATTTTCACTTTAAAGTTGAATATTTCGCAAACAGATCACTGAATAGAAAAATCATGGCAACCCCCTAACAGTTTTAAAAGACCTATCCAACGATACCCCGCACTATAGGGTTAGTCGAGAAAAAAAAATCACCCCCACTTTACGTCTATGGGAGGTACCCTAAAAAAAATATTTTTTTCTCGTATCTGATATGTATATTCATGCCAAATTACAGCTTTTTAGTACTAACAGTCTCTGAGCTTAGCCGCGGACAGACAGACAGACAGACAGACGGACAGACATGGCGAAACTATAAGGGTTCCTAGTTGACTACGGAACCCTAAAAATGGTACTTATACCGTAAGGTCCGGTCTGATCCCATACATTATGCACAGTAAGTAAATATTTTCAGAAAATGTTTGAACACTTATGCAAGATTAAGCGTGTAACGTGAGCCTTCAGAAACATCCTGTTCAATGCTAAACGAATTACTGTCAATAGTTTTACGTCTAATCAACCAACCAATCCATCAGCCAACCGAATCAAATACGTAATAGCGAACTGCAAAATGCGCATAGATAGTAATGCGTAGTAACTCACTTGCGATTTAATCAATTTCCAAATCGTTACTCGGCCAAACTTTATCAGCTAGTTAAATTAAAATCTGCTAATCGCAGTAACGTCCGGAACGTCGAATCCGATATATGCGAGGGAGAAGTTGGTTGCAGGCCAACCTGAGCAAATATGACACGAGAATGTTTGTGGGGATTTTAGCCCAGCCAGCTTTAGACATGGCGTTGACGCTTTTCAGGTTGGCTGATGTGATAAAGTTATAATTATAAAAAGAATTGCGAGCAACCGTTTTTGTATAGTTGTTTTTGCCCTATAGGCTAATGTGACAAACTGTTTCAAAAATAAATTAATAAAAAAGGTAATCTATGCTTGTACCTTGCCGACGCCGTCGTCGACCCCGCAGAAGGCCAGCACCCGCGGCGCCAGCTCCGCTGCGGCGGGCTGCAGCTGCCCCGCCACCACCACCTCCGAGCCCTCGTAGTACGTGCGTACCTTGCCGACGCCGTCGTCGACCCCGCAGAAGGCCAGCACCCGCGGCGCCAGCTCCGCGGCGGCGGGCTGCAGCCGCCCCGCCACCACCACCTCCGAGCCCTCGTAGTACGTGCGTACCTTGCCGACGCCGTCGTCGACCCCGCAGAAGGCCAGCACCCGCGGCGCCAGCTCCGCTGCGGCGGGCTGCAGCTGCCCCGACACCACCACCTCCGAGCCCTCGTAGTACGTGCGTACCTTGCCGACGCCGTCGTCGACCCCGCAGAAGGCCAGCACCCGCGGCGCCAGCTCCGCGGCGGCGGGCTGCAGCCGCCCCGCCACCACCACCTCCGAGCCCTGGTAGTACGTGCGTACCTTGCCGACGCCGTCGTCGACCCCGCAGAAGGCCAGCACCCGCGGCGCCAGCTCCGCGGCGGCGGGCTGCAGCCGCCCCGCCACCACCACCTCCGAGCCCTCGTAGTACGTGCGTACCTTGCCGACGCCGTCGTCGACCCCGCAGAAGGCCAGCACCCGCGGCGCCAGCTCCGCGGCGGCGGGCTGCAGCCGCCCCGCCACCACCACCTCCGAGCCCTCGTAGTACGTGCGTACCTTGCCGACGCCGTCGTCGACCCCGCAGAAGGCCAGCACCCGCGGCGCCAGCTCCGCGGCGGCGGGCTGCAGCCGCCCCGCCACCACCACCTCCGAGCCCTCGTAGTACGTGCGTACCTTGCCGACGCCGTCGTCGACCCCGCAGAAGGCCAGCACCCGCGGCGCCAGCTCCGCGGCGGCGGGCTGCAGCTGCCCCGCCACCACCACCTCCGAGCCCTCGTAGTACGTGCGGAACTTGTGCTTCGTCAGAGAGTTGTCCTTCACCTGCATATTTAAGGAAACGTAATTATCTGGGCCCGCGTGGGAACTACGGCCCGAACCCTCTCCTTCTGAGACGAGGCCTGTGCCATGCAGTGGGACGTATATAGGCTGGGATGATGATAATGAGTTATCTAGTGCTTTAAAATATATGTGGGGTAAACTACCTATAGTATCGCCCATGCATCAGTGATTGACCACTTTAAGAAAAATATTGCCATGTGCCGATACTTATATTATATCTATCATTTTCGCTTGATTAGCTACACAACTTGACTAGGTATAAAGCAATCAATAATCAAAGTACCATTTAATGAATCAAACACGAATGATAGACAGTTAGCACTTGACAATGATTTTTTTAAAGTGGTCAATCATTAGTGCCTAGGCAATATCAATGTTAAAACTGGTGAACTAGTCAATATGATAAATTAAATAATTAGGACGTAAGCACGTGTAAGATAAACTTACTAGTTGACTCTATTTAAATAGTTAAAAGAAATCTAATATGCTGAAAGCAGATTAAATGCCATTTAGTTATTAAATGTATAATCTAATCAGGAATTACGTAGATACAAATACATTACTTACAGGTTTGAGGTCATAGCCCTCTACAGGTTTTCCACATCCCTTAACCAAAAAGCTTTACATTTTCTCTTGACCAAGTACTAACAATTCCGGTTCTACCTTCCTAATCACTATTTCATTGTACTGAATGAATGAACAGAATTTCGTACCTAACTAGTAGCCCCCAGATCTGGGGGGCTACTAAGAAATTCGAAATTCAAATCTCGTAGTATAAGGCCTGGTTTTGTAGCAACTGTTAGAATCTGCGATGTTAGTAGGATCGTTTGTAAATGGTACACAGGCAGGCATATGTCAGGGTCGGCCAACAGTCAGCACACCTGATCAGGCGAGTAGACGAAGGTGACGTCATCGAGCAGCGGCGAGGAGATCTGCCGGTAGAAATCACGCAGCTGCAACGCCGCGTCCGCCGCCTCGTAGATGTGCCGCATGAAGCCCGCGTTGCGCAGGGACAGCTTGCGCAGGAACGACCGGTCCGCGTCCTCGCCTGTAACACATGCACTTGCACTCGCAAACACGACTCGAACTCGGCTTTGCATTCCGTCGATGGTACCGCAATGCCGCGCTACTAACTAAACAACTAACTATACATACTAACTGTACTTCGTTTAATTTAAGGTTTGAATTAACGGTCAAATTGTAACACACGTTTCTCGGTATTTCGAGCACAAATGGACTAAAATACCTACATGTACATTTATTTATTAGCGGTATTTGTTACGTAAAAAAAAAAAAAAAAATTACGGTAGAGTGTTAAAATTAAATAATCATCTTTACAATTTGCTATTTCCAATATTTAAGGTAGCTGCAAGACATTTCCTGTGGCAGGTGAAAACAAAATTTATACGTAATTGTTAGTTTAGATTGTGTATGCTACTTATTTAGAAATAAATTAACCTTATTAATAACCCTGCATTCTGTAAATCTGCATCATAAAATACGGCATGATAGAATGTGCCATTTCCTATATTAGTTGCCCTACATGCATGTGGCGTTCGTATTCTCCACCCTAGATGTAAAATTACGTGTAAAATGTAGCTGATTAAAACACCTACTCAATAATTTACACAAAGTACATAACTTATGTTAAATTGAAGCTTAACATTTGACTTGGCTACTTTTCATATACAACTCATCTTATATTTGGCTAATCAACTTATATTCTACATTCAATTTGCTGGTAAATCTAGCCAAGTCAAATTAAGCTTCAATTTAACATAAATTATCTAATTATTAGATAGTTAAATTTAGGAATTTATATTTATAAATATAAAACACTGTTGAAGTAGAAAAACCAAAGAAATAGTGTTATACTTGTTTAGGATGTTATTTGTTCTTACAAATAGATTGCAGTACCTATTACCTGCAGAACTTGGCACCCATTTAGATCTCAATCCTTTTATCGGTGAAGTCCATAATCAAGTATATTTTTAGTATTGAACTTGGCTAACATTTTTTACATTTATGTTTTTGGTGGGATATCATTACTTTTTGTAAAGAAATTAATCACCAAAGTTAAGCAACGTCGGGCGCGGTCAGTACTTGGATGGGTGACCGCCTAGTTTCATTTTGTGTTTTTGAAGTAAACGTAACGTAACGTATTCTACTCCCCAAGTCAAGCGTGCCTAAAGAAATTTTACTACAAAAACCAGGCGGTCACCCATCCAAGTACTGACTGCGCCCGACGTTGCTTAACTTCGGTGATCGGACGAGAACCAGTGTTTTAGACAAATATCTTGAAAACAGTGCATCCTACGGCAAAATCAATGAAATTTTCATCCCCCGTTGAAACTTCCGCGCCCCCCACCCGCCCCCTGTGTTTTTGTCAATAATACATATATTGGGATAGTTTCAAATATCTGCTTGTAACGGTTCCAACGCAAAAATTAAAAAAAAAAAATTGTATGGGACCCCCTATTTTTTACTTTTTTTTATTTTTAGATTTTTCCCTACGCTTACACACAATTACCGAGCTAAATTACAAATTTCATCCTTCTAGGTCATCTGGAAGTAGGTTAGGTTTAGGTACTATAGTTGGATCAGTCAGTGCTAAAATTTACGACTTTTTGACCTTCATATCTTTATAACCGTTTGAGCTAGCTTCATGAAAATTGGGCTTCTAGATGTCCTTATGGATATAATTAAACATACGTAGTTTTATGTGTTTACGTTAAAGAGGTTTTGAGTTATAGAAGGATCAAAAGTGGCACCAAGTGGTTCGTGTAATATTACACTCTGCGCTGGCTAGCCAGTTCCTTTGCTTGAACTTGGCTTGACACGCTGCCGCGTGTCTAGATCAAAGGGGGCAAATGATAATTAAGATGTTTCCCTAGTGTTTGTTACGTTATCGAGCATCAACAATTAAACGGAAATTCGACTCAAGCCTAGACTGATGATCATCGAAACCGTAGGTATTACAGATTTCCTTGAGGACACTTTTTTGGTACATTTGCTAGCGAGGTTATTGATTTCCTGCATAAATATTAAATAAGTATTTCTTTTGTTGAAATGAAAAACAAGGTCATAGACAAAACACAATCATGATCGCGTTAGTATATACTTAAAACCTGTTAGTAGTGCTTTTGTTAGCGACCAGAAATAGCGTGAGCGGTAGCCAGAGAAATTAGCGCTCGCAGTCTAGTAATGGTAGTATGTTACCGAAGGCAAGTGAGAATATGGTGCAACGGCGCGGGCCGGAGTTCTTCTCGGTGACGCTGTTCATGATTTTCTTGGGGTCGGTCTCGCCTACCGTGGGCTCGCCGTCCGTCAGGAACACAATGATGCTCTCAAGCTCTTGCTTCTCTGCAAACACAACATTCATTGTTAAGTAGAGGAACGTGTTAGAATATCTGTTACAAGTGTTACAACTAGTGTTGTTGTGATAGCGATAGTCTATCGATAGTATCGTAATACTATCGTGGCCTTGTAAATCAGTCATACTGTCGATAGACCTATCGAAACTATCGACTCTTGACGATACTATCGATATTATCGATAGTGAAAATTAAGCGAAACTATCGAACTTCATACTAAGTAGAAACTGAAATATGGATGCACAGAAAGAAACCCAGAAAAAAGACCAGCGCTGGGAATCGAACCCAGGTCCTCAGCATTCCGTGCTGCGTGCTAATACCCCTACACCACCACTGGTCAGGAGTTTAGACACGAATTTTTCCTAAGCATTCATATCTCACTCTGTTAGATCATCACTTGCGTGATACAGCGCCATCTATGTTATACCCTCATCGAGAGATTTCAACACTCCTTCGGAGCTAACCACTCACCAGGACAAGAGATGTCGCTAATTCGTGTCTAAACTCCTGAACAATGGTGGTGTAGGGATATTAGCATGCAGCACGGAATGCCGAGGACCTGGGTTCGATTCCCAGCGCTGATCTTTTTTCTGGGTTTCTTTCTGTGCATCCCTATTTCAGTTTGTATTTAGTATGGAATATATGGATTTCACGGGATGACCGTAAAAGTAATAAAAATGAAGTTGAAAAATAAAAATACAAAAAGATACTTCATATCAAACTTGTTACTATCGAACTTGGTCGATACTTTCGATAGTATCGCGTCGAAAAAGACGATACTATCGATTGTTGAAAATAAGTAATACTATTGGTAAAGATCAATAGTATCGATCATAAGTAATACTACGTATTGCTAAAGATCGATAGTATCGAAATTATCGATACTATAGATCTTTAGCAATAGTATTACTTATTTTCGACAATCAATAGTATCGTTTTTTTTGACGTGATACTACCGTACGTATCGACCAAGTTCGATAGTATCGCCTAATTTTCACTATCGATACTATTGATAGTATTGCAGCTTGTCGATATTTTCAATAGTACTATCGCACTATCGACTATTTTTTAAAGTCAAACTATCGATGATGAAACTATCGCTATCGCAACAACACTGGTTACAACTGCTTTAGAAAACTTTAGGTCAAGAAAAGAAAATCGTATAGGTATATAAATCCCAGTATATTCAAAGCGGCGAGCTAAACTGCTCAATTCGTACATAATTAATCCCTACACAAGTACACACATCTCTAATTAGGTAAATGTGAATAATGTTAAATAAAAAAAAGCGTTTAGATACCTTCACCGTCATCACTGTCCACCGAGGGTGCTTGTGTCGTGCTGCCGGGTGGGTAGGGGCCCACAGTCTGCGTTTCGCCGGTGGGCTGTGTTTCGCCAGTGGGCTGCGTCTCGCCGGTGGGCTGCGTCTCGCCGGTGGGCTGCGTCTCGCCGGTGGGCTGCGTCTCGCCGGTGGGCTGCGTCTCGCCGGTGGGCGCGGTCGGCGCTGTTTCTCCCGGCCCAAGCGGACGCTTCACGCCTTTACGGACGAGGTTGATCGCTACGTTAAGGGCGCTAGCTATGTTTGTTCCTAAACAAAAAATATCACATTTTAATATTTTCCTACCTTGATAACTAAATAGGTGAGTAATACGCGTCATGTTGGGAGGTAAAACTAATACGCACCACCAGAGGCATTAAGTCTGCTGATGATGACCCTCGCTTTTTCTATATTTTCCTTGTCAGCGCTATAAGGCGGCAGAAGAGCCACGGGCTTGTTGTCGTCATTTAGCCCATAGAATGGGTAGTAGTGGTTATTCGTTGGCTTGGGCTCCTGGTCGGCTTCTTTGAGATCATGGACCTGTAAGAACCAGTATTTTTTTTTGCTTTAGCTGTCATAATTTTTGTACAATTTCATAATAATAGCGAAATAATTATTGGTGTGATTAATGGCGAATGTTAGGGCTTTTTAATAACCTATACTTCGTTTAATTTAAGGTTTGAATTAACGGTCAAATGGTCTGGTCTCGGGTTCGTGGTGTCGCTACGCACCAACAGCTCGCCACAAGCCGCCCTGCGATGACTGACTGCACTGGTGACACGACAACACCAGCGGGCGATGGGGTCGTCACATCCCTACGCCTTTATTATTATTATTTGTTAGATACGTAGGTTAGGACAAGTGAAACAACCGCTTGCTGTTAGCGAACTGCCGTGTATTTCTAAGTTATACACACACATAGGTACGTACATATGTGTATAACTTAGAAATACACGGCAGTTCGCTAACAGCAAGCGGTTGTTTCACTTGTCCTAACCTACGTATCTAACAGTGGCGACGAACTACCCACATTGTAAAAAAAAAAATGTCTGGTTCTTTATTCGGCCTTTTATCTGCGTTCGACCACAATAGCCAGAACTGGGAGACATATAAGTGTCGGATATCACAGTGGTTTATCGCGAACGACATCAACCAGAACAGCGATCCCGTGGGAATAAAGAGACGAGCGATCCTGCTGAGCGCGCTCACAGGCGACACGTACAAGTTGGCGGCGGATCTCGCGCTGCCGAAGCAGCTACAAGATGTTCCCTACGACGACATCCTCGCACTGCTGGACAGTCATTTTACACCAAAGGTTTGTGGATTTGGAGAGCGGTACCAGTTTTACGCGGCTACCCAGCAGCCGGGGGAAACGTACGCTCAGTGGGCGGCGAGATTACGCGGCTTGACGGCGAAGTGCGACTTCCTCAACGTTGCGGAAGCCCTAAGGGACCGGTTTGTCATGGGAATGTTGGCTGGACCCGAGAGAGACAAGCTCTTTGCACAAGACCTTAAGGACCTGACTCTGGCTAAGGCAGTGGAGTTGGCGGAGAGCGGTCGAAGCGCGCGCGCCGGGGCGGCTGCTGTGCAACCGGCGCCGCCGCACGAACAGCTGTTTAAAATCTCGCAAACACAAGCGCGAGCGGACGCAGTCGCGACGAGTGTCGGCCTTAACAAAGAACAGTGCCAAGTGTGTGGTTATTACAATCACAAAACATCACAATGTCGTTTTGCTAAGTCTAGGTGTAAGAAGTGTAAAACTACAGGTCATTTACGTAGAATGTGTAAAAAAATCAACTACGTAGACTCGGGCACCGTGGACGAGGGCGATGATGATGATGGTGAGTGTTTTAATATTCGTACAGTAAAGGGGGAACCGATGACGGAAACCGTGTTAATGTCGGGGGTACCTTTAAAATTTGAAATTGACAGTGGGTCGGCCGTTACTGCGATCGCAGAACATACGTACAGGAAATATTTTAGTGATGTATCATTGTCATTAACAAAGAAACGTTTGTTTTCGTATACCGGTGATAGCATAGCCTGTTTGGGGGTAGCACAATTACCCGTCCGTTACGCAGAGCACACGCACACACTGAGTGTTTACGTTATACGCGACGGCGGGCCGCCGATCTTAGGTCGCGATTTTATTTCATTGTTTAAGTTAGAACTGTTGCCAGTCCAGTATTGTAAACAAACTGATGATGACATAATCAAACAGTTGCAATCTCTTTACCCGTCGGTGTTTTCTGATAACCTCGGACAATTTAATAAATTTAAAGTCAGTTTACAGTTGAAAGAAAATGCTAAACCGATATTTATTAGAGCGCGGCCAATAGCATTCGCCCTCCGAGACAAGGTAGATAAGGAGATAGATCGACTGTTAACATTAGGTATTTTAAAACCGGTCGACCACGCACAGTATGCGTCACCAATAGTACCCGTGCTAAAGCGAAATGGGTCAATAAGAATTTGTGCTGATTATTCAACGGGCATTAACAAACAGCTGATTATCGATCAATACCCTTTACCTACTGTAACCGAATTGTTTTCGAAATTATACGGGGGGGAACAGTTTACAAAATTGGATCTGTCAAATGCATATAATCAGTTCGTTCTAGACGATGCGTCGCAAGAATTAACGTGCATTAATACGCACCGCGGCATTTTTAAATATACACGTATGGTGTTCGGTCTGTCGAGTGCGCCCGCCGTGTTTCAGCGCGCCATGGAGAGCGTGCTGGCGGGCGCGCCCGGCACGCTGTGCCTGCTCGACGACGTGCTCGTCACCGGGAGGGACGCCGCGGAGCATTTAACCCGGCTCAAAGATGTCTTACAAAGATTACAAGATGCGGGTCTCACCTTACAAAAAGATAAATGCGAATTTTTTAAAAACGAGGTTAATTATCTAGGCTATATAATCAATAAAAATGGGCTAAAAAAATCTCCCCAAAAAGTGAAAGCAATGTTAGATGCACCGGTGCCTGTCAATGTAAATCAGCTACAATCATTCTTGGGACTAGTAAATTATTACAGAAATTTTGTGCCCGCGGCATCTACTATTTTAAGTCCGTTATACGAGCTGTTAAAAAAGGGGACTAAATGGGTCTGGACCGCGGAACGACACAAAGCTTTTCTAGCGATTAAAAATTGTCTGGCATCTGAACAGGTATTGACACATTTTAATGCAGATGCTAACGTGATTTTAACAGTTGATGCTTCTCCTTGCGGCTTGGGGGCGATACTGTCTCAGATAGAACCCGATGGATCCGAACGGCCCATATCGTTTGCGTCGCGAACCCTGAACGCCGCTGAGAAGCGATATTCGCAAATTCAAAAAGAAGCTACTGCTATTATTTTCGGGGTAAAGCGTTATCATCAATATTTATACGGTCGGGCCCTTCCTTTTATACTCCGTACGGACCACAAGCCGTTGTTGTCGATATTTGGTCCACATCGGGGTATACCGGAAGTAACTGCTAATAGGCTCCAAAGGTACGCCCTATTTTTAAGTGGTTACAACTATAACCTTGAGTACGTACGGAGCGCTCACAATAGTGCAGATTTTTTATCCCGTGCTAGCCTGCCCGGGAGCACCGGGGCGCGGGACGCGGAGGGGGAAGAGGGCTGCGCGGACGCTGCGGCGGCGATACTCGACCGAGCCTCTTACGTTAATTTCGTTGTGGAGGGCAGCTTACCGGTCACGTTAGAAAAATTACGCGAACAAACTCAAAATGATGCTATATTGAAAAAGGTATCAAATTATGTTTTGAATGGTTGGCCTAAAAAAATACATGATTTATATTTAAAGCCGTATTATCAGTGTAGGTTACAACTTTCTTATGAAAATGGATGTCTTATGCGAGGACATAAAGTGGTAATACCGGAAAAAATGCAAAATATTATATTATCTGAACTACACCAGTCACACCTAGGCGTCGTAAAGACAAAAGCAGAGGCTCGTTCGAGAATTTGGTTCCCGGGTGTGGACGCGGCGCTGGAACGTATGATAGGCTCGTGCGCCGTATGCGCGCAGCTGCGGCCGGCGCCGGCGCGGGCGCAGCTCGCCCTCTGGCCGCACCCGCCGCACCCCTTTTACAGAATTCATTTAGATTTCCTCGGACCAATTAATGGCCATTCATATTTAATCATAGTTGATGCGTATACAAAGTGGGTTGAAGTTTACGACATGAAAAATAATACGACAACAACCGCAACCATCACTAAGTTATACGATTTTATGTCAAGGTTCGGGGTCCCTCATACTTTGGTTAGTGACAATGGTACATCGTTCACATCACGCGAATTTCAAAACTTTTGCAGTCTAAACGGGATTTTGCACGTAACGTCACCGGCATATTGTCCTGCGAGTAATGGACAAGCAGAGATTTGTGTAAAAATAGTGAAAAAGGGCATAAAAACTTCTCTGCTTAGTGGCCATAGCACGCAGGATTCCCATGCCAGACTCTTAAAATTTATGTTTGACTATAGGAATTCGGCTCACACCACTACTAAACAGTCACCCGCGGAATTAGTCTACGGTCGTAAGCTCCGAACTCGGTTAGATCTTATTAACCCTAAAAAGTTATCGCCATCGTCCACGACGCTCGCTAATACAGTGAAAAACAATCAGTGTTTGCAGAGTAAGGCATCAGGAGGTCAAAATAAACAATGTTTTATGCAAGGAGACCACGTACTGTATAAAAAATTTATAACAACTGGTAAATTCACGTGGTGCAGAGGAATAATTGAAAAAAAAGTTGGCAATGTTATCTATATTGTTAAAGATGTCATTACATCATTAATGTTAAAAAAACATATAAATCAAATTGTATTATTCAAGGGTCAAGATTGCTACACGTCTAACAGTTGGGATCTTGAAGTAACTGGGCAACATAGTAATCCATCAGTTGACAACCAATCAACTGCAAGTGAAGAGTCACAGGTTAGTGCGGGGGAGGAACAGGAGAACTCATCTAGCCCAGCAACCAGCGCTGAGGTAGAAGAACCGGCCACACGTTATAACGAGACTTTGGATCCAATTGAAGATAACAACTGTCAATTGAGACAAGACTCTAATGCCATACTGGAACCTGAGCGGATTGAGTCAACTGACGAGGACGTGTTCCTGGAAGCCTTGCCGGATCCCCCCACTGAGACCGCGGAAACATTAAATCCGGCTCAAAGATGTCTTACAAAGATTACAAGATGCGGGTCTCACCTTACAAAAAGATAAATGCGAATTTTTTAAAAACGAGGTTAATTATCTAGGCTATATAATCAATAAAAATGGGCTAAAAAAATATTGGGTTGAGGAGCAGTGATACGTTGGGTGGAAAGGGATCGGAGGGGCCCCGCAGCCCTGGGGAAGACGTGAACAAGGGTGATGGATCCCATCCTCGTCGCCACTGTTAGATACGTAGGTTAGGACAAGTGAAACAACCGCTTGCTGTTAGCGAACTGCCGTGTATTTCTAAGTTATACACACACATAGGTACGTACATATGTAACATTATTATTATTATGTACATTTATTAGTGGTATTTGTTATGTTTTCAGTATAGAAGTTAACACAATTTTAAATAGTTTCGTTGTTTCATTTAAAAACGTGTGCAAATTTTATCGTTAAGTTTCAAATTTTAAAATAAATGATAATGCTTAATTAAGGTAAAGGCAGCGATTGCCGTGGTACTCAAAATCGGCACTCAATTCCGTGGTACTTATTATTACTTATGCTTTTTGTGATGTAGCTAAGATAGTTAGTGTGAAACTGCTCGTACGTGAATGAATAGTGTTTTTTCGAGTAACGAATTTAATTGAGCTAGGAAACATCCATCACGCAAGCCCGCAAGCGGTTCAAAAATCGTCGATTAGTGCAACGGCGGTGCAGTAGCAGGTTTTGCCATGAAAACATGAGACCTGACGTAACTACACACGTAAAATTGAGACGTGTTTCTAGTGTTAAGAGGTGTTAACACGTTAACTGCGAAGCGAGGCCTAAATCACCCCTGATGCAACTTCCCTGTGGTGCGGCAAGCAAAAAAGTGAATTTCTCTGTCGTGCGAATGGCATAGCTTTGGTTTGGTCCAGTGTAGGAAAGAGATAAATATATATTTGAGATCACTAAATGGTTCCGGACTCGGTGGTGTACCTACCTTGGTACCGGATGTCTTAGGCCTCGTGCCGCACTGAATTAATATAATTTTAATGCAGTGCGGAACGAGGCTAAAACGTCCCATATCCCCCCTGACCTCGTACCGCACTGAACGCGAGCTTCCCGCGACCAGTGTTGTGCATCACGTCGATTGAACCGCATTAAGATTTTCATATACAAATAGAAAGATAAACCTTATGCATAAACCGTAATCCATTATTTTCCAATAATAAGTCTGTAATAGCTGCCTGTTAATGGTATAGAATGGAACGCTTCGTGCGCGAGTCCGACTCGCACTTGGCCGGTTTTTTTTTCTTTATGGCGCCTTCAAGCACAATTTAGATTATTTAAAAAAAAATGTATGCTTTGATAGCTTTGTGTTGTTTTGCCAGGTTTTGCCCTTAAAACGATCTAATGAGATATAATTGATCAAAATCGGTCAAGTCGTTGCGTAGTTAAGACAGTTTAAAAACGTCGATATTATTTTTCCCATCACTAATCGCAGCGAAAATTTCCCCTATTTCAGTGCGTTACGAGGTGTATAAGATCCCATATTTTGTTTTGCTAATAATTCCTAAACTAGCCATCAGATCCCGGGGCGACGGTGGATTAGGGTTCATCAATTCACTGTCTATATCAATAAGGACCAAAATTCTCATTTATCTTTGATTTCGCGCCAGAAAATGGATTTTAGTCTGTAAAAGGAGGTGGGGTCTAATAGACCGCGTGTCGCCCTAACGTCTGGTCACGGTACGGGCCGATTATACCTCGTGCCGCAGGAACGGAAAGTATGCAAAAATTGGTGCCGCAGCTAACGTGTTAAGAGCTATTTAGAGTAGAAAATTACATAAATTTGGTGTAATTATGATGGTATATTTATATTTATTTGGAACTTAAGATTATTTATTGACTTTGTGAATTTCTGTATAATGATTATTATTGTGATTCCATTATATTTTAATTTTATAATTGACATTGGTAATTTGCATCTTTATTAATAAATCGCCATTCAATGAAATGTTTGCACGCCTGCATGCAGGCTGAATACACTGTGACAAACCATACTGTAAACCTTACTGTCTGTGTTCTGGCAAATAAATACATATTTCATTTCATAATAATAAGTTATTACCAAGGCATAAATCAAATGAAATAAATAAATAACTGTGGTGATGCTATACATTCTGAGTCGATCTATGCAAATAGTAAGTATTTACGAGTCATTTAATAATATTGGTGTTATTGTAATCTTTAGCTACTAAAGCCGGTAAGGAGCTGTATTCGTGGTAAAACCACTAAAACTCATAATTTTTGACGAAATGCCGAGTGCAATTGTTGGTATTCTGGGAAACCCTTAAATTTTAAATACATTTGTCATTTTATCTATACTATAATAATATTATAAAGCTGAAGAGTTTGTTTGTTTGTTTGTTTGTTTGAACGCGCTAATCTCAGGAACTACTGCTCCGATTTGAAAAATTCTTTCAGTGTTAGATAGCCCATTTATCGAGGAAGGCTATAGGCTATATATCATCACGCTAACACCAATATGAGCGGAACGGAGCGGAAGAATGTTCCAAAATCGGGGGTTTTTGAAGTAAAACTTCTGTAGGCGCTAATCTCAGGAACTAAGTACTGCTCCGATTTGAAAAATTCTTTCAGTGTTAGGTAGCCCATTTATCGAGGATGGCTATAGGCTATGTATCATTACGCTGACACCAATAGGAGTGGAGCGGAGCGGAAGAATGTTTCAAAATCGGGGGTTTTTGACGTGACAACGTCTAATAAATCGATGAACGTCGGCTGCATACACGAAAAAGGATGACGCATGTAACGTTGCATGTAAGTACATGTACGTACATGGGGGGGTACATACATGAAATGAAATGAAATGAAATGTTTATTCTGCCAGAAAAAGGGTAGGTTACTGGTTGTTGTCATAAAAATACATGTCCTCCTTATTCAGCTATTAACAAAACGGCATGCAAAATGTTAACAGTTTTATCATACCTATTATAAGGGCCAATCAACTTTTAAACCGACGTTTTTGGCGTCTCCTGCGTTACCAAAATTGTCTCTGGCGTTACCAAAAAATCGTACTTCCAACAAGATATTTCACGGTTTAATAGGTTAAACTTACGTAGGATGGCATGTATTCATGCTATTCATGTATTAAAATACAGAAAAAACATGTTTACTTACAAAAATCTGCAATTGTTTGAAAAAAGTCGCGGACAGATTAGTGTCGGTTTAAAAGTTGATTGGCCCATAATTCAATCAAGCAAACAATTTAAATTAAATATGAATACAGTCAGTAATTTTTGTAAATGAATAATTAAGCATTTATGTCAATGATTAATCC
The DNA here is from genome assembly GCA_947563465.1 of Archips xylosteana. NCBI lineage: Eukaryota > Metazoa > Arthropoda > Insecta > Lepidoptera > Tortricidae > Archips > Archips xylosteana. The sequence continues at coordinate 18,581,520 of OX387343.1, forward strand.
ACTTATTCCCTTACATGTCAATTAATTAATGGTGCTGGGATGCATTGATGGATGGGTGCATGGTGCTGGGATGCGGGAGGGGGGTGCGGGGACTTCAGAGGGGGCATGAAAATTTCATTGATTTTGCTGTAGGATGCACCGTTTTCAAGATATAAACACCGGGGGGTAGGGGGGTGAGGGTGTGGGGGGGGGGGGGGTGCGGGAGCTTCAAAGGGGGGTGACAATTTCATTGATTTTGCCGTAGGATGCACAGTTTTCAAGATATTTGACAAAAACACCGGTGGGTGGTGGTGAGTGGGGGCTGAGGGTGCGGGGGAGGGGGTGTAATAAAGGGGGGATGAAAATTTCATTGATTTTGCCGTAGGATTCACCGTTTTCAAGTTATTTGACAAAAACACCAGGGGGGGGGTGGGGGTGAGGGGGAGGAGGTGCGAGGGTTTTTGAAAACTTCTATAGGCACGCTTGACTTAGGACGAACGCGGGTGTGCGGTGGGTGCTGTAGGGGGGGCGGGTAATTTTTTTATGTCGAGGTACTAAGGAGAGCCAAATTGATGAAAAAGCAAATTGGATAAAAAAAATAAGCTGCCCAAATTACTAATTCCACGCGGACGGAGTCGCGGGCAATAGCTAGTTAGTAATAAAATTCTAATTATTTTGCTTGTTAAGGTATTATTACAGTTTAGCTTGTGATAACGTTCTCAATTCGTCTGTATGTTTTTTTTTTCGATTTCCGTTCAAGGAATCCGAGCTTGTTTGTTTTATCATGGGACGGAAATAACTTTCATCACACCTAGGATTGAGCCTGTTTCCGACGGTATGAAAAACCCAAAACTCGGAAATAGGATATATGGGAACCTATATCTTGTTAGAAATTGTTTTCCGCTTAGCGTTGGAACTGTTGGACTGGTTTGGGTGTAATAAATAACTTGGTCAGGGTCACCTTAACGCCAGAGTTGAACTCGACGATGCTGAAGTAGTCGCCGGAGTTGAGGTCGCCGAGGATGGTCTGCATGGCCTCCCGCAGCTGCACGATCTTGCGGTCCATCATGGAGCCGGATGTGTCCAGCACGAACACCACCAGCTTCTTCAGCGGCGGCAGGTTCTCGGGCGCGAAGAAATGCACGAAGTACCCATCGTTTACCTGACATCCAATTACATTTTTCATTGCACTTAGTTTAACAAGCCATATTGTCTAACGAGTGGACGCTTCCTATCGCATTGGCTATTTCTTTCTGTCAAACGGTATAAGATGGTGACAGAAAGAGATGGCGAAAGCGATGGCAAGCGCTTATGGGACATAATTATGAGCAAGTTACGAGGTCTCTATTCTAAGCATCTGTCATTTTACTCGGTGTTTGTCGCTTTTCTGACTGGTACAGTAGCCGCAGAGAAACGTGAGCCCCACTGCAAACAAACTTTGGATGCAGGGGGTCACATTTCTCTGCAGCTAACTATATGATACGACATCATGTTACCTATAGGGTTTCTTTTTGCTTACTAATATTAAAGTCAAGTTTTGATTTAACTAGATTCTGGATTAGCCTGGTACAGCAATGCAAAATAATAAAACTTAAAACAATGTAGGTAAATAAATTATTTCTGCTACGCTAACTTACAAGAATATCACCGTTCTCGTTACGCTCAACATCGTACTGCGTCACGAATTGGCCGAGAACTCCCTCTTGCTTAGACTGCTCTGACAAATATCTTCTCGACGATTGCTGAGATTCTTTAGTTTTCTCCTGGAAAAAAAAGAAGATTAATGCTGTACAGTAAAACTGCGGTAAAAGCACCTGTAGATAACGCTGCTAAGCTTAAAACTAGGGTAGGTATATTTATTATCTACCTGGGTCACGCATGAAGTTAGTACGTAAGTAGAAGTTTGGCCAATAAATTAAATACAAGAATGTACTTAAATAATTTCACTGGAGCATTTGAAGAGGATTTACGAACCTCGTAAACTTGCATGAGCCTTTTTTGCTCCTCCAGGTCGGGTTTGAACGTGATGGTCGCCTCCCGGTTGTCAGCGGAGCGCTCAATGACAGCCACGGCATTGCCTGGAAAACAAGACGCAAGTAATCCACTATAGTACAAAACATTCAAACTTCAGTAAAAAAACTTAAAAGGTTGCTGCTACTTGTTGGTGCTTCTGCAAGAACCAGTCGCAATACGCTTGACGGACTGGGAAGTCCCTTGGAAGTCCATCTATAGCAGGTAGGTAAAGTACTGGATTTGTATCCAAATACGGGATTAGGGTATTGGTCTTAGCAGCTTTATCATTCGCTTGTGTCAATACACACACACACACTGTGTTGTCACCCAGAATAGGCAAATGACTATGATGGATGTATACAAATTTCTGCGATGTTGAAATATAATTTTGGATGGAATCGCAACATATTTCAATATTTCACGTTGTTACGAATATTTTGGTCACGGCTGAAGCTGACCGTTATGTTCCGGCCACGGCAATACGCGACCGGCGGTGCGGCGAGTGTTTTTCATTCATTGAGTGTTTTACATTGAGTGTAGAACACTCATTGCCAAGAAGAATGCGCCGCAATTTTTTTTATTTTCAATATGAGTATGAGACTTACTCGGGTCAGTGTCGGTGGCATCTACCTCGTTGCCAGTGCGCACTTCAGGCACGCGCAGTACGGTAAGGGGCGTGGCCTCGCGGATGTGCACGCGCACTGTGAGTTGCGGCACGAGCGCGCCCGGGTTCAGGTTGATATCGTGGTTGTACACTCCTATGCGCCGCACCAGCAGCTCCTCGTACGTCAGGTTAAACCGTATCACGGTGTTCGCCGCCACGTTCATCGTTACCACAAATTGGTTCGAGTCCCTAGCCCTAAAAAAACGCCGCGTTATTGAATAAATCAAGTTGACAATTTAAAGAAATGCAATTGCTACATCTATTTTATGAATACATACATAGACATCATACCTTTTTATCATCGATGATTACTGTAATGCTGCGTAACGAACAATGGCTACCTAATGCTGCGTATCTGACTAGAGGCAAATTTTACAGGAGAACGTTAAATTTTTTTAAAGAGAGTTTAAAACCTTTTCATCTCTCCTGTTCGGAAAGTTAAATTTTCATGGGTGTTTTCATAGCCGGGTGGAAAATTGCGTTTTCATCTCTAGGGTGGAAAGTAATTTTTTTAAATTTTTACGATTATCCACGGACTCGAAGATAATTCAGTTACGTCAATGACACTTTTTTCACGTTTCGGCATGGCCATCTAGATGCACGTCGTGACCAAGGAGCTTATATACAACACTGGAGGTTGCACGCCGAACAACCGTTTGAAACAAGAAATTTGATCTTTATTACGTCACGAAAATGTTCCATCTCTTTCTTTAGTTAGGTTAAGAAAAAGATGGAAGGCATTCGTGAAAATGGGAAAGAAAAATATAAATAAGTAATAAAGGTCAAAACTTCTTCGTTTGGCGTTCAACCTCCAGTTTTGTATATAAACTCCTTGGTCGTACCAACTCGATTTTTCGGCCGTGGCAAGTGGCCAGGGCGAAAAGGTTGGAGGTTGGCTATAAGTAAATTCAATTTATTATTATTCTCATTTTTTTTAGTATTTTACTTTCCGCACAGTCGAAATGAAAAGTAGAGTGTCTAACTCGGGTGAAATTACCCATCTTCCCTCGAACTATTGGCGCTCTCACTTCGTTCGAGCGCCAGAAATATCTCGGTTTAAATGAGTCACTTTCCACCCTTGGTTATCAATCAATCTACTATTGTGTTTGTAGCTGCGAAATCTTAAATTTGCTACTTATGAAGGTTATGCGGCATTTAGCCATTGTTGGTAACATGGAATTGCAGTATCATCAACGATATTGTAAAAACAGTTTTAACCGCTCGGATAAAAATTCGGTCCATTTCCTAAAATTATTTAAAGCTGTAATTTGCTACTTGCTTTTGTACTGTGTGGTTTTTTCAGATGCTGAGGGCGCATGGTAAAATAAGATGGTTACATTCGTGATACTTACTTTACAGCGACATGGCCCGCGCTTATCCCTTGCGAAACGGCTTGGTCATATATCTGCTTAGCTTCTTCTTTGCCTTTAACGTACGCCTTGTACGTTACGTTGTCCAGGGTCCTTACGAAATAAAATGAGTTTAAGAAAAACATAATGCACTTGTAGAAATGGAGCATCAACGTAACTGAGTTATGTATGATGTCAGGTATGTGCGTACAGTCAAGTGTAAAAATATGGGTGCACACAGCATGCTCATAAATATGTCCCATAGCTCATATGTCATCGAATTAAGGTATAGGTATGTAACGATGGGAGGATTAAATCGATACTTATTTTTGCACTTGACCGTACCTACGTGATTTGTTTACAGGTAGGCGGAGGTGCTCGGGATAGGTACAGCCGAGGAAACTAAATTGCGAACCAGGATGGAACCTTCTTGTTGCAAATGTCATGTTGACATTCCCTGAATCTGCCGAAGATATCATGGGACAATTGACTGTGAAGTGTTTCCAGCCAGGTACGCGATTCAGTTTCCTCAACTGTATATCAATACAGGTATAGAATGAAATGATGAAGTAAAAGTGTATGTTTTCTGTAATAATATGCGTCTAGTATTAATACCCCTCAGTCTCAAAATTAATGTCTAAAAGAAAGCACGTGTGTTTCAATTGTAGCGACACATCATATGCCGTGGAAATGTACTTAATATTTGCATAGTAATTAGACGATTGGGTAACAACTAAGCGCGGTGCTTTATTTATATATTTAAAATGTATAATTTTCTAACTATGTTGGTGTAAATTACTATAGACCAATAAAAGCTAAATTAGAATAAACATACATTTCAAAGCCGCTGATGAAGGCGGTCTCGGGTATGAGCACGCGGAAGACGGCCTCTTGTGCGCGGTCGGCCGGGTTGCGCACGTGGGTGACGACCGCCGTGCGCGCGTACCGCATGGCCACCTCCGACGTCACCTCCATCGCCGTCAGCTTCAGCGGCGGCGGCGGGCCCTGCGTCGTCGGCGCCTCCGACGTGCGCGCTAAGCTCGAGCTCGACTGCGGAACAACAAATCATAACTACTTACTCAACCATGGGCGCCGGGAGAGGGGTGCCAGCTTGCACCCCCTGGCATAAAAAAAGTTCAGAACATGAATATGGTATAGAATAAAACCTATAATTATGAAAAAGTATGGACCACCTACGCAATACGGATGTAATGCACCCCCTGATCGATTTAATCCTCTCATAATTATGTGCCGATGCCTCGAAGATATAAAGAGGTCATATTTATGAGCAAGTTATATGTACCCATATTTTTACACTTAACTGAAGTGTTAGCGACATCCAGAGATACTACTTATGGCATAAAACAATGTGTAATAAAATAAATGTAAATTGGTGAACAAAGTACGTACGTCGCCGTCGACTGGAGAGACCACCAGCGGCGGCTGCGTGCTGGCACTCATGGCGGGCAGCGCCGCAGCGTCGGCGCACGCGCACGCCAGCAGCCCTAGCAGGGCGCACCAACGTGTCAGCATCCTCTGCACAATTAGCTAGTTATTCCTAGTCCACAGTAATAGGCGTTACATTACAATAAAAATCTAAAGAACTATTTAAGTTTTGTTTTTCTACTCGTTGATTCCATTTGAACACACTAACTTTTTAGGGTTCCGTAGTCAACTACTACTAAAAATAATATTCAAAATCTGCATATTCATTACCATAAATAACTAAGAAATAATAATAAATCCAATTAATGGTTACACAATAAATTACTATGATATTGTTGTCTTATATGGGTTGTTTTATTTGTTTTAATTCATAAGTGGAAGGCACTATTTTCAAACTTAACCCAATGTACTTTACAAAAGGCTATGTATGTACCTCGATAGACCTGTGATAGACGATGATGATGATGACTCGTAGAAAAAGTATTGTATACAATAGTTACATAATTAGGACTTAAAATTTCGTACCTTACTCTCGACTTTAAGAGCCTTCATTATGCAACGATTGTATAAAATACTATTGTGAGCTCTGGTTTCAAAATTTGCAAAAGTAATTTTTGGGCATACACATTTTTTGTTCGCGTCTCTCCTGTGGTCCTGGCAAGAGTTAAGCGTCTTTAGCCAGTTTTTAGTCTTTAGCCAAGCCAGTATTTTTTAGTCAAGTATTTTATATACTTATCGGCGTGTGGGACGCCTGGCCAACTTTCGGTCCATTTAAATAAATGTTAAGTTTGCTGACACGAGTGCTGAGTCGTGAGTACGAACTCAGTCGCTTATTTTATGTCCCTTTGTGGTATAAGTGAATATATAACTAAATATTCTGTGAATATTTCAAGCGACACCTGTTGCCGTTACCAATATCGAGCAAAAACGAGCAAAAAATTACGTTTGTTGTATGACTTGTATGGGAGCCCCCTTAAATATTTATTTTATTTTGGTTTTTAGTATTTGTTGTTATAGCGGCAACCAAAATACATAATCTTGTTTTTACCCTTTGGATACGGAACCCTAAAAAGCACAACATTAGTTCGTTCGATGATAATACAATGCTCTGGTAGTGAAATTTTGGTAGTCCGGCCACGATCGTCTCCGCAGGATGGAATTCTCCAAGTTATTGGCATCGACTTGAAACTTGGTACCGAATGTACCGATATTATGTCGTTTGGATGACAATGCAAGTAAACTCAATAAAAAGAAATATTAAGAATATAAAATTTAACAAAAGTTTATTTTTATTATATTTCTAGTTTTAGCGGTAATAAAAATTATTCACATGTATAAATTTCAAACGTCTATCTATTACTGTGTTCTTGAGGACAGCACACTCTGTCAGACAGACAACGAACACCGTATATACGAGTACAGTAATAGAGTTACGTTCGTCAGACTTTGAGTACCTACGAATATAAAAAGATGCTTGTTATTCTTCTTATTATACAATAGGTACATGATTGAAAATAGTGTTATTACGACAAAATACAAAAGTGCCCAGCTACTTTTGATGCTGACTGTACCTACCTAATATTAACTATAAACAAATACAGTCGGCAATAAGGACAATTACCTACATTTAAAACTCTTTCGCTACGTCCACTAGAGTTTGTATTAACTCATTTCTAAGTAAAAATAACAAATACGATAAGTAAGATGTTTACCTACCTACGAGTATAATGCATAATGTAGTTTTATCTCCCCGTTTGGGCCCGAATAAATATGTAAACATTTAAACATAAGCATATCACCAACTTGAAAACATTGCATGAATTGTGATAAGCTAGCGGTCTTGACCCTCGTTACCGGGTAAACCGGGTTAGGTGCCACAGCGGTACAGATAAACACAGGCGTTGCGCCGCCGGGAAATACCCACGACTGGCCACGCCGTACGCGGTGCCAATTGAAAACCAAAGATGTCATAAGGTAAAAACGTAGCATCAGATTATTTGCATCGTTGCAATGGTCTCTAGTCTCTACAAGGAAAAAATAGATATAAATAATCGGCTAAGGAATTAACTACTTTACTACCCTAAGGTTCAACGTCCTTTAGGTATTCCGCTTTAAACATCAAAGGTACTAAGGCGTTCATTGATATTTTCTTTAATAGCTTTGTTTTGTCATTAGCGTGGATCACACGATTGGAGGAAAATCCTTCACATTTTTAAAGGCGGAACAAACATAAATTTGCGTTAAGAACAAAAACACAGTTCTCACTGTCTAAAGTTTTTGCAAAGATTCTCAACTAAGCCGAACCAATATACATAGATATATGTTACTAACTCGTTTTTCTTAATGGGGCGCTTAAATGCTTGTGACTCGAAAACCGTTGCGCTTATTTACATAACGCCAACTGTTTTTGACTCTCCATTTCGCCACATTTCGCAGAAATTAAATGACTTATAACACCTTAAAACGGTATCTATACTTACCCGCATACATAATTAATTGTTAATAATAGTTCGGAAAATTTATTGATGTACAGATTAATAACATTAGTACAATTATTTATACACTTCTGTAAATATTTACTGTCTATTTCTTCTCTAATTTATTGGTTTTACATAAACATATACGTACAAAACATAATATCTTTATTTATTTAAATTAAACATTAGTTCATTTTAGACGGCTGTATTATGGAACGAGATGATCCAGAAACGTAGTAGAGCAAGATACTTGTGTATAAATAATGTTCAAGATCAAAAAGACTAGGTGCTTAACTATTATAAACAACCTAATATTGCGTAATTAAATTATATCTACTCGTGGGTGGCATCAGGTAGCGGTACACAGGAAGATAAAAGCTAAGAGCGTGTCGGGCCACGCGCAGTGTGGGTCCGACTAAACCTATACGGCAAATATCTAATATTAAGTGTTGATCGACTATTACTCGTGTAAACCATACTAACCTGTTAAATTCGTTATACATATGAGTATGGTTTTTCAGATTTTTTTCAAGCCTACAGTTTAATTAGAAAATGGGAAGGGCACTTGACTCTAACTAAAATTAGCACTTTAAAACTTAATATTTCGCAAACTGATCCCTAAAAGGACTTAGTTAATCTGCAATAATTAAAATAAGGTTTGAATGATACCAGGGCCAAGTGTAGGGGAGGCCATGCGGGTATCCCGGGGACTCCACAATAGAGAGTTTAAAAAGATATCGAAATTTCAACAGGTCAGCAATATATTAAAACAGTTTTTTTTTATCTCAGGAGTTATTTTTACCTATGTATGTGCAGTCAAGGAAAACTGAATCACATACCAGGGTGAGCCCTTTTCCTTGCAAATGTCATGTTGACATTCCATAAATCTGCCAAAGAAATTATCGTGAAATTGTTTGTGAAAAGGTTCAACCCTGGTACGCGATTCAGTTTCCTTGACTATATAGTAAAATATACCTCAGCCGAAAAAAAAACAATTTTTGCTTTGCTTGGGACAAAGGGCGGACATAGGCCTCTAAACAAACTGAAGTTAAAATAAATAAATAAATAATATTAGGGGACAATCTCACACAAATCGACCTAGTCCCAAACTAAGCAAAGCTTGTACTATGGGTACTAGACGACGATAAACATACATATATAGGTAAATATAAATACTTAAATACATAGAAAACATCCATAACTCAGGAACAAATATTCGTGCTCATCACACAAATAAATGCCCTTACCGGGATTCGAACCCAGGACCTCTTGCTTCGTAGGCAGGGTCACTACCAACTAGGCTAAAGCGGTCGTTAAAAAATGGCTTAGAGGTGTTATAATTTATCAAAGTTTCAACGCATCTTGAATGTATAAAGATAAAACTCAGTCTCGCAGTGCCTGCGTTTAAAGTAAACGAGTAGAAAAAATATAATCTAATATATAAAAATCTCGTGTCACGGTGTTTGTTACCGAACTCCTCCGAAACGGTTTGACCGATTCTCATGAAACTTTTTTCTCCGTATTCGGTAGGTCTGAGAATAAATAGGTCTTAGGCTATTTTTTATACCCGTAATATGGCAAAGCAACGTTTGCCAGGTCAGCTAGTAATCCATAGTAATTTTCATTATGTTACGGGACTGAGTAATATAATAACGTTCAAAAAAAGTATACTGAAATCGAATTGATAATCGAGTTTCTATAAATATGCGTGTGTCACGTGATTGGTTGCTTAAAAATGAGGGGTCCATTCTAAGGTTGTGAATAGCGAAAAAAAAAGTTTCAAAATAGCGGGAATTTGTTTTGCTTTTGCACGGAGTTCTTTCAAGTTAAAAGAAATAAAAGAACTAAAACAATTACTTTGCTCACCCGCGACCTTACAATAGTTACGTTTATGCAAGAAATGTGCGTTCATGCAGTTCCTCCACCTCCACACTGTACGAACACACACAAATCACATAAACACAACCATCACCACCACCAAGCTACACTGACGCGTTTCGAACTCAACCAGAGCTCATCTTCAGAGTAACCACAACCGTATGCTATGCTACCAAATGTTAAACTAACAAACCAAAACGGAGGAACTGCATGAACGCACATTTCTTGCATAAACGTAACTATTGTAAGGTCGCGGGTGAGCAAAGTAATTGTTTTAGTTCATTAATATGGACCTCCGCAAAGTAACGCCTGATTCAATAAATTAAAGAAATAAAAGAGTTAATCACGATTTAAATGACTTTTTATCTGTGAGAATTGTGATTGGTGAATTAAGTGATGCAGAAATGTTGACGCCGCCAGAAATAAAACAGGCGGCAATGGAAGTAAGCAATAATTTCATTATTTAATAATTGTTTATTTGAACTCGTAGAAAAAGTAATGTATGCAACTATTCATAATTGGCCATTAAGACACTCATGCGTATCTATTATGACATTCGGCTTCGCCTCATGTCATAAACTCGCATTCGTGTCTTAATGGCCCTTATTATGATACAGTTGCATTAAATACTATTATTGTAATCTAATAGGACTATGTCAGCCTTAGATTTTATTTTAACTGATAAGTACTGGTCAACGTTGGCAAATGGTTTCCGTTTAGGTAGTTATGGAGTGGAAATCGTTAATCTGTAACGTCAAGTTGGCTTCAATAAATCAGTAAAATAAAATGGCTTGTCTTTTTTAAAAATGCGTTACCTACTTTTTTACCTGACTACCGAGAAGGTCATAAATTGATTTCGGGTAAGGCCGCGACTTACTTTCCTTGCCATTTGACATTTGGGTCATACACAGGGTAAGAAACAAAAGTTGTCTAAAAAATAAAAAATGTGTATGAAAAATATGTATGATGTTAAGAAGAAAACACTGAGTGACAACTTGTCGCCGACAACGACAGCGGGTAAACGGCGCATGCTAGATGTTGATATCTAGCATCTCTGCACTAGACATGCTTACAAAACGGGGCACATCACCCGCGACAGTCTAACGAATGCTAACGATTCGCGTTCGTTGGTCGGTTCGGTATCCGCTGCAAAGAAGATCGTGACTTGTAGGTAGGTACAGTACCACATCGTGTTCCCTCCTTTTTTACATCGGCCGGTCTAACCAGTCAACACATATATTCGAACGTATATGTACCTAAACATTTGTTAGGACTATTTGATACGTATAATAAACAGGTAGGTATTTTATTACAAATATCGTTGGTCCTTTGATTTCCAGTTTTACTGACACGAGTAGGCACATCGGAAGGTACATCTAATATATAAAAATCTCGTGTCACGGTGTTTGTTACCGAACTCCTCCGAAATGGCTTGACCGATTTTTATGAAACTTTTTTCTCTGTATTCGGTAGGTCTGAGAATAGGTCGTAGGCTATTTTTTATACCCCTAGGTGATATAAGGCAAAACAACGTTTGCCGGGTCAGCTAGTTTCACTATAATTGTGATTTGGTTATGCCTTCTTTTGTCTTAAGTGTTTGATGTTTTCGCACTACAATTAATATCCGAATAGCAAATATGCCAGTGTGTTTTAGCTTGGTGGTATTTGAAATATATACACTTCAAGATATAATCGGGAGTTAACATAAGTAGAACCTCCTCCTTTTTTTGAAGTCGGTTAATGAGTACGTATTATGTTTGATTAATGATTAGAAAACACTATAATGTTGTTTACATTTAGTGTCCATTTATACATAGACTAGCTTTTGCCCGCGACTTCGTACGCGAAGACAATAACGTTAGTTGTTTGCATGAAATTTGGCACACAGGTACCTAGTTTATTACGTGGACTAACACATGGATAATGCTAGAAAAATGAAAAGTTCCCGCGGAATTTGAATAAGTGAATTCTAAAGCCGGTAAGCCGCGGTGGCCTAGTGGTTTGACCTATGGTCTCTTAAGCAGAGGGTCATGGATTTGAGCCCGGGCTTGGACCTCTTGAGTTATTCCGAATTCATGTGCCATACGTTTGAAGATTACCATGAGCTTTACAGTGAAGGAAAACATCGCGAGAAAAGTTGCACACACCTGAGAAGAAATTCAATGGTACACACCCGCACTGTACAAATCGCACTGGGCCCAAGTGGGAACTACAGCCCAAGTGTTCTCTTTCTGGGAGGAGGCCTGATTGAAACAACAACATTTTATCCCGGGAAAGTGCAAAGTACAGAATACCGCGGGATAGAAATAACTGTTTTGACCTATTTTGAAAATCAGAGACAGCTGTGTAGCTTTTTAGCCCCCACGTTCAATTCACTTATTTCTATCCCGTGGGAATTTTGCATTTTTCCGGAGAAAAAGTAGTATGTCAATCAGGGATAATGTAGCTTTTAAGTGGTAATTTTTTTTTAATCAGCCCCAAAGTTGAAGTTACTTATTTCGATCCCGCGGGAAATTTGCATTTTCCCGTAGAAAAGTAGTCTGTATCAATCAGATATTGTAGCTTTCAAATTATAAAATATTTTTTTAAAATTAGCCCCTAAGTTGAATTTACTTATTTCTATCCCGCGGGAATTTTGCATTTTTCCGGAAAAAGAACCCTTATGTCAATCAGAAATAATAAGAATTTTTAAAATCAGCCCCATAGTTGAATTCAAATTTTTCTATCCCGAGGGAAATTTGTATTTTCCCGAAGAAGCTGTAGCCTATGTCAATCGGAGGTCTTCATAGGGGGTCATCATGATCATCATAGGGGGTCTTATCATATCATATGAAAGAATTTTTAAAATCAGTGCCAAAGTTGAATTTACTTATTTCTATCCCGTGGGAATTTTGCATTTTTCCGGAAAAAAGTACCTTGTAACAATCAAGGATACTGTAGCTTACTATTAGTGAAAGAATTTTTAAAATCGGCCCCAAAATTGATTTCAAATTTTTCTATCCCGTGGGAATTTTGTATTTTCCCGAATAAAAAGTAGCCTTTGTTAATCGGGGATAGTCATATCACATAATATGTAAGAATTTTTAAAATCAGCCCCAAAAGTGAATTAATTTATTTCTATCCCATGGGAATTTTGCATTTCCCCGGATAAAAGGTAACATATGTCAATGAAGGATAGTGTAGCTTTCTAATTCTGAAAGAATTTTTAAAATCGGCTCAATAGTTTCAGAGATTCCACTACAAACAAATAAACAAAGAAAGTTTAGATATTTCCCTATCCCGTGGGAATTTTGAAAAATCCTTCCTTAGTGCACCTCTACAATACTTAAGGTACATGTGTGTCAAATTTCAAGTCTCTAGCCCCAGTAGTTTAGGCTGTGCGTTGTCTGTCAGTCAGTCAGTCAGTCACGGTACTGTTTTATAGGTATAGATTATCTCAGATCTGTCAATTTTTTTATTGAATTCCTATAATCTTTCGATTTGAGATGGATGACCACATGATTAAAAAGCAGTTCATTCAGTTCAGTTCTGTTCATTTAAATAATTTCGAACCGAAAAATTCGGATAAATTCGCGGGACAATGATATTTTATGTTTAGTGTGACATCTTTACAAAACGAGTACCTACCTATTTACCTATTTGTCAGTCACAAAGAATAGCTATATAAACATAAAATAAGTTAAAATTACAAACATACAAACAAACATACTAACAAACATACAAGTGAAGCTAATATAAAGCGTGTAAAAATAACGTTGAGATTGGAACACGCAGTAGCTGAGTAGGTTTAAGTGGGCAACATACAAAGTTGTATGAAAGCAACCCGTTATTTTTGCTCGTTAGTACTGTACAATACTTTTTGACCAAGAGAGTGCGAAGCGCGAGCGAAGCGGCTTCGTGTCAGCTTAGGTAAAAATGCTTTCGTATACTATCTGTCCGGATGTCAGACTGTTCTCCACATCTCACATTTCTCAACCGATCTTGATGACATTTCGTATTAATTAATGATGATAAAACGATCCCATTTAAGTATATATTGGAAACCTTTTCTGTATGGTGGAAATGGACTAAAAACTAGATAATAAAACTAGAGTTTAATTTAAATTGTAATATTTGGCTACATTATCGCATTAGGCAATGCCTGTAATGATAATTGTTTAAATGTTTGAATAAATAAATAAATAAATAAATAAATAAAAACAGCATATTCCAGGATTTACTTGTGGTTAACTACTACGTACGCAAATTAGGAAAATGTCGAATTGTTTGCCATGTCTGATTGACATTTTTTTTAGTTTTTCATAATGTAAATTGAGTATGATGTGGGTAGGTAGGTACTTAGGTAAATTAAGCCTTAGATTTTCTTAGCTAAACCAGAACAATCAAAACGTAATAACAATATCAGATACAATGACAGGAAAAAACCAACCACGATTAATAGAGTGCTGGAGTCGTTGCTGGCAAGCAAGAGGCCAATATTACATAAAGACATACGCACCGGTTTGTTTACTCTCAACGAGATGATTGCTCCAATTGCCCCTCAAATTCTGGCACGTTCCTTTACCAGTCAAAGGTAAATAAATAAAAGTGTCACATGTAGCGTGTACACCCGTCGTCGGTCGCCACACAACTCGCGGGGACGCTGCTCGTGGACAGCTTATATCGGCCGTTCGCCACCGCGTATGCGGTGCGCATGTGTTGGTTGCGACGCTTCGCGACTCCGGCGCAGCGGCCGGTCATCGTGACATCCTATACCTACCTATGGCACATACGTGGTGGAAGAGTATGAGCGTATCTATCGATAGCCAACGCTAACATTAGAGAATGGGTTCCTTCCATTTAATGGCACAACACTCTATGTCGCGCCGCATTCAGAAACATAATATTTCATTGAAATGAACGTATTTTCTGTCACAATGATTAGCACGATCACACCATAATATTTAATATGATTAAGGATATACTTTTATCACTAACTTAATTCCCTAAAAAACCACTGTCACCTTTTTTTATTCACCTAGTGGTGAAAACTAGTCTGTGATGCCTATTCGATTAAATAATCTAATCTTCTAATATATAAAAATCTCGTGTCACGGTGTTTGTAATCGAACTCCTCCGAAACGGCTCGACCGATTTTTATGAAACTTTTTTTCTCCTTATTCGGTAGGTCTGAGAATAGGTCGTGGGCAGCACTGCTTGAGACACTAGACTATACACTACTTTTTCAATGTTCTTATCTCTTCTAAATGGCTTTATCCCTCTCTTACCATCTCGAATCGTAATTTGAAAATTGAGAAGCGGAGCGACACGTCCTCACCCTGTAAGGCCCTCGTGGCGAATGGCGATGGCGCCAATGGCGGTCCGTTGCCTATTCGGCGTGCTTTATAGCAACATTTCAAAAAATGTTGGAAATTAGTATTTTATGCAACGGTTGTATAAGTGAGGTCTTAAAAGGCGAGTGACGTGAGTTGCGATACGAGCGAATGCGAGTATCGCAATGGAAGACGGCACGAGCCGTTATGACCAAATTATACACCGTTGCATACAATATTTTTTCTACGACTCGACTCTACTGTACTGTACCCTACTGTAGGGTACAGTAGGGTAAAATAGGGTACAGTCGGGTACAGTAGGGTAAAATGGAGTACAGTCGGGTACAGTAGGGTACAGTCGGGTACAGTAGGGTAAAATAGGGTACAGTAGGGTACAGTCGGGTACAGTGGGGTAAAATGGGGTACAGTCGGGTACAGTAGGGTACAGTTGGGTACAGTAGGGTAAAATAGGGTACAGTAGGGTACAGTCGGGTACAGTCGGGTACAGTAGAGTAAAATAGGGTACAGTAGGGTTGTAGTGTGCACTCACACATGATCCCTACATCTCCCTATATAATCATGTAACTTAGCATAAGTAAGTAGTAATAAATCTTATCTTAGACCTATCGGTTGTTTCCCTAACGCCATCCTTACATGGCGATCCTGCCAGTGCGGCCTTCGCGCTGCACTGGCGGCGCGCCGCGCCGACCAGTTCACGGACTTGTTTAATTTTGTGACTTAATAAGTGACAGTATGAACATTGAAAAAAAAAGACTATTCAATTAATAATAAAACTAATAAGTGTGCAGTACATACATAAGTAAAGATCAGTTTATATGTACAATTAATAAATGCGAGAAGACACGACAATTAAAAAAGAAGAAATAAAATAAAAATAAGACTACGGAAAAAGATGAAAAAAGAAAACGAAGATAAAATACATACGAAGAATATATAAGATTGAAGAAGGATAGGAAGGAATAAAATGAAATGAAGTACCTAAGAAGAGAATAAAAAGAAATCGATATAAAATATGATGAAAATACGAATAAAATAAAATGAAGCAAGAAGAGAAGAATAAAAACAATGAAAATGAAGAATGAAGAAAAATAAGAATAAATAAAAATGAAGAAGTAATTAATACACAAAAGTAAGAAAGAAAATACAAAATACGAAATGAAATCAAGAAAGAAGAGTACATGTAGAACAAAATTTAATTATGACGAAAAATGACTAAATCGAAGAAGAAAACCAGGTTTGCTGCCAGGAGACTGTTTCAACATCATGTGGTCCGAGCCAAAGGATGATGTTATGCGGCCGGGAGTTGCCGGTGTTCATAGGACGCTTGACTACCGTGCAAGTTACGTGAAAGTGTTGGTAAAGTGAATTGACGCTAATTTAGGTGGAATCGGTTTGATCGAGTTGGGAGCTGGACTTATTTTTTTTGTTGTCGGGTTTTTTGAACTTAGAAATCATGAATAAATATATTTTAGAGTACCGGTTAGTACTATGTTTAATTTTGATTATATTATGAGTGCAATTATAATAACGCACCATTAACATTGCTATGCCGCTGAAGACGAGTTTATTAGCACGTATAAAATTATTATTTGTTTTTATGTTTAGTCAACGTAGGACCGTAGTTTGGACGGTCAACCATAGCGATATTTTTTTATTTTAATATTATTTTTTAAAACGCAAACCTATACACAATTATTTGCAAATTCATATTCATACAGTTAACATTATCTTATAAATTTAGTACTTGTGTGGTCTCGATCACGCCAGGCGCTACCAAAAAGGTAAAGCGTGCAGCGTCTGTTATTTCGTCTCAGATAACACGCCGCGCATCTAGGAATCGAGTACCGTTCTAGGAACAATCACATTATCAGCATTATTCATTTAAGGACTATGTTAAATTTGGAATGATAATTTACATTTACATTTAAAATCAATAGACATGCTCAATTGTCTTTTTTTAACTTTGCTGCAGTTGGTTAAAAAATAACTTTAAAAATAATTTACGTTTGCTAATGGACTGATCATCCAGGAGCCAATTTAAATTATTTGTTATTAAAGTTGATTCAGTGCTTACAGTAATTAACCAAATTATTCAATAAAGAAGTAAAGTTTGCGTGTTTAGTTTTTTATCGTTAGAGACAGATAACATTTTATAACTTAGTACAATAAATATAATATAGGTATCAGGGTTGCGTTTGGTATCGATTATTGTTATGTAGAAGTAGGTATGGACAGATTTTAGTAAGTTTTTGGGCAGGCATAGGCGGAAGTGAATAAGTTTTTGTGAACTATAAGTGTGGCCAGCTAAAGGTTACTAAAATTCTTATGAGCTGAAGTTTTAATGAGTAAAGTGTAATTGTTAGGATTTTGAATGGGTTTCAAGTAGATAGTGAAATAGTTTGATTGGGTTAGTTGAAAATTGCCGTTGTTATCAGCAGTTGCACGAGATGCGCTATTGAACAAGTTGGTAATTAAGCAAGATATGCCAGGATACAAGGACAGACAGAAAATCCTTGTCATCCGACCGTGAGGCGGTCGAGTTATCACTCATGGGGATACTTGGACACATGGAGTGTTGTTAAAGTTAAGAATGAGGTGTTAAAAGATCTGTCTGTAAAAGTGAAAATATAAATAATATGAATTATGTGATAAGGTGTGCGCACACGTAAAGTAAAAATGTCTTGTATCCTGAGCAGTAAAATAATGTAATAATAAAAAGATGAAGGTCGGCCGACCAATATGAAAAAAAAGAGCGTTGCATATCTTGCCAGTAGCTATGTGACGTAAGTATAGATACACATTTAATTATGTGACAATGATGATGATGATATAGTAAAGTTGGAACTTGTGAGTTAGAAGAGATTAGTATGGTGTGCACCCATAGGTTCATAAAAACAATGATAAAGAACTACAGAAGTTTTAATGAAGATATAGTTAAAATGTCCATATAATTATGTTTTATTTTGGTTAAATAATAAGAACTCTCGTCATCGAAGCGCGCAATATAGGTAGGTACTTAAGAAAACTTTATTTTATTAGAATAAGTTCATCCTTATCTTTACTGTGTGTTGTTTGTTCAATATATCTTTTAGTCTTTAGAAAAAAAAACATGTGTAATCTATCGTGTAATGTTTTTTTTTGTTTAAGGGGGGAGGTGTAGTGTGCACTCACACATGATCCCTACATCTCCCTATATAATCATGTAACTTAGCATAAGTAAGTAGTAATAAATCTTATCTTAGACCTATCGGTTGTTTCCCTAACGCCATCCTTACAGGGTACAGTCGGGTACAGTAGGGTAAAATAGGGTACAGTAGGGTACAGTCGGGTACAGTAGGGTAAAATAGAGTACAGTAGGGTAAAATAGGGTACAGTAGGGTACAGTCAGCTACAGTAGGGTAAAATAGGGTACAGTAGAGTACAGTCGGGTACAGTAGGGTATAATAGGGTACAGTCGGGTACAGTAGGGTAAAATACCCTATTTTACCCTACTGTACCCGACTGTACCCTACTGTACCCTATTTTACTCTACTGTACCCGACTGTACCCGACTGTACTGTGTGCAGCTGCTGCACACCTCCGGCTTCGTGCTGCTCTCCTGGTAACTGCGCTGCAGACGCGCGGCACGCGGCAGTGCCCGCGGCCCGCACCAGGCCGGCGTGGTGCTCACCGCGGCCATGCACCCTCCACTCGCACCTGCACATGCAGCTGCTACACACCTCCGGCTTCGTGCTGCTCTCCTGGTAACTGCTCTGCAGACACGCGGCACGCGGCAGTGCCCGCGGTCCGCATCAGGCCGGCGTGGTGCTCACCGTGGCCGTGCACTCCCACTCGCACCTGCACATGCAGCTGCTGCACACCTTCAGCTTCGTGCTGCTCTCCTGGTAACTGCACTGCAGACGCGCGGCACGCGGCAGTGCCCGCGGTCCGCACCAGGCCGGCGTGGTGCTCACCGTGGCCGTGCACTCCCACTCGCACCTGCACATGCAGCTGCTGCACACCTTCGGCTTCGTGCTGCTCTCCTGGTAACTGCGCTGCAGACGCGCGGCACGCGGCAGTGCCGCGGCCCGCACCAGGCCAGCGTGGTGCTCACCGCGGCCGTGCACTCCCACTCGCACCTGCTCATGCAGCTGCTGCACACCATCGGCTTCGTGCTGCTCTCCTGGTAACTGCGCTGCAGACGCGCGGCACGCGGCAGTGCCCGCGGCCCGCACCAGGCCGGCGTGGTGCTCATCGTGGCCGTGCACTCCCACTCGCACCTGCACATGCAGCTGCTGCACAGCTCCGGCTTCCATACCATTGATGCATACCATTTAATGCATGTGGAACGTTGAGCACCTAAATAAATTCATATCTATACTTAATTTATTAACATGGCAATACATGAGTGTTTCCATAGTTTATAATTTTGATGAATTTAGACTATGGCAATACTGTAACAGTTGTAACAGTTGGGCGCTACTACGAAATTCGAAAATCGAAGTTCGTAACGTATTATCCCTCTCACTCTCGCGTCAAATCATATTAGTGTGAGCGGGACGGCACGAAACGAAGTTCGAATTATGCACTTCGTGGTAGGGCCTCTGTTCGTTTCCACTTTCCGTGGTGTAAATATGTAAAACTGATTGTCATTTATTAATATGTATTAACCAACTGTACCGTCATTCGAAGCCTTAATAAATGAGAGTGGCAACACAGTTTACCTAATCTATAACGGTTAAAGTGCCTTTTTCAGCCCTGGTCACCCTAAGTTCCCGCCTTTTTCCCCCTCTTAAATCCCCACCAGCAGTGACAGATGTGGCTGTCACGGATTTCGGCCTCATTGGCTTTTAGTTTTCCGAACTATACGGTTGAGTTCCAGAACACACGTCTGCGACGGCATTCTGGTAACAAAAGTGTCATAAGTATTTCAAACGGTGTAACCGTTCGCTATTTATGTTAATTTAATTTATATATTTTCAGTGAAATATGGAGGAACAAAATAACAGTGATTCCTCTTCTTCGGATACTGATAGTAGCAGCTCCGATTCACCCGCTCCCGCTAAACAAGCAGAACCACAAGCAGGGCCGTCACGCAAAAGAAAGATGTCCCGTAAAACCACGAAAACTAAGCGTAAGCGACAGGATGATACGGTAAACAATCTCACCAAAGAAGTAAGTGAACTAAAACAGTTTCTATCCTCGTTGTACCCGCAACCCATGCCTATGCACCCGATGCCGCCCTTCACCTGTCCTAGTGATTGTGATGACGATGTTAGTCTTAACGTAAGTGGCGACTTATTTCCGGACGAAGAAACAAATAACCAAGACAAAACGACCGCTTTAGTTGATTTAAGTATCAATCTACCCTACAGCACTAAAGTAAAAGAGCCTGCAATACCGAGATCATCACAAACTCACATTGATTTTTTAAATTCGATTCAGCATTTTGGTTCTTCTGATTGGGCTGATATCCGCTATTCAGAGGTTCAAAAAGAATATTGTTCTACCCCAGGTTTCGTAGATTCCGAATGTAATGATGAACTAAAACCTTACGATAAAATCACTTCATTGAGCATCACTGAGAAAGGCTTTGCGGCTGTTACGCAAGCTTTGATCCAGCAAAAAGAATCTATGCAATCTGGGTTAGAGTCTCTGCTTTCTTGGGTTTCAACCTGTGATGACCTCACTGTATCGGCTTTGAAAACTAAGCTTAAAGAAATTTTTATTGAGGGCTCTTACAATAAAATATCGGTTGACCTTCTTCAAATGGTATGTGGCCATAGGGCTGACCTAATTCAACAAAGGCGTGACAATATATTAAAATACGTAAAAGATAAGTATATACGGGGTGCTATACGTAAAATCCCTCCGACATGTGACTTTCTTTTTAATAAAGAAAGGTTATCTTCAGAGTTGGAGAAGAATGGCGGGGTTTCTAAGACGTTTTGGCCGTTACGTAACGCAACGTCGTTTAAATCCAACTGGCCGGCTGCGCAAGCCGGACCGTCTCATGCTAAGCCGCCCACGCAGGGCGTACGCGAATATCCCGCAAAGAGTTCGTTCGGCAGGTACATGACGAGCCAGCCTGCGCAAGGCGCTCCGTTATACCCTTATCCTGCGCAAGGATATTACATGAACCAACCACCGCCTGTACAGCCTTATTACATGCCAAAACGATTTGCGCAAAATCGAGACTACAAGCATAGTAATAAAAACAATGTGTCTAAAAATCGTCAAAAATCTAGATTTGACGACTATTCGAATACGAATAATTCAAAAAATAATCGGGACGGTAAGCACTTTCAGGGCAAGCGAAGATTCTGACTCGAAACCGCAGGCCTTCAAAGCGGGTCGCCTTATAAACCATATTCATGTTTGGACTCAAATGCAGGCACCAGAGTCAATTTTAAAAATGATAAGAGGGTATCGATTGCCTCTTATACAAAAAGTACCCCTTTGTTGGCCAAGTATCGATCACAAATATCAGACAAATTCATCTCCTCAGATGAGGGTAGCTATAAAAGAATTAATAAAAATCGGTGTGCTCGAACCGGTGTTGCCATCCCGGAGCTTCATTTCGCCGATGTTTTTGGTTCCGAAATCCGACGGAACAATGCGGCCAATTTTCAATCTACGCAATTTAAACAATTACCTAATTACGTCAAAATTCCGATTAATAAATGTTCAAAAAGTACCCGACTTTCTACAACCTTACGATTGGTTAATAAAAATCGACCTTTCGAATGCATACTTTCACCTTCGCGTAGCGGAGTCTCACAGAAGATATTTGAGAATAATGTACAGCAAAAAATTGTACCAAATAACGTGTCTACCCTTTGGTCTAGCCACGGCGCCAAAACTATTCGCCACCCTGTCAAACTGGGTATCCCAGAAATTAAGAGAAAAGGGTTTAAGGGTAATAGTCTACTTGGACGACTATTTTATAGTCCACCAAAACAGACACGTCCTGTCAATACAAGCTCTCGAGACTGTAAACCTTCTACAGAATCTGGGTTGGCAGATAAATTACAAAAAATCGGTCCTAAAACCACAACGAAGTCTGGATTTTTTAGGAATAACGTGGGATCTCTGGTTGGGGATAAAAAGCTTGCCACAGATAAAATGTGTGAACCTAAAAGACAAGATTCTTTCTGTGCTCTCGCGGAAAACAGTACGATTAAAAGAAATTCAAAGTCTAATAGGTCTCATAAACTTCGCAAGTTTTGTGGTGCCGCGAGGTCGTTTAAACCATCGCGATCTGATCAAGTTCTCATTGAGCCTCCCAGAAAACGATTCCTTTCACCGCTACCCAGTCCCCGAGGAGGGGCTAAAAGAATTAAGGTGGTGGTTGAACAATTACAATCGTCCATCTGTCATTCACCAACCGCCAATTCAACACTTTCTGGTGACAGACGCTTCCGATCTAGCCTGGGGAGCCTGTCTAGACAATCTCAAATTGGCAGGCGATTGGACCCGACACGAGAGACACCTCCATTCCAATCAAAAGGAAATGCTAGCTGTGCTTCACGTATTAGAAGATCAAGGTCCTTACCTGAGAGACTCTGCAGTCATGTTGCAATGCGACAACAAGACAACGATCGCATATATAAGAAAGGAAGGCGGCTCGAAGTCAACCAGCTTGATGAAAATTACCAGACAGGTTTTCAGTTTGCTCGACAGATACAACATCCACCTGACTGCTCACCACATCCCAGGGAAGTTCAACGGAGAGGCGGATCATCTATCTCGTGCCAGGATCAATCCAGAGTGGCATTTACTTCACGAGGTAACAGAAGTCATATTCCAGAAGTGGGGAGTACCGTATGTCGATCTGATGGCGTCAAAAACAGCCCATGTGGTACCCCGATATGTAAGTCTGGATCTGTTAGACCAGAATGTTCTGTTTCACGATGCCTTCAGCCGAACATGGGACTTCCCACTAGCATGGATCTTTCCCCCACCATTTCTGATTCCCAAGGTATTAACCCACTTGAATTCTGCGAAAGGAATTTATCTCATTGTAGTCCCCAAATGGGAGAAAGTATTTTGGAAGCCAGACATCAGGAATCGTGCGCTATGTCCACCCTTCACAATACATCGCCTGCACCGAGTCCTAGTCGACACAGTAACGGGTTTGCCCCCACAGAAGGTCAACGAAATGACTCTTCAGGTTTGGAAATGTGGGGGTGGGCCACAAAGATAACTGATTGGTCCATAGAACAAAAACTCCTTTTACAGTCTGGCTGGCGTGAATCATCCCTTAAAACTTATAAACATGCATGGTCACGATGGCTTAAGTGGTGCCAAACTAATAACGTAACATCTCCTCAAGACCCAAATGGGTCTCAATTGGCTAGATTTTTATGTGATTTATTTCAAAAAGATGGTTTATCATACCGCACGATTTTAGTCTATAAATCTGCAATTGCAACAATGTGTAACCCTGATTTATCAGATAGATTAAGTTCGAATATTTTGGTTAAGAAAATACTTAAATCTATTGCTGTACAAAATCCTCGTCAGTCGAATAAGCCGCCCATATGGGACACTGATATTTTATCAAATTATCTTTTAAATAATACTTGTGATGAGAATAATCTATTTCAGTGTTCCAAACGAACGGCAACACTTTTGTTGCTGTGTTCAGGTCGTCGCGTCCACGATCTGACATTGTTGTCAGTTAACGATAAGATGTGTGTTATAGAGGATAATGAAATTGTATTTTGGCCTAAATTTGGTTCAAAAACAGATAATGTGACTTCTAGGCAGTCAGGTTGGCGGTTACTAAGTAATATGGATCATAGTGCTATCGACCCAGTGCATTGGGTTAAACGTGTTATTGCTTTGTCTACTGATAGACGGAAAGTATGTAAAAGTGATAGCTTATTTTTAACTGCTTGTGGAACGCCAAAGGCTGCTTCGCGGACCGTAATTGCTGGCTGGGTAAAGCGTATTTTGGAAGAAGCAGGTATTAAAGCTAGTCCAGGTAGTGTTCGCCCAGCTGTTGCCTCCAAAAATTGGTTTTTAAATTTACCCCTAGATGATATATTGGCTCGTGGTAACTGGCGTTGCCAGGAAACATTTACAAAATATTATTGCCGTGAAATACAGCCCACGGATTCCCAAACATCTGGGGTTCTTTCAACATTTGCCCCTATGTAAATTGCCCCTGAGACTATGCCTTCATACAAATAGGTTAAGATGTTTTTATGCTTAAGTACAATCTCTGTATGCTTAAGTATATGTGTATATGATCACAAGGCAATTATGATTTAATTTTTTTTCTAATTATTTAAGGTTGTGCAAATGCTGATTTAGGTTTGTATTCCTAGCACACTCAAATTAAGCGATAATTGTAATGCTTAAATCTCTTTACAATACTACTAAAACTCATCCCCTTGGAGGCTGCTGACAAATAATTATCTTGATTATATTATTATTATTATTGTTTTGCAATAAATCTGTGTAAATTATCAATTTTTTAAAAAATTGTATCATGCATATATATGTGTTGTGTAATATAATATAACACTACAATTAAAAATAAAATAAAATATTAAAAGTTATAGATGTTTATATATTTAAAACTTTTGTTGTACTTTTATGTAATAATTTAAAAGATTATCTTGTAAAGATTGCTTTGCAGTTTAGTTGTTACTCAGAACTTTTTATGGACTGTTAATTTAAAGTGGTTGATTTTTTTCTGTTAAGTGACAAACTAATTTCTATGTAACTACTGAACAATTTGTATTTAATAACAAGATCAGTTAGTTTTTGTTTTAATTTCTAAAACAATCTTTTAAACATTCTAGTGAATTATATTTTAATACCAATTTGTAATTGGTGTGTGTTTTTTCTAAAAATAAAATTATACCTAATTGCTATTTTGAGTGGTTGTTTCATTGCTTAGTAGGAATATTTTAATTAAGTAGTTGTTGGAATTCAAGTTTCCATTAATGATTTTTATTTCAATTTGCAGCTTCTCTGCTAGGTAACACTTCAAAGTGTGTTTATACATTTTATAATTTTTAAAATTAATTTTATGAAGGAACTAGAACTACCTACGTATTTAGTTCCTGTGTTTTGGCAGTGAATGTGTTCAAATAATACATTCAATGCAACCTGTTATTACTCACATTGGCTATCATAATCATACCATAAGTTTACCCCACCAGGCGATAACAAACACGTCTCATTTATTAAGGCTTCGAATGACGGTACAGTTGGTTAATACCAGCGTTTTACCCTCCAATAAAACGCTTATTAATCAACTTACCTCATTCGAAGCCTATTTTAATTCCTGCCTGGTGTAAATGAGCCGCAATGAGGCCGAAATCCGTGACAGCCACATCTGTCACTGCTGGTGGGGATTTAAGAGGGGGAAAAAGGCGGGAACTTAGGGTGACCAGGGCTGAAAAAGGCACTTTAACCGTTATAGATTAGGTAAACTGTGTTGCCACTCTCATTTATTAAGGCTTCGAATGAGGTAAGTTGATTAATAAGCGTTTTATTGGAGGGTAAAACGCTGGTATTATAAATGCGAAAGGGTGTCTGTCTGTCTGTTACCTCTTTACGCTTAAAGCGCTGAATCGATTCAGGTGAAATTTTCTATAGAAATAGTTTAGTCTCTGGACCTTTCCCTTATTGTCCTTACGTACTTAATAGAATAGTTTTTTCCCAGAAATTATTCTTTAAAGGAGTGAAAAAAGGGGTGGAAGTTTGTGTGGGGAATTAATAACCCCTGAACCGATTAGATGAAATATGTATGGTACGGAGATAGTTTGAGTTGTGAGGAAGGATAAAAAATTGCTTTACCCCGAAATAAAATACTTAGTAAGCAGATTGATGAAAAATCAGATTGGATAAAAATTAAGCTGCACAAATTACTAATTCCACGCGACAGTCGCGGGCAGGAGCTAGTTAACAATAAAAATAAACTTGCAATAAAATAATATTTTGCAATATTCCGTACGTACGTTTGTACATTAGTACAAATATCACCTCTTTTGATTGTTCAGTACGGTAGAGTCGGTAGATTATGGTAACTACAAGCTAATTAATTTGCAGAGAGAACCCACCTGTGCGGACTAAGTATCTTCACGTGAGTCCGACGCACTTGACCGGTTTATGTTATTTTCCTTCCAACTCATATGGTTTATGAACTTCCCCGTACTGTTCCGGTTGCAAGAACTGTACAGACATATGCATACCTACCTACCTGCAATCTGGTTTGAACAGCGTGGCAAACGTGGATGATGATATTGATGATGGTGGGAGGTACACGAGTAATAAAGAGGACATCGTAGGTACGATCATGGCATATGATTATTTTTGTTGTGTTATCTGTGGTTGGCTGCGTTCGCTATATATATAACTGTTTGAAAATAAACGTTATTCATTTGCTAACTACCGCAAGACAAAAGGTTGTTTCATTGTGTGTCCATCCAATTAGTATCTTAATCTCCCAAACCCGCGTCTAATACATGGTGTCAGAGTGTGGAAGACAAGTCGGAAAAGAAGAAATAAGTCTGAAAAAAAAAGTCGAAGTCTAAAAAAGTCCAAAAGTCTGAAAAAGTCGAAGAAATCTGGAAAAAGTCAAAGAAGTCAGAAGAATTTTAAAGAAGTCAAGAAACCAACAGTAAAATGGGAGAAAAGGTACATAATGTCATACTAGCTAATAATTTAAAACCTTTATGCTTAACAAAAGACTGTCCTAATTCCGAAAAATGGAAGTTGTGGAGACAAAAATTCCTTATTTATTTCGAAGCCAATGATTTGGATAAAGTACCAGAGTCAAAGCAAATCGCTATATTCTTAAATGCAATAGGCGATGAAGGTTTGCAAATATATAATTCTTTTAATGTCGATTCAAAAACGGAAACGTTAACGTCCATTATTCAAAAATTTGATTTAAAATTTAACGAACATAAAAATGTAACGGTTGAAAGATATAATTTCTTTACCCGTTATCAAGAACAAAATGAGAGTCTAGATGAATATGTGACTTATTTAAATAATTTATCCTCAAGTTGCAAATTCGAGAGACTAAAAGAATCTCTAGTCAAAGATATGTTCATAATTGGAATTAAAGATAGTCAAATAAAAGAAAAACTTCTTCAAAAAGAATTAAAAGATGTCAATGAAGCAGTTGAAGCAGCCAAGACAATAGAATTATCATGCCAGAGATCAAAAAAGTTGGGAAATAAGGAAAGCGATCTTCAAATACAAGCCATTGTAAAAAGAAGTCATGTAAGCAGAAGTTCAACACCGACGAGACAGAAATCAAGACCTAAGTTCGACAGCCAGCGAAAAAATAGAAATAATAGTCAAAGTCAAGAAAGAAGAACTAATAATTTGTTTTCTAGCAATTGCAGGTCAAAAAGTAATTCCAGAGGCAATAATTCAATCTGTAAAAGATGTGGTCAACAGCACAGAATAAGATGTCCAGCTCAAGGAAAAATATGCTCCAACTGTAAGAAACCAAACCACTTTGCAGCATGTTGTTACTTCAGCGACCAAAATAAAAACAATAAAAATGTAAGTTCTATTAATTCCAGTAATTTAAATGTAAATGAAACTGACATGGAGGTGACTAATAATTATTCTAATAATTTTGTAATTAATTCATTAAATAATAGCCAAAATGATAATAATTGTAATTCGTCTAATAATTGGAAAATAAATGTAAAAATTTTTGAACAGATAGTTAACTGTCAAATTGACACAGGAGCTGACATAAATGTAATTTCTTTGAATACGTTGTACCATTTAGAAAATGTTTGTAGCATTAAAATCCCTATAAAAAGAACAAATAATAAAATATTCTCATTTTCAGGTCAACTTATAGAAAATGTGGGTAGTGTTACATTGACATGTATTTTCGATAACGGTCAAAAGTTGAACATTGATTTCATGGTAGTAAATTGTAAATGTGCAACAATACTAGGTTGGAAGACTTGTGAGGAATGTGGCATTGTCAAAAGAATGTTTAAATTAACAAATAGTCCAATCACTAGTGAGAATCAAAGGTCAGTACAATTTATTCTTGACAACTACAAAGATACATTCGAAGGGTTAGGATGTTTGCCATTTGAAGCTCATTTAGACGTAGACACCACTATTGCTCCTAAAGTCTGTCCGGTTCGTAGAATTCCTTATGCATTGCACCCTAAACTTAAGTCAGAGTTAGACAGAATGGTAAAAATGCAAGTCATTCAAAAGATAACTAAACCAACTAATTGGGTTAACGCTATAGTCCCTGTTGAAAAACCCAATGGTTCATTACGAATTTGTCTAGATCCAAGAAATCTCAATAAAGCTATTAAAAGACCTCATTTTCCATATCCAACTTTAGATGATTTACGCTCAAAAATGGCTGGTGCTGCTATATTTTCAAAATTAGATGCAAATTCAGGCTATTGGATGATTAAACTTGATGCAGAAAGTAGTGACCTCTGTACATTCAATACACAATTTGGTAGATATAAATTCCTTCGTTTACCTTATGGCATAAATTCAAGTGGTGAAATTTTTCATCGAGTTATGACGGATTTATTTGGTGAATTGCCTGGTGTTTTAATATTTGTCGATGATATTTTAGTATATGGTTCAGACGAAGTAGAACATAACAAAAGGTTAGAAAATGTTTTAAGGAAGGCTAGAGAAGTCAATTTAAAATTCAATAAGTCAAAATGTCAATTTAATAAGACTGAAATAGCTTATGTAGGGCATATCTTTAACAAAAATGGTATATCGGCAGATTGTTCAAAAGTAGAAGCTATAATGAAAATGCCAAAGCCGGAGAATGTCAAAGACCTCCAGCGATTTCTAGGTATGGTGAACTACCTGGGTTCATATATTCCTAATCTAGCTCATGAAACAAGTCTACTTCGAGATTTACTTAAAAAACAAAATATTTGGCAATGGACAATCAACCATGATAAGCAATTCATAAATTTAAAAGAACTAATTTGTCAGTCACCAGTCTTAGTACATTATGATGTAAATAAACCAGTTAGAATGTCAGTCGATGCGAGTCAAAAAGCAGTCGGGGCAGTCATATTTCATGGAAAAAACCCCATAGCTTACTCGTCCAAATCTTTAACAAAAACTCAAGAAAGTTATGCTCAAATTGAAAAAGAATTGTATGCAATTGTTTTCGGGTGTAAAAAGTTTCATCAATACATCTATGGCAAAACAACACATGTCGAAACTGATCATCAACCTCTTATCACATTATTTAAAAAGCCATTATCAGATGTTCCAGCACGGCTTCAAAGGATGATGATCACGTTACAATCATACGACTTAATTGTGTCATACACAAAAGGATCTGAAATGTATATCTCAGATACTTTGTCTAGAGCACCTGTCTTAAATACTGAGGTAGAAAAATTAGATTTGGATGAATTTGAAAACAATATTATTTGTCAAGTCAAATTATTGACTTCAAATTTATCAATAAGTGAGGGTAGATTAAAGCAAATTGTATCTCATACAAAGTCGGACGAAATTTTACAAAAACTAATAGAATATCATAAAATGGGTTGGCCCAATAATAAACAACAATGTGATCCATTAACCTTACCATATTGGAATATTAGAGATGAAATTCATGTAATTGATGAAATAGTATTCAAAAATCAATCGGTAATTATTCCAAAGTCAATGAGATCAGAAATACTCCAGCAGTTGCATGAGGGTCACATGGGCATGGAAAAAACTAAAAATTTAGCCCGTGGTATTGTATTTTGGCCAAACATTTATCATGACATAGAAATAAAAATTAGACAATGTGAGACTTGTATGACATACAGTGCAAATAAAACTAAAGAGTCTTTATTAACTCATGAACAGCCAATTTTGCCATGGCAAAAAGTTGCAACAGATTTATTTGAGTACAATAACAAAAAATATTTACTAGTTGTTGATTATTACTCTAATTATATCGAAATAGCTGAGTTAAATACTGATAGTCGAAGTCAAACTATAATAAAAAAATTAAAGTCTATTTTTGCCCGTCACGGAATTCCAGTGCAGTTGGTGAGTGACGGGGGTCCGCCGTACAATTCCCATGAATTTCTTAATTTTATGAAAGATTGGGATATTGAACACATTATGTCTAGTCCTTATTTGTCAAGGTCGAATGGTCTTGCAGAAATATCTGTAAAAATAATTAAAAACATATTAAGAAAATGTGAAAAGTCAGGCACAGATATTTATATAGGTTTGTTACAATATAGGTCAACACCTAGAGGTAATTTGAAGTCACCATCAGAATTATTAATGTCAAGAAGATTAAGAACAAAAATACCCATTAAAACTAGTCAATTAAAGCCTAAAATTGTCAAATTTTTTAATCATTTCAAAAATAAGTCTGAAATGATAGAAAAAAGAAAGTCATACTATGATAGAAATGCTATAGAATCTCAGGATTTTCAGCTTAATGATCAAGTATATTTTAAGAAAAACCCCAAAGATCTAACATGGTCTAAAGGTTATATTTTGTCAAAGTCTAAATTTCCTAGATCATATCTAGTGAAAGATGAAAATGGTGTAACATATAGAAGAAATTCTCAGCATATAAAATTGTTTAAATCAAGCATATCATTGCAGTCAAGTCGTCATAGTCAAACTAACAAAGATCAAATATTGTCGAAGTCACATTTTAATCAGTCTAGCCAAACACATACAAACAATAAAAATAAGTCAGATTTCAATGTCAGGTCGAAAGGTCAAAGTCCAAGTCAATGTGAAAAAATAAAGGAGAATGATAATGTGAAATATTATTACATTCCAGAGTACATTCTTAAAGCTCAAAACCATTTGATGAATTGTACAAATGATAGTCAAAGTAGCTCTAAAACAAACTCCATAAATGAAAGTTTTATGTCGATGGAGTCAAGTCAGTCGAATGTAATTAGTCCATCAAATGATAACAATGTATCAAGTCATATTAATATTGAAAATGAAATGTCAAATATGTCTAATATTGTAAGTCCTTTGTCAGAAATAAGTAATGATGAATATACAATATTGTCGCCATTGTTTGTGGAAATAAATGAAAGAAATCAAGATACAGAATTCTTGAATGAAAATGAAATAGTCATGTCACAGTCAGAAAGTCAGTCAGAATCAAGCAATAATGTTCAAAACTTACCAGAAATGTTAGATATGGCAATTAGTAGCATTACTCCTGAAATAAGATACAGTTCTAGAGGCAGATTGCTAAAGAAAACTAACAGGTTGGATTTGTAAACATTTAATTGCAAATTGTAAAATTATTGTACATAATTTATATAAGATAGAATTATCGATGTAAATAGTCTAGTCAAATAATGTCTTATAATTATAATTGTATTGTTAATATTATATTCTAATTAATTGTCTAATGTATTTTAAAAATCTTGCATGTTATTGTTAATAATTAAATGTCATTGTCTGTCAGTCAGTCAAGTCAAACGTCAGATGTCACAACTGTCAGTCTGTTGTTTTTTTTATTAAAGAAAGGGCATGTTGTGTTATCTGTGGTTGGCTGCGTT
Organism: Archips xylosteana; assembly: GCA_947563465.1. Lineage (NCBI taxonomy): Eukaryota > Metazoa > Arthropoda > Insecta > Lepidoptera > Tortricidae > Archips > Archips xylosteana. The sequence goes on from OX387343.1 coordinate 18,613,182, forward strand.
CGCTATATATATAACTGTTTGAAAATAAACGTTATTCATTTGCTAACTACCGCAAGACAAAAGGTTGTTTCATTGTGTGTCCATCCAATTAGTATCTTAATCTCCCAAACCCGCGTCTAATACAATTTTAACCTACATTTGGAATATAAAAATCTTGAACAGTCAGCAGCAAATTTAATTTACCTATCTATTCCTCCTAATGAAAACCTCCAAAAGATCTATTTCACAAAAGATTTTTCCCTCCAAACCTCCAAAATCTCTAGTACTTACCTGCATGTTTTGCTCTGTACTTATCTGATAACAGTATCGCTAAGGCATCTGATTAAGTACATACAGTCGATGGCTTAAATATCTATAAAGCCATCACGTCAAAGACATGTAAACACCAACCTTATGGTTAGTTACAGGTAAGTTATTGAATCAGGTGTTACTTTGCGGAGGTCCATCCGCGTTCGGAGTTCTGCGTTCTTTCGAATGTACTGAGTCCCTTACGATAACGCACACTAACGATGGAATTTAGTCGACGAAATTTTACGAGTTATGATTTATTATGACTTTAAAAAAGGTTGAAAGCCACAAGAATTTTTGAACTTTTGACCAAGACCAAAGACATAAAGACCTTTGGTGAGTCTGTTTGTTTTTGTACAACTGTCTATAATTGATTTGCTGGATAAGCTGGATTTAAGAGAGGGCCTTTGATGAATTTGGCCATTGAGTCTCCCAATGAGGCTGGCATAGTCACACAGGTGCACTTAAGCCTCGAAAAAAAAAAGACGAAAAAAAAAAAAAAAAAGAGGGCCGAGGAGCTTTGAAGATGAGGCGAAGTCAGGGTGTTTTAAATTCACCAAACCAAATTAGACAGTTGCATCGTTGTGGTTAGAAGTTCAAGAATTCTTGTGACTGTAAACCTTTTTTAAAGTCATACATAATACTTAAATCATAACTCAAAAATCTCATCAACTAAATTCCACCAGATACATTTATAATTGTATTGCTCACCTGTGAATTAAGAACGTGTAACGTTGTGTTGTATAATATTTAAATACCTTATAAGCCTAATCAGCTTCAAATCAAATTCCTACAGGTAAAAGCAAATTAAAGTTCAATAATTTATAAAACATCTCTTTATTAACCTTCTCAATTAGTCAATTATAAAATAAACAATAAGCTTATGAAGGTTAGCTTCTACTTGACACTTAATTGGAGTTAAATTTAAATGAGCTTATTTAATTATAACAAAAACTGATGAATACCAGATTTTCACCGAATGTAGCTTGTATCTTCACATTTTATCTGTACTGAATGTACATATCTTGAATAAATATAAAAGAATATTATTTATATAACATAATCTAGTAACTATGGAATCCAGCCATACACACAGTAACACTCAGTTGCATGAGAATTCTGTTAAATAGACTTCGTTAGGCATATAACCTTTGCAGTTGTTTTTTCCACAAAGACATTTTTTTCCATTTTCAAAATTTTCAGTTATATTTGTTATGTGTGACCCATAATTAAAAGTTATCTCCGAATTAGGAGGAATATCAACTTGACTAAATATGGCTAATTTAGGTAGAGGACATTCAACCCTCACAGGAATAATGATACAGTTGGGCTCGCAGCTATGGTTTATGTACCGACCAATGTTGCCAAAGTTACTGGGGTCTACAATCATTTGGGTCAGAGTACCATTACTGATTTCATTTAAGCAAAATATATAATTCATCCTTCCATGTTCAAGATTCCTTTGGTGCCGCTTGGCAGCCTGCTGGCAAGTTATGACTTCTCCAGCATATTCACATATGAAAGCACCCTTAGGTATTGGTTTCAAACTGAAGAGGCCCATGCCCTTAGATGATACAGTGCAAGGTTTAGCAACTAAACATTTGATTGGGCCCTTCTGCACAACACGGTTACCACAATATTCAGAACACTTACATAAACTATTACATTCTATCAATGGAAATGAAAGTGTACTACCAGTATATTTTTTTAAATTCAGTAGAATACATGGGGACTGGTCTTCGTCTCCGAACTCGTAGTTAGCTCCACCTGATCTCAATAAACATTTGCAAGTTTTTTTATCACATCTTAAATCACAGTTGCAATGTTCTGTCAACTGTGAATTGAAATTAGTTATCAAATTTCTGTAGTCATCAGTATTTTCAATAGTTCCTGGAATATTTTCATCAACATACATCACTGTACAATCCTCATGATCATATTCGTCATTCATGCTGTTTTCAATGAATATTATATATTTATTTATATATTAGATATTATATAAGTAATACACGAATTTGGGTTAAATACAGCCTTGCCCACTAAGCGCATCACGCTCTTTTTATTACGAATTTACTTTAATCTTAGTCGAACTTTTGGAAAATTCGAGTCGGAATTTAGAATCAAATATTTTAATCAAATTCCCTTGTTTATATTAAATACATATACATATCTGTATCCGTCTGTCAAATCAAGAATGACAAATATGACAGTGACGTTGACGGGAACGATTAATGTACGTCCGAATAGTTATCGACCTGGGGGCTACTACGAAGTTCGAGGTTCGGATCGTGTGGTTCCTCTCACTCTCGTAATAAATACCATTAGCGTGAGCGGAACGGCATGAAACGAAGTTCGAATTTCGCGCTTCGTAGTATAGGGCCTGATAATTTGTCTATTGCATACAAATTACCCATGGAAGTAATAAGTACTACGTACAACGGGAATGAACTGTTGTCGCAAAATTGAAGCCGAACGAGAGCTCAGTAACTGTACCTCTTATCCCTCTCTGGCGATGGTTGATTGGTTGGATGCTAAGGGTTGGATGGTTCATGAGGGGTTGTCAGTAGCGTTGAAAAATTCCGGAAAAATTCCCGTTTTTTTTTCAGATATTTATGGAAAAAAAAACCACGAAACTTTCCGCTCTAACTTTTCCGAAAAAAACGATTAAAACCGAGATAATGAAATGGAAAAAAACGAATGAAGTTTTCTATATGAATGTGTAATTAGAATTGGTAAGTACATACTTTTTAAAGGTTTTAATTTTTTTTCTTAGTGCTAGCGGGTATTTTGACACGTTTAGGTTCATTTCATCCACATTCCCACTTCGTCCACATTCCTATCTCGTCCACATTCCCATTTCGTCCACATTCCCAGCTCGTAAACATTCCCATTTCGTCCTTTTCCTACTTCGTCCACATTCCCACTTAGTCAATATTCCCATTTCGTCCACATTCCCAGTATTTTTCTAAACATGAATACAAACATCACAAAAATAAATAAAATCTTCCCTGAGAATTAAGCTAAGTGATAGCGAAAACCGCATTAAGTTTGCGCGCGCTCTAAGTTTTTCACCTATACGCTGACATACACTGCAGCGCGACGCGTTTTACGCGCGCTGCCTGCCGGTTGTGTGTATCAGCGTATATGATTCAGTGTTATACAGCGCGCTGGGCTCGCTCCGCGGCGCACCGTGCACGCCCCGTGCTTTGGTTTGTGGTGGCCTTTAATTTCCGAATATTATACACTGTGGCCCAAAAATACGTTGACAAAGCATTTTTGAGATTTTTTTATTGCTTACACGAATCTTACTAATAAGACATTAAATATTAAAACGGGTATGTATTACAATACCGAAGTACGAAAGACCGAATGTATTAAAACATCGAATGGGTCAAAAGACCGACACGATTTTTTTCTGAAACCATTAACTTTTTAAGATTGTTATAAAACAAACCTAACCTAACCTAATGGGTTCTGTATGATGCCGTTTTAATAAATTCTGAAAAGTTTACGGTTTCAGAAAAAAATCGTGTCGGTCTTTTGACCCATTCGATGTTTTAATACATTCGGTCTTTCGTACTTCGGTATTGTAAAACACACCCATTAAAACTACATTATATTAAAGTAAAAAAGATTAATTAACTTCAAAATATCCGCCTTTGGCTTTGATACACAAATGTAAAGGTTTGTCAAAATTATCACAGCTCTTCCAAAGTTATTTTCTCTCACTCTTTGGTGAGCGTTGCTTTCAGAGCATCTACACTTTGGTGTTTAGTAGCACAGGCCTTTGCTTCTAAGATTGATTACCAACTATAATCCATTGGATTTAGATAAGCCGAGTAGGGTGGCCACTCTTTAGAGTTTATGAATCCGGGTAAATTGTCTTCACACCTCTGCAGCACATTGCAGGCCCTGTAAGATGGGGAAGAGTCCTGTTGGAATATCCACGGCTTGTTGCCAAAATGACGTTGACTCCAAGGACGAGCTACGGCTTCAAGAATATTTCTTCTATATATTTCTTGATTAGTTTAAACGCCTTTTTCTATGAATAGAAGAGTTTTGCCTGAGGAGCAAATACCCACCCAAACTATAACTGATTCCGGGTTTTGACGAAGAGGAATAACTGCGGCCGCTCCAGGACGAGAAGGAGAATAAATATGTTCTACCATTTAGGAGATTATGAGCCTGTTCAATGCAAAAAAGTAATTCATCTGAAAAAAAAAATTTTTTCCATTTTTCAGTAGCGACACACTGCCTCAAAAGACAACATCAACAAATTAACTCGTAACGCGTTCAATTTTTAAATTTTTATACTTTTTAATTTAGTCAACGTATTGTTGGGCCACGGTGTATTACTCTATGCGTAAATTAAAAAGAGTCTGCTACACTAAAGCTTAGTGGTTCCCAACCTACAGGGTCACCTTGGCTGAAAGACGATCGTAATTTTTCTATGGTTTTCTTATGAGTTTCCTCTCACAACAGGTCGTATTTTAACCTCCGGGTGCAGTTAATGTGCGTTTGAGTAATCATCGACCTGGAATGTATTCAACTTATATAGTGTAGTGCTTGGACTTAATACCTAACCTGGACTGGTACCAACTTTTATTAGTCAATCAAAAGTGACCCATATTACCAAGTCATACAGTTTACTAATGGCAACTAGAAACAGCGGTCCGAGAGATAACATACTACCACAGATTACTTAATAGTTACTTCGTAACAGATACTGCATCCCGTACAAAATCTTGGTACTTACCGCGATTGTAGCCACAGATTATACTACTCCGTCTCCTTAAGAATGTGTGCGTGCCGACAGTGACAAGGGCTGGCAGTTTGGATTAAAATTTTTTTTTCTACATGTTGTTTTACCATTTTGTCGGGATAATTGCTATATATTATATCCATGCAAACTTTCTAGCACTAATATTCTTTAAGCTAAGCCACGGACGGACAAAGAGACAGACGGTCATGGCGAAACTATAAGGGTTCCGTTTTTGCCATTATAGCTCTGGAATCCTAACAAAAAAGGATATTTATTGTAATGCGTAGAACACATTGCCATGCTCATAGTACCCTAGCGTTATACTAAATACGAAGGTTAACTTTCGAACTTCGCATCGTGCCATCCCGCTCACGCTTATAGCTTTTTATAGAAGAGTAAGAGGGACAGCACGATACGAACTTCCAAATTGTTATATTAGCTATTAATTCTAGCATAGTCATATTAAAATTTGCCCCCTGTTTCACCATTCACTTATAAAAGTTCAGGCGGCATATTTTTTCCGTGGAACACGAATGAACGTGCGTCGGCGCGCGCTTGTGACAACCTACTGGAATTTCGATCGCAGGCGATCGTCCCCGCGGTAGGTAAATATCGCGCGTAAGTACATGGCATGCATGAGGCCTGATACTACACTAACTCATAGACTAAGCACTAACTACAGAAACTAGGGAATTGTGTCTCACTCGCACCATTACTTGATCACCCTAATTAGAACGAGATACAACTCTCTGGTTTGTTTTATTTTCGGCCTCACTTTTTTGTCGCAGTACTCAGTCCATGGTGTAGTGTACTATATTCAATAAACCTCTTTGTTACGAAGCAAAGAAAGTGGCGCCCTCATCTAATGTCGTTTGACGTAATATTTAAATCAAATTATAATTATGGATGCCATATTTTACTTGAAGTTAAATTACTCTTCGATCGTTATTAATCAACAATAATAGAGAAAGATCTTTCAAATAACATTAAATCAAATATTATTATTATTTGCACTGGCAACAAATACATGAATTATTCGTAATATTGCCACGCTTTGTATGTAAGTAACGATTAGTATTAGTACACATCCGCGCAGGCGCTATGTAGTGACGTGACGTAATTGTCCATTCATAATTTTTGTTCATTCAACAATTTGATGAACTTTATTTCGAGCTAGTTTTAAAGGGTGTTTCTTTTTTCAACTAAAGTATATCGTCTTAAGTATATGTTCTATGAACATAAATTATCTCTCGACAAAGAACATTTATCTGTGTTAAACCGGAGAGTGCATTCATTGATAAAATAATGCATTAGTTGCGCACATGCGCAATGCAAGCGGTAAAATCCATTTGTGCGTGCGTGATGACAAACTGTGTTGGAAAATGTGGATAAATGGAAGAAGCTTTGTGTTTTGTTCGTATGGATTTCAAGCGCTCGGTAAAGCCATTTGAAAGCAGAGTCGAACAGAACATTACGACACTCCGGAAGTGGCAGGACAGGCTCAGGCTCGTTCCGAAAGAGATAACAGCGGATGAAAGAGATAAACAGTAATGGATTTAACATGGCGGACGATACGAGTAAAGTGCGAGTCGAAGAACGTTTAAAAATAAAGATCGGTAAGTATATTTCAATATATTTCAATAAAAAATAGAAGAAGATAACCTAATGTTTAAATATTTTTACCTCATTTGTTGATTATTTCGCCTAATTCGGTATTGTTGTCATCTTAGCGAACAGGTGGTATTAGGAAACTTTGTTTTCCGTGTCCTAAATAATGAATAGAATTGATATTAAATTAATTATTTGACAAGTTTGGATTTCTGTTCCTCAGATGGAGAAGATTAGGAGACTAAAACATTATTTGTTTGGAGCATACGTTCTTTGTTTGCAACTAGTGGTTTGACAGTTCACCCGCATTTATGAATGAATTGCCTTGCCTCGAATTCAATGAATATCGTCATAATATCGTGTTGATAATCATGTGTTTATTGGATTCGTTATGGACTTTTTGTATTGAACATTTTATAGTTTTAGCATCAAACTTCAGAGGCAGAACTACAAAACTAACATAATTATGTTCTGTGTAATTATCAACTCAGCCAACTTATGAATCATGCAAGTTTAAAAGTTCATCTTCTTTGACTTCTTTCTCATATAATGTGTGCCTAGTTTACTCCATGTATATATTTTTAGATTTGCAAAAGGGTTCTGCACTCATGGCCAGAAATAATCAGTAATTAGACCCCGTTACCAAGCGGGCAGTTTGGTGGCTACCTAACATTAGTGATGTGCTGCAATGTCAATAAAAAAGAAATATTGAATTTTCAAATAAATTTTGGAGTTCCCATACATAGCTACAACATCAAGACTTGGATAGGTTGTATTGCACATCACTAATGTTAGGTTGCTACCAAACTGCCCATTTCATGACGGGATATAGCCATAATTTAGTCCACTGATGTATAAATTATTAGTTACATGTTTGTTGGCTTGTGTTATGTGGCAAATATCGTTTTGCTCATGACATCTACGCAGAATTCAAATTTGAGGTGCTTCTTTAATCTCTTTCTTTGAAAAAAGTGTAATACCGAGAACTCACACAAAATATACTTTGGTTGTTATTTCATCAAAATATGTTCACTTATTTTGGTGTAATAAATATAAAGTTAGTACTTAAAACGCAGATTGAACGCAGCCGATGGCGACAACTAGTGGACAAAATTAAGAGTCACGATCCTCAGCAGTGAGGGAGCGATTAAGATGATGATGAGTACTTAAAAAAAAATATTATCTACTTAAAATCAGTATCCAGTATATTAAGTTTGACCTGTAGAATTCTAGTAGAATAGTTTTGTTTCTGTTTAAATATTCTGTTCTGGGGTCTGATCACATAGATTTGTGTGAGTCACACAAACAAACTTTTAATGCTCTGCCAATTTCCTAAAACTGATCCAGCAATGCACAGACACTTTTTAGGGTTGTGTTTAATTTAATTGAATATTTAATTAATTGTACTTAACTACTAACCTAACCATGGAGTTCTCTATTTCTTACTTCAAAATTAAAAAAGTTCTATAAATTCCTACATTGCCCTTTTAACCCAAGTATGAAGATGGATCTTCAAAAATGAACTTTAGTCAATATTTTTACTTTAATTATATGCCTATTTTCTAGCCTTGTAACTTTACTAATAAAACCCTTCTGTATAAATGGGTTGATCAACTATTTCTTGTTGTTATTCTGTCCCGCCAGCGAGGGGACAAAAGTAGTTTAATTAGAAGAAATGACGTTTGTAGAAGGGGTTTAAAACTACCACAAAAATGCATGTTTGGCAAATTTTAATCAGATAAACTTATGGTTTAAAGAGTGACCCAGGAGACCGTCACTATAGCAACGAGTGACAAAAAAAAATTGATCAACCCAAATACAGAATTCAAAGACAAACCCAGAAATTGACTATTTTTTCCTAGAAAGTCAGTAATGATTTTCAAATTTGGTATTGCCTTATTAATGCAATATTTTGTTAATAACAAGTTTCAAACCATTAATATATTTAATGAAATTTGAAAAATACATACAACTATTGCAACCCGAGTTAAATCTATTTTTGGTGTTGATTTAATACAAAACAGTTTAACTTTTGCTTGGGCTTATTATTGATATGAATTATGTACAAATTATGAGATAATGGCTGAACGGATTTAGATGAAACATGGCGTAAAGATATATAAAGATACAATACAAAGATATTGAGACACAATACTTAATTCCAATAATGCATTCCCGTAGGATACTATCTTATTCTTAACTTATAACAAGAATAAATAGTACAATCCAAGAATTTTGAAGTACCTCTGAGTTAGAGACAATGTGTTAAAGGCCAAACTCTGAGACTGTAAACATTTCTTGTGAAGGCATATCTAACGCGGGCGAAACCGTGGGTTTAAAACAGGTTCAAACATATAATAGTATTTATTCTTATTTTCAAAAACTTTCTTTTATAATATTAAATATTAAATAAATATTAGGGGACAATCTTACACAAATCAACGTAGTCCCAAACTAAGCAAAGCTTGTACGATGGGTACTAGACGACGATAAACATACTTATATAGATAAATAAATACTTAAATACATAGAAAACATCCATAACTCAGGAACAAATATTCGTGCTCATCACACAAATAAATGCCCTTACCGGGATTTGAACCCAGGATCTCTTGCTTCATAGGCAGGGTCACTACCAACTAGGCTAAAGCGGTTGTTATTATAATATTAAATAAAATAAAATAAATCTATTATGTCACAAACTCATATACTCCATTTATTTTAACATTTGAAACTTAATGGTAAAATTTGCACACGTTTTTAAATGAATCAATGAAACTATTTAAATTTGTGTTAACTTCTATAATGAAAACATAATAAATACCGCTAATAAATGTACATGTAGGTATTTTTAGTCCATTTGTGTTTGAAATACTGAGAAACATGTTACAATTTGACTGTTAATTCAAATCAAACCTTATATTAAACAAAGTATAGCTGTAACTGTTTTAAATACCTAACTGTACCTGTTTTAGGTACCTATTTATACAGACTATAGTTAGACGTGTGTTAGGCTAGGTTAGCTAGGGTAGAGTGAGACTAGGTCTGAGTTGTTTTAGGTACCTATTTATACAGACTATAGTTAGACGTGTGTTAGGCTAGGTTAGCTAGGGTAGAGTGAGACTAGGTCTGAGTTGTTTTAGGTACCTATTTATACAGACTATAGTTAGACGTGTGTTAGGCTAGGTTAGCTAGGGTAGAGTGAGACTAGGTCTGAGTTGTTTTAGGTACCTATTTATACAGACTATAGTTAGACGTGTGTTAGGCTAGGTTAGCTAGGGTAGAGTGAGACTAGGTCTGAGTTGTTTTAGGTACCTATTTATACAGACTATAGTTAGACGTGTGTTAGGCTAGGTTAGCTAGGGTAGAGTGAGACTAGGTCTGAGTTGTTTTAGGTACCTATTTATACAAACTATAGTTAGACGTGTGTTAGGCTAGGTTAGCTAGGGTAGAGTGAGACTAGGTCTGAGTTGTTTTAGGTACCTATTTATACAGACTATAGTTAGACGTGTGTTAGGCTAGGTTAGCTAGGGTAGAGTGAGACTAGGTCTGAGTTGTTTTAGGTACCTATTTATACAAACTATAGTTAGACGTGTGTTAGGCTAGGTTAGCTAGGGTAGAGTGAGACTAGGTCTGAGTTGTTTTAGGTACCTATTTATACAAACTATAGTTAGACGTGTGTTAGGCTAGGTTAGCTAGGGTAGAGTGAGACTAGGTCTGAGTTGTTTTAGGTACCTATTTATACAGACTATAGTTAGACGTGTGTTAGGCTAGGTTAGCTAGGGTAGAGTGAGACTAGGTCTGAGTTGTTTTAGGTACCTATTTATACAGACTATAGTTAGACGTGTGTTAGGCTAGGTTAGCTAGGGTAGAGTGAGACTAGGTCTGAGTTGTTTTAGGTACCTATTTATACAGACTATAGTTAGACGTGTGTTAGGCTAGGTTAGCTAGGGTAGAGTGAGACTAGGTCTGAGTTGTTTTAGGTACCTATTTATACAGACTATAGTTAGACGTGTGTTAGGCTAGGTTAGCTAGGGTAGAGTGAGACTAGGTCTGAGTTGTTTTAGGTACCTATTTATACAGACTATAGTTAGACGTGTGTTAGGCTAGGTTAGCTAGGGTAGAGTGAGACTAGGTCTGAGTTGTTTTAGGTACCTATTTATACAAACTATAGTTAGACGTGTGTTAGGCTAGGTTAGCTAGGGTAGAGTGAGACTAGGTCTGAGTTGTTTTAGGTACCTATTTATACAAACTATAGTTAGACGTGTGTTAGGCTAGGTTAGCTAGGGTAGAGTGAGACTAGGTCTGAGTTGTTTTAGGTACCTATTTATACAGACTATAGTTAGACGTGTGTTAGGCTAGGTTAGCTAGGGTAGAGTGAGACTAGGTCTGAGTTGTTTTAGGTACCTATTTATACAGACTATAGTTAGACGTGTGTTAGGCTAGGTTAGCTAGGGTAGAGTGAGACTAGGTCTGAGTTGTTTTAGGTACCTATTTATACAGACTATAGTTAGACGTGTGTTAGGCTAGGTTAGCTAGGGTAGAGTGAGACTAGGTCTGAGTTGTTTTAGGTACCTATTTATACAGACTATAGTTAGACGTGTGTTAGGCTAGGTTAGCTAGGGTAGAGTGAGACTAGGTCTGAGTTGTTTTAGGTACCTATTTATACAGACTATAGTTAGACGTGTGTTAGGCTAGGTTAGCTAGGGTAGAGTGAGACTAGGTCTGAGTTGTTTTAGGTACCTATTTATACAGACGGACTATTTATTATATTGGTACCTATTTGTACCTATTTATATTTTTTGTAGCTTTTATTTTTTTAATACCTTTGCATCTATGGAGCTTAACCCTTTTCCAGGCCCCGTCTTTTTAGATGTGCTACGACAAAACTAATCATTGTGTTATGTTGTTTACCTATGCAGGATTAATTTAAAAGCAAAGCATATTTTAAAGAAATTCAATTTATTTTCCACTATAATGTAAAATTCAGCGAGCAAGCAATAGTATTAAAAACAAAATAAAAAAACTCAAAAAAATGTCTGAAAACTCTAAAGAACTATTAGATGAGAGAAGCAAAATGGAGAGAGGAACAATAGAGTACAGTACGTATATTTGACAGAAGAGTAAAACGCAACATAAGACTAGACATCCGTTGTTGCAACACACAGTTAGTTGAAGAGGCCCTTACGAAGAACCGTGCTCTCAGAATAGCCAAACAAGGAATTACAAAATCTAAATCATGATTTCTAGTTTAAAAGTTCTTGAGATATGCACCAAGTTTTATATTCAGATCATTCCAAAGACAGGCCTGTTTTCGAGTACTTCTATCGTGATACCGTCCCCCTGATAACTGATGGAGAAGTTAATGCCGTCCTTAAAAATATGGCGTACGGTAAAAGCCCAGGTGCGGATGGTGTCCCTACGGAGGCATTGACACTTGGAAAAACAGTTCTGTTACCTCACATTACAAACTTATTTAATACGATTTTGTTGACTGGAAAATTACCATCATTGTTTTGCCATTCTAATATAGTAGTGCTGCATAAGAAAGGTGATAAAAGTGACATCAGAAATTATCGTCCAATAAGTATAGTTTCTCATATTTACAAGGCATTTATTAAAGTAATCGAGCGTCGCATTGCCGCGCAACTGGACAAGAAACAGCCAGTGGAACAGGCCGGCTTCCGCCGCGGGTTTTCCACCACCGATCACTTCCACACCCTTAACCAAATAATATAAAAAGTAAACGAGTTCAATGGTCCTCTGTACCTTGCGTTCGTAGATTACTCTAAAGCATTCGACAGCTTAACAAACTCAATCGTCACATCCTTACGTAGCCAAGATATAGAGCCACAATATACATTAATCTTCTTCAGTCCATCTATAGCAATAGCACATCAGATATCAAACTCGAAACTTCAGGTCAGTCCCCTTTGCTATAGAAAAAGGCGTTAAACAGGGCGACCCGCTGTCTCCCAAATTGTTCACCAGTGCCCTTGAAGATCTCTTTAAAAGCTTAGCAGCCTTATGGCAAAACAGAGACATAGTTGTTGGCGATAGGAGATTAACTAATCTTCGGTTTGCTGACGACATTGTCCTCTTTTCTCAAACAGCCCAAGACCTCGAATTAATGCTACAAGAGTTTAGCACAGCCAGCCTTAAGATTGGACTAGCGATGAACAGGTCAAAAACCCAACTTATGACCAATAGCACGAAACGTAGGGTGATGGTAGATGGGCAGATAATGCAATATGTTGACGAGTACATCTATTTGGGCCAGGTAGTCTCTTTCAGTAATAGATAAGGAAGTCGAAAGACGCGTCGAGAACACCTGCAAGAGCTACTAGTCCATGAAAGAGGTTATGATGGGAAACCTTTCATTAGCACTTAAGCGAAAACTCGTCGACGTGTATCCTGCCCATCCTAACCTACGATGCGCAAACATGGTCTCTGACCGAAAATCTGACCGAGAATCTTACATTTATTTTTAAAAACAAAAATACTGTATCCGTTTTTTTTTTAATTCGCTTCCACTAGTTTGAAATCGAACCAGTCAAATATTATTTTTGTTTTTAAAAATAAAAGTAAGATTCTTTTGCGTAGAATTGGCTATTTCCCTTATTTAATGTAGTTGCCGTACCTGGGTGTTCTTTTTTCACCCTTTTATACTAATAACTTATTTTCACATTGTTGATCCAAACAAATATTTTGAAAAAAAAAATGTAATAGAATATAAAATTGCATATATTATATCAAAATATGGTAGGTGTCGCTAACGTGCAAATAGTAAAAAAAAAAACTTAACAGTAAAAATTTTTTACTTCAAAAAACGCTAGGACTTTTATTTTTTTATATATATAAGTATCCTAAGCACATGTATAAAATGTCCGAAAAATAAGTCAATCTGTAACGTGGTTTGGCTAAAAAAAAATAAAAACTGAATTTTTATTTTTTTTCGCTAACCGTAAGCATTTAAGGGTTAATATTTTGCAAAATTATATCGTATAATAAAACAAATAAACGTATATAAGAAGATTTCATATTCAGCCAGGGGCGATTAAACTATGGGATTCCGGCCAGACCCTTTCAAGTTTCTAGAGCAACTGGAAATACTCTATTGATCTAGATTCCATGGAATCTGTATTTGAACACCTTTTTAATGACTATCTTTATAGTGCGTTGACTTAGGTTTGATTATTTCTCTGCTTCAATTGATTGTAGGCTTGAGTACTATTTGCGTGATACCTTCTCGCGTTCCTGAGATAAAGGGTATTGACAGACGGACAGACGGATAACAAAGTGATACTAGGCAATAGGGTTCCGTTTTTTCCTCTTGAGGCACGGAAACCTAAAGTCGAGTTATACAAAAAAATCACAAATTCATCATTATCTCGAAAGCAACAAACTTTTGGACTAAAGAGCTGAGAAGTGATCCAAATTACCTTTCAAATCTAATTGAGACTTTCTGTACTGTAGCAGATATCCAGTTTATAAATTCAACATATGTCACCACTTCAAAAACCATCTAAAATGAGTAAGTTACCTACTACTAGAACTTAGCAGGTAATTTATAATGTAAATAATATGAACGAATAATTAATTTACAAAATCGAAATGACAGGAGACATGATACATAGTTAAAAGGAACATGTCGATTGATACCTACTCGTCGGTGATGGCGCGAGAGCATAAATCCATGATAACGCGAAGTGTGTCTGGCGCGATAAGGGTGCAGTACGCCTTCCGGGGCGCGACCCGCTTCCCGCTCCCGCTCTCCGCCGCTCGAGCACACCACCCCGCAATATCGCTCCAGACTGCAACTTTACTTACTATTCTGCTACACTTTCATAAGATTGTATTCTTACTTTACTCTACTGCTGGGATTAGAACGTAGTCACGTCACAGGCAAGGGCTAGTTAAGCTGATTATACGTTAGCGTGAGCACCGTATATTCTAGTTTCACTCTCATGTATAACCGAATCTCTCAGGTTGGCCGAGGTTCTTTCGTCATATTTAATTTAATCTTAAATATAATACGTCATAGTAAAACAACTGTTACTTCGAACATTTAATTAAAGTAGAGGATATAAATTATCATCCATTCTTTTTCATTGTTTACCATTTCAAAAATTTGCACATTCTTCGTTTTGCTATTTTTGATGGGTTGAGGTGTTGCGAGTTCATCATCTTTAGTAGGGTCAGTACTGCTCGAAACGTCATAGATCGAAATTTAATCCTCATCATTCGCGATGGGATTATCAGTTTCCTCACAAGTTGGGAAGGGAGTATCAGTCTCAGTTTCTTTCTCTTCATCGATATTTTGTGATGAAACTTGCGTTTTTCGCAGGTACCACTAAAATCCATGATTATACATAGGTACTTAACGAAGTATTTTACCCTTGCCTTCCTGCATCCACAAGCTTTCTTAGATTCCTTTTTGCATTTGTAAAAATTTGTCGAGCTAATTTACTTCTTACATAAAATGTAGAAAATTTTCTCTAGTTTATTTTGTGTGATATGTTTTATCGTAAAATGAGTAGGAAAGGTTTGTTGAGAAATAAAACCTCCTTAAAAAACATCCAAAAAACTATGAAATAATAATTGAACCGAACCAACCACAATAAGCATGAAAATATCTTTCTGCTAATCTGTTTTAAGTCGGTGCCTCAGCTCGAGCCAGCAGGAGTGGACCTAGTAATCTAACTTACCTACATACCGCCTACATACATAATATTGGTTAATGTGAATTGTAACTATGTTTAAGTTTAAGAATAATGTACCGTTTGTGCCCAAATAAACATTAAAACATACCTACTATCTATAGGGCTTCTACACTCCTGCTGGCTCGTGCTGAGGCACCGACTTAAAACAGATTAGAAGAAAGATATTTTCATGCTTATTGTGGTCGGTTCGGTTCAATTATTATTTCATAGTTTTTTGGATGTTTTTTGAAGGTTTTATTTTTTATTTTTTATTTTTTGCTTTTTAGTTGTTTCTGTATAAAATAGATGCGTAGGATAAAATCATCAGTTTGACTTCTCGAAAAAAGTTCATGTTGAAAATTCTATTTTTAATGCTCGACGGGGTTATGTCGTTTTATTACAGAGTTCCATGATACTTTCTGAATGCAAATGCTCGACTTGTCACCGAAAATACTAAAATCGCTATACGTTTCAATTGAATTTTTGAGGAGTTTCTTCAATTCCTCATGGATCCCATCATCAGAACTGGATTCTGGTAACAACGGGACCAACCTTGAAGCATGTGCTTTCAAACAACGAAAAAATTTTCCAAATCGGTTCATAAATGACGGAGTTCTGAGGTAACACACATTAAAAAAAAAAACATCATTCAACCGATTTGAGAACCTCCTCCTTTCTTTGACGTCGGTTAAAAACTGCTTTTAAACGCCATTTTCCCAATAGCGACACAAGCAGCAAAGAAAGTTGTAGGTAAAGAAATAGCACATGAAATCTATAAAATTACTCATTTTACTCATTTCCAAAACGAGCACATAACTTTCTTGGTTGAACTACCAATAATGATTGAATATTTTAATTAAATTTCTTGTTATCCATACTAATATTATATCTGTGAAAATGTGTTTCGTTTGTCCTTCTTTCACGTCGAAACTGAGCGACGGATTGCCGTGACTTTTTGTATGGACATAGTTGAAGGGCTGGAGAACTCCATAGGCTACTTTGTACAACGGGAAAGTATCTCATTCCGATTGGAAAAAACGTTTTAATCTAGATCAGCGAGGGCGAATCCAAGGGCATCAGCTAGGGCTGCGACGCCGCATCGCATCGCATCATAGTATTGTGTGGGAACCCCTAGTAATTATTATCCAGAATATTTTATTAGGTGGTCGGTTTGGCTTAAATGAACATCCCTGTAAATGTTTTTCAGGATTTGTTAATTATAGTTGACCACTGTTTCCATGCATTAGTCGATATTCAAAGTGTATCGCGTCAAGGGCGTAGCTACATTTTGAAACACATATTCCGATGAAAACTCTTTACATGCATGTTAAATAAAACTAACTTAACCATCATATGAATATTCTGTATTAACTTCGAGACACAATGTATATTTGGATACTTCGAAACCGCTTATTAAATACATTAAACTATTTGATTGACTCCAATAACTATTAAGACCTAACACTACCAAATAAGGTGTTTTTCATATCAATAATACATATTATTAGTAAAATTACCAAATTAAATAACTGCAAAACTAATTTTGTTAGTAAGAAAGTGACAACAGGAGCCTAGACTAGATGAGTTCAGCAAATAAAAGGAAGTGATTTTATATCATCTACTACGAAGTGTTTATCTTTCCAAACGTAATGAGAATTAGGTAGGTAGATATAAATATGAGGCAGGTCGATGAGTGATATATGGAGTAGCAGCGGACGCGGAATATAGGTATCTACTATCTACATACTTATTAGTTATCTTACTAACCCGCACGGTGCGAGGCGTGGCGCCGCCGGTGAATGAGGCGCACCGAGTGTTTTCCATTCAGTGCACCCATTCATGGAAACTCGGCGCTCCGTTAATGAAAAACGCACTTCTTGTTTATCGTCACTGTTATCGTTGTTTCCACTCCGCGGCCACGTGTCTACTCTACTCATTAATAGGTGTAATGTCCATTGAAAACTGACTTGGCCCGTACCTACTTGCCTATCTATTGTCATTGATAAGATTAAGCTGATATAATTTATTTTTGCTGCGCCAATTTACGTATTACATTAGGCAGGTACTAACATAATGTTATTCCTTGCCTTAACTTTATCGCGTCAAATTTAATTTTACTGTGCTTCGATGTTTCAGCTAATCGTGTTGTCGGTTGCAAAGGCCTGAGGGCGTATTGTCTTACGCTTAGGCACTCAAGATCGCGTTCTCCATATCTTTATGCACTCATGTTAAACCGTGTGACAAAAGGAAGTGGTGAAAACGATTGTGATTCCATGTGCGTTTTACAATATGCCATCAAAACTCAGATTATTGTTTCGATTCAATTAATAAATCCCACCCCCAATATTAGTATTACCTTAAGCACCAGCTTCACCACTCGCTGTTAAGCTCCTGTTGATTTATGTGTGATTGTGGCTCCGTCTCTGTTTTTTCGAACAGAATAAATAGAGACAGATATCTATGGATATCTGTCGCATAAGATAACAAGAACTTAACAGAAGGAGGTTAAAAAGGGGGTTTATGTCCACCTCTACATCTCAACTTCTATATCCATCCCCTAGATGCTTGGCTTGGGTGAATGGAAAAAGCTCATTCGCCTCCAGTGCGAAACAAATATAACAGAACTACATTAACTATTTTTCATTCATAAAACGATAAGATTAAAACTTTCCTATTCAACGTTTTTTTTAATATACATACAAAATATACGTGATGGATGTGGTGGAGTATTATATTGTAGTAACTGTTGATGTGGCCATCGGCATTCGCACGGTGCGTACGATTGCGATTGCATCGGGTCGTGTCGACTGTACTGTGTAAGTGTGTAGGCCGCAATCCGGCACGCAGCTACGGCTGTTGTACTTGCTTCCTGGGGCTGAGAAACTGTCTCTGCTCCGACCCGACAGTTCCCAGCCCACTTAGTACTGTTTGTATTTATAAAACCATCATAAAATAACTGTAGCTATTGCCCGAAACTTTATCCGCGTCCCGCAGAAACTTTACCCTTTTCCGGGATAATAAGTTTTGTTAAAAATTTCCTTTTTAAAGCAAGCTTTTTAGCTGACTGTACTTTTTGTTGACTGTACTTGCATTGTCATCCAACCCTACATATATGTATACAAAATGTCAGGTGAATCCAACCACTGGAAGTGGGTCAAATTCGACTTCTAAGATTTGACCCAAAAATAAAACGAACGGGGTGAGCTAAATAAAAACTTGTAAAAAGTATCCTCTTTTTAAGCTGAATTAGTGCAGACGGACAGACGGACAGCGAAGTCGCAGTAATAGGGTCCCATTTTTACCATTTGGGTACGGAACCTTTAAAAGAATTAGACAAATAGGTGCAGCCGTTCTGAAGTTATACGCATATCCCTTGTTATATGTATATCCCTTGATACAGAGTTTTCAAAAGACGACGAAGTACTCTCGATTTCGACAGAACCGCGCTCTACGCACGATGGGGAAATGTGTTAATGATTGCTATTGTGTCTAAATAGCAGTACATGTTGCATTTACTAGTGCGATTATTTAGGAGTTCCCGTTTTTCTCCCACGATCCACTTCGTAACGTGTGTTACTGACATGATGATGATGACGCTTGTTTTTGCATCAGCAATTATGTACAAGTTTCTCTCACAGACCAATTACGACGAATTTGTGGGAGTCTACGACCGTAGGAAGGCCTCTCCTTTGTTTATCTGCCCTAACAATCACAGCAGTAATCTTGCTTGCTACAATATAACGTATCGTAATTATACTAACATTTTAAGTCATAATTGAGGTTAGAGAAATCTCTGAATTAGTGTGCTGGGTCCAAATTTTTAGTCATACGTACTTTTCAAGTCTATCTACACTTTGCTCTTTACATTTGCATGCAATTTGAAGAGTACCTACGGAAAACTCTTTATATTTAAAGATTGTCATTTGCTGATAATTTTTCATTTGTTCGTAAATACAATGTTGTTTTCTTGAAAGTTCTGAATACAAATATAAAAGTAAAAAGTATTTAGTAAAAATGTGAAGAATTGTTGAACAGTAATTTTTGAGAAGTCATTTAACCCATTCAACGCCGCGCCTCGACAAAACGTAAACCTGCTTTGAATCTTATGTTATTGTGTCAAGATCACTTTGACACTGTACTTTGTGACACCTATATGTGTCGTTGGCGTTGAAAGGGTTAAAGTCGTCTCTGCAAATTCCTTTATATTTTTTAAAGACAAAAAAAAAGCTGTCTCTGCGTTAGGACTTTACGTTTGTTACTTTGGTTTATAAAATATTTGAGTTTATGAAACAGAATTGAAATTGAAGAGTAAAACGTGCAAGAATGTGGGCCCTGTTATGTATATTTCTATTTACAGCTAAACAGGTTTTTTTTTCAGTTGCGTTTTTATTTTTTGGAGAGAGAGGTATAGAGGGAGGAAAGAGAGATTTACTACTTTAAAAAAACATCAATTATACTACCTAAATAATTCATTTTTGTTGAAATAAATATTATGTGGATACGTGATCTTAAATGAGGGAATATAAAAAAACAGCACTAGTGATCTGCAACCGCAGCGTCGATCTGTTCCACAACAAGATAACGTGATGACCGACTGACCTCGCGCCGAAACCTATACACGTTTACAGATTCCATGCAATGTCTGCAAAGAATTCTCCGAACTATTTAGGTCACACCGGGATTGTTTCCTCTATTTTAACATGTTGCTTTGTGGCTGGACAGAAGTGTTTTTTTTTTGAGCACAACAGAAGCTTTTTCGAAACAAACCCTCGACCTCAAGATCAATAAAATTTAAAATCAACTCTGTTCGTTAAACATGGTGATTGTCGAGTCAGCGGTGCAGGATCCTGCTTATAGGCCGGTGGTTGCCTCACCTTGGGTCTCCGGTTATAGCCATACCTGACGAGGTCGCTTCGCAACTCGTAGTTGCGCAACCCGGTTACCATATTATTATTATTTATTCCGCAGTCCTTGTTTTCTCAAGCTTCATGGCAAGTTTTTGTAAAGTATCCATTATTGTGGTGCAACACTGAAGCCAAAAAGGATTATTATTTTACCTGCGTAAATCACACTCGGGGATAAATCAACTGCATCAAGTTTAAATATTTAATAAATAATATCCTAAATTATACCTACCGTAGAATCCGTGGATCGAGTAGCTGCCCCTTCGCACAAGGCGGCGTAGCGTAAGCGTATCGTAATACGCGCGTACGACGCGGGAGTAACGAGCGATACATGCTCAAACAAGTCCGCACACGAAACGGTGCGGCAGCGAATCGTAAGGAGGTCTTGTACGCATAGCGTCGTGACGATACGCTTACGCTACGCCTACGCTTACGACCCGTGTGCGTAGGGACGCGCAGCTCTCGTAGGTACGCGTAGCGTCTCGTGACGATACGCCTACGCTTACGACCCGCATGCGAAGGGGCTAAGTCTTCCGAGTTTGCGAAAAAGACTAGTATGCTTAGTATAAGTTTTACTTCACCAAAATACTTCTCGATCACGTTTACGTAAAAATTTCAATTCTATGGAAACTTGGACGCGTGCGCGCGAAGGCGCTGTCCATGTTTCCCTAGTAATTGATTTTTTTACGTAAACGCGATCGAGAAGTATTTTGGTGAAGTAAAACTTATACTAAGCGTACAGTACGCTTAGTATACGTTTTACCTCACCAAAATACTTCTCGATCGCGTTTACGTAAAAAATTCAATTACTAGGGAAACATGGACAGCGTCTCCGCGCGCGCGCTTCCGTGTTTCCATAGAATTGAAATTTTGACGTAAACGCGATCGAGAAGTATTGAAGTGAAGGAAAACTTATACTAAGCGTACAGTACGCTTAGTATAAGTTTTCCTTCACTTCAATACTTCTCGATCGCGTTTACGTAAAAATTTCAATTCTATGGAAACATGGACAGCGCCTCCGCGCGCGCGCGTCTATGTTTCCATAGAATTGAAATTTTTACGTAAACGCGATCGAGAAGTATTTTGGTGAAGGAAAACTTATACTAAGCATACAGTTCAAAATAAATGTAGGTAAATATGTGTTGAAGGTGAATCGTACAGCAATGCGTTATTTGCAGGTGAAGCCAAAAACTTGCCGGCTCGCAGCCATGGCGCGGCCTGTCACCGCGACATCTACTGCGTGCTTTCCCTTGACCAAGAGGAAATATTTCGCACCTCGACCATGGAGAGGACTCTCAAGTAAGCGTTCTTCTACTTTAGTACGGGCTTCAGAAAATCCTTAATTTATTGAAGGAAATGTTTAGTAAAAAAAAACTTGCTTTTTACAGACAGTAGTTTACCTATCTATTTTCAAAATTTGATTACACTGTTAGTTACAATACATGTGAATCTAATAAAAGCGTGGAAAAATGGATGAGAAAGTTATGTATCGCCCTTGATTAGCTTCACCTTTCCTTCCTTTTTTCACGTTCCTTTATAATCTGGTTTCTCGGCGTATTGGCTCGCTGTAATGCCGTGTAAATAAATTAAATAAATAAAAAGTAATAATAATAAATAATACTGCCTGTACAAAGATATTTCAAAGCATTGCTATTTGAACGTTAATACATACGATAAGATGTTATGTATCGTTAAATATAAAATGTATATGTTGGTGGCGTTGCGAATGCTATTTATAAGTTTCCGGCCGAGCCCCCATCGTTTATCTAGAGCGAACGTTTTCTCGCTCTACTTTAACTCCAGAACCGACACAATAACGGGTCCTTTGTCCCGTGTCGTGCCCGCACTAGCTTCCGGTGTTATCGGTGTGGGAACTGTCTGCCGACTCATTTAGAGAGGGCAAATAAATTTACTGGGTCAAGGTTTGCTTATTTTATGGACGGGTAGCGGGTTGTAATAAAAGAGGAATGCCGAATGTGGTCGTTTGCTATAACAACGAAGTTTAATTGATGTTCCAATTTTTGTAACTGTTAATATTCCTACGGAGATCACGCTCGTTATAATTATTTTTTTTAGCGTTATGTGCCCACAAAGAACCACATATCGGACTCGTAAGTGTGTATGTTACATGGTACCAAATGATTCAGAAAATAGTTAATTTTAGATATTTACCAAAATCAAACAGATAAAAATTTTTGAAACGAAATGCAGACATGACCGATAATTTACGTTGCTTTTGTAAGGTGGCTGTGTGTGTAAAGTGAGGCAAACGTACGCACCCACCCACACGCACCATCTTCTTCAAATAGCTCAATAATGTGTCGGCAGCTCGGCGCGCCTGTTCTTGTAAAAGGTATTACTTCCGGTGCTTTCACGTGTAGGTATACCATCGTTAACTTCGCAGCTTGTCTTCGCATGGATTGATTAAACCAAACTATACACATATGATTGATACTCGAGATGACAACAAATATCGTTGTAATTTTGAATGCAAAGACTTCTTTCTTCAAAGAAAGTTTTTATCGTTCTTTTCAGTACTGCATATTATATTAATATTTTTTTATCCTATCTAGACAAAAGTGAGAAAGAGTGAGCCTACTTAATCTTGACATTTGCTTGACACTATCGGAAACCATTATGCAATTTAAGACTTAGTATACACTGAAATGTGAGGCATTATGGCTTAAAATTTTCCTGCATAATGAATAAATTCGAGAGTAAGTTTGGTGAGCAGGCGGTTTATTACACTCTTTTATAAATGGAAGTGTACTTAGGGAGGGGCATGTGCTCCGGCGCAGCGCGCGGCGGCCGAGGGGCGGCGACGGCGACCCACGTCCCGGATGCGTTTCCGTCGCTCGGGATCCCGCGCGTGACGTCTTCCTCGACACCCCTCACCTTTCGTTTTTTCCAGTTACAAAACATCCCAATTATATTAATTGCATCACAATGACGCCGTTAAACGACTGGGGATGTCAAATGTCGCCTGAACTGACACTGATAAATACTGTAGGTGGTGTCAATCACATGTAGTAGGGTCACGTCATAATTATCGTACATCCTTTTCGTTTCGTCAACGAATTAATTAATTTAAACAAGTGGATCCATCATCCAGTTGGAGTCTCTGCCCTTTGCACTTGATGCCAAATATAGACTAAACAGCCCATCTACTTCCACATCGCGTTAGTCCGGCCTACATTAACTATGTTTTTATTCATGTAATTATTATACTGATATACAAATATGTTGACGTACTCGTAGCTAAACTAAAAAAGACGACCGACGTCCGCCAACGGATATGGAGGATGATTCGAATAGGTAACCTTAGATAGAAGTCAGTATGACTATCTAGTAATCGTGTTGAAGGAAATGTCAAGTGACTTGACGTGTACATGTTCACTTAATAGGTTCTTTGTCGTGCGCCACCTTATCGCTAGCACTGGTATAATATCGCTGTGAGCGCCGGCCGACGGCATGTTTGCTAATTAATCGCATAGAGGCAGACCAGTTTAGCCGAAGGTTGATAATACTATGAATGGATGTCAATTATACCCATTTGCAGATAAAACTGTGAAAATAGTCGATGTGCGCAACTGCTCCGTCCACAGAGTAGTGTTAGCACAGTATAATCATTTATATACTTTAATACATCTAAAGATAATGATGAAGATGATGGAATAAATGATCCTCCACCTTATACTCTCCAATAGTGTCTTTCTCTAGTCCAGCAAGAAAGTGTTCTGCGGAGCCTTGATATTCCGTTTCTCAAATCTAAACGGATTTCTAAAAACAACGAAATGCGGGCGACAGATCACAGTTCTACATGTTTCTTTGGATTACCTACCTACTGGATTTCGCCCACCTTATTTGTTAGTCTGAAAGAGTTCCGAAGGTTTGAAACCGCTGATCTGGCATCGATAATAAATCGTCGGGGATAGTGCAATACCGCGTAAATAGCACTGGTAAATACTGCGTATCTGCACAACGCCCATAGGGAAAATCCGCGTAACTGGCATTGGTTAACACGTTGGCTGCGAGACTGATTTACATGTTTGTTATTCTGGTGCGTTAGTAGGTCCTAAGAGCCCCTACCCTATAAAAACTTCAGTGCGGCATTAGGTCCATTGTGCCCCACCACGCAAGAAAAAAAAAACTGGATATATTTCCACGGAGGTTTACCGTATAGCATACTGATTTATACCTAAGCAATCTACATCTGTCAGGCAATATGGTTCTGGCTTCGCCCCGGTCTCGGACTTTTAGAACTATTTTTAAAAAAATATTCAAAATATGGGGTCTCTTAGACCTTTTGCCGCACTGAATTGACTGACTTAAGCTTCATTAGGGATGGGAAACGCTTATTATATTGTCGAGTGATAATACGTTTGCCCAAAGAAGTTTGTATGAACATCGCACATAACACGTATTGTTTGTAGGGTCAACGTCATAAATAAGTGATTACTTTTGTACCCTGTCACTTTAACATCATGTTTGAAAAACCATACGAAATTATGTAACGAGTAAAAGTGACAAGGTACATAAATGATCACTTATTTATGACGTTGACTGTATGCCGGTCACAATTGTTTATATTTTTACTCACTTGGTACACTTTTTGATACCTTAATCCTTCAGCATTGTTTTCATCATCCGAGCTGAATAAAAAATCCAGTTTATTTTAGGTCCTCTTTGATGGTGCACTCATTTTTCTTCAAAAATTCTTCGAAACAATCACAAAAAACACCTAGGTAATCAAAACAATCGTCTATCGCAGTTCATGTGCAGCGCAACACTACCGTTGACATGGGTACACATTCAGTGCGGATGGGGTCTGTGATGGGTCGAAGGTCTGTTGGACCCCTTCCCGCACTGAAATGAAAAAAAAGTCATTCAGTGCGGGAGAGGTCCAATGTGCCCCTCACGTAAACTAAGTATGCCATATTATCAAAATTTAAGAGCTATACAGAAAACAATATTTGTCTCTATCCTACTCTCATGATTGGCCAAGATACCCTCCCCGCACCGTACGAAAGTACACTATTTTCACTCCCGCACAGGGTTTCGGCTACGCATGGGGCTTTTTGTGCCTCTTAACGCAGTGAACGTGTTAATACCGCGTATCTAACAAATATAGTAAAATCCTGATTAGAAACGTTTTAAGCTTCGCCTGTAAAGTTGGGTGTTGTGTCTACAGATACGCAGTATTTACTAGTGCTACTTACGTGGTTTTGCACTATAGGTGTTGTGTAGATACGCAGTATTTACCAGTACTAGTTACGCGGTATTGCACTATCCCCGACGAAATCTGAAAATACATTTATCTAAGTAGGTAATTACGAATGCAATAGTCTGCCGTACGTAGGTACTAACATTTCAAAGCGCTCTCCTTGAATAATAACGTCATTCAAAGTCCTCCTTTTAGTCGAGTTGATTTAGGCGGAAGCTTTTAAGTGATAAATTGGTCCCGGAACATGGTAGCGCGTAAAGTGATCATCGCGTGTGCGTGCGCCGGCATCGCCGGCTATCTTAAGTGCGCGCGGCGGCGGCGCGGGAGGTGTGGCTGCTTGCCTAGCGCCAATTACTGCGCTCCAGTTTTATTGTACGCTGTCTTACACCTGACTCACTGGGTTGTGTTAATCATTACATAAAATAATTTCTTAATTTCAAAAATAAACTCGTCTATATATCTATAGTTACAATTTAACAAACAAATAACTAATTTCTATCAACAGCCATTTAGTTGCTAAAATTTTCAGGGGTAGATTATACGTTGTATTTTAATAGTAATACTAGCAAGCGTGGTAGCCCGCACTGCAGTGCTTGCTGGTTCCGCCTCCGGTTTATAAATACCGGTCTGGCGCCGGATGCGCTTGCGCCCGGCGCGGCGCGCGGCGGGGACGATGCGCTCAATCGATACACCTACTGCCACAGTTGCACTTAATCTACCTATTGCCATGTTACTACAAAATAACTATCACATGTTTTGCAGACAATGGTAGACCATTTTAATACACTTATCTTACAAAGAATACAGATGAAACATGCAGAGCAGACTGCCTATTAAATAGATGTTAATTAAAAAATATTAACTTAAGTGATTTTTTCATATTCTTTACACGTGTGGTTCAAAAGTTAGATGGGGGGGGACACATTACTTTGAACTTTCGGAGTAAATATCTCCGAAAATATTCACTTTATCAAAAAATGGTTCTAGAAATCCCCTATTTATTTTCAAATACTTATCCAGTGATACCCCACCCCACACTATAGGGTTAGTCGAGAAAAAAAAAATCACTCCCACGTTACGTCTATGGGAGGTAGGTACCCTAAAAAAATTTTTTTTACTTTTTTCTATTTAATCACTTTGTAGGCGTGACTGATATATATATTCAAGCCAAATTACAGCTTTCTGGTACTAACAGTCTCTGAGCTTAGCCGCGCACGGACAGACAGACAGACGGACAGACATGGCGAAACTATAAGGGTTCCTAGTTGACTACGGAACCCTAAAAATCACGGCAATCCGTCGCACAGTTTCGACGCGAAAGAAGAACAAACACACTTTCACATTAATATGAGTTTGGAAGTATGGATGCCTACATAAATAGTACAGTACAATTACGCCAAAAAAATATTTTGATTGATGTGGGGACAGTGTAGTTATGTGCAATAATATTGCGAGACACAATTTATTTTCATTGAGTTTGACCATTGGTCCATAGTCAATTGTTTGCAGGAAAATATTTAGGTCTGATAAATTCGAGAAATAAAACATATAAGAAAAAGCTTTTTTTACACGACATCGATGTAACAATTGGTTGTTAATACTGCTATCGGTATGAAAAAAAAACAGTACCTAATTTCGAAATTCTGCTGTCAACACATGACAGGGAACCGTTCATCTCAACTCTGATTCCGAGAGCTACATTACATTGTCATCCTTATTGCGGAGTACCACAACCTTCAACGTTTGACCAAATCTGATTGATATACCAAGTGGTAACAGTCGTCAGTCAGTATCTAAAATAAAATAATTTAAGTGCATTAAAGTGCGTTACTTAACTATGTTCCTTATTATTGTATATTCAGTTACTTTAAAATCGAGTTAAGTTCGAGAAGTAAGACCAGTGCATAAATAAGATCGTCGTTATAGCTTTTGTAACTGTCGCAAAAAGCCCACGCGTCTGCTGATTGTACAGTGCATTACAATGCACGTAAACACACTTTCTGTAGGTTACGCTTATATTGTGTACCTTGCTGTATATTTCGCTCACTTACACATCCAAAACAAAAATTGACACCAACTATTAAATTAGCCCAGTAGGCGTTTGTCTTTGTCTTCCTTTTGCGATGACGCCCGTTAGTTCATGGTGACGAGCAATACTTTCTGACACTTTTAAAGCTTAGACCACTGCTGTATGGCAGCCTATTAATTTTTTGGTATAAAATTTTTGGAAAAAATCTGGATGGGAGGAAATATACAAGGAAAATTATAACGTCTAAGTTTTTCTTGAGAATTATTAGTAGTTTAAGAGTAAGCCTGACCTATAAAATGTTGCTTGTTTAATACGAATAGGATAATTAATAGTAAAATTAGTAAACTACACAAGGATTTTTTTCGTAACGGCTGCGGAACCCTATCCTGTGCGTGTCCCACACTCTCTTGGCCGGTTTTTATGTCCTATGTTTTAATAATTTGGCATTATTAAGTTGATATCGTGGGAGGCGAAGGCGTATGCCCCCACGCGTCTGCGAATAGGACTCCGCAATAAATATCTTGTCAGTCGAAACCCGATAACGATTGTTTAACTGTTTCTATAGTCACCGTGAATAAATATTGGCTCTTGATAACTGTGACAGTTGACACTATCATAGTAATAACACGATCGCGTCGGTTTAAAGTTTGCACACTACAATATGCACTCGCAACATTTCCTACACTTGCTCCTTTAATGTTTAAACATATTTAGCAGATTCCCTGTCCCTTAGCAATGTGCGGTGTTCATTAGACACGTCCCCATAGTAACAAAGACATTAAACGCTCATAGAGTCTTGAGGCACATGTGCCTCATGGACGTATGTACCAGTAAAGTCACACTAGAGGCGCATGTGCCTCATGGGTCAGGGAACCTGTTAAACTTATATCGTATTAAAGAACAATGTTTTTTACTCGTACATACATTTCTACTCTTGATTGCTCATCAAGGAAGAAATAAAGCAAAGCGAAATTTAAGTCATTTTACTTACCTCAAGTTTTATTTTCAGCACATAAACGCTTTTATTACTAAGTATTTTGTATAAGCTACTATACTAATTGCAGTTCAACTATTTTCTGCCTTTGCAAATGAGTTGTTTAATGCACAGACTTGCGTGTTGCGAATGTGTTGTTTAAATATCGAGGCGAGTCATATCTTTACGGAATTTCTGCACACGCGCTGTTATTCGAGTAAATTCTAAATATTAATGAATCATCTACTAAGGAACTTTATGCAGCGTTGGCATCGCGCTAGAGTATTTGTAAACATTATTATTAATTTACGATATGTACGATTTAATTACTATCTAAATTCTCATGTGAACAAATTACAGCGCGCAAGTGTTTATGACCATGATTACGGTACATTGTTGTTATTAACCAAATTGTCATATTGTTTCAGCCCTTTTTTTGGCGAGGAATTCCAGTTCGAAGTACCTCGTAGATTTAGGTATTTGTCCATATACGTGTTCGATCGGGACAAGCACAACCAAGACAGGGTGTTGGGCAAAGTGGCTATCAAACGAGAAGACTTACACCGATACAACAATAAGGATCATTGGTTCGCGTTACGACCTGTCGATGCCGACTCCGAAGTTCAGGGCAAAGCGTATATTGAACTATCACTCGAGGACTCGAGAAAGCGATTACGGATGGAACCGAAACCGCCAGATCCTGATCCGGCTGCGGACAGCTGCACATCGAAAGCGAACAAGGGAAAAAACCTCGGCAGGTTATCTGAATACTGTAAAGAGAATATGAGGTTTGGATCCTGTTCGAGTTCGACAAGTAAAAAGCTTCTAAGCGCAGTCTCTACGGAGCCAGCCCTGTCGCTGTCGCGTTCGGAGAGTCTGAAAGACCGCGCGCAGTGGGCGGTGCGCGCCAAGCCGCCCATGCACGCCATGTGCGAGTCGGAGTCGTCGCCCTCGCCCACCGCCGCCGACTACTGGTCCGACCCCGAGCGGCACTGCGCCGCGCGCGCCGGCCCTGACACCATCCGCCTCCGAGTGCTCGAATGCTCCGAACTCACCACGAAAAATGGACAGTGCGATCCCTTCGCTCTCGTCACCATTTTGTACTCGAACGGACGAAGAGTCGAAAGACGCACAAAACCCAAAAAGAAAACCGTCAATCCCCAATTCGATGAAATATTTTGTTTCGATCTCGTCATGGAAGCCGATCCGAAAGACAAAGACGGTTCTCAATCGGTGAGTTAAGTTTCATCGAGCTTCTTATGTTTTAACTATATTATATTTACGAAATATATTTGTTTATTAAACGCGTAAATATGATGTAATGTGTATGTACATGGTTGTTTCGCAGGCGGGAGTGGCGAGCGAGGCGCGCGTGTCGGTGTGGCACGACGCGGCCACGCCCGTGTTCCTGGGCGAGGTGCGGCTGCAGCTGCGCCAGCCCGCGCCCGCGCCGCGCGCCTGGTCAGTGCCTCGCACTCACACCTCACCACCACACCACATCACACACATCAAATAACTAACAAAAGGATCATTTACTAATCTCCGTGCCTGTCCGGCTTATACCCGGATTGAGAGGGCGTCGCCTCACAGATATGTGCTTGGTTCTTTACGATGTTTTCCTTCACCGAAATCCTCATGGTAAACTTCATAAAAACACTGAAAGGAACCCAGACTGTTGGCATGGAAATTGTATTACGCAAATGGTGTTTTTTGAGAAATATATAAACAAAAAAATATTATTATAATAGGTTATTGTAATGCTGTTATTGTAATAGGTTAGTTTTGGCAATTAGGTTAACATTATGGTAATTAGGTCTATACTCAACGCCGTATATACAGTGGTGGTCATACAATTAAGAACGATTTGAAGTTTCCGATTTTTTTTTATCTAAATCATGTCATATGTCTAGTTGTGTTCCTTCTTAGAAGTAACAAGTTATGTTATAAAATAGCCACATGGATAGAGCAAACGGGATTAAGAATAATAGTGTATAATTGCTAACATTTTTTTTACAAATTTTATTTGTTCTCTATACTAATAAATTCAAATAGTAATGAAGCTGGACAAATAATTAAGATCGATTTATTAAACTGCTCGAGAGTTGTTTTATATGAAACTTAGATTAAATAAATCATATTAATGTGAAGTTGGTATAGAAAAAAAAAGCAATTTAATACATTTGAATTAAAATTAATAGTTAGTAGCATGTCCACGGCTTTTAATTACGGCTTTACACCGGCGAGGCATTGAATCTATCAATTTTTGACATTTCGCAAGAGAAATAGAGTTCCATTCTTCTAAGAAAACGTCGTACAGCTCTCTCAAATTGCCACACTGTCGATATGAAACCTTTTTCTTGATTTCGCACCAAAGATGCTCAATTGGGTTAAGATCTGGGCTGTGGCTGGCCAATCTAAGACAGAAACTGATTGTGATGTGAGGAATTCCTTAACGGTGCGTGCAGTATGCTTTGGATCATTGTCGTGCTGGAATGTCCAAATAACCGGAAGCACGTCTTCGGCATATGGTAACATTGTTTCTTGCAGTATATTTTTGTATTGGAATTGATCCATGTTTCCTTCTATCAGCCTAACAGGTCCAACGCCATGTCCAGAAAAGCACCCCCAAATTTTCACATTTCCCCCGCCATGCTTTAATGTCACTTTTGTGTACTTTGGGTCGAATGCTTTATTCGGAGGGCGTCGTACATATCGTTTTCCATCAGAACATACCCTATTTATTTTTGTCTCGTCAGAAAAACGAACGTTTTTCCACTGTCTGACTGTCCAGTTTTCATACCTTCTTGCAAATGCAAGTCGGGCTTGCCTATGACATCGTTTCAACATAGGCACCTTCCTTGCTACCCTTCCGTTCAACTTATTTTCTACCAAACGCCTTCGAATAGTGCGTGCAGAGATTGCTGAAGGGTTGTTTTCGCCAAAATATTCTTTTCTCAACTCATTAGACCCTTTAAAAGGATTTTGTTTTGCCAAACGAACGATATTTCGATCATCTCGACGAGATGACTTTCTCTGTCTAGGTCCACGTGGAACGTTTGAAGTAGTTTGATACGTGGAAAAATGCTTTACGGCATGGAAAACCATTGTTTTTGAACATTGCAGATAGTCGGCTATCTTTTTATACGACCAATTCTTCTCGCGAAGTTTTATTATTACTTCTCTTGTAGATTTATCACAATTTTTATTTTTCCCCATTGTTTTTATACGAAGTAATCACTTTTAAGACTTTAACAGCACGAAATGGCGCCAAAATTATACGAATAATAATCTACAACCACAGAGCCACACAGTGTTCTCTATTTAAATTTGAAAAAATAATAAACTATTCAGCGTTCTTAATTACGTGACCAGCCAGTAAGTACTAATACTAGGTTCAGATCGAATGTATAAAGTTTCTCTATTAATTTTTTAACCAACTATGTTGCATAAATGAATGTACCGGTAGTACGGAAAAGTTTCGCAATACCGAGAGAAATAAAAAAAATACGGGCAATTAGTTATACTTGTTACTTTGAAAAAATCATCTCAATAAATAATCGTTCTTAATTATATGGCCACAACTGTAGATTCCAAAAAAGTTACCAAAGATGGCCGAACGTAACTGACACAAGTGTCATTGTCATTGTGACCTTCCAGATGTCACCAACCCATGCACATTAATAAAAAATAGTCATAATAATATTTTGTTGTTATTTAAGTGTAAAGATTATCCCAAGTTTTTCATGTTTCCTATAAGTATACCTACGCATACCGTATTGTGTACAATGTGTGTTGCACATGAATACCTTGGTTTTGAACTATCCATGTGCCAAAATTTATCACAATCAATTGACTTGAATTGACACTCATATGACTTCTAGGACGCTTCCTTGGTGGAGAAGGAGTAAGATTCTCGTCCCTGTGAGAGGGACCTGAGGCCGTATTGTCTAACGCTTCCGACGCTTGCCTTCGCTTTCACCATCTCTTTCTGTCATCAACTTATACCGTTTGACAGAAAGAAATAGTGATTGCGAAGGCAAGCGTCAGAAGCGTCAGACAATAAGCCTGCAGGTACCGGTTCCATGTTACTTGCGTAAATGCGAAACCCACGAACAAAACATAATAACAAAACTTAACAGAAAACTTAACAGGAAACAAAAACACAACAACGAAAATTATCACCGAGTACAGAAAGCATTCGATCAATCCAAACGTCAGATGCCGAATGAAGTGACAATGGTGGCCCTGTGGTCGCCATGTTTACCATAAAGTTTGACATACGTGATTTGTTGTCAACATTTCTATGTGCATATCAAAAATATTTGTAAATAGTATATAGGTACGCAAATTATAACATTAATATATCCAAATGTTGTTTAAACCTGAAGTATTACCACTGTAATATGAACTTTTCTTCTACAAAACAGTTTCAACCAAATATCTGTAGGTAAAATTAATATTCATATTAAATTATTTATTTATGCGGTTGCATTTAATTTTAACTTTACAATCACATACAAATAAATTACTTATGTATTATATTTAGAAAAGTTAAAACTTAACGATGCAAAACTTTTTCATTTTATTGGCAACACACTGGTAGTTTTTTTGGAATCTATATACGGCGTTGAGTTTAGGTTAGGTTCGAGCTCATCTGGCTCGCAGGGCAAAACTACACGGCATAGAAGCCCCGCACAGAGTGTTTTTCGTCGACTGTGTCACGGAAACAACTCGATAATACCCGAGAATATGATTGAATTTGGAGTTGATAATGTTTGGTAACTTTATATACATACAGTGGTGGTCATACAATTAAGAACGATTTGAAGTTTCCGATTTTTTTTTATCTAAATCATGTCATATGTCTAGTTGTGTTCCTTCTTAGAAGTAACAAGTTATGTTATAAAATAGCCACATGGATAGAGCAAACGGGATTAAGAATAATAGTGTATAATTGCTAACATTTTTTTTTACAAATTTTATTTGTTCTCTATACTAATAAATTCAAATAGTAATGAAGCTGGACAAATAATTAAGAACGATTTATTAAACTGCTCGAGAGTTGTTTTATATGAAACTTAGATTAAATAAATCATATTAATGTGAAGTTGGTATAGAAAAAAAAAGCAATTTAATACATTTGAATTAAAATTAATAGTTAGTAGCATGTCCACGGCTTTTAATTACGGCTTTACACCGGCGAGGCATTGAATCTATCAATTTTTGACATTTCGCAAGAGAAATAGAGTTCCATTCTTCTAAGAAAACGTCGTACAGCTCTCTCAAATTGCCACACTGTCGATATGAAACCTTTTTCTTGACTTCGCACCAAAGATGCTCTATTGGGTTAAGATCTGGGCTGTTGGCTGGCCAATCTAAGACAGAAACTGATTGTGATGTGAGGAATTCCTTAACGGTGCGTGCAGTATGCTTTGGATCATTGTCGTGCTGGAATGTCCAAATAACCGGAAGCACGTCTTCGGCATATGGTAACATTGTTTCTTGCAGTATATTTTTGTATTGGAATTGATCCATGTTTCCTTCTATCAGCCTAACAGGTCCAACGCCATGTCCAGAAAAGCACCCCCAAATTTTCACATTTCCCCCGCCATGCTTTAATGTCACTTTTGTGTACTTTGGGTCGAATGCTTTATTCGGAGGGCGTCATACATATCGTTTTCCATCAGAACATACCCTATTTATTTTTGTCTCGTCAGAAAAAAGAACGTTTTTCCACTGTCTGACTGTCCAGTTTTCATACCTTCTTGCAAATGCAAGTCGGGCTTGCCTATGACATCGTTTCAACATAGGCACCTTCCTTGCTATCCTTCCGTTCAACTTATTTTCTACCAAACGCCTTCGAATAGTGCGTGCAGAGATTGCTGAAGGGTTGTTTTCGCCAAAATATTCTTTTCTCAACTCATTAGACCCTTTAAAAGGATTTTGTTTTGCCAAACGAACGATATTTCGATCATCTCGACGAGATGACTTTCTCTGTCTAGGTCCACGTGGAACGTTTGAAGTAGTTTGATACGTGGAAAAATGCTTTACGGCATGGAAAACCATTGTTTTTGAACATTGCAGATAGTCGGCTATCTTTTTATACGACCAATTCTTCTCGCGAAGTTTTATTATTACTTCTCTTGTAGATTTATCACAACTTTTATTTTTCCCCATTGTTTTTATACGAAGTAATCACTTTTAAGACTTTAACAGCACGAAATGGCGCCAAAATTATACGAATAATAATCTACAACCACAGAGCCACACAGTGTTCTCTATTTAAATTTGAAAAAATAATAAACTATTCAGCGTTCTTAATTACGTGACCAGCCAGTAAGTACTAATACTAGGTTCAGATCGAATGTATAAAGTTTCTCTATTAATTTTTTAACCAACTATGTTGCATAAATGAATGTACCGGTAGTACGGAAAAGTTTCGCAATACCGAGAGAAATAAAAAAAATACGGGCAATTAGTTATACTTGTTACTTTGAAAAAATCATCTCAATAAATAATCGTTCTTAATTATATGGCCACAACTATATATGTAATACCTATTACTTGGTGCAATGAAAAATGTCTAAATAACACTTTATTATTTAATACATTTTAAATATGTACTGATCGCTAATTGACTATTTGTCTATACCCTGTCTATTTAACAGAGTTAGCATGGCGTTCTCTCTGTTGCACTTTTATATGCAAATGAAAGGGACAAGAAACTGTCAGTGGGCGTCAACAATCGCACGTCGATGGCGGGCTCGGCTTACAATACCGTTTGTTGGAATATTCCTAATATTTCTCGTGATTTTTTGATTTATCTCGTGGCACCTTAAATAATTACATGTCATGTTTATTCATCTATTAATCATAATTATGTAATTTAAAGTAGTAGTTAATAATATTTAAATATGTGCCCTGCAGTGGGACGTATGTGCCGGTGTATTGTCCTTATCGCTGACCAATTACGTGCATTTTCTGTTTTTCTAGTACTAACTCTGTTAAATAGACAGAGTATAGTGAGATTTTGTAAAATGATACACTTGCGCAATACCACGTTTGACGATAAATCATTTGTTAAATCATTTTTTGTAGAACGATCATTTGCTAATAATTATTGGGTTAGATATTAGTGAACCTATTAAAATAAAATAAGTACCTATTAGAAACGGATTAATCGTATTTGGGCAGAAACGTAATTCACCTGGTTCGCATTTGGCCACTATCGCGATTGGACAGCTCTCATGTGGCCAGAATAGCACATTGCCTGTAACGCACTTGTAAAGAAAAGTAAAAGGACAGACTCGCATCTGCCCATTATCGCAATTGGACAGCTCTCATGTGGCCAGAATCGCACATTGCCTGTAACGCACTTGTAAAGAAAAGTAAAAGGACAGACTCGCATCTGGCCATTATCGCAATTGGACAGCTCTCATGTGGCCAGAATCGCACATTGCCTGTAACGCACTTGTAAAGAAAAGTAAAAGGACGCAGGGTCGCAACTCTAACCTAACCTACTGTTCTGTCAGCCGTTTATCTTCTAAGGGGTCGCAGTTCTAACCTAACCTAACCTACTGTTCTGTCAGCCGTTTATCTTCTAAGGGGTCGCAGTTCTAACCTAACCTAACCTACTGTTCTGTCAGCCGTTTATCTTCTAAGGGGTCACAGTTTTAACCTAACCTAACCTACTGTTCTGTCAGCCGTTTATCTTCTAAGGGGTCATAGTTTTAACCTAACCTAACCTACCTAAGGTCTGACGAGTTCTGTTTCTGTCGTAATGCGTTCTGGCTAAATTCTTATATGACCAATTGAGTTTATGGTGTACAGCGTTTATGGTCAACTGCGTTTTAGGAGTGATGAGTTTCTGTCGTAATGCGTTCTGGCCAAATTCTTATATGACCAATTGAGTTTATGGTGTACTGCGTTTATGGTCAACTGCGTGTTAGGAGTGATGAGTTTTTGTCGTAATGCGTTCTGGCTAAGTGCGAATCAGGTAAAACGCTTTTCAGGTCAAATCCGAACCAGGTGAATTAAGTTTCTGCCCAAATGCGATTAATCTTTAGAAACGAGTAAAAAAGCATTTATCTCGAAATGGTTAGAAAAAAAATAGACAACCCCAAGACAATTAAAATTCGATAGGTAGAATCTTTGAGACGTTGTTTGTCATCTGTTTCTCTGTTTTCTGTGCCAAGTTTCTCATGGCGCATTTTTCTTGGCAATCATGGACTTTGCGAAAGCGCTGGTAGACTCGAAAAAAAAAACCGGCCAAGTGCGAATCGAACAGCCGTATCTATTATAATTCAGTGTTAGCAGAGCTCTACTTTTAAGTAAAATGTACGCAGTGTGGGATCATTTTATATCGGTAAGTCAAGACCCCCTTTCTAAAATAAGAAAATTATAGTTTTCAGATTTTCCCCTATACTTGTAAGACGGTATTACTTGCCAAATTTCATAGTTCTATGTCAACGGAAAATATCCTAAAAATTTTGATTCCCTTCAGAGTGTCGAAATATAGGTTTTTTTGCGGCATAAACGGCCGTATCGCTTTTTTACGTTAACTTAGAAGTTTGATTTTTTCGTAGCTTCAAGGGCCGTAGACCTCTGACTGTATTGTTTTAATTTCAACTCGATTTTTTCACGCGTTCCCGAGATAATTGGTCTTGACAGACAGACGGACGGACAACAAAGTGATCCTATAAGGGTTCAGTTTTTTCCGATTGAGGTACGGAGCTCGAAAAGAACATGTAAAAGAGCCGTTACCGTCCTACTTAGTGAATAAATGTTTGATCGTGATGGTCGCAGGTTTTTCCTGTCGTCACGCGCGGGCGGCGCGCTGTCGCGCGGCGCGACGCCGCCGGGCACGCGGCTGTCGGCGGCGGGCGGCGCGGCGCTGGGCTCGCTGCGGCTGCTGCTGCAGTACACCGTCGACCACGTGTTCGCCATCCACCACTACCGCCGCCTCGAGGAGCTCTTCCTCAGGAGCGTCACGCAAAAGGTTACCTTCAATCTTTGATCAATTATAACTGAAGATACATATTGCCGAACAAAATCCCCTTCAAAGAATGTCCGAACTATTTATTTGTTTGCGTAACAAATAAAATCATCACCTACACAGAAATTTGAACCTAGTCTTTACTTCATTACAGTCGAATTTCGGTAGCGGCAAAACTCCACAACGCTTGACACTTGACAGCTAAACTTGACAATTTCACGCACGTTTGCGCAACGTACTAAGAAAAAAGAAGGCCACTTTTATCAAAGTGGCGCTCATTTGACTCGGACATTTTCGGGCGCCACAGTTATAATAGATCAAAGCCTTCAATAATAGCACCAACCAACCAACTGTTACGCTTTGTTAACTAAACAAACTGAACTGTTTGTCATTTGGACGTAGTTTCGCAGAAACGATCCAACCTTTAACAAGTCTCTTTTTGATTTTGTATCTAGTTTCAGTTCAGTAACAACAAAAGCGAAATTAAAGAAGAAAATGTCAGTGGTTTGGAACGTTTTTGCAAAACTACGTCCATTTATGAATCATCATCATCATCCCAGCCTGATATACAGGTCGATTCTCAAGAGCTGGTACGAATGGATTGAACAAAAGTAATGGCACTTTGACATTTTTGTAGGTAAAAGACTGATGCATGTCATTTTTATATTTGTGTGTAGTGTATTCAAATGGGTAACACACAGATAGTTTCATTCGTTCATTTTATCCATTCGTGCCAGCTCTTGTGAATCGACCTGTACGTCTCACCCACGACGCAAACCTCCTTTCAGGACGAGAGGGCTTGGGCTTATATACGAAACTTATGTTTAGTTTCTAGGGGGACTTGCACGGGCCAGAGTTAACTATATAATTCCGAGATAAATGCTAACCCAGGGTAGTAGTGTCAAAATGTATGGAACTGTCATTCATAATCCAGGGTTAACGATTTCTTTTTTTTTTACCCTAAACCGTGCAAGCGGCCCTAAAAAGGTATTCTTTGCTCCCGACCGTTGACGGCACTCACTCTGCGTAATGCATTGGGTATCCCACTAATGTTATAAACATGAAAGTTTGTATGGATGGATGTGTGGATGCTTGTTACCCTTTCACGCTCTAAAACGCTCTAACGGATTTTGGTGAAATTTGGCACTGGTAGTTACCCTCGATTAACATATTATAGGATACTTTTATCTCGGAAAATTGCATAGTCCAGCAGGACAGCGATAAACAAAATTTCTCAGACGGAGTCGAAGGTATAGGTAACGCCACGGGCGTTGAGGCGAATGATTACACACACTGCTACATAAAGTACTGATTGCAAAAAAGATAGTGAATGTATGAAATGACTGAGTGAATGAAAATGTGAGTTATATGATCTTATGATGAAATACTAACGCAATACTTTGCATATTATAATTTTTCTTTTTTAATTATAACCTATTTTTGAAATAAAACAATTTAAAACTGATAAGAAATATTCGCAAGAAAAAAAATCGGTTGTAAATAGGTTGAAGAGATTTTTAGTCAATCTTGTAATTTTATGTGGAGTCTGTTGAACTTGCTATCGGTACGAATAAATGTCATAATCCTGCTGTCATGACATGACGTGTTGTTGTGTGCGTGACCTCAGCTGTCAGCTCAGTACCTTTACCATGAGTTACACTAGTTTACAGTGACCGTACTCGTTAGCGACGGCGTAAATGATTTGTATGGAGAATTGTACTTCCGTAAGTGACCGCTAGAGGCGCTGTACACAATTCTCCATACAAATCATTTACGCCGTCGCTAGCGAGTACGGTCACTGTAAACTAGTGTAACTCATGGTAGAGGTACTGATGGCGTTACCTATAACAGCTAGTTGTATTATATTTATATTTGTTTTGTGTTGTGTGCAGCCTATAACGTCGTCGGCGGTGTACCTCCTGGGCGAGGTGGTGTCGAGCAAGACGGACGCGGCGCAGCCGCTCGTGCGGCTGTTCACGCACCACGACCTCATCGTGCCCGTCGTGCGCGAGCTCGCCGACGCCGAGATATCTGTGCTCACGTTAGTCTCTAGCTCTAGCACCTCCACTTGTCTCTGCTACGACGATTCTCTAGTATTTATATACATATAACTTTGCTTAGCAAACAGCACCTATATACTGCATTCCCTTTTTTTAAAAAATCTCGTTAGTTTACTGGTTAGCTAACTGGTTAGTTTTTAACTATAACCTCGTAAGTCTCAACTTTTTATAACTGACAATCACTTAGACCGAGCCGAAAATTCTCAGTTTTATGTATTGGAAGTTATTGCAACATATTTAGAGTTCTTCTTTCATTTGAAAATTTGTACTCTACGTAGTACATAGGATATTTATTTTTACAATTGATTCATACTTTATAAGGACTTACTAAGACAACATAAAATAAAAAATAAAAATTAGAGTTTTTAAAAAACTCCTGTCAGTCACGTGAAATCCAGTTCAACCTCTTAAGAGTACACCAATGCCGTTCAATACTATTTTTAAAAAGATTTTTATATTTTATGGAAGTAAATAAAATATTAGGATAATCTTGATTCGTCTTTGCTTCCGAAACACGATTAAACAAATTTGGCTCGATAGATTTTAATGCCAAAGTGAGCTCTTACTTTGATTTTGAATCCGAAAATACTCCGTTATTTATAATGGCACTATAATCAAATTACTAAGTCTGATTTACAAACAAAACTTAAAGATTGTACCTATAGCTTCTTTTTTCAAATATACATCGTAGTTTTATTGTAAGAATTTTATTTGTGGGTTTTTGATGCGTAAGGTTTGCGGCACGCCGAAGCCATTTTGCCGGGGGGCATTGGTGGCCTCTTAAGAAATTCTACTATTTAAGAGCAAAAATTCGTCATACTCCTCCTGTTTCTAATTACTGAATATCACATTTTCCTTAGCGTTGCATGTTCGCGTTGCGCTATTGGCATCTTCTCTAACGCTAGAAACTAACAGTGCATCGCGAATACGTCGTCAAGTGGTAGCGTAATGTGTGATGTGTGGGTGTGTGCGCACAGCGACGCGACGACGATCTTCCGCGGCAACACGCTGGTGTCGAAGATGATGGACGAGGCGATGCGGCTGAGCGGCGCGGCGTACCTGCGCGCCGTGCTGCGGCCGACGCTGCTGGCCGTGCTGGCGGAGCGCCGCCCCTGCGAGATCGACCCCGCGCGCGTCAAGCCCTCCGCCGCCGTCTCCGCGAACCTCGCCAACCTCAAGGACTACGTCGAACGGGTATAACAACACACGCAAACCAGCCGGTCAGCTCGCTCACCCACTCGCGGCTCGCCCTCCTATTTTCAATCGCCATCATAAACATCGGAGCTGTCCACGTGTTCAAAAATATCTGAACACGCACTTACGGGATTGACAATACGGTCGTGTTTAGATATTCTTGACCACCATGAATGCTCCGATGTCTATGATGATGACTGTATCGCCCAAAATACTCATCGTAAAAATAATTTAAATGGTGGCCACGACTAGCTGGTCGCGTGTATGTCGCGCCTAATAGTTATGGCAAACGCGGCGGCCACTCGTGTACGTTCGTCGCCCGTCGTTAAATGCGCACAATGTTTAAAATTCATGTTTTATAAAATTTATATTTAGCACCGCCCCGCACCCCCGCCCCCCGGGCAATGTGTGAGAGTCAAAGAAAATGCACAGCGCAACAACTGATCATCTATTAAAAAATGTCTACATTGCAGTACTCTGACTGGCCGGCCCACGGCCAAGCAGGACACTAGAGTTAGGCAAGCAGATTTTTGTTATCATTTCGAAGTACCCGTTTTAGATATAAGACACCACATTTGCGCTTTCTGCCGTCGCTATGCTAAAAGAGATGGTTGCTCGTGGCAGGTGTTCGAGTCGATAACGTCGTCGCACGCGATGTGCCCGGCGGCGATGTGCCGGCTGTTCGACGCGCTGCGGCAGTGCGCCGCGCGCCACTTCCCGCGCAACGCGGAGGTCCGCTACTCGGTCGTATCGGGCTTCATATTCCTGCGGTTCTTCGCGCCCGCCATCCTCGGTCCGAGGCTCTTCGACCTCACCACCGAACAGATCGTGAGTCTTCTCTATCTAACTCGCTTTACATTCCGCCATAGGTTACGCTTACGCGTAGACTTACCGCCTAACACCTTAACTGACCATTTGTGAACCTTGTCACCTTGCAGATTGTGGCGTTTGGCATGCGACTTTCGTAAAGTTATTGACTAAGAAAGTGAGATTAAAAAAGCTGTTTAATCTCGTAATGTTCCTCTATTGCCGTTGTCACAATTTTTGCAGCCAGTTGAACGCACGTGTGCGTTTGCGGTAAAGTCGAGGAAACTGAATTGCGTACCAGGATGGAACCTTTTTTTGCAAATGTCATGTTGACATTCCCTACATTTGCCATAGAAATCGTCGGCAAATTGACTGTGAAAAGGTTCCACCCTGGTACAGTCACCAGCATTAATATCTGCCACAACAGAGCGTTCAAAATTATCTGACACGTCCTTCCGGTCCTAGAAATAGAGTCGTATCAGATATTTATGCACGCTTGTTGTGTCAGATATTGGTGCTGGTGACTGTACGCGATTCAGTTCATCGACAGTACTTGAAGAAGTCTCGGATTTTCGGTGGTGAACTTTACAATATTAATTAACAAACTTTTACTTTAGCTTTGAGCTTGTAAACAATATGGGGTACTGCCGTTACGCCGAAAATCATTTTCCAACCTGATTCATTTGCCAACTGTTTCGTTTCCCAACTGTTTATTTTTTCTGAAACTATTCAGGATACATTTCAGGACTATCCTGTAGGTTAGATTTGTTTTATAACAATCCTGAAAAGTTTACAGTTTCAGAAAAAATGAACAGTTGGAAATTATAGTCCGACAAGCTCGTGCGCGGCTCTCCGCGGAACCCTGTCGCAGTCAGCATTTGCCGCACTTATTAAAAACAATCTCATTAAGGGCAGCAGAAGCTCCCTGTGACAAGGTTCCGCCGAGCGCCGCGCACGAGCTTGTCAAGGTATAAACATTTGGCAAATAAATCATTTGGGAAAAATATAGTTGCGAAACATTAGTAAACCAAACAATATACCTAGTTCAGAATGTACTTGCGACAAATATAGTTGCGAAACATTAGTAAACCAAACAATATACCTAGTTCAGAATGTACTTGCGACAAATATAGTTGCGAAACATTAGTAAACCAAACAATATACCTAGTTCAGAATGTACTTGCGACAAATATAGTTGCGAAACATTAGTAAACCAAACAATATACCTAGTTCAGAATGTACTTGCGACAAATATAGTTGCGAAACATTAGTAAACCAAACAATATACCTAGTTCAGAATGTACTTGCGACAAATATAGTTGCGAAACATTAGTAAACCAAACAATATACCTAGTTCAGAATGTACTTGCGACAAATATAGTTGCGAAACATTAGTAAACCAAACAATATACCTAGTTCAGAATGTACTTGCGACAAATATAGTTGCGAAACATTAGTAAACC
The DNA here is from genome assembly GCA_947563465.1 of Archips xylosteana. Classification (NCBI taxonomy): domain Eukaryota; kingdom Metazoa; phylum Arthropoda; class Insecta; order Lepidoptera; family Tortricidae; genus Archips; species Archips xylosteana. Next base: position 18,656,191 of record OX387343.1, read on the forward strand.
AAACAATATACCTAGTTCAGAATGTACTTGCGACAAATATAGTTGCGAAACATTAGTAAACCAAACAATATACCTAGTTCAGAATGTACTTGCGACAAATATAGTTGCGAAACATTAGTAAACCAAACAATATACCTAGTTCAGAATGTACTTGCGACAAATATAGTTGCGAAACATTAGTAAACCAAACAATATACCTAGTTCAGAATGTACTTGCGACAAATATAGTTGCGAAACATTAGTAAACCAAACAATATACCTAGTTCAGAATGTACTTGCGACAAATATAGTTGCGAAACATTAGTAAACCAAACAATATACCTAGTTCAGAATGTACTTGCGACAAATATAGTTGCAAAACATTAGTAAACCAAACAATATACCTAGTTCAGAATGTACTTGCGACAAATATAGTTGCGAAACATTAGTAAACCAAACAATATACCTAGTTCAGAATGTACTTGCGACATCTGGTTTACCTGTTCCTTGACTCAGAAATATAGTTGCGAAACATTAGTAAACCAAACAATATACCTAGTTCAGAATGTACTTGCGACATCTGGTTTACCTGTTCCTTGACTCAGAAATGGTAATAAAGCGATCGGCAGAGGAACGCCCTGCACAGTGTAACCGTGTCAATACACGGTACCAATGTGTGTCGTCAGGACCCGCAGACGAACCGCACGCTGACCCTGATCTCGAAGACGATCCAGTCGCTGGGCAACCTGGTGAGCAGCCGCTCGGCGCAGCAGGTCTGCAAGGAGGAGTACATGGCCGAGCTCTACCGCAGCTTCTGCACCGCCCGACATGTGCGTGTTAAACTCAAACCCCGCTTTAACTATTAGAGCAAGCTCCCAGAGTTGCCAGACGTTACTTATTTTCTCATGAGTATATTTATTTTATATGGGATAAAATAGTGTTAGTCTGTACTTTAAGCGTAGGCATACCTGCTATCTTGGGCCGACGGCCAATCTACACAGATAACAGGTGCTAAAGGTACGTGAAAAGACTACTCACTTTTCTTAATTTCTCATGGCTGATTTTTATGTGTCTTTTAGAGAATATTGTTAGAAATTAGTATTCATCACTACCAGACCTCTCCCACCGGCAGCAACTTTTCCCAGACGCTTTAAAGCTCTTAGAAAAATGATATAATTTTACAAATTTGATCCTTATACACGATGATTAGTGGTTCGTTTTTGGCTGGGGATTATTATTTTTCAACTCCTGATCACCGAATTAAAATCATCGTGTATATACATATTATTCAGGGAATTATTTCAATACTTTTTGTAAGCAGCCAGCCAGACTAATCCTAGCAGCCAAACATCTACTACATTCAATCAAACTGTGTTTGTGTAAGTTACTATATATATATACTAGCTATTGCCCGCGACTCCGTCTGCGAAGAATATTGGGGATATAAAAAATAGCCTACGACTTATTCTCAGACCTACCGAGTACAGAAAAAAGGATTCATAAAAATCGGTTAAGCCGTCTCGGAGGAGTTCGATAGCAAACACCGTGACACGAGATTTTTATATATTAGAATATATATTTATTTATTTATTTATGGAGAACCAACAGCTTATATATACATCTTAAACATATATTAGAAGATTACTATTTATTGAGACATTTTGTTTGATTGAGTCGTTTGACCTTTGGCCGCTAGGATTAGACTGGCTGCTTACAAGAAGCATTGAAATAATTCTCTAAATACTTTTTTTTTTTATTATATACGTAAGGATCAAATTTGTAAAATTACATCATTTTTCTAAGAGCTTTAAAGCGTCTGGCAAAAGTTACCGCCGGTGGGAAAGGTCTGGCGGTATTGAATACTAACTTCTAAAGCCGAGTTTAGACCTGCAAGAAAAACCTTGAAAGTTGCAGTACATTGCGGCGCTCGATTGACCACTGTAAACACGTTCGCTTTACGACCTTTCATTGAAATGCAACTTGCACGATTTTTCTTGCAGGTGTAAACTCGGCTTAACAATATTCTCTAAAAGATACATAAAAATCAGCCATGATAAATTAAAACGAGTAGCCTTTTCACGTACCTTTAGCACCTGAGGCCGTATTGTCTAACGCTTCTAACGCTTGCCTTCGCGTTTACCATCTCTTTCTGTCATCATTTTACACCGTTTGACAGAAAGAAATAGTGATTGCGAAGGCAAGCGTCAGAAGCGTTAGACAATAAGCCCGCTGGTCGCAAATTGGCCGTAGGCTCAAGGTAACAAGTATGCCTATGCTTAAAGTACATACTAACACTATTTTATCCCGTAAGTATATTTTACTTATGAGAAAATAAGTAACGTCTGGCAGCTCTGGGATCTTGGACCATATATTTTCTGTGCTAGGCCAATAGTTCTCTGATTGGGAGATAAGTAAATAGTTACACAGTATGTTACCTCGTCAGGTGCAAGCAATAAAGCAGTTTTTGGAGATAATCTCAAGCAGCTCGGAACAGCGCGGAGGTGGCGTACAGGAGTCGCCCGTGTTGCTCAAGGAAGGGTGAGTACGCTCCCCCTCCCCCGCCCCTTCGCCTCTCCTCCCACCCCCGACACTGACAACCCGCTAACTTGATGTTTCTTTGTTTGTGCCTCATCTGGATCAGATATGGGTATGGTTCATATCATTTCATTACGTAATGCCAACCGGCGCTTTTGTTATTAAGGAAACGTGAAATTGGTAATGCTCGCCGTACTGTAGTGTTAGTCGAGACATTATTTTACACATGTATAATCAGGGCGAGTTTAGAAAGGGATTGGAGTTGACAGTAATTCTATATGCTTACGTCAAAATATGTATGAAATGACAGTTCTGACAGTCCCGTTCTGATTGCGGTTTGATAATACTGCAGTCCTCATTTCTTTTTAATGTTTTAATGTTTTATTGTGACCCTGATTTAATTTTGTCCTACTTGTATTAAATATTATTGCAGACTAGAAACAGATTCGTAGTTAGTTGTTACACGCTGAGATTAATACACTGAATGCAATAAATACTTATAGTCATGATTTATGCAAATCATTATTGTATTTAAACATGACACTGGTATGTAAACTACTTTTGTAACCTGTGTTCTGTTAAAAAAAACCGTACAGCCTGAACCGCGTAAATCAAATGAGTCAGAGCAGCTAATTGTGCTTCTAAAAACTGGAAACCGCATGAGCTTCTTTAGTTAGCGTGCAGAGATGTCGAGTTCGGCGGGCATAGTTCGGTGCCGAGCTTAAGGTGTGTTGTGTCTGTTAAGGGGCTAGAGCGCGTGTCTTTGTGTTCGTAGGACGATGATCAAGCGGTCGGAAGGCGCGCGCGGCGGCGCCAGCTCGCCGCGGAAGCGCTGGGCGCGCGCCGCGCAGGCGCACGCCAAGAGGCGCCACTTCCGGCTCACCAGGTACCACCATGTCACTGACCGCTCAAACAAACAAATGCCAAATACCATACCTCGCTGCGGCGAATCACACAATGCTATTCTTCACGTCACTCTTGACGCTTGGAAATCCTCTACAAGATATGTAGATCATACACATTTTTTGTTGCGTCTCTCCCGTGGACATGGCAAAATAAATGGTCTATTGCCAATATTTTTTAGTCAAGTCTACGTCGGCGTGTGGGACGCCTGCCCAACTTTCGGCCCATTTAAATTCACCATCCATTGATCAAATTTATTTGACGGATTAAAGTGATGCCGTCTCTGTTTGTTTTGTTCGAATAGACGGAGACTGCATCACATTTGTCCGTCAGTTTATATTAATCATTCGGTGGTGAAACAGCCTTTTAGAATCGCTAATTTTATGTCCACAAGAAAGACAACTTTTCTTTCTTACGTTGTGTATGTCCCAAATACTTTAATACTGACAGAGTATTCGATTTTTTTTACACACTTGAATGTTGTTCCGAGAGTAGTATTCTTATTAAAATATATGAATATATTGTTAAGGCCTGGCTTTATGTGTCACGTTAATGTCACATGACATGTCGAGCGAAGTTCGACAACGTTCTGCCACTTCGCTCAACGCCACTGGCGACACTTGTGTGTTCCCAAGTGAATCCCAGGCTTAACGAGATGCTTAGCTATTGTGCGAACTGGGCATAAGTGAAGCTTGTCTTGTTGTATGACGAGCGAGTCGTGTTGCAGCGGCGAGCTGACGTGGTCGCGCTGCGGCGCCAAGGCGGCGGCGCACCGGCTGCCGCTGTCCGGCGTGCTGGCCGTGGCGCCCGTGGACTGCCCGCCCGCCGGCGCGCCGCTCGGCACCAACAACATCTTCCAAATAGGTAACACAACCCGTCCACCTCCCAACATCTTCCAAATAGGTAACAACAACCCAAACACTCCCAACATCTTCTAAATAGGTAACAACAACGCGAACACCCCCCATCATCTTCAAAATAGGTAACAACAACCCGACCACACCCCAACATCTTCCAAATAGGAAACAACAACCCGACCACACGGTGTGGTCCACACCCCCAACATCTGTAGCCGATGTCAGCCAAAATAAGAAACGCGATGTATTATGGTGCTCACTCTAACGTTATACGTTAGCTACCTCGCGCACTAGACTGCCACGACCACGACCAGTGGCTACAACAGCCAGATTAACTAACTAAAGAAACCACATGAACATCGCGCACTTAGTTTCTTTAGTTAATCTAGTTATTGCGGAAGCTGCCGTGGTCTTGTGCGTCCATATAGTGTGCGAGGTGCCTTAGAGTGAGCACCATATAGACACATCGGGTACATCGTGTTTTCTTTGATATATGTTAACATTTACAAATGGCTAGGGACATCTTCGATCATCAATACTGTTGGCGTTAGTCTCTCGAGGCAACTTTGGCTGTCCGTGTTTTGGAGCAGTTGTTTGTTTGGCCGGCAGTGCACCGCGAGCGCGTCGTGTTCGTGCAGGCGAGCAACTGCGTGGAGCGCGCCGAGTGGGTGCGGCTGCTGACGGCGCTGTGCCGGCACTCGCCCGCCGCGCCGCCGCACACCGGCTACTACGCGGACACCGAGTGGACCTGGTGGGTATTACAATAGTACATTACTGCAGAGGCCGGGACTTAAGGGGTTGCCGGCCGAGTATCTAAGTTGACGGCCGAGTGGTACACGAGGCCGGCATGATACGAGGCCGGCAACCCCTGTTCCGGCTGAGGCTTGTATAGTGCTTTTCTCAAACATGCACCATCACCATCATCATCATCATCATCGTCGTCGTCATCATGATGGTGATGGTGATGATGATGATGATGATGATGGTGGTGATGGTGATGATGATGATGATTATGATGGTGGTGATGGTGGTGATGATGATGATGATGATGATGGTGATGAATGATGATGGTGATGATGATGATGACGATGATGATGGTGATGAATGATGATGATGAATGATGATGATGATGGTGATGAATGATGATGATGATGACGATGATGATAATGATGATAGTGATGAGTGATGATGATGTTGATGGTGAAATATTTCTCTAGGCAGATCACCATTACCATCACCATCACCATCTTACCTTACCTTGTTAAATAAGCGTAGTGGCAGAATGTCATAATGAACCAAAACGCAAATATTGCTTATAGTTTTTTTTTAAATGGCTGAATGTTATGATGCCATAGACCTATAAACATCATGGTGCTGTGTGACATGAAACAATAGACGATCGCATTGCCGGCCTAGGCCTGCAATGTTGTATGAAATTCCATTATTGACCTCTCGTCTAGGCGGTCCCCCACCACCGGCTGCACCTGCACCTGCAACGTGACCCTTCGTGGCGTATTATAAGGAACATAACGTCAATATTTCATAGCATGTTTGAGAAAAATGCTTTTTCTCAAACATGCTATGTAATGTTTACGTTGTGTTCCTTAAAACAGGCTTCAAAATACACCGTTGCAGGCCTAGGCCGGCAATGCGATCGTCTATTGTTTCATGTCACACAGCACCATGATGTTTATAGGTCTATGGCATCATAGCATTCAGCCATTTAAAAAAAAACTATAAGCAATATTTGCGTTTTGGTTCATTATGACATTCTGCCACTACGCTTACTTAAGGTAAGGTAAGATGGTGATGGTAATGGTGATCTGCCTAGAGAAATATTTCACCATCAACATCATCATCATCATCATCATCGTCGTCGTTATCGTCATAATCATCATCATCATCACCATCATCACCATCACCATTCACCATCATCATCATCATCATCCATGACCATCGTCATCATCATCACCACCATCATCATCATTCATAAATCATCACCACCATCATCATCATTCATCACCATCATCATCATTCATGACCATCATCATCATCATTCATCACCATCACCATCATCATCATCATCATTCATAACCACACCATCACCATCATCACCACCATCATTCATCACCATCGTCATCATCATCATCATCATCACCATCAATCACTATCATCATCAATCACCACCATCATCATCATCATCATCACCATCACCATCATGATGACGACGACGATGATGATGATGATGATGCATGTTTGAGAAAAGCACTATACAAGCCTCGGCCGGAACAGGGGTTGCTGGCCTCGTATCATGCCGGCCTCGTGTACCACTCGGCCGTCAACTTAGATACTCGGCCAGCAACCCCTTAAGTCCCGGCCTCTGCAGTAATGTACTAATATGATACTAGTGCGGAATGTAGGCAATTGGCTAAGTAAAGTTTTTTGAAGAGGTGCTAATTATGTTTTTTTTCGACAGTGGTCGACTTCAACACCAAGAAACTGGAGTTGTTTTATTATTATCTCCTTTTATTTATTGGAAATATTTTTTTAAGTGTTCGAGATGACGTTTGTGAGATTTTACGGCTGACAAGCAGTTCGTGCTCAGTACTAAGAAGAAATAGAAAAAAAAAACGAAGTCAACTGTCGCTTCTGTCAATGTCAAATGAAATCTAACCGTTTGCGTTTCGTTTGCTTTGCGTTGTCCAAGAAGCAGTTCCAAAATAGTGATCGAAAGTATTCAATCTTGATCCAATTATCGTGCATAAGGTCGTGGAGAAATGCGGTAAAATTGAAAGTCCGGATTTTATGCGGAGGTCGATAAAAATAGTCCAAAAATCATACTGAGCACACCAAAACTCAAAGCAAACGAAACGCAAACGATTTGACATTGACAGAAGTGACAGCTCACTTCGGTTTTTTTTTCTGTTTCTACTAAGTTCTGAGCACGTACGGCTTGTCAGCCATAAAAACTCACAAATGTCATCTCGAACACTTAAAAAAATATTTCCAGTAAAAACAATAGGAGGTAAAAATAAAACAGCTGCAGTTTCTCGATCTCCAGAACTCCGACTGTCGAAAAAAAATATAATTAGCACCTCTTCAAAAAACTTTACTTAGCCAATTCCCAACGAACTGCGGAGATCTAAACACACGAGCGAAGCGAGTGTGTTTTAGCCAACATGAGTTGGGAATTTCCTACTTTCGACACGTATATCATACAACGTTTTACAAGCGAGGAAAAAAATTGGGGCTAAACATTTTCGGAAAAAGATGTTGCGTTCTTATTTACCTTTCATTGAGGGAAAGACTCGTAGGTTTTTACATATTTCAGCATCGAGTTAATCGGCAGGAGGTTGTCACATTTGTGCTTGTTCTAGCTAGGACGTCATCTCATCACTTGAACTCGTTGAATTTAATTTACTACTTAAAATAAAATTAATTCACCGGACTGAATTCATGAACATTACTTTGGCGAGTTTTCATGACAGGCCCGAACGGGTAACCATGATTGGTTTGTGTTGTGTGTGTGTTGGTTTATCTATATAAGTATGTTTATCCGTTGTCTAGTACCCATAGTACAAGCTTTGCTTAGTTTGGGACTAAGTCAATTTGTGTGAATTGTCCCATGATATTATTATTATTATTAAAAAAGTCATGCCGATATATTTAGGTAGGTACATTATTTTATAATCATTCGCACAGTTAATTTATAATATGCAAAAGAAGTGGTAAGTTACGCGATTGTTTTATACTTATTTGTTATTCCATCTAAACCTTAACTATCGTCATCATTCATCATCATCATCAACCTTTACTATACTTTATCATATTAAGTAATTAATAACTGTTTCTGTTTAGTCGGGTGACAAGAGGTAAAACTTTTAATAAAGGGACTATATCACCTCATTGAAAATAATGGACACTTCAGAAAATGAGTACTCCATAAGACATTGAATGTCATTTCATTACGTATGACAATGATAACATAAATAACTATTTTGTTCTCCAAATAAATAAAGCAAAATGTTGTTGTTCAAAACTCACCTTCGTATGGACACTATTCGTTATCTATCTTATGACAATTTAACAGTGAAGTGAGCCGGTTTTGGGGTGTGATGGTATTGTTAGAGTTGGTGTTTGTGTCGGCAGTTGCGGGAGGCGCGAGGCGGAGGCGGCGGGGTGCGGCGGGTGCGAGGCGACGGAGGCGGGCGACCGCGAGACGCTGCGCGGGCCGGCGGCGCTGGCGCTGCGGCTGGACCCCGCGCGCGACCTGCAGCGGCTGCACGCGCTGCTCGTCGCGCACGCGCCCGCGCTCGACGACCGCGCCATCCGCCCGCCCGGTACCCACACCCACACGCCGCTATAATGCAACAACGCACTCATAGCCATAGCTGGTATTAGTGTCACGCGGATCGTCCGCGCGGATTGCTATATGTATTAAAACTGCTGTCCGCGCGGACGGTCTTCTGTACGGAGCCGCCCGTATTACTCTAAAACGCTCCCTAAGCTTAATACATATAGGTCCATGCGTAGCAATCCGTACTGACCGTCCGCGTGACACTAAAACCAGCTTATGCGGTTAGCCGCAAGGTTCTGGTGGTATCAGACGGCTCATTTTGCTTTCATTTGACATCTCTACTCAAAGTGACATTCCACTCTGAATGGCCGAAAAATGAACAGTCTGAAACAGAGAACGTTCACTCGGGTTCGGCCATTTAAATTTATTCCAAGACGCACGACTTCATTCGTCGCCATATTGAAACATATTTATTTTATTTCATTTGGAAAACCAACAGCTTAAAATTGCTATTACAGATTAATTACGAAATATATAACAATAAAGCCAATTAAAGGTTTCCATAGATATGCACGAAGATATGCACAGATAAGCACAAAAACAGGAGACAGTAAAAGAAAGAAAAATTCAGACGAAAAAAAAACATGAAATTAAAGAAGACATAACAAGCCACAGACGGAATGAGGAGCAAAGAAATTGGATAACGTATGATTTCTAACTACAGCAGGTTTTTAAGCTGTACAGATCTAGATCTTCACAACGCTGCCATAGTTCATTCATCGACCTCGCAGCACGATAAAAGTATGAATTACGGATGAATGTTCGTTTCTACGTCATTCCAGCTAAGCCGTGTGAACATGGAATGAAAGAAAAATGAAAAATTCACTCGAGTGAATATTCATTCAAGTGGATCGTCAGATGTCATCTTTAGCTTCACGGTTTCCCGCACCTTCTCTCTTCTTATTTACCCCCAAAAGGCCCCATATTAAAAATGCATTCATTTACGTTTCACGTACCAAATTTCAACTCAAATTCTATAGGGAATTTTGAAATCGTATGAATAGTATCGGAAACCCGTGTTTCCTGTGTAATTACCGCTGCTGCGAGAATTCTACGAAAATATGTACTGCCACTTGCAACTGAGACGAATCTAATGACGCCTCATACTTTAATCCATCGAGCCGTTTAGGCTGCAAGGCTGCGAAAGAGAGGTCTGTTCCCACTAGAGTTCTATTGATAGAATTAGTAAGAATAAAAAAAATTACTAGTTCCATTATTTAAAGGACTTCAGATAATAGAACTAGTGGGAATATTTTTTTCCCAGTAGTTCTATTTTATTATAAAATAATTTAGTTACACTAAAACTATACGCTTATGTCTAACACGCTGACGCTTGCTTTCGCCTTCATTATTTTTTTCTGTCAAAACTGTATAAGATGGTGACAGAAAGAGATGGTGAAAGCGAAGGCAAGCACCCGCGCGTTAGACAATACGGCCTCAGGTTTTCAATTTACCCTTATCAAGGCAGTAGCGATTTAGCGACCACATAGTTAATAAACATTTTCGGAAAAGCCCGTCACCTTTTTTAATTACCAATAACGGTATTATATGTATAGCTGATATGATATATCTCGGTTTCTTTCCTTATTCTAACTTTTCGGTCGATATTTAATAGTAATATATTTAATTAATGTATGTGGTCAATTTAATTTAATGAGTTATCGTCACTGTTTCCGCCATTCGCGGAAGTACATAACTCTTATTAGGGCAGAGGTGATTTACCGACCACATACAATTACTTAGAAATTGAGTCTTAATTTCTTTGTAATGTTTGATAAACGTATGTGATCAATTAAATGCCTCTGTCTGTCTTTGCTATGTCAATATCAATAAATAAATATATTCACTACTTTTAAAAAACCTTGTATCTCAAATTAATATGCAAACTGAACTGAACCTTAAGCTGACGGTGTTATCGGTCATAGTTCATTTCGTATGATTATCCATGTTTAGATACTAGCTTTTTTAAAAGTAGTGACGATATGTGTGCTGGAAACATATTATCAGATAACTCAAGTGCACTAACAGACAGACCACTTTTTTTTTGCCTACGCCTAGGTGTATTCCCCAGTACATTTCAAACATAATGAGAGTGTATTTAACTTTCACGTAGCATATCTGCAGCCTTCTTAAGGTTTAACTGCAAAATTAGTAATTTAGTTGGTTTAAAAACAAATAGTCGATTTAGTTGGCAAATAAGTGACGTAGAACTAGCTACTTATTGCTAAGTATGTCAGTGGATTGGTGCTATCATCATCCCTATTTCATAAAATCTAAAATAACCCGTTTCTGACGTCATAATAGGCCTGGTCAGATCAATGAGTATTAAAATTAAAATAAATTATTTTATTATGTTCTTTTTAGGATCCCATACTCAAAGGGTGCCAACGGGACCCTAATACTGAGACTCCGCTGTCTGTCCATCCGCTTGTCACAGGGCTCTATCTGTTGAACTTTAATAATTAGAAACTTGAAATTTTCACCGATTGTATATTACTGTGGCCGCTAAAACAACAAATACTAAAAAAAAAATTAAAATTTAATGAAAGAAAGGAAGAAAAAAGAAAAACATTTATTTGTAACAACAATAACACATACACAATGTAAAAGTACAAACGTAAAGGGGGTCGACCTACAATACACGTGCTTATTTTAGCGTTTTTAACTTGATCTTTATAATGTCATTAACTAGATACTTGAAATTTTCACCGATTACGTATTACTGTGGCCGCTAAAACAACAAATACTAAAAATAAAATGAAGTTAAAAATTAAAGGGGTTCGACAAGGAATGTGTTGTGTGTTTCTCAGCGTTTTTAGCTCGATCTTTATATAATTTTACTGATCAATATTTAAAACATCGTACTTAGATACAGAATCCTTCATGTATTAGTCGGACTCACATTTACCGGTTGTGTTAGTTATTGTTCTGTTTTCCTTAGAAGAGGGCGCGAGCCCGGAGGAGCGCGAGGCGGCGGCGAGCACGCTGCGCGAGCTGCGCGAGGCTATGTTCAACCTGGAGCACCGCCACCGCGTGCACCAGCGCTCGCTCGCGCGCGAGACCAAATACGGCAGCAAGTCAGTACCGCGCCCATACACCTCCACGCAGCATTTGTAGGTTGCCCACTCTGGTCGCCTCAACGCCCGTTGCCTGCCGACCAGTAACATATCGGTGTCAGCGGCCGTAACCGACCGCCGCTCTTCCTGCGGTTTTATTGGGACGGTTGTGTTCTATTGCTTAGTACCAATATATGGGTGGGCCACTTCAACATCTAACTAGGAAGGGCCTTTAGTTGGAGTAATTCAGTTGATTTGACCGGGACCGGGACCGAACTGCTGCAACACTTTTTGTCTCAGTAGTTGGATATATTATAACGTCAAACCGAACTGTTAGGAATAATTTAGTATTTAGTTCAGTAGTTCGGTTGATTGTCCAGGACCGAACTACTGCCACACTTTTAGTCTCAGTAGCTCGGTTATGATGACGTTAAAGTGTGACGGTCAAACCGAACTATAGATAGACAATCTACGATAACATGATGGCCCATGGCCCATCTAACGATAACATGCAGAAGCGTTAGACAATAAGCTTGCTGTTGTATGTAGTAGTAACGTGTCCATATAAACAAATTGACGTTCCAAATTTGAAAAATTACTTGAGCTCCATATCAATTCCGTGCACTACTACATACAACAGGTCATTTACCTAAGTTTTTCACCTATACTGCAACTAAAGGAGGAAAGGTACCCAACTCTCCGGCTCCGATTTGATTCATTTTGATATACGTTAGAGAGTAGTCTAAAATAGGGGACCCGTATATTTTTTTAGCTGCTCAAACTCAACCTATTTGGAGAAATTGGCCTCCAAATTACTGAAAATTGACTAATTCCTCTAACTTGTATAGAAAAAAATTTTAAGCAAATTTCTAGTTATTACTGATTTGATTATAATATAATAATGAGCTCGTGGTTTGTTATATCGGCTCATACTCATTTTTTCCAAGAAAAAGCACCCTTGAAAGTTTTATATTTCTCATTAGTGCTTTTTTTTTTATATGAACACACGTTTTATCCTCACCATAACCTTTGTTTTGTTGTTGCTACGCAGACAAGCTCCGATTGGTGACGATAACTACCTTCACTTGGCGGGCGCGGGGTCGGGCATGGCGGGCGAGGGCGGCGCCTTCCTGTGGCGCGGCGGGCGCGGGGAGGCCGAGGCGGCGCCGCTCGTGGACCTCGCCTCCAGCACCGAGTCGCTCAAGCTGGCGCGCCACCTCGACGAGCGCTCGTCCGGCAAGTCCAACAAGTCCAGCGGCAGCGGCTACCTCACCATGTCCTGCCTCAAGCAAGAGCCCTCCGAAGACAGCGACAACTCCGCCGGCCGGCCCGCGCGCCCGCCCAAGCCGGCAAGGCTCTCGCCCTCGCGCGCACCTCTTCCTCCCGAGTGGCCCCCGCTCTGTGAGTACGTCGACGTCGAACTGAAACCCCCCGAAAGACGGCCGAAGTCCGATGCCAGCCCACCTAAGCGACCCGACCCGGACGCGTCCTATCGCTGTAAGGAGTACGAGTTGATGATGAATTTCACGAGCCACGGCCGGCCCGAGGGCGAGGAGACGCCGCCGGCCGTGCCGCCGCGCGGGCACTCCGCGGCGCGCGCGCGCCAGCACCCCAAGCCCGCCGAGCCCGCGCCGGCCCCCGCCCCCGCGCTCGCGCTTTCGCCCGACTACAGCTCCACCGGCAGCTTGCCGATCGATCTTGACGCTGCCCTCGATCATGCTGAACCTAGGCCTGCTAGTAAAATTGACACGCTATCGAACGATGACAGCTTATTTGATGAGCTTCAAAGGGACACCTATTGTGTGCTTAAAGTTTGTGAAGACGAGCGGGATGATTCCAATGAAATCAACTGCGAAGATACTACTATGATGGACCGCAAGGAAAAAGAGGATTACGGAATATTTTCCAGAATTAGCATTCAGCGAAAATCGAATCCGATAAAAACCCAAGCTAATCCAATCAAACCATTAAAAACGTCGAATTCCACTTCGAATGTTCACGACACTGGATCGAACTCTTCTCGGCCGCTCGCAGAGCGGTTAACGCCTTTCTTTTTAAAGAAAAAACCTAAACAACCAGAGGAGTCGCAATCATCATCTGGTAAATGTTCGCGGAAGGAAGAGAACCTCATCGGACGCTTGACGCCGCGGTTCGGGCAGTCGCGGCTCTACGGGCGCGGGCAATCGCTCGAGCTCGCGCCGTCCGAGACCCGCGCCAAGCGCATCGAGCGTTCCGCCACTACCGTGAACGTACCGACCAGACCGATCAATTCGTCGATAGTCGCCAACTTCAAGTTCATGAGCCTGCACCGATACGGCCCCTCGGAGGAGGTGCAGTGCCGCACGTTCGTGCGCAGCGGCGAGGCGGAGCCGGGCGCGGCGGCGGGCGGCGGCGGCGGCGGCGGCGCGCCGGCGGGCGACGCGGCCGCGCCCGACGCCGACTTCGCGGAGTGGCGCGCGAGAGCGCCGCTGCTGGCCGCCGCCACCACCGACATCCGCCTCTAGCGCAGCCCGGACTGAGCCCTTCCTCGCGCATGCACCTTCGCTCCTCGTGATAAAGGACGCGATTGTTACGGCACTATTGTAAAGTAAATAAGTAGGCTAGAGATGTATTTATTTCTATTTCTATGATATTTTTTGAACTCCTTTTCGTCGACCTGAAGTGTGTGCCTCCCCTAGTTTGTAGTTTTCTGAAAGAATACTGGTATGGATAAGTCTAAATGATAGCATTAATACTCAAAAGGTGCCAAGTGTTGTGTGATGTCGCCGGCGGATTCGACTCTCATTCCTGTAGCACAATAATAAGTGGAAATTTTAATGTTGTTGTACTGAAGACTTTTATTGGCGTTCTCATCGCTTCTAATGTTCAACACAAGTCTCATTTTGAATCTTTTTTTTTTATTTAATGCCCGAAATATTACAATTTTTAGATAAGAAAACAAAGTCAATCCTAATATAATATTTCAAAATACACACTATGTGGAATGTAATTTATACTGTGCTTATAAGCATATAAGCGCACACGATATCGTATGATTTCTGTCATTAGTTTCTCGTATTTGCCAAAAATAATTAGTAAAATGTTTTGGTAAAATTAATAGGATTTGGAGTATGACAGTAAGGTTAACGAGAAGAAAACTGATAAAAAAGAACTTTTATTTGTACGACATCGTTGCCATTTTCTAGCATTTTACGTCAAAACTTAACAGTTACTGAGAAACTTGCGTCTTCGATTATTTTGCAGTCATTATTGTCGTATTCTATTCTAGTAACGCGATTACATATCAACTCTGCATGAAGCTAATGTAATGACTTAAGCACCGTTACTGTTTTATTAAGCGCTGCGCTTGCTTGGTTGGTAGCTGATTTGCATCTAACCCGATCAAAAAGCAACCAATAGGCTAGACCAGTGTTTTTCAAAGTGTGGGTCGCGACCCCCCGGGGGGTCGCGAGACCTATCCAGGGGGGTCGCGAGGGTCAGCTCCGAGAAAGTCATGTGACTAGATGGAATGAATTTTTTTCAATGATCTACATTTTAATAAAACAGCAATCAATCTTAGACATTGTATTTATTTATTTTATGATTATAAAAGTATTTTTTATTCAGTGCGAAGAATGAGCTTGTTTCTTTTGAACTAATTCATCAAAACGTGGTTCCTGTCGCGACACGCAGACGATTAAATCATTTTCCAAATTGAATCTATACCTCTTTGTTTTTATGTCGACCATTAATAAAAAGGAAAGCTCACACAAATAAGAAGTAGCAAATGGTATCAAAATATTAAGGGCTTCTTTTGCTAGATTGGGATATTCAACCATTCTTTTCACCCAGAACGCGCCGATTGATACGGATACAAACTCCAGTTTTAGCATTCTATCAGCTGCACGTTGCAAAAGTCTTTCTTTCACAGTGTTGTTGAGATCGGCCAGATCCACGGATCTATTCAGAAAGGGATTTATTAACCAACATTTTCCGTCACCCATGTGTATTTCATTTGAAAAATAGCTCAACTGTTGTTTTTTTTTTTAAATTTGCAAACTCCACCATATTGGGAATATGAATTTCCATGTTCACAGAATTATCCGATGAATCGTACAAATTGGATTTTGGGGGGTCGCGAAGGATTTTGATGGTCATTAAGGCCCGTGACACCAAAAAGTTTGAAAAACACTGGGCTAGACGACTAAAAAAAACTGTGTAGCCCGTCAGTTAGATTATTAAAAAATATTGTACACGTATTTTTTATTTTGTTTGACAAACAAAAAATGAAGAGGATACAGTTGCTTAGAAGTTTCGAGTGCCGTCACTATGTTATTATTTTTACCTAAGAGTGACGTTACAAGCTCCCACTCCGGAAGTTTGATGATCTATGCCTTTGTCGATTTTTTATAATTTGATAAACCAAAAAATACGTGTCCTATATTTTTCCATAATCTAACTGACGGACTAAATAGAATGACATATTTATAATAACCCAGTCGTCATCCCTATTCAACTGGAAAGGACAGTTTTACTTAGGCCGTAAATGAATTTGGTAAAATGGTGGTAATATGTAGTGATCCCTATTTTTCGACATCATAATTTTTAACCGATTTGTCCGAAAATGAATACTTGTATTTTTTCATATCAACGTCATACGTCAACTTATGCAAAAATCCTTACGCTAGTCCCACGATTCATGTAGAAAAACGTGGAAATACGTTTTTTAAAACATTTCTTGGGTCTTCTTAACCGTTCGTATGCCTTATACCGGATCCGTACCCAATTTAAGGCATTCCTTTTGTATTTTTTTTAAAATCTGTATCATTGGATTTATATGAAACTTGAGACTAGAAACTAGAATGCACGACTTTTTTTTTTTTACTTCCAGCATACGAAAGGTTAAGCATAATTTCTTCCTTGGAGGACTTTAAACCGATCATTAGTCGGGGCATTTAGTTTTTAACGAAGCGAAGTAAAGATCTTATGAACTCGATTGTACTTGTGACCTCGTCAATTGTTTCAAGCAATACTCTTTTAATGTTTTGCATGACTAGCCTGTGTACTTAAGGATCGATGTGGCTTAACATATTGTGCTGAGTACATGCATTGCATTATGAACTATTCTAAACTTGTGTAAGTCGGGCCTTACATTACGCCTAATAGTACGGCCTTGTAATTTGAGGTAGGGAAACACCATTCTAATAACTATTGACTGACTTTTTCGAATTGACTTGTTAAGATTCTGTATTTAAATATAACTTCCTTAAATGGCAGTCAATTGATAGATTTTAATGTCAAATATTATTGTAAAATGCACACTAGCTTAATTATTTTTTAGCAATTTATTAATTCTTTATATAGATGATTCTGTCAAACGTTAACATTTGGTTTGTAAAACAAAGATTTCGTTTTTATTGAAACTCATTTGTATGTTATGTGCCTTGTAGGCCTCTGTTTATGGAGGTATACTTTGATTTAACTATGATGAAATAAAGTTATGTACAAATTAATATTTCACAAAAATATATTATGTTATTTATTTCAACTATTTTCATTCTGTTGAATAAAAACTCCACTTAACGCCCATTTTTTTATTAAAGATGCAATACAAAAATACTGTAGAGAGTCGCCAGCAGATTCTTCGGGGGATCTACTCATTGCGGTCGAAAAAAGCAACACACTACATATACGTAACGAGTTCTTCAATTAGATTATAGTTTGAGATCCCTTCAATTTACGGGAGAATCCAATTTAAAAACACAAAAACCGCCGAAATGCTAGTCAGACCATGCATCGAGTGCCGTACCACCAAGGTACCTTCTCACAACTTTCATATATAACTCTAATGATGAACATAGTCATCACCATCCCGCTTTTCTCATGGACCAACTATCTATGTATGTACAGTCAAACTGAAACGATGACGTCGGTGGCAAACAAGCGTAGCGTCTGGGGGGCTACTCCGAAGTTCGTATCGCATCGTCTTGCTCGCTCTTGTATTAAATACTATTAGCGTGAGAGGAATGGCACGAGACGAAGTTCGAATTTTGCACTTCGTAGTATAAGGCCTGATGGTAAGCGGTTACGGCACTTTCACACGGGCAACGTCCTTTTTTTTGCGGGTTCGGTTTTTTGCAGGATCCCGTTTAGTAGCATACGGGCTACTGTGGTAACATTCACACGAGCATTCGGCTTGCGGGATCCTGCACGTATGCTACTAAACGGGATCCTGCAAAAAACGGGACGTTGCCCGTGTGAAAGTGCCGTTACCGTTGTCGATGGGCGCAAGCAACTTTAGGAGATTCTTAAGGTGGAAGCGCACGCTCTAGGCGCGAAATTCAAACTTTTTACAGTTTTTAATTTATTGTGGGTAAACGGTGTAACTGTTTAACTTCATATGGTATTTGCGCTTGTAAAACAGTGTTCTTTATATTATTACTAGCGACCCGCCCCGGCTTCGCACGGGTACAACTATATTATGCATGTATTATACATATAAAACTTCCTCTTGAATCACTTTATCTATTATAGCTTTTACCCGCGGATTTGCTCGCGTGAACCATAAATATTTCAGAGAAGCAAGCAATTATGCAAGCAAGCCTGAAGCAAGCATGCACGCAAGCATGCCAGCAGCATGCAAGCTTGCAAAAAAGCATGCAAGGAAGCATTCAAGCATGTAAGCGAGAATCGAAGCAGGATTCTAGCGAGCATGCAAGCAAGCAAGCACGCAAGTTAGCATGCAAGCAAGCAAGCATGCAACCAAGCACGCAAGCAAGCACGCAAACAATCACGCAAACAATCATGCAAGAAAGCATGAAAGCAAGCATGCAAGCAAGAATCCAAGCAGGATTCTAGCGAGCATGCGAGCAAGCATCCAAGCTAGCATGCAGGCAAGCATGCAAGCAAGCAAGCGTGCAAGCAGCATGCAAGCAAGCAAGCTTGTAAGAAAGCATGAAAGCAAGCATGCAAGCGAGAATCCAAGCAGGATTCTAGCGAGCATGCGAGCAAACATCCAAGCAAGCATGCAAGTGAGCATCCAAGCAAGCATCCAAGCAGGCATGCTAGCGAGCATGCGAGCAGGCATGCAGATGCTAGCAGGCATGGAAGCAGACATGCAAGCAGGCATGGAAGCAAGCAAGCATGCAAGCAATCAAGAATGCGTGGAAGCTTACCAAATTTCGTCTAAATCAGTTAAGTGGTTATTGATTCTCCATACAAAGTTTCACCCCCCTTTTCAGCTTCTTAAAGGGCGATTTCCGGGATAAAAACTATTCTACGTTCTTTCCCGGGACTCAAACTATCTGTATACTAAATTTCATCTAAATCGGTTCAGCGGTTTAAGCGTGAAGAGGTAACAGACAGACAGACAGATACACTTTCGGATTTATAATATTAAGTATGGAATTAGTATGGATGAAGACTGCTGGCTCTGTGAGCTGTAGTAGATCTCGCGAAATTGTTTTATGAAGCGCACCTCTCTCGGCCCCTTTCTAATCATACCCCCCAGCCCCTGTACCGCGCGGGCGAAGACACCTTTAAACGTTCTAGCTATAATAATCTACTCTTATAATTCTCTAGTGACTTTTTTAACCTTGTCAACGTCAAGCTTAGCCAAACGTAAAGCTACTTTGAACCTCATGTCCGTGAGCAATCAATTGACCCTAATTTTTTTAATTGGCAGGCAGGTCCCACCGAAATGATCTGTATTTTATTTGGAATGTTTATTTTATCTACACTAATCTATTATCTTTATAAACATATTTTGGGATAAATAAAGATAGTTAAACTTATATATATGTAAGTATGCTAATTATAACGTACATGACTCAATCACTACATACATAGTATATAACAAAGTCGCTTCCCGCTGTCTGTCTGTCTGTCCCTTTGTATGCTTAGATCTTTAAAACTACGCAACGGATTTTGATGCGGTTTTTTTTAATAGATAGAGTGATTTAAGAGAAAGGTTTATAATGTATAATACATGCATAATTGTACCCGAACGAAGCCGGGGTGGGTCGCTAGTTTGTCCAAATTTCCAAAATTAAAAACTAAGGCATTTATTTATATTGTCATTTTTTAATTTCGTAATATTTTTTGAACGGAATGTCCGATTTCGATAATTCAAAAAGAAATCAACAGGTATTGAACCAGTCTTGAATACGAAATAATTTGGTGTGGATAACATGGTCTGATTTTGATAGGCATTTCTATCATCTTTTAAAATGTAAAAAAGTAGTAATTGTGACGTAACTACAATAGTTGGTCATATGGTCTCGCGAAGTTTTTTGTAGATATTGATACGTTCTATAATATTGTAGAACATTTTTTTGTTCTATCATCAATACTTTCCGCAGCGCATGCGATGAAAGACATTTTATGGCTAATTTTTTTACACCTTGGGTTGGTTTTAGTAAGATTTACTGAGGATCCCTAATTTTTTCTAGTAATAAATATAGCCTATGTTACTCAGTGATAATGTAGCTTTCTAACGGCAAAAGAAGTTTTGAAATCGGTCCAGTAGTTTTTGAGTTTATTCATTACATACAAAAATACAAATCTTTCCTCTTTATAATATTATTATATAAGTGTAGATGTAGATGTAGATGTAAAGTTTTTTAAGAATAAAACTATTAGCTTGAAATAAAAGTTGTCAAAACGTTGAAGGTCCGAATTTCTATGTTTGACAACTTATATATCAAGCTAACAGTTTTATTCTTAAAAAGCTTTACAGAATAATATAAAGAACACTGTTTTACTAGCGCAAGTACCATATGAAGTTAAACAGTTACACCATTTACCCACAATAAATTAAAACCTATAAAAATTTTGAATTTCGCGCCTAGAGCGTGCCGTTCCACCTTAACACAATAGATACCGCTAATAAATGTACATGTAGGTAATTTTAGTCCATTTGTGTTCGAAATATCGAAGAAACGTGTATTACAATTTCGCCGTTAAATTAAACGAAGTTACTGACAACATACTTGAGAAAGTTACGATCAAACCCCAAAATTCATTCAAGGCCACCACAAGCCGAAGCGCGTGGACGTGCTCAGCGCGCTCTATAACATTGAATCAAATATACGGTGACACACCGGCAACGCGGCACACCGCATTTGATTCAGTGTTATAGAGCGCGCTGGGCACGTTCCGTCGCCGTCGCGCGCACGCCCCGCGCTGTGGTCTGTGGAGGCCTTTGTTATGTTTACTATTTGATAGCATGAGTTGCATTGCATTGCATGACTTTTTTAAAGCTTTTTTACGAATGTATCGACGTCAGACATGTTGCCGTTTGATGATTTTCGTCTCTCACTAGTCTGTCTCACTGCCACAGAGTTATACAAGCTACAAGAGAAACCGAAATAAATTCACTTGGTTTGGTAACTATTACTATTAAGTAATCTGTGGCTTGGAATTCGAACCACTCCTCCACTTGGTAATCGCTTTTGAACGTAGTGTATGTATTATATGTCTATGCTTTTGATGAATGAGTAGTTTTTGGAGAAGTTTCACGCCGCCGCCTATTTTGTTGCGCTCCCGGTTTGTTGTGGCCTTTTCTAACCCCACGTATGCGGGAAGTGAAAAAAAACGTGCATTCTAGTCCCAATTGCTTCATTCATATAAAGCCAATTTCACTGATTATAATAAAAATATTACCTTAAATTTAGCACGGATCCGTTGTCTAATCATACGAGGGGCTAATACATAATAACCACCATGGCTGATTCAGTAAATAATATGTCATTAGGTAAGTTCTATTTTGAGATTGTATAAAAGAAAATTAGTTTAGAATCTTTGTGAATTGTGTGCTGTATAATCTCATGTAAATGAATGACTAAAAATATTTACCGCCAATTCACTCTGCACCGTTCGGTAGTGACGTACTTATGTTTGGTATAAATAACAACGTATGTTAGGTTGAGATTATTCAATTTTAATATTTTTCATTATTATTACCACCAGACAAAAGTCGTCTATTTGTCCCGCTTTTAAGTGAAAGAAGGCGACTAGATCCGCTATCGCTGTCTGGGCTTACTACGTCGTCGCCATCCAGCCTGTGGTAATTTTAGCCCACCTGTCTGGAGCTATACGGCTGACATTGCCTGCATAGTCCCACTTCAGCCTGGCAGTCTTAGCACCCTCATTGGTAATGTGGGCTTTGGAACGCAATGTATACTTCTAGCCTAGGATCCGAGTGAACAACCTTCACCAATCTGGTTTATGGATGAACAGTATTTTAATATTAAACATAACTTGTTACCTTTTGTGAGTCAAAATGGCGGGTGTACCTTCACAAATATATACAAAACAACTACCTATACAAAAAAATGTACTATTTAGTACCTACTTTAAAAATAATTGTACCGCCCAGTATATAAAGTTATAACAATGTGGACGTGCACCCGCCGTCCTGGCTCTCAGGATGGCGGGTTTATGCCAATTTACCAAGAATCTATTGACAATTGACCCAAAAAATGTACTAAATTTGTACATTAATATGCGATTAAAATTTGAGCAATCTGATTTATGATTTCCAAGTATACAACACATGTATCATTTTTCTACTTAAAATATATGGGTAAGGGTACCTACCATAAACATGTAACTTTTAATCTAAATAGTAGAAAATGTTAAATGTGAATAATAAAAATAAATAAATAAATATCACGGGACAATCTTACACAAATCAACCTAGTCCCAAACTAAGCAAAGCTTGTACTATGGGTACTAGACGACGATAAACAAACTTATATAGATAAATAAATACTTAAATACATAGAAAACATCCATAACTCAGGAACAAATATTCGTGCTCATCACACAAATAAATGCCCTTACCGGGATTCGAAACCAGGACCTCTTGCTTCGTAGGCAGGGTCACTACCAACTAGGCTAAAGCGGTCGTTGTTACAAAATACAAATTGGATTGCTAACACTTACAACTATTGCCCTATATTGATTATATTTACTATTACCCCAAAAAATGTAGTATTTCAACATACAAGTTACAAATTTAGAGTAAACAAGTACTTACATGTTTAAGGTACCTTTACCGACATATTTTAAGTAGAAAAGTGATACATGTGTGTGTATTACTTGGAAATCATAAATCAGATTGCTCAAATTTTAACCGCATATTAAAGTACAAATTTAGTACTTTTCTTGGGCAATAGCATTTGTCAATAGTCAATAGATTCTTGGTAAATTGGCATAAACCTGCCATCCTGACAGTCAGGACGGCGGGTGTACTTCCACATTGTTATAACTTTATGTACTGGGCGGTACAATTATTTTTAAAATAGGTACTAAATAGTTAAATTTTAAGTACATTTTTTAGTATAGTTGTTTTATATATTGTGAAGGTATACCCGCCATTCTGACTCTCACTTAGAAACGTGTCTTCATCGATATTGAGTATTATCATGCCAATTTATTTACATTATTCTATAATCATTCGGATAGTTAATTTAAAATATGCAAAAGACGTGGTAAGTATAGACTTAATTTGCTCTCTTGACGTCGAGTGAAGTTTAATGTTCATTCAGTATACATAAATGACTTTATTGTTATAAACGAAACGGTGTACTCCCAGAGAATGTTAAGAAATTAATGATCAACTATCTACTCCTATCACTATCACAAACCAAATAGAATGTCATGTGCTGCTGTGTGTACTGACGTGGATTTCGAAGAAGAAATTGCATCTGTTTCTATATAATATTATGAAAACCTTACGAATTTTTTATATAAAATATTTGTTTTATTTGTGGACCATTTTTTATACTTCCGTTACACAACTATCGACATCGATAAAAAAATGTTTCTAATGCTTTTGTTTTGCCGTGAAAATTACGACCTCTGGTAATCATTGTTGCCGACTCTAATACCGTGGACTCGGGATTATTATAATAATTACAACTGTAAATTAAAAAACAATGCTCTTGAGGATCATTTTCAAAAACATTCTACCTACATACTTACGAGGAAAGGTACCCTGCAACTGTCCGGCTCCGATTTGATTTATTTTGATATATGTTAGAGTAGTCTAAAATAACAGACCCAAATATTTTTTTTAGCTGCCCAAATTCAACCTATTTGGAGACATTTTACAACATTTTTTTTACCATAAAAAAAATGTTTTAAGTTGCAAATTATACCTACCGGGTGTCCCAGAAGTTGACGTCAAGCCGAAACCACACGATAGGTCAAATTATACTGGTCATTAGAAAAAAAATCCATGTATTTAAAAAAAAAATTTATACATTTTATTTATTTAGAAAAAACGAGAAAATCATCACACTGCGATAGTCTTTTCGCTCGTGTTGCTACAAATCTTAACTCGAGTGATACATTTTTTTTCAGTACCTACTACAGTCAGTTAAAGTTGGACGAAACATTAATTTTCAGTACTTGGTTGGACAAAATGTGACATTTTCTTCGAATATGAAGCAGTTGGCTCTAAATTTTAAACAATTGACAGAAGTATTATTCAGGATTACATAACAAAAATAAATAAATAAGTTAAAATTTGTAGCAACTAGGAGCGAAAAGACTCACAGAATGATGATATCCTCGATTTTTTTTTTTAAATGCCTACCTATAATTTGATTGTACACAACTTGGTTTTTTTCTTTTTTTTATATTTTTCTGATGACAACTGATGATTTTAGACAACTCTCTAACATAAATCAAAATAAATGAAATCGGAGCCGGACAGTTGGGTACCATTCGTTGTTAAAGCCTGACCAGAAATATATGATCATTGTCAAGTGGGCGCTACTATTTTAATTTGTGTGAACTTTTCTGTAGTCTGAACAATGTGGATGGGCAAGTCGTTATTTTGACTTAGGTACCTACTTCTATTCATGACCTATCCGTAGTCACATTAATTTGCTACACTGGTGTGACTATGGTTCATTTTATTTATCCGTATCTTAGTATTAGGGGCCCTTGCGGATACACTTCGACCCGTAGGGATCTTTCGTGATAACATTACACAAAAGATCCCTTACGGGTCGAAGTGTATCCGCAAGTATAAGTATATATTTATCCGTTCTCACACCACTACAGACCAACTCACCCTTGACTAAATTTAAATATTTAATTTAAACCAATTCGGCTCCTATTTCTGGGCGATTTGCCCTTTGGGCAGAAGAAAGTACCTAACTAACCTACCTATTTTCTGGACTGAATTATGGTTGAGGGGTGCATTAGTATGACCATGGGTCGCGTAAAACAAACGGTAGTCACACCAGTGTGACTACGGATAAATAAAATTAACCATAGTCACACCAGTGTAGTAAATTGGTGTGACTATGGATACGGCAAGTGGCTTCAAATTCAAACCCAGAAATCCATGATCATATGCGCATGGTCAGGCTTTAGTTAAGGGCTTAATCAAAATACGACCGCTTCCTTTGTGTAACGAAAGTTAACCATACAAAATATATGGGTAACTTTCGTTACACTAAGGAATCAATTGGTTTTGTTTTTATTAAAACTTCTCATGAACAAGCGAATCTTTGATGCAAGGTTTGAGTTGTACTCGCCGGCGTGGGCGTGCAGTTTATGCCAGCCGGCGGCTCACCGGCTGCGGCCTGGTTCTGGTTCAAAGGCTTCCCTTGAATGACTGCTATTTCTTTCTGTAGCTTTGGATTTAGAACCGGTTTAACTGAAAACCTACCGCTGACGCCCCGAGCTCGGGCCCGGCCCCGGCCGCGGCCGCGCGCGCGCGCCCGCCCGCTGCCGGTGGACTTGCTGGACCTGTTCGACCGAGTGGAACCCACGTTAACAACCCAAACGTTAGGTTGTCAATTTTTTCCGGTCATAACTTTTGGGTAGGCTGCCTACCGTACCGTAGGCAGGTATACCTAAACAGGTAAATCGATATTTGCACTTGTCTGGTCAGTCAACCTAACGTTTGCATATTCTATAGGCTTTATTATAGGTACTTTTAATTGGTATGTCATTTGTCTATTAACCAAAATGGTAAAATGATAAAAAAAAATCCTGGACTGAAATTTTTTAGTCAACCCACTTGCAATAATATTTATTAACATATTTAATTTAATATAGAATTCTTTTCATCCATTAACCAGATCGGTGAAGGTCGTTGTATACTCGGATCCTAGGCTATTCGTTTTTTTAGGGTTCTGTAGTCAACTAGGAACCCTTATAGTTTGTTAGCATTAGAAATAGGGTAAACAATCTTGAGGAGTCTTTTTATTGATAAACGCTTTTAAAAAAAATTAACTATTACTTACGAAACCAAAATAATGTAAATAACCATATTTCCTTGCTAATTGTTACATATTTGCTGTGATTTATTTTTAATAAAACTGGCCAAGTGCGAGTCGGACTCGCGCACGAAGGGTTCCGTACCATTATCTATAAAAAATTGCGGTTTACGATTTATGACGTATTAAAAAAAACTAAGTAGTAACTAATATGGACACTACTGATCTGTTTTACATGCATGTGTATTTTTAGCTTTAGGTCACATTGTAAGTGCCACCCATTTCTAACAGACGCATGTTCAGTATTATTTATTATACAGTTTTACCATAAAATTAAGATAATTTTTTTACATGATTACTTTTTCTTGAATGACTAGAATATTACAATATTACAACAAGAGTGGTGCGCCGCGCTATCCCTGTTTTTAACCCCAGCTCCTATTTGTGGAACCATTTTTTTGGACCTAGTTACACTTTTAGAGAAATTATTTGTAGCTTCAAACCCACTGAGATATGTTTCATATTTTGTCAGCCAAGCCTTTGCCGGTGAGCATGAATCTGTAGAGTTGTTTGCTGTATTTATTTAAATGACACATACTCATATGTATTTATAATTTTTGCAGATGACATAATAAAAGCGAGCAGATCACGCGGTAGAGGTGGCACAGGCGTACGCGGGAGAGGGCGCGGCGGCGGGACGGGGCGCGGCCGCGGCCGCGGGCGGGGCATCCGTCGCGGGCGCTCCCAGACCCGCGGCAACACCCCGGAGTCACGGTCTCGGTCGCGTTCACGCTCGCGCTCCCGCTCGCGCTCGCGGGCAGGAGTGCACGTGCGCTGGGGCCGCGGCGGCCGCGCGCCGCGCCGCGCCCGCTCGCGCTCGCACCTGCCGCGCAGCTCCACCGCCACCGCCACTCGGCCCACCGCGCGCTCCCGCTCACGCTCGCGCTCGCGCTCACAGCTCAGAGGACAGACGCCAACACAAAACCCGTTATTCCGAGGTACCTACCTTAATTCAAGCATGATTCAAGCACATTTACGATAATTTTACTTTTTAAATTTTTTTTCTTGCAAAAAAAATGTTTAATCACAACAATCAAATGGTAAATAAAACAATGGTTTTAGATTGTAGTACATACCTACGACATACTTAATTTTTCATCAAAAATTCATTCTTTAACATACATATTAACTAGCTTTTGCCCACGATTTTGTGCGTCCAGCTTTGTATTGAAGCTTTTTCATCACGTAAAAATTAATTCTTCCATTAAAATAATTCGCACCCTAACAAGTTTTATATTTCTTGCCAAAATAACGGAAGTTCCATAAAACCTTCACTCCCTTTCAAACGCTGTTAGAGAGCCAATTTCCAAAAATCTGTTTTCATTCCTTGTTTAGATTATAAAATAAGTATGAATCTTTGCAAATTTTTAGGATTTTTTCAAGATTTTTCTTTTTATGTATAAAATTATCAAGCTTCGAGAAAAAGTGTCTATTTAGGTATATTTTTTTTGCAATTTCACTTATTTACCTTTCTTGCCAAATGAACTACAGTATAAAATTCTGTTGAAATTAACGTATTTTCTTTTTGTCTTTGCAGCAGGAGGGCCTCAACGTCGCCGCTCGCGCTCTATCCCGAACGAGCGTGAAGACATCCACAGCCGACTCGGCGTCACCACTCGCAGAGGGTTAGCCGTCAACGTCGGCAAACCTCTGGCGCTTGCCAAAAGAGGGATTTCGAAACGCGGTCGCGGCTTGACCACTCGCAATAGATATAGTATGGTGGGACTTAGATCTGATCAAATCCTGAAGGAGCAACGACAGAATTTGCTATTTCAAAATAATGTTATTAGATCTCAAACTTTTACGCGGTCGAGGAATAATTCACTTTCTAGAAGTAAATCACGCTCAAGAAGTAACTCTCGCTCTAGGAATAACTCGCTTTCTAGAAATAATACGTTTAACTCGCCAACTCAGCTAACTGTCAGCGTGGCTAACAACTTGGCAAAACGGCGACGTCGTAATAGCAACGGTAACACTAGCTATTTAAATGAACAGAGCCTCGTCCAATTGACTAATCAACTAGGCGGCTACAGAAACCGAGGAGGCCCAGGAAGCGTGAACTCCGTGGGTTCCACTCGGTCGAACAGGTCCAGCAAGTCCACCGGCAGCGGGCGGGCGCGCGCGCGCGGCCGCGGCCGGGGCCGGGCCCGAGCTCGGGGCGTCAGCGGTAGGTTTTCAGTTAAACCGGTTCTAAATCCAAAGCTACAGAAAGAAATAGCAGTCATTCAAGGGAAGCCTTTGAACCAGAACCAGGCCGCAGCCGGTGAGCCGCCGGCTGGCATAAACTGCACGCCCACGCCGGCGAGTACAACTCAAACCTTGCATCAAAGATTCGCTTGTTCATGAGAAGTTTTAATAAAAACAAAACCAATTGATTCCTTAGTGTAACGAAAGTTACCCATATATTTTGTATGGTTAACTTTCGTTACACAAAGGAAGCGGTCGTATTTTGATTAAGCCCTTAACTAAAGCCTGACCATGCGCATATGATCATGGATTTCTGGGTTTGAATTTGAAGCCACTTGCCGTATCCATAGTCACACCAATTTACTACACTGGTGTGACTATGGTTAATTTTATTTATCCGTAGTCACACTGGTGTGACTACCGTTTGTTTTACGCGACCCATGGTCATACTAATGCACCCCTCAACCATAATTCAGTCCAGAAAATAGGTAGGTTAGTTAGGTACTTTCTTCTGCCCAAAGGGCAAATCGCCCAGAAATAGGAGCCGAATTGGTTTAAATTAAATATTTAAATTTAGTCAAGGGTGAGTTGGTCTGTAGTGGTGTGAGAACGGATAAATATATACTTATACTTGCGGATACACTTCGACCCGTAAGGGATCTTTTGTGTAATGTTATCACGAAAGATCCCTACGGGTCGAAGTGTATCCGCAAGGGCCCCTAATACTAAGATACGGATAAATAAAATGAACCATAGTCACACCAGTGTAGCAAATTAATGTGACTACGGATAGGTCATGAATAGAAGTAGGTACCTAAGTCAAAATAACGACTTGCCCATCCACATTGTTCAGACTACAGAAAAGTTCACACAAATTAAAATAGTAGCGCCCACTTGACAATGATCATATATTTCTGGTCAGGCTTTAACAACGAATGGTACCCAACTGTCCGGCTCCGATTTCATTTATTTTGATTTATGTTAGAGAGTTGTCTAAAATCATCAGTTGTCATCAGAAAAATATAAAAAAAAGAAAAAAACCAAGTTGTGTACAATCAAATTATAGGTAGGCATTTAAAAAAAAAAATCGAGGATATCATCATTCTGTGAGTCTTTTCGCTCCTAGTTGCTACAAATTTTAACTTATTTATTTATTTTTGTTATGTAATCCTGAATAATACTTCTGTCAATTGTTTAAAATTTAGAGCCAACTGCTTCATATTCGAAGAAAATGTCACATTTTGTCCAACCAAGTACTGAAAATTAATGTTTCGTCCAACTTTAACTGACTGTAGTAGGTACTGAAAAAAAATGTATCACTCGAGTTAAGATTTGTAGCAACACGAGCGAAAAGACTATCGCAGTGTGATGATTTTCTCGTTTTTTCTAAATAAATAAAATGTATAAATTTTTTTTTTAAATACATGGATTTTTTTTCTAATGACCAGTATAATTTGACCTATCGTGTGGTTTCGGCTTGACGTCAACTTCTGGGACACCCGGTAGGTATAATTTGCAACTTAAAACATTTTTTTTATGGTAAAAAAAATGTTGTAAAATGTCTCCAAATAGGTTGAATTTGGGCAGCTAAAAAAAATATTTGGGTCTGTTATTTTAGACTACTCTAACATATATCAAAATAAATCAAATCGGAGCCGGACAGTTGCAGGGTACCTTTCCTCGTAAGTATGTAGGTAGAATGTTTTTGAAAATGATCCTCAAGAGCATTGTTTTTTAATTTACAGTTGTAATTATTATAATAATCCCGAGTCCACGGTATTAGAGTCGGCAACAATGATTACCAGAGGTCGTAATTTTCACGGCAAAACAAAAGCATTAGGAACATTTTTTTATCGATGTCGATAGTTGTGTAACGGAAGTATAAAAAATGGTCCACAAATAAAACAAATATTTTATATAAAAAATTCGTAAGGTTTTCATAATATTATATAGAAACAGATGCAATTTCTTCTTCGAAATCCACGTCAGTACACACAGCAGCACATGACATTCTATTTGGTTTGTGATAGTGATAGGAGTAGATAGTTGATCATTAATTTCTTAACATTCTCTGGGAGTACACCGTTTCGTTTATAACAATAAAGTCATTTATGTATACTGAATGAACATTAAACTTCACTCGACGTCAAGAGAGCAAATTAAGTCTATACTTACCACGTCTTTTGCATATTTTAAATTAACTATCCGAATGATTATAGAATAATGTAAATAAATTGGCATGATAATACTCGATATCGATGAAGACACGTTTCTAAGTGAGAGTCAGAATGGCGGGTATACCTTCACAATATATAAAACAACTATACTAAAAAATGTACTTAAAATTTAACTATTTAGTACCTATTTTAAAAATAATTGTACCGCCCAGTACATAAAGTTATAACAATGTGGAAGTACACCCGCCGTCCTGACTGTCAGGATGGCAGGTTTATGCCAATTTACCAAGAATCTATTGACTATTGACAAATGCTATTGCCCAAGAAAAGTACTAAATTTGTACTTTAATATGCGGTTAAAATTTGAGCAATCTGATTTATGATTTCCAAGTAATACACACACATGTATCACTTTTCTACTTAAAATATGTCGGTAAAGGTACCTTAAACATGTAAGTACTTGTTTACTCTAAATTTGTAACTTGTATGTTGAAATACTACATTTTTTGGGGTAATAGTAAATATAATCAATATAGGGCAATAGTTGTAAGTGTTAGCAATCCAATTTGTATTTTGTAACAACGACCGCTTTAGCCTAGTTGGTAGTGACCCTGCCTACGAAGCAAGAGGTCCTGGTTTCGAATCCCGGTAAGGGCATTTATTTGTGTGATGAGCACGAATATTTGTTCCTGAGTTATGGATGTTTTCTATGTATTTAAGTATTTATTTATCTATATAAGTATGTTTATCGTCGTCTAGTACCCATAGTACAAGCTTTGCTTAGTTTGGGACTAGGTCGATTTGTGTAAGATTGTCCCGTGATATTTATTTATTTATTTTTATTATTCACATTTAACATTTTCTACTATTTAGATTAAAAGTTACATGTTTATGGTAGGTACCCTTACCCATATATTTTAAGTAGAAAAATGATACATGTGTTGTATACTTGGAAATCATAAATCAGATTGCTCAAATTTTAATCGCATATTAATGTACAAATTTAGTACATTTTTTGGGTCAATTGTCAATAGATTCTTGGTAAATTGGCATAAACCCGCCATCCTGAGAGCCAGGACGGCGGGTGCACGTCCACATTGTTATAACTTTATATACTGGGCGGTACAATTATTTTTAAAGTAGGTACTAAATAGTACATTTTTTTGTATAGTTAGTTGTTTTGTATATATTTGTGAAGGTACACCCGCCATTTTGACTCACAAAATGTAACAAGTTATGTTTAAGAAAAGCGAGATATTTTTTTTAGTACTTGACAAGCCCCAATATTATTACGGGATTTTATTTATAATTGTAATGGACCGTGCGCATTTACGTTATATGGGCATTGTGATAATATGTCAAATGTTAGAAGTTAGATCTCACAAAGCATATATTATCTATTTACCACATTTCTAGCTTACCAAATTTACAAAATCGAAGATAACTCAAGAAAGTGTTTTTTTTTGATGGAATGTCTTATTTTGGACATTTGGTACAATGGGAATGTAATAAGGTAAACGTGCCAATGCTCGACACCTCAACACCCAGTAGATGACACCCATCCGTCACCTCATAATATGACATAAGATTGAAGGTGCCATGTATTGGGTCAGTGTCTAGCACAGGGACTTTTACCTTAAATCGTCGTCTTGCTTACTCGACCTCCTATCTGCAAAAACCGATGTTTTCAGTAGAGCTAGAAAACAATCTCTTAAATTATTAATTACCGAAGGTTTACTGTAATTATATCATCTGTTGGCGTTTAACGTCAACACAACGTCAAAATCCCGCTGTCATTACATGAGATGTGGTTGTGTGCGTGGCCTCAACTCTGGTGGCGTTACCTATAAGTAAGGTTTATCCCGTTTTTGTGTTTACAAGGTTTTTGCAGTTATTAAAATTAGGTCTATGAGATTACGAGGAAACCATGTCACGATTTACTCTTAACTCTGTACTTGGATCAAGATAATAGTTCATTTTTAACGATCTAACAAAAAAAGACTACAATATATAGGAAAAAACAAAATTAGTCGTAAATTCAGATACAAGGTTGAGTAAGTAAGAAGACGAAATAGGTAATGATATATATGTAAGTATTTTAAAAAATCTGGTATTTTGGGAACGTGGTATTTCAGGCACGAGCGCACTTAATCACTTGTCAATAAATATAAAAAAGCAGCTGTGTGGTTAACTGTCCATTGGACAAAGCTAAGTCTTGTGGTAAAAGAGGGATAAAGTACATCTATTATTATTTTTTGGTTTGAATTTTTAAATTACTATATCTAAGCTATAGCTTTTTGTCTTTATTGGTCAGTTATATGTGTACCGTAAACCCACATAACTATAGTCCTAGCCTGCAACAATAGTCCAATTTTCGTCCTTATATTATCCTTAAAATATTATAGCTTACTGCTATTAATCCTGGATATATAATTATGTTGTTAGGCCTAAAATAATTTGCAAGTCTAGCCATGTAGCTATCATATTTTAAGGATAATATAAGGATGAAAATTGGACTATTGTTGCAGGCTAGGACTATAGTTATGTGGTTTTACGGTACATTGATAAACGAATTTATTACATAAGTTGGCAATTATCTATCCAATTTATGTCTTTTAATAAAATTTAATATATTTTCCTATTATTTCATATTTATTTATTTATTGAGAAGAGAAACAAACGGTCATATACCTACAGTTTCCTTAAATTGTAAAGTTCTAAATACAAAATAAGAGGGATTATAATTAAAATTATTTTAAAGTTAAAATTATTAATGATCATTTTATGATGTCAGATCCTTTAGTAAAGATGTTATTGAAAACTGAAACCAGTCTTAAATGTTGATAGACTCCTGTAGCTTTCTAGTTCTCACGCCGGCCACGCGCCTAAGGCATAGTACAGTCAACCAATTTGATTCCTAGGCCCTAAAGAACCTTGTCGAATTAACTACTAGACAATTACAACGTCAGTGCGAGTCAAAGCATTACCAACTTTCCGAACACAATTTGCAATAAACGTAGAGTTTATAAACGTTTTCGCTCCATGACATGAGAGAAAAAGAAGTTTTGACACACGGCCAGTGACAATTCAAGTCAACTCTTACACAAGAAAACTCCTTTCCTATTCAATATCGTTGACACACGTTCGCAAAGATCGAGTTTGTCATCATGACATACATTACCCAATAATCACTGTCGAAGAAGATAAACAAATTGATTAGTTTTGGTATGGTAGGAATCAAATTGGTTGACTGTACATAGCCCAGCTTAATTTGTACGCCTTTGTACCGTAACAAGCTATCACTGATCAGACAGACATTTTGGAATTAACAAAAATAACTATGTTTTAATAGAAATACTTTGTCTTTCCCTAAAAAACAAAGTTGATTTCGTACGGTCAAGTGCAAAAATAAGTCTCGATTTAATCCTCCCGTCGTTATATACCTATACCTTAATTCGACGACATAAGAGCTATGGGACATATTTATGAGCAAGTTGTGTGCTCCCATATTTTTACACTGACTGTACCTGCAACATACTAATAATATTCTCATTAGAAAAATGTTTATATTTTTTACAGTTGCGAGATACCATAGGCCGAAGTATATTTTGTTTGTTTTATTGTATTTGTACAACACATACACGTTCATGAAAAAAATAGAGGAAAAAGACTGACGCACGCACAGACGGACAACGAAGTGATCCTCTAAGGCGCAAGCCACACAGAAAAGACGTGGGACGGGGGCGCGTCGCATTCCGTATCGTTTATTCGCAGGCCGCATCTCCGCCCCGTTTCTTCTGTCTGCTTTGGATGCCGCGACTGCGACGCGCCCCCGTCTCCCTTCTGTGTGGCTTGCGCTTAAGGATTCCGTTTTTTTTTGAGGTAGGTACCTAATCCTAAAAAGCTGATTTTATAGTTTATCCTTATTTCCACGATCGATAAGTTATCTGTTAAATATCTTGGCGTGAACTATATATAATTCGTTGTAGTTAGCATTAGAAATAGGGTAAACAGTCTTTTTATTGAAAAACTCTTTTAAAAAAATACTTACTATTATACTTATGAAACCAAAATAATGTACATTTTTTTGCATAAAACTGACCCGTGATTTACCACTATCTCACCTGATGGAAAGTACATGACCATATATTATGTCCTTGCTAATTGTTACAATTTCGCTGTGATTTATTTGTCAAAAGTGTTTTTCAATAAAAAGTGACGCCAAGATCGCTTACCTTCTTTCTAATGCTAAAACTACGGAACCCTAAAAAGAAGTAGTTTTCATGACTTGCTCAGTGGGAACGGTAGAGAAAAATATCTGATTTCTTTACTGAGCGCACAGATAACCATAATTTATTAAGAGTACAGAACCTGTTAATCTCAATAAATTTATATACTTACTTAATAATGATGAAGTATCGATGGATCTGTGTAATTTAGCGATATCGTCAATATACTATGAAAAAAACTTGTCTAATAATTCATAAACAATCTACTGTGATCAGTTTTTCCGTGATCTTATTGATCTTATCACAAAACTTACTTGCCTACTGATTTTCAGATACGAGTTTTGAGTGCTTAGTGTCGACTAACGATACTCTATTAATTGATAAAAAATGATGACATTTTTATGACGATTGCTTGAAGTTTGTGTAATGTTTGGTGTTAATACAGTTATTAGAAACAAATTTGTCTTTTTCTACTTAAACAACTACATACTAAGTAAGTCTTGTATAGTTTTGTAAATACTCTTCGTGAACTTGGACTATATTTTTGCAAGAACTCTTGGTCTTCGATAAGAATAATGGTAAATACTTAGATTTACTTTTGACCATAATCATCTTTCCCTTAATGTTAAGTGGCTTTGAAAGTTTGAAAACAGATTATTGAATTTGTAACTGTACGTACAGTCATGGTCACTTTAACTATTACCACACTAAGTTGCGAAAATATGTACCTATACACCAATCTTATAGTCCAAGTAAAAAAGTCTTGATATAGATATATTTTGGCAGCTAGTGGTGTAGCACTGTCAAAAAGTTATCAGATCTCATGTGGAGTCAAGCTTCTAACTCTACACGCCCGCCCTAACTCTACAAGCCCTAACTTCACGGCTAGGCCGTTTCGTTACTAAGAGAACAGTCGCCATCTTAAACAGGAATAGGATAGGAGCAATCAAGGTGGTCAAGAATATTTGAACAGGACCGTAATGTCAATCGCGTACGTGCGTGTTCAAATATTTTGGAGCACCCCGACTGCTCCGATGTCATGGCGACTGTATACATATGTATATATAAATAATTTGAGTATTTTTCGGTTTAAGCCCATGTGACGGTAGCAAAACGGCCAAGCCACATATACATATATACTCGGCGTCAAAAATATCGCCCCTCCGGGGAAAATCAGATTCAAGCTAATCTAGACCTTAGCGAAATTATGTTGCCTAATTATTATTATGTAGTATAAATTAAAAGCAAGTTTAATGTGTTTTAAATTAACAGTGTTTAATTTAAACGAAACATAATGGCTTGTGAATCAGAGCGCTTCGGAAAAAAGTGCACAAATAGGAGGGGCGATATTTTTGACGCAGAGTATATTTTGCCTAAGGTGTAGTTTGTGAAGTTTTGAAAATCCTCTTAAACTTCGACGCCTTTACATAATTATAATAATTAATTATGGCCCCTAATATGGTGTTCACATGATTTTACACATACAATATTTTGACATATTCCTATATATTCTATTCTATTCGAATACGATACAAACAAAAAACAATACAAAGGTACAAAGTTTATAGGACAGGGTGACCCGTAGTAAATATTTAACGAGATTATCGGCGCTTGACCTTGCACCTACCAACTTACCTTAGAACAAATATTAGGTACTTATACTAAGTACAGTAGGTACAGAAAACATTCAATTAGGTACAGTAAAATTACATAAAAGTTTACTGACAGATGGTTTACCTTCATTTCATATTCAACTATAACGACCTACAAATAAAGC
Organism: Archips xylosteana; assembly: GCA_947563465.1. Taxonomy (NCBI): domain Eukaryota; kingdom Metazoa; phylum Arthropoda; class Insecta; order Lepidoptera; family Tortricidae; genus Archips; species Archips xylosteana. Next base: position 18,692,530 of record OX387343.1, read on the forward strand.
CAATTTTAGAATACTGTTACCCACGTTTGCAGATTTTGTAATAGCTACTTTATTTGTATGGTGTTAAAGTTGGAAATGAAATGAAGGCAAGCCATCTGTCAGTGGTAAACTAAAAGTAAACGTATTGTAAGTACGATTCTATACTTCGTTTTTAGGGTTCCGTACCTCAAAAGGAAAAAACGGAACCCGTATAGTTTTTAGCATTAATAATAAGGTAAACAATCTTGATGTATTTTTACTGAAAAACACTTTAAAAAAAATAGTAACCATTACTGAGGAAACCAAAAGAATATAAATTACCATATTTCCTTGTTAATTGTTAATATGTATTTGCCGTGATTTATTTTTCAAAAGGGTTTTTCAATAAAAAGACGTCAAGATCGCTTACCTTCTTTTTAATGCTAAAAAAAAGAAGTGTAGGATTGAGGGAAATAGACGCAGAAGCATCTTAGGTATCTCACCTCTACTCTATGAAGGACCATGTCGGCATTGAAACTGTTCAGAAATACAATACAATACAATACAATGACTCTTTATTGTACACCACAAATAATACAATACAGAAAAACAAGTACATGAAAAAAATAAGGTAAGCAATGGGCGGCCTTATCGCACCGAAGCGATCTCTTCCACGCAACCTTTAAAAAAAAGAATGAAAGCAAGGAATGCATTTCAGCAGGTAGTGCAATATAAAATTTAATAAATAATAATAAAAAACAAACATTAAGTATATTAAAACAACTGAAAACATCTAATAATACATATCATAAAACATACATAGATAAGTGATACACAATATACTGGTAAATAAATGGACTAAAATATAATAATAATAATGTTATATTATAAATATAATCTGTCTATCTAATCTAATACCTTTAAACGAGCAATTCTTGTATATATATATAATAAGGATCTCGGAAACGGCTCCAACGATTTCGATGAAATTTGATATGTGGGGGTTTTCGGGGATGAAAAACTGATCTAGCTATATTTCATTTTCAGAAAATCGCTTTTACTCGTGTTTTCCGGCTATTTTTGTTTGCATTAGAATACAAAGCTAAATTTCGCCGGCTTCGAGCAGATCACAATAGCACAGTAGAAATCGGGTGGTCGGGGATCCAGCCGACCTCGGTTCGATTCCACGTTTTTTTTTTAAGTTTATTTTTCATGAGAAAACGTCAAGTTTCTTCTTTTGTGAGAAAAAGTTACTATTTGTGAGAAAAAGTATTATAGGGAACGTGCAGTAACTATAGGCGGCAGCACTAATGCCACAGAAGAGACACTATGCGGACAGTAAAACAAAGTTATCAAGGTAAAACATTCAAATTGATGGCACCAGTTGGCAGCACCGTCTATGTGCACGTTCCCTATTGGGAGCACAGAACAGGAAAAACTTGATGTCTGTAAAATCGGTTTACGGACGATAGTTTAACGTGACACACCCCTTCACCCCCTCCGGTGTTTTTGTCAAATATCTTGAAAACGGTGCATCCTACGGCAAAATCAATGAAATTTTCATCCCCCCTTTGATGCCCCCGCACTCCCTCCCCCCTCTCACCCCCCACCCCTCCGGTGTTTTTGTCAAATATCTTGAAAACGGGTGCATCCTACGGCAAAATCAATGAAATTTTCATCCCTCCTTTGGAACCCCCGAATCCCCTCCCCCGCCCCCCTCCCTCACACATATATAATCAGGATCTCGGAAACGGCTCCAACGATTTCGATGAAATTTGGTATGTAGGGGTTTTCGGGGATGAAAAATTGATCTAGCTTGGTCTTATCTCTGGGAAACCGGAAAACGCTTGGTACCGAGTTTCAGCCGTCGCCCAGGTACTAAAATACTTAAGCGATCAAAGGTAAGACAACGACTAGTACATATAATACATTTGTCTCATTATCATTATTATATTTCATTATCAAGCAGGCAGTTTGGTAGTTACCTAAATTACTGGTGTGCAATACACTTTCCAAGTCTCAATGTTGTACAGTAGAATCCGGTTATAACGACATCCCAGGGACCGGTGACATTACGTCGTACTAACCGAATCGACAATTTCAATTTAATTTTTTTATTAAATACATTTATATTTTATTTGATTTCGTCGTCATTAAATTATGCGCGTAAATTAGACCAAACTTTGGTTAGCCACTCGGTCACATCCACATCATTCTTTTGAATGATTATACTGAATGCCTTTCGTACCTACATAATCATTTACATTCGACTCGCCTGGTTGTAAATGTAATAGATACTACATAATACAATTTTTTCTTCAATGGAGAAAATTTTCGCTTTGGAGAAGTAATTTTTGTACGCGTACACACTTTAAAAATCTTATATTCGTCAATTATTAAAATAAATTAAAAACTTTAAAGAAAAAGTCGCATTCCAATCAACTACGTACGAGCGAGGAGGGTGCGCGGGGCGGAGATAGCTTCTTACCTACGGTTTTTTTGTAAACACGGCAACGTTCGTCGTTGTACCCGGACACTTTTGTGTAAAGTCCGTTGTTAAAGCAGTCGGACGTTATAGGCGGAGTCGTAATAAACGGATGTACGTATCTTTCATAATGGCTTGTATTAAACATACCTATGCCTACATTTACGTCGCTAAAAACGGTTGGTTGTTATATTATGCGAAGTCGTACTAAGCGGACTACACTGTAGATTGTATGGGAACTCCCAAAATTTTTCTGAAATCTCAATTAAAAAAAGTATTTTATTCATATCACTAATAGTTAGGTGTAGCCACCAAACTGCCCACTTGATAACGGAGTATTATAACTTACTCATTATCCATTTTGTAATCTAAACTGAAAGCAAGCTTTAAATAAACAAGACTGTAGTTAAATATATTTCTTACTAAAAATCAATCTTAAATTTGTAAATGTTTTAAAATATTTAAAAAGTAAGCTTAAATCCTGTTCATACTGGTATGACGGGTACTGGGAAGACCATGAGCCATGAGCATTTCCATATTTTTGCAGTCATACTCACATTTCTACAACCACCAGTAAGAGGGCATTTTCAAAAAAAAGTGACCCTTTACTTTTTTTTAAATGACGAAGTTTCAGGGAATTCTTATTCAAAATCACGAGTACTATTCATTTTCATAAAGAAAAAAGTATCCAGGTTATTTTTTTAGTCAGTTTTGTCACTTTTTTCCATACAATTTAGACGGGTCGTCACAAAAGTGACACAAAAAATTGTATGGAAAATTAGGGACATTTTTTTATCATCAAAATAAATAGCGCTCTTAAGTAAGGAATACCCCAGAATTTGTTCATTTAAAAAAGTAAAGGGTACAATGCCATTGTCTGAATTTCCAGATAAATACAACCTAGGGCTCTTCAAGGCTAGGCTAGAGTGAATAGGCTGTTACTGAACCGGTGCGATACACCTTTGGCCTCATCTGCACTTTCCATCAGGTGAGATAGTGGTCAATCACGGGTCACTTTTATGTAAAAAAATAATCTTCTAATATATAAAAATCTTGTGTCACGGTGTTTGTTATCGGACTCCTCCGAAACGACTTGACCAATTCTTATGAAACTTTTTTCTCCATATTCGGTAGGCCTGAGAATAGGTTGTAGGCTATTTTTTGTATACCTACCCCTATTCTTCGCAGACGGAAGATAAGGTTATGTGCGCACGAGCAACTTTGTCACCGCGACTATTTTATCAAGTCTGTGTATTTGTATCCTGGGAGTCGATGCGCTAGGTGTGCGCACTTCCATACTAACCCATAGACTTGATAAAATAGTCGCGGAGACAAAGTTGCTCGTGCGCGCATACTCTAAAAGAAGACGCAGATAAAATAAAGCCAAATGGTAGAAATAACTAGAAAAAGTGTAAGAAGACATCGAATTCTTATTATAACAATACTGCCGTGCTATCGATATCAACAGTAAGTCTGAATTTCGTTCTTTGGAAAAATCAGACGTAGAATATCAAGCAAACAAGCAAGCATTGTACCATAGCAAGTACTGCTGATTAGAAGCTCAAGGATAAAATTAAGTTATAGGTATGTTTAATAGATATGGGCGCATTGTTTCGTTCGGCGCGCCGTCGCCGTGAAATACCCGCGGCGCGCCCGCGATTTTTTCTCTCACTCGCACTCGTTACCCGGTCGTATCGGCGCGCGCTTTTTGTATGTACCGCTGCTCATTCGTTTTATGTCATTATATTGATAATGAAACTTTAAGTCTCAGAGTGGGTAGAGTGTCGATCGCGGTCGGTTGTTCCTAAACGCGAATTACCCAAAAAAAATTTTTTTTTATGAGTTTTCTATTTTATTTTCTGTATTGAGTTGCTATTCCTTTGTTGTTATATGGTGGTGGTGTAATAGGTAAGTTTTTCCTTGGTTTAGTTTGGATTTAAACCCGTAGATTAGTTTAAACTTATTTCTTTTTTTTTCTGTGGTTTGGCGGGTAGTCTATGCCAGCTTTCTCATGGATGAGATTGCTGGCTTAGACGACCCTGGAGGAGGGAATTTTCGCTCAATTGTATCTAATATTGATCTGTCGCAACATGAGCAATTTGAGAGAGAACAAGCGAAACTTTCTTTCCTCACGATGAAGGATATTGCGGGGAAAAAACGTGCGATTAGAAATCGCCAAAAAAATAAAAATGTTAATAAAAGTGACAGTGAGCGATCCCGTTCAAGGTCCACTTCATCTTCTGGGGATTCAACGCAAAACTTAGACATCGATACTCAAAGAGATACACCGCTCCCCTTAGGCCAAAATGTCTTAAATCAGACCTTGTCATCAGTCTCTCCTCCGGAATATTTAGTTACGCAGCCTCCTACTCAGACTGAAACTCAAACTCCAGCGTCCCCTGGCATCCCCTTTACACCGATAGGACGAGAAAAATATTCTGAACGTGATCAGGGTCCCTTCGTTGTACACGTTCAGAGGATAGAAGTTTCCCCGGACGCAGGAACTATTTTGCATCCGGTAGCGTTTGGTTTCTTTTTACAAAAAAGAAAAAGGGAATTCCCCAATATAATTGATGGTAGTGTTAAAAGGATAGGGCGCAACAGAGTGTCTATAAATTTTCATACTGCTAATGACGCGAACTCGTTCCTAGATTCCCCAACATTAACTCATCACAAATACAAGGCATCAATTCCCTCTTTTAATGTAACTAGGATGGGACTAGTGCGGGGTATTCCGTCTGATTGGTCCCCCGAAGAGGTATTGGAAAACATCCAGGTTCCCGATAACTCAGGAGGTGCCCGCCCTGTGAAGGCTCGCAGGCTTAATTATAAAAAAAATAATCCAGATGGCACGTACTGCTGGCTACCCGCACAAACGGTAGTTATAACCTTTGATGGCCAAGTCCTACCGAAGAGAATTTTTATATGTCTAAACTCTCTTCCAGTAGAACAATATGAACTACCAACCATCCAATGTTTTCGTTGCTGCCGTTTCGGGCACACTAAAGAAAAGTGCCGTTCTTCTAGCCCTCGTTGTTTCCGCTGTGGTAACTCCCACACAGGTGATTCCTGCAGGGTTGATGCCGAGGAAGGCTACTGTTGCAATTGCCCCCAAGGTTTAGGTTCGGGTCACTTTGCCAACAGTAAAAAATGTCCGGAATACAACCGACAGCTTTTAATTAAAAAATCTATGACTAGCGAAAATATCTCATATGTGGAAGCATCTAATCTGCATACTAAAATCACCCGTAAATCTTATGCAAATGCAACAGCTTCTTCTCCAGGAGCATCTACGTCATATAAAAAAACGTTTTTTTATACCCCCCGTTCTCCTCCGCCGTCTCGTAAAGGTTATGACAAAAAAGCTCACGATGCCATTACAAGAGAACCAGTAATCAACACAGGCCCAGTTTTTCCGAATAAACCTATTGAACAATCTAACGAAGTCATCATCAATGAATTGATCAAATTGCTTTCTTATTTTGTAAAAGTATTCTCTCCTTCTAGCCCCCTGGCTGATAGTTCTTTGTTATCCCACGTTGCCCCGTTTATTTCTTCTCTTCTGTTTTCTTCTAATAATGGATCAAGTAGTAATTCAGTGGAACTGCCGCAGCATAAATAATAAGAAAAACGAGCTTCTCTTTTTGATTAATAAATTTAACCCTTTTATTCTAGCCATATCAGAGATATGGCTAAAACCTGATTATAACTACAAATTAAATAGTTTCGTTACTCTGACTGACTGCAGGGCGGATGGTCGAGCTGGATGCGCTCTGTTCATCAGAGACCATTGCCCTTTCTCTCCTATCCCAACTCCTCGACGCAATACAGGTTGGCATACAGTCTGTGCTCGCGTTGGAGACATAACCTTCTTATCTTTATACTTGCCTACTCCCTCTTCCGAAATTCTTTCCGAATTAAAACAATTGATCGGGACCCTACCTCAACCCGTTATTATCTTGGGTGACTGTAATGTCCATCACCGTGTTTGGGGGTGTGATAAAAATGACTCTCTAGGTGATCAACTTCTAGAGATATTAGATTCAGTTAACTTGTGTCTGTTAAACACTGGCTCCCCGACATTACGCACCCATCCTAACCAAGCTATTAGTGCAGTAGATTTATCCCTTAGCTCTCCCTCACTGGCCTCTCAGATCTCCTGGGAAGTCCTTGATAGCACTTTCGGAAGCGATCACTTCCCGATTCTTATCAGGCTTCCCTCCTCGTCTCCAATGCGTCCTCCTGTTGTTAAGCCTCTTTTAGTATACAACATTAATGGAGGAGACTGGGACTCTTACAAGCTTTGTCTTGAAGCTGAATCTAAGAATCTGCCTTCAATCGCCCCTAACTCTATACAAACCTGCTCTGATGCCCTAGTACTTGCTGTTAAATCTGCAGCGGATAGAGTTTTTCCCCTCAAAAATTCGGCTACAGGCAAATTACCTTCTCCTCCTTGGTGGGACAAAGACTGCACAAATGCAGTTAAGAATAGAAAGAAAGCTGAACGTGCATACTCCGCTAATATGTCAACAAAGAATTTCGAGATATTGGGAAATATTATGTCTGAAACTAAAAAACTACTCAATGACAAAAAGTTTGAGGGTTGGAAAAATTTTTGTTCCTCCCTAAATCCTGTCACACCAGACGCCTTAGTGTGGAAAAACATCAGGAGATTTAGGAGATCATATAACCCTCGATCCGTTTCTTATCCTCCGTCAAAAGAGTGGGCTGAATCTTTCCTGTCAAATATAGCTCCCCCTTATGTTCCGACTTTACATGACCTAAAAATCGAATCACAGATCGTCGAGTCAACTGACCCTTTAGATCAACCGTTCTCTATGCAGGAGCTGAATAATGTTCTTAAGTCAGTTAGGGATTCTTCTCCAGGTCACGACGGGATTCCATATTCTTTCATAGCCAAAGCCGGGGAATCATTCCTTAAATATTTTCTTAACTTGATTAACTGCATATTACTTTCTGGTCATCCTCCATCCTCTTGGAACTCCCAGTTGATCTTGCCAATCCTTAAACCATCCAGGGATCCCAAAGATCCACGTTCCCACCGTCCTATAGCACTATCATCAGTCCTAACTAAAATTTTAGAACATCTTATAAAAAACAGACTTGAGTTGGTTCATGGAGAGTAATAACCTTTTTGGAAAAACCCAGTTTGGTTTTAGAAAAGGAAAAAGTACTATAGATAGCCTTGCCATTTTTACGTCTGATATAAGACTCGCATTCTCGCGAGGAGACTCGGTTGTTGCTGCTTTCTTGGACGTGGAGGCTGCCTACGACAATGTACAGCTCCCTATTCTCAGGGAAAAATTCCGCAAGCTGAGAATCCCGGAGAAGCTGGCTAACCTTGTGGGTAACCTTCTTGCAGAACGACAGATAACTTTTTACGGGAGAGACCCTCGAATCAACCCATCGAGCATAGTCTGGCGGGGACTGCCTCAAGGTTCGGTACTCAGCCCATTGCTGTACAACTTGTACACTCATGACCTGGAAGACTCGGCCGGAGCTTCCCATATATTACAATATGCCGATGATTTATTGCTCTATGCATCAAGTAGAAGTATAGAATCGGCATCGGAAATGATCTCATCATCTTTGTTGGAAACAAATACCTGGCTAATAAACAATGGCTTATCTCTCTCATCTTCTAAAAGTTGTGTCGTGATATTCTCTCGAAAAAAATCAATCCCAAATATTGATATATCAATAAATGGCTGTGCAATCCCTGTTAGTCCCCATTTTAAATTTCTTGGAGTAGTTCTGGACTCGAAACTGAATGGTGAAATGCATTTCGAACATGTCACTAAAAAATGTGAACGCAGTCTCAATACTCTCAGATGCCTATCTGGGGTATGGTGGGGCGCTCATCCAGCCTCTCTCAGACTTTTATACAACGCCACTATAAGAAGTGTGTTAGATTATGGTTCTTTCCTACTGGTCCCGGGCAACAAAACAGGCTTTCGAAAACTTGATCTTATTCAATCAAAAGCCTTACGAATTATTTTAGGAGCAATGAGATCTAGCCCCATAAATGCTCTCCAAGTAGAATGCGCTGACCCTCCCCTCGATTTACGCAGGCAGTTCCTGGCTGACAGTTATCTATTTCGGTCCCTTCAATTTTCTCATCATCCTATTATTAACAGATTATTTGACCTTAAATCTATAAAATGCTGGAATAATGGTAGACCTCCCTGCCTTGTCAAAAGCTTTCAAAAATTCCAATGCATCAAGGACCCTGTCTTCCATTCTTCCAGGCTCTCCCTGTTCGAGTTTAATTATGTGACCATTACCCATCAACCCAATGTGTTACTTAATTTTGACATCTGCCACAATGACCCACATGCTGATGAATATCTTCGTCAAATTCTTAGTAGGGAGTGGCATGACTGGAATACCATTTATTGTGACGCATCTAAATTGTCTCCAGCTGGATGCGTAGGAGTGGGAGTATTTCATTCCCAGTATAATATCGTCCAAAAAATCAAATGTCCTCCGGAAACCTCCGTCTATACAGGGGAATGCATGGGGATCTTGGAGAGTGTTAAATATATTCTGCTTTTTAAATTAAGAAAAACTCTAATTTTCTCTGATTCCCGTAGTTGTTTACAGGCTTTACTGTCGAACCCCTTTTCAGTTAAATTTCATAACCCAGTAATTTACCAGATTAAAGACAAACTAGTAGCGTGTAAAGCAAGAGGATATGAGGTTACCCTGGTTTGGGTCCCAGGTCATACGGGTGTCAGTGGAAATGAAAAAGCTGATCAAGTTGCCAAGGAAGCAGTAGTATGTGGGGACAAGGTACCTTTTCGAAATCATTGTCATGACATAGTACCTCTGGCTTCCCAATACTTGATTCAAGCATGGGCGTCATACAGGAACAAAACAAGCAAATCTAGAGGTAGGCTTTTCTCTTTAGTTCAACCTACAATCTCTAGAAAGCCCTGGTTTGCTAGAACGTTTATTCCAAAACAGTTCTGTTCTACAATAATACGGATGCGCTTAGGGCACTGTTGTACTCCATCACATTTAGCAAAAATTCATATCCGTGACTCCTCGCTATGCGAATGTGGTTTGGATGACGGTGACCTAAATCACATCTTCTTCGCTTGTCCTCTATATGATCATTTACATTTGTATAATGAACTTATAAGGCTTAAGGTTTCTTTTCCAACCCACATTCTGGATCTGTTGCAATCAAAAAACAAAGATATCTTTATTTCGTTAGGTTTGTTTTGTCAAAAAAACGAACTAAAATTGTAGTTATGTTTAGTAGTTTGTAGTTAAGTATGTATATGAAACTTGTTAATGTTGGTATTTAGTCTTTAATTTATCTCTTACTAACATTCCCACATCAATGTATTCTTGGAAGAATAATTCTTTACTGTACTTACTAACCCTTTTATTTTTGCTGTGTGTGTGTTTTTTTTTTACTTTACAGGAATAGCAACTAATTCTCCTTCGTATTTTTTTTTTCTCCTCCGATTCTTTTTTCTGCATACCAAATCGACATGACGCTGGCTCAATCTGTAGGCATAGCCAAAGAAAACAAAAAAAAAAAAAAAAAAAAAAAAACTTTAAGTCTGATTGTCTGATTATAATAATTAGGTATGTAAACATGGTTCCTAACATTACAATTGTATTTTGATAAAGCCTTGAATTGGCTGACATCTTCAGGTTACCAACTTTCTTTACCTAATTAGGTTAGGTTTATTAATGCTATATTATAAATAAATACATAAAATGTATGTTATGTTTTCAAAATTTAAAGCATTCGATTTTCATAGTTTACGTTTAGTTTTTGTCCGAGAAAAGGTTTATGTTGTTTGTTCCTTAATAATAATTAATTAATAAAAATGTGGCAAAAAAGCTTTTAATTTATAAAAAAATCTATGACAAATTTTCAGTTTGCGCCGCCGCCGTGGAGTTGGTCATCGGCGCCCATATCTAATGTGTAATAAATAATCTACTCTACTTTACTCATGTTACTACCACCAGTATAGCATTACAAGCTCAATACTTATTTATTAGGTTGTACAAATGTGGTTCAGATTACTAGGATGCATATTTCCATGGTCATAATCGTAACCATACTGCCCTGCAGACTCTAAAACGCAGTAAGAGGGTTGTTGCGTTTCTTGATTATTGAACTATAACAAGCATGGCGTAAGGAACATAAAGGTCTAATCGCTTTTTTGCTCTTACTGCGTTTTAAGGCCTGCAGGGCAGCATAACCGTACTGATATAAGAATGTAGCATGACCACATGAAATATAGAATTTAAAAGCATGTATAAATAAAATAAGTGAAAATTTTTACTTTAAAATTTTTATAGAGGTTTTATTTTTATTTTTTAAGAGATTGACTGGCTAACAAACCTGTGATAAAAATAATTTGGTACAATGTAAAACCTGGTGAAACTGAATCACTAAATTTATTGCTCTATCTGCTTCATTGCATTTTATAAATACTCGGCATCATTATGAGGGAATCTGTAACTAAAAAAACAACAAATTTAACTAAACACTGAATGATCAAAAAATTTTATAATGGTGGCACTTCACTTGGCGTTGTGTGTTCGCGTTGCACTATTGCCATCTCCGTCTTTCACGCTAGAGAATCGGCATAGTGCTCGTCTCTCGCACACGCAACTATTTCGTCATATACGCCAAGTGAAGTGCCAGCATTGTTATGCTGGTTAAGTCCATCAACATCCACTTAAATCAGTATAAGCAAAAAGGCGAGTAACTTAGCCCTTCCTTAGCCTTCTTAAAAATAAACACTTCTTGTTTTTAGATTTGGTTAAGGATCTGCTGTATCATACATTAATAACTAATAAATCTCAGTCAATCATAAGTAGGAGAAGAAAGTATATTGGATATTTATGTTTACTTACAATTTTCCCCAAGAATGTTGCTCAAAATAAGTCCATGAAATGTTTTGACTGATACAGGTTTATCAGATGTTCCTAATGAAGAGTTCTCAAATGTCCAACCAAGATGAGCTCCGCAGTGAGGACATGTACAGATTTGCCAGGAGTAACCAGGGAACCATGAGTCTGCTCCTTGCGGCTAGCAAACATATGCATTATACTGTTAAAATGACTCAATGATACATTATTACTAATTCTAGACCAAACGATAACCGTAAGGTACTTACATGACCCAAATTATTACATCTTGCTTTTTCCGTAGTGATGACATCAAACTGCACACCAAATGGGTTTACTAAAGTTTGAATAGTGACATTTTTACCAAACAATTTTCTTTTTTGGCTTTTGCGAGCTCCAGGACTTAGATGACTGAACAAGTAGAACGAGTCCGCCACGTCGGTTCCACATTTACGGCACAGCAGCAGTTCTGACAAAAAAGTTTGAAAAGATTAAATTTTTGTTAAACGTACATTAGACATTCATTTAATATACTTATTACAGCTACGTACCTTGACCATTATCTTCCGACTTTACAAATTCTTCAGCGAGCGTGTACAAAATTTGTGAAACAAAACTAAACAACATCAAGTGTGCAAATTTAATCATGCTGGTAAATTCACTTAAAACTTTTTCATACATATAGATTGGGCACTGTGATTTTGAATTTATTCAAAATCGTGTTGCTTTATATTTTGATAAACAAAATTTTTTATTTATGTATACATTTGACAGAGTAGCACTAACACAATGGTCCTAACACCACGTAATAGTAGCTATTTTCGAATAGCTGAGAGCCATGTCACTGTGACGCACGGCCGATGTCAAATCGCGGTCCAATGGTTCAATCGACAAAGATTGTGTTTACGAAGCCTGTTATTATAGATGTCATGTCAAGATAATTTTACTGGGCCAACGAACGTTAAAGACAGAACATCGTGACAGCGCTACGAGCAGAGCGATAATCCTGTCCGAGCCGATTTCGGCTACAGCGACTGCTGGACAGGCTCAGCAGCCGGCGCCTCATTGGTCCGCGCGTTGGTGTGCTCGCATGTGACTGTTGTAGCCAATTTTGGTCTTAAATGTTCTTGAGCATATCGGACAGGAGAGAACGCCGCCTCTATAATTGTAAGTTAAAGCCGTTGATGGTCTGGCTTTCAGCTCGTCTCTCTTTGCGTCGAGCTCGTCCTTTTGTAGCTCTTCAAAGGCTTCGATGTTCTGCCTTAAAAAGACGTCTCCATTTCCGTCTCCGAGCAGAGCGATAGTGCAAATGCGAAGGGCATAGTCGCTTATAAGGTTAGCGCTGCGACAACGTTCTCTATGTTCTACATGAAGCAAAAGTGATGTTGAATTGAAACTGTGGCAGTCCGCGGACCGACCAACAAATAGCCAAATCGAAACGTATTTTAACCTTATTTTAACGTATGTCAGTCGGATGCGTTCGTACAATCGTAGGCTACAACAAACCGGGAGCGCGGAGCGCCGAGGAGCGTGCCCAGCGCGGTCAATAACACTGAATCAAATCTGGGTTTCTGGTGTGTGTCACCGTATATTTGATTCAGTGTTACAGAGCGCGCTGGACACGCTCCGTCGGAGCCCGGCACAGGCACACTCGGTTTGTGGTGGCCTTTAGTCGGTATCTGGTATATATATAGATACTTGGTTGACATCTGCCAAATCGGAACATCTGTAACAAAAATTGGAGATAAGGTCGATAGGAACAACATTATATAAAGGTAAACCAAAAATATATGACTATTGTCAAGAGGGCGCTATTATTCTTATTTATATGGCAATAGTTCAGTATAGTCGGAACAATGACATCTTGACTTGTCTAAACTGTCAGTCAATTGAAATTGCAAACAATGTAAACAAACCTTGAATTTAAAATGTCTTTAATTTCCATTTTCCCTCATCAAATACTGCTAAATCCGTGTGTTATTTAATCAATACATACCACAACACTATCCTAAAGCCCATCACACACAGCGCAGATGCGGTAAGATATCTGAACAGATATTTGTCAATATCGCTCCCTATACAATTCAATGGAGGACCACACACAGCGCAGATGCGGTAAGATTTTTATCTGCGTATCTGTGAGCACCGACATATATCGACAGAATCCGACAGATGTGAAGATTATATCTGCAGATAAATACAGGTGGATGCACAGAAGCACACTTTCATCATCATTATCATCATCCCAGTCTATATTACGTCCCACTGCAGGGCACAGGCTTCCTCTCAGAATAAGAGGGTTTGGGTCGTAGTTCCCACGCGGGCCCAGTGCGGATTGGGAACTTCAGTGTATAATAAAATAAATATAAAATTACGTACTACTTAAGCAAACAACAAGTCATCCTTGCGTAGAAATGCATATTCGCATTTTTTTACATTTTGTCGTGAAGAGAAATAAAGAAATTGTAACGCGCTTTCATTGAAAATTCATTGTAGCCTTTCTATCTCTCAAAGGGCCGGCAACGCACCTGTGACACCCTTAATGTTGCGGGTGTCCATGGGTGGCGATGATTGCTCCCCATCAGGTGAATCGCATGCTCGTTTACCCCCTTTTATATAAAAAAAAACACCCTGTATAAGCCATCCGCACCACAAAACACGTCTACTCGGCTCCGAAATTTTAGAGTGAATGTAAAACCTCGCATCTGCGCAGTGTGTGATACCTGCAGACGGATAAGTTTTTATACGCAGATAAAATCTTACCGCATCTGCGCTGTGTGTGACAGGCTTAAACCATTAATACAATAAACAAGTGCTAGAATATGGATATTTCATTAATGGTTTATTTACATTGTTCGCAATTTCAATTGACAGCGATTTTACAATGTTTACCTACCTGTCAGCTCTGATGTTAATTTGGAAAGGTTTTGTAGCGAAATAGTTTCATTACCCAAGCGTTTTTTTTTCAGTAGTTTATTATAAGCATTATTTACAATGATCCGTTGTTGACTACAAATCGTTTTGGGCATTTTTGTTATTGTTCAAGGAAACCGCCACAGTGACACTGACAATCATTAAAATTATTGCCAGTGTAAGAAATTAGTTCCAATGAAATTCCGCAACATGGCGAATAGTCATAATATTTCTGGTCAGGCTTTAATTTAGTTGATTGGTTATTTAGTATAATGTCGTTAAGTTAATATTATCTCATTAGGCGCCTGTAATGACATTAATTTGGTAAAATAATAAATATTTTTGTCCTTGGTCTGAGATGCTAAGCGACGCTTCACTGACTGTCTATCTATCTGCTCTGCCTGCTCGCTCTTTCTTTTATTGCCTACAACATATGCGATTGTGGAACAGCGTCATACATTTGTTTACTTTTGATAAAATCCTTTGTGGTTTACGACGGTGTAATCTGTTAATTTCATAATATTTTTGGAGAGTGAAGTTCGATTGCTGTTGACTAGAATTTAAAGTCATGTCCTTTTTCAAGAATGTCGCGTCTAGTTTCAGTGTACGCAGTCGAGACGCGATCTTAAAAGACTCCTTGATAAGTAACTTGTCAGAATGCGTTAAAGATATTCAGTACAATAATCAGTTTGAAGAAAATTTTCATAGTGTTCTCGGATCGACCGACTCCACCAATACTTTGTGCACGGCTCTCGAGGCTGTCTTTTTACACGGTCTAAAAGATACCTTTTTACGGAAAGCAAAAAATGTACTTTCTGGAGATCCTGATCACCGGCCGCAGCCAAACTTCTGGCCGCTGGTATTGGTCCTGTCACATCGCCAGAACATTGACGAGATCTCGTCGCTACCGCAGATCAATACGGAAATCGGGCAGTGCAGAGCCTGGCTCCGTATTGCTCTCAATGAATGTCTTCTGTCATCCTATATGGCTACCCTTCTGAGAAATATATCTGCAGTCAGACCATTCTATAACAAGTCTGCGTTTGTTTGTGATTCTGAAATTTTAGAAGTGGCACAGAAACTCATTGAGGGCTTAGAAACATGCATTCAGTTTAATTTGCCAACAAACTCTAGCTTACTGAACTATTGGCCAGAGCCAGTGTTGATGCTGGCAGGGTTGTGGGTTCCCACCCTGCGCGCAGCTCCCATCAGTGCAGGCCTGGATGTGGCAAGTACTATGTGTGATGAGGACAGTAAACCAAAGGTTGTATCCACTCCTACTCATGATTCCACCATCACCGGCCTGGGAAGAATGCTTGCTCTTAATGAGGATGAGGCTTTAGAGTTCATTTTGTCAAATTCCAATGACATTACAAATGTAAGTGCACAAAAAGAAATAGAACAAGAAAAAGAAAACATTAAAAATGAAACCGGTTACAACAAAAATGATGAAAATGATCTTCCACCTTCAGAACAACCATCTACAAGCCAAGAACAGGACAGCCATGAACAGAACATTGCTGTTGATTCTGTAATTAATACTGATGATCTATTGCTGGCTGGCACAGATGTATTGGTCACGGGAAACTCACTGAGTGGCAAAGGGTGGTCTATGGACAAAAATGATGAAATGAATTGTTCTATAAACTCTAACTCTTCTCATGGCAGCAGCCTCATAAAAACACCAGAGTTAAAAAGTCTGTCATCACTTGTGGATAATACAAATAATTTGTCTGAAAAATGTGTCAATACTCCCAATCTGCGAGATATAATGAAAGATATTCACAATGAATTGAAGCTGAACACGGATGATGTCGTACTTGTAGAACCACAGATGGAAGCTGTCACACCAGAGGACCCCATGTTACAAGGATTGGGCTTTGAGATAGTATCAAACTCTGTTACTGGATCTTTTACTGTAACAGAACTCCAAAAAATGATACAACAACTTGGAACCCTCTCCAGAGAGCATGGGCTTGATCATCAGAATTATCAATGCAAAGGATGTCAAGATTTGTTAGGCAGCACAATTTCTAAAGCTAAAGTTTGTGCTTTTACTGGGGAATACTACTGTTCTAATTGTATGGACAACAACTTCTTTATAATTCCTGCTAGAGTGATACATAATTGGGATTTCAAGAGGTACCCAGTATCTAAAAAATCTGCTTTATTTTTATTGGAATTCCAGCATCATCCATGGATTGATATGAAGAAACTGAATCCAAAGATATACTGTGGTGTATCTGATATGGCACAACTGCAAGAACTGAGGATTCAACTAAATTTTCTAAGAGCTTATATATTTACTTGCCGTGAACCAGTCATTGAAGAATTACAAAAACGAGTGTGGCCAAGGGAATATCTGTATGACCATGTGCATTTGTACACTATATCTGATCTTGCACAGATACCTAATGGTTCTTTATTATTGCAATTAGAGAAAGTAGTAAACTTTGCCAAAACACATGTTCTTAATTGTTGGCTATGCAATCAGAAAGGTTTTATATGTGAAGTCTGCAGAGATCCAAAAATATTGTATCCATTTGAGACAAGCAGCACATACAGGTGTGATGAGTGCTCCAGTGTATTTCACATAAGTTGCTTCAACTCCAATATGCCATGCCCAAAATGTAAAAGGAAACAAAATCGTACAATTGATCCAATACTGGCTTAGACAAAATGCAAAGTACTAAATGATTTTTCTAATATATAGTTGTAAGTTTGTGTTTGCTAATATGAAATACCTACTATCACTCCGCCTACATCTTTTCAATTAATATGTAGTTAAGTTCTTGAGTATTTTAAATGGAGACAGAAAAAAAAAGATATTATGTTAACTATTTTTCAAAATCCTGTAATAGAAAGTTTATTGGAGTTGTTGGGTTCAACAATTTTTTAAAATACATATAAGTATTTGACTTTAACTAAATTATGGAAATCATATTAAAAAGCGTGATGTTATGTTGCATAGTGTTGTCAGACAAGGATATCCAGTCATGCAGCCTGTGAACCCAACTCCAGCCCAACCATTATCCAGTATTCATTTCTACTTTTAAGCACCTGTCCTGTTGTTGCTTATCACCTCAAAATACTAAGTAGAGTTGACCATTGTATATTTTTATTACTATATTTGTCTGTATTGGTAAATTATTCTGGCTTCTGGGAATCCTGGAATGCCGTGGAGACTTTGTTGTTTTCATATGTGTTGCAGCTTTCCCATGTCAATATCTTATAGCATAATTTGACAAATAATTTAAATAATTGGTGTTATTTATTATTTAGGGTGTCACTATTATAGGTAATGTAATTGCCCTTTCCGTAAGCTTACACTATTGTAAGTGTAATAAAATTTAAATACTTTAATATTACCATGTGCATATCTTGTTGTTATACTTTTTAATTGAAGTAAGCCAATTTGAATCAAACCATGTATGTTTCAGTTTTTTATGTGGTGTGCTACAAGTGCTGATTTTAACATGGTGCACGCAGAGACAGGGTTAAGCTCCAGGTTGGGTTATTGCTACACTACTGGAAGTAACAAGTCACAGCTGTTTTCACCAAAATATTTTATTAGAAAAATAATTTCTGTTGATATCAAAGTTAGCGGTAAAAGCTAGGAATACCAGATTATCATCAATCACCAATTGTTCCATCGATGCATTATTGTTCTGGGGTTGATAAGTTACGAATTTATTAATTAATGTACTACTAAGAAATTCATAGTGACTTACAGTCACAATTTTATTATAATTTCCTTTTACTACTAAGATTTACCATCATGTTTATTATCATTACCAAAACTGCAACAAGGTACAGTCAGCAATAGAAGTGGATGAATAATTCTGGTGCTCACAATGATCTACACACGGTTTTGCTACTAAGCTAATCAGGGGGCGTGTAGATAATTTTGAGCACCACAACACCACAGTACAGTTGCAAATCTATATAAAGAACTTATTAAAACACGCTGGTTTTTCGCGGCCTGGTAAAGGGTTAAGTTATACCTTGACAAGCTCGTGCGCGGCGCTCGGCGGAACCCTGTCGCAGGGAGCCTCTGCTGTCCTTAACAAGATTGTTTTTAATAAGTGCGGCAAATACTCACTGCGACAGGGTTCCGCGGAGGGTCGCGCACGAGCTTGTCGGACTACAGTGGAATCATTGAATCGGCAAAATCTCTCTAATATCTTCTAAACTAGAGTAAACACACGACTCGAGTTATTAATTAACAATAGCGAAGTAAATATTAAAATTTGTGCACCTATTAAAAAATTACCCTGTATAATAAAATTATAATGCTTTTTGTACTTATATCGTATTTGTAAGTGAATTTATTATACATACTTACCTACTTTACATTACTTCATTCAGGTTAATTAATACGAGTATAGTAACTTAAAATTCAGTAAGTACCCATTTCATTTATAGATAAAAAGAGTTTCCTAAATATACTGTATTTTTAAATGTGGTCCAAATCTGGATAAAAATAGGGTTAAGTTATATTAGCAGCTGATAGTATTAAGGATATTAGTCTGTCTTGCACTGCAATAAAGCTTTGTTTTATGTTTGAATGTCATTTGCGGCATTGCTTAGCAGTTACAATAAGTAAATCGAGTAACTGGGCGTATTTCTGACTTTGATGGCGAAGTACCCACCTTAAATTGCATACGTATTCAAAACCAAAATTCTATACTTAAGTAATATTTTTCTAAAGTCTATTACCGTAAAGTCGGGGTACTTTGACCTAATAAAGGGTAACTTTGGCCCATATAAAACTAAATAAAGAAGAGTCTAGTAAAAAATATAAAAACGTGAGCAGTCAGCTAAAACAAACCATACGGCAATTTGCCCTAATTTTGATGCAATAAATAAAATCTGGACAGAGTTAATCCCAATGGTCTTCAGGGCCAAAGTAACCAGACTTTACTGTATCGATATTGATAACTTCTATAAGACCGGTATCGGGGCCGCACTGATCTGCATCTTGCCGTGTTCTTGAAATAGTAAACCATGTTTCATCGATTTCACACGATTGACTTTTTTTTAATAAGGACGAGTTTTAAAAATCTGTCTGTTAGTATCTTATTATTTCGATAAGATTTGGTCTGTAAGTCTAACAGACTCATAGGTACAATTCCTGAATCATGCAGCACCTTGTTGCTGTCTGAAATAGGAAGGAAAATGGTCAATGCGTAATTAATAATTACGTAATCTTATAGCTCGCTATCAACACGCTCATGGCCCGTTTCTTTATCGCTCGAAAACTTCGGCGCTAGAATATCTATTCACAGCTAAATTCACATTATCTAATAATAATTAGGTTAGGGCATGGTTAGAGTACCTAACCTAATTAAACTGGATAATTTGATTGGCTGGTGCCGTTGGTGGCCACTAGAGTGGCGCATATTGCTCCGTAGAACGGTCCAGACCCGGATCGTTTACGATATTTTCAAATCATTCGTCATCATTATTGGCTGTCTTGAGCGACTCAACTAGCATTACCTTTCTCCTCAGTTGGCAATGGGCAAGAAAGGATATTTTATTAAACACGACGTTGGCTGTCATGAGCATCACCGGTGGCATCACGTAATTTTCTCTGTGTCCATGAGCATCATCGGTGGGATCAAAAGCTTATTTATCGGGTTATTGTTTGGGCATTATTTTGGGGGCCAGAAATGCTGTAAATGCTATTTTGTAGAGGATGCTCTATAGTTATTTACAAAAACTTATTATTTGGGGCATGGGAGCAACACTTTAGGTCAAGTATGGTGCGCAGCCAATGTGTAACATTGAATTTGGCGCCCCCTTAGATTACCCCTATTCCTAGATCCGGGACTGCGGTTCGACAATCGCGCCACCTCAGTAAAGCAACAAGTATAAAGCCGGTTACGTGCACTCACGGCAAGCCCTGGACGAAAAATATACATATTTTCTTTTACCATATAGCGTAACGTACCATACTACCTCTAGAGACACGTAAAATACACATATCGCGCTGTATCTCTGTTTCTATCATGTTATTGTGTCACGCATCATATCAGCATTCTGCGTAGGCGGAGACTGAAACTAGCTCAACACCTACCTGCGGCCGGCCTACTGCGCTCTTATTTATACCTACGCTACTAAGCGAAAGTTAACGCATTAATAATCAATTCAGTAGGTTGAAGCTGCAATCTGACTTAAAAATTGTAATTAAAGTTACCTATGTCATCTCTAATAAAATTTAAATATTATTCTTTGTTTTAATGTTGCGTCCCTACAGCTTCTCTTTTTCAAGACTGAATAGTAAATAAGTAAGTAGGTATGATAAGGAAATGGATATAATGCTGCAGTTACATCTTCTATAATATAAAAATGAATCGCTGAATGTGTTGCTACGCGCATAACTTCCGATCGACTGCACCAAAATGGATAATTCTTTTTTTGTTGCGTTTGTTATTATCAGGAGAAGGTTTTTATGAAAGAATTTTTAAAAAAATACAACGGAAGCGAAGCCGCGGGCATCAGCTAGTTTCAAATATTTTACGAGAAGTGGTGGCATTAGTCGTCGCCGTCCGCCGACGGCCTCGCGCCTCTGGGAACTTCGCAAGTGTGTGTGTGTGTATTATTTAACGCTTTCTTCCTGCCTTGAAAATTAAAGGAGTCTCGTTAAGTTGATGTCGCCGACGCTCACAATTTTTCCTGCCGCCGTCATTTTACAAGCAGCTAGGTATACTTATCTTATCGATATATGTATGTACGAAATTACAGTTAATAATATGGTGTAAGTGAAGAAATAATGGTTTTTAAAAACTCTTAAAAAAAATGAAAGCGCCGAAAAAACTGAAAAGCGAAAAATAATACCTTTTTTGTTTGATCTTAATCTATCACCAGTTTGAAGTCGGTGCCTCAGCACGAGCCAGGAGGAGTGATAGAAGCCCATCAGGTAGACGACTATAGGTCCACTCCTCCTGGCTAGTGCTGAGGCACCGACTTCAAACTGATATCAAGATTAAGGTCAAACAAGGGTAGGAATATTTTTTCCTAATTTAAATGGGACCACCTTCGGGGTATACGCTTTCCAATAAAAAAAGAATCATCAAAATCGGACTACTCTGTAAAAAGTTATGCGTGGTCATACATAAAAAAATATATATACGCGTCGACTTGAAAACCTCCTCCGTTTTTTCGTCGGTTGAAAATAGGCAGATCATGCACGGATAGCAAAATAAGAACTAAGGTTTAATCTCTGACTATAAATAGGTCTAGGTATTATGATCTCTGCTATCTAGTTCTGTTTAAGTTTAAAATATCGGTGGTTGTGTCGGGTGCGTCGCGACGAGCGCGCGGCGCGGCGGCGGCGTGGGGCTCCGCGCTCGGCACTGCAAAGTCTTCAAAGCATTGTTCGAGCAGCTCGTCAGGTTTCACTTTGCCTTTTTTTTTAGCCTGGTAGCTGAGCGCGTCTTTGTCGAATTCCAAGGGTACGATACCGAGGTCTCCGCTATACCGATTTTTAGCTACTTGTAAATATTTTTTGCCACGTACTGCAGTCAGGCGTTTGTCCTGAAAACAAGCGACTTTGTAACTATAATAAAATAATTATGCACATAATAAACCCACGCTGTTTGGTTATACAGGCATTTGTGTAGGATTTGACTATAAGTTACTTTTTTCTAAATGTGATGGTTACCTGAATGATGAGGACATTGTCTGCCTCCTGAGATGCTTTGGCGCTGCCGAATATTGAACTTGTTGAGAGATCTTCCGAATCTCGTTCCTGGCAAGGAAAGAAAAGCAGTGTTAGTACTAAATATTACATTAACCCCCTGTTTCACCATCTATTGAACAAATTTATTTGATAGATAAATGTGATGCCGTCTCTGTTTGTTTTGTTCAAATAGACGGAGACGCCATCACATTTATCAGTCAGTTAAAATTAATCAACGGGCGGTGAAACAGCCCCTTACCCTAATTAAGGCAAAGGCGATTTATCGACCACATTGGTTTGCCTACTTTCCGCACTTGTATCACAAATAACTATTGTCAGGTATGCATTCGATAGCTGCTTTTGATTCTCTGGTAGTATGCTCCAATAAATGGGGCCTTATAAAGGGTTAAAGTGGTCAATCACTTGCGCATGGGCAATAACTGGGTAGTTTACCCTATATCATTGAGTGTAGCTAAGGGAATTTGAGCTGTGACGAATGATTGGACACCTCGGCTCGATTACTGTCTATACTTCTTTGTTAGCATTAGAAAAAGGGTAAACAATCTTGACGAGTCATTTTATTGAAAAACGCATTGAAGAAAAATATATTTTGTATGGCAATTGCTAGTTATGACATCACTTCTATTTATTTATTTAAGTTTGTGTAAAATAAAGTGTTTCTTAATTAGAGTTGCGTCTTGGAATTATTGTTTTATGGTGTCAACAAAATAAGCAAGGCACGTCTGGTCACATGAGGCCAGAGACTACAATTGCAGTCTTTTGCATGGTTCATTTTTGGCGTATCATACATAACATATCTACTACTTTTAACATGGGACAATATTTGGATCGTTCGGTATGGGCAAATCTGAAACTATACATAAGACATACATCGATTTTAGTGTCAAGAAAAACTGCGAATTTAGTGACAAGAACATTGAATTTAAAAAGAAATGAAAAAGTTTTGGTCCAAAATTAAATTTTGTATGCAAGCCTTTTGCTGACTGGTACTTTTCTTAACTGTATTTGCAATGTCATCCAATCCACATATGCATACAAATTTCAAGTCAGTCCGACGAAGATAAGAGTCAAATTTAACTTTCTAGATTTGGCTATCAGGACGGGGTAAATATTTTTCTTCAAAGCGTTGTTCAATAAAATGACTCGTCATTGTTTACCCTTTTTCTAATGCTAACAAAGAAGTATAGACAATAATCGAGCCGAGGTGTCCAATCATTCGTCACAGCTCAAATTCCCTTAGCTACACTCAATGATATAGGGTAAACTACCCAGTTATTGCCCATGCGCAAGTGATTGACCACTTTAAGAAAAACATTGTAAAGCTACACAACTTGACTATAAAATAATCACGGCACCATTACAGAACTTGTCGTACGAGGACAAAGAGAAATTACTGTACATAGTGAAATAATTATTATAGTTGAAAGTGATATTATTAATAAACGTTTAGGGAATAAGAATTAAATTATAATTATAATAATGTAATTCATAGTAGTGTTATATTAATAACATAGATTTTTTTTTACACTTTAATATTAGAGAACTTTAGTAGTTGATTAATTTAGATTTAATTATGTTGGTGTTTTTGCCTGAAACTCCGGGAATCCTAGTTCAGGCACTTGTTATATTATTTATCTTGTAGTAATTTTTAGTTCTTAGCTATTACTGATGTAAGGTGAGTTTTTAGAATAAAATTATTTATTTATTTAGCGAATGCTAATCAAACGCAAATGATAGTTAGCAGGTGACATGTTTTTCTGAACCCTTAACTTGATAACGTATCCGATAAGACAAAGACACATTATTTCATATCACCTTTTTGTATTTTTTTAGGATGTAGAATTTTCAGGAGTTCTAATTTAAGACTGGGTTTGAATTACGAACTTTTAGAAATTTAGCCAATCAAAGGGTTTAAGTGGACAATCAGTGGTGGTTTAGACGGGATCGGTTAGGTAACGCCACGAGAGTTGAGGCGAATGATTACACACACAGCTACATAAAGTACTGATTGCAAAAAAGATAGTGAATGAATGTAATGACTGAGTGAATGAAAATGTGAGTTATATCATCTTATGATGAAATACTTACGCAATACTAAGCATATTATAATTTTTCTTTTTTCAGGTTTAACCTATTTTTGAAATAAAACAATTTGAAACTGATAAGAAATATTCGCAAGAAAAAAAATCGATATTTTAAAAATAGCTAAAAATATGCTTATCTAATTTATATAAAATAGATCAAAATATTTTATTTTCTGTTTTGTTTGAACTAGGTGTATTTTCCTAAATTATTTTTCAAGAAATAAGTTGAAGAAATTTTTAGTCAATCTTGTAATTCTATGTTGAGTCTGATGAACTTGCTATCGGTACGAATAAAACGTGTTGTTGTGTGCGTGACCTCAACTCTGATGGCGCTACCTATACTTATAGAGCGCACCTTCCTGGGATGCATGACGAGCGTGACGTGCGTGTGGCGCCGCGTGGCGAAGGCGCGGAAGGCGGCCACGACGGCGTCCTGCCGCGCGAAGCGGTCCTCGCGCTCCTCCAGCCCCAGCATGAACTGCACGTTGTCCACCACCACGTGCCTGATGCCGTGCATGTAGCGCGCGTGCTCCACCGCCTGCACCACACTACTGTTAACATTTTCAACGCAAACTCCACCAGGTACCACCACGTTCGCTGACCGCTCTTACAAACAAGTGCCAAACACCATACCTGGCTATGGCTTATAAGTAGAGAGCGGATTTGAAGTAGCGATCTCAATATTTATATGGATACTAGCTTTTGCCCGCGACTTCGTACGCGAAGACAATAACATCAACGGAATAAGTTGTTTGCATGAAATTTGGCACACAGGTAGTTTATTACGTGGATTAACACATAGGGTAATGCCAGGAAAACGTAAAGTTCCCGCGGAATTTGAATAAGTGAATTCTAAAGCCGGTAAGCCGCGGTGGCCTAGTGGTTTGACCTATGGTCTCTTAAGCAAAGGGTCATGGGTTTGAGCCCGGGCTTGGACCTCTTGAGTTATTCCGAATTCGTGTGCTAAATTACATTTGGAGTTTACCATGAACTTTACAGTGAAGGAAAACATCGCGAGAAAAGCTGCACACACCTGAGAAGAAATTCAATAGTATACACCCGCACTGTACAAATCGCACTGGGCCCACATGGGAACTAAGGCCCAAGTGTTCTCGTTCTGGGAGGAGGCTTGATTGAAACAACAACGTTCTATCCCGGGAAAGTGTACAGCATACGGCGGGATAGAAATAACTGTCAAAACATTTTGAAAATCAGAGACAGTGTAGCTTTTTATTAGTGAAATAATTTTAAAAATCAGCCCCCACGTTCAATTCACTTATTTCTATCCCGTGGGAATTTTGCATTTTCCCGTAGATAAGTAGCCTATGCCAATCAGGGATATTGTAGCTTTCAAATTGTAAAATATTTTTCAATCAGCCCCAAAGTTGAATTAACTTATTTCGATCCCGCGGAAAATTTGCGTTCTCCCGTAGAAAAGTAGCCTATGTCAATCAGGCATATTGTAACTAAGTCATTCTTTTCGTCAATCTTAACGTTTGGAAATCCGATGCTAAATGACAAAGAATAACGTCAAAGTGATCTTCACGCAATGACTTAACGCATTCGCTGCCAGCTGTCAGACTCGAGACTTGTTCAGGTGCCCCAAATACACATGTGCGTTGAAATTACTTGTAAACTATGACACCGGCACTAGGTGAAAGTCACGAAAACGCATTAATGACCCCCTCCCCTCCGGCAGTGAATGCGTTAAGGTTCTAAGTAGCTTTATGGTTGGCTAGGGTTGACGACGAAAAGGTTAATACAAACATGCACGGACTACTAAGATCGCTTCATTTTGGAATTTACCGTTGCAGTATAATAAGTAATTACCATCGTACATGGCAGATAAGAGGGATTCCGATATCACTCGAATTCAATAAACACCTACGGAAATTAGGCCCAGCAAACTAATAACTGTTACCTCCATAACAACTTTGATGGGCTGCTGTCCGTGGAACGCGAGGTAGTAGATGGGCAGCTTTTGGAAGTCATCGGCGAAGGTGTTGAAGTCTTGGAGGTGCTGCTCCAGCGGGACGCCCGCCAGCTGCTGCAGCATGGTGCGCGCCAGACGCGAGTTGCGAATCTCGAAGCTGCCCCACAGAGTGGTAACCTGTGTGTTTGTACATATGTCTTAGTATCATCACATGAATAAAAAACGAACAGAATAAACGCTTCAAACAACGCCGCGCACGCATTACACTACTACAACTAATGTGACCATACGTCCCGTTTTGAACGGGACTGTCCCGTTCTCAGGTACTCTGTCCCGTTGTCCCGAAAAACAAGTTGGGGTCGCAAAAATGTCCCGTTTTCATAACTTTCATATCATAAGATTTAAAATAACGACACGTAAGTGGTAGTCGAACATGTATTTTCTTTGATAAACAAGTTACGTAGATTGAACTATGTTAATAGGAATTGTTAAAGATAATATTTCAAAAATCTTTACGAAGAGTTGTACACATTTTGGAAGTTGTCACTTAGTAGGTACTAAAGTATACAATTTGCGAATCGGAAAAAATTAAGTACAAAGTTGGGTGTTAAGACTTTTATTATTGTAAAAAAGTTTATTTCCGCCCAAAATCTCCTTAAAAAGTCGTTGTCACGTTATACTACACGCACAACATATGTGTGCGTGACTTGTCACAGATAGGACGGGGGGGGGGGGGGGGCGTGCACCGGCGCCCGCTCGGAGACAAACCGGTTTGAACTAGCTCAGTGAGTAGACAAAGTTCAGGTGTGCCGCCAGCGACGACGCGACCATTTAGCGTTTAGCTACATAGTTCGGGTGTTCGGTTGTTTTAAAGATGCCTACCTGTTGTAGTGTTTGTAGATATACAGATATTAGATACTTAAGTACTTGTTTGAATAAAATATTTTGATTTTTAATTTTTTTTTTACCGAGTGACAACCTTATGATAATAGGTAAGAATTTCGAGCTCTGTTCGGTAGCTTTTATTCTGTTCGTTTTTTATTCATGTGGTATCATACCTCGTGGTCACAGATGATAATAGTCAGAATATCTAGGAGCGCACGGTTTTGAGGGCTAAAATAAAATGTTCTTTTATTAGAGTCGCATCTTGAATCACTTAGTTTAGTATCATCTACCCTATTCTTTACTAACAAAGCCGAGACGAGAAATAGGGTGACCCAATGGTCTGCCAGGCACTGATAGTCAGCCGTAGGTATAGGTAACGCCACCAAAGTTGAGGTCACGCACACAACCACATCTCATGTAATGACAGCGGGATTTTGACGTTGTGTTGTCGTTAAACGTCAACACAACGTCAAAATCCCGCTGTCATTACATGAGTTGCGGTTGTGTGCGTGGCCTCAACTCTGGTGGCGTTACCTCTATATGAATGCAAAGAGTAGGTACGAAAGATATCTCTCGCGCTCTCCTCACACTAGTACGAGAGATAGGCAGAGGCCGACTTCTGAGCGATATTATTAAAAGGCTGAGCATTGCGTATTTTACACTAGGTACATAGTTTTTAGCTAGAGGCGTCTTGCGGGTTTAGTTAACATCGCAGTTTTATCCTCTTGTTGTTAATGTGGGAACGAGGATGTATAACAAAGCTTTGAAGTAAAATTAAATGCGCGTCTCCATCGCTATGCAAAGACGTTGAAAGGAATGAAGATTGAATGAATGAAGTTGTGAAAATGTGTGTGCATATGAGCGATACTAGGATGCGTAGTGAGGCTCTGTCCAGAAAGGATGGTGTGGTGGGAGTGAGGCACACGCATAATCCTCTCCTAGTTTAGGTTCAGATTACGTAATAGCTACTAAGTAACGGCCCACCGCCGACGGTGTAAGTAGCAGTCACTGAGTACACTTTTATGTGATAAAATTGCCATGACTATCTGTTAACGATGACGGTGTAGAGGTACTCTCGTGCGATGCACTGACTAGGGTCCCTAGGCTGTCTGTCCAGTAGAGCGAGATAAAAATCCACCAATAGAATTGCATAAAATATCCGCTCTTCTTCAGTGGACAGGGACAAATGCAGTTCAAAAATTCATACAAAACCGGGAAACGGAGCGACGAAGCGGGGCGGAGGAACAAGCGCGGGCTTGGTCCTCATATGACACACACAGTTCGCAACACCACTCCGCTATCTGACTCCGCGTCTAAGGACAGAAACCACAGAAATGTATTGAGTAGAACCCACAAGGGGATGTACCTTGCGTGTTTCTAACCTGATATTTTGTCGGGTTTGAATCCGATTGAAGTCAGTCTACTTTTGATAGTTGCCACGGTAACACGAATCGGTCGAAAACGAAAATGATGACTGCTCCGTACTGAGTTGTAAAAATACCACAAATTCCGCTGGAAGACAAAAAGGAGATATTTCCTTCCACAGGTAAGTACTTTTTTATGTTGGAAGTTATTTAATTTCATTTAAAATTAATTAATTAATATTTTGTAACGCTGCCATAGACTTGTGACAGTTACGCTCCGAACCTATCGCTGCTGTATACACTTCCATTACGGGTTTTACTTGACACGGTAGAAGGTTTTGTAATACGCAGTGAGCAATGGAATTTGCAGATCTATTCTTTGGGGTTGCCATTACCGTCGTAGTAAGAGAAAATCCTCATTTATCAGTCTAATATAGAGAATAGTGATGTAAGTCTACATTTTTTTACTCGATTATTCGATTGAATCAATATCGGAGAGATGTTTCACCTACTTACTAAGCATGCTTTTAACAGAAAGTTGGAACGCCGACGTTGTTCACTTTTGATACTTTGTTAGCAATTACACGAAGGAAAAATAGCACTATTCAAGACTAGTAAAACCAATTTTAAATCCATCCGTCAAATAAGATTACATTTAGCTAAGCTAATCCCGACTTTGTGTTGAAACAGGGTAATGTATGGGTACATTACTTATGAATATCAAAATAGCAAATTACGTCTAGCAATAAGCAGCAAATTTTCATATCAATAAAATGTACATATGTACTTTAGAAAGGAAGAGCACACTGACGGACGTCCTGTTTTTTTTTGCGGTGACGAACCACGTAACGACCTCCTGCTTCTTATGATGGCAGCTTACCGACCAAAGAGTATTATACTTGTTACTGACACGCGCGTAAGGGCCGTACCACACAAACGGCACACAAAGCGAGATAGCGGCGAACACGCTCACGGGTAGACATAATCACTGCGGTACCGAAGAAAATCGCTTGTGTGGGCTTGTGTAGTAGCGCCTTAAAACGGCGCGCCGTAGTGAAGAACGCGGCGACGGGCGCAAGAGCTTCATCGGCATTTGAATCGATTTGGCGGCGCAGTTGAATCGGTTTGTCGGCGCGCTTAGAATCGAATTTGCGTAGCATGTGTTTCCCATCACTAAATTGCTCTTGTGACGTCATAGTAGGTACAAAAAATGTGACACGCTTGGTTTTCATACAAGTTGAGGTGGTCGCGGCGTCTAGCTATACATTGTCTTTGACAGAAACAGTCCGCAACTCCAGTCTGCATCACCCCCTCCCACCCTCCAATGGCCAGGCAGCCTTACACATTCCTCGCTTATTATTAGTCGTCTGGTGAAGACAGGAGACAGGTTACCCCTTGTTGCGCGAGGTCGAGCGACATCTCCGCACAGAGTGTGGTCTTGCCGCAGCCGGTAGGCCCGGTGAGCACGGTCAGCTCGCCGCGCCGGTGCCCGCCCAGCAGCCGCGTCAGCGCCGGGAACCGCCGCCACTTCACGCCGCGCACCTGTGTAAAACACCCTCATTTAATTCATCATCATCATCATTTCAGCCGTAGGACGTCCACTGCTGGACTTAGGCCTCCCTCATTGATACCCAATCATTACGATTGCAAGCGATTTCCATCCACCCTAAACCTGCGGCCTTCAACAAATCGTCCGTCCATCTCGTTGGTGGACGTTCCACGCTGCGCTAGCCAGTCCGTGGTCTCCATTCCAGAACTTTTGGTTCCAACGGCCATCTGTTCTGCGTTCTAAGTTATGTCTAATGTCCATGTTGAATGTTGTCCCTGGCCCCATTGGTCGAGAACTCGGTTCTTGAAGTTGTTGACGCATATGTATACCTAGGACAAACCGTCAACTAGGTAGGTCGAACTTCGAGAAGGAGGTCAATCGGCGAATCCAACTCGGATGGGCAGCGTTCGGGAAGCTCCGTAACATCTAATTTAATTACTAACAACTAATTATCATCACCGGCCATTAACCCTACGTATGTACCGGATCCTTACCCAATTTAAGGCTTTCTTTTTGTATTTTTATAAATCTGAAGCGCTAAGTTCAGGGCCATGAAATTGGGGCGGATGTTCTCTTTATGCAACGCAAATGAAGAAAAGACCATGTTAGCATTTTTAGGAGATGCCATAGTTTTTGTTTATAAACTCGCATGGGAATTCAGTACAACCCCACAATTTAATCTTCTAACGGTTCACGCCGGCGAAACCGAGGATAGAACCTAGTAATTCACAAAGTTTTACCAACATGAACCAGCACAAATTACAATTCTACCAAAATTTATCGTTATACCTTGTCGAGGTTGGTGAGGTCGGCATAGACGTCGTCCCGCAGCGCGGCGAAGGTGGTGATGGCGCGGTGCGCGGCCGGGCGCGCCGCCGCCACCAGCGCGCGTAGCGACAGCCCCGCGCGCGCCGCCTCCGCCGCCGTCACCAGCCCGTCCGTGGGCCTGAGGAGCCCACTCACGTATTATAACAGCCTAAACCAGAGACCCCCAAACTTTTGTCTTTTACACCCCTACCCATATTTTTCAATCTTAGGCCCCTGATTTAAGTGATTTATCGCAAAGTCATCATCATCATCATCATCAGCCTATGTTCGTCCACTGCTGGACATAGGCCTCTCCCATGGCACGCCACTGAGCACAATCCTCGACTACTCTCATCCAGCTCTTGCCAGCCGTCCTGCGAAGATCATCGCTCCACCGAGTCTGAGGACGTCCCACGCTATGTTTGCCGATCCGTGGTCTCCACTCAAGAACTCGTCTACCCCAACGGTTATCGGTTCTTCGGGTTATATGGCCTGCCCATTGCCACTTCAGCGTGCTAATGCGGTGGGCTATGTCGATAACTTTGGTTCTCTGTCGGATCACTAAGTTACGAATTCGATCTTTCAGAGAAACTCCGAGCATAGCCCTTTCCATAGCACGTCGAGCAACTTTAAATTTGTGGACCAGCCCTACAGTGAGTGTCCATGTTTCGGCACCGTATGTCATGACGGGTAGGACGCACTGATTGAAGACTTTCGTCTTTAGACTCTGTGGAATCGGCGACGTGAAGACTTGACGCAGTTTCCCATACGCTGCCCATCCCAGCTGTATTCTTCTGTTGGCCTCTTTCTCGAAGTTGTTTTTACCCAATTGCATAGTTTGCCAACATGCTCCTTAACAACCTCGAGAATATTGCCTTGAACTGCAATTGGTTCCGGACTTACATGTTCATTGAACATAACCTTGGTTTTATCCAGGTTCATCCGAAGACCAACGCGTTGAGAAGAATCAGCTAGGCCATTCAACATATGTTGCAATTCTTGCAGCGTTTCCGCCACGATGACGATATCATCTGCAAATCGCAAGTGTGAGAGGTACTCGCCATTTATGTTAATGCCGCGCCCCTTCCAGTCCAGCGTCTTGAACACATCCTCCAATGCATTTGTGAACAATTTGGGGGATATAACGTCCCCTTGTCTCACACCACGATGCAAGGGGATAGGTTCAGACTGCCGATTCTGGACTTGGACGGCCATAGTAGCGGCGTTGTACAGACCTCTCAACACTTGGATGTATCGCCAATCGACTTGGCATCGCTGCAAAGATTCCAGAACAGACCAGATCTCGATCGAGTCAAAGGCCTTTTCATAGTCCACAAACGCTAAGCACAGGGGCCGATTATACTCTTCGGTCTTCTGTATAATCTGCCGCACTGTATGGATGTGGTCTATGGTGCCATATCCCGATCGAAACCCGGCCTGTTCGGGGGGCTGGAACTCGTCGAGCCTTCGCGCAAGATGATTCATGATGACTCTCGAAAACAGCTTATAGACGTGGCTTAAGAGTGAGTGAGTATCGCAAAGTAATTCACTTCAAATGTGGTTTTTTCGCTTACTGAGACCCCTCGCAAGTCTTCGTCGACCCCTGGGACCAACTTGGGAATCACTACATAGTAGCCATCCATAAATTACGTCACACATTTAGAGGGGTTTCACAATTTGTGACACAAATCAAATAAATGTAATTGTCATATTAATGCGAGCGACAATGTCTTGTTCTTTGTGCATGTGTACAAGACAAATTCTCAAGTCTCAACATCAAATGATTAGCCTGCATTTGAAATGGATTTATGAGAACTTACTGACAAAAACTTCTAAACGAAAAGCAGTAAAAAACAGAATATTGAAATAAAACATAATTAAATTGCTTTCATTTTAAACTAACCTTATAAACCGGCATCTATCTTCACCCAGTTTATCGGCTACATCATGCATATTCTCCCAGTCACCCCAAAGGCAGAGCTTTTGGTAGCTTTCAAGAGCAGGAAGCACTGTAGGGGGGAGGCTGCTGTTGCTTAACCAAACCAATGTGCCTGCATATTCAAAACATAAGATTAGACTATTAAATCAATTAATAAACCAATTGTAATATAAACAAATTAAAGTGTCAGGTAATTATTTAATGTTTAGTCTGTTTTGTTTGTGTTATTAGGTTATTTTTTTGGTGAAAATATTACTTTCCATAAACTTTTTGTGGCTTTTTTGGGCCATGATGATCTTTTCGGAAGTGTTAGTAAAAAAAGCACATCTGAAATTAGGTTTTGCAGCCTAGGTACTAGAAAAAATAATAAGTTAATAAACTTTAAATTGGCATAAAGCAACACATTGATACCACGGGTATATGTTTTGAACCTACCATGCACTTTGTGAGCAGCTAAATGTAAAATATCATGGACACTGTTGACTAATATTGCCTGATCATTACGGTTTACTTTAGTAGCTCTGCCCCAAAACAAGCCAGCACTAGCCAACCCATGCGTTTCTGCTTCTTCCTCTTTACCAGCCTGAATTTTGTGATAACCAACTACATTTTCCAATGAGTTTTTTAATGGAAAAAACAAAATTGTGTGGTCTTTTGAGACACGCACATCAGATAAAACTTTGCTTGTATCCTTATCTGTTAGAGGTGTTGCAAATTCAAACAAGGTTGATAGTTCATAGAGTTCAGATTCTGTTAGTGTCAACAGTGAAGATGTTTCACTAAGTAGCACCTGCCAGTCTTTTTGAAATTGCTCATTTTCTTTCAGGCATTTTTCAATATATTCTTTGGTGGCAGAATCCACTTTAGTCTTCTTTACTTGTTTCTCCAAAATGTTCCAGTTCCCATGAACATTACAGTTAGGGCAGAGGAAATAACCTGAAATAATTAAATTGACACCAGTTAACATAGTCTGAACTTCATTAAGTGTTGTAACAACTTTTTCTACAAGTTCGCTATTTGTGCTTTCTTCGTCCCTTAGACCATGGATTAGGAATTTTTTAGAATGAGCTTGCATTTCCAGTATTTTAATTTTAGCAGTATTTCAGTATTTCATTCTCTTTTCTTAAATTGGAAAACAAAGGAGTCCCATTCCCTATAAATAGAGGTGTCCGACAAGGTGATCCCTTATCACCTAAACTGTTCAATGCAGTACTGGAAAGTGTCTTTAGATAGCTGGATTGGGTCAATTACGGTCTTAACATCAACGGCAGGCGCTTAAATCATTTGAGATTCGCTGATGACATAATTTTGCTCGAAGAAGACCCTAAGATATTGGAAAATATGATAAAAACACTAGCAGAAAAAAGTAAAGTGGTTGGACTCGAAATAAACAACAGTACCTCTACCATGAGTTACACTAGTTTACAGTGACCATACTCGCTAGCGACAGCGTAAATGATTTGTATGGAGAATTGTACTTCCGTTAGTGACCGCTAGAGGCGCTGTACACAATTCTCCATACAAATCATTTACGCCATCGCTAGCGAGTATGGTCACTGTATACTAGTGTAACTCATGGTAGAGGTACCGCAAATCAAAACTGATGACTAACTCCACGGAGGTTGATATAGAAATAGATAGCAATAAGTTCGAATATGTAAGCGAGTATGTGTACTTAGGACAGATCATCTCTCCTCGGGACATAATGTCTAAGGAAATATATAAAAGAATAGCCAACGGGTGGAAGAAATATTGGTCTTTAAAGGAGATTATGAAAAGCAAAGAACTAAGCATACATATCAAAAAGAAAACATTCAACGCCTGTATCCTGCCCTGTTTAACGTATGGATGTGAGACTTGGTCACTTACAGAGCACCACCGTGAAAAACTAGCAAAGTGTCAACGGGCAATGGAGAGAAGTATGTTAGGACTAAAGTTAAGCGACAAAATTAAAAATACAGAAATAAGAAAGAAAACTAAAGTGTCAGACATACTCACTAGAATTGACCATTTAAAATGGGGCTGGACAGGTCACATGTAAAGAAAATAAGTGGAGCAAACAGGTCACTTTGTGGTACCCTAGGGACGGCACCAGGAAAAGAGGAAGACCAACAAGGAGATGGATGGATGACATCCGCTTGACCCTGGGGCCACAATGGACCAGAGTTGTGGATGACAGAGCACAGTGGAGACTGTTGGAGGAGGCCTATGCCAGAAGGCACACCGATATTAGAGATATTGACAAATAACTATTTATAAGTAAATGTGAATCAAATAATTATGTGTAGCAACATCACTATTTTAGCTTGCCCCAAAACTGGGCGTTAGATAACGGGGTCTAACTATTAAACATCCAAGAGTTGAGAATAAACATTCATATATTTTATTCATTTAATCTGTCTCAAGCAGGGATCAAAGACACAATCTCAAGCTTTATAAACAGGTTCTCTAACTACTAAGCTATCTGGTGGTCAATTTAAGACATTGGTTACAGTATGTTCATTCTGGCATCAGTTCAGTCCATCATTCTGGTTTTCTGTCATTCACAACAAATTGATAATTTTGATAAATATTATTTAAAGTCATCAATATATTATTTCATCAGTCTGGCCAACAGTCTGTCAGTCTGAAATGGTTATATGATCATTCTGACCAGAACGATGGAGTGCACTGATGCCAGAATGAACATGTAACCGTTGTCAAATAATGTATTGGAGTGTAGTTAATGTACATCTTGTAATTGTTGACCTGGAATGAATGACAAATACAGGGTGGTACTATAACTGCACCTCATTGTACTCTTTGATTAGATATAAATAAAGTAAGTTATCTTATCATCAAAACTATCATTTGAATATTATATAAACCATACAAATATTAATACGAAAATTTTTTTTTACAAGTTATGTTTATTTATAGTTAAGAGTTATCTACTTACCATTTGTTTTGTTGATATAAAGTTTATTCTCACTACATTTTTCTCCACCTGTGCATATAGTGCATTTTGTGGTAAGAGATGTAAATCCATCTTGCACGGAGAAACCTTTTTGTCTCAATAACTTTCGAATTTCAGTAGCAGTTATCTTTGGAATATCGTTAAACTCTAGGTTGTGAACTTTCCTCCGCAAACAATCGCAATTAAATGCATTAATAACTGATTTAACAGGCCGATGTTTTAATACTATTACGGATTTTAACATTATTCAGGTGGTTTAACTATAACTTAAAAGTACAATTAGTACAGTAAAATTCGATTTAATTATGTACAATGTTTTTTAAATGTTTACAAAACATAACCTCACAAACCAACCAACCAAATGTCTTTTTTTTTAATTTTAGCCATGGACTCATAGGGCAAAGGAACAAAGAGAACTATCTTGACTGGAAATTTACAAACCTTATAAGGCTTATAAATATAGAATGCAATGTTTGTTTGTATTAAACTTCAAGCAGAATTTCACCTACTACTAATTATCAAATTTACTTCAAAGTGGACATGGGTATTTTTTTAAACTTATTTCATCATCATCATCATGCCAGCCTACGTACAGTCGAGGAAACTGAATTGCGCTTATTGCGTACCAGGATGGAACCTTTTCGTTGCAAAGGTCATGTTGACATTCCCTACATCTACCAAAGAAATCATCAGGAAATTGACTGTGAAGAGGACCCACCCTGGTGCTCTACAAGCTCTTATTTTTCGAGCATTGCAATTTCTATAAGAATGTACTAGATTTGTCCCGTTTTATTAATTTCGTAATATAAAACACCAGATTTATAAAAGAAAAAAATCTATCTACTCTTTGTAGCTGTTTGCCTTGGTCTTAGACGAAAATTTACCTTTATGCACAAGAGCATAAAAAGCTATTTTATGCAGCATTCTCTTGACATAAAGAACAACTTTACGAGCATGATTTGGTCATTTTTTTTCTCGTCTAACCGGTGGTATCGGTGGATAGGACTTTTAAAATAATTAAGGGGTTGTGAAGACGATACGATAGCGATTCGTTTACGTAAAATTCAACTTTAAAGTGCAAATTTTTGTAAATTTGCGTGTCCCCCCCTTCTAAAAGCTAAATCTTGGTTTGAAAGTAATAAAATAAATTAACAAGGAACAATATTACGGTTAAGTTTGCTTGAGAATTAACTGTGGATTAAAAGTACAGCCTGACCTATAAAACATACCTTGTATAAGTATACATACTTGGGAAATAAGGTACAAAACACAAAATCCTTAGAAAAATATGATATGCAAGGTTTTTTGCGTAACGGGTGCGGAACCATATTCTGGGCGAGTCCGACACGCTCTTGGCCGGTTTTTTGGGACACTTAATAAAATTATAATGTGATGTGAGCAAACTATGAGAAAATACATAAAATGAAATCTGCTTTTAATGGGGATAGTTATTAATAAATAAACAGCTAATTATCGTCACATTCATTATATTTCTTATAACAATATTTACATAATCTACCATGATCGCATTATAAATACAAAACATATTGAAATTTCTATAGTAAAACACATTTTACCTGTTGTCTTAAAAAAATAGATATTTCCATAACACAAAATCTATCATAGTCATTCCGAATTCATATGAGACCTAAGATATTTTATTGATTTGATCATCAACTTGATTTTGTGATAGTATTCAAAAAATATTTAATCTGAAAATAATCTATCGTGCATTTTGCAATATAAACGCAATAAATACTTAATTACACTTGTCTTGTCACCTACTAACACGATTTACATTCAACCTGCAAAACTGCACGAGTTTGTGTACGCAAATGGCAGAGAAAATTAAGTTTTAAAAGAACTAATGAGATTAGACAAATAAAATTATATTATTTGTTGCGATTTCGACCATTAAAACTGTATTCGTTTAATGAACCAAGGGAATGTTATGTTACTTAAGTACTGACGCACTCAGTTACATTGTTTTATCAGTCATAGAAAAGAATGACATTCTTTGAATGTAAGAGACTCCTAAGTTTTTTTCAAGTCACTCAAGCGTCAAAGAAACTTATTGGGTTAAGTTGAAGCGATAACGGAGAAGGATAAAATTACAACGCACACCTAGATTTAACCCTTAATAAGGCCCCATTTACTGGAGCATAGCATACTACCACATAATCAAAAGCAGCTATCGAATAAATACCTGACAAAGGATATTTTTAAAGCTAGTAGTATTTTCAATAATTACAATAAAATTTCCAAGTCAATGCGGTTGCTAAATTATGCGCATGCATGCATGTCGTTAAAAAAGTATTTACTCAAAATTAATAATAGGCCTTTACATCTG
Organism: Archips xylosteana; assembly: GCA_947563465.1. Taxonomy (NCBI): domain Eukaryota; kingdom Metazoa; phylum Arthropoda; class Insecta; order Lepidoptera; family Tortricidae; genus Archips; species Archips xylosteana. Next base: position 18,730,359 of record OX387343.1, read on the forward strand.
TGACAGATGAAAATTCTCAAAATTCTCAATATTAGTACACCACTAATTAGAATGTATAATGTCCAAATTAATTTCTGATTTCATATGAGTTAATATAACATGGTCATCTATTTTACTTGACGTTCAAGTGACATTAAAAACCTTTTCACACATTTCATTCGGAAAAGTAGCTTTTGTTCCCCAAGGACAGGGATCAAAATGCTACTTTTCTGTTCAAGCTAATTTTTTAATTTATTCATTGGCATGGCATGGCATGTGCCAATAGAACACAGATCTTAATAAAATAATCGATTGTAATTTCATCGTAATCGATTAAAAACGAACATTATTTCAAGTCTTAACTTTAACAACGTTATATGAAAATTGATGAATTTTTCGTAATACATAGTTAAATAATGTCACAATTAATTATACGTTTTACTGAAATCAAAACTATCAATGACTGCTATTGTGATTTAATGAATATTGATATCCGATACCATTGTAACATTTGATTCGATTATTAACTAAAAGTTGCTTCATTACTTTTACAGCATCTTATTTAAATTTTCCTCATAGTCGGTGTGAAAAGCTGTATGTGTCACTCAGGAGCAAAATTATTTTCGTCTTGGGCGAACACTTGAATCTCTCGTTACGCTCAGGATTCTAATTTAGAATCCCTCGCTACGCTCAGGTTGTTATTGTAGAATCCTTCGCTTCACTCTGGATTAAATGTACCGCCTACGCCGTAAATACAATCATTTTGCTCCCTTGTGACACAAATAACTATATTGACCTCCTATACCATGAAATAAAACTATATACAGTCAAGGAAACTGACTCGCGTACCAGATTGGAACCTTTTCACAACCAATTACACGATGATATCTTTGGCAGATGTATGGAATGTCAACATGACATTGGCAATGAAAAGGGTTCACCCTGGTACGTGATTTAGTTTCATCGACTGCAAAGTCAAGGAAACTGAATCGCGTACCAGATTGGAACCTTTTCACAACCAATACACGATGATATCTTTGGCAGATGTATGGAATGTCAACATGACATTGGCAATGAAAAGGGTTCACCCTGGTACGTGATTTAGTTTCATCAACTGTACAGTCAAGGAAACTGAATCGCGTTTAGGTAACGCCACGAGAGTTGAGGCGAATGATTACACACACAGCTACATAAAGTACTGATTGCAAAAAAGATAGTGAATGAATGAAATGAGTGAGTGAAGGAAAATGTGAGTTGTAAGGAGAATGTGTGTTGTCAGTTGTGGTCAACTAATTAGGGACACTTGGTATTGACACCAAGTTTTGAATTACACATTGCTTTTATTAGTATGTTCTTAAATATACATGTACATATTTTTATTTTAATATAATATAGGTAACAGTTAATCCGTTATTAAAATTAAAAAAATAAGAAACTTCACATTAAAACTTTTTAAATATGTATCCTAAATACAATACCTACAGACACTTTTCGCGAAACGCACTGGCCGGCCATATAATTAGGGACGCTTAGACTGTGCGTTCTATTTTCAAAATAAAAAAAATATTTATGAATTTTCTATTCTAAATTGTTGTTCTTTTCACGGCGTTTTAGCTATCACTTTTACTTTTCCGAGCATAATTTATAGAAATTAAGAGGAATAGAAAGAAAAACTGTGATGCAACATTACGAAATATTATTGTGAACTTTGTTAAGCGTGGATGGTCTTATCGAAGAATAGCAAAACATTTAGAATGTTCTAAGAATATGGTGTTTAATGCGGTGCAACATGTTCAACGCAATAAAACTGTGCAAAATGTACCCAGAAAACAAAGGTTAAGAAAAACAACTCCTCAAGAAGATAGAATGATGGTCAGGTTAGCTAAACAAGTTAGCTATGCTATGAAGTATCTTTTTGTATTTATTTTTTCAACTTAATTTTTTATTACTTTTACGGTCATCCCGTGAAATCATATATTTCATACTAAATACAAACTGAAATATAGATGCACAGAAAAAACACGAATCTTTCCTATACATCATACATTTCAGTCTGCTAAATCATCACCTTATGCAGTGACAAGCGCTCATCTATGTTACACCCTCTATCGAGAGATTTTAACACTCCTTCGGAACTAACCGCTCACCTGGACGAGAGATGGCGCTACTGTGCAACTTTAAACAAATTGTTTGTGTTGTGTAACATAGATGAGCGCTTGTCACTGCATAAGGTGATGATTTAGCACACTGAAATGTATGATGTATAGGAAAGATTCGTGTCTAATCTCTAGACCAGTGGTGGTGTCGGGGTATGGCACACGGCACGGAATGCTGAGGACCTGGGTTCGATTCCCAGCATTGGTCTTTTTTCTGGGGTTTTTTCTGTGCATCTATATTTCAGTTTGTATTTAGGTTAGCTAAGTTCGATCCTTTTAAGGGTTCCGTTTGTATAAAAAATTAAGTATTTGGGGCAGACGTCACTGCGGGTGTGTCAGCGAGGACTGTTCGACGACGGTTGGAAGAAGTGAGATTGTTCGGAAGAATAGCTCGCAAAGTACTTCTGTTAAAGAAACAACATCGGGATGCTCGTCTGGTCTTTGCTCGTAAATATGAACATTGGACTTATTCCCAGTGGCAACATGTATTGTTCTCTGATGAAACTAAGGTCAATTTGGTTTCATCAGACGGCAGACATGAATCCAAGATTCACAAAAAAACAAGTAAATCATGGCGGAGGAAACATCAAGATTTGGGGGTCGTTTTCTGGTGTTGGAGTAGGGCCTATCAGGAGAGTTGAGGGCAATTTAGACCAAATCAGTATAAATCTATACTAGAGGAAACGATGTTACCCTATGCCGAGGAACACCTTCCAGTTATATGAACGTTCCAGCACGATAATGACCCGAAACATACCGCACGGTCAGTAAAGGCATTCCTTACCAGTCAATCGGTGTCGGTTCTAGATTGGCCGGCAAATAGTCCAGACCTAAACCCAATCGAACACCTATGGCATGAGATCAAGAAAAAGGTTGCCGGTTATCGTTCCAGATCATTACATGAGCTTTACGAAGCCTTTAGTGAAGCATGGGCTAACATCCCTGATGAAACGTGCATTAAACTGATATGGAAAATATTTTATTTTCTGTTTTGTTTGAACTAGATGTATTTTCCTAAATTATTCTTAACGAAATAGGTTGAAGAAATTTTTAGTCAATCTTGTAATTCTATGTCGAGTCTGTTGAATTTGCTATCGGTACGAATAAATGTCAAAATCCCGCTGTCATTACATGACGTGTTGTTGTGTGCGTGACCTCAACTCTGGTGGCGTTTCCTATACCAGAGTGGAACCTTTTCACAACCAATTTCACGATAAAGTACGTGATTCAGTTTCCTTGACTGCAGACAGTAAACGTCAAACGTCAGTTACCGCCGTCTACAGACATGATTGACAATAATAGATACCGTCCTTATAATTTTTAATTAGGTGCGTAATGTTGTCTCTAATAAAAAAATAATTACTAATTAACATCTCTGAGTACGACCCCTAGTGCAGCAGTAGAATATGAACTAGAAACAAAGAGCAACCAATCAGTGCAGCAGTGGCAACTGGCAATATTGCTTGGAAATAATTTTAAACGCTTAATTTAGGTTTGCTGCAGACCTGTAGGTTTCATAAAAATAGTAACAATATTACATTATTGTGGTACTTTATAGAAGTAATAATACATTACGTGCAGGGACGCGCTTTTTAACTTAATCACTAATAAACATGTATGACTAAATTAAATTACTAGTATCATGTTTACGAGATAGTATACAATAACATCAATACAACATATTGATTGAACCTTCCTTTTGCGGATGATACGCAAAGCAAGAAAAATCGAAAAAAAAACACGGATTACTTACGAATAAGTAGCAGTATGTAGGATGGAAAAATAAATACTTAAATACATGTAGTTGATAAGTGTTATACCTGGGCAGGTTTATATGCAACTAGCATAGCATTACTAGAGCTTGTCTAAGTGAAAACATTACCTATACTAGGTTCACACCAGAGGTTTCGCTTGGAAGAACAGCGAAGCTACCGTAGTCTGTTATAGATCATATCAATCAATTTTCAATTACAAAAGCTGCATTTCTTTGTAAGAGTTTGGTTAACCGAAGAACTGAATAAACAACAACATGATCGTGATGTGGGATGATTCCTTAATGTCAAGAATGCCTGATTTGTTTTTATTTGTTTTAAGTTAAGGCAGTCTTTATTTTCGGTAATATTAGATCTGTTTGACGGATGAGTTTATTATGAAGCTCCCTAAGAGGAATTAGCACATAGTTAAACTATGATAACATAAATGAGTGTTGTATATAATTGTACAATTCGTACGTTTATCAGTCTGCGGTTCAGGGGTTAATTGGTTTTGTGATCAAGCTAGCAACACAATGAATAATAAAGTGATAATGATGTTTCAAAGTTCGACGCTTAACCAAACAGTAAACAAAGAAATTAGGTGCATAAATGTAATCTATAATCTTGTTGACAATAATCAATATTGTTGTATTATTTTAGCTTGCATTTCAAATTTGAATAGTACGGGTCAGACCTTTTTCAACTCAATAAATCTATAATATGGTATTTATTAAATTAGTGCACATATTTTAATAAGCGATCAGTATCGTTAATAAACTATTTTTCATTTTATTTTTTTACCTTTTCCACCAACCATATGATCATAATATTAAAAACATCTGAAAATTAAAAAGGTTAGAAATCTATAAAAATATACATAGACATGTTTTTAACGATATTGAATATAATATCAAAATTTGTGCACTAGATACTTAAATTTATTCCTGTATGTGTTGTTAAAGTAACAAAGTACAGTTGTGTACTCCGACATACAGTCAATAAAAATCATCATGAACTCCTTGTTCTCGACATAATGTGCGAGTTCAGATTCTTGTGAGCGGTTCTGTGTAGATATCAGAACTTGCCTGTAACAATGATGGGACGTACCCTGATTTGGAACATAAGGCAACAACTAGGCCGCTTGCGGCAGTTATACCCGTTCCAACGGAAAAAAAACGGGGCGCAAGGAAATTAAATTTGTTTAACGTACATACAAGAACAGCTAGGCCCGGGCGTACTTGTGATTATCGCGGACGTAAAGCATATCCCTGACACGTATATACTGGTTTGAAAGGGATACGTCACTACTTTGAAAAAGCTCGAATCTTAAATCAAGATGTAAATTTCTTGAACCTAGAAGCGCACTGATTAAAATTCACATAGACAGGCTTGCACAGACCAAGGCTAACTATACGAGGTTTTATAAAATGATGGAACTTCAACTGTTGAATTTGATAAGCTATTTCAAGAATTTTCATTTGATTTAATTTGGAGTTTACTGGTAAACCCAGAGGTAGTGAAAAATGATAGTGTCATCTTTAACAGAGGTTTACGATTTTTTAATCTTACATCGCATTTGAGGCCCTTAGTAAGATTATCCATTTTGAGTTACGAGCTTTTGCAAGTAGGTGCGTCATGTAAGCTCGACGAGCGCAGTAGACTAAAGCAGAATTTAGAACTGCAAGAAAAATCGTGTAAGTTGCACTACATTGCGAGGCAGTAAAACGAACGAGTTTGAAGTGGTTAATCTAGCGCCACAATGCAATGCAAGTTACAAGTCTTTTCTTGCAGATCTAATCTGAGCTTTACAGTATACTTGTGCAAGTCTGAACTTTCACAAGTAAATCGCTAGGCGGTGTCCTAGGTGAGCGAATTCCATGTGAATGCGAAGCGGCGCGAAAGAATCAAACAGTTGACAGCTATTGAAGTGGCCTACGTGACCATTACAGGTGCGGGGTGCGAGCGGCGCGGCGCGAAACGAAGCGAGCTTGATCAGTTGGTTTGATATTTTTCGCACTGCGACGCGGCATTGGTTGGTGCCATTCATTTATAACGTAAGATCACCCGCGGGTGAGCAAAGTAATTGTTCATTAAAATGGACCTCCGCAAAGTTACGCCCGATTCCATAAATTACGACCTGTTTTTACAGGATCCTTTTTAACTGATCCGTCGCTACTGGGCGTTTTCAATAAAAAGTGTACCTATTCCTCACTGTTTTTAAGATGACGAAATTTAGAGTTTTTCTTACTCAGAATCAAGAACGCTATCGATTTTATTGATTTATAAAATACACTAATTATCAATACAATTTTTTACGTCAGTTTTGTGACGACCCATATTTTGTAGGTACCTATGTAAAAAAAAATCACAAAACTGACCCAAAAAATAGGTAAACTTTTATTGTTTATGAAAATGAATTGCACTCGTTATTTTAAATAAGGAAACACGAAAATTACATCATTTAAAAAAAGTCAAGAGTAAGTACACTTTTTTCTGAAAATGCCCTACTGGAGGTAATTAATTATTCCAGAGATCCGGAATACTGTTATGTGTGGGAAATAACTCATATACGTTTAAACGGACATGTAAAATGGTCCGATTTTTTACTGGATCCGGAATACTACATTGTTTGTGAACTCGCTCATACAACTACATACGCCATCAAATAATGGACTGTAAAGGTCGGTTTATATCTGCAGACATCGAGCGTGCCAGACTCGTGCCGTGGCAGACAAAATAATATTGCATGCGCTGCTGCTGCTGGCTCAGTAGGGCGACTGGTACTGCTGGCGCTGCAGGTGCTGCACGAGCGGGCCCTGCTGCTGCATGGCGAGCATCTGCTGCCGCATGCGCTGCTGCTGCTGCGTCATCTGCTGCTGGTACTGCGCGCTCTGCTGCGGCTGCATGCCGCGCGGGTACGGCGGCGCCGGCCCGCCCATGCCGCCCATCGTCACGTTCGGCGCCTGCCACACACACACACGCACAACATTATGGGTGAATCTTCTTTTTCGTGTTTACTCGGTCCCCAGTTGTCCGAGTGACATCTGGGTGACTCAACTTTTTCTTGCCACCCGTTGCTATGGTTACACATTTTCTCATGGACGACCTAAACATTTTTCTATGAAACAGTATTAAGATGCCACTTGCACAACTGAGGACTGAGTAAACAACACGAAAAAGTTGATTCACCCATCTTCATACTGTTTCATGCGACAACATTTGTGTTACCACAGCAACATGTGGCAAGAAAAAGTTGATTCACCCATCTTCATACTGTTTCATGCGACAATATTTGTGTAACCACAGCAACAAGTGGCAAGAACAAGTTGATTCACCCATCTTCATACTGTTTCATGCGACAATATTTGTGTAACCACAGCAACAAGTGGCAAGAAAAAGTTGATTCACCCATCTTCATACTGTTTCATGCGACAATATTTGTGTAACCACAGCAACAAGTGGCAAGAACAAGTTGATTCACCCATCTTCAAACTGTTTCATGCGACAACATTTGTATAACCACAGCAACAAGTGGCAAGAAAAAGTTGATTCACCCATCTTCATACTGTTTCATGCGACAACATTTGTGTAACCACAGCAACATGTGGTAAGAATAAGTTGATTCACCCATCTTCATACTGTTTCATGCGACAAAATTTGTGTAACCACAGCAACATGTGGTAAGAATAAGTTGATTCACCCATCTTCATACTGTTTCATGCGACAACATTTGTGTAACCACAGCAACAAGTGGCAAGAACAAGTTGATTCACCCATCTTCAAACTGTTTCATGCGACAACATTTGTATAACCACAGCAACAAGTGGCAAGAAAAAGTTGATTCACCCATCTTCATACTGTTTCATGCGACAACATTTGTGTAACCACAGCAACATGTGGTAAGAATAAGTTGATTCACCCATCTTCATACTGTTTCATGCGACAAAATTTGTGTAACCACAGCAACATGTGGTAAGAATAAGTTGATTCACCCATCTTCATACTGTTTCATGCGACAAAATTTGTGTAACCACAGCAACAAGTGGCAAGAACAAGTTGATTCACCCTTATTCATTGCTTATTAAAGCAAAAAGTACCTAAATCATCATCATCATCATCCCAGCCTATATACGCCCAAAACGAGAAGGCTTGGGCCGTAATTCCCACGCGTGCCCAGTGGGGATTTGTTTACATCACATCGAATTTCTTAGGAAATATGCAGGTTTCCTCACGATGTTTCGCAGAAGGTGCTACCACCCGCCTATAGATTAAAAAGATCAGTGCGCCAACTATATTATATAATAGAATTTATTTTGGAGTATTTGTAAAATTATGATTACCTGCAGGTACTGCGGTCGAGCGTTCTGTCGCTGTGACATGTACTGCGCTTCTTGGCTGGAGCGGCCACCCATCATATTCTGTAGCAAGGAGCGTGGTATAAAAGATTTATTTCGTTGTACATAAAGTTAGTTTAAAAAAAAAACTTTTTTTCTAGTGAAAAGGGTAAAGGATACATCTATTCTGTGGCAGTATTGGTAAGTACATATATGTTTTTTAAATTTGTTTTATTTTTTTAAATATGGAGAAATAAATTATAATAAATATTTTTCCGTGTTCAGGAGGCAAAACTTTTCACGGCAAAATATAAGACTGTCGCAATCAAGCTAGTGTTAGAACCAATTTTTTATCGATATCGATAGTTGTACAATAGAAGAAAAAACGGTTCACTGAATAAAAAAACATATTTAATACAGAATTTTAGGTCAGGTGATAAACGAAACAGGCTACTCCCAGTGAATGTTGAGAAATTAATGATTATCTACTCCTATCACTATCACAAACCAAATAAAATGTCATGTGCTGCTGTGTACTGACGCGGACTTCGAAGAAGAAATTGCATCTGTCTCTATATAATTTTATACAAACCTGACCTAAAATTCTGAATTAAATATGATTTATTATTTAGTAGACCGTTTTTTTCTTCTATTGCACAACTATCGATATCGATAAAAAATTGGTTCTAACACTAGCTTGATTGCGACAGTCATATATTTTGCCGTGAAAATTCCGATCTATGCTGATAATAACACGCACCATTAATTACGAGTTGTTATGCCCTGATCACGAAGAAGCGATTATGATGAAAAAAAGGTAAAAAAAAAATATTTTTTATAGTTATTTCCTTCTAAATACAAGTATTCTACTTAAATAACATACACTTTTTTTATTTGCAAGCTATTTTCTGAGCTTTTTAATTAATTAAGTCCAATGATTAAAAAAAATCAAAAAAACATTTTCAATTGTCAGATTCATCGGATCGGAGCTCCATTCACGTGCCAAATTTCAATCGGACCATTGGTCTCTTAGTTAAAATAATGGTATAATACATTATTTATATTAAAAAACTCAATTACTATTGTCCTACATAAAAAAATTAAAACTTGTTGCTTAAAACTTAATTAAATTGGTGTCAAAAAGCTGATAGCGTTTATTTATCTAGTTTATTACTTAGCTACAAGTGAAGTAGGTAAAAAAATGTATTGAACTTACCTGTTGGAATGTTTGCTGTCCTGCGAAGCCACCCATACCGTTGCCACCTTGTGGACCCATACTGGCAGCTTGATTTGACATGGGCCCCATTCCGCCACCTTGTCCCATTTGTCCCATCTGTCCCATCGGCTGGCCCATTTGATTCATGCCTTGGCCCATTTGTCCCATCGCTTGACCCATTTGAGCGGACTGTCCTACTCCCTGGTTTATCTGTCCAACATTTTGGCTGATAGAACCTACACCTTGATTCATCGGGTTTACTTGCTGACTCATTTGATTTACGCCCTGACCCATGCCCTGTTAAAAAAAACGAGTATTAAGTATTTATTCCGAAAAAAATAAGTATGTGATATTTCAAGTAGGCTTAAGTAGAGTATTGTTGTTGATACCTGATTGATCATCTGTTGTTGGGTGCCCTGCATCATTTGCTGCCCGTAGCCAGCATAGCCCTGCTGCATGCCGCCGTACTGGCCGCCGAACATCTGCCCGCCCATGCCGCCCATCTGCCCGCCGCCCATCTGCGCGCCGCCCATCTGTCCACCGCCCATCTGACTCGCGCTCATTTGCCCGGGACCCATTTGGACTCCACCCATTTGGCTCATCGGACCCATACTACCCATTGCCCCTATTGGATTCATTTGGCTGCAAAATAAATATATTTATACATAAAAGTTGCTGTCGACGGTGCTCTAGGCCAAGATTATTTAAATATTTCGCCAGTTAGCTTACTTTGATTGTATTTGTCCCATCTGATTGGGTTGCATTTGCCTCATACCCTGGCGTGGGAACGGGGCGCGGGTGTGCGGTGCGCCGGGGTAACCTCCTCCCTGAATCGGAAATTCAAAATGTTAACATCAGAACCAGCTGTACCGTATGTAATTACATCACACGTGGTTACACTGTTGTACCTGCATCTGCGTCATCTGGTTGTAAGGCAAGCGCTGGCGCAGCATATGGCTCAGCGCCTGCTTGGACTGCGTGTTGGCCGGCGGGACCACGCCGCGCGGGTTCGCGCCGCCTGAACAAGTTATTGAATGGATGTACCGCTGGTACAATAGTGATTGCGTTGGTGACGCCATTGCCCCAGCAGTCAAATTAAGAGTTGTAGATCATGGCCACAGATATGTACATGGCACGGACGGATAGTTTGATAAATAAAATAACCCTAAGCCAACGTTATTTATATTAATTTACGATTATTATTAGCAAGTAAATAGGTTACGCGATATGTAAAATACCTTGTTGTAATGCAACATTTTCATCGGCCACGGGTAGACTGGTGGCTGCGACGTCATCTTCGGATATAAGGGAAATGATCAAGAGAAATAAACTTAAGTCTATCGTTGGCTGTCAAATTCTTTAACTGTCGGGTAATATTCAAACTGGAGTCATACAACTTCGTTAATACACGATTGTTCCACACAATAAAACTCCACAAGCAATAAAAATACACATTGGTTTGTGAATTTGTCCTTGCACACATGGAGAACAATTATCAGGTAGGAATATAGTGATGAATGGTTGGTGTACCTGGCGGGTTGTAGTAGTTCTGGCCGTGCTGCGGGAACCACTGCGGCGGCTGCTGCAGGAAGGGCGGCTGCGCCGGCGCCGGCGCCAGCCCCGACGGGCCGGCCGCCGCGCCCTGCCCGCTTGTCTACGCACAACACGCCGTTAAGTCGCAACAAGACACATCGACTGACCAAGCCCTCAACCACTACTGCCAATCACTTCACAAACGGCTCACAAAAAGCTCTACTTGGGGGAATACCAATACCCCATCAATTTAGTACCTACTAAAGATAAAACTGGCTGCCTTAATAGGTAAGGAAATGCAATCGTGCGCTATAGTCGTGTACACCAAGACATACCCTCTTATTCATTGAGGTTCGTTAAACCAGTTTTAGCTGAACATGATTTGTCTTTAATTTGCAACAATTTAAAAAAAAAAGAAACTGTCACATATTTTTCATGCTCCACTTCGGCGGAAACCCCAATAGTATCGACGGAACTATAACCACAAAAATTGAATGTATTGACAAATCATATTCAAGCTATAGGAGGTTTATAACTATTTATGAATAAGGGGGACAATGTTTATATTTCAGCACAGTGCAAGTAAAACAAAGAAAATCATTAATTGATGCAAAACTCTAGTTATTAATTGTTTACAAATACAATATTATATTCGTCGAAAATGACACAACTGCACTTAATGGAGCCTTAGTAATAATTCAAAATACACATGCTCAAACTGTTCTAAGAAAAAATACTTTATCCGATTCGTCCGATACGGGTTGACTTTTGTTAAAATTGTGGCCTCCCAAGACAAGGCTTACTCGTATACTAATCACATGTTCTCTATGGTACACCTGAACGCTACTTTAGAACGGCGCTAGTCTTGAGAGGCAAGCATTAACACACTACTTTTAAGAGAACCCGTTAACAAAATAACCACCTTGAGTTCTTACACTCAAGACCCGGTTTCGCAAGCAACCTCTGTCAATAAGCAGATTAAGATGAAACTGGCTCTACGTGTATTAGAACTATAACTTACCGGTGTTGTTACTTTTGGTTTCTTATTAATAATTTTCTTACTACAAGGTAACTTGCGACCTTTTCCAGAACCAGTTGGACTTGAATCGAAGCTTCCACTGTCCTGTATTCATACAGATTTATGAGACACAAAAAAATAAAATAACTAGGATCAAAACAAAAATAGAATAAAACAAAAAAGACAATGAAATCAAAGAGACCTGACACCAAGGAGGTAGGGATAATGGGTTAAAAGAGGAAGAAAAAAATAAAAGTAATCATCAATTGCAATTACCTGTTTGGTGTCGTTAGTGTCGAGGTCTTCGGGCGGCAGCGGCAGCGGCTCCAGGTAGTAGCTGAGCGGCTTCACGAGGCTGTGCGTGTGGTACTTCAGCAACCTGCGAACACGCGGCGGTGGGGGTGAGACGCTTGCGCACGGAACAGCCCGCCACCTCACTACACTTACATCGTAGCTACACTAAGTGGGATGTGGTATGAAAAATCTTATTTATTTAATTTTCAAATATGTAATTACTCATCACATTATTCTAACCATCACGACGCTTCATTGCCTATTTAGAGTTGGCGGTAAAAATTATTTAAAGAATATTTACTCCAAAATTTAATAAATGAATATACGTTTCATATTTCACACTATTTTTAATACAAAATAATTTATAGTTTTAGAGATCAGCCTTCATTTGGGACGTCACGATTAAGTCCCTGATGCGGCTCGTCAAATAAAAAACACATAAATACTACATGGAAAAATGCTGACACTTTTTATTTCCGCAGATCCAATACCTATTGCTAATGATTCAGAGTAAAAAACCAAAATATGTATGCTATTCTGAGCAAAAGTAATTTAAAGTTGAAATACCCTACTACGTTTTGTGTGTTGTGTGTGTCACGTGGCGTGTGAAATGTGACATGTGGTGTGCGGGTGCAGCAGTATTCGTACCTGTGTGCATTCTCGTAGGTGAGCGGTTTGCGCTCGACCTTGGTGGCGCTGAACCAGGCCCAAGAGAGCGGCGCGGGGTTGCGCGCGCCCTCTACTAGTTCCCAGCCCGACACGCGTTGTTTCTCCGTCAGCCGCAGCCCCTGACGCGAAACGACAATTTGAAAACGACCTCATCAAAATTAAATGTTCTCAATCCTACTGTTATGCATTTTTTTTTAAAGTCAAGTCCATCAATATCGATATAAATTTAGATTAAGTTTACATCACATTAATCTTAAATTAATACAAAATATAGATTTGTACTTTCCTCGATGGGATCTGTCCAGCGTGCACTAGATTTTTCGTATGTAAAAATTAATGTAAGTTGTAAACGTCTGCAAGGATATCGATCAAATTTTGCATGTTGATAGAAAGCATAACTTGAGGCTCATTTTTCTCTGAAAATTTAACAGCTCCCGCGGGAAATTGATAGACACATTTTAGGTCGAGTTGCCTAGCAACCGTTGTATACGTTAGACATAGTAACGGTTGCGGCTAGTCCAACCATCAGTACCTGTTTCTTATCGCTGTCAAATGTAGTAATCTTGTTTCCCTTCTGGTCCACCAACAGCCCGAGAGGTTCGCATGCTATGACCTGCAAATAACATTATTAGAAGGTAGAATTCACTGTAACGTCCCGGTAACCTCTAACCATAGTTAATGACTCCACTACACTCACAGACAAGTAAAAGTAATAAATATATAATTATTATTATAACACCATTAATAGCACGCGCATAATAGATATCTGCTATTTGTTATACAGGTATGCTAAATGTGCTGGGAAATGCAGGCCAGGTTATCTCAAAGCTATAATATAAGTAAGAGTATTAGGTTTCAGCGATTCAATATATCAAACTTCCACCTATTTGGCGTGGGTCCTGCCAGCCCAGATACTGAAATATAACATCTTCCAGACGTCAAACAAACACGCCTAGAATATAGTCATAGATAATTAGACTACCAGATGGCCTAGTGGTTAGAGACCCTGACTATGAAGCTTGAGGTCCCGGGTTCGATTCCCGTGTCGGGGCAGATATTTGTATGAAAAATACCAATGTTTGTTCTCGGGTCTTGGGTGTTTAATATGTATTTAAGTATGTATCTATCTATATAAGTATGTTTATCCGTTGCCTAGTATCCATAACACAAGCTTTGCTAAGCTTACTTTGGGACTAGGTCAATTGGTGTGAATTGTCCCGTTATATTTATTTATATTTATTTATTATTTATTTAATTATCTGTCCAATCGTACAGAAGTTAAACGTGACACAAAAGTGAAAGGGACCTCACGATACTAACGCCATCTAGCAACATTCCACTTGTAGGAAATCTCACATTAATTTCTTAAGCCGAGTTTAGACCTGCAAGAAAAACCGTGCAAGTTGCATTACATTGCGAGGCAGTAAGGCGAACGACTTCACCACAATGTAATGCAACTTGTAAGTTTTTTCTTGCAGGGTTAGAGATTGAGTGTTATTGTTAGTGTTGTTGTTTAACACGTTCGGCTCCGGCAACATTCCGCTACATTCATACGCTATCTCGGCCGAAAGGATCACGAATGAGTGTCACTGGCATATAAGAGCACGAATTCTGGTATGCGTGTCACTGGCATAGGAGTAAGTATTTTTTGATCACAGACGTTGTGTCACTGGCACTTTGTGTTAAAGCCAGGGATTCATTAGGGGACAAAGTGCCCCGACCGAGACGTAGGTTGAAGCGGCGCAACGTCGTCGGTCTTCGCTCGAGATAATATGCCTATGTAAATAATATCGCTAGACATTTCGAGCGAAGTTTGACAAAGTTCTGCTACTTCGCTCGACGCTGTTGGCAACATTTGTCCCAAGTGAATCCCTGGGTTTAAGTCTTGTAGAGTGTTTACCTCGATGATGGTGTTCTTGGAGAGCGGGAGCAGCTGGCGCACGCTCTGCGCGGCGGGCCCGTGCCGGTCGCCGATCTCCTTCTTGAGTTTCTTCATCAGGTTCTGGTAGTGCTTGCGGTTGTTGTCGTCTGCTCCTTCGGCCAGCGTCGCGTGGATCAACGTCGCCAGCATGTCGATCAGCGTCGTGAACAGGTTACTGAACAGCCGAATAGAACTATCAGATTGCTGACAATGTTTTGTAATCATTATAGTTAATTCATATAAGAATTCAGCGAGTACCTACTAAAAAAAAAATAATCTGTTTATTGCAAATTAAAAAGAGTTAAAATTTTGCTTAAGGTACTTATTTATATAATCTTTAATTATTTAAGATTTTATTACTGAGCGACGAAGCAGAATGTACAGATTTAGTGCAAAATGATTTTCCATAGGGAAAACTCGGATCTCAATCTGAATACGATGGCACCCGAACTGTCTATCAATGATTGTATTAATAAATGAGTGACGTTATCATTATCCATTAATATGGAACTTTATTGTTTAGTGTCAAATGTCAAAGAGAAAAATGTAAGATGGCTGTAAGATGGGTACTGAAGCTAATTGGGATGTCCCAATTTTTGGCAACGTATAATAAATAGAAAACCGTTTGGAGAAATAGGCTTTGTGAAGCGTTTTCAGAAATCAGATTCCAAAAATATGATAATCTGAATTAAGTAAAGAAAATTTAAATAATGACCTTCATTTGGCCCCTGCAGTGAATCGTCACAAAGGCAGATATAAAGCAGGTCTACACTCTAAAGCAAATTGACAGTTTGAAATGTTGCTGTCCTGCTTATAATAGCAAAGAGTGACAAAGACAGAACTTTAATCACATGATGCACACCTGGCTTTAAACAGTTGTCATTTATCATAAAGTCCGAAATGTATACAATACTCGCAATGTATTTTTACAAATTTAATTATTAAATTACTACGTTACAAGTAAATATGAAAGAATTTAAATATCAGATTTTAATAAAAAATATCTATTTACTATCACACCATTAAACAAACAGGAATAATCGAAGCTAAAAGAAGAGAAATAAATAAAACTATTTTGTCATGGTTCATTTAGGACCCTAAGCCGTGCTTGTAATATTGACAGTGACAAGACAAATCAGGGGCACTACTACAAAATTCGAAGTTCGTATCGTATCATCCCTCTCACTCTCGTGTCAAATCATATTAGCGTGAGCAGGACGGCATGAAACGAAGTTCGAATTATGCACTTCGTAGTAGGGTCTCAGTAGTGCCGTGGTAGTGCCACAGATTATGTTATGTACGACTTGAATTTTTCTAGGCTATGGAACGTGGCTCTCTCACTGTGACGTCATCCAACGTATTTCTAAAAAAAATATAATAAATTAAATACTCAACCAAATTCAAAATCGATGAAAATGGTGTCTTAAAATATCCTATTCTTTCCAAAAAAAATATAAAAACTAGAGGTTATTTTTTTTGGTGCATCCCAATTGCCTTTGGTTAGAAAAAAAAATGTATTTTTTTATATTTTTTTCTTACAGATTAGGCCAATTTAAGAAACTAATTTGAATATTTTAAAATTTGGTCGCGTATTTTTTTTTTAATTTAATTTGTTAAATACCGGTTATGGTTGATCGGATATACGTCATCCAGTAACTCGAAACTCTTGATTTCCTTTGCCCATCTGCTTAGAGAAATAATACTGTTATCTGTCATTCGTACGTCGTCATGTCGTCAATAAGTTTCTAACCTTCTGGTTCTGAAAGTCTATTTTCCACGATAATTTTTGAAAAAATGCTTTACCAGTGGAAACTCCGGTGAAAAATTTGTCAAGGCTGACACGCTCAATCTACCCAAAATGCGAAATAGGTCCATTTACATACATCAATATGATCTTCGCAGCAGTACAAGAGAGATATCCTAAAATATTCGACATTTGCAAGACGACACCAGTTCTCACGTAGATCTTCCCTAACACGGACGAATATTTTGCCGGGGCTATTCAGAGAGTCATTTGAACAAATAAAACACTTTCTATAGTCCATTTTTTAGTTTCAAAAATGAAAATAGCCTTTTTGTTTTGTTTCCTATCCTATTGACATCAGTTAAATTTAAATGACATTTACATTGACAATGACATTTTGACAGACATTGACATTTTTTTTAAGTGAAGCGTGAGAGCAAAGGTAAAAGAAAAATGCCTTTGAACCTTTGATGACGTTATTTGAAGATCAAATGAAAGACATCAGTTTTTTTGGAATATCTCCGCTATTAGCTGTTTATTTTTAAGTCCGACTACAGAAAATGGTTGTATAAAATTATTCCTCAATGATAAAAATATAAAAAAAATACAAAAAAAATATTTAACCAAAGGGAGAGAGCACGATAAATACGAACTTTTCCGATAAAGTACGAAGGAAAATCATTTTGCACTACATCTATTAACACGCACTGCCGGTCCTTTTTAACTTCCGCACAAAAACCGCTCTTTTGGGGAGTGCTGGGCGGCACGCATGCCAATTGCAGTGACATCAGAAGTATCGTGTTTACACACTCGTCCTGCCCGCTTCCTTACACGCTTCGGCTGAATGTAGATGCGAAAATGGTGTGAGCTGGATTGATAAGGGGTATGGAATCTACATATATCTTGTCTATTTAACAGAGTTAGTACTAGAAAAACAGAGAATGCTCGTAATTAGTCAGCGATAAGGACGATACACCGGCACATACGTCCCACTGCAGGGCACATATTTAAATATTATCTACTACTTTAAATTACATAATTATGATAAATAGATGAATAAACATGACATGTAATTATTTGAGGTGCCTCTTATTACAAACAAAAATCACGAGAAATATTACGAATATTCCAACAAACGGCATTGTAAGCCGAGCCTGCCATCGATGTGCGATTGTTGACGCCCACTGACAGTTTCTTGTCCTTTTTTTTATGTTAGTAAAATGAACACCACTGTCCATAGACACTCGCAGCGCTTTACGCGATACCAGTGCGTTGTCGGCCCTGCAGAAAATTGTACACTCGCCTCTTAAAGGCACCCAGGTCGTAACTCGATGGGAAGACCCCAGTGGGAAGCTCGTTCCAGATTTTGCATACAAAAGTGCAACAGAGAGAACGCCTTGCTAACTCTGTTAAATAGACAGGGTATAGTGGCACCTGTTGTTGTAGGCGTCGACCAGCTGGTGCGTGAGCAGCTGCGCCAGCAGCACGGCCCAGTCGGTGGTCAGCTGGTAGGAGCGGCGCACGGCGTCGAACATGCCGCCGGCGAGCGAGAAGCGCAGCGCGAGCGCGTCCGGCGCCGCCTCCTCGGCCCACGCGTCGCCGCACGCCGCGCGCTCGTGCTCGCGCGCGTGCGTCAGGTAGTGCTGCAGCTGCGCGTGGATCGAGCTCAGCAGACCCTCCTACGGAACGACACATTGCTTTTTACGGCTTCGTGGGCCAAAACAAAAAACCGGCCAAGTGCGAGTCGGCCTCGCGCACGAAGGGTTCCGTACAATTATCTATAAAAATCACGTTTGTTGTATGGGAGCCCCAATTAAATATTTTTTTTATTTCAATTTAATGATTTACTTTTAAATTCAATATATAATTAAATATTCTGTGAATATTTCAAGCGTCTACCTGTTGCCGTTATCAATATCGAGCAAAAACGAGCAAAAAAATCACGTTTGTTGTATGGGAGCATTTTATTCCATTTTTTAGTATTTGTTGTTATAGCGGCAAACAAAATACATCATCTGTGAAAAATTCAACTCTCTAGCTATCACGGTTCCCGAGATACAGCCTGGTGACAGACGGACAGACAGACAGACGGACGGACAGCGGAGCCTCAATAATAGGGTTCCCGTTTTTACCCTTAGGGTACGGAACCCTAAAAACTACTTACTAGATCTCGTTCAAACCAATTTTCGGTGGAAGTTTACATGGTAATGTTACTTACATCATATATTTTTTTTAGTTTTATCATTCTCTTATTATAGAAGTTACAGGGAGGGACACACATTTTATCACTTTGGAAGTGTCTCTCGCGCAAACTATTCAGTTTAGAAAAAAATGATATTAGAAACCTCAATATCATTTTTGAAGACCTATGCATAGATACACCACAGGTATGGGTGTGATAAAAAAAAATTTTTGAGTTTCAGTAAAGATTAAATAAATAAATATCACGGGACAATTCACACCAATTGACCTAGTCCCAAAGTAAGCTAAGCAAAGCTTGTGTTATGGGTACTAGGCAACGGATAAACATACTTATATAGATAGATACATACTTAAATACATATTAAACACCCAAGACCCGAGAACAAACATTCGTATTTTTCATACAAATATCTGCCCCGACACGGGAATCGAACCCTGGACCTCAAGCTTCGTAGTCAGGTCCTCTAACCACTAGGCCATCTGGTCGTCTAAATGGTCTAAATGGTGGTCGTATTAATGTGAAGAATGAACCCCAGGGTTTTGCGGACCACCGTTTAGGAACTACTACTGCTTTACGGGATAGTAGTGTGATAAATATGAATGCTGTGCTAGTGGGTTTGCAGGCGTGTGACTGGTGGTCAGGGGTGCGTACCTTCTGGTCGTCCTGGTGGCGCAGGCAAGTGAGCACGAGCGAGAGCAGCGGCTCGTTGGCGAGGCGCACGGCGCTGCCGCCGCCGCACGTGCACGCGCCCGCGCAGCTCGCGCCGCTCACGCCGCGCTTGCCGCCGCTGTTGCTGCCCGCCGACCTGACAACACGACAACACATTGCAGGACAGTGCATTGTGCAATCTATACACTGTCTATTTGACAGTTAGTACTACAAAAACAGAGAATGCACGTAATTGGTCAGCGATAAGGACGATGCACCGGCACATATTTAAATATTATTATCTACTACTTTAAATTTTATAATTATGATTAACGAATATTTCAACGAATAAGTATCGCTATACAGCGAGGAAATACGGCCAGCCTTCTGGGCACCTTGCCTATTGACTGCGATTTAGGCCAAATTTTCTATTTATAGTTTAAGTTTTATTATGTTTGTTATTGTTTTTAACCTGTTGAATAAATAATTTTTTTTGATTAATAGCTGAATAAACATGACATGTAATTATTTGAAGTCCCACGAGAAAAATCAAAAAATCACGAGAAATATCACGAATATTCCAACAAACGGCATTGTAAGCCGAGCCCGCCATCGACGTGCGATTGTTGACGCCCACTGACAGTTTCTTGTCCCTTTCATTTGCATACAAAAGTGCAACAGAGACAACGCGTTGCTAACTCTGTTAAATCGACAGGGTATAGACAAGTATCTTGAGTCATAATCAAAAAAATTGTACATAGTTAAGGGCTTAATCAAAACAAAATCACGATCGCACCCTTTGTGTTACGAAAGTTAGACATACAAAATATATGGATAACTTTCGTCACACAAAGGAATCAATTAAGTTTTGTTTTTATTAAGTCCCTTAAGAGCGTTTATACCTGCTGAGCTGGCAACGTTGATTTTTGTTAGTTTTTCTCGATTATTCCATAAAAATTGAATGAAAATTAAAAATGTGGTGTATACGAATTGTTCTAATATATAAGTTAATGTGTCTACTGCGTGATAGACTTTTATTTTCTTTAAAAACGAACAAATTATTACCTAACGGTTTTTAAAGAAAATAAAAGTCTTATCACGAATAATTATTGCAGTAGACACATTAACTTATATATACATTACATTTAGAACAATTCTTATACACTACATTTTTAATTTTCATTAAATTTTTATGGAATAATCAAGAAAAACTAACAAAAATGCAACGTTGCCCGCTCAGCAGGTATAAACGCTCTTAATCGTGTACACTTTTTTTGAAAACGTCTCTTTTAGGGACTGGCAGGACACCGCTCAAAATCGGGATGAATGGAGAAAACGGTCTCGGAGGTATTTGTTCAGCAGTGGGACGCTTATCCAGGCTAATTAATAATAATAATAATTTTAACTGGAATTCACCCTTTGTAGCTGGGACTCTGGTGGCTCTTGCAGTCCCGGTGCGAGCTGGCGCTGCTTCCGCTGCCGTTGCCGCAGCCGCCGCTGCAACCGGCGCCCCAACCGCTTTCCAATATCTAGTAAATAATGTAAATAACTAAATATCACATGAACACACAGCTTTACGCTAGTTAAAGAATTCATTGACGTGTTGTTTCTTCTTCTAAACTTAGAGCGCGCGCAGACAGAGAGCGGTCTGGAGTTCCGAGTTCCGCGTTCAGAGTTCTGTGTTTTGACCGCTCGAGAGTTTCAGTCGCCTGCTGTGTGCGTTATCGTAAAAGACTCAGTACATTCGAAAGAACGCAGAACTCTGAACGCGGAACTCGGAATTCTAGACCGCGCTTTGTCTGAGCGCGCTCTTAATCTTTAAGAACAAAGCTTCTAATGATGCAGCATTTGTTTCTTGACACACACGGGTGTCGTTGTAAATATTTCTTTTTCTCCACTCTTGCTTTACCCGGTGACGCGCGACACAGCCGTTAGTAGCAATGCTAAACCAATAAGGTCGCGCGTTTGTATCGTTCCTGCATCGCTACTACATAGTCACGGGACTGCATCGCTACAAAAAATCACCTTGTGCCGCCCTTAAGTACTACCAGGGGGTTTCACTCCGCAGTTTAGGTATGTTCAGCCGGCGCTCCTCCCGGGGAGGAGTATGGCAGTAGGTTGTCGCTCGGCCTTCAGTTCGCACGCTAGCAGCGTCGCGCGTAATTAAGAATCTTTTTTCTGTGATTTTTGCAACAAAAAATGACTTCTAAAGGATCTTATTATAAATAACTTACTTACTAACTAAAGGTAGTTTACTGAATTAATACACACTGTTACCTTTCTTGATTTATATACCTACCAAATATCCTTATCTTCCTTGTGCCCTTGGATTCGGATCAGCGGTGCCTAACGGAATATGAACGCTCGCATCACACGATAAGTTTCAATTTCGCGTGCAAGCAGTAAGAGTAGGCAAGTTTTTATACCTAAAGTTGACTTTTGTTCGAGAGTGATCCTACTGTAGGTTACCCGTCGCGCGATCGGGGACTTTTTTGGGTAATTTTTTCTAAGTACCCTATGTTAAAAGGTGATCGAAACTAGAAACAAAAATTAGCAAATTTTGACAGTTAGTTTAGGCACCGCCGTGTCTGCCTAGGACGCTCGAGGGGGTAGAGCTTGTCTAATTTATAATGACGCGCCCCACCACCGCATTTACGCTCAGGATTTGAAACTCAATTTAAGCTACAATAGAGAAATATTTCTCTTGGCAGATGCGGTGGCTGGGCGCGCGTCATTTTAAATTAGACAAGCTCTACTATTTATTACTTGTTCTGTGGATTACCTGTCCGGCCTGCTTCAGCACGCGGCCCTGCACGGCCGGCGGCAGCTTGGCCACGAGCGGCGCCACCAGCCACACCGACTCCGACCACTTGCTCGTGCTGACCACGCCGCGCTCCGTGCCCGTCCTGCTCCCACAGACAACATTCCATCAATATCTAACGACCGGATAGCTTAGTGGTTACAATACGTTTACTTTTAGTTTACCACTGACAGATGGCTTGCCTTCATTTCATTTCCATCTTTAACACTATACAAATAAAGTAGCTATTACAAAATCTGCAAACGTGGGTAACAGTATTCTAAAATTGGCTTTATTTGTAGGTCGTTAAAGTTGAATATGAAATGAAGGCAAACCATCCGTCAGTGGTAAACTTTATGTAATTTTACTGTACGAAGCTTTAGGTCCCTGTTCGACTCCCGGTCGGGGCAAATATTTGCATGAAAAATACGAATAGAAAGCTCCACTGTCCCTGATTGGAACTGGCTTATTTTAACTCGGGGAAGTGCAAAGTTCCCGCTGGGTAGAAAGAACTCTTTAGATCGATTAAAAAAAAACTTGCACTAATAGAATTGCTACAGTTCTTGACTGACATTGGCTACCTAATTTTTCCTCGTGAAAATGCAAAATTACCGAGGGATAGAAAAAATTGAATTCTGTTTGTGATTGACATGTCACATTTACGCTGAGAAAGTGTTAAGTTCCCGCGGGATAGAAATAACTGTTTTGACCTGTTTTAAATACTCTTAAATGTCAATAACATGACCACAAGAGCCAGTACAGTAAAATTACATAAAGTTTACCACTGACAGATGGTTTGCCTTAATTTCATATTCAACTTTAACGACCTACAAATAAAGCCAATTTTAGAATACTGTTACCCACGTTTGCAGATTTTGTAATAGCTACTTTATTTGTATGGTCCAAATTTGCGCGTCAGTCAGTCAGTCACGGAACCGTTTTATAGGTATAGATGGTGGTATCCATTTGAAGGGTTCACGGAAAGGACATGTCTAATCAACTTTTTGAAAATTGAGATTTCAACCTCAAAAAAAAAAAACTAATTTAATTTATTGTTGTTGTTAGTGATGTGTGGTTATGGCGGTGGCGGTGTGACCTGTCCTTGTCGGGCGGCGGCGGCGCGGGCTGCTGGAACACGTCGACGACGGCGCGCGCCACCATGTCCAGCCACGCGCCCAGCTCCGAGGAGCCGCTCGCGAACTGCTTGAACATCAGCTGCAGGTCCAGCCACGACATGCGCAGCGACCACTGCTCCAGGTTCTGCGCACATTCACACAGTCGTCTACAACTTGTGTTAAGGGCGGGGCCGTGGAGCATTTCAACCGCCGTGTCCCGTGTCTACCAAAATCGACTAATAGAATAGTACTATACAATACAAGGACTCTTTATTGTACGCCACAAAGAAAACAATACAGAAAAACAAGTAAATGAAAAAATATATAAGGTAAGCAATATATATTGAAAAATTCTATATAATTATATTCCTCACCGTATAAGGTACGACGTGGACTGTCTACCTCATAGTTTTCAAAGTCAAATTAAGGTCATTGCTTATTTGCTATGTAATAAATGAACTAAAACAATTACTTTGCTCACCCGCAAAGTAATTGTTTTAGTTCATTAATATGGACCTCCGCAAAGTAACGCCTGATTCAATAAACTATGTAATAAATTCATTACATTATTATTTAAGTTAAATAATTAAGGGAAACTATTTAAAAAGCATTTATCTCGAAATGGTTTTCGATTCTGTAAATTCTTTGCGCGAATGAAAGTACTTTACCTCCAATAAACGCGTGATCATCGTCTTTTGATCAATATCAGGGTGGGTGTGACTGGCCGAGTCCGGGTAACAAATCATGTGCAGCAGCCTGTACAAACAAAAGCATTTTGATAATTTATCCTGATGTATTGCAGGCAGACTAATTTCTTTCTGTAATAATTTAACTGTATGTATCACTAAATATTATCATTAAACCAATATTTTAGAAGATGATACTAGACACGCAAAAAATTAAATGTACATCTAAAACAAATTTACGTGAGAAAGGTAGAGTAAAGTTAAGTTATGTATGAGGCTTATATTATAAGTTTTACCTTTGAGCTTGTTTTGGCGTGAGCATCGAGTCCAATAGCATGTCAGGCTGGTAGAGCTCGTCAGGGTTCTGCAGGCACTTCTGCAGCACCCACTCCTCAGAACATATCTCCGCAAGAACCCGCCTCGCTAATGAAGACAGAGACTGCGAAGAATCTAGCAATGTGGAGCCGACGCCACCGTTGCCCCTGAGGACATAGAACGGGTTATAGCTCACCGGAAACGTTATTTTTCATCCATTTTAGCATTTTTCCCACAGATGTTATATGAACCGGATTAGTTTATGAACATATAAAGCACGTTTAGTGTCATCGAGCAAAGCGCAGTAGAGCTCTTTCAATTATTTTTTATCAATCTTATAGGTAAATGTTTATGTCCTCAATAGTCCTCATGCGTTCTACAGCGCTTTGGATGATCGAAAACATTTGTAATTTTGGTCACAAAGACCTGATGCAGACATATATGAACAAAATAGGAACACTTGAGGTTGCTTAGTAGAACAGCAGACAATATATATCACATGTAGGTTACATTCAGCAGCGACACATTCTGCTATTGGTTCGTTCAATAATAAAGCAATGTTCAAGTGGTTTTTATTTTATATTTCATGGTGTTAGCCAGAGAACGGACTGACAGAGGCCGTGGGAGCAGATGACATCGACTGACACGGTTAGGAAGACAGCAGGATAGAATGCCACCAAGGTTAATCACAAAGGGGAATTTCCCACTATTTATAAACGACGACTGTGCAATGTTGGTATTAGTTAATGGGAAGTGAAAATAGACCAAATTACATAGATCGGCTAAACCACGGACAGTAGAACGGAGCGACTGTGCGGCGGCAAGGGTACCGTGTATGGACGCACACATATACAATACAAGGTCGTGGACTTGGAGTAGGTAACAAAACATATAAGCAAAGCGGGTGATGTGGTGGATAAAGACTTTGACACGTACTGAGTGATTCTCTTTTTATGATTTACCGTTAAAGTTAATTCAACTGCTTCGTTTCAAAAAAGCAGTTTTAGTCATGGCCAAATCATGACATGTCACTAGTACGTGCAAAGCGCGGAGGGGCCGAACATGAGGTGTGAAGGCTCCGTCGGCGGCGGCGTGAGCCGGGCGGGCCGGTGAGGGTGCAACCGTGAAACTCAATATTAAATCAAAAACAAACCTAGGAGTTCTATGGCCCCCACTCATCTCTGAGTCTATCCTAAGGATGAAAAACATTTGCTTGTCAATACAATATTGAAATAAAATTTTAAGATCACAAGTATTAAGGTATTCATTGGATTACTTATTAAATTAAGTTTTCTACTGAGAATTCTATCACCTGGGGCATACCACGGAAAACGACATTTTAGCTTTTTTCTGTTTAATTTATCTGAATTAGAGACGGGGAAACAGATTACGAGAACAGTAAATAATAAACGCGAAATAGTATTTTTAACCGACTTAAAAAAAGGAGGAGGTTTTACGTTCGACCGTACGTGTTTTTTTTAGAAGTACTTATTCGCTTGCTAGTCATGTTTTCCCCTTCTCTTGTTAAAATATAAATGCATAAGCAAAACCGCTCCTACAAATGTAAAGTTATTATGAAATTCCTTGGAGGACACTTCACGTTATGGCAACTAGGTACTACGTATAGCACGTTATTAATCCTGTTACTAGTTTTTAGAGCCAAAAATTAAATATTTCATATGCACACAAAGTTAAAAAGTTGCAATCGTTGTACGAATGTCCTTCACGTTACCGTGGGATGCTCCTTTGATCATCTCAAAACTAAAAATTGGTAAAAATATAATTAAAAATATTCCTGAAAGCCTTCTTAAAAAGCATGAGGGTAGTGAGGGTTCAAATTATGTATTCGAATAATATAACACAATACAAGTGATAAAACCTAAGTCACTTCAAGAATATAATATGGTTGCTGAACAGAAAACTTACAAAGATTTTCATCAGATTTAGAGTCACATTACACAGTTTGAAGTAATAATGGACAGCGTAATGCAAAAATAGCCACGTCGGGTTGGTTAATGTTGACATAAATTCTTTTAAAATCGTGTGGTCGTTTACGTTGTTTGACATAGTAAAAAGGTTGCCTTCGCCAATGTCCCAGGATGTCAAAGTTGTATAAACACATCACTTTTTTAGAGAACATATTTGGCTGTTTCCGAACTGCATATTATCATACATAACTAATCATAAGATGAAATGAGTTCTTGAAAATCAAACATTCGGAGTATTAATGACGGTTTCTAGGATAATTAGAAGGTAAATGTCTCACGAGATTAGGTCGAGCTGCGCGTCGGTGGGCACGGTGTCGCTGGTCCCGAGGATGTGGGACAGCTCGCACGACTTCTTGCCGCCGCCCTTGCCGTTCTCGCGCGCGGTCGAATCACCAACCACTGATAAAAAAAAAACTTCTTATTACAAAACTTTTAGATATGCTACTTAGTTAATTAACATGGTTTAAACAAATTCAAATTCTAAGCCGATTCCAGCGGTCAGACGGACTTACATTGTTTGCTGTCATTATTGTTAATAACAAGAAAGAGAGCAAAAATATTTTTGCTGTTCAGTTCGGGAGATCAACTGATTCATAGTTAGTGTGAGTTACACAAGGATAGGTATTATAATTCGAGAAAGATTTGACGGCTGGTTCGACGTTGCTTATAGTCTAACTAACTTGGCGCAACTCACACGTAACACCCTCTTACATCGAGAGTGTCGGTCACTGTTCGAACAGCGCTAGTTTTTGTCGCGTTTAGAATGCTTTCTGCCTAGTTAATGTGCGTGAGGATGCTTGACGTCTGCGAACGCTAGTGAAGGCACCTAAGGCGTCCTGTTGTGTGGGGTAGATACGTACTGAGTATGGCTTTGAGCGTGGCCAGCACGGGTCCCACGCCGATGTTTTTGTGCGCGGCGGCGAGCAGGTGGCGGTCGCACGAGAGCCGCACGCCCGCGGCGCCGCCACCCGGCCCCGGCGACGTCGACACGCTGTACAAACCTGGCAACAACACACATAATCCTTTAGCTAAACCAGCAAGTGTCGATAGGACGCTCCGTTCGGATCCGGGGCGGCAACTCGCGAACGACGTCAGCGGCTAACTAAGCGGGTTAAAAAAGAATGGTCGTAACTTACTTAAAGTGGTAAACACAATCCTAGCGAAAATTTCACTTACACTTTGATGAAAACGAGCATAGCATAATGTTGCTTTGAGTCACTTTATTTCTACGTTAAGCACTATTTTGATTACAACACGTAAACATTTTAGAGTATATCGTTAGTTTCGGTGCTTATAATATAGTCTGCCCTGAAACGGGACAATTTTCGTCCCGGACGGACCTTTTTAACTAATACTCTAGGGATCCAGATAGGGGTAGGCCCGCGCATTGCAAGACGGTTGGCAACCTCAGTACGGTTAAGATCATAAATATATGTTGGTAAGTTACCAAGGCGTATAAAATATGTACACTATTGTACACAACTCTATGGCACGAACAATAACGTTGGTGTTTACACATGATTTGACGCGATGGCTGTATATATTTATGCATCCGACTGTAGCAAGTGTCAGTGTAGTTACCGGGTTGGGGCGTGTCGACGGTCTTGAACAGCCGCAGCAGCAGATGGCAGGTGAGCCGCGCGCCGGTGTCGGGCGAGGGCGCGTTGGCGGGGTTGCCGGCCGCGCCGCCCCCGCACGCCTTCACCAGCGACGGCAGCGCCGCGTGACGCACGAAGTCCTCCAGGGAGAAACAGTGGCGCGCTGCACAACACCATTTCTATTAGGGCTATGTACACCATGGGACAGGCTAGTGTCATTCACGAGGGCGCGCGAATTTGTCAAAATTAGACATTAATAACACTGAAATAAGAACCACGGTACGCGTTATCGTGGATGACTCGATCTATATGAGCCAGTTAAAACAACAAACAACATGCCAAATTTTTACAGTCATGTCCGGCCTAAAACTGATTCCGGTTCATTCCAACCAAATATCATAATGGCCTTTTCCATATTTTACTAAATCTCAAATTGTCTTAGTTCCAAAATGCCTAAATTCCCAAATTGACTTATTTTCAATACAATAAAATGTCGTAATAACAATTACACATTACATCCGATATCCAAAATGTATAGTTGGTAAAATGAACAATAACATTTTGATGTTATTGTAATACCGAATTAATATTAAGAGTGATAAATTGATAATGCATTAGTTTCATAATTACCAAAATTCAAAAATGCCTTTTGTTGACAAGTCCAAAGATCAAAATGACACTGACTCATAATACCTAAAATTTTAACCACGCAGTATTTTAGTGTTACGTATTTATAAATGTGAATGTTCAGTCTATCTGAATTGGGATGTACCAAAAAAATAACCTATAGATTTTATATTTTTCTTGGAAAGAATAGGATATTTTAAGATACCATTTTCATTGATTTTGAATTTGGCTGAGCATTTAATTTTTTATAATTTTTTTAAGAAATACGTTGGATGACGTCACAGTGAGAGAGCCACGTGCCATTGCCTACAAAAATTCAAGCCGTACATAACATAATCTGTGGCATTACTGATTTGTCTTGTCACTGTCAATAATACAAGCACAGCTTAGGGTCCTAAATGAACCATGACAAATAGTTTTATTTATTTATCTTCTTTTAGTTTCGATTATTCCTGTTTGTTTAATGGTGTGATAGTAAATAGATATTTTTTACTAAAATCTGATATTTAAATTCTTTCATATTTACTTGTAACGTAGTAATTTAATAATTAAATTTGTAAAAATACATTGCGAGTATTGTATACATTTCGGACTTTATGATAAATGACAACTGTTTAAAGCCAGGTGCGCATCATGTGATTTAAGTTCTGTCTTTGTCACTCTTTGCTATAAGCAGGACAGCAACATTTCAAACTATCAATTTGCTTTAGAGTGTAGACCTGCTTTATATCTGCCTTTGTGACGATTCACTGCAGGGGTCAAATGAAGGTCATTACTTAAATTTTCTTTATTTAATTCAGTTTATCATATTTCTGGAATCTGATTTCTGAAAACGATTCACAAAGCCTATTTCTCCAAACGGTTTTCGATTTATTATACGTTGTCAAAAACTGGGACATCCCAATTGGTTTAGCAAGTTTTAACTACTATGCTTAATGAATTCTCGATTGTACAGAATAAATTTAATTACTCATTGCTTAAAAACTGTAAACTTCAACATAATTTTAGATATTTTGACAATGTGACGTTTTTATATCTAGTTAATTTGAGTTTTAGACATTTTGGGAAATGGTATAATTGAAAATTCATCAAAACATGATCAAGTCAAGTTTTAGACATTTTGGGAAATGGTAGAATTGAAAATTTATCCAAACGCGATAGAGTCTAAATGAATTATAGTCATATTAAGAATACGGTAATTTAAGAAATAGGCGTGAGTCATTTCGAGCTTTAGACATTATGAGAATAATCTGTTTTGACATTTTGATATTCTAGGAACACGTTATTTGGTTGAAATGAACCGGAATCCTAAAACTTTGCGAGCAGACGAGAAGATGAAATATATGACAAATTTTTTTGACGGTTACAAACATGTTTATGTAATCACGGAGTAGTTAAACATAAATCGAAGCAAGAGGAAAACGTTTTTCAAGCGATCAATATTTTAAACAAATTTATTTATTTATTTGTATATCTCACAATTAACACAAATACAAAACGTGAAGTGAATAAATACACGGGAAAAAGCTACTACTACTACAAACTAAATCATGCATTTATAGTGCCTAAAGTCACACACAATTGACTCCAAGTGCCGGCCGGCCGATGCAAGAAATCGCGACTCGCGAGTAAAGAACAAATACGAGGGGCATGCCAAAAGAAATTAAATACTCCATACTCATTTGATTGATACTGGCCAGTTATACACCATAGTAAAGGCTGGTTATTTAGCTATAAATTTAAAAATGAAATACTCCGGAGATATGCGTATAATTTTTTAAATATTTTTTATCTGATCGAATCTGGCGGGAATTTGCGATAGCGATGGAACTTAGTCGACGAGTTTTTCGAGTTATGATTTATTATGACTTTTTACTCAAAAAAATGTGCAAGCCGTGGAATAAGATATTCGCGAGAACCGACCAATTACATATGTAGAGCTGGAGCGAGATCTAGGCATTGGATCAGCAGCCCTGCAAAGCATAATTCATGGCCAACGGTCCCTCCATAAGCGTTGTTCGAGATGAGTGCCGCATAAACTCAACGATTTGCAGAAAGAACGCCGCGTGGATTAGTGTAAATTAATGTTATAGCTTGTCTAATTTAAAATGACGCGCCTACCACCGCATATTTAATGTTTGCACGTACACATCAAAATCAAGTGATTCAGTAGAGACGCGCGCGTCATTTTAGTTTAGACAAGCTTTCTACGCGAGAGCGAGTCTGTAATGTTGTTGCGACTGACCGACGAGGATGCAGGTGAAGACGGCGAGCGCGTCGTGCGCGGCGGCGTCGTGCAGGTCGCGGTGGTGCAGCAGGTCGGGGTAGAGCGGCGGCGGCGCGGCGTGCGGCGCGGCCGGGTAGTGCTGCGCGCCGCACAGCGCCACCAGCGCGCCCAGCCACTCCGCCGCCAGCCCGCTGCACCACGCCGTCATCTCCGCGCACAGCACGCCCAGCTCGTTCACCCTGCCGCAAAACATTATGACGGGTTTAGGCTACGCGCGCACTGCGGATTTCTGCCGTGCGTTTTTTTCCCGCAAAATCTGTCAAGTATGGAACCACCTTGAAGTGCGCGCACTGAGGAAAATAATCTGTATGCGGATTAAAATCTGTGGTTTGCTGCAGATTGGTTGCGGTGCGGACACTATCCTATGGACTATTGAATAAATCCACGCACTGCGGAATAAAATCCGTGCGGACACCGTCTCTCCAAGTCGTGTCTACGTAGTAAATTGCGGGGCCAACAATTTTTACTAAATTGTCAAACGTTGCAATGTTCTTTCGGTAATAGCCAAAAATTTTTTTTGGAAACAAACGCAAGTCACTGTATATAATGAAAAAAAACCTTTAATAGGCCGCAATGCCACGAGAGGATGTACCTACCCAATACCGTAGGTACTTTTTTTTTGCGCGACAGTAAATATAGACAGATCTGCATTTTGGTGTGATAGTCCATTTTCAACGTCCGTTCTTGAGTTGGGACTAAAATGGCAAAACGTGCGGATATGTCACCGCTGTGACACACGGTTTTTATTCCTTTGCGTTTTTAAAAACGCACCGCAACTCGCCGCACCGCAGTGCGCGCGTAGCCTTACACGGGTCGATTTTCGCCGTGCGGCTAGTCGCGCGGCCAAAGTCGGATGCTACCCAACTTTGGGGCTTGCGGCTTTAATCTAGCCGAATTGCCATTTAGACGGTCGATTTTAGCCGCGCGGCAAAAATCGTGCGGCTTTAGTTACCCGTGTAAACCCCGCTTAACGCGCACAACGCAACTAACTTTAAAGCTTCTAACGCACTGCGGTGGCTCTGACGGTTGTAATATTCTAACTTGTATTGACGAATTCGCGGTACGGTTTCGCACCACCGTTCATACAAGTTAGAATAAAAACCGTCACCGGCGCCGCGCCGCCCCGCTATGCTTTCAGTGTGTTTGGTGCTTAAGGTACACTCACACCGATATGTTTTAACTTGTCCGACAATATAGGGATGTTGACGCCATTAAAAAATAATTCAAAGACACGACTCCTGTAAAAAACGCTTTATTTTAGCCCTGAAAACCAGATTAATTTTCGATTAACTGCAAAATTATATTTTTTGTTGCTTTAAAACAAATTAATAGTTGATTGAGTTGGCGAACAAGTGACGTCATAAGTTGCTATTGCCAACCAAACTCTATGGGAGTATTGTGTTTTGACAGCTCATAAAAAGTACGTCAGTTGATTGGAGGTGTCAACATCTCTATTGTAAAGGACTATTCAGATTATGCAAGTTTCTTGTACAGTCAAGGAATTTAATTCCCTACCCATTTCGTAGAAATGTTGTTTAACATTCGCAATGCATTAAGGTCGATATGTCAAAAGCAACACGTCAAAACAACATAGCTAGCTCTTATGGTGACAGTTTGTTGTACGATATTCAAACTTAGGTAGGTTGGAAATTAAATTCCTTAACTGTACAAGAATCGGCAATAAATGTATGAAATTATTTTATTGCAATAATAGTATACAAGAATTGTAGGTACCACAAAGAGTTTTTTTACACATAAGCAATAAAATTAATTCAAATTGCTTTTAATATGCAAGAATATCACGAAAGGTTTAGACTGAACAATATTTTATTTTCTCAATTTTGTGTGGAATATCCAAGAAGTTGTATAAATCTAAATGGGATCAATCTGGAACAATTCAATTGTTTCGCAAGACTCACTTTTGGTTGCTCCAAGAATTTTAAACTACCCAAGTTATTCATACATTTTATCGGGGGATTCCAAAATTAAAAAAAAAACTCAAAGCTCCGGAAAATCTTCGCTTCAATTCTGGCTTGAGCTTGTATGGCCAAGAGACATCGTATTTGTTTTTGGCATAATTATTTTGCAGTTCGTTGTGAAAGAGTCACGGCTATCTTCTTCAATAATCCAGAATGCAGTTACTAGGTTGGCGACATTGTCTGCACTATTAGGGTTCAGTAGTCAACTAGGAACCCTTATAGTTTCGCCATGTCTGTCCGTCTGTCTGTCTGTCTGTCTGTCCGCGGCTAAGCTCAGAGACTGTTAGTACTAAAAAGCTGTAATTTGGCATGAATATACATATCAGATACGCGAACAAAGTGGTAAAATAAAAAAATAAAAAAAAATTTTTTAGGGTACCTCCCATAGACGTAAATTGGGGGTGACTTTTTTTTTCTCGACTAACCCTATAGTGCGGGGTATCGTTGGATAGGTCTTTTAAAACTATTATGGGGTTGCCATCATGATTTTTCTATTCAGTGATCTGTTTGCGAAATATTCAACTTTAAAGTGAAAATTTTCATTAAAATCGACCGTCCCCCCGTCCCCCTCTCTAAAATCTAAACTGTTGGGTGGAAAAATTTGAAAAAATTCAGAATATTAAATTTACAAGGAAAATTATAGCGGCTAAGATTGCTTGGGAATTACTTGTAGTTTAAGAGTAAATAGTAGCCTAAGGTATAAAACATACCTAAACTTGGAAGATTCCGTACACATACGAAATCCTTAGAAAAATATTACTTGATTTTTTCGTAATGGTTACGGAACCCTATCTTGGGCGTGTCCGACACGCTCTTGGCCGGTTTTTTTTTATTTTTAGGTTGTTTCAACATCAACCAATCCATTTGTTGTCTCACCGGTCGTTGTCCACCTCACGGCACACAGCCAGCATGGCCGAGCACACGAAGCTGTAGCGGTTCGCGGCCGACTCTCCAACCTGCCGCGCCCACGCCATTTCTAATTTACCTGAAAATTGTTTTTTTTTTTTCAAACATGGCAAGTAACCAGTGCATAGATGAATGAAAAAGGTTCATAGCGTACCCTTGCGTGGATTAGCGAAGAACTCGCTGAGGAACTGTGGGTTGTAGACGTAGTTCGAGGGGGTCGGTTGCAGCGGGGAGTAGAGAGCTTGCCTAGAACAAACAACAAATATTGCAACATGGATTCAAAATACAAAAAAAATAATGATGAATTCATGATCCAGTGTACGTAACTTAACAGCATAGTGGTTTATTGAGCGCAGTTTAGGTTTAAAACGTTGAGAGAGACTGGAGCCAAGGGATTCAATTTCGATCGCAGTACGTTACGTAGCGTTTATGGCTGAGGCGTCTTAGATACCTAGAGACATTGTTGCATACATCTTACAAACTAGTTATTTGCCAACGACTTCGTGGCATTGAAAGAGGGAAAGAAAAAGTGCGCGAGTGCGCTTTGTTTCCAGAATTGTTGGCTACTTAATCGTTATTTGGGATCAAAAAGATGAAAAATAAAATCATGTAAAGAAAGTTCTTTTATGTAAAGCTGAAGTTTACGTAAATAATTTCGAACTAGTTATTGCTAAAATTACCGCGACGTTTCGTTAGTTCGTGATTAAGTGTCGAGAAATATTAGTTATGTATGATTATGATATGAGTAAGAATCGCGAATGTTTAAAACACTATACTATAAATAATTCGATCTCAATTTCATTACAAAAGGAATAGCTAAATGTGGGGCGTCGCAATGAGATGCAAGGGTCTAGCAACGTGTAGTTTGTTCCAGGCTGTCGTGGCATCGTGACAACACTATCAGGGCGGGGTCGCGAAGCATTCCAACCACCGTATCCCGTGTGTTTCCAAAATCTAAGGATTAATGCTCATCAACTAAAACCAATAAAATTGGGGATGTCTGGAAGAAGAGTACTCGAAACCGGCGAGTACGTATGAAAATACTAACGAGTGTTGTGGAAGCGAAAGATGTGTGAACTGAAACCATTACTTTGCTCACCCGCGACCCTTTCAGTTCTTTTATATGGACCTCCGCAAAGTAACCCCTGCAGGCTTATTGTCTAACGTTTCTGACGCTTGCCTTCGCAATCACTATCTCTTTCTCTCCAACGGTATAAAAGGATGACAGAAAGAGACGGTGAAAGCGAAGGCAAGCGACAGAAGCGTTAGACAATACGGCCTCTGATTCAATTAATTATTCGAGAGATGTATGTCAGGATCGTAGCAGGTGGAAACAAATAATCTCTGCCTATCACCATGCTGGGAGGGAGGCGTGATTGTATGTATGTATGTAACGAAAACCATTTACAATTCTGCAACCACACATTATAACACGCGCGGTGGTGGTCACCAGAACTTTTGGTCAATGCTTCACGCGCCCACCCATCAAGTAGCTGTAGTGTAGTGTGTAGTGTGAGGAGCATACGTCGTACTCCAGCGGGCATTTTGGTGGCACGTCATTTGGTATGGTTTACAAAAAATATTTTAATTAACGAGTATATGTACTTAGTATTTGCAACATACTCGTAATCAATCTTAAATTGTCTACGTAATACTCTTTGAAGTGATAACTGATAGCCCATTTAAATGGTGGCATGTCAGAATAAGGTATTTGTACTTAGTATTTGATACATAGTATTTGTGTGCAATTCCAAATATCTTAGCAACTAAGGTTGTACGTTAGTTAGGTGTTTATTTCTTTATAACCATTCAATTTTAAATAAAAATAAGATTGAATAGTATGTGGTATATTTCACTGTGTGGCCACTTAAATGGGCTATCAGTTATCACTTCAAAGAGTATCTATACATTAAAGACTAATAAATGATAACGGGTAACTGATTAACTATGTTACAAATACTAAGTACATTATATTACCGTAAGTTAAGATTTTTTTTGTAAACCTTACCTTGCCCCGAAAATGGCCGCTGGAGTGCGACGTATGGGAGGAGCATATTCTAGCCGGGCTAGACCTAGACTGTGTGGGTGCGGTACTGACTTGATCTTGGGGTACGCGTTGGCGAAGGTGTCGGCGTGCGGCGCGTGGCAGAGGTGCGCCGCCGCCTTGTACAGGTCGTGCAGCTGCGCGAGCACGCAGCGCTCGGCCGAGCCGCAGTCGCCGGGGTTCACCACGCACTTCACCAGCCGGCACAGCTGCTCGAACACCGCCGACGTCTGCTCCACGCACACTGCGAACAACGTGACAATAGTAGATTGATAACCAAGGGTGGAAAGTGACCCATTGAACCCGAGATATTTCTGGCGCTCGAACGAAGTGAGAGCGCCAATAGTTCGAGGGGAAATGGGTAATTTCACCCCAGTTAAACATTCTACTTTTCATTTCGACTGTGAGGAAAGTAAAATCCATCCATCCATCCATCCATCCATCCGTCCGTCCGTCCGTCCGTCCGTCCGTCCATCCGTCCATCCGTCCATCCAATAATAAAAGAAGATAGATTTTTTTTATGTCGTAAAGAATGCTTAGAGTTAGCTGTATGTAATTTTTCCTTTGTCAGTTTAATGTTAGTAAGCAAATTTAAAAAGTTAGATCAAATTTCTTGTTTCAAACGGTTGTTCGGCGTGCAACCTCCAGTGTTGTATATAAGCTCTTTGGTCACGACGTGCATCTAGATGGCCATGCCGAAACGTGAAAAAAAGTGTCACTGACGTAACTGAATTATCTTCGACTCGGAGGCTAATCGTAAAAATTAAAAAAAAATTACTTTCCACCCTAAAGATGAAAACGCAATTTTCCACCCGGCTATCTACCCATGAAAATTTAACTTTCCAAACAAGAGAGATGAATAAAAATAATGACAACGTTTATTCAGTAAGTAAACCGCAAAGGGCCTTTAACGTGTCACTTTTTTTTAGTGTCCGACCGAAACAAGATTTTTAGCCGAAACCGAAACCGAATATTCGGTTTTTTTCTGATTTCGGCCGAAACCGAAACCAAAATTTTTGAAGACGTATCATATTAAACAAAATATTCCAAATTACTGTACAAATCGTAAGGAAAAGGATTTCTTATATGAGAACAGTTACTTTTTTTGTTAAACAAAATAAAAAACGTTTATTTTTAATGAAAAATGGCTTGGCATAGGTATTATATTATTCAAAACAAACAACCTATTCTTATCACGTCTAAACTAAATTCACAATCCTAATATCAAACGTATTGTTCATTAATCACAGCATAAAATGCAGTAACAGATTCTAATAAAAAGTAAATAATGATTTAATAAATAAACAACATTCACCATATTTTGTCGCGCGCCATGTGGTTCACAAACAAACGTCACAAGCTGCATGCATACTACTATCGCTGGTCCCAGCTGGGCCGGCCGCCGATGCATTACCTATAACTAAAGGTAACGCCACCAGAGTTGAGGCCACGCACACAACCACATCTCATGTAATGACAGCGGGATTTTGACGTTGTGTTGTCGTTAAACGTCATATCACATGTAATGACAGCGGGATTTTGACGTTGTGTTGACGTTTAACGACAACACAACGCCAAAATCCCGCTGTCATTACATGAGATGTGGTTGTGTGCGTGGCCTCAACTCTGGTGGCGTTACCTTTACCCGGCCGAGCGTGGCCGGATTAAGCCGAGCGCTCCCGATGCGAGAGCCGCGAGAGGCCGCGAAGTAATTTCGGCCCGGCCGAAGGTTTCGGCCGGATTCTGGCCGAAACCGAAACTTCGGCCGAAATCACTTTTTTGGCCGAAATTGGCCGAAACCGAAACCGAAACTTCGGTCGGACACTACTTTTTTTAAACAGCCAGCGCTTTCGGAAAGACCGTCATTGCCAAGGAGAATGCAAAGCAGAAAGAAAGCAGAAAGTCATTTTTTCAAAACAAAATTATAATTAAAACGAAAAAAAACGTATAGATTACAATACAAAATTAAAGAAAAATAATACAAAATAAAAAAAGATTACAGGGATGTAACTAATAATACTAACTACATCTACGTTCAGTGGAAGTGTAGAATGAATGCTTCCACCGTTAAAAAAATAAAAGGGAATATTGGAGATGTATAGTCTTCCAATGTCTAAATTATTATTAATATAATTCTGAAATATACATTTCAGGTCAAGTAACCATTAAGCTTTTGGATTCCGAAGGAAAGATTACGCCTGCCACCCCCCAAAGTTAGCTATCACAGACGCATGTCCTGCTCTGAAATATGTATATACCGAATAATCCAACGGCTTTGTATAAAAATTACTAAGCGCTTAGTATACTTTTGTGAACATGAATTTTTAAAATATTCCAATAGCGTTTCAATATTATATTTTACAGGTTTTTGATAAGTATACCGCTCGAAAATCAAAAGGCTATAGGAAGTAATAGTGACGTACATAGTTTTCTTTATAAAGTTTGACCCTTCTGCAATTTAAAATCATACATAATTAATTACCAGACATTTTATATTTCTCCAAGGTGTCGTCAATGGCTGTGTAATTATAGCTTCTGGCAGCATCTTTTAATTTTTGTGAATAGGTAGGTATACTTACGTAAAAGGCAGGAGTGGTATCTCCTTAGGGCGCCGACGGTGTACAGAGCCAGCGCCGACGTGTAGGCCCGCGGCGCGGCGAGCCCCGTGCTCGGGGCGCCGCGGGCGACCAACGCGGCCTCCACTTCTGACAGCTCCTTTAGAATCTGCGAGACAAAAGTGGAGCGAAGAGGTAAGTGCACATCATAAGTGGAGCGAAAGTGGAGCGAAGAGGTAAGTGAGTATTGAGTATAAGGAAACTCATGTTGTCAAACTGTTATAATTAAACGCGTAAGTTTTTGAGATTATGTTTGTTCTTCCTTCACACGACAATGGCTAGACGGATTTGGATGAAATTTGGTATGTAGATAGTTGGATATTCGGAAGATCTTTGGCATGTCCTGCAGCTTAAACGGCTTCACGGATTTTCACGTGTTAGGTGTCATTAGCTTTGTTTCAGTTGCGAGAGTGACATAGAGTATATAATTTTCCCTAAATTCCAATGGGAACGGCAATCACACAGGAAAAACGGATTTCAAAACTTCCCATTAAATTCGAATTTAAATTTGGTACTCATATGTAATTCGATGACCCAAAGATAGATTAAACAAGAATTTTTTTTTCAAAAAGATCTAAAATGTTGCTTGGTAAAAGCTGGTAAGAAAAAAAAAGTAATATGCGGTAGGTGAATGCTGCGTGTACCTGTATGCAAGTCTCGATGAGACCGTGCACGTTGAGCGCTATCTCCATGAGGTCCAGCGCGAACGCGACGTGTTCGGGCTGCGGGAGGTAGGTGGTGGCGCCCGCGGCGTACGCGGCCAGCGCCTCGCACACCGCGCCGCCCACCGCCCACGACACCGCGCCCTGCTCGTACAGCGACATCGCCTGCAACACGCGCCCGTCTCACACGCCGCCCCGCCCGCCTCACGCCACGCACAACATTCACAAGCGGGATGCCAGTCATCTAAATAAATAGGCAATCGCTCGCTGGCATCAGGTGACGCCTGCGCCAGGGGTGTTAGCCTAGCTCGACTGACAACATAACCGTAACTTAACCCGCTCGCTACTAGACATGATAACAAAGCGAACGAATATCGCTGTGTGCACATGTCGCACGCTTAAAATTAAACTGGCTCAATCCGAAATATTCTTATTTCAAAATTAAACCAAGGTTATTTACACGAAGTTTATTTATGAAATGAGGTTATTTTGGATCGAGTCAGTTTCATTTTAAGCGTGAGTTGTGTTCACTTATATGGAAATGCAGGGAAAACTTTCCGCACGAAAACACATATCGACGAGACTCTGACTTAGGCTGCGTTTCCACCAGAGATGTGCGAGGATGCGTTGCGAGGGATGTGTTTGTCATGAACCAATAGAAACACTTCATTCACTTAGGACCTTTTAAATGAAGTGTTTCTATTGGTTCATGACAAACACATCTCTCGCAACGCATCCTCGCACAGCTCCGGTGGATACGCAGCCATAACCTCGTATATGAGTCTGCGAAATTGGAATAACCAGTTTAGCCCGCCTGTCTAAAGTGATTATTCTAATTTCGTAAAATTTCATATCCGAGCTTGAGTCATAGATCCGTCGATATGTGTCGTACATGTGTGATAGCGAAGAAGCAAGGGAAATGATTGTATTTGATGTGTACTTCCACAAAGTAACGCCTGAATCAATCAATTATAACGGAATCAGGTATCTTGACGTTTATCAAGGCCAGAGACACCTGACTCCGTGTAATGCGTAAGAGCGATAGGGTCATGCTAAGGTTGTCGCGGACGTGGTTTGTGCAGAAAACACCACAGCAAGAGCGAACATCGACACAGTACTACTCACCTCACAGTGTACATTTTATATAGGCGTATTGGCGACATTCTGTGACGACACGAGTTCTCTTAGAAGAAAGTTTAATAATTTAATTCCATTGCCTATTTATTTAGATTTCTGTGCGGGATACCAACAGAGGGACACTTCACACTGACACGGCTCCACTGTGCCGCAGCGCGGTGTCAGGTTAATATTATGCGGGGATAACGTCGAAAGATCATTTCAATATAGCAACACGTTTAAAGACAACAAACAACGAAACGAAGAAATATAGTAAGCAATTTTTAAAACATACGCTGGAATCATCTTCGCGCCAGGGGCCCCAATCATTGTATTGTAAGACCTGTCATCGCACGAATTCGTCACTAAGTACTTTTATGTTTTTATATCGACAAGGAATTTATTATGGACACGTACTTGGAACTTTTGCGTGACGGCTTCGAAGTTGAATTCGCTACGCGCGTGCTTCTTGATCTTGCCGCCTTCTGCTAAGTCGATGGAAAACTTTTTCGAGAATAATTTACATATTTCTGTAACAAGATTTTTACTTCTATTAAATTAGAAAAGAAATCATGTATGCGATTAAATGATAATATGACTTGCATGCTATGAGGTATAAAATGAGTCTTGTGTGTGATTTCGGCAATGGCTGATGGATGACAGAACACAAGTGTATGTAGAGTAGACAAGTGTGCTGGTGGTCGTATCCGTATCAGGTCGTGTCAAGAAGTAAGTGCAGGTTATTATTAACGTTTAAACCAGTTTTACCCCTTTGGGCGTAGTACCCTATCCAGTTTTTAATTTTAGGTAAACCCCCTGCTTGTTTAATAATTACTGATTTATCGCAAATTAATCGATTTCAATTGTGGTTTTTCTCGCTTACGTAGACACCTCGCAGGTGTTCATTGACCCCTGGAGATCGAAATAGAAGTCGATTACATGAAGAGAAACTGATATTGGTATATTCTAATAGTAATTAAGACACATTCTGGGGATTAAATCACGCAACAAATATCTTGTTTAAATTACCTCGTGGTCAAGAATGGACATCAGTCGGTAGGATGGTCAGTAGTCGGTAGAGTGGGAGCGTGTAGTAATGATTGGGCGTATAAAATAAAAAGTGTACCCCTCACTTTTTTAAAAGTGGAAATTTTGAGTTTTCTTACTCAGAACCAAGAGCGCTATTGATTTAGATGGTTAGCAAAATGTCCCTAATTTTCCATACAATTTTTTTGTGTCAGTTTTGTAAGAACCCATATTATTATAAACGGTATGAAAAAAACGTCACAAAACTGCCCTAAAAAATAAGGACTCGTTTTACTTTATGAAAATGAACTGAGCTCGTGATTTTGAAGAAGAAAACTCCAAAATTAACTCATTTAAAAAAAAGTAAAAGGTAGGTAGGTACACTTTTTTGAAATGCCCGAATAGGACTTAAAATCGTAAAAGACATTAATGGATTGAACGAAAGTAATGGCCTGTTGACATTTTGATGCATGTCATTTCCATATTTGTGTGAAGTGTATTCAAATGGGTAACACACAGATAGTTTCATCTGCTCATTTAAGGAGAGGTATTCCTGCAGAGGCCGCTCTTTTGAGTTTTTAAAACCATCTGAGACATAGAATATAGTGTTTTATATTTTAAAAAAAAGATATGTATCAGTTAAGGATCTATCTAATCAAATTCGCATTCAGTTATAAGACCCAATGAACTTCACTCGATGGAAAAAAATCCCAAACTTACCCCTTTTTGTAATGTTTTTTCAATATTAAACTACTGATATTTTACATTTAATTTTTGTACTCAAATAAAGACAATAAATATTTATAGACAAATTCGCAGAGTTTGACTTAAAAAATGATTGTTTTAATTACTGCGTTTAAATACCTGGGTCATTTTCAAATATAGCGCAGAACACTCTGTTACCATGCATTATTACAAATACTACGCATCTTTTTTCGATTCCAAAAATCAATAATTATCTGTGACATATAGCTGATTGGAAATCATCAATCGGTTCACACAAATAACCGTAGAAAATAGACAGTGTAACCAAACAACTTTTTTTTAGGGTTGGGACTAGTTTACCTGCGCAAAATTTGAAAATGACCCACCTACTAAACGAGCGAGCGCGGCGACTTGTCAGGCCCGATCGGTCGCGCGCTGGCGCCTATGGAGGACTTTTGCAGGAATACCCGGCCTTAATCCATTCGTGGCAGGTGTCGTGAATCGGTCCGTACCTTTGGTCATTTTCTTGACAGCGTGCTTGGCGTCGTCGCGCTGCCGGCCGACGCCGTGCAGCAGGATGTGGCGCTGGTTGGCGTCGTGCGGCGCGTGCTCGGGCTCCGCCGGCGGCAGCGGGAAGTGCATCGTGTAGCTGTAGTGGCGCGACGCCGCCGCCGGCGCGCCGCCCGCGCTCGCCTCGCCCGCGCTGCCGCCGCGCATGCCTGAAACTGCTACTCACTTGTTTCATCATCGTCGTCAGCCGAAACGTGGCCGCTGATATACATACATACACCACTATACTACATTACTGCAGATGCCGCGAAATAGCGGATTGCCGGCCGGCGGATTGGTCGAGTATTAACGAGGCCATCTGGATATACGAGG
This sequence comes from Archips xylosteana, assembly GCA_947563465.1. NCBI lineage: Eukaryota > Metazoa > Arthropoda > Insecta > Lepidoptera > Tortricidae > Archips > Archips xylosteana. Next base: position 18,773,179 of record OX387343.1, read on the forward strand.
CCGACAATCCCTGTTCGCGGCAGAGGCTTGATTAGCGCTTTTTTCAAACATGCAATGAAATAAATAAAATAAAAGTAGAAAAAAAACAAAGGTTTATTTCTCGACAAATTATTTAAGTAGATAAAAAATATAACTAACACATTTTACTATTTATTTCATTCTATTTCCAACTCGGATTCAATACAAAACAGAGATAATTCATGAATATTTATTTTTAATAAGCGTATTGGTAGAATGTCATACATAATGAAGCAAAAAGCAAATATTGCTTATAGTTTTTTTTAATGCGTGAACGCCATGATGCCGTATCACTTCGTGTGGAATGGAATTAAAAAATATAATTTTGCCGACCTCGGCCAGTGGTCGGCAACCTTTTAACTCGAAGAGACAAAAAAATTCTTGCCTACAATAAATAGTACTTTCATAAGTAGTTTTTTGATAAAAAAACTAATCTATTTATTCATATACATATAAGAAGTGTTTTTATCACAACAAATTAGATAATATATACCTATATGGTATTATTAGATAATCACTTATTATTTAAGTAAAAAATTAAAAGCTAGTACAAGTGGCTGAGAGGTAGAAATGGTGCCTAATCTTCATTAATTGATTAAGAACGATTTTTTAATGTCTTTTTTTTGATAAATAAATAATATTTGCACATTGAACTTAAGAGCCGCAGCTTCACATCCAAAGAGCCGCATGTGGCTCGTAAGCTGCAGGTTGCCGACCTCTGGCCTAGGCTATCATTATAGCAACTACAAGTGTATAAAAAGTGTGAACAGATTACCTGATACGGACATTGGACCCATTCCCATTGAGTTCATACCGGGTATGCTCATACTGCCTGATCCCATCATCGGAGAATTCACACTACAAAACACCAATATAATTATTAGAATAAGCGAATTAATTCATGTTGTAACAAACTCAAAAAAGGTTGTTATAACAAACCTGTGTGATGATTCCCCGGGGTCCTTTGGACTGTCTGGTGCATCCATGGAATTTTGTTGATCTTCTTTGATATGTTGTAAGAGTTTGTCCAGGTCATCATCTATTTTTGAGTCATCTAAATCCATTCGAACATTTTCCTGCAAGTAACATTTGAAACATGAGCATGCACAATTTAACCCCACCATCCTTTGATCAATTATAACTGTAGATCCACAGTCGCGCGCCCGAAAATGTCCGAGCCAAATGAGCGCCACTTTGATAAAAGTGGCCTTCTTTTTTCTCAGTACGTTGCGTGAAATTGTCAAGTTTAGCTGTCAAGTGTCAACCGAAATTCGACTGTAATGAAGTAAAGACTAGGTTCAAATTTCTGTGTAGGTGATGATTTTAATTGTTATGCAAACAAATAAAAAAGTTCGGACATTTTTTGAAGGGGATTTTGTTCGGCAATGTGTATCTTCAGTTATAATTGATCAAAGCCACAATCAATGTATTATGAAGGAGAAGAAATGCATTTATTTGCATTTAAGGTTGTAACTTAATTAAAACTTCCAGCTCTGTAGCTGTCTGTCTGGCTGTAGATGTCTGTACATCTATCAATGTAAATTTTACCTAACCATTCTACGAAATGGAACAGACATCGGTTAAGTTTGAATTCATCTGCTTAGCTAGAGGAGAATGCAAACAAAGTCGTAGAAAAGACGTTATCTCCTGAATTACAGTCCTTTTTGTATCGTCTTGAATGACGCCAGATTCGCCAAGAATAATTGCGCAGTTACTTATCCAGCGTACTGGCTAGTCATTTACCTCCATCTTGGGCTTAAGGTCTATTCCGGCGAAGATATCGTCGTCTACGGTGTGCGCAGCGCCGGAGCCGGCGGCAGGCGGCGCGGGCGCGTTCGAGCCCGCCGAAGACGATGGCTCCGTCGGTGATACCAGGTCGCCTGCACATGGTACCCGACACCATAACAACGAAAACGAAAATTATTATTCACACATTTTCAGACACAGAAAAGTTTAAAGAAGAATAGCGCGGACCTGTATTGAAGTGGATGATATAAGCACGGTGAAATGTAAAGGAACCGAGTGATAAATTTTTTGAAAACATCATCAGTACATCTCTGTCAATAAAAATGTATTCTATCAGCTAGTTTATGACACCTAAAATTGACCGGGGCGTCATCCACTAAAAACCAGGTCCATAAACAAAAGACTACTGCAAATGGAAAGAGATTCGATGCACACACATAAGCGAGAAATGGGTAATCTAGCCAACCACCCAATAATTAATTCGTGCTTATTGTCCATTCGAAAATATGACGAGTTCAACATGTATTTACTTTCCTCAGTACACGTCAGTACAATGGCGATAGTCGGTAGCGGACCATTGTGTACTGGGGCGGGCAATGGATCGAACCACGCAGATGATTCTATCGGTTTCTCGGCAATCTTCAAATGATTCGTGCACCAGAGTTTCATCGATTACTATTGGTGTACGTGGCGCATGGCCTATTGTATACAGAGAAAATAAGCTGTGGTTTTCAACGCCAACGATACATAAAGTCAAAGTCAAAATTCTTTATTCAATTTAGGCATCAAATTGATGCTCCTATGAACGTCGAAAAATCTACCACCGGTTCGGAAAAAACCCTGTTGAGAAGAAACCGGCAAGAAACTCAACAAGGTATATTTTTTTCAATCAGATCTACATTGTTATTAAATGACATACATCTAAAGTATTTAATACAATTAAATTTTTTAACACAGTAGATACGCTATTTGAGACTAGAGATCGCCAATGCGGATCGGAATCATTTCCAAACATCCCTGTCCATGATATAGTCATTAATTTTATAGTACGTCTTAGATATTAATGTCTTCTTCACAATGGATTTGAATTTTGTATCAGTTTGTTCGGTTATTGTTTTCGGAATTTTATTATAAAAACGTATGCATCTTCCCAGAAACGACTTTTTAGTTTTAGCCAGTCTGTAAGATGGAACTTTAAGCTTCCCTGTGTTTCTAGTAACCTTTGGCTTATCGACGTTAGTGGGAAAATCACATATGTTTTTTCTTACATACATGATTATTTCAAATATATACAACGACGGCAGGGTTAGGATACCTATTTCTTTAAAAAAAGATCTTAAAGAATCGCGTGTCCTTAAGTTATATATCGCTCTGATAGCCCTCTTTTGCAAAATAAAAATTGATTCCAAGTCTGCAGCAGATCCCCATAAAATAAGGCCGTATGAAATGATGCTATTGAAGTAGGAAAAATACACCAACCGTGCCGTCGCCACATCGGTTAGCTGCCGTATCTTTCTGACTGCAAACGCAGCAGAGCTCAACCTATTCGCAATTGCTGTGGTGTGCGATCCCCACTGCAATTTAGAGTCCAGTGTTATTCCTAAGAATACCGTAGATTTTACAAATTTAATACTTTGACCGTTAAGTTTAATATTTGAGACCGAATTTGAATGAGGCGGATTTAACAATGAAAATTTAATACATTTTGTTTTCTTAGGGTTTAGTAACAAGTTATTGGCAGCAAACCATGCGGATATCATGGACAGAGTTTCATTGGGTTCAGTGAAATCGGTGTCTTTTCTACTAACTTTGAACAGTAAAGAGGTGTCGTCAGCAAACATAACTATCCCTGATTTCTGACTCACGGTATAAATTAGGTCATTTACGTAAACCAAAGACAAGAATGGCGCTAGAATAGATCCTTGAGGCACTCCCATTTCGACCACAGATCCCTCCGATACCGTTCCATTAACCGCTACCTTTTGTTTTCATATATAGGTCACAAAGTACAGTGTCAAAGTGACCTTGACACAATGACATAAGATTCAAAGCAGGTTTACGTTTTGTTGAGGCGCGGCGGTGAAAGGGTTAAGCACATCACCTCTTGAGATAAGCGTGCACATGTAGGCGTCGTGGGAAAACACGTCGCGCCGGATCAGCTCCCCGAACAGGTGCACCAGGTTCGCGAACTGCTGCCGGTTGCTCGGCGCCGCGCTCGGACTATCATCTAGAACACATAACATTTATACTGGCTGATGATTAAAATACATAATCCTTGCTTTTGGTTCTGGGACTTCTGGGTGATCGGTTCTTCGCGACTCCATTTACGGTATTCAGATCAAAATTTCTATGTGTACCAAACGTGGTGCACTTAATTTGTATACAAGTGAAAGTGTTCAACATGGTTGGCTTTTGGTTTTAGAGGTAAGCGAAAATTTAAGGAGTCACGTTTTTGACGCTCTGACTAGAATTATTTTATTACCTATGTGCAGTCGAGGTCAAAGATGTCTTCACACTTTAGTACCTTGACACTGTATGCCTTCTGAGAATTTTATACAAAAGTTCAAATACTACGTTACAGGTACAAGGTAGTGAAATGTAAACATATCTTTGACCTCGACTATACGTATGATTTACTATTTACGATTTTAACGCAGATCAAATTGGGGATGTCTATTTTTTTGCAATGTATAGTAAATCGAAAACCATTTCGAGATAAATGCTTTTTAACTCGTTTTCTGTAGTTATTTAATTTTAATATTATGTAATGAATTTATTATAAGTATAACAAATAAGCAATGACCTTCACCCACATTGGTGTAAATTGCGTGACCGGTTCAAGTCGTACTTTATTCTATGTGGTTAGAATTCTTCACAATTTACGCGTGGATTATACTACGGAGTTTGATTTGGACCCGTTGTCTGACATCTAGCACTTTGACAGTGCCAGTAAAGTGACACAGTGTATAGTGTACCACTACGCAGAAAATAATTAAAGGGGTTGCCTTATCGTACGCATTTAGATAGATTTAGAAAACTCAATTATAATCTGACGTCATCAACTAAAATAGTTTCAATAATTAATTTTGAAAAAAGTAGAGAACTAAATGACAAAATATTGAAATTAGTTCCTTATAATTGACTTTTCTATACAAAAAAAATATAAAAACCACTGGTAATTTTTTTTAGACATTCCCAATTACGAAGCGTCGATCTGCCTTCACTTCTAATGTGGCTAATGCTTTACAAAGTAAAAGAAGTTAAATACGATTTTTCACGGCCAAATGTCTATACCTAGGACGGGTGCATCATTGTCCAAAAATCGCAATAGCAGACTTTGGAAAATCGGCGGTCCGTTGTAGAGTCCATTGCCCGACGTTACGGACTCCTTGTCGTCGGATCCTGGAAGCACAAAAACTCAGTTTCATAGATATCCTGGCATTAGGATAACACGGAAACTTACAGAGTTGAACTACTGATACAGCTTACAAAAGATAACTGTGTTCTGATAAAGTAATATTTACTTACATACTACAAGAGATATCATGGTTTAAAAGACGACTGTTAAGCAACTCGATCTAAATACTACATCGTGAGATCGTGACATCTAAAAGTGACGACAAACTTCAAATATTGTATCATGGATTTGAATTTGGGTAATAAAAATATTCATACAGTCCTATTGCTTTCTTTCTAATAACAGTTGCTAGCATAAGTCGATCATAGTGCAACTGTCCCCTTATGTTTAACTTTAACACAGAGAAAATGGAGTCAATGAGATCCTTCTCCGGTATTGTGTGGTCTTATTACGAGCTAATATATAATTAAGTGAAATGCTGTGCGACAGACTTAAAAAAATAATGGCCAGACTTTACTAATCTTATTTAACTTTCTTGTTGATGACGTGATTTAGTAAATAAGCCCTGCAGTGAATTTGAGAAATAATGTTTCTCAATAACTTTGTATAATCACATCAGAAGCCACAATTTAAAACAATAAATGTAAAATTTTCGTATTATTTTTAGGTAGCAATGCAAATACAAAAATATTACTGTGAATTATCACATCAAAAGCTGCAATTTAAAGCATTATAAGTAAAAATTTCAAAAGGCAATACAATATTACTGTGGAATCGAATCATCTCAATAATAAATCGCAACACAGCAAAATAAAAAACAATAAGTAAGAGTCAATAACTTTGCTGCTATTTACTTAAAATATAATAAAGCAGCAATAATAAATACAAAAGGCGTTATGTTGCAAAAATACCATAAGTATCTAATTTAATGCTTTACAAGTTCGGAAAACAACCCAGGGCACTCTCTGTCGTTTGAAATTTGCACAAAAAAATCATTGGTGGTGGGTTAATCAGAAATAGTGTACTTAGTTTTCATTAGTGAAAGATTTTTTAAATTGATCATTTGTTCCAGATATTTACCATACACACAACCAATCAAACACAAAGTTTACATCTTTATTAGTATAGTTAATAAGTATAGACAGACATGGGGGCTTCATCATTATTCGCTATAGCACAAGGTCTTGACAAAGTCAACTAATCTACATTATACATAGTGAATGGCTGTTATGAAGTAAATCCTGACACATGGAGCAACTATAACGCTTCTGAATATTGACAATGGCAACCATAGGAAAATAAAAACTATACTTAATTGTTGCGCGTGTCAGAATAGTAAGTATAGAATTTTTTTTCCTATGGATCCCATTGACATTATGTGTCTGGATTTAGTTCATAACGGCCATTGACACATACATAGACAACACACAATTTATACCACAGGAGCTAGAGACTAGATATATGGCAGATATATTCCTTGTAGATCATAGAGGTGCACTAGGAGATTTTTCGGAATTTCAGAGTTAATTCGGGTAGAGAACTAGGTTGTATTACATTCTACTATGGTTATAATAATTAGGTAAATAGATATTTCAATTGCTGGTTTCTTTATCCTGAACTAGCCTTCCGTCCACAGCTTCGCCCGCGATAAATTAATTATCCCGTAAGAAAAGGTATTTTCCCGCGGTAAAAAGTAGCTTATGTCACTCTGTGGTAATGTAGCTTTCTAACGGCAAAAGAATTTTTGAAATCAGTCCAGTAGTTTTTAAGTTTATTCGTTACATACATACAGAAATAAAAATCTTTCCCCTTTGTAATATTAGTGTAGATTAATAACATTATTCTTTTAATTGTAGTTTTGTACTTAATTAATAAGTCAGATAATAAAGCGCAAAAAAATCCACATACAAATACAGCGTTCAAATGAACATTAATAAGGTTTTCCTCACGCTGACGGCACAATTGATATCATGCCTACTATTAATAGCTGATACAATGAACACCTATGTAAAACGAGATAGTGTGGAGTGACACACCCACACACATTCACACACACACACACACACACACACACACACACACACACACACACACACACACACACACACACACACACATTCATTACATCAACAACAGCATGCAAAACCAAATTGCGGTTGACTACCAAGCTATTTTCGTTTTTACCTAATGACTATTGCTCACTTTGTGTATTTCTTAGCATTCAAGTTTTTATTTAGCTGTGAAGGTCCAAAGCAGACAGACATACCGCAAAGTTTCATAAAATAACATGTAATCCGCCCGCACTTCGCATGGGTAGTGAAATATATTACACACTAAAACAGCCAAACCAGTTCAGTATTTTCAAGTTTAAGTATCGCGTTTAGCTTCGTTTTATAATATGTAGAAAGTAGACTTAACTAACTACTTAGTCCTTACGTATAGATTTATTGCATAGCATGAACTACCTTTATAAAACAGGGGCCTGAACAATTATGTAACACTCAACATCAAGGGATTAGGCCGAATAGAGTGAGCTCCATGTCACATTAGAATAATGTCCTAATAATAGGACACGGGAGGTTAAAATAGGTGTGGACACATGGATAGAATCTAGCTATGGCTTGTTCTGTGCTTGCAGTCGCTAATGAAAACAAAAATCATTCGCATACCAAAATAACTGACCTCAAACAGAAAAGAAAAGAGATAAATATTCGCTAGTGCACATAATATTCAGTAACTTCGCGTCGCTTATAATGTAAAAATAAAACATTAATAAATGAGCATAAACATGAAAAAAATCTAATGCTATTGGCAATAATAAATAACATAAAAATAACATTAATAAATGTTTAACAGAGAAAACAGCGAGGTTGCTAAAAATATATGGCAATGTTGCTTTTGTGTGAGTATGGCCCCAAAAATATATAACAAATAACCGAAGGATGCACAACATAAATAACATATACGAAAATGAGGAAAAATAAAATTTTTGCTGAAATGGGTGCTACTCCGTTAGGATTTTTTAGGGTTCCGTACCCAAAGGGTAAGACAGGACCCTATTACTAAGACTCCGCTGTCCGTCCGTCCGTCTGTCACTAGGCTGTATCTCATGAACCGTGATAGTTAGACAATTGAAATTTTTACAGATGATGTATTTCTGTTGCCGCTATAACAACAAATATTAAAAAACAGAATAAAATAAATATTTAAGGGGGCTCCCATAAACAAACGTGTTTTTTTGCCGTTTTATAGAGAATGGTACGGAACCCTTCGTGCGCGAGTCCAAATCGCACTTGGCCGGTTTTTTGGAATATAAATAAGTTTTTAATATGTACAAATTAAACAAAGAATAAATAATAATAATGAAGGATGATGAGATGATGACGATAGGTTACTATAAGGCAATATTTTGTATGCCCTGGGGACCACAGTGAAACAAAAATATAATTTAAGACCAAATCATTTACCTAAGTAGGGCAAATAAATAATAGACAATTGACACCAATTTTATTGACCTAGTACCAAACTAAGCAAAACTTGTGCTATGGGTACCTACTAGAAAATAGATAAACATACTTATATAGATAAATACATATTAAACATCCTAGACGCGAGCGCAAATATTCATATTTTTCACAAAACTATCTGCCCCGACCGGGAATCGAACTCGGGAGCTCAAGCTTCCTAGTCTGCAGGTTCTCTAACCACAAGGCTATCTGGTCGTCAGTAATAAAAAAAAATGATTATGATTAAAAAGTTCCGTCCGCAGCTTCGCCCGCGATAAATTAATTTTTCCGTAGGAAAAGGTATTTTCCCGCGGTAAAAAGTAGCCTATGTCACTCAGTGATAATGTAGCTCTCTAACGGCAAAAGAATTTTTGATATCGGTCCAGTAGTTTCGGAACCTATTCAATGCAAACAAACAATCAAATCTTTCCTCTTTGTAATATTAGTATAGACAAGGATGATATAGACTGGATTAGCAATCGCCATAGTACAGATCGTCCGCAGAAAAATAGTTCAATTATTAAATCTAGATGGCGCTGAAATATAGCCCGAGGCTTTGAAAGCTAAACAATAAGACTACAGATGGTTCATATTACTACAAATGTATTATTTTTCAAAATTGCATAATAATACATTTGCAGTAATAGTAATATGAGTCAGGGATGTTCTCGAGTCAGGGATGTTCTTCTCGGTTGCCTTTCCGGAAATCGAGATCAGGACACACGGGTACTTCGCGAGCCCCCCGGCTTCCCGAGCTACCGCTAACTCTCCCTGTTCCTTCCGAGTTAGCTGTATTCTATCCCTTCAATTCCTACCAAGATTCCATAAATCCTTCTCACGGCAACCATATCCCAACCAGCCCTTGCCCTTGTATTCCCTTCTAATGTCCGGTAGGAGATGTCGGGCAGCAGCGCTCTCCCACTACTCTTACTGCGATCACCAACACGCCTGCCCGGCAGCGTGGTGATTATGGGCAAATACCCTAAATATGGATAGCGCCAATAAAATACGGCCCCCAGTTCCCAGTAGCTCCGCCATTCCTGGTTATGGTAGCGGCCTTGGAAATGGTGGAGTGGGGGGTGCGAAGAATCCCCGGGTGACGATCAGCGGCTACCATCATCGATTGAACCTGGCTACGTATAATGGACGCACCCTTAGGCTTCCTGAACATCTTCTAGAGCTCGAAGTAGAACTTAGCAAGATCAACTGGCACATACTGGGGTTATCAGAAGTCCGTAGACAGGGGGAGGGCACGATAACTCTAGAATCAGGCGATCTCTTCTACTTTCGCGAAGGAGATGAACCATCCAGGGGCGACATTGGCTTTCTTGTCAACAAGTGTCTTTCAAACAACGTGTTAGAGATAAACAGTGTGTCGACCAGGGTGGCATACCTTGTACTTAAACTCACTCAGAAATACTCTCTAAAGGTGGTACAGGTATACGCACTGACCTCGGCACACTCGGATGATGAGGTGGAGGTTCTCTATGAGGACATCTCAACAGCCTTGCATTCAACCACCCATACCCATTTCACCGTTGTCATGGGAGACTTTAACGCCAAAGTGGGAGTACAAGAACGCGACGGGTCGAAAATCGGACCACACGGTTACGGACGTCGGAATCGCAGGGGTTAAATGCTAGTCAACTTCCTCGAATCACAGGGGTTATTTTTGATGAACTCTTTCTTCAAAAAGAAGCCCCAAAGGAAGTGGACATGGCAAAGCCCCGATAATGTGACAAAGAACGAGATAGACTTCATTATGGCAGACAAGCGACATGTATTTAGAGATGTCTCAGTGATCAACAGGTTTGATACCGGAAGTGATCACCGACTTGTACGACTCGTACACTGCTCCAAACCGAACTTGGGTTCGAAAATTTTCAGATCGATCTGAAGAACAGATTCGATTCGCTGGAAACCACGGCAAATGTTGACGGGATGGCCAAAAACGTGGCTACAATACTCCGAAACGTGGGTCACAAACATTTTCGACGGCAGAGGAAAGACAGGGTATCTAAACTGTCTGCTGAGACTCTGGAATTCATGACGAAGAGACGAGAAATGGCGCAAACGCAGGCCAATGCATTAGTATACCGAGCGCTGAACTCTCAGACCAAAAAGCTGATTAGACGCGACCTCCGGCGCTCCAATACTCGCACCGTAATGGAAGCGATAGAGCGCAATAGGGGGTCCAAAGTGTTTAATCAGCAGCTTGGGAGAGGTCACATAACAAAGCTCAAGACTGCGGATGGCAGACACGTTACGTCCAAACCAGAAGTTCTCGAGGAAGTCAAGAAATTCTACGATACCCTGTATGCCTCGCATGCCTCGAAACTAGTGACCCAAGACGTTCAAGATGAGAGAGCCACTCTGACCCGCCACCACACGGAGGACCTTCCGGAAATTGACGTCGGCGAGATTAGGATAGCCCTCAAACAGATGAAAAACAATAAAGCACCGGGTGAAGACGGTATCACAACTGAATTGCTGCGAGCAGGTGGGACACCGCTCCTAAAAGAGCTCCAGAAGTTGTTTGATGCCGTTCTTCAAAACGGTATAACACCGGAGGCGTGGAACAGGAGCGTGGTTGTATTGTTCCATAAAAAAGGAGACAAGTCGCTCTTACAGAACTACAGACCGATTTCGCTCTTGAGCCACGTCTACAAGTTGTTTTCGAGGGTTATCACGAATCGTCTCGCCAAAAGATTTGACGACTTCCAGCCACCAGAACAAGCCGGGTTCCGAAAAGACTACAGCACCGTGGATCACATACACACAGTGCGGCAGATTGTACAGAAGACTCACGAGTACAATCAGCCCCTGTGTCTGGCATTTGTGGACTACGAAAAAGCCTTCGACTCCATCGAGACCTGGGCGGTTCTGGAATCCTTGCAGCGATGCCAAGTCGATTGGCGTTACATTGAGGTGCTGAGATGTCTGTATGATGCCGCCACGATGTCCGTCCAAGTACAGGACCAGGAGACAGAACCCATCCAGTTGCGTCGAGGAGTGAGGCAGGGGGATGTTATATCCCCTAAGCTATTCACTAACGCACTAGAGGATGTCTTTAAGACCCTGGACTGGAAAAGACGTGGCATAAACGTAAACGGCGAGTACATCTCCCACCCCAGGTTTGCCGATGACATAGTCGTTATGGCGGAATCAATGCAGGATTTGGCGGAAATGCTGAACAGCCTTAATGATGCTTCGCGACGAGTGGGGCTTGGGATGAATTTGAACAAGACAAAGATCATGTTCAACGATCACGTCATCCCTGAGCCCCTGTTCGTTGGAGATTCGGCCCTCGAAGTTGTTCAGGAGTATGTCTACCTAGGACAAGTCATTAAGCTTGGTAGAAACAACTTCGAGAAAGAAGCCGATAGAAGGATTCAATTGGGCTGGGCAGCATTTGGGAAGCTTCGTCATATCTTGACGTCATCCCTGCCACAATGCCTGAAGACTAAGGTTTTTAACCAGTGCATCCTACCCGTTATGACTTACGCTGCAGAAACGTGGACACTCACAGGAGGACTAGTCCATAAGTTCAAAGTCGCTCAGCGTGCCATGGAGAGGACTATGCTCGGTATCTCGTTGAGAGATAGGGTCCGCAACGAGCATATAAGACAAAAGACGAAAGTCGTTGACATAGCCCGAAGGATTAGCACACTAAAGTGGCAATGGGCTGGTCACGTTTGCCGTACAACTGAAGATCGTTGGAGCAGACGTGTCCTGGAGTGGAGACCACGTTTAGGAAATCGTAGTGTGGGACGCCCTGCAACACGTTGGACTGATGACCTTTGGAGGACAGCTGGCAGTGGGTGGATGAGGGAAGCCCAGGATCGCGAATTTTGGCGCAATATGAGGGAGGCCTACGTCCAGCAGTGGACGGACAATGGCTGTAGATAGATAGATAGATAGTAATATGAAATATCTGTAGTTTATTGTTTTGCTTTCAAACCCTCGGGCTATATGTCAGCGCCATCTAGATTTAATAATCGAACTATTTTTCCGCGGCCGATCTGTACTATGGTGATTGCTAATCCAGTCTATATCATCCTTGGTATAGATGTATAGTTACCGGTGGCGTGCAGGTCGTGGTGCTGGTGCAGCAGCTGCTGCTGCCGCTTGTCCAGCAGCGCGGCGGCGGCCATGGCGCGGTGCTCACCCCAGCGCGCGCCGCACACCGCCCACTCGCACAGAACGCGCACCACCGCGTACGAACACCCCCACTCCTGCCACACAGACCTTCAACACTACAGGGCTGCTTCACATTACTACCTCGCCAGAGGCCGTATTGTCCGAGGCGCAAGCCACACAGGAGAGACGTGGGACGGGAGCGCGTCGCAGTCGCACAACCCCTTGAATCAGTTTGCATAGTAAATGTATACAAGCGTCGCGCTCCAAAGCAGACAGAAGAGACGAGGCCGCGTCTCCGCCTCTCGCGACGCACGAATATTGATTCAAGGGGCGCCGTGACTTCGACGCGCCCCCGTCCCTCGTCACTTCTGTGTGGCTTGCGCCCAAAGGTATAAGTTGGCAGCCGACTCCACGCAGACGACGTGTCACTAGCTACGCTAGCTACGGAGGGAATTTCATGGAAATAAGGAATAAGTTCGCGTAGCTAGCGACACGTCGTCTGCTGCTGCAGCGTGGAGTCAGCTGCCAACTTATACCTTAACGCGCGAGTACGTGCCGTCGCCATCACCATCTTATATCGTTTGACTGAAATAGTTCAGTGTCACTTGGACAGTGGCCATCATTCAAGGTAATTAAAAATATCTAAACACGACCCCGTATTGTCAATCGCGTACGTGAGTGTTCAGGTATTTTTGAGCATTTTTCTCCGGTGTTTATAATGGTACTGCACGGCTTAAAACATCAAAGACTGTTCACTTCTAAGACAATGTGACAACCAACCTAATTGTTTGTTTTTTCATATAGAAACTTATTTGGTCGACTATACTATTGAGCAGTGGTGAAGAATCTTACCGGGTCCTTGATGTCGGTGTTCAAATCTTTGGCGGGCGGCGAGCAGTGCGCGAACACTTCCTTATACAGCGTGTCCAGATTGTTGTTGGGATCCACGCGGTCGAAGCAGTGCCGGTCCAACGCCTCCAACACGGCCAACACGCGTGCTGGACATTCAAGCATGCTTCCTATAGAATAATCTTACACATAACTAATAACAACAGTGCGTCAAGCTAACTAAGCACAACAAAACAAGCTAAAATGAAAGTGACTTACTTCATTGAATGGTGATTTAGCTAGGTCTATTGAAACGCAACAAAAAGGGTTGTATCTATGAAAATACGATGTACTTTCGTCGCAGATCACATTACTAATATAACAAGCAAGAGTGATGTTTATGGAAAGAATATAACACAGTAAAAATACCTTGAGAGCTAGTCTGCCATTTATCTGTACACCATTTATTTTCTGCTTTTTTACTTCTAGCAGATATTTTTTGTTCAGCTTCGTATACCTGTAATATAAAATGATGGACATTTATTACAACTAATTTGAGCAAATAATGTAATTTATATGAAATCCCAACGATGAAATGAATGTTTCACCATTTTTCGGTGTTCTTCCGTTATCTCAGAGTCCATGTGGGGCATGGGCAGTGCGGACGGCGGAAGGGGAAGCAAGTCCAGGGGCGAGCCTTGCAAGGACGACCCGCATCCAGACCACACCATTGCCGTGGGGCATTCTATACAAATTATCTGTAAACAGAGCAAAACGTTACTGACATGAAACTATTTGGTACGTCAAGTAAATGATCTATAACGTAAGTAGCAAGCACCTGTAAGATGGCGGCGAGTTGGATGATGCTGTCTCTGTGGTGGGGACAGTTCAGTACTTCGCCGAAACCGACTTGAACAGGATTCAGAGCAGCCGTGACGACCGTCGTTAGGGTGGTTTTGGTATCTCTTGGAGGTGAACAGTTCTCTTCCTTAATGGTTCTACTATATTCTTCTTTGATCTCTAGACCTTGCGTCGGATTTGGCGTACCTAATGGATTGGGTGTTCCTAGCGAATGTGTAGGATTGGGAGTCCCTAGTGAGTGATTAGAACTAAGAGCCCCTTGGCTATGATCTGCGGGAGTACCCGATCGCTTGATTTGAGATATGTTTGGTTTGATATCACTGCTCTGCTCCGTCGACGGCGAGATCGGTCTTTGTATATCTGAAAATAATACAATATAAATACATAAATATTATCTGGATTTGGGTAAAATAAAATGCATATTGGAGCATTAATAGAATGTACCTCCTGGCTTATCTGTGGTTTTGGTGAAGACAGCAGGTTGGTTGAGCGTACGCAAGGTGCTGTCCGATAGCACGGAGCAAATAGCGGCCGCTTTCTTAGCGCACGAGGTCGCCAAGCGCCGAGACAACCCTTCGCAGTGAACGAACTCGCTCATGTGTTGAAGTGCCAACGGGAGAAAGAGTCTATAAGAAATAAGACAATGCTATAATAATAATAATTTATTTAATTCGAGTACCGGAGACTCGTCACATATAATTACACAATATTACAATAGAGATCTGTTTAAAATGATAAGAAACTAAATTATTATTTATTTATTTTATTTTATTTGGAAAACCAACAGCTTAAAATTACTATTACATATTAATACGAAATAAGTAACAATAAAACCAGTTAAAGGTTTCCACAGATATGAAAAATTTAATTGTCTTAAACTAATAATTTAACACATCAACGCCCAACTCAAATCCTTGCATAGAGGTTCCATGTATCATGTAGACAAGGAATATGGATGGATCTTTCTAAAATGGAATACATAGTTCTACAACGGGCGTCTAGCCCTTACAGCTATAGGGACGCAGACCAAAGACACAGACTACAAAGTGTTTGTGTTACCTTAGTAGTCCATCGTCAGCAACCCGCTTATCGAGCAGATCGATGATCCAGGTGAGGAAGTCATGCCTGTCTAGAAGCCCCTCGTCTAACAGGTATTTGGCTAATCGACAGCAGTAATTCCATAATTTTAGCGCTTGCCGCCAATCAGTACTTTCTGAAGAATTGGGAGTTGAAGAACCAAGTGCTATTGAACAAAATAAAAAGTTAATTATTTGTATAAAGTATAACCACATGTGTAAAGTGTAACAGCATGGATGTTCCTTATCCTCTTGTACGATTCAAGTATATCTATGTCAAAGTTTTGGCTAAGTATATATTAAAAAGTAAAAAAATCAAAACTAGGATGTATCGTTTTTACTTTGCATACAAGAGGGTAACATAAAGTGGATACTTTGGACAAATTTATTAAATGTAGATGAAGATAACATACTATTAGAATTTCCCGGCGAGTGCATAGAATTAGGTATATTTGAACTATTAGGTGTGGAGCCTCCAGGAGGGTTGCCAGACGAGTTATGGCTTGGCGTACCCTGACCTGCAAACATTTGAGAGGGTTTAAACAACACAACAAGCAACTATTTTTAATCTGTTTTAGTCAGTTTAAGTACTTGCCTGACTGGGAAGGAGGCGTCTTGTCAGGCACGGTTCCTGGGACAGAGCACTGGTAGTGTTCTGCTAACTTTGGTATTTGATCTTTTAGAAACTTTATTAATGTTGATGTCCACTCTGCAACAGAGAAAATTAAATGCATAAACAGAATATGTACATATGTATAAATATATAATATAATCGGTAATACCTATAACGCCAGCTGAAGAAAAGTGAAATAACAATATTTATTAATAGCCTGCTGTAGAGCTCAGGAATGAGCAGCAGTCACAAGGCGAAGTGCATCGTGCGACCGTAGCGGTAAGCTGACTATAGGGCTCCACTTTCACAGTAAGCTGAACTAGAGATAACCTAGACATATTCATGTGCACTTTGGTTTAACTAACTTGACCGTGTCCGTGTAGGCATTTTACTATGTAAGCACACTTACATAAAAACAACATTTTATTCGGATTACAAACTGATGATTAAATAATTAAAGCCAGGGATTATAGTTCACAAAAGTAGCAGACAAATACACTGACTGTCACTGTAATGCAGTGACGCAGCCAGATGACCGGGAAAACAGGGATGGGTGCACAGAGTGCAGCTACACATTGTTTATTGTTTCTTAATCTAAATGTTATTTACTTAACGATTCCTCAGATGTTTCAGTTTCGGGAGAAGGGCAATCCGACACCCGAAAGTATGACGCCAGTTCTGTTAATATTTTTTTATGAAAAGCTTGCAATAGAAATATTAATCAACATGTAAAAAACCAGTTATTCAGCAGATCCATCTCATAGAGCATAAAGGAATAGACAGAACTAAAATATTCAACAACATTGTCACTGTCCATTACAAGGGTTGGATGCAGGGATGAGGCTGGGAGGGACATAATGGTCGCCTACCTGTAGTATTTCAGTTCTTGGGTACAGCTCTGAATCTTAACAGTCAGAACTTTGGCTTTGTAATAAAATGACACAACCGCATCAAGTTTGGGCTTGTTTGATTCGTCTTGACAAGGACTTTGGTAACCAGAGGCAAAAAGTACAGTCAGGAAGAAAAGTTGTATTCAAAATAGTACTACTTAAGTACCTATACATTTTTTTTGTTGCATTAAATGTTTTGTGTACAGATTTACAGATTTTGTGTTGTATAAATGTTGGTTTTACCACGACTATTAAGTAGAGTAAAAATGTTTGATGTCAATTAATACTTCTAAATAATTACCTGATTTGGGAATTTTGCGTTTCTAGTTGTTTGATAAATTTTAGTTCCATGTTATCATGGTACAAAATTGCACAAGGTAAGATAATATTTAATTGTTATCAACTAATTATTATAAAATCAAAATAACAACGGGATTCTAGAGTACCGTTAGCACAACAGTACTTATAAATGATTAAATATAATCATAAGTCAATCTTTGATATCTTCATAAGGGCACTGCAGACACTTATTGATAAAAGAATTAATAAATTTATAGAATATCCTTTGCATATTTGGACTCTATTCACGGTAAATGTTGTCATTTGTTTTATAAAAAATATTAATATCATATCTGACAAATGTGTCACTAATTCACATCATTTTCGCGTTATCAAATTGGCGTAGCTGTTAAAAAATACGTATGTATAAAATATGAATCGTGGTAAAGTATTAAACGGTTGGTGCCGCGAAATAATCTGCAATGTACTAACATATTTCAATGAAGAAAAAGATAACGAAGGTTCTTCTGAAAACTTTGATGGCCATTTTAAGCAATTATTTACAACATTTGTATTTTATTTAAGTAATATAATTTGATGTTTTTTTCCTTGCTTTAGAACTTCATAGTACTAAAATAACAATTTCATTTGTCTGCACACTCAACCACTGACAATGTCATATCATGCATTAGTTCAAAAATGACATATGAGCTCAATCCCTTTCTAAACGCGCTTTGATAATAACACTCTAACATGTTACAATGTTAGTCTTAATATAAGAACTGAAACCTATCAAAAAGTTAATTAGTGATAAAGCTAAATTACCTGTGGTAGGATCAGGGAGTTGTCTTTTTTTAATTTTAGCCTCAGACACAGCCACTGTGTATGCTGAACTCAGCTTGATGAACCAGGCAGCTCTCGGCATAGTAACTTGATATTCTGTTAATGTTATGAAGATCTCTTCTTTTTTGTTGAAATTTGGAGCTTTTTTGGCTAGCTGTGATAGTGGTTTACTTCCTACAACAAAAAAATATTAGCAGAATTTGGTAAAACTTATTATTTAATTGAACTTTAGCCAAGTAATATAAATAAATAGAATAAAATATTACAATCAGCAATCTATAATACGTACCTGCCAAATCCTTAAACCATGCTTCAATCTGAGCTTTGGTGCGGGCAGTTGCTGGCCAAAAATTATCTTTTGGATTCACTTGCTGCCTTTTTCTACCACAATCAGGAAGAGTGTTAAGCTCTTCTTTTTTGGATAAAATACCAGAGAAAAATTGGCCAATCTGAAAATAAAGATCACATTATACATTGTGCTTGGTTCTCTTGTCATAACTATTACTTTTTTATTGTTATAGAAAGTTATCGTTTTAAGAAATGAAGAAAGAAAAAGAACCCAATTTGTATTTTCTTAAAATGTATTTGATACTGTAAGTAATTTATTCTTCTGATGTCTGTTTTCTCCCTTTTCAATCGCCCATAATTACAAAAACTTTTCATCAACTCATAACATGGTTTACAACGCGTAATAGGATAGGTCCTTAGTGTATTAGTAGTTAGTTCAAGATAATTTCTAAGCAAATCAAGCACAGTTATGCACATGTTCAAGGCAATGAATAATAACAAAAGCAAGATGCTTGTTTACAACCTCAGAAGCTTTGGGGCCTCAAAAGTATAGTCAGCATCTTTTGTAGCCTGATAAGTATACCCCGTTATCTAACGCTCAGTTTGGGGGCAAGCTAAAATAGTGATGTAGCTTCACATAATTATTTGATTCACATTTAATTATAAATAGTTATTTGTCAAAATGAAATTATTCTTTTGTAAATGTTCTTGAGATAACTCATTCATTGCATCTATTTGATCGGATAGGAGGGCGTCAATTATTGAATTAACAAACGTATTAAATAAAAATCCAAGCATTAAATCTGTAAAAAATATTAATCAGTTGTTAGAAAATAAGGAAGTTCAAATTGATAAAAGTATTGTAAACAAAAGCTGCATAGAGCATTACAAAAAACTACAGTTTCTGCCAGTTACATCTGTACAGGTTGAAAAACCATTTTCATTTTTAAAATGGATTTTTACAAGCAGACGACGAAGTTTGACTTCATATAATTTGGAAAAAATATTGTTAATTTATTATTAAAAAATTCTTTTCTTTTTTTTCATAATAATTTAAAAAATCACTATAGAAGAGCTCTGGTATGTATGGATCTTTTTGATAATTATGTTAGTGAGTGAGTAAATAAACTTAATTTTTTATCGATTCAGATTATTGAAACCGCCCCATCACTTGCCCCCAAACTGAGCATTAGATAACGGGGTCTACTGATAAGATAAGAAAAACAATAGTGCAGGTAATAAATACTTACTGTGTCTAAATATGAGCACATTTCTTCATAATAGAGAATGGCTCTTGCGCTATAAAGAGTTTATCAACATATGCCACACTCCAGCGGGCAGTTTGGGGGCAAGGTAAGGTTTACAAAAAATATTCTTAACTTACGAGTATTATAATTACAGATGCGCCGAGTACAACTTTTACCGAGTTACCGAGTACCGAGTATACTCGGTTCAAAGTTTCTCAAACCGAGTACTTTTAGTACTAGTTTTGAGGCGCGAAAACGGGTTTAGACAGGTTCGCGTGGCGCTACCAGCCACCGCGAGCGAACGTCGCGTGGATCCCCGCCTTCTCCCCGCAAATTAGTCAGTTTTTATTTAACGAGAAATTCGCATTCGGTCCGCTCATTAATTGCTTAAATATTTTAAAAACATTGGAAATAGATGATTGTGTACAGTGACTGTTGACACAATGAGTATACGCAAAAGATCGCGAATGCGATGTTTTACAAGCCTGTTTTATTTTAATACACATGATTAATAATAATTTTATTTAGACCGAGTATACTCGGCATTTGAACCGAATTATTCGGCCGAGTACGAGTATCAAAAAAACTGCCGAGTACACAGAGTAGTAAACGAGTACTCGGCCCATCTCTAATTATAATGTAATTAGTATTTGTAACATAGTTAATTAGTTACCCATCATCATTTATTAGACTTTAATGTATAAACACTCTTTGATGTGATAACTAATAGCCCATTTAAGGCTGGCCGCACACACACGGTTTCCTGATAAGGTTTCCGGATACGGAATTCAGATTCGGAAAACTGAATGCGCATTTTTCATAGTAATGTAAGATGAAGACGCACACGTTCATAAAATTTCCGAACGGAAAAAAAACCCGACGTTCGTTCCGTGCCACAGCCATGCGTTCGGGTAGTAAGAACGGGAAAAAACCGAATGACGTCATCCCGAACGCAGTCCCTGCATACATTTTGGTTCACTAGCCGCACACAAACGGAAATTTCAAGTCAGAAATGCGCGAGCGCCTTACGAAGTGGACGTATACGTCATTTATGTGATATACTGTAATCAACATGGGTGACGTCGAAAATTTAATAAGGACTGTCGAAAAATATCCCTGTATATGGGATATTGGACATGAAGATTACCACAATAGAGAGTCAGTAAGAGCGCAATTAAAAGCAATAACTCATCGTCCATGTCTATACATGCTCTCTCAAGAACCGTCGCTCTAGAACTGGCAGAAAAATACCTAATACTAAAAAACGGACGTGTGCGCTTTGCTTTCAGACCTGGTTTACACTCGCGTACGAGTGGCGAGACGAACTGCGGGACGAGCCACGAGACGAGAGTGTGAACAGACGCTAGCGGCTCGTCTCGTGATTCGCAACGCTCGCGTCTGGAGCGGTTTTTTGGTCGCGAGTCAAAGGACCTCGCGACAAACGCGAGCGTCGTGTTTACATTCGCGCTTCCGCTTCATTCATGTTTCAACGTTGTGCCGCGCAGGCTGTGCGCTTTAAAACTGCAAAATGGATTGGTCGCAAGAAGAAACGTTTCGATTTCTTGAATTATTTCAAAAGGAACCGATAATTTAGGATCCCAAAAATAAATGTCACAAAAATAACCAAAAAGTAAACGATGCTTGTATAATTATATTATTATGCATAATAAAAGCTAGTCACAAAAATGTATTTTAACAGGCTGACATTATTACCTCCGTGAAGGTAACAATGTGTCAGCCTGTGAATTTTTAACTTTGACTAAGAAAAAAGAAAGTATAATAATAGCTTGTAATAATTTTATACATACACTCCCGCGACTCGGTCTGCGAAGAATGGGGGGGGGATAAAAAATAGCCTACGACCTATTCTCAGACCTACCGAATACGGAGAAAAAGTTTCATACAAATCGGTCGAGCCGTTTCGGAGGAGTTCGGTAACAAACACCGTGACACGAGATTTTTATATATTAGATAGTGTGAAAAAATAGCAGTATTTTAACAAAATACACTTACGGGGTTCTATTGCGATGAATCGATAACATCCACCATCTTCGTGGGCGCCATTTTTTTTTTTACTTTTCTTTTATTTAAATTGATTGTATAGTAGTAGAAGCTCAGTAAACCAAGACTTGCTGCCGCTAACACTTCAACGTCCTCCATCGTCACTAGCTCAGAGAAAACTGAACTTGCCACGAGAGTGTAAACACGCTCATTTAGCTCGCGTCCGGAGCGAGACGACGAGGCGAGAGTGTAAATCAGGTATCAGGTTTCCGAATCTGAATTCCGTATTTGGAAACCTTATCAGGAAACCGTGTGTGTGCGGCCAGCCTAAGTGGTGGCATGTCAGAATGATAGATAAGGTTCACAAATCAATCAATTCATTTTTGAGTAGTCAGAATAAGGTGTTTGTACTTAGTATTTGGTACCTAGTATCTGTAACGTGCAATTCCAAATATCTTAGCAACTAAGGCTGTATGTTAGTTAGGTGTTTATTTTTTATATCCATTCAATTTTAAATAAAAATAAGATTGAATAATATGTGGTAAATTTATTGTGGCCACTTAAATGGGCTATCAGTTATCACTTCAAAGAGTATTTATACATTAAAGACTAATAAATATTATGTGTAACTAATTAACTATGTTACAAATACTAAGTACATTATAATACTCATAACTTAAGATTTTTTTGTAAACCTTACCTTGCCCCCAAACTGCCCGCTGTAAACCAACCAGATTGTGCTCACTTCTATGCTATAGAGTTTATTGTTATAAAGAATGATTTTATAAAGAGTTTACACTGTATATACAATTTTAAACAGAAAGTGACTCGGTTTTGTTATAATTGTAAAGACAAAGAATCAGTTATTTATCATTTTAAGTACAACATGGGTTTTAATAAATATAAGTCATTATAGGGTCACTATTTCAAAACATACTGAGGTACTATCGCCCCAAGCGCCAGATAACCACCTTAAAGGCCCAGTTTGCGTGCAGTGGCTAGACATCAATCCATAACAATCCATAGCAATAAACATCAACGGCTGCAAGCAAATTTGTTATGAAAATGGGTATCTGACGTCTGGGGCGATGGTACATGGGCACCGGGAGCGGGGTGTAAGGAGGTGCACCAGAACCCACTGGCATAGAAGAAATACAGAACATGGCTGTAGTATAACATAAACCCTATAATTGTGAAGAAGTAGTACTCCCTAAATACAGAAGCAATGCACCCCCCTGAAAAATCCTGCTGGCGCCTATGCTGAATAAGCATTGCAAATTAAAACATAATTAGTATTGCATTGCACTATTTTAGATTATTTTTGTTTGGACCATTCTATAAGAGCACAATAGGTCTGTATGTACCTTGGAAGCTGAGTAGTTGAAATTTCTAGCGGTTCCAAACTCATCGCTAGAATGCGGCGTGGTTGAGAAGCCTTGCTTCACGTTGGTGGAAGTGAGCTCGTCCTCCTTCTGTCGAGGCTCTTGCGGATAAACGTCCGGAGGGCCCAAGCGAGGCCTCTTCAGAGGTCGTTTCTCGTACATGATCCCCATGGTATCGGGATATAGTGACTGGTCTGAGAAGTTTGCAATAACGTCATGAGTAAAATTGCATGAGCGCAAGAACAAACCTGATTACAACGCAAAATGTACGAGCTTGTTGAACTACTTACCTTTCATTTGAGTTATTCTTTACATGATATCATTATAACAACAAATCCTATCTTCCACCGCAAACTATACGAGTAAAACAAATTGTATATGCAGGATATTGTTACATTTTCGTTAATAATGTCAAAATGCTAAGACTACAAGCAAGGCAAACGCAAAGTACATCGTCCACCTATCATCTCCAACAATCCAATACAATACAATACAAGTACAGTACTACAGTATAGACAAGTACCAACCATCCAATCCATCAGAACCACAGATTACACAAAAAGTCCGTGGGTCCGACTATTTCGACAAGAGGTCGCGGTCGAAATAAATAATTTTGTTGCGATAGTGATAGCTTACTGAAAATAACCAAGGAAATCCCATCTGATGCTTCAACAACTATTAAATTCGAAACACGTCGATTTTTGTGAATAAAAATAGTACCTACATTCAGTAGTCATATCACCATGCAATATCATGCCATTTACTTACATCCAAGCTCACTTTGATGATTGACCAAAAAAAATTTCCACTCACACAAAAAGTGGTTACAAATAGCAGTATTTTTGATCGTCTAACAAGTGCAATGCAAATAATGTATTTTAAGGAATTAGCCCTTTTGTCTTTTCTGGAAAGAAAAAAAGAAGACTGTCAAAGTCAACTCGACTGTCCAGTCCCTGTCGTACATAAATAATCCTCTCCTCTGTGCTTGGTGCATGATAAGAAAAAACTTTCTGTCTGCTTGTCTGTCAGTCAGTCAACCAACTTATTATTTAGTGAGATCGTGTTCAGAGGTTTAAACCGTGTATTAAAAGAACCAGAATCTTGCAACAGATGTCATGCCATAAATATACGATAGTTGAGCAATATTAAGTTTCAACTAGCCTAAAGTAGTCATCTGTGTGGTTAATAAAAATGCCTCCTAAGAAGCAGGCTGAAAAAGGTGGAAAAGGAGGAAAATCAGGCGGCGACGCAAAAGGTTATTATGTTTTATTCACTAGCTTTATATCTGCCTAAAACTTACAACAACTGTAATAACAATAATATGACTTGAGGATAACAAGCCGGGCCAAACCATGTTTGTGTCCTCCAAAATAACCAACCTTAGGCTGCAAGTCAATAAAAAAAGATATATACTATTGCATTATACTTTTTTTCATTCTACTGACGGTCTTACCTGTGCTGGTAGCACACTAGGTTATTGCTAACCTAAAACCACGAAATTATATGGGAACAACAGCTGTTAAATCTGAATAGGTAAAAAGTTATTCAGAATACTGTTCTGAATATATTTTTATGTGTAGAATTTTTTGCCGAACCTATTTGGCAATTTCTATTTTAACTAGAGATGGGCCGAGTACTCGGTTACTACTCGGTACTCGGTGTACTCGGCAATTTTTTTGATACTCATACTCAGCCGAATAACTCAGTTCAAATGCCGAGTATACTTGGTCTAAATAAAATTATTATTAATCATGTGTATTAAAATAAAACAGGCTTGTAAAACATCCAGATTCGCAATCTTTTGCGTATACTCATTGTGTCAATAGTCACTGTACACAATCATCTATTTCCAATGTTTTTAAAATATTTAAGCAATTAATGTGAGGACCGAATGTGAATTTCTCGTTAAACAAGTACTGACTAATTTGCGGGGAGAAGGCGGGGATCCCTGCGACGTTCGCTCGCGGTGGCTGGTAGCGTCGCGCGAACCTGTCTAAACCCGTTTTCGCGCCTCAAAACAGAACCGAGTAACTCGGCCGAGTACTCGGTTTGAGAAACTTTGAACCGAGTATACTCGGTAACTCGGTAAAAGTTGTACTTACTTACTTACTTTTAACCCTTTAGCTACGGGCATAATCAAAATAAATATGAATTCTCTACCAAACAGCAGTGGCAGAATGTCTATTTTATATTAAATACATAGCTTATTGTAGTTTGTCTGTTTTAAAGTTTACCTATACTACACTCAGTTTTAGTGCTAAACAGAGTAAGTTCTTGTGGTAGTGATGGAGTCTGGGAGAACTAACAAACAAAACAGTTGCACTATGCAAAAGATGAATTGATCTGTCAAATTTAGTTGTTATTGCTACTCAAATTCATGGATCATTTGAATCATGTTTTTTATAATTAACTTGAGCCCTAATTAATTTGTGTGTGTTTTGTTCACACTGGGCTGTCCAATTAACATGTGTTGACAACAGTAATGCCACCGCCTAACAGAAGTCTTGCATCATCTGCCATAAAGAAAACACACCCACTGCACTGCTGCACTGCTCTAGTAGAGTGGCGTATCTAGGGTTATTTTCTAGGGGGAGCCTGATGGCCCTTGAGATTACAAATCAGACTACCAAATAGCCTAGTGGTTAGATAATCTGACTACAGTTGTTGCATCTCACGAACGCGGGTGAGCCATACTTGTAGTTGTAACGCGTATAGACACGCGCTTTTGTGTGCGTAACTACAGGAAGCGTCAGCAGGCTCACCGTTAATGAACAAAATAATAAAGTTACATAATATTACGAAATAGGAAAATGAAAAAAAACCTACTTACGGTTTAAGATCATTTATTTTTACACAACGCGCACAGTAAATTACATACTATATACATATTCTTCATATACACATACATATTATACATACATGTAATGTTACGCATAATACCACAATTCGGTTCTCGAAACAATTCCGTGAATTCATATTCATCTTTGAGAAAATGATAAACATTTGCTATCATTAGATGACCCTAAAAATAAACAAAACATTAATTAATTACTCACAACAATACGCAACAATCATAAACAAACACGCACAATTAAACATTAATATCCCTTACCTCACTGCCAATAACTTTTCTCTTTTTACTCGCACTTGCCATGCTGACGGTACACCACAGTTCTATTTAACGCAAATCTTGGTACTTACCGCGATTGTAGCCACAGATTATACTACTCCGTCTCCTTAAGAATGTGTGCGTGCCGAAAGTGACAAGGGCTGGCAGTTTGGATTAAATTTTTTTTTATACATGTTGTTTTACCGTTTTGTCGGGATAATTGCTATATGCAAACTTTCTAGCACTAATATTCCCTAAGCTAAGCCACGGACGGACAAAGGGACAGACGGTCATGGCGAAACTATAAGGGTTCCGTTTTTGCCATTTTAGCTCTGGAATCCTAACAAAAAAGGATATTTAATGTAATGCGCAGACCACATTGCCATGCTCACAGTACCCTAGCGTTATACTAGATACGAAGGTCAACTTTCGAACTTCGCATCGTGCCATCCCTCTCACGCTT
The DNA here is from genome assembly GCA_947563465.1 of Archips xylosteana. Taxonomy (NCBI): domain Eukaryota; kingdom Metazoa; phylum Arthropoda; class Insecta; order Lepidoptera; family Tortricidae; genus Archips; species Archips xylosteana. Next base: position 18,799,827 of record OX387343.1, read on the forward strand.
ATAGCTTTTTATAGAAGAGTAAGAGGGACAGCACGATACGAACTTCCAAATTGTTATATTAGCTATTAATTCTAGCATAGTCATATTAAAATTTGCCCCCTGTTTCACCATTCACTTATAAAAGTCCAGGCGGTATATTTTTTCCGTGGAACACCAATGAATGTGCGTCGGCGCGCGCTTGTGACAACCTACTGGAATTTCGATCGCAGGAGATCGTCCCCGCGGTAGGTAAATATCGCGCGTAAGTACATGGCATGCATGAGGCCTAGTGCATGTGTATCTACTCACACATGTATGGCTCACCCGCATTCGTAAGATGCAACAACTGTACAAAGCTTGAGGTCCCAGATTTGATTCCCGATCGGGGCAGATATTTGTGTGAAAAATATTAATGTTTGTACTCAAGTCTTGGATGTTTAATATGTATTTAAGTATGTATTCATTTATATAAGTATATTTATCAGTAGTCTAGTACTCCTAATACAAGCTTTGCTTAGTTTGGGACTAGGTCAATTAGTGTCAATTGTCCCATGTAGTGTCCGACCGAAACAGGTTTTTACGACCGAAACCGAAACCGAAACCGAATTTCGGCAACGATCTCAGTTTCGGCCGAAACCGAAACTGAAACCGAAACTTCCTTATAAAGATCATGTATTGAGGGAAAAATAAAGAAAACGTTATTTTAATCAGTCAGTCCTTATTTTTTACCTTTTAATCACATAGTATGCAGTCTTCGATGATTTTACTTATTGATAATCAACATAACAACCCTGAATCCATAATATTATCACCACGAATGCACTATCATCATCGTCATCATCATCAGCCTATAGAAGTCCACTGCTGGACATCGGCCTCTTCCATGGCGCGTCACAACACTCGCATCCATCCGCCGCCAGCGACCCTCTTAAGGTCATTCGTCCACCGTGCCTCAGGATGCCCTACACTATGTTTCCCCGTCCGCGGTCTCCATTCGAGGACTCGTCTGTTCCACTGCTCATCAGCCCTACGACAGATGTGGCCAGCCCAACGCCACTTCAGCGAACCAATTCTTTGAGCAATGTCGGTGACTTTCGTCCTTTGTCAGATAATGTGATTGCGGATTTTATCCTCCAAAGAAACCCCTAGCATTGCTGTCTCCATAGCTCGCTGAGCTACCCTGAATTTATGGATTAGCCCCGCAGTCATGGTCTACGTTTCGGCTCCGTAGGTTAAAACTGGTAGGACGCAAAGGTGGACTTTCGTTTTTAGGCACTGATGGATGTCTGACGACAAGATATGCCGAAGTTTCCCGAAAGCAACCCAGCCCAACTGTATTCGCCTATTAGCCTCATTCTCAAAGTTGTTTCTATCCAGTTTCTACCAAGTGTTGTATTCTAATGCACTATAGTAAGTACCAAGTGCCTAACTAATGTTTTTTTAGGTATAGCATTAGCAAGAGAAAGTTAAATTAATCAAAAACTTGATTCTTGATTCCGGGAAAAAGGACTGCGGATTAGCCCAAAAAATGTACATATATCTAATTTTTCTTCTAATATATTAAAAATCTCTTGTACTGGTGTTTGCTATCGAACTCCTCCGAAAGTTCCGAAACGGCTTGACCGATTTTTATGATTTTTTTTTCTCTACATTTGGTATGTCTGAGAATAGGACGGAGACGGAGTATATGTATTAGTTTGTTATGTTGAATTATTTTTTGATGTTTACTACCTATTCTTAATATTCTTATGCTATATCACGTGATAAAACTTACCGAATTCAAAATAAATCACATGAAAACTCACAACAAACAAAACGAACTGCAAACACAATCCAGTCACATGATTAGTCACGCGGCAAAATGTCTCCGTCGCTTTGGAATTTAACGCGCCGAACATGACCGATCCCAGCTCGAGAACTCCCGAATGCAGTTTCGGTTTCGGTCGTAGTTTCGGCAGGTTTTCCACCGAAACCGAAACTAAACCGAAACCCGTTTTTTTGCCGAAACTCGACCGAAACCGAAACCGAACTTTCGGTCGGACACTAGTCCCATGATTTATTTATTATTATTTATTATCAAATTAGCATGGCCCACCCGGCCCTCCCACTATTTACTATTTATACCTCTGCTTCAGTGCCACAGGAACTTACGCAGTCAAGCTTGGTGCCTGTCTATGCTCATAAACTTAGTTTGTATGTATGGGCATAATATTTGAAATTATTAAAGTGGTTTTAAAAAAAATCTCTGGTGGATAGCATCACAATCATATAAAGGCTACATTTTGTTCTGAGAAGTGCAGTTTCCATAGGTAATTCCCGTGCAACAGCTATCAATAATATTGTCATTCATTAATTCCATAAAAACTTTGTACAAATTTTTACAAGTGGTTTAAATAGCAAATTATTAAATATGCCCACAATTCCATGTAGTATACTTTTTACTTTGAAATTGATGTTGCCACAGATAGTAAAAAAGTTTCCTATATTGTATAACTAGCTTCTGACCGCAACTCTGTTTGCGAAGAATTTTTTTATCGCTATCTTGCGGGAACTATGCAATTTTCTGGGTAAAAACTATCCCATGTCCTTCCCAGGGTCTCAAACAGCCTTCATACCAAATATCATCTAAATCTGTTCAGCGGTTTAAGCGTGAAGAGAACAGACAGACAGACAGACACACTTTCGCATTTATAATATTGATATGGATAATATGATAAACATGACAGTTCACACTATAATATTATAAATGCAAAAGTGTGTGTTTGTTACCGCTTCATGTTTAAACCGCTGAATCGATTTAGATGAAATTTGGTATACAGATAGTTTGAGTCCAGGGAAAAGACATAGCATGGTTTTCATCCCTGAAATCACCCTTCAAGGGGGTAAAAAGGGGGTTGAAAGTTTGTAAGGGAATCAATAACTGCTCAACCAATTTAAATGAAATTTGGTAGGAGATAGTTTGAGATGTATTGTGAGTAAGCATATTAAATAGTTTTTATCCCCAAAATTAAATAGTAAGCAGATTGAAGAAAAAGCAGAAATAAGCTACATACATACATACATTATTAATTCCACGCGGACAAAGTCGCGGGCAAAAGCTAGTTCAATATAGTTTGGAAGCTTGAGAACAAAGACCCCCCTAGGATACTTAGCGTACACAAAACAGCTATCCCTTTTTTTAGTAAGATGGGCATAAGGCGCCATTCATTTTATAGTAAGACTAGTTTGGCACGTTTGTTTTGGCCCCCTCCCCCGTTTATTACCCACATTTATTACCTACATAAGAATCTAAAGGAAAAAATAATACATGTTTTGTTAGTTTTATTTTTATTTTTGAAGGAAACAATTTTCAGGAATAATTCTTTTGTATGTAGGTAAGTACTAACATTTTTTTGGTAATAATCAAGTTTGGTATTATTTTGAAGTTTTTCTTCATTAAGTATTAATTTTTACTTAACTTTGTGCATTTTTTGATCTTACGTAAGGATTATCAAGACTCTCCCACCCCTTTGTAAGAAAAAATAAGACATGTGTCGACCCCACCCTAAATCGTCTTACGTAATAAATGAATAGCACATTAACGCTTCAAAGCCGTGTCAAAACTTAGGGTCGCAACAGATGAACTTGCATTCTAACTGCAACTGCAGACTGGCCATACATTTCAATCGCAGTTAGTGTGTAGTAGTAAGTACTGCAATGGAAATGTAATGATAATCGTATGGAAGGGCAATTACGTTACAGTTTGGATGCACTTCGGCTGTAACGGTGCTTAGTCTAGCTATACCTGTTGACATGTCAATGATAGTAATTACCACTTAAGCAAAACCAAAAAGTTATTTAAACAAACGCACAATCGGACAGACGGATATTGTCATAGTAGTCATAAAAAATCGTTCGGTTTTAGCCTTAAACTGCGGAACCCTAAAAACTGATCAATCGTGCCAGTTCCTCTGCGAGTTTCTCCGATTTCATGGATATAAATTTCTAATTTACTGTAAATAATTTCTTTATTAGGAAATGAAACCTACATCAAACAAACTGCGCCTTTGATTTTATGGCATAGAACCGTATTTGTATGGAACACGATTGCAACTTTCACTCTTTCGCTTGGCTTGTTTTAAAGTTTCATGAAATGGTCATAAAGTCATAATAGAAATATAATACAATATTTTGCTAAAGAATAGATATTTAAATTTCCTGTTGTTATTTTGCTCTTTGCTCACTTCCTATTTTGAATTCAGAATCGGGCGCAAAAGAGAAAAAAGGGGGGACAGCTGTCAAAGTCCGACATATACTATGTGAGAAACAGTCAAAATGTTTAGAAGCTTTGGAAAAAATAAAAGCGGGTCAGAAGTTTCCTGATGTAGCAGCCGCTTACAGCGAGGACAAGGCCAGGCAAGGCGGCGACCTCGGCTGGATGACCCGCGGGTCTATGGTGGGCCCGTTCCAGGATGCGGCGTTCGCTTTGCCCATCTCCACGGTTGCCAACCCACAGTACACAGACCCTCCGATCAAGACTAAATTCGGATATCACATTATTATGGTTGAAGGGAAAAAATGACCGATATGGTTTTTGAATTTGAGTATTTCTGGGCGATACTTTTGTTGTTTATTATGGAAAGAATCTGCTGTCTACAGGAGCAATTCGATAAGGACTTTACTATTCTGCCGGACCCGCAGAGGTCTACCGAGTCCATCAATTCAGATCTAGAAGACTTTTCTAATAGAGAGTAAGTAGTTTTGATTAAGTTTGGATCATCTTCCTTTTCTAAACATTTTGACAATTCTGCTGCGAGCAACGAAATCATTATAATACAGCAATTATCACGACAGTTAGTATCCGAAAATGACGCCGGTCTGCCGCTGATGCACTATATCCCGTTCTCAATTCTTTACTGCAGTCTCTACAACGCTCGTTCCCTAGATTACCTACTAGATTGCCGACTTACCCTATTTCTAAAATAATAAATTCCCAGAATACCAAACTTCAAAATCACCAAGCTCGTCAGGCACGTCGTGGTAGTCGTGGGGAGGCCAGGGGGTCGTGTTTTACGAGCCTGGTGATTTCACTATCTGGTATTATGGAAATTCGGTTTTGAATGGAACATGGTGTATTGAAAACAAACTTTTTTGGCAATCCGATATCTAGAGAAAAACACGGTGACAGGAAAGTCTGGTATCCTGGGAATTTGGTATTTTAGAAATAGAGTAAGTCGGCAATCTTGTATTGTGCAATTCTGATATATAGGGAACTAGCGCTGTTAAGCCTGTTTCTCTAATAACCGATCCAATCGGCATCGATTCCGGAACGGTTTCCAGAGTCATGCACATAGATCTCGTTTCCATATTATTTTTGGTTTTCTTCTTTTGTACAGTTAATTTTTTTGTAATCGCTAGTGTACTTTTTAACATCGATTATAGTATTTTATGCAACGGTTGTGTAAGTGAGGTCTTAAAAGGCGAGTGACGTGAGTTGCGATACGAGCGAATGCGAGTATCGCAATGGAAGACGGCACGAGCCGTTAAGACCAAATTATACACCGTTGCATACAATATTTTTTCTACGACTCGACTCTACTGTACTGTACTGTACCCTACTGTAGGGTACAGTCGGGTACAGTAGGGTAAAATAGGGTACCTACAGTAGGGTAAAATAGGGTACAGTAGGGTACAGTCGGGTACAGTAGGGTAAAATAGGGTACAGTCGAGTACATTAGGGTAAAATAGGGTACAGTAGGGTAAAATAGGGTACAGTAGGGTACAGTCGGGTACAGTAGGGTAAAATAGGGTACCTACAGTAGGGTAAAATAGGGCACAATAGGGTACAGTAGGGTAAAATAGGGTACAGTAGGGTACAGTCGGGTACAGTAGGGTAAAATAGGGTACAGTCGGGTACAGTCGGGTACAGTAGGGTAAAATAGGGTACATAGGGTAAAATAGGGTACAGTAGGGTAAAATAGGGTACAGTAGGGTACAGTCGGGTACAGTAGGATACAGTCGGGTGAAATAGGGTACAGTAGGGTACAGTCGGGTACAGTAGAGTATAGTGGGGTAAAATAGGGTACAGTCGGGTACAGTAGGGTTTAGTCGGGTAAAATAGGGTACAGTAGGTACAGTTGGGTACAGTAGGGTAAAATAGGGTATTTTACCCTACTGTACCCGACTGTACCCTACTGTACCCTTTTTTACCCTACTGTACCCGACTGTACCCTACTGTACTCTATTTTACCCTACTGTACCCGACTGTACCCTATTTTACCCTACTGT